>CM073506.1:18462000-19857500 GCA_037074495.1 Acacia confusa
GCTTGGAGAGAGAGAGAGACAGAGACGAGGAAGGTGGGAGAAGAGAGAGAGAGAGACAGAGAGACAGTGTCCGTTAATTTCAGTTAAAAAAGGGCAAAGGAGAAAAAAATGGTTACCGACCAGGAAATATCGCAAGCCGTACAATCGCTCTTCAGGGATTCAAACCCTAGAAGAAGCTTCACCACCTTCAACGAGGTTGTGCAGGAGCTTCAGGCAAAGCTCAACCACGACCTTACCCACAAGCTCGACTTCATCTACGAACAGATCAACATTTTGTTCGGATCTTACCCACCGCGCCCCTCGCCGCGGCCGCCGCAGCAGCAGCAGCCGCAGCAGGCAAGCCTCTTGCTACAGCAACAGCATACTCAACTCGTACCACCCCCTTCGAAGGACAATATCATCTTTGCTCGAAACCCTAATTTTCAGGCCGCTCCTCCTACTGCGGTAACTTCTGCATTCCAGAGCTTCGCCTCTCATCCTGCAACGGTTAAACCCGAAGCTGCCGCTGCCGATGGAACCGGTCGCGATCCTCCCACTAGTGTGGGTACTGAGGCCCCCAAGGAGAGGTAGGGTCGGTTCAGTTTCTTGTTTTGTTGTTGTTGGTGTATTCTGTAGAGTATGAGGTAAATAGTATCATAGAAATGGGCAGTGTACTCTAGAGGGATTAGATTTACTGGTTCTGTTTCAATAGTGGGCCTCTGAGTTAGCTCGTTGATCGTCTGGGATATGATCAGCTAATGTGTGGCGTATTTTAATTTTGAAGTCACGTATTTTTCCTGTCTGCATCTTGTCGTCTTTTACGAATCAGTGAGCCGGTGGGTCTGTTATAAAGAATTGAGCCTGTGACCAAGTATGCAGTGAAGGCAATAGCTCTATTCTCTATTGCTTTCGAGCGTTTAATTATGTCAAAATTACATCATAAAGTACTAGACTTTACTTGATACCTGTGATCGTAGTAAGTCGCTTGTGTGAAATGCATCCCAGTTGACTAACTGGTCTTGTCTCTTGGAGTATCATTGCATCTGTCTACTCTTTATCTAACACTTCTGGAAGATAATCAATGAAAATGAAACAAGGGATATCACATCTCAAATGCTGCTTTTGTCACTTGTATTAGTTTTCCCTTTTCTTTGCTGAGTCTTGATTTTCTCAAATTTGGCTTTTCCTTTGTTGAAGCATACTTCTGTAGCTGTCTGAACCCTCTGTTTTGTACTTGGAATATATTCTTAGAAGCACGTTTGAAGTTGGCAGATGCATATAATTATTGTCACATGATATTACTCTTTAGGATGAGGCACAATCGCGCCCCCCCCCCCCCCCCCCCCAAAAAAAAAAAAAAAAAAATTCCCCCTTAATCATTCCAAGTTTACAGATGATATAAACCCTATTCTTATCAATTGCTTATCAAAACTGTGTCTATTAACAAGATCTATCATGATCAAACATGACTTTGATGATTCACTGGCTTATAATTAATGAGTTCTTTCTTCTTGTAGTACTCCAACTAAAGCAAAGAGAAGAGGTGGCCCAGGAGGTCTGAACAAACTTTGTGGCGTTTCCCCTGAACTGCAGGTTATTGTTGGCCAGCCAGCGTTGCCAAGGACTGAGGTTCATACTAATATTTTTGAAGTTCATCATTAACTTTGCTCATTTGTATATCTTCCTAGCAGGATAACTAATTTGTGACATTACTATGATTAGATTGTGAAGCAACTTTGGGCTTACATAAGGAAAAACAATCTGCAAGACCCTAGCAACAAAAGAAAAATTGTTTGCAATGATGAGTTGCGTGTGGTGTTTGAGACTGATTGTACTGACATGTTCAAGATGAATAAGCTGCTAGCTAAGCACATCATCCCCCTGGAACCAACAAGTAGGTATCAAGATTATGGGGATATATTCATGAATTGAGCTTTAGGTCACTGTTTGAATTATTCATATTTTTTTCACTTTCAGAACAGCCAGTTCGAAAGAAGCAGAAGGTTGATGTGGAGTCAGGAACACAAAGTGCTGAATCTGCTCCACTCTCTGTAATTATATCAGATACACTTGCTAACTTCTTTGGTACTGCTGGAAGGGAAATGCTTCAGTCAGAGGTTTTAAGACGTATTTGGGAGTACATAAAGGTCAATCAGCTAGAGGTGAGCATTATGATCATTGTTGATCAACTTGTAAATCTCCTAGCTAATGTAGATCTGTGAACTAGTAAGGTCTGTCGCTGATTCATGCATTTTATTATTCCAGCTCTACATCTCTCTAAACATATAAATTCTTTGGTGCATGTGTTTTTAATTGTTTTTTATTTGTTGTGTTCTTATATTTACTTTTGCATCAGTGTCTTGCTTATATTCTATGTTGCGTGTTCTCATTTATATTTTACTGTGTATGGTTAAATCTTGAATGAGGCTTGGAATGTCACTCACATGTGAACCTAACTATATTAGTTCTTGTGATGCAGCAAAAGCTCAAGCTTTGAAACTTAAATATCATTGAGCAAAGATAAAATTAATGTTTACATTTGTTATCCAAATTTATGAATAGTTCTGTTACTAGCAGAGTCATTACTAAGTTACCATCATGTTCTTATGTCCTGTCCTGTATTTTGGGCAATTGGTGAGGAAAAAGTAACATTCAGGTCTGTAAACATGTTAGGAGAAGGATCATGGAAGAGTTTAATTCTCCTAATATTTCTTGGGGTATTAGTTTTATAATGGAATAAGTTGCAAATTATTTGGGATGAGAATTGTTGGGAAACAACATATTGACTTAATCCTGCAATATATTCCTAGGATCCGATGAATCCTACAACAATAATATGTGATGCAAAGCTTCGGGAGATCTTTGGCTGTGAGAGCATTCCAGCATTGGGGATACCGGAAGTGTTGGGTCGTCATCATATATTCAGAAGATCATGAAGCTGATAAAATTATATGGTTGGTAGAATTTTATACTTGTGTTTATGATGATTGCTGTTATAGCTACAGATAGTAGTGTTATCTTTTCTCATCATTATCAAGTTTTGTGGGCTCATCATTTAAATTCAAACGAATGATTTTAGGTCCAAACAGAAAATTCAATCGAAAGATTAATTGAGTGATATCTTTCTAGTATGATGATTCTCTGGATCTGTCAGTGTGTTCATATTTCAGGGCATTTGAACATGATTGAGCTTATTACTTGTATTTAATGTGGTGTTAGCTTTAAAATTTCTTTATAATTTGATTCTCATCTTGAAGGTAACTAAAACTTAGTTACTGTAATGATCAGGAGTATAAATAGCTTGTCTTATATTCTCTTCTCATCACTATGATCAGGAATTTAAATAAATTGCTTTTTATGAGCTCTTCTTGGTTCTGGTTTTTGTGGGTTTTTCTTGGCTTCCTCTGTGCTTACTACTACAGCTATGTAAAACCCTTTATTGCCTGTGCAAGACTTCAGAATAGATCTTCTTGTTTGAAATAGTTGAAATAGTAGTACGCTAGTACATGCTTATTGTTGAAAATAAATTTGTTTTTAATTATTTTGAATTTCAAATTATGGTTAGATAAGTCTTCTAGGAGTTGTTGAATAAATAGCAAGAGTTTAGGTGTGTTTCCTAATTTCCTGCTAGTTTGTTTCCTACTTTATTGTTTTCAGTTATGAGTTTCTATTTGTATAAATAAACCTCATTCAGGAGGAGGTATTATGCACGGATGAATAAAACAATCCAGTACTGAAGTATCAGTTTTTAACACTTATTTACGAACATTCTATTATGTTAACCCGAGACCTGTGAAGATTGAGGCAATGAGCGAATGGATGAATAATGTAAGAGAAGCCATTTACATAACATGTAGATATTCGATTGTGATAGTACAAGGTTATTATAAGTGAGGAAGTGAATGACTTGCATTTTCACTCTGACAAATAATATTCATACATGGAATTCTAATGAAATATTTGCTTTTGGTTGCAGAGTGACAAATTGTTTGCTGCTAATTCCAGTACAGTACTTACTGATTCTGGGAACATGTTGATATGGCTATGTAATTTGACTAGCTAGATTTTATTTTTCTTATCTTAGTGACAACTTCTATTTGATTATGGCTCTGTCACTAGGTTATGTTGCTTCTGGCTTTTCTAACTTGGCAGTTAGGTTAGAATTAAATGATTTATGGCACTTGCTGACACCTCTAAAATGCTTACTGTAGATGAGAAAATGATGTAAAGGGTGACCATATCTTCCTTCAAACACGACTTTGTGTTAATTATAGGTTTATGTAATGAAGCCTGCCAGATAATTTGTATTTTTATTCGTTCATGTGTAATTCTACTACAGTTGGTTTTCTCGTTTTCTTCACTTCATTCCTTCCTTAAAACTGGTGGTTTATCTTTGGGTTACAATTTATTTAATATCAATTTTTGAACTTGTACAATTCAAGCGCCAGTCAACTTATATTCTAAACTGGGATGCCCATCCGTGTTTTTTTTTTCCTAGTCTTATATCTTTCAGTTTTTTTTTTTGACCAATTATCGGTTAATGGTGTTAATCTTGGAACTTGTCCTTTTTTCTAGTGATAAGTTTTCTCCTTTTCCTGTCAAGTCTTTTACGTTCATGATTGGATTAGTTTTTGAAGAATATCTTTTATAATTTAAAAGGCAAGAATATGATAAGAATTTTATATCGGCTTGTAGAAAAAGATTTTTGATACTATAATTTTGTGATTTTCCAAATACTCACTAAAGTACAAAATCTATTGTGTTCTATAAAAACACAACATCATGTGTAAACTTGTTCTTGGAAAATCGATTCATTTAGAACTATAGTAATTAACTAATAATAACGTTATATTTCTCATATATTTCCCAGCACAAAATTAATTCTTCACCGCTATATTAAATATTCTAATTACCCATTGATTCTCCAAAGGCTCATTGATTCTCATGTATACTAATTACCATCCATAATGTATGGTTACTATTTCTGATTTCCCATCAATTTATTTTAGGACTGAACTTAGGTTAAGTTCATTAGGTTAAATGTGTCCATGAGCCCATTAATATTCTCACATGTATTGCTCGGCCCCATGATCATTTAACTCCAAAATTCTGTTATATTGCTTCATAGAAAACCATTTTCTTCTTTTTTTTTAATCAAAAAAGATAGAACTAGCGTTGTTGATCAGGTTGACAGTAGCCATAGGCCAATATCCTCTTTCCTAGCAACCCACCTTATCCACTTTGTGTTAGGGAGGAGATTCTCTACTTAGTTTTTTTCTCCTCTTCCCTCATCAGCCCATCTAGGCCGTTGATTGGAAAGGGGAGAGAAATATTAAAATAGTATTATATTGATTGAACATATATGATTTAAAGATTATGAGGGATTATGAAAAAAAATAATGAGAAAAACCTGTGTGTTCTCCTTAGAAACACCCTTTTACACTAACTAATTTATATATTTCCTCTCTCTTCTTCCAACAAGTCTCACCTTACCTAATAAATGTTTCGGTCAATTGTAGTTTTTTTTTCCGACAAAAAAAAAAATTGTAGTTTTTTCCCCCTTCCCTCCCTCTGCTTCTAATAGCCTATTTTGTTATAAATATATTTATATGTATTTATAAAAAGATAACATAAAAAGAAATGACAATAAATAGAACATGTAGAAGGTAAAGTCAAATATTATATTATATTTTTCAATTTATGAGATCATACAAAAGGTTGGGACGTACACCCGAAATATATCATATTGTTCACAATCAAACTAAACAACAAAACTAAAGCACTTTATTCTATAATATTCCTAGGTAGTGCTTTTTAGTAATCTATCAGGTCGTAGGATCATCAGTCCTGAAAGGGTCTGCTTGGAGGTCTGGGAAGTCCAAGGGAAGGTTCATGTGTATAGAACGCATAAATTCTTCAAGAGAAATGACAACCACATCATATATATATATATATATATATATATATATATATATATATATATATATATTTTTGATATAAAAATTTTAGGAAAGGGATCGGGCTTACCCACAGTCCAAGAGCAGGGCGCTTGGAGCCCAGTCTACAGAGGATACTGGCTAAAAAGTACACATGGCTCCACCTCTACCAACGTTACCACTGCTTCCTAGACCCCTAGGATGCCTCCCCCAGCGCCTTGACCAACGTAGGGATCGAACCCCCTCCCTAAAGGTGAGGAAGACCGACCCCCATACCAGTTGAACACAAAAACGAGGGGTACAACCGCATCATATTAGGAACATAGTAATTTGCAAAAGGTGGAGGTGGGCTTGGATTGAAGGGCGGAGGATCAACAGGGTTGGTGGTACGAACACGAATGCTAAGTATGATGTGGATAATGGCCAGCTGCTTTTTAAGAAGAAAAATGTTTTAGCCCTGTAGCCATATTTCACAAGAAGAAAAACTAGAAAAATAACCCAATTTCATGAGGTGAGAAAAATAGAATAGATAAAATGATTTCCTGAGCACCTATAAATTTTTAAGGAAAATCTATATGGGGCCTTTTTAACAGGAAAAAAATTCAAAAAATGCCCCAATATTCTGAAAATACTAGAAAAAGCCCCAGGGCCTTTTCTGGTATAAATTCACTAAAACTTTAGTTGTTAACATGGTTGATATAATTGTTAACATGGCTGATATAATTGTTAATGTGGCTAATATAGTTGTTAACGTTTTAATAAATTTATATTAGAAAAGACCCTGAAGCCTTTTCTAGTATTTTTATAATCTTGGAGCTTGTTTTGATTTTTTGTTTTGTTACAAGGGCCTCCACATGGATTTTCACAAATTTTTATCACAAAACTATGCTAGGGTGTTCCCTAGAGTAGATCCACGAATAATCACACAGTATTAATAGGTGAACATGGAGATCCTCACACAGCACAATATCAAGAACTTTTTCTCAAAAACTTAGAATCATCAATTCAAAATATATGAAAGATATATGAACAGGAAATATTAGTTTTGAAACAATAAAATTGTAAGAATAAAAAAGTAGTAAATTTTATAGGGTGTAGTTATCACTCTGTAAGAGAAATCTTACGTTTTTTTTGGAGCGAGTTAGTGATATTTCTTTCTTTCTTTCTTTTTTTTATTACTTTCTTTAATAAAAGTGAGTGACGATGCTTTTATAGATAATGTTTTTATGCTCATTATTGCGTCTGACTTCAACATACCACTCGGTTTTATTTATAAATCCATTCTGACCAAAAAAATTTGGTTATATTTATAAGTCTTCTTTTAAGTAATTAATAAGATTGTGACAATTTTACCCTAATTAATTGTACCAATGAAAATAGAGAAAGAAGAAAAAGTACAAATTCATAAATGAAGGCAAAAATAAAAATTTACCTCATAATCATTGAGTTAACTACCTTTCCTTGGTATGTGTGATTTAGTTAAAAAGGATTTATAAATAAGACTAGAAAGGTATTTAACATTCTTATTTCCTCTTATATTACTGTCTTATCCTACTCTTTCTTTCTCACCACGCTTTTTACTCTTTCTTTTGTACCATGCCTTTTGCCCTTTCATTTTTACCACACCTTTTAGAAGTATGTTAGCCTACATTCTTTTTTCCCTTCTCTCTTTTTTTGTCACATGGCATGTTTGTCACCCGTAAAATTACTAACCACTTTCTTGGGTCTTTACTATAAAAAATCAACTAACAATTTTTAAAGACCAATAAAAATACTTAAAGTTAATAAATTTGTTCTAAAATTTAAGTAATTTTTAATATTACTCCTAATAATTGTATTAAATTTTAATATTATATTATTACTCCCACCCACTACCTTTATTAAATATGGGCAAACATGAAAAAAAATAATTAATACTTCTTGAAAACAAGTAAATGCCTTATAAAAATGACCAAATACATTTAGTAGTTGGTACCTTATAATAAATACCATATGGATGGAGTATTCTCTTTCTCTTTCTCTTTCATATTAATTGCTACTTACTCTCCTTCTCTTTCTCTTTCCTTGCTTTTCTTTTGTCATATGATTTTAGTCTTAAATGCCCTCTTTTATTAAATATATCTATATTATATTTGTTTTGTTATTCTTTTTAAAATACATTAATCTACTTTCCCATAATAAAAATAATACTTATTTATTTTTATATTGGTATGAATAATAAAAAATAATATCTATTTATTTATAGGATTAGGCTCTCATCCATTTCCCTTCCCATCTTCTTCCATCCTCTTCTTCATCTCATCTATTGGATTGAAATATGAACGGTTCAAATTTTGTTTTTTATAAAAATATTATTATTTTTTTATTTTTTAAAAGATAAAATTTGAACCATTCATATTTCAATATAACGGTTGAGATGAAGAAGAGGATGGAAGAAGATGAGAAAGGAAGTGGATGGAAGCCAAATCCTTATTTATATATTTGAGAGTGTTACATATTGTCCTTCCACCATATTCAGAATCAACAAAATTTGCTCAGGTCACTAAAATCAACAAAATCTACTTGATTTGTGGATAACGGATTTCAAAATTTAAAATTCATAATCAAAATTTCGAATTGGTGGAGAGACTTTTAACCCCCAACCTTGCTGCCGTTGCTTCTGGAGTTTGCTTAATCTGTTGCTACCACCATTCCAAACAAAGAAGATGAATCTAATGAGTTATCGATAGCCTCTTCTTTAGGTCTTCATTAGAGGATGTCAAAATTAGTGGATTTTTGCTGTTGTGAACTTGTTTGAGAAGAAGAGGATGGTGATAAACGGTGAGAGGGGTTGCTTGCAGAAGAAGAATGCAGCAATGAACAGCAGGAGGGGTTCTTGGAGAAGAAGAAGAAGACGCATTCACATTGCCTAGTTCTGTAGTCCAGAAACTAACAGAGGTTCAATGCGGTTTTGGGGCTTAAATGCTGATGGTAGGGATGTCCAAGGACCAGGCCAAATCAATTGGAGATCAACCCGAGGTTTGTCCCGATAGGACCTTGCGCAGGACAAGTCAGCCCGAGGTTTGGTACAACCGAAGGTCGAGTTGAACCGGACTAGACCGTCCTGGCAGTCAAGTTTCCCCCTACTGGCAGGCAATATGTTAACTCTAGTTTCACTTGACTTCTGAGAGTAATAAAAAGTGACTGAGCAAAAAAGTGATTCCTATAAGTTAAAAAGCAAATTAGGATGTCCAAGCTCCAGTGAGTGGTTAAGCATGGAGTGTAGTGGTGATTTACCAGAGAGAGAGAGAGAGAGAGAGAGAAAAGAAAGGGGTCAGACTCGACTAGTCCAAGGAGTCTAAGGCCTTAGACCAAAGTTTGGTCTAACTCGAGCAGTCTGGTTTGGTCAAATTGTCTTGGACCAAATTCTTTTTTTCCTAGATCGGGTCAAACCAGATCACCGAATTTTTTGGACAACTGTAGCTGATAGGCAAAATAATACAAGTGGCCTAATATTATTGGGCTTATGGACACACTTGACCCAAGTTTAGTCCTTTATTTTATTATACCTTCATACATGTTTGATATACATATTACAACTAACAAGTTGTTAGTGGAAATTGTAAGCAGCTTCACACTTGTAAGGATGATAACACAATTTTGAATTATGGAAATCATACTTACTTAGAGAGGCAAAAAAACCTTCATGGTTTGACTTTTGAAAGGGGAAACCCTTCATCAAATTAGGAAAAAAAAAACCTATTACATGCATTAGGGTAGCTTCACATTCTCATGCACTGATTCTAGTTTTATTCTATTAGTTTAAGCCTTTCACCTAAGGAGGAGAGTGAATTGAGTGATATTAAAATTTTAAACTTAAACACAAACTTAAAGAAGATAATAGAGTTACAAAAGATTTATACTTGACCCACTTCTAGTTTTTAGAAGCCTTTTTGAGTTCCACTATTGTATTAATATTCATAGGGTTCTTGGTACCTCAGTACAAGCAAGTTCTTTTTCAAAGAACACTCACTTCCCTTGTACTTTGATTCAGTATAATAAATGATCTTGGTCATACTACCTTGAATAACTTAACCATAATAAATGATTCAATATAACCTCTCACAAGAGTAAATAAATGATTAATGAAGTACAAAATCACACAAAAGGATGGGCTTAAGTGTTTGAAGTTTGGAGCATTAAATGCTTTTGACACAAAAGTGTTTTTTGCTAATCTTGTGTTCATCTATGATTAAGCACCTATAATAAATTCAAAAGAATTAGAAGGAAAAATAGTAAGTTTATATGTGATTTGGATAAGTACAAAGATTTTCGAGACGATGCTCTATTTCTGAAACTACATCACTTGAGTGGTTACTCAAGTTATCTTCACTTTGGTCTTTTGAAAACAAAATAGATCACTTAATGGCTGACTATGGTGATGAGATAATGACGAGCATAGATAAAGTCACTCGACTAGTCAATCAAGTGATCTTGCTTTAGTTCAAAAACAAATCACCAACTGACTTACTATTGTATGGTGGTAGTGATGTCATTTTCTAATATCACTTGAGTGATCACTTAAATGATCTTGTCAGATAATATTTTTTAAAAATATTAGTCACGACCATAATCACTGTAATGCTATGCAAGTGATGTGAAAAATTTAGGACCTCAAGTGGTTACTTGAGTGATCTTTTTAAACTAATTTTTAAAAAACTAGATCACTTGACATATCATTGTGATTCATAGGAAGTGATATAAAGTTAAACACATTACTCGAGTGGTCAACTTTGAAATTCTTTTCATAAAATTGATCTCTAGCTAACTTCACTGTGGTGAATTTAAAGTGATAGACTTTAGAACATTCCGCTTGACTGATTACTTGAGTAATCCATTTAGTAAATAATTTTCAGAAATAAGATCAATCAAAAGTGTCATGGTGAAGTGGAAGTGATGAGAAATTATTGCATCATTTGAATGGTCACTTAAGTGATCTTTTAATGAAAACACTTGATTACTTTTAGTGGCTGTTGTGGTGAGGAACTTTGCAAAACATATCACTCGAGTGATCTAAAAAATCCACAACTAACTCGATCATTGTCAATTAGGTGAAAATGACTAAGTTTAAACACATCACTCTAATGGTTACTCGTCACACTCAAGTGATTAGTTCAAACTTATTCAGCATAAATATAGGATTGGTGGTTGGAGAATCTACTTTTAAAATTAAAGACTCACCCCACATATAAAAAAAACAAAGAAGAAAATGAATAGAATTCACTCCATACAGAGTCACCCCACTCACCATCTTAGATCTCCATTGACGGCAATGAGTGCATTCATCCCACAATGTAGGTGCCCATGAACATCGTCAGTAAAACTAACCGATCCTCTATCATTTCCCTACTCTCTCCACTCCTCCCACTTCATCGAGAAGAAGATGTAGTTAGAGCCTTCTCTCACTTTTTATTTTTTTATTGATGATTTTTATGAAGCCATGATCCCAAGAAAAGCTGGAAAGTAAATAAGATATAAATCCACATATATGGTTGGATCTTTTACTAGGGCGCGTCTTACTTGGTGTGCCTTCAATTTCAACTAATAAAACTTTTTTAGCATCTCAACATCTCACTAACTTCATATTTATATCCTTATATTTTATTTTCATTGTCTCCTAAATTCCTTCTTATTTCTAACAGTATAGTATTCAGAATGATTAAAAAAAAAAAAACTTAGAATCACATTAAGGGCTTGTTTGGTTTAGGAAAAATAAGAGGAGGGAAAGGGAAAATTGGATTTTCCTACCGGCAACAATCGTTTGTGTAACATTCTAGACTGATGGTTAGACGGAGAGGATGATACAAACCCTTGAGGAAATGCCAAGGGCTTGTTCCATTGAGCTATTTAGTAGTTAGGATCATCACCTATCTTTGACTGAATTTTCTGACCACCACTATCTCAAATGGTGCTAAAGATTAAAAGGCCACAAGGCAATATTCAATTCTGATAAGTGACACATAAGCATGGCAAGGACAAAATTATTAAAAGACCAGCTATAAAGATTAAATAATTACTTATTCCATTTTTAATTAGTTTTTAAAATCAGCAGAAATTACAATTAAAAACAAAAAATCTCACAATCTTTTTGTAAATTTTGCGAATGAGGGAAGATAAATTAAGGTTGATTCCCTAAACCATAGGAACTAATTTTTTATTCTTCCCCACTTAGAGGGAGACTTTCATACCACTGAACAAAAAATCACACAATCTTTTCTCTGGTGTGATATCCTTATTTCTAATATCCGACTCGAGCAAGACACAGCCCTCTTCTCCCCTTCATTATTTATAAAACCTCCATGAACATGAAAGTGCTTTGACCAATTTAAGAACCCCTTTCCAAGCTTCTATATTACGTCGACTCATCACCAACTTTATGAACACGAGTGACAGATGTGGAACCCTGCTTTAGATTGGAAGACCGGCCCAAAGACTGCAGCCCATTTCCTTTGTTCACCCTATTTGCTGATTGGGCCTCCATTCTCAACTTGCAAATTGGGCTTAATGTCTTCGTTTTCTCTTGCCGTAATATTACCCAAAACGCATTTTGGGCTTTTTTTTTTCCTGACTCGGTTTTCATTTCTGCAAATTCAGCTTCTCTTAAAGGGATGGGTTCAGTCTTGGAGTTAGTCAAAGCTCTTGGGTGTCTAGGTAAACTGAGAGTAATAGACGGCTCATTTTGCCTAATATTGGTATCACTTATAAATAAAGGAGATTTTCACCTACTCTTGGATCGTGAATGAGTCCAACCCATTTTCTAAAAGTTATATATATATATATATATATATATATATATATATAAAAGATTTTCTCAGAGATCCTTCCTTATCTTCATACAAAATAAGTGACTGTCCAATCATGTCAAAGACCCTGGACATGATAAGTGGGGTAAATTTAAAGGGAAAATTACACTGTGATCCTACAAAAAGAAAAAAGGGTTAAGGAGCAAAAAATACACGCGTGCTTCACTTCCGGGAGCGCCCATCACATATGCTTTTTTTGGGAGTAAAAATACACATGTGATTACCATTTTAGAGCAAAAGTTACATCCCACTGTTATGTTACTGTTCACTTTATTTCTTTCTCTCTCATCACGGTGAACAGTAACATAATGGTGGGATATGATTTTTGCTCTAAAATAGTAACAACGTGTGTATTTTTACTCCCAAAAAAAGCATATGGTGCGGGTACTCCCGGGGTAAAACACATGTGTATTTTTGCTTCTTTACCTAAGAAAAAATTACAAAAAAAAATTCAGAATTCCAATATAAAAAAAGTTCCGTTATTAAAATGACATTTCCAATTATTAAAATGATATTTGCTGTTGTTAAAATTTCTGTAATTATTATCAAAAAAAGTCCCTAGGACTTTTTTGATATTTTTTCACTTCTTTGAGACCACAATGTAATTCTCCCAAATTTAAATTATAAACATGTAAGAGTTTACATTTAATAATAAATATTTTTTAATTAAAAATAATCTTCCAGTTTTTAATATAAAATATGTTTAGGAGTTGATATTGGTATAAATGTAAGACATAATTTTTATATTTATTAATTTTGTTTCTAATTTACTTTTGTTGATACCCCATCAACAATAATAATGAAAGAGAGGAAATGAAATAATTAAAAAAGATGACTAGGGTGTTTTAAAAAAAATATATATGTCATTTCAACTAATTTAACTAACTTCCTTAATCGAATCAAATTAGATAAATATGTTTTATAATAAGGACCGGAAGGAGTAATTATCAAAATATATTATTATACTAAATAAAAAATATAATTTAAATTGAAATCATTGAAATTAAATCCACTAGCTTTTTTAGTTTATTGTATTCAATATAAAAATTTCTATAAATGATGTCATTAAACACAATTAAATCCAAAAAATAATTTATAAATTCAATAAAGAAAATAAAATACTATATTAATATGAAATTAATTTAATATGATGCCACAAGTCTCTAACTAAAAATATTAAAAATTAATTTTTTTATTATAATAAAAACTAACCCCACATCAATATATATTTGATAGCACAAATTAATAATTAATTTTAACTGTAAAAAAATAAACTCACAAATTCATTAATTTATTGGGGAAAATTTAGTTAGTCCCCTTGGTAGCAAATTATTTTCAGTCAATCGTCAAAACTTTTTGAAACTTCACTACACCCCCATGATCAAAATGAAATTAAATTTTGTGGGTGGAAAGACAATGACGCCATTCTTTTATGTTTTTAAAACAACATTTACAAGATAAATAAAGACATTTAGAAGATAAATAAAGGGATTTGAAAAACATAGAGAATTAAAAATATGTTGTTCATTTATGAAGAAAATATGCAAATTCACTAAACATAAATGAACATTTACAAGATAACTAAAGGAATTCAAAAGAATCTTAGGAGTTAAAAATATTTTAGCCATTTACAAGATAAATATGAAAATTCACAAGATAATTATAGACATTTACAAGACAAATAAAAAGGTTTAAAAGAACCAAGAGAATTAAAAATATTTTAGCAATTCACAAGACAAATAAAGTAAAGACATTATTGTCTTTTCACCCAAAAAAATTAATTTCATTTTGACTATGGGGGTGTCTTAAAGTTTTAAAAAATTTTGAGGGTTGACTGAAATTAATTTGCTACCAAGGGACTAATTGGAATTTTCCTTAATTTATTTGGCATTTTAAAGAATGAAATTGAAATTTCTTGTGTGAATTAATGATATAACCAATAGTTTTGGAGAGTAATTCATCCGATTTTAAATATAAGAGGCGTTGAGCATGCTCTCCCTCCCTCTCTCTCTCTGAAGCTTTCTTTAGAAGCAGCTCTTCATTAGTGGTTATTAAAATTTATTTACACTAAAAATATGTTGCATATTTAATTTATTGCATATTTTGTAAATCTAATATTTATTTTATAGACATTGTATATTTCATGTTTTTGCATGAGTTAAGTAATGATTAATTTAGTTGCTTTGTTTTTGATTTAGTTAAATATTTAAATAAATGACTTTAGCTTTAACTACATTTTGTAAATGGTTATAAATATTTTATACTATAATTTAATTTAATTTGAATTATTTAATTAAACTATGTTGTGATTATTTTATATTTATTTTATTTTTTAATAAATATTATTTCCATTTGATTTCTATGAAATATTTAATTGAATTGTAGTTTAATTAAACAATATGTTAAATAATAGTTAAATGAATTTAATTTGCAGATAATATATATGGTTCGACATCATGGGAAGGATGTTGAGAATCCATCAGACTTGTCTTGAGCCCATGGTCCAGACGATCCTCAAGCAGAGCAGCCAGCTAACAGGCCTGAGGACAATATATTATTAGAGGAGGACGATGGCATCAATATGGGGGACATGGAGGAATCAATGCGAGAAGCTGCAGGGTTTTTAGATAGAGATGTGCAGCAATCTGCTTACGTATAAGCGGATATGATGATGATGATGATGATGATGATTATTATTATTATTATTATTTTGAATTTCCTCGATTAGGAATGTCATTTCATTATTTTTAGTTATAATTGACAATTATGTTTTAAATGCAGACCCTGAAGGACACATTCATGTTGCCATGCTGGTAATGGGCAGAGGTGAAGTCAGGAATGTTAATGGCTCAAATGAGTATTTGAGGAAAATTAAGGATTAAAAGTTACATTTTTCTAATCAAACAAATATTTTGTATAAACTTAAAACAAGCAATTTTTTTTAAAAAAATAAATCTCGTGGGAGTGAATAATGGTGTGGTATGTCTTAGTGACCGTGCATACGTGATAAAAACCCCAACCAGAGGCTTGCAATGTCTGTGTCATGAGTGAATTTGAAGTAGACATAAATTTAGAAACAGAGGTTCCAATGAAAAGGAGGGACCCCTAGCCCCCCGGGTCCGCCCCTGGTTATGGGTAGGTCGTTTTTCTCCCATTGAGAAGCCATCGTGTCATTGTGGAGTTGAACCAGGAGACTAACCAGCCTATAAGGTAGGGCGGTGGTGTGTTCATTAGGTACCTGTCTGAAGTTGGAGGCAATTTTGTGAACTTTCCAATTTACTTGGAAAGTTGGACCCGTGTTAGCAGTGACACTAAGAATGCTATTGGGGAGACTATTATTGAGGTAAGTAATACTTTATATCTTAGTTTAATAATTGAATTCGATAAATATAATTGTATGATTTGGCAGACGTAATTCATTAACTTTTTTATGTTGCAGCCAAGGTTCAATGTGATGGATGACAGGAAGGTCTATGCCATACAGAAGATGGGTGATTGGTGGAAGAACAATAGAGAGGGAAGGCCGCACAATTTTTGAAATGGGGATGGGATGACCAATCGAAGATGTCATAGGCGACGTGCCCTCCAATGTCTCGGTTGAGGATTGGACCAGATTTGTTTATTTCAGGAGAACTCCTGCGTGTTCGGTATTTTGTTTAATAAATTATAATCTTATAATATTATTTGAATTTCAATATTCTCATTGCTCTTGCTTTGAATTTGTTCTTTTATATACAACAAGTATTTACGTGGAACAAGAGGAGCAGGGGCTTCCCGCGGATCTCCCATATGAGTGGAACAAAGACTTCAGCGATTATGATGAGTGAGCGAGTAAGTTACACAAGCAATATGAGTTTTGACAGTTAAGAATTCATTTTATTATAATTATTCTCTATTACTAATTTATGTAGAAGGAGGAGCCTAGGAGGGAGAGAGGTTAATTTTGGATACTGTGGAGGGTCACGCACAAGCATAGGGACGGCACTCCCACGTTGCAAGAGGTAGAGGCAGTGATTGTAACTGAATTAACAAGTACATGGACGGCACTCCTACTCAATGGCGTAAGAAAAACATCTTCTTCACCCTTCCTTATTGAAAATCAATTTTGTTGTAGCACATCTCTTGACTGTTATGAACATTGAGAAAAATGTATGTAATAGTGTAATCTACATTTTATTGAATGACTTGGGATAGTACCACGAAAAGATCTAGGAGCCATGGGAATTCGTGAAGATCATTGGCCAGATAAGAATACTAAGTTTAAGCCGGAAAAATTCCTATTAACAAAGCCAAACAAAGAGATCTTCCTATCCACACTAAATAAGATCAAAGTCCTTGATGGATATTCAAGCAATATTACTAAATGTGTTGACCAACAGGCTTGAAAGCTACTAGGGTTAAAGAGTCATGACTCCAATGTTTCTGATACAACATATCCAACCTTTGACAATAAGGAGTACACTCTCTCAAGATGTGTCTATGGTATTGGTGAAGCTTTGTGCATTCTTCAGGAAGTTGTGTGTTAAAGCTTTGAGCATTGATGAGCTCGATCAAGTGTACGAGAAAATAATTCTAACCCTTTGTCATATGGAAATAATATTCCCACCATCCTTTTTTATATTAATGGTTCATCTTACTATATATGTAGTTCAAGAAGCAAGGCTTGGTGGCCCAATTTATTATTGGTGGATGTATCTTATCGAGATGTATGAAATTTTATATCTTCTTTAAACATGCTCCATAATTTATTAAATTTAGAATTTGATAGTGTAACATCCCAATTTACGTTTTACCAAAATCCCTGTATTTTGTGAATATTTAATAAAATATTGAAATTGAATATTTAATGAAATGTCAAGATTGAATATCTATTAATTGTGATATTGATAATCTATTGATTATTATTAAGTCAATTTTGACAAAAAAAAAAGGAATGTTTTTCACTTAGATAAATTAGTGCATAAAGACAACATATCTTTGTCACATGTTTTTGCACCAATAGGCAATAAAATTCAACACTTGTGAACCCTATAAAGGACCATATATTTTGGTCAACATGAGAAAATGAAGAAAAGGTGAAGACTTGAACATGTATCACATGTTGGAACAAAAGTCAAAAAGTTAAAGTGCAACATGTCAAGCTAGGAAGTAAGATGATTAAGATGTTTTGGAAGGGGGATACCTAATCACTTGCTTGTGTCATGAGGCTTATGTAATAGGATGACACAATTTTTCTAGCTCAACAAGGCATCAATTTTGGCCAAGCATAGGAGAGAGGGAAAAATGAAGACAACTTAGTCAAGAAGCCAAAGGTACACAAGATATTTTGTAATGGTATTTTGGTCTTTTGGCAAGAGAGGATCTTTAGGTAATTTTGCATCAACTGTGAGACACTTCAAGACCTCCTCTTGGCTATTATTTGGATGGCCCAAACAAAGGAAAGAGAGAGTAGAGTTGAACACAAAAGAGAAGAGAGAAGAGAGAAAGGAAAAACCAAGGATCAAGGTGAGTTACTTTGTAAGATCTTACAACACTTCCTTTCATCTTCTTGTTTAGATTGTTGACCTCAATGAACAATTTTTCTATGGTATTTTGGGTGAAGGAGACCAAAGTTTTAGAGTAGCACAAAAGAATTAGAAGTTTACCAAAGTTCAAGACAAGACAAGTAAGTAGTGCTACAACCTTCCTTATGCTTGTTCTTGTTATAATTAGTTTTGGAAAATGGTTTTCTTTGGTTTTGGATGCATGAAACCCTAAGGGGTTATGCTACCCAAATTCCTCAAAATGAGATCCAACAAGATCAAAGGCCTAAAACACTTAGCAATAGACAACCTAAGGCGAAAACCAAGTTATTTGTGAAGTTGGTTTGAAAAGTCTTTACCCTTCATTTTAGTAGTGCTTTAAAATGTTAATATTTTCTTTATTAATTTGTTTATTATTTAATAATCTATCTAACGTTGATTTGTCTTTGATGAACAAGAATATGTCTAGCTTTGACGAGTCAGCGGGTGATAGAGTTGATTAACCCGTTGTTAGACGGGGTAGAGGTAGCACGAAGATAGGTGTGCTACTCGCACTTCGTGGCAATCAAAAAAAGAGGCTGCACGTGGACTTCGATGCCAATAAGAATCCAATTGGTCTAGAGGAAGATAATTTCATTAGCTATGTAGGCTATCTGGATTGAAGCAAAGTTAGCATTGTATACTCTCATTGGAAGTTGGCGCCTAATAAAACAAAGAAGCTAATTCGGGCACAAATTTTGGTATCTCACTTTCATTATATCTACATTTGTATCTTTAGTCTTATTACTTGAAATGTAATAGTATTTTCTTTTACCTTGCAGCAAATGTATGATGTTCCTAACAATTCGAATATGAACAAGCATTGGATGAGCGAAGTTTGACTACGTTGGAAGGATTTTAAGAACAAGCTCACTAGAAAATATATTGGAGGGTCACTGAGTAATGAGGATCCATGTGCGAAGTATGATTACATTTCTCCAGAGGATTGGAGGGAGTTTGTGGCGTCCCGGCAAAATCCTGAATTTCTTGTAAAATTTCTTTCTTATCTTATCTTTTAGTTGAATCTACTTGACATCGTGACTCAGTTTTATTTGTTTTCGTGTCACAGGAAAAAACTCAAGCCAATAAATAGAGGCAAGCGACAAATAAGTATCCGCATACTCTATCTAAAGGTGGATATAGAAAGCTTGAATGGAGGATGATGGATGAAGAGTTAGAGAGAATGAAGGAAGCCGCCCAATTTGATACTTCCATTGTTATTCAGGCCTCTGAATGTAATATCCCGAATTTTGAGTCTAAAGACTTAAGAATTGACCTATTTTTGGGAGACTTCTAGGCCCTGTTTTAGAAGAGTACAAAGTCTTAATTTTATTATGAGGATAAGCTTAAGATAATTAGTAAAGTATTTTGAATTTGGGAAAAATTATGAAATATTATTTTGAAGGAGATAGAAACATTGAAAGAGGATTAATTATGAAAATTTGGTTTAAATAGCCTTAAATCTATTATTTGCATATAGGTGTGAATATAAATGTATATATATGGCGTTACTAAAAGAAAGAAAATGAAGTTTGTGTTGGACAGGAAATGAAAGCCAATGGAATAAGGTAATGAGGTGATTAAATTAGCTTGTGTGTGTGTGCAATACGTGGAGAATGAAAAGGGGGTCTGTTGCATATACATATATTAAGCATTGAGGCATTTCGGTTTTAGTGTGTAATTATATAAATAATTAGAGAACCAAGAACCCACCGCTCATATATATATTTTGCTGATATATATAATATAAGATGGTGAAGAAGGAAAACACATATGTGAGTGTGTATACATGTGATGCACCATAAGTATAAGGGTGTGTGGGTGCTGCGTGTAATGTTGGTGGCTGCAGGTGAATAAGATAAGAGTGTGTATTGTGTATATACCACTTACAAATAACTATTCCATTATTATTCACATATTGTATTATATTATTTATATATAATAATTATATAATGTGGTGGAGTATTATTTGGGGATTTATATCAAATTTATGTGTAGCGCGTTAGCTTTATATGTGTGTGGTGTATAACATGTAAGTATATTATATGTGTTGCTGAAAAGAGAAGAAAAACGTTGGGCATTAGTATGTATGTAATAATATATATATTATATTATATTATATTATGGTTAATGGTGGAGGAAAGAAATATAAATTATTATTAGTGGAGGTATTAGTGGAAGGTATTATTTATGATATATATATTATATTATATAATTAGTGTGTGATGGTGGAATTATTAGTGGAGGATATATATATATATATATATATATTATAATATGTGTTGGTGTGTGCAATGTGTATGTGCAATATATGTGTGTGTACGTGTTGCATGTTTTAGGTGTATATATATAAATAATATTGAGTGGTGGACAATTCTTTATCCATGTTTATAATATATAACCACTACATACTTTGTTTATCCATTATGCAGCTTACGTGGATAGTATCCTGCACTATAATGGTTTTGTTTAATGGATAAATATTCCAATAACATTCCACTTCCAGCATAAGGAATTAAAACGCACACGTATACACCCACTTGGTATTCGGCTGCCAGCGTAAAACACAAATGTCTCATGCATGTTGAGACAGCTCACTAATTCATATAGCTCCCATAGTCTACTATTACGCACCAAGAGATTTGATCATGGAATCAAAGAAACAAAAAAAAAAAAAAAAACGTTAACTCCTTCCATTTGACGCCACCTTGCACAATACTCTCTAATTATATGACACCTCATAGCATTTAGTTCACTTCGGCCAGCACATATAAACTCCCTCAATTTATCCATTTCCCATTCCAGCACCCTTCTCCTATTTATTCATTCAATTCGGCTAGAGCATTTAGAAATAGAGCGTGAAAAGAAAAGAGAGACCGAGAGTAATAGCAATGACAAGAATATACTCCATGTTCCATCGTTTCTTTTATGCCCCTTTATATTCTCTCTTTGTTGATTCATTTCCTACGGCTAGAGAACTTGCCGAACGTGAGAAAGAGAAAGAGAAGGAAGGAAAAATATGATCAAGGTAGTAACACTTCTCTCACATACTATGTGTACCTTTTATATGCATGTATTTACCATTGTATGTAAATATATATGAGATGTATGAATGCTGAATATGCTGAGTGAATTGTATGTATAATTGATGGTTGTCTTGCATGTACTGTGTATGCATATTATGTGTGTGATTATTGACGTTACTACTGGGATTCATTCGAATCCTCGGGGTATTGTTGAATAGCTTTATTTTGCAGTTAGGATATGAGCTCGAGAGCTAAGAAGGAAGAGCTGGAGGTATAGACCAAATTGAGAAAGGATTATAGTTCTATCAAAATTATTATACTGAAGATTTAATTATTTGTACATGAATGGTAGCTTTAGTAGTGGTTTTTGTCTTAAGAGATGCTTCTGTATGCGTAGAGAATGAATAAAAAGGTGTTTTTTTTGGGCGGGTGTTACACTGAACCTCCTCCTCGTTACAAAAAATGGAAAGCAGCAAGAATGAAGGGTGACAAATATATAAATGCAGATGTTGCTAAGGTTGCCTCAGATTGTAAGTAGTTAAATTAGAAGTATTAAATAGCCTCAGTTATTTCATATTATAAGAATTTAGTTATTGTTTATGAAAAATCTCATGATACAGGATGTACTTGAGCAGTAGAGCAGCCAAAGTTCATTCACGCTGGGTACACGGATGGACATTTTGTCAATGGTGATTGGGAAGCCTGATTACCTTGATCATGTTCGAGGGGAGACAAGGGGAGTTATTGTCTCAAAATATTTTGGACAGCGTGCATGTTGTTCGCATGACAATGACAACCCTAGTCCTTAGCTTGTAGCCAAAATTCGAGCGTTCCTCTTTGATGAGATCATGGCACAAGTATGGGGTGAAATGAGATCTATGATGCAAGAGAAGGAGAATACGAAATGTACAACCCATGAATCCCCGGTCTTCCCCAGCAACAAAGAAAGTTTTCACCCTCCAGATGTTCATGTTGGTGAACCTTCTCACACTCCATAGGGAGGACATCCTTGCACTCTATATTTAGATGTCCCACACCGACATATTGTTGCCGATGCCCTTGTTTACTCTGAACAAACCACCCACAATAATAGGAAAATTTCACAAGATCAATGTAGAGTGACTGTGACTAGTGTGCGAGAGGGGGAAGAGAAGACAACCATCTCGATTAATGATGAGGAGGTTCTCACGCTAGGCGAGGCCATAACGTCGTTCATCCTTTGGCCAAATCATCTTATTCAGATGGCAACGACACCTCCAATGGTAGGAAATAAATTATTGATTGATGATGAGGAGGTTCTTGGTTGATTTTCATTGCTAACCCACTAATAATATGTTTTTTTTTTTATGTTTTTATAGACTGAACAAGCTACAAGCAGATTTCCCTACTTAGCATAGCTACGAGAGATGTACAGGGACATCGAGTTTATACCCTTGACGATGCGTGCAGGCATTGTGGATGCAGAAAAAACACATCCCATAACAATTGACAAGAAAGATTTGCAAGAGTTTATGGTTATGGATAGTTTAGATATAGGATTTCTTCAACTTGCAATCATGTAAGTTTCCCCCCCTTTAATTATTGCATTGATATTTTTGTTTTATATATTCAACACATTTATAATGTTATTTCGATCATAGTGTCCGCCACAACACATGAGTCCAACATAGGCGAATGGATTCATATGGATTTTTGTGTCCTACAAACATGATGAAGTCTGAGAGCAATAAGTTACCCAGAAGGGCACTTTATGTTGGTTATACAATGGGTGACAGAGATTTGCCTTGTTATCTAGCGCCAATACTTGAAAAGTACGTATTTTAGTTTTGTCTATATAAGATTTTTAAGAATAAATTGCTTTCTTGTCTTAATTTAATATTAATATGTATATGTTGTAGTGGACATTGGACCCTGTGTGTTGTTTGTCCCCCCAGCAACATATGTTATTGGTTCGATTCCTTAGGTCACAAGCCAAATGAAGAAATCAAAACCATGTTTGCCGAGTAAGTTAATTTTTGTCTAAATCATCAATTCTTATTTTACTGAATTTTTTTCATGTTTGTTACTTTCCATTTTAATGATAGTGGTCTCAAGACGTTTAGAGCGCTTGTTGGAGTACAAGTGTAATATCATAAAATTTGGGCATAGAGACTTGAGAATAGGCCTAAATTAGGCAGACTACCAGGCCCGGTTCAAGGAGTGTGACATTTCTTGGACAAAAAAAGATCCTCTATGTTTTTGAGGAAATAGGAAGAGAAAGAGACACTAAAAAGTCATGTCAAAAAGCAAGAGTCAGAGTAATGATTGCGGTGGGACATGTGCCACTTCAGGGGTAAAAGAGGAAAAATAAGGGTAAGAAAGTCAAATCCTTACCCTTTAAGTCATTAATTTCGTCCAACCATGAGATAGAAGGAGAAATAAGATGATTTTATCCATAATTAGGCCTAAACACAAAAGGCGGGTCCTACAGGATGTTAACTGGTAAAAAGGGGACCGATAGGGACTGTTTAGGATTCTTTTTAGATTGCATGGGACAAGTGTGGGACCACTTTGGGAAGATGGAAGGGTGCCACATGTGAGTGTCTATTCAGGGGAGAATATCTGAAGAAGTTGTAGAAAAGTACAAAAAGGAGCGCTATTATACCCGGTAGGGCCTGGTTGGGACCGATTGGTCAAAACCAGACTGATAAAGTGAAGGGAAATGAGATAATCAAAGAGGTTCAGAGGTGTGGGCCCCATTAGGCGCCACATAACTCTTTCATTAAAGAAAAACGTTACTTGGTGGCCAAGAAAAGAAAAGTCAAGGTAAAAGTCAACTGTGGGTCCCGTGATAAAAGAAAAAGGGTAAAATGGGAATAAATGGGTAAAATTCAATTGGAGCAGATTTGAGGGACCCACATGGCATCTCATATGTGCTTTAGGGCAGGTGAAAAGTCCCGGGCTAAAGTTGGTAATTATCCAAAAGTTTCAGGTTGAAATTAAAATTTTTGAAAGTTTCGGGCCGAAATAGGTAATTTCCCCAAAAAGTGTAAAATATCCCATATATTTTTGGAGGGGGTCTGCGCCACCTTGACTGCCCTGGAAACCTCTGGATTTTCTTGGAGAGCAAGTCAAAAATATTTGACCCAAAATTACTCCCTACCAGTTAGAAATCACACCGGTTAATTCTAAAGCTACTAGATCAATTTTAACTTTTATTTAAAAGTGTTTCATCTTCATTTTTACCCTAGAGGTGCGAAAATTCCAGAAGAACCAAGGGAGGGCAGTCAGCCGCCATTGTTAGGGTTTCAAACTCAAGATCTCATGCTCATCTACCGATTCTCCAATTCCAAGGTAACCGAAAAATCCTTGCTTTCTTGAGTTTCTCTTAAGGAATTTTCGTGCAAAAGGTAGAAGCTTGGTTTTAGAGTTGGATTTCTGTATTTTTAAGGTCTCCAATGGTTATGGAACTTGATTTTGTGTAGGGTATGGGTTTGGTTTGAGTTTCCGAAATCGAAACACCGAAAAACCCTAAAAGGAAGGTTGTTGCCAGTTTTGGAAAATTTGGGTAGCGAACCTTCGTAATGTTTTTAAATTGGTAAAAGAACTTGGTTTGATATGAAATTTTACAGAAGAAAATTATACATCTGGGGCATGAGTCTAAATATATAATAATAAAGATTTGGATAATATTTGCTTGTTGAAATAATTGGTTGAAAACAGAAAAGGAAACAGTGGCGCAAATCTGGACCAGAGGGAAAAAAAGTGGTATCACGCCCAGATACCTGCACTTTTGACCCCTGGGAATATTTTTCATAAAAATTAGACATGCTAATGGTTCAGATGGCGCTAGTTTCACTCAAAATTTATTTTTGTGGAATTTTTGAGAAATTTTCAAAGTTGGTACAGAAGCACTGGATTTTCTGGAAAAATCTGTTTAGCTCAGTTTTTAATCAAATAATGTAAGGGCATTATGGAGAATACTCAAATGAACTATTTTGATGATATTCAGGGTCAAGCAATCGGTTGGGAGTCTTGTGGGGCCCGTGAAAATATTAAACGGTATTTTACCACCATGTAGTAGTAACTTCTTTACTCCGGCACTTTTATGTGTTTGATGTATGTTTGTTTGCCATACTTGTTTTTGTATATGTTTTGCCAAATATGCATACAGAACATGTTTGTGATTGTGTCCCTAGTGCTGAGGGTGCCTGCCGGGGTTGGCCACATAATTGTGGCGACTCAACGGAAATAGGCGTGTGATTCCGCAATCCGGGGCTTGCCTTGGTAAGGTGGCTCAACGATGCGAAGATATGTATGTTGTGTATGTTTTCTGTTTGCATATATGGTATATTTGGCTTGTTTATTGTACTCACATTTGTTGCACGGTTGCATTCATACACACCACACATATAGTGCATGAGTATTGATGGTTACTTTGGGGGCCGCACATGGACTCTAGAACTTTCTAGTGATACAGGAGGGTGTGCTTGAATAGAGAAGGCCTTTTTGCAAAGGTAGGATGACAGTGCAGTTGAAAGATAGGGAATGCCTTTATCGTGTTTTGTATTCTACTTTTTGGGATAACTGTACTTATATTTTGGAGTTAATTTCCAAATGACTGTACCCTTAACCTTTCGAGGACTTTTACTTTCTTGTTGTGTTTACATTTACCAGTATAATAGATTATCCAAACCGGTTAAAATGCTCTGTTGCGCACACTCTGATGTATGTTAAATGAACCTAATAACGAAGGAAAGGTAACAGCTAAAAGGAATCCCTCTAACCCACCACCCGAAAGGGCGAGACCGGTAGGGGTGTAACAACAAGAGCAGGGTGGACCAAAGTGGTATCATCCTAAGGTAAGTAGTTTGAATTCAAGTTATTTCATTGAGACAGTAGCTTTCGATATGCCTTTATTCATTTTAACAATTTTCTTTTTATTTATAGTGCCCTCAACAACCAGGGAGCTCTGAGTGCGAATAATACGTTATCAATTTTATGCACTCTATTATTTCCAGTGGACGTGTTTCAGGTTTTCAACACGTACATAATCGCTTCGTGATTCTCAAATGATGATATTTTTGTTGTTGGACTTGAGTTGTTAATTATTTCATTCACTTTATTGGTTTATCTTATATACCTTGTTGTCCAATTTATAGTTTTTTGATACTATGGATCCATACTTAGAGGAAGACATTGATACGGTTCGAGACATTTTGGCTGGACATCTTCTTCAACACATATAGGTATATAAAGTTTACTTCAAATTTTTTGGTTGGGGCATTAGCCAATGATTATGATAATAGATCTAAATCCACCTCTTTGTTCATAAAGTCTTAGAATTCTCCAAGGATTGTGATAAGTATATAATAATATCAATAGTCTATATTTCAAAATTTTAAGAGGGACTTAATATATGTATTACTCATTAGTTTGTAAAAGTAGAACATAGTTTTTATTTGTGCAATTATTCTACATTTAGGATCAAAGGTAGTACTATATATACAAATTTATTTTCTTGAGATTTTGAGTAGCATGCACATTGAGTCATGGATTATAGCTTTATAATTGTACCCCTAATGGTAGAGATTTAATTAATTTAAATATAGTATAAAATATAAGGCCAATGTTGGCATCGCAAGTGGTTGGCGATTGTGGAGAGAAGGAGAAGGAAGAAATATGAGAGAAGAAAATAGATGAGCATGAAAGGAGCAATGATAAGGCCAATATTGGTGAATATGAGGGGGAATACGCTGTTAGTTTTCTATGGGTTTTGATGATAACAATCAATTGTAAAATCAAGATTGAAGATTTATCTCAAAAAAGTGAAAACTTGCTGATTATGGAGAAACTCGAGTATTAGTAGCAATACTCGAGTATTGATCCTTCAAAGAAAAACTCAATGTTAATGACTAAAGGCAATACTGCAGTATCCCAGAGGATACTCGAGTATTGACCCTTATAGAGAGCATCGCAAAGTTTTTCCATCAAAGAATACTTGAGTTTTGGTTTTAATACTTGAGTATAGGCCAAAGAGACTCTTCTGTTTTTTTTCAAGTGAAATGAAAACTCCAGTTTCAAAAACTCTAGTTTTGGAATGTAAAAAGTCTAGTTTTTCCACTTGGCTCCAAAATTCAAATATTATCAGTTTTCAAATGGATACTCTGGTTTAGATGTTTTGGTCAAAATCTCATCAAGAGTTCAAAACTCGAGTATTGTTTGAATACTCGAGTATTGGGTTAAGTAAGAACTAAAACTCCAGAGCTCAAATCGCGACTTTCCTCTCTGTAAGGAGAATACTCGAGTATAGACATAGAAACTCAAGTATAGACTTAAGTGCATAGTGACATACTCGAGTATTGATGCACAAACTAGAGTATGCGTCGCAGTAATTGAAAATTCAAATCTGCGAAATCTGCATAATGTTTGTTGATTGATCCAGATGCTTCCTAATATTAATTCTCAACATTACCAGATATGTTTAATGTGTTTGCTAGGGTATTTTAGCCAATTTACAGATGATTTAAGTAGATCAAAAGAGCTATCTTCACTAAAAGCAAAAGAGTTGTTAGAGCATTAAATTCAAGGCTACCTAACTTGCTATATTTGGATCTACCAAGCCCTGCACGATGCAAAAAGGATAAAGAAACTTTCACCTAACCAAGGGTCTGACATTCAAATGGATAGAAACGGATAGAAGTCAACCTTTATCCTACAACATAAAGAATAAGCAAAAGAGTAGAGAGAGAAGAGATCAAATTGCTTCCAACAGATAGGAAACTTCACCAATGGTCATATGAATGCTTGCAACGGTTATTAAACACTCTCTAATTATAAATACAACAGCATTCAATTCCTCTTTACAACTATTGAGCCAGAAAACGAAATAACATTCATTTTGTTCATTAACTCTTAAAGTTTTCTGTACAGAGTATCTTTTGATACTATAGAGCTACAGTGTGTAACATTATCCACTCTTTAAGAGAGTTTATCATTTGTATCTCATTCTGTTGTAAAAAATCTCAAGTCAGGGGACTTGGAGATTTGGGGGTCATTGATTACAACTTGTAAGGGGTGTTTGTTATGATTAGTTTTGATGATGTCATTCTTAAAGGCAAAAAGATTGAGTAATATAGTTATCTCCTACATTGACTAACTGTTGTACTTAATGTAGATTAATCCAAGTTGAATTGTAGGGGTTAATCAAGAAGGAGATAAGAAATTTTAGAGAGAAAGAAATTGAATCATGAAGAATAATCAAGAAGAAGAAGAGAGATTAAAGAGAGAAGAACTTGCTAAATGGAATATGATTATTCAAGTTCTTGGTTGATAGATTTTGGGGATAATCAAGAAGAAGAAGAGAGTTGGAAGTGTTAGCTATGATTAGTTTTGATGATGTCTTATATAGATGTCATTCTTAATAGCAAAAAGATTGAGTAGAAAAATCTGCTTCTGGATAGAGAAAACTGTAGTTTTGAAAACCATAGTTTCTGGAAACCACGGTTTGGGCTATAAAGGTCAAAACTCGAGTATGGAACTTAAAAATTCAAGTATCAGGAGTTTTCAGCTTCTCTGGCGTCTTTGGTCCCGGCAAAACTCGAGTTTGTGAATGAAAACTCGAGTTTCCAGGTCTTCAGCAACTCTGCTCAGCTCTGCTTCACGTCTAGCTTTAGGCGACCTCTGGTAAATCGATGATATCTCTTAAACCAGAGATCGGATTGAGGTGAAATTAAATTTGACTGAAACTAGATATCCAATGCGTCATCTTAACAAAGTTTCAAGTTCAAAGAAAGATCAGATGAGAGAATAGTGAATTTATAAAGTTGGATCAAATTTTGACGTCACACATCCAACCAAGCTTCAGTGTTTTAAGTATAACTCAAGATCTACAAATGGGAATGAGCTAAAATCGGTGGCGTTTGAAAGAAGACTCATAGGGCTTTCCATCAATACTTGATCCAACTCAAATGAAGATCAGACCAGAGAGATATGATATTCGAAAGTTGACTGACTGTTCAGAACGATGAAAAAATGATGGTTAAAGAACAATCTTCTTTCATTAGATCATAACAGGCGAATTCCAACAGATTAAGATCTGATTCTTGTTGCAATGGAAAGAAGAATCAAGGAGCTGTGTGGGGATAATTGGTTTGCCAAAATTAAAGCGATATCAAGTCAGAAGGCAACCAAAGTGCTGAACAAGTTGAAAACTCAAGTTTACGAATGAATACTCAAGTATAGCTCAGATAAAGAGCAATGAACGTCAGAGGATCTTCAATACTCGAGTATGGGAAGCAAAACTTGAGTATAAGACTTACAGAGATGAATATGAAGTAATGCTAAAAGCTCAATACCGCAGTATTGAAGACAATACTCGAGTTTATAGTGAAGCATCAGAAAAATCAAAATGACGAAAATCCTGAATCTGATCCAGATCAACCAGAAGTTTACCCAAATAATTCATAACATTTATTATCATCATTTACATCATTTGTGGATACATTTCAAATGATCAAACAAGGGATTACAAGGAGATCAATATGTTGACCTTTCAAATGGCAAAAACTTCTAACGACTAGTTTTCCATCTGCTGATATCTCAAATGGCTCTATTTACAACGGTCCAATTCTCCAACGTTTAGAATACCTTCATCTATAAATAGAACCAGATTCAAAATGCAAGAAGGTGGTGGAGTGAGCTTACAATGTTATAATGCCGAAATATTGATCTGTCCACACACTCTGTTTTTCATACTTTCTTATTTTATCATTTAGAGTGTGAGATGATCTCCTATGTGCTTAAGTGTTTATCATAATCACTTCTATGAGAGAAGATTTATTGTAAATCATATTTTCCATGAGAGGTACTCAAGGTTGGGTGACCTTGAGTTGAGAATTTGATTGTAACCTTACGGGTAGTACAGGGGAGTCTCCGAGGGAGATTGTGAAGGTTACACAAGTACCTGGATAAACTTGTGGGTGTAAAGGCTTGTCTCTTGTGCCTGGTTAAACAAGGAGAATAGTGAAAAGATCAAAGTGCCTGAGGACTGGATGTAGGTCAAGGTTGGACTGAACCAGTATAAATCTGAGTTTGCATTTCTCTTCCCTTAACTCTTCACTTCCAGCATACATGTTTTAATGGTTGTTTATATCTTTATGACTTTTCATTATCATTCAAACTGATTCAAATAAATTGTGAAAAGTTATCAAAAAGGGAGTAAGTTTTTATCTTCACCCAATTCACCCCCCTCTTGGGTTCTATCGATCCTAACAGGAAGATGGAAGAAGTTGATATACAAGATCAGCTCAAGTTCATTTATGAAGGATAATCAAGAAGAGAATAAAGAAGAGGAAATATTGTTCAAGATGGAAGATGGAGAAAGGAAGAACTTGCTGAAGATATCATTATTCAAGCTCTAAGATTGATCTTAGAAGTCTCCATGATCAAATGGAAGTTGGAGTGGGTCAATTCAGAGTTAAAATCAGTAAGAATCAGGTTCTGGATGAGAAAACTCGAGTTTGATGGTCAATACTCGAGTTTACAAGCCTACTGGAATTAATTTGTCTCTGGAATACAAGAAAACTCGAGTGTGGAGGTCAATACTCTAGTATAGGAGTCAATACTCGAGTATGTAACTTAATGACTCAAGTATGGGGTGTTTTTAGCTTCTCTGGCGTTTTTGGACCTGACAATACTCAAGTATCCAGTATGGTCAGCAACTCTGTTCACCTCTGTTTCACGTTCAGCTTTGGGCGAGGTCTAGTAATTGATGTTATCTCTTAAACCAAAGATCTGATTGAGGTGAAACCAAATTTGGATGAAACTAGACATCCAATGAGTCATCTTGACAAATTTTCAAGTCCAAAGAAGTTCAGATGAGAGAGCTTTGAATTTCGAAAGTTGGATCAGGAATCCACGCCACACATCAGACCAAGCTTCAATGTTTTGAGTATAACTCACAATCTACAAATCAGAATGAGCTGAAATTGGTGGAATATGAAAGAAGACTCATAAGGCTTTCTATCAAGACTTGACTCAACAAAAATGAAGATCAGACTAGAGAGATATGGTCTTCGAAAGTTGATTGACAATTTAGAACATTGCAAAAACGTTGGTAAAGAACAAATCTTCTTTCATCGGATAATAACGGACAAATCACAATGAGTTTGGAGCTGAATCTTTTTGCATTGGAAAGAAGACTCAAAGAGTTATATGGGGATAATTGGTTTGCCAAATATGAAGCTATATCAAGTTAGAAAGCAACCAAGAGCCAGAACAACTTGAATACTCGAGTATACAAGTGAATACTTGAGTATATCTCAGACAGAGAGCAATGAACGTTAGACGATCTTCAATACTCGAGTATGTAAGTCAATACTCGAGTATCGGATAGATATAGAAAAATCTAGAGTAATGAAACAAGTTCAATACTCGAGTTTCCAAGACAATACTCGAGTATACACCGTCACTTCAGAAAAATGATCGTTGTGAAAATCACGTTTTTTATCTATATCATCCAAATGATTACCCAAATGATTTGTAATACTTCTTAACATCATTAATATCATTTATGGACATGTTTCAGATGATCAAACGAAGGATTATATGAAGATCAAATATGAAGAATATGCTGATGTCATAGCTGGTTCAAAAACCAAGGTTCTAACAGCTAGTTTTCAATAGCTATATCCTCAAACGGTTTTGTTTATAACGGCTATATTTCCTAACATTCAGATCATCCTCATCTATAAATAAAGCCACTTTCAAAACACACAAATATGATGGAGAAAGCTTGCACTATCAAGATGCCAAAATTCTGAATTTCTTACACTCTGTTTTTCATACTTTGATAGTTTATCATAAAAAGAGTGAAATGATTTGTAATGCACTTCAGTGATCATCCATTCACTTATTAGAGAGAAGATACATTGTAAAACATTCTATTTTTTTGAGAGATACTCAAGGTTGGATGACCTTGAGTGGGAAATTGAATGTATCCCTATGGGTTGTAAGGAAGAGTCTCAGTGAGAAATTGTGAAGGTTGCACAAGTGCCTGGCTAAACTTGTGAGGTTGTAAAGGCTTTTCTCTTGTGCCTTGTTAAACAAGGAGATAGTGGAAATCTCAAGTAGAGCTTGAGGACTGAACATAGGTCACGGATTGGACCGAACCAGTATAAATCTGAGTTTGCAATTCTCTTCCTTAATCTCTTTTATTTCCAGCATATATGTTTGAATGATTATCTATGACTTTATAACTCTTTACTATCATTCAAACTAATTTTACCGAATTGCGAAAAGATTTTCAAAGGTTGCAAGTTTTTATCTTCACCCAATTCACCCCCCTCTTGGGTTCAGCCGAGACTTTCAAGGGAAGCAAGTTCTAGTGAGAGAATTGCTTTAGAGTTATAGAGTGTGTAATCAAGCGACATAGTGAAATACTCAGGGTGCCTGAGGACTGGACGTAGGACAAAGAGTTAGGTCGACCCAGTATAAATCTGTGTCTATCTTGTTAGTTCTCAATGTGTTTTGATGATAACTAGCAATTGTAAACTTGATATGAAGTTTGTTTTTGGCAATATGAAAATCTCACTGTCAAAGGCAAACTCGAGTTTAGGTATGTAAACTCGAGTTTGAGGAGTTACAGAAATCAATCAGAAATTTTCACAACAAGCCAAACTCCAGTTTGTAAAACCAAACCTGAAGTCTGGAAGATACAGAGAGCACTCAGAATTTCAAGCAAGCCAAACTCGAGTCTGGATTCCTAAACTCCAGTCTAGACTAAACAGAAAGACACTCGAGTTCCAGGCCAAGTTATAAACTCCAGTCTAGAGTTACAAACTCCAGTCTAGACCAAACAGAAAGATTTGAATAGTTTCAGCTCAAACATAAACTCGAGTCTGTCATTGTAACCTCGAGTTTAGGACAAATAGAGAAACACTCGAATTTCTACCATCTTTCCAAAACTCCAGTCTGTCTCCTAAACTCCAGTTTGGAAAATCACGAACTTAGGCTTGTTCTTCAAACATAGACCCAAACTCGAGTCAGTCACTAATTGACTCGAGTCTAGGAGCAGGACCAAAATTCCATGCCAAGTCCAAAGCCCGATAGTTCTCTTTGTAAAAGCCAAACTCGAGTTAGCTTTTACAGACTACAAGTTTAGACCTCTAATCAACGGACATGCTTTCTGGATGAACCCCAAACTCGAGTCTAGAAGAACAAACTCGAGTTTGCATCGGGGATTTTGAAAAATCAAATGATGTTGATCTGCGAAATCTTAATGGGTCTTCCTGAAATTATTTCATGATATGATATTATTGTTTCTAATGTCCTTGATGAAGTTTTGAGTGCTTTTCAAATAAGGTTTAGCCAAGATCAAGGTGAGATCAAGATCCAGAATAAGTGCATTAAATGAAGAACCAAGAACAGGGGTGATTCTTCTCCCTTATCCCAGATGTTCAGTTCAGATCGTTGCAACATATTAAGATCACTTCAAACGGTCGAATTAAGATCATAGAATGGCTAAAAATCTGGAAGACGTTCTGCAACAACTAAATTCCAAGATTCCAGCTAAGAATTCAAAGAACAGAGCAAAATATGCTACTGCCATTTTTCCAGAATTGTAGCTGAACATTAGAGAAAGAATTGCAACGGCTAGCTTATCCATTCAGTCTATAAGAGGCTGTGAAAACTCAAAGCAAAACACACACAACGAAGCTATCTTGATTATACTTTGAAATTTGAGTCTGTCTTGTTATTTTCAACCTGTTCTTCAGTGTTTATCCTTATCTACTCTTTTGAGAGTTTGTAAAATTTTGAAAGCATTTGTTTGTGAGAACTCAAGGTTGTGGAACCTTTGAGTTGGGTTGTTCAATCACAAAGTGTAAGGGGGAGCAAGTCCTAGGTGATTAGGATTATGTTTAGTCTTCATTGTTGTAATTGAAAATCTGTTGAATTAGTGGAAACACCCAAAAGGTATCTGGGGACTGGACGTAAGTCAAGGTTGAGACCGAACCAGTATAAATTCTATGTGTCTAAGCTTTTCTTTTTCTACTCTTTTATTATCCATTTCTTAAGCTTCATTTTTAAGAGTTGAAAAGAATTTTTAAAATCCCCAATTCACCCCCTCTTGGTGATTTCTTCCACTTTCATATCTTTCCTTTCCTGAACTCTGTTTTTACCTTGTTCGCTCATCATAAAACAGAACTTGCAAAAAATTTTAAAAATCCCCAATTCATCCCCCCTCTTAGTGATTTAGCTCCACTTACATACGCCTCCTGTTCCTGAGAGGGTATAATTTATATAATGTTGTCATGTGAAGTCTAATGTATTATGAGCACTTTGTTGTGGACTCTTTTAGAATTGGAGCTCCTTTATATAAAATGATCATTTGAATTGAATGGACTCATTTTGAATCTTTATTTTCATACAATTACTTAGTTTGATATGTAAGGTGTAGATCAAAAAATAAAAATTATTACAATCTGTGTCTTTTCTTGAAGTTGTTTGTAAACTCAAAAGATGTATGCCTGCTTTGCTTTGAAAGGCCACAGTCACGCTTGGAAAAGTTTAATAATATTTAAGCTATATTATATATATATATATATATATATATATATATATATATATATATATATATATAAGGCGTCCTAAAAATGTTTTAGCGTGTAAAATATCAATTTTTGGCATCCTGAATGGAATTATAGGATGCCTTAATTGGCACCGTCACATAAAAGAAGGCGTCCTAATAAGGCGTCCTTATGTGAACTAAGGATGGACGCCTTATAAGGTGTCCTGAATGTATATTCAAGACGCCTTATATAAGGCGTCTTGAATAATTTTCAGGACGCCAAAATTCACTTTTACTGCTACCCGTCGTCAGACGTCCTTCTAATAAAGGACGTTAATTGGGTCTTATTTAGGACGTTATTTGGTTTTTTTTGTGGCAGTGTTGAGTATTAACCTGAGCACACTTAAACATATAATCAAATTGAGTATGCTTGAGTAACACTGAATGGTCTACTCAAGTACACTCTTACCTTAAGCATTTTCTAATTCAAAAACCTTACTATTAAAAAACTTAATCATTTTCAAGTCCTTGTTATCATCAAAACTCTGAGAATTAACAAAATCACCAAAACTTACATAGGGTTTAAACTATTAGAACCTAAATTCGGCCTGTAAACTAGCAAACCGGTCCGATCTAGGCATTGACCCAATTTAGTTTTTTGAAAAAAAAAATTGATTTTTGTTTTTTTAAATTTTCTTCATAATGTTATATTAATTAATAACTCTAAAATATTCACTTTTTTACCAATTTGACTCTGGTATGATCCACTGACTCTTGACTTAGTACCCCAATTGGTTCAGAGATCGGTCCGGATTTAATAACCTTAATTGGTTACAACAAATGTCTCACAAGAGAGAAAGAAAAATAGGTAGGAAACTCTGGCTAGGGTGAGGAATAATTGAGTGACACCCCTACCCTATTTATAGGAGAAAGCATTAAAATGAGGGAATCAGCAAATGAAAGGCAGCAAAGAAATTGCAGCAAACTAAACAGGGAACATAGAGAAAATAAAAATGACTCTTGATCATGAATTGAATTCAATTAAAGAACTACTTGACCACAAAATATTTAATTAAAAAACCTCCATATATGAGCAAAATGTTCTAGTTTCTTTCAAGTTATCGTTGAGGAATAATAGCTATACCGTGTGTTATGATCACCCCTCTAATTTGTTAACAATAGAAGTAACCGAAAGGAAGAAAATACAGAAGGGAAGGGAGAACATGTACAGAGATAAATCAGACAACAAATTCAGGGAACCATTTTCCCCACTAATAACTAACATATTTTTTAGAAGTAATTTTTTCATTTAAAAATTACCAATTAAAAAAAAATTAAACAAATGGGAAGAGTTCTTCCTACTCATCTAAAGGATGAGTAAAGAAATTGGTTCCCAAATATCACATCCTTCTCTCAACCCTATTGTTTCTTTTTGGGTACAGGCAACCCTTTTGTTCAACTTAAACCACCCAAAACCCCTCATAGGCCCGTTATGCTTAGAAGTTAGAAGCGGTTCTGGATTCAAGTTTTGCGTAGAGCCGTAGACATATCTTTGATGAGTTCTAACCTTTCATTACACAGGAAAAAAAAAAAAAAAAACCTTATGTTTCATTCTACAATCAGAAAATTTGAAATTAAAAAATTATTTGGCTAGGTGTCTAAAATTTTTAAAACTTTAAAAAGAAATCGGGCTTTCTGAGTTAACTTATAGTGAAACTTGTTTTTTCCTTAGCTTTTAAATTCAAGCACGAAAGCTCTTTGTTTTTTTACCCTTCCATTTCGTCCGCTTGATTTTTCAAACCCAATCCTATGAAAAGTATTAGGAAAAAAAACACAAAAAACAAAAAATGGAGCCTAACTCTCTCTAACCGTGCCATTTTTCCCTAGTGTGATTTTCTGTATTTAAATATAAGGACTATTTTTTCTATTTTTATTCAATTAACATAACATTTTTGTTTTTTGTTTTTTGTTTTTAATTCACACACACCTAACCGCGGCATAAATTTTTTTTGGTCAAACCGCAGCATAAATCAATGTCATATATATTGGATTAAGACATGAGTCCAGCTTGGCAACCCCTTTTGGCTTTGTTATCTTACTCACCACCATGCTATTACTTAACATATAGGGGCTAGATAAATCATCATTTGCAAAGATTAAGAAAATTAAGTTAATTATTTGTAAAAAAAAAAAACAATTTTTTAAAATATCATTTTTTATCACCATTCACATTGAAATCACCGCGTGATTTCTTATTATGTGCACTTTATATAGATAATTTAGAGAAAAAATTATAAATTTGAAAGATAATTAAAGTGGATATATGCATTATATTTAGATTAAAATAAATTATATGATTAGGTCCTATATTTATATTTAGTAGTGGAGGGGTATGATTTACAAGTGAGGGGACCAGCTGACCAAACCTTCCTTGTGAGCTTCCACAAGCACAGTTTCACATGACACATGAATTCATTTGAGTATGAAACCACCAGGAAACAAATGCTGAATTATTGAATATTAAAACAAAATATCCAAAAAGTAAAATAAAATACAAAAAGACACTACAAGTTTTGTCAATTTTGGTACAAACATCTTTTGAAAGAAACAACCCACTTGACGCTTTCTTGATGAAAAGCTGCTTTGAATTCACCAAAGGCGGAAATTGAAGCCAAGTGGGGCGGCTTTCGTCTTGTACGAGAGAATCGAAAAATAAATTACTTTCATTCATCAATTGTTAATGTGATTATTTATAATAAACGATATATTATATGTGTGTATACTAACTAATTTTATTGTGATCTAGAGTAAGAATATCATATGAACTAAAAGTGATTTTATGATTACAAAAGTATTAAGATCTAGTTTTATCAATACTATCGTATAGAAGCTCAATTCGGCAACTTATGATGATCCGGTCATTTGGTTAGTTAAGGTAATCAATTAATCTGTGTGTAGGAGTGATTAATTGTATTTTAGTCACTATATTTTTGTTGGATTATGGGTGTGATTGATATGTGAATGTTCTATTTACTTGTTAATTAATGTCTTTTTTATTCAAATATTATTTTTTTATGGCTATATATAAATATTTTGTGTTTTTTTTTAATGAAATTATATTATTTTAATCACGACGGATTTGGCCTAATTTCAGTACCTTACACCATAATCAATAAATATATATATAGTCATAATTCACACATTCATTACACTAGAGTTGTTAATGCGGGACGTGCCTCCATTAAAAGGCTAGCTCTTGACAAATTCAATTCAAAAGGGTCGTGTTTAAAAAGCTTACTTAAAGTCTGTTATTTTTTAAGCTAGCCCTCAAAATGTAGGCTTAAAGCCGGCCTAAGGCCTTTACATATTTTTTCTTAAATTTTAATTTTTTTTTTCTATTTCAAAATATCTATAAAAAAATGATAAATTTTATGAAATTGCTAATTCAAATTATAAGTATTAGTAGAATAAAGTGTTTAAAATTATAAAACTAAACCAAATCAATTAATTGCCATCCACACATATACCAAACTATTGTCATAAATTTAAAAGAATTATAGAACTAAATAATAAAACAAATCATAGACAAAAAGTTAATGAAAAACAAAAGGGAAACAAATTCTCTTAAAGCTCGTTCAAGACCAAAAAAAACTATTTTAATTACTAATTAGCACACAATATTTAAATAAGAATTAATTTATGCTCATTTTAACATCTGAATCACAGAGTGATAGTGGTGGGTGGAAAATGATAAGAGACAAAACCTTAATTTTGATGTTCAATTTAAACTTCTCACTTGTTCATAATCAATTTTCCCTCTTTTATTATTCTCATATAAACTTTTGCAGATATTTTTCCTCCTTTACTTCTTTCTTAATTCTAATATTAAAATAATTCAAATATTTTTCTTCCCATCTTACTTCAATAAATCATATTATATTGTAGGCTTGAATAGGCTAACCCTCAGTTCCAAAGAGTTGACTTTTTATTTACGAGTTTAAACGGGCTAGTTCTTTTAAGCTTCTTCTTCTTCTTTTTCCCAACTCAGTAAAATGCAAACCCAACTCTTAAGTTAAGCAGAATTAAATGAGCTAGCTCTCTTAGGTTAAAGCTGAATTAAATGTGGTAGCCCGATGGACTTTACTCATTTGATATATTTACATTATACCCTATATAAAAGATTTGAACCTACAACACCTTACCATATAGTTAATTAAAAAGAAAAACTTGAAAAAGACTGGTAAGTTAATTAAGCTACAAGAGCCTGACATTTATAAATTATATACAGATATAATTTATAAAAATTTACGTCCTATTAATCAATATGAATATTGGGACACAGTTATGGATGAAATTGACTCGGACACCCAACAACAGTAACACCCAACTAGGCGCTCCAACTAGGGGCTTTATACTATATATATATATATATATATATATATATATATATATATATATATTCATTGACGCTAGTCTACTTGCTCTTCACAAACGCAGAAGTTTCTCTCCCCTTTATAATATAGTATACGAGAAAATGCAAAGAAAGTTGAAAATTCTACTATCCAAAATCCCCATTCAGTTAACCAACTCCAAAGCTTTTCCTATATATAAATCTCACCACTTATTAATTGGCCATCACCCAGAAGACTCACCATATAGAAAAATCTAACAAGACCACAACATGGCAATCAAACTCATCATCATGCTCTTTGTGGTGTTATTAGCAACAATAATAATGTCGGGTGGGGGAGCCGAAGGAGTTGTGCTGTGCAACACAGACTCCACAAAGCTCAATTTGTGCCGTGCAGCCGTCACCGGAAGGAACCCACCACCACCCACTCAGGCGTGCTGTGCGGTGGTCCGGCATGCAAATATGCCGTGCCTCTGCAAATACAGATCCGTGCTGCCTTCACTTGGGATTGATCCAAAGAATGCCTTGGCCTTGCCTTCTAAGTGTGGCCTCAGATCACCACAATGTCCAGGTACTAATCATTTCTAAACTTTAATTCATTCAACTTCAGTTCAATATACATATGTGAGTATCTATTGGCTTGGTTAATATATTGTTCCACAGATCAAACCTAAAACGTTAGGTTTTATGTTATGGATTTGAAATTATAATAAGAAAACTTGGAAACTTAATCTTATATACTTAAGAAGCTTGTTTTCAATCGAATTAAGACACGTCTATTTTCTTATACATAATTAATATTGTAACTTATGTTAATAATCGTATTTTAACTCTTTAAAAATTTTAAAAATGATTTATATTAATTCAATTGAAAATGAGTACATGTAAGATTAAGAGTAATTACTCTAACTGCTCTTCTATTTTTCCTTAATTACACAGATTTTCTCTTTATTTTGAAAACATATTAAATCCAAAACTTTAATTGATAGCTGATAAAATTATAAAATTTAAAAAATTTGAGTAAGGTTTTTAAATGTTTGTAGGGAAAAAAAAAAGAAATTATAGATTTAAATGACTTATATAATATCTGAAACCTATATAGTTTATTGTATTTAATAGAAATAATTTTTTTTGCTATATATTTGTATCATTTAAGAAACTGAAGATGAAGAAATGTCAACAAGTATCGTGAAAAATAAAAAAAAAAATATAAACTTTATAATTTTATAATTTTTTCCCCATATGTGGGTGTAAATAATTTTAATGTTAAAGAGGGCATTTTGAAAAAACAAAAATCTTAAAGTCAAATTTAATAGTTAATTAACGGTTTGAGTGAACGAAAATAAAATATCAAAATATAAAGAAGGCTTATGTAATATATATTTTAATCTTAAAAGAGGTTTATATGGGTTTTTAAAATAAAGAAAACATCTATGTAATTAATGAAAAATAGATAGGTGTTTAGAGTATTTTACACTAACATTAAATATTTAGGTCTTCATTATAATGCCACTTTCTTTATCTCTCTATGTAGAGAGAGAGGGAGAGAGATGCGATGATATGTATGTGGATGGATAATCTACTCATAGAAAGAGTAAAAGGGGAGAACAAAAAAGTTGCTCATTTTCTATCCTAATTATATTCTTTTTGAAATGTGTCGAATACCATGTGGTAGTTTTTAAAAACACACCAATCATTGAACATGTAGAAATATTATGGCTTAAGATATTATTGATCTAACCTGATCAAATTCGGTTAATAAAATTAATTTATATAAAAATTAGCTTGATCAATTATTTCCTTTTTCTATTAATTAAATTTTTTTATTAATTTTTACTCTTTTTTTTTTTGGGTTTTATTTTAGTGATTTCGGAAACGTGTTGTTGTCTGATTTAGTTTGGATTTTAGAGGATAATGATATATCATACTCCATCAGGTTTTAGGGAAACCAACATGCATATTTTACATATAACTAATTTAATTAATTGCTAATATCTAAAAATTATTTTTTTAATGTTTAGGACCGAATAATAAGTATGTTTAATTAATTTGGTCTATTAAATTAGAACAAGTTAAAAGATAGATTGATACTTGACTAGGTAGGTAAGTGTTTTTGTGACTCCATCTGGTTTCAATGTTGCAGGAAGGTGAAGCGAGATTCTTGAAGATCACGTCCATCACAAGATGTCATTTTATTTGTGTGGTTAGCTTTCATTTCTTGTGTTTATTAGCACCGGATATTAAAGCTTTAAGGACAGAAAAATCTGCAATTAACTAAATAAATAATTTGTCTTAAAATAGCTTCCCTCTCATCACATGCAATTGTTCAAGGGGAATATATGTCCTGTATTTTCCTCGGGTTTTATAAGGTACAGAGTTATAACATGTACTTAATCTTTATGTGCCCGGAAGAGATTTATTTTGTGTGTTTCGTATTCGAATCAGTAGACAGTAAATAAATTGGCTATTGTTTTCGTTTGTAATATACATGTGTTTGTGTATGCTAAAATTATGTTAAGCCTTTCTATTTACAATTTATAAAATAGGAAGATTATGATTTGAAGCGGTCTGGTTCAGTTCAAACATATTAAAATTAATTTAGTGTGTGTTTAATTTGGATTAGCGGTGGAAAAATATATTTTAGGTAAAATTAATTAATGAAATTGATTTTTAAAATTATGATTTATGAAATTAATTTATAAGAATTGAAGTATGACTAAATCAAGGTTTTAGCTCAAAGTTATTGTTGGTTATGATTAGTTTTGATGATGTCTTATATAGATGTCATTACCTAGAGCAAAAAGCTTGCGTACTAGATTTATCTTCTACTTTGATTAATTCTTATACATTAATGTAGATATGAAGCTTGAACAATGAAGAATGATCAAAAGAAGAGAGGAAAGAAAGAAGAACTTGCTAAATGGAATGAGAATTTGATTATTCAAGTTCTTAGATTAGATCTGTTGGACAGATTTAATTAATGCTATTTAAATCTAAAATTCAAATTGAAGATTAATTGAGATTAATCTTGAATATTTTAATATGGTCTAATTAGGGTTTTAGAAACTTTATAAGAGATATTGATTTAGTCGTATTAAAATAAGAGAATAGTCACAAAAGGAAAACTCTAGAGAAAAAACATAAGATGCAAAGCAAGAAGGCGCTAGCACGCTGTTGTCGATGTTGGAGGCCATTTGGTGTGGATACCGGTAGAGGGAGCGGATCTGTAGAGTTAGCTCATGTTGATCAAGTAGATAGCCCACGAGATCAAATCGAATAGATGCACACGAGCATTCGAAAGGTGAAATTTCTAACAATTAACCTGATCTAAATGTCATTGATAGATCCTCCGAAGGGATTCGTAAAATTTTTAATTTCGCTGAGTGTACGGATCCCAACAAGTTTTTCATCATTCATTACCTAATTTCTCCCGAATAATCAATATTTAATAAATATCCAATGACGAGGAAGGAGGAAGAAGGGAAGGGAGGGAAGAAGATGATGAGGTGTAATGATGAGGTTGTGGTGCGGGGTTCACATATGAACTTTAAGTGGCTCTCCTACATGACATTTGACATGTCAACTTATTCTATGTAGCAAATGTCTATTAGTCTTGCCAATAACAAAGGGCAACATTGCTATGCTTTAGAACTTTTAGGTCGACATTGAACCCAATAAAACTCTTAGAGTAAAATTGATCATGGGCTTGTACTTCCAGGGAAAAATTGCTACTTAACCCTAAGAATTACAACATGTGAGAATATAGATTAAAAAGCACTATCGTTTGCCCTTACCTCCTCCATAGTTTTCCTCCACTTATCTACCGCATTCACAATTGCTAGCGATGACACACACACACACACACACACACACACACACACACACACACATATATATATATATATATATCAATATGTGTGTGTGTGTGTTTACATTAATTTAATAAAAATATTAGGATTAAGGTGCATTTTTGCCAATCAAGTATTACGCCAGGAGCTCTGGGCCAAAAAAGTATTAAGGGTACCAAAACTACCAATGAACATTTAAAAAAGGAGCATCCAGCACAATGCCGTTAGTTTGACTTTAACATCGTTTTCTGAGTTTGCAAAAATTACAGAATAGCACCCATATGTTTGTGAAATTATACTTAAGCCACAAAAACATTTCAAATTTTTTATTTTAGTCCCTCCATGTACTTTATATGGAGGGACTAAAGTGAAAATTATAAAAATTTTATGGGCCTGGAAGATAATTTTCTAAAATTTTGGGTTCTTTTCTGTAATTTTTGCGGGGCCATCCCTAGCCCTCCAAATCCACTGTTAGTTAAAAGCCTTTTTTTGTAAGAAGCCTAACAAACCACAGGCCGCCTCACCTCAAAACAAGTATACTTCAAACAGGGTGAAAACAGACCTACTTTAAACAGGCTGAAAATAGACCTACATCTAACAACCATCTAATAGCCTGTTTAAAGTAGGTCTGTTTTTGGCCTGTTTAAAGTAATTATGTTTTCGCCGTGTTTGAAGTAGGTTTGTTTTGAGTTGAGGCTTGTGATTTGTTAGGATGTTTATAAAATTTTTAAAATTACAGGCCTCCTTAATAGGCCACAGGTCAGGTCAGGCCTTTAACCAGGGGTGGTTTAGGCCCCACAAAAATTACAAAAAGGAACCCAAAATTTTAGAAAATTATCTTCCGGCCCATAAATTTTTTTATAATTTTCACTTTAGTCCCTCCATATAAAGTACGTGGAGGGACTAAAATAAATTTTTTGGAATTTTTTGGGGCTTAACTATAATTTCAAAAACATATGGGTCATATTCTGTAATTTTTGCTGGCCCCAGACTAACGACATTACCTTCAAACTAACGGCATTTGTGTTGGACGCTCCTTTTTTAAATGTTCATTGGTAGTTTTGGTACCCTCGATACTTTTTTGCCCCGGACGCTTCTGGCGTAATACTTCGTTGGCCAAAATGCACCTTAACCTAAAATATTAATTAAATATGTAATTATTATATTCCTATCTATCATACCAAAAAAATCAAGTAATCTCAATTACATAAATTACAAACTTTAAAATTTAGATCACATTACATTATATTTTTATCCTTTACATTCCGTTATTTTCCCATCCATTTCATCTCAATTAATTCCCCAGATCAAATTCACATTGTATTAAATATAGATGGAGGAAGGTTTGGTGAATTTGTCTTTTTAAGCAGCTCATCTAATATTCTAGCGGTTATGGACCCTTGAACTTTTGAAATCATGGCTATGAAACTCGAACCAGACTGGCCGGTGCAAACCATAAACCAACAAACCGGCTATGAAACCAATATTAAAAATCATAGAAACTAGGGTATCAACTTACCCAATAATTTTTTTTTAAAAAAATTAAGAGTAGAAGACGAAGACGAACAAAAATTGACCCATGTTGCAATCAAGGTTCCATGCATATCAGGGCAGTGTCTTTGCATTGTGTCTCGTCGCCTCAAGAGTCCTGGTCTATGTCTCGTTGGGATCTAGTTTGGTGGAGGGATTGGAGGTCCTCATCAAAGGCTGAAGTTGCTTATCTGATTTGCTTTCTCCATCATATTGGAGCATTCTGGTTTGTGTTCACTCTTGCTGATTCGCTTTCTCTTCTGATTTTTTAGTTCTTAGTCTTCACTCCCCCCCTCCCTTTCTCTCTTTCTTTGGTATGGGTGGCTGAATCAGTGCTAAGTGGAAGGACATGGCTTTCCTCCTTTGCTACTACCATTTGCTACCCTTCTTTACGTTAAAATGGCTCCATTTTGACGTAAAAACATTGAAGCTGTGCCTTTTTTATTTATTTAAATATTTCAGGGTATTGAATGGTGCTAAAAAGATACTCTAGGATACTGAATGGTACTAAAAAATTACTTCATGATCTTGAAAAATTATTTTAGGGTCTAAAAAAAATCCTGAAGTATATTTTTTGTACTATTTAATACAAATCAGTATCCTAAAGCATCATTTTAGTACTAGTCAGTACCCAAAAATAATTTTTCAAAATCTTAAAATATTTTTTCAAGATTATGAAGTACTTTTTCAAGATCAGTCAAAATCTTCAATTATCTTTTTTATATCATTCAGTACCCTGAAATATTCAAGATCCTAAAATAATTTTTTAAGATCATAAAATATTTTTTCAGTGTCATAAAATATATTTTTAGTATTAGTCAGTACCTTAAAATATTTATTAAAAAAACATAGCTTCAATGTTTTTGTCTCAAAATAATGCTGTTTTAAGATAAATGAGAGCAACGGACGGTGGTAGCATAGGAGGGAAGTCGTGTCCTGAGGGGAATGGGAAAATAGGGAGTGCGAGTGTGTGTACATGGCAGCCAAGCACTAGACGTGTGTTGGCCCCCAACCCCATCTTGCTAAAGTTGAAGTTGAAATTTTTTTTGTTTTGGTCAAAGTTAGATAAAGTTAAATTAACTACACGAGAAATGGGGGAAATGTGACTTGTTAAAGTTGTTGTCATGAATTGAATTGAGGAGTGAGTTTCTCTCATTATTTTTATTTTTATCATTTATTATAATCTCTAAATCATATTTGTCTAATCAATCTAAAAAGTCATAATATTATTATCACTTTTTTTTCCTCTTCCTAATCAACAGTCCAAATGAACTTATAAGAGATAATAAGAAAAATAGATTATGAGAGGATGTCATTCCTAAATTGAGAGGGAGAGTATTGTGGGGCCACTCACAAAATAAAGTCAAGAGATAAAAGAGGTATTTATGATTAAGGTGAAAAAGAGTTGGTTTAAATTGAGTAAGATATAGATTTAGTTGTCCTAATTTAACTCCAATTTGATTTTAATCTGACCCATGGACCCTTGAAGTCAATACTTCCACCAATTTAATGGTCCGAGTTGAACGTTGAAATGACCAGAGCCCATTAGCTCAACTAGCTCTTCATGGTCTCGAGCGTTTGTGGCACGGGGCGTGATTGATGGGTCAAGTCAAATTAATTATGTTCCATGGGGGGTCCACAAGGCCAAGACCATTGACCCATTCAAATGTAGAGTCAAGAGGGGAACTTGATTATTATTTTTTTTTTAATATCATATTCAAGTACTTGTGTTCATATTTATAATTTTATTTTTAATATCACTCCATTTTATCTTATACTTTTACATCACAACCTTTACAAGTTATTCTTTATTTAGTGTTTTCGCAATATTTTAGTTATTTTATTTGCAGTATTTGTAAGCATTTAGTTTTTAGATAATACTATTTTGTCTTTATAAAAAAAAAACACACATTTTTAAAATTTATTATTATTATTAATTTTTGGCTATCCTCCCCTCAAAATTATACATATACATCTGTGTGTGTCTTTTATATTCTTCCCCGTTTTATCCTTTATCCCTAGTTCTAAGATATATTTTGCGCTTTCATGTTTTAACAATTCACTTCATAATCAAAAAGCAATTGAAATTATATGAACGTAATAAAAGGAAAAAAAATTAAGGAACTTGGTTAAAAATTAAGTGAAACTATAAGAACTTGATAAGAAAAATATAGAAACATAATTAAAAATTATTTGAAATCATAAGGACTTACGACTAATTTCGTTGCGTGTTATCACCGGGTCCGCCCTTCAGTACCATTAATAAATACCAGAAATCCAAGAACACCAATAACATCAATCACATGGCGATCAAACTCAGATCCTTGGCGTTATGCCTTGTGGCAGCAGCGACGTTGGTGATAGGGTTACTAGGCGGAGGAGTTGAAGGAGTTGTGCTATGCAACACCGACACCACAAAGCTGAGTTTGTGCCGTCCGGCAGTCACCGGGCCCCGCCCACCACCCCCAACGGAGGCATGCTGTGCGGTTGGTAGGCATGCTGATCTGGCCTGCCTTTGCAAGTATAAGTCGGTGCTTCCTGCACTTGGGATTGACCCCAAGAAGGCTATCGCTTTGCCTGCTAAGTGTGGAGCTACCACTCCTCCCCAATGCAAAGGTAATAATAATCGTAACAACATAACATTCCTTCATTTGTTTTTTCTTATTATTAAGGATTTTATTATTCATGAAAACTCAGGCTAATTTTATAGTATTAATTTTCATTTTAGTGCTTGATTTTCAATTTTTCATTATTTCAGCCTTGGACATGTTATATTCCTTTTTAAATTCCTCTTTTTCCCTATTTTTTCAGCTGCTTCCTCATTTGGGGCTGAATTTCTCGTTTTCTTTTGTTTTTTTTAAGTTTTTTTTTCATTTAAAAAATTAGGGAGAACCATAGTCTCACGGAATAAATGTACGTAATCTCAGAAAAATTCCAATAACAAGTAAACAATATGGATATATCATATTGAAACACCCGTCCAAAATACACCTCATTTATACGTCACTTAAAACAAAAACCACTACTGAAGCTACTATTCCTGTACAGATAATTAAATCTTCAGTAGAATAAATTTCGCAGAACTATAATCCTTTCTCAACTTGGTCTATATCTCCAATTTTTCCTTCTTAGCTCTTGGGCTTCATATCCTAACCGCAAAATAATGCTATTTTAAAAATATTCCTGGGATTCAAATAAATCCTAGTAGTAACATTAATAATCACTTACAATGTATATACAATACATGCAAGTATAATCATCACTTATACATACTGGTCATATAACACATTCAACATTCATGTATTTATATAAATACATACAACGATAAATACAAACATATAAAGATATACATAATATGTGAGAGAAGTGTTACTACCTTGATCTTTCCTTCTTTTTGCACCCATGAAACACACATATATACACTCTTATTGAAGAAGCTCCTAGGATTCTCGGCATACACATATATACATTCATATATCATTCTTCTTTGTACACGTTTTCATGATCCTCTTCCACTCTTCGGATTTTTCTCTCTTTGAATCTCATTTTCCTCCCACCATACGTCTTATGTGTGCGTATGTGCACGGATTGTGGGTGAATGAAGAGAACATATTTATATACTTAAAGTACGGTGCACTCATGTCTTAATGGAGTAAGAAAAACTTCCTATGTGTTAGCATGAATCAATGTAAACACGTAATCATACACTTGTCTAATTTAAACTTAATATGCACACACGTATGCATTTTCCTTTGGTTTCTACGGCAACTCATGCCCATTTATTAACCCACATAATATATATATATACTACATACGTCACTTTACACACACAAACACTTGTTAATTAATCACAACATGACTTGACTTGTTTCTATTTAATAAGAACACGTACACACATAGCACACCCATATACACAATATACTCACTTCATTATTCAACATATACTACTTAAATTTCTTATTCATATTTCATATCTTTCGAAAATAATATTTCATAACTTTTCCCCAAGTCTAAAATAATTCTACTAATTATCTTAATCTCTTCCTCATAATAGGCTCAAGACTTTGAACTCTTAATAAATAGAGCCTAGTAGTTTCCTAAAAATAGGCTAATCCTCAAGTCTGTAGACCCAAAATTCAAGGTGTTACATATATCTTGTCTTAGAGCTTATCATTACATGATACGTAATTATTGCGAAACTTTGTAATAGTTATATTTATTCTTTGAGACTTTACAGTGAATTTTTTCTGAAAAAAATTACCCGTTGTGGTGTAGTGTATGCTTTATGTATTGGAGTTGTGACACATGCTTTTTCATTCTTGCAGGAAATTGAGGGCGTTCTAGTTCAATTCATATATCGTGCTTCCTTACAATATTTCTTAAATAAATTGAGAGTACTTCTCCAATTCTTAATATAAAATATATTTGAGGAGTTGATTTTGATTATTAATATAAAATATAGTTTATATACCTTATATATTAAGGATTGAAGGAGTATATTTTTAGTGGCATCCCATTCTCTTAATTGTGGGCAAGACGTCTGATGTATGCATGTATTGTATTGCGAAGATCTTGGCATATTATTGGCCATATATCATAAATGCAATAATATCAAAATAATTATTTTCTATCATTTTTAGTTTTTCCACATATTTTCTGTGTACTGATAAAACTTGCAAATGAGTGTCGACTCGTCTTGTTGCAACAAGAAATCTTACAGACAATTCATACACAGTTTATATGGAAAGTTCTCAGCTTTATTATTATCGTCGTCGTCGTCGTGGTCTTCATCTAGAAGTTTTCAGCTTTATTTCTTAACGGTTAATTAAAAAAAAAAAAATTGTCACTTAAATTTATTAAGCTGTACGAAACAACAACCAAATTACCATACAATTGTACAATAATTAGTTATCGACAGTTCCGAGCAAAAAAAATTAGCTATCGACAGCAAATATTTAAGGTCATTTAATTAAGGTATACATTCCAATGCTTCAAGTTCATCGAGTGTATATGTGATTCAAATCCTATTCTTTCAAATTCTACGTCCAGCCTAAGTTGACGATATTTTTGTTTCTTCCATTACAACAGTAGGTGTTAATGACCTGAATTATAACAAATGGATCGAACATGTGACCTCCTACTAGTTGGGAAGGATTCATATCATTAAGCTACAAGGCCTTTGATTAATTTGACGTAATTTAATTTGCTAACAGATATATATCTCACCAAGCACCAAGTATAAAATAAGGTGAATTTAATGTTTGGTTTGACTGGTTAGGCTATCCCAATTCAATTATGATACGAAAAATAATTGAGAATTCATGTAATCATACCCTGAAGTGTAAACAACTACAACAATCCCATGTTTTCTCATATGCTACATATTTCAATGGAAAGTTAATTATTTGACCCTCACAAAAAAAAAAAAAAACCAAACAAACAAATAGAAAGTGAGTCGTTCTCTTTTCCATTGAGGCATTATATGGTTTCAAAGGATTCATGTTTACTTATTATCTTCTTCCAACTTGGAATTTGCGAGATTTATTGCTCAATTCATTAGATTGAGGGTTAATATATAAGGAACTTACTTTGAAAACTTTTAATGAATATTCTTTGTCCCATGGAATTGATATTGAACATCCTACAACTCATGTCCATATGCAAAATTTAATGGTTAATTTTGTCCATTACACAACTTTCATGCAAAGTTTCATGAGGTTGAAAACAAAATTTTTGTTTAACCATTGCGGAAACCCTCTCATGAATTATTAACCTTAACTCATTACACTAATTAGTTATTAATCATTAATCTGTAACTCTTTACGGTACTCATGAGAATTCATAACAATTTATTATATTCATGAGTTTCAGGATTATTTGTTAAACAACTATTAGGGATTAAGATAACTTAATAAAATGACAATTGGAGATTAGGATTACCTTAGATCACTTAAAAATTTCAATGTTGTTGATGTCCTCTAATATTGATCCACACGGTTATCCCCTTATTGTAATAAGAACTCTTACTCTTGAAACCTCCTACTCCTTGGATGCTTGCTAGGCGAAGATAAGGTTGAGGTTTAGTTTCCTTAGCTTTTCTCTTTTCAACAAGGTGATAGTTTCTTGGAATTAAGTTGAAGATAGGATGAACAAGATTTGAACCTTACATTTTTTGGATGGCGCCTTTCCCCCTAAACCTTTGGTAATGACCGAAATTTAGAGAGCATAAGGCATGCCTAATTTTGGCCTACACCCCCCCCCTCTAAATAGCCTTGGTGGGCTGAAAATTTCAAGTCCTAATTGCCTTAAGATTTTTGACCTATGCACTAAGAAAATGGGTTTTAAGTAATAGGCCTACTACTTGTTAACCCAAGTCATATTAAATTTACATCTTGATTGATTGATTGATTGAATTTAATATGATGAATTATATCTATATCTTGATTGATTGATTGAATTTAAGATGGTGAATTACATTCATATCTAGATTGATTGAACCAATCATTTAATATGATGGATCATATTTATTTCTTGATTGATTGATTGAGTCAATCATTTAAGATAATGGATCATATTCAAATCTTGATTGATTGATTGAATAATAATTTCAGATAATGGATCACATTCATCTCTCAAACTAAAATTCAAAATCATTTTTAATTCAATCTTTATTTATTATTTCTCCTACCTTCATCCAATTTTATTAGAACTTTATATATATATATATATATATATATATATATATATAGAGAGAGAGAGAGAGAGAGTGAGTGAGAAATCATTTAGAATTATCTTTTATAATCTAACCCCTTGAATTAAAATTCAAATTTAAATTTTAAACTTAAATTCAAAATCCAAATTCAACTTACTTAGCCTTAGACTCTGTTGGGTCTTCCAACACATTTGGGCCCTTTTTGTGGAGAAACTGATTTCCCATTAGAAACACCATATTTGATGTCATTTTCTCCTTATTGGGCTTGGAGTCCCACTCTAACCCAATAATACCTTTACTCTTGATAAAGCCTAATAACAATTATTGGCTTAAGCTTGCTAATTGTAAGTAATCGAGAATAACCTTTGTGTGTGACCTATTAGGCCCAATTAGTCATCCACATAAATAAACATGGACCAATTAGAACCACTTTAACGGGACCAATTTATGTAATCTACCTCATAAGACAATAGTAATGCTCTGCGGTGTAAAACCTAGCTGAACCCATGAGGGGGGTGAATTGGGTGAAGATAAAAACTTGCTCCCTTTTAAAATCTTTTTGCAATTCGGTGAGATCAATTTGTAAGACAGGAAAGAGTTATAAAAACGTTTACAATCATTCAACCATATATGCTGGAAATAAAGAGTTAAGGGAAGAGAATTGCAAACTCAGATTTATACTGGTTCGGTCCAATCCTTGACCTATGTCTAGTCCTCAAACTCCACTTGAGATTTTCACTATCTCCTTGTTTAACCAGGCACAAGAAACAAGCCTTTACACCCCACAAGTTTGTCCAGGTACTTGTGCAACCTTTACAATCTCTCACAGAGATTCTCCCTCACAACCCAAGGGATACATCCAATTTTCCACTCAAGATTACCCAATCTTGAGCATCTCTCAGAAAATAGAATGGTTTACAATGTATCTTCTCTCTAAGAAGTAGATATATGATCACTGAAGTGCATTACAAGACATTTCACTCTTAAAATGATATACTATGAAAGCATGAAATCAGAGTGAGGAAAGGATTCAGAATTTCGGCATTATGACTGTGTAAGCTCACTCCATCATATCCTTGTGTTTTGAATCTAATTCTATTTATAGGTGAAGCAGATTTGAACATTGAAGAATAGAACCATTGTAAATGGAGATGTTGAGAGTGCAGCAGATGGAAAACTAGCCGTTAGAAATGCATTTTGGCTCAGCAATGACATCAGCATTTTCTTCATCCTTGATCTTCAATTTAATGTCCTTTGATAATCTGAAACATGTTCACAAATGATATAAATGATGTTAAGAAACATTACAAATCATTTGGGAAAGTTTCTAGATGATCTAGATCAGATTCAGGATTTTTGCAACGGTAATTTTTCTAAGTTGAACATGAATACTGCAGTATTGTCTTGCATATTGTGGTTTTGAGCTTATCGAGCTACTTCAGATTCATCTCTGTCTTTCCGATACTCGAGCATTGACTTACAAACTTGAGTATTGAAGATCCTCTAACGTTCATTGCTCTCTGTTTAAGCTATACTCGAATATTAACTTGTAAACTAGAGTATTGAAGTTGTTCTGGCCCTTGGTTGTTTTCTGATTTGATATAGCTTCATATTTAGCAAACCAATTATCCCTATATAGCTCTTTAAGTCTTCTTCAAAATGCAAAAAGAATCAGATCCAAACTCGTTGTGATCTGTCTGTTAAGATCCGATGATGAAAGAAGATTGTTCTTTACCAGCGTTTTTGCAACGTCTTGATCAGTTAGTCAACTTTTGAAGATCATATCTCTCTGGTCTGATCTTCATTTTTATTGAATCAAGTTTTGATGGAAAGCCTTTTGTGTCTTCTTTCAAATGCCATCGATTTCAGCTCATTCCGATTAGTAGATTGTCAGTTATATTCAAAACATTGAGGCTTGGTCTGCTGTGTGGCGTGAATATTTGATCCAACTTTAAAAATTCAAATCTCTCTCATCTAATCTTATTTGGACTTGAAACTTTGTCTCTAGTTTCATCCAAATTTTATTTTACCTCAATCTGATATTTGGTTTATGAGATATCATCGAATTACTAGACCTCGCCCAAAGTTGAACATGAAACAGAGGTGAACAGAGTTGCTGACCAATGCTGATACTTGAGTATTGTCGGGTTCAGAAGCAGTAGAGAAGCTGAAAACACCCAATACTCGAGTCATTAAGTTCCATACTCGAGTATTGACTCTCATACTCGAGTATTGACCTCCATACTTGAGTTTTCTTGAACTCCAGAGACAAATCACTTCCAGTAAAGTAGGAAACTCGAGTTTTGACCATTATACTCGAGTTTTCTCATCTAGAATCAGATTTTTGCTGACTTTAACTCTAAATTGACCCCTTCCAACTTCCATTTGATCATGGATACTTCTATAATCAATCTTGGGACTTGTATAATCATATTTTCATCAAGTCCTTCCATCTTCTATCATTCATCTTGAACAATATTTTCTCTTCATCATTTTCTTTATTTTCTTCTTCATTATCCCTCATAAATGAACTTGAGATGATCTTGATATTATCATTCTCTTCATCAACTTCTTCCATCTTCCATCATCTCTCATCTAGATCAATTTTCATCATTTAGCTTTAGCTCATCATTCTCCACACCTTCTAAATTCTTCAATATTTCCTCTACTTCTTGAACTTATCATTTTCTTCAATTTCTTCTTTCATCTCTTGAACATACTCCATAAATATATCTGAACTGAGCTTGGAATGAGGATATTCCATTCAATAAGTTCTTTCTTCTTCAATTTCTCCTCTTCTTCTTTTTCTTTTCTTCCTTTTCTTTATCCTCATCTGCATCCTCGTCCTCCTTGATCTTCTTCTTTTCCTTCTTTGCTGATTCTTCTTTTTGATCATTCTTCACTTTACATATTTGACTCTACATTAAATTTAAGAATTAATCAACGAAAAAGATAAACATATTACTCAATCTTTTTGCTCTTACTAATGGCATATATATAAGTCATCATCAAAACTAATTATATCCAACATGCGGCTCCAGAACTAATTGAGTTGATCAAGTAATCTACCTTTTATATTTGGATACTATGTAGACATCATCCCTCACTTCGTCATTTACATTTAGTCGAGAGCCAAGATGGAGTATCATCTCTCTTAATTGACCAAAATTCATAGAACTAGGAATATTCTTATATTAACTCTATAACGAATCATGACTCTTCATGATCACTTGCTGTATGCACAAAATCCCAAGTTAATTAGAAGCTATCCAAGCTCTACCGGTCTTGTGAATGACCAATCCCTTATAGGGGACGGTGATTCCTCTCAACATGTCTATCTATCCTCATGTATTTGAATTATACTCAAGAGTACATTGTTCTCCCTTTTCAAGTGAATAGAGTTGTAAAGTCAAAGTATAACCCTAGAACATAGTATTCAATGACATCCTTAAGTCCAAGACGATCCGTACTACCAAACAATGAGAGCCTTTACATATCCAATGATATTCTCTACAATAAATCTTTAAGAAGTTTCTCAGTGAGTCTGTTCGATGCTATCTGTTTTCCAACAGATCTACACACAACATCAACTAAGGCATCACCATCCATGCATTCCATGATATCCATATCTTGTATCTTATACATGTAGATGATATTGTACAAGTCTTCTTGAGATCATCAATGCCATTTCTTGGTGATTCAAGGCTAGGAACAAGTTTTAGGCAATAGATATCCAATGATCTCGAGTCCTCGTCATCATGATCTCTATCATTGACCCTCAAGATTAACAATGTTCTATTCCTAAATCCTAACAATCTCCCACTTGGCCTCAAGCCAATCAGGTCAATGTATTATGCCCAAAGACTCATAATAAGTATCATGTTTTCTCTAAGAAACTCCCTTAGTTAGAGAATCAGCTAAGTTATCACCGGTGGAGATATAGTCCATCTTTATACCTTGCCTTTCAACAATCTCGATGAGGTGATACTTATGGAGCACATGCTTGGATCTTTGATGAGACAAAGGCTCCTTGCCTTAAGCTATAACTCTGGTGTTATCATGATATAAAGGTATTGGGTCAACAATGCTAGGAACTACTCTAAGTTCATTGATAAACTTCTTAATCCATATCGCCTCCTTAGCTACTTCTGAAGCTACTATGTATTCTGCCTCGGTAGCAGAGTCTGATATGGTCTCTGTGGTCTCTTGCTTAGAACTCTTCCAACAAATTGCTCTGTGGGTTAAGGTGTAAATGACGTCTAACTGGGATTTACAATAATCTTTATCATTCTAGAAATTGGCATTAGTGAATCCTTTCACTTTTATCTTACCACTACTACCACAAATCAGATATAGATCCTTAGTTTTTCTTTAAGTACTTTACGATTGTCTTTACGGCTGTCTAGTGCCCTTTTAGGGAAAGCCTAATATCGGCTCATAATACTTAAACCATAAGAGACGTCTAGTCTCGTGCATAGCATGGCATACATTATGGATCCAATTGTTGACATATATGGAATTCTCATCATGTGTTCCCTTTCAACTAGTGTCTTGGGACACATAACCTTAGAAACATGAATACTATGATTGATAAGAAGGAAACCCCTTTATAACCCATCCATACTAAACCTCTTTGAGATTTTGTCTATGTACGTGGATTAAGATAAACCTAGCAACCTTTTAGATCTATAGATCTTTATACCAAGTATGTAGGCTGCTTCTCCTATATCCTTCATGATGAAATTTTCTGATAACCATATCTTTATAGACTACAACATGGGAATATCATTTCTAATGAGCAAAATGTCATCCACATAAAGGACAAGGAAAACAACAATACTCCCACTAACCTTGTAAAAATATAGTTCATCTTCATTCTTGATAAAGTTGTTTCCCTTGACAACTTCATCAAAATGAAGATTCCAGCTCCTTGATGCTTGCTTAAGCCTATAGATTGATTTTTGAAGTTTGCATGCCATATGCTTTAGGTCCTTGCATTCAAAACCCTCAGGTTGTGTCATATACATCTCTTCCTTCAAGAAACCATTTAAGAAGGTGATTTTAACATCCATATGTGATAACCTTTGAATTCATGTTATTTTACATGCAAAAATGAGTTAAAAAGTTTGTCATAGTCATGGTTTAATGGATCAAATTAGTTGAATATAAATTTTCATCTTTATAATTAGTTTTTAGACTTCATTTGTGTTGATCTTGGTTATATTTGAAGTTTGGTTAAAAATTGGGCTCAAATAACAGGTTTTACCAGAATTGGCAGTGAACACTATTCGGTATTTTGCTCATAACTTGAGTTCTATACCTTCAATGGATAGTAAACTTACATTTTTGGAAATTTAAGAGAAATCCCTACAACTTCTATGAAGAGCCCAGAAGCTAAATCAGACACTCAGAACAGGGCGTTGGCACTGGATTCTGGACCAATGTGCAGTAATTAATCCATAACTGGCGCTACAGACCTAGGAATGGGCTGAAATTTGCGCGAATGGAAAGCTAAGATCCGGGGCTACATTTCATATGAAGACCATAAAGCCTAATTCCACTGAAATCCAGGTCAAAAACAGCTAGCCAAAAGGACACGGTTTTGGAGGTGCAAAAGTCAAAAATTGTGGCTCAATAGTTCTCCCAAGCTTCTTATATATAGATGGCTGATTATGAAGAGCAAGACACACTAGGAGATGACCAAGATCTCTCCTCTTCTAATTTCTCTCTTTTAGTTCTTGCCTCCTATATGGTATGACCTAGATTTTCTTTATGATTTATGTATTGTTTTCCTTTCTTGCCTCTTATATGGAAGTGCTTAGATCTTCTTTATGATTCTTATGTATTGTTTTCCTTCTTGTTCATTTGACTCCTACATGGAAGGTTCTACCTCCTACATGGAAGTCTAGTTTTAATATTTCCTTTTGTTTGTTTTAATTTAATTTTATGTTCATCTTTTACCCTTGTTATGCTTTGTCATGAATAACATGAACTAAGTATCTTTCTAGGGTCATGTGTGGATTCTTTATGAAGTTTAATTGAAATTCTGTTTTTAATTACATAATGATTGTCTTGGAAATGTTTCTTTAATCCATGCTTAATGACTTAATTAGTTTGATCACCTAATTAAGGATTTGAAAGATTAATTAGACCTTGGAAAAGGCTAATTAATTCTAGGTTCAATTGATTAAAGAACATAAGGTACTAGCAAGGGAACTTGACATAGACTTTGTGCAACCATGAAGAATTCTGGACTTACTGCAAGAATTAATTATAATGAGCATGGGAACATGGTATTAGGATTAAGGATTAGGCTAATTGACTTAGGAATAAGCAATTAGATTAAAATCAAAAATTCGGTTGACATATTCCAATTCAAGAGTTAAGTAGTTAAATTCTACCTTAAAAGAAGATTAGGTCTTAATCTAGCTTTTGGTAAAAGAAGAACAATTAAATGGATTATTGATGATATACATGACCCTAGGCTTTTATTAATTGTATTCTACAAAATTTAATTCATTTTCTTTGTAATTTTATTTACATTTAATATTTCAATCATAAACTTGATTGCATCAACTATAAAGTAAAATGAAGTGAGTTGGTAGTTGGAACTTTGATCCCTTTGGGAACGATATTTTATTACTCTGGGATACTTGCTTGTATTTCATTGATAGTGTATACTTACACTGGTTGCCCCTTCATCAATATGTCAAACCTTATAATAATTATATGTGGCTATAGCTAGCATAATCCTAATAGATTTGGTTATGGCAACAGGCGAGAAAGTTTTGTCAAGATCAATTCCTTACTTTTGACGATAACCCTTTATAACCAACTTAGCTTTATAGGTTTGAATGTTGTCATCTATATCAGTCTTCTTTTTGAAGACCCACTTGAAACAATAGGAACTATTCCCTCAAGTGGTGGAACTAAGGTTTATTCCTTGTTAAGATCCATCGAATGTATCTCAGATTACATGGCTTAAAGCCATTTTGAGGAGTCAACATCCTTAACTGCCTTAGTGTAGGAAGTAGGCTCATCATCTTCAACAGTCTATTGATTCTCAATCACAAAATCGTACCTTTTAGGTTGATGACTAACCCTAAAAGTCCTACGGGGCTAGGTGTTTACAGTCTCTACTTAAGGTATCGTCTGATCAACAGACTCGGGCTTTGTTATCTATTCCTATAGGTTTTGAATTTCTTCAAGTTCTACCTTACTCACACTATCTACTTGAGAGAGTAGATCATGCTCAAGAAAGGTAGCATCCATTGATACAAAACACTTTGTAGTCCTTAAAGTAGTAAAAGTAGTATCCCTTAGTTCCCTTGGGTTAGCCTACAAAATAGCAAAAAGTTCTTCAAGTCTCTAATTTATTCGGTGCTAGGGTCTTAACATAAGCCGGATAGCACCATACTTTGAGGTAATTCAAGTCGGGTTTCGACCCCTCTATATATCATTTGAAGTAGTCTGAACAAATTTTAAAGGAACACCTGTTAAGAAGGTTTATTGTTGTATTGAGGGAGAATCCTTAAAACGATTTTGGGAGCTTCATATTGCTAATCATTGACCGTACCATGTCAAACAAGGTTCGGTTTCTCCTTTCAGACACACCATTTTAATGTGGTGTGTATGGAGCCGTCAATTGTGAAAGAATCCCATTCTCTATTAGATAACCCTAAAACTCGATCTTGACTCAGATATTCGCTACCTTGATTTGTCTTAATCATCTTGATAAGTTGTTTCTCTACTTTATTCATAAATTCTTTGAACTTTTCAAAGGCTTTAGATTTGTCTCATAAGATATACATATATGAATCTAGATTTATTATCAGTAAAGGGGATGAAGTAGGAGTATACTCCTCTAGCCTAAGTAGACATGGGCCCACAAACATTTGAATGAATGAGTTCTAACAACCACTGGCTCAATGACTCACAGGCTTCTCAAGCTTAGTTTTTATCTTACCAGCCAAACAAGGTTCACAAGGTCTATAGGATTTGAAATCCATGGTACCTAGATAACCATCAAGATAGAGTCTAGATAATCTTGTCTCATTTATGTATCCCAACCTACAGTACCAAAGAAAGGATTCATTACCTAATCTTAGTTTCTTCACTTGAATGCTAAGAAGTCTATTGTTCATTATAAATCTAAAACATATAATCTATTTGCCCAAGAAAAATTAATTAAGAAAAGGAGCTAAGAATATAGATGGTCAAGTAGAGAATAATTAAGAAAAATTAATATCTCTAGAAGACCTATCTCGTAAAAATTTATGATATCTAGAAGAGAATGCGGTAGTCCTAGAAGAGACTTAGGTACCTAAAATGTGTGAAAATAATAAGATCTCAATAAATTATGTTATGAATGGAATCCGATAGGAGCAAAATGACGTCAACATTGACTACATCTTTGATTATAATATAGCATATGATGTAATGAATGATAATAGGCTTCAATGACACTTGAGTGACTTGAGGAAACTTGCAGAAGCACTCAAGTCACTAGTATAGTTGAAGCTATTTTCAAATGAGAATTGAGTCAAGCTTTTTCCAACACTCAAGTAATATGTTCTTCAACAGTCTTCTACTAGAGACAAAGTTCATCAAGACTCAAGCGACACAATAAATGCACTCGATTGAGGGATGAATACTCAAGTGATCTAGAATCACACTCAAGTGATTGTTTCTGTTTTTCATTGCGCTACGTCTTTGAGAATTCAAAACTTGTGAATAACATCTTATTATACTTTATTACTACTTATACCATTTCTCAATGCTACTAATATTATTTGTGTATGAGTTTCAGATGTTTAAGATTTTGGATTAACTCTAAAAGCTAGAAAGAAACTTCGTGTGTCAAAGCATTAAATGCATAGCAAAAATGGAGCACGCAAAAGCAATCACATAATAGATGGATTTCAGTTAAAGCTGTCATTATAATGAAGGCAAAAGCAACCCAACCTTAAACAAATGTCATAACAGGCCAAAGGGATGCCATATGAAGTAAAGCAAAAGTGACTCGACAATGAATTCTTCCAACGACTTCAATCCTATCTCTAATGGATAGTTTGAACGCTCTTAATAGTCATTAATGGTGTTCAACTATAAATAACTAAGCATTCAATACGAAGCAATCAACCAAGCACATGATCAATCTACTACTCATTTATTGCTCATAAATTCTTGTGTTGTAATATCTTTTGATATTATTTGTTCATTAGTGATTTCATATCTACTTTGTGAGAGAGTTATTTATAAATGATTTCCATTCTATAACATCTCAAGGTAGTGGAATCTTGAGTGAGTTGTTGGATTACAAATAGTAAGGGGGAATGTGTTCTAGTGAGTATTACTCTATACTAAGGTGCCAAGAACTTGTGCAATCTTGGATTAGTGAAAATCTCATAAACGCTCTAGGGATTGGACATAGGTTAGGAAATTAAGGCCAAGCTTGTCTCTACAAACTTCGGTGGTATTCTTCTAACTCTTTCTCTTCAATTTAAGTGTTTGTCATTCTCAATTTAAATTTTTAATATCACCCAATTTACACCCTCTTAGATGAAACATTGGCACTAACAATTTAATGATTTTAATGAGTATAATACAATAGAAGAATAAGAAGAATATTATTAAGGTAGTAAATATATGAATGTTAGATATATTAGAAATTTTTTTATGGAAAGAGTGAAGGTCGTGAGTCTATTTACCAATTCTAAATTGTTACTTAGTTATCATCTTATTTATGAACATTCACATATATTACGTATGTTAGTTACAGTAGATCATTGAAGAGGGGGTAAATTATAAAAATTAAAACAATATTAACCAATAATTAAATCAAAAAGGAAAGGTTATAGATATCACTGAAGTATGCACACAGATTTATACTGATTCAACCTTAACCACGTGGCCTACATCCAGTCCCCAGAGCTCCTATGAGATTTCCACTATCTTTCACAAAACGATTACAATAAGCAAAGACTAATCTCACCAGTTTCACTCCCCCTTACAATTGTAATCCAATAACCATACCAAGGTCCTACCACCTTGAAATTTTACAACAAACAATTGAATAAAGATAACTCTCTCACAAAGTAAATATATAATCATTGAAGAATTAAATATCAAAATATATCAAAAGTATTAATGGTCCGTAGCTTGACCAATAAATGATATCGTCATTAGGTATTTTTTCCCTAATTGAATACTCTTTATATCTATAGTTGAACTTCATTAATTACCATTGGTGAAGCTTCAAACTATCCATTAAAAGATTAGAAACATTCTATTAGACCCAAAAGCTTTCTATTAGACACAAACCAGAGTCATTGGAAGATTGATGAAATATCATTCTCATATTGTCAGACAATCTTCACATGACATGCTTTTGGTCTATGTATTTGACTAAGGTAGAGTCACTTTGTCTTTTGTTTGAATGATGAAAGTAGAGCTAAATCACCAAGAGGGGGGTGAATTGGGGATTTTTTAAAATTTTTGCAAACTCTGCTCAAATGGTAACCGAACAGGGAAGAACAGAGAGTAAGCAAAGAAGAGTAGACACACAAGTTTATATTGGTTCGGCCCAACTCTTTGGCCTACGTCCAGTCCTCAGGCACCCTGAGTGTTTCACTAAGTCACTTGATTACATACTCTGTAACTCTGAAGCAATTCTCTCACTAGAACTTACTCCCCCTTACAAGTTGTAATCAAAGACTCCCAAATCTCCAAGTCCCCCGACTTGAGATTCTTTACAAATAAATGAATACAGAAAATAGACTCCCTTAAAGAGAAGATAGGATGAACACTGAAGCTCAGACAGTATCAACTGATACTCTGTACAGAAAGCACAAGAATAAAATGAACAAATTTAATGCTTTTTCGTTTTACAGCTTAGTAGTTATTAGAGAGAATTGAATGTTGTTCTATTTATACTTAGAATATGTTTAATGACCATTGCAGACATTCATTTGACCGTTGGTGAAGATTTATGTCTGTTACAACCATCTTGGTCTCTTCTCTCTCTTCACTTTGTTCATTCTTTATGTTGGAAGGATAAATGCTAAGCCCCTTAAGTTTATAGCCGTTGGAATGACAGAGATCTAAGTAGGTGGATGTCTCTCTATCCACCTTCCATCATGTAAAGCTCATTGGATGAAAATATAGCAGGTTAGGTGGCTCCTCATTTAATGCTCTGACAGTTCCTTTGCTTTAGTGAAGTCAGCACTGAAAAATCTTCTTAATTCATCTGTAACTTGGCTGAAAAACACTAGCAAACACATTAAACATATCTGGTAATGTTGATCGTTAGCATTTAGATCAAATAACAAGCATTACACAAATTTCATAAATTCAAATTTTCAACTATCACGGTCCATACTCAAGTTTGTGTATCAATACTCAAGTATGTCACTATGCACTTAAGGCTATACTTGAGTATTTAAACTAATACTCGAGTATTCTCCTTCCAGAGATGAAACTCGCGATCTGAGCTTTGGAGCTTCAAATTCACTTAAACCAATACTCGAGTTTTGGACTCTTAATAGACTTTTGCCCAAAACGAAAAAACCAGAGTATTCATGCAATACCACAGTATTGAAAGCTCAGAAAATTCCGGTTGCTCTCTATATGACTCGATACTCAAGTATTCAACATCATACTCGAGTATAAGGTCCTTCTTTGAAACTCAGAGAAAGCATTAGCCAGTATGAAACTGGAGTTTCCGAAATGGGAGTTTTCCAAACTAAAGTTTATGTGTTTAATAAATTTTTAATCCATCTTTTCTTGGCCAATACTCGAGTATGTCATCATCATACTCGAGTTTTCACTTAATTATGAAAACATTTGAATTTTGGAGTTAAGTTGAAAACTGGAGTTTTCCGAACCGAGGTTTGCATTTCTTTTGCAAAATCACTAAAGAGTCTTAGGCCTTTACTCGAGTGTGCATACCAATACTCGAGTATGCTCTAATGGAAAACTTGCATTGCTCTCTATAAGGTCCAATACTCAAGTATCCTCTTGGATACTGCGGTATTATCCTTAATCATCTGCATTGAGCTTTTCTTTGAAATCTCAATACTTGAGTATTACCACTGATACTCGAGTATTGTCTCAGTCAGCAAGTTTTTAATTTCTTGAGACAACTCTTCAATCTTGGTTTCACAATTAATTGTTATTATCAAAACTCATAGAGAACTAACAAATGGGTCTCTGAACATATGATCATTTGACCTTCTCTGAATCAGTTTCCAAGCACATGCTCTATTTTCAGCTATACAATAAATGCTTTTAACACAGATCTTCCTTTATGAAGATTTTTATGTAAACCTTCGTTTGATCATCTAAAACTCACTAATAAACATGATTAAAAGAATTGAGGATAATAATGAGGGATAGTTTGAAGAACTAGGATATTCATCATTGAATTTGAATTTATGAACATGATGATCAATTTAATGAAGCAGCAAAACTCAAGTTTGTTAATCTTGACTTGAGTTTGGTTTACATAACTCAAGATTTTGTTCTAAGAACAAATATTGTTACAAAATGAGTTAAGTTTGCAAATAAACTTTCAAAGAGGGAACTCTAGTTTTGGATTTTCAACTCTAACGTGAAACTCGAGTTTTTGAACTATAACTTGAGTTTTAGTATCTTTGAATGTTTGGTAAAAAAGACTTTGTGAGATAACTCAAGTTTTATCTGTCCAAACTCGAGTTTCACAAAATGAAACTAAAGTTTGTCAAAGTATTTATCAAGTATACACAAGATCACAGAAGGGTTGAAGCATTACCTTAGAACTTGAGTTTTCCCAAGGGAACTCGAGTTTTTACCAGGAACTTGAGTTGTAACACCAAAACTCGAGTCTGTACTTGAATGATCTAGAATGAGTAGGAGTAAGCGATGGAGCACTATTGAATTTAAGATGAGAACTCAAGTTTTCAAGCCAAAACTCAAGTTACCTTTAAAAAACAAACTTCCTGATTCAAGTTGGTTTCAATAACTATTTTTAACTCGAGTTATGATTAATATAAAATCGAGTCACTTCATTAAGTCCACATTCTTAACAAGTGATTGTTTTCATCAAAACTTAAAACTGAGAACTAACATTCTCTCCCTTTTTTATGATGACAACACCTGTCAAATTGTTTGAAAAACATTTGAGAAAATTGAAATCAGTAAGGAAGAATACATTAAGCAATCACCTAAAGTATAATATAATGAAATAATCATAGATGGTATAAACATTTGCATTACTGATCAAAGATTTACTACAATGTCATGTGATAACATATTAAGTGACAAAATACATAATGATAATGAAATCAAATGAAAGTCATATAAAACATATATCAACTAGTCACCACTCTTCTCCTCTTTTGTCATCAAGCAAAAAGGAGGCAAAAGAAGGATATAAGGGAGGAGCAAAATGGAGAGGAGTAGGTGCATGGACAAGAGGAGGAAGAGGGGTATAGATGATAATAGCAGTAGAAGGTGGAGAAATGGATGAGTTTGGTGGAGAAGTGGTGGCAACAGGTGGTGAAGGGTCGCAAGTGGTGGTGGGAAAAGTAGTAACAGTAGATGAAGATGTTAAGGAGGAGGAATGCTGGAGTGTGGGTTCAAAGACAAGATGAGAATGAGGTAGAAAGGTATAGATAGGCTCAATGGAAATAGGTTGAGGAGTAGGAGAAGTCTTTGAAAGACTGGCACTATTAGCAATGAACCCCAATCTTTGAAACATAGCCTCATTACTTTGAAGCCTCTGAGTGTGATAAGCCTAAGTAGCCTCTATGCTTTGCAACCTCTAAGAGTACTCATCCTAAGTCTCAATAAGCTTGTTGTAATTGACATTTATTTCAGAAACCAACAACCCTATTTAAGTCTCTAAGTCAAAAGTTAGTTTGTGGAATGTGGCTATCATAAAGGTGGCCAAAGAGTCAACAAACTTCTACACAATCTTCTCCATCATAGACTAAATTGATAGAAGAAGGGGCCTCTGTAGAAGTAGAAGGAGTGGCCACTAGAGATGATTGAGCCTCATCAACTCTAGTAGAGGTAGTCCTAGTCTTAGAAGAGGCTTTTGACTGCCCTAAGCCTTCTCTAAAAGAAATCCTCATGTCATTGACTTGACTCTAACCAAACACACTGGACTTTACAGATTTCTCATCTAACTCAAGGCACCAAATCTTGTTGTGGAAGAGAATCGAGGAAACTAAGTTTAGAAAAGGGATGGTTGACTTCTTCTGAGACTCAAATCTAAACCTTCTCATCTTATTAAGAACCCACTTACCAATGTTGTGGGGAACCTTAGCAATGATTGAGATTACAAGGGAGTAGTCTCTCTTAACAAAATGAGTGAAGGTCCTCTCTTTTTGAACCATATTCCGAGAGTAAATGTATCATAACACCCTATGGGTATAAGGCATCTCAACAAGAGCAAAAGTCAAAGGTCTTAAGGGTTCACTAGGCCTTAAAATCTTAAAAATTTCCTGATCAGATAAGATGATGGTAGTCTTAAAAGGTGGATCAATGATGCCTAACATGGCATTTATTGAATCAACAATAAGGAAGAGTTTCTTTCCCCTGACTACAATGCTTAATCTTTCTTCCAAAAGTTCATTATTTGCATAAAATATGTTGTTAATTCTTATATAGAAATAGAATGCCTTGACCACAGAACGACAATAAGGACAGCATAATGCTAATAATAACTCAAAAGGTTGAAGCCAAAGAGATCAATTAAATCCACATTCATCTTTAAACTCAAAGAGATCCACAGACAAGGTTTGGCAAAAACCTCTATTACCATAATGATCTTGATAGTCTTTTAAACCTAACTCAGGTATAGAGATAGGAGTACAAATATAACCTAGGGGTAGAATATGTGATTTGATGATAGCCAATAGTAAAGGAGTTCCAGATACTCCTTTGTTGGCCTGACTTTTAAACACTCGTGGTGCCATTGTGGATTTTCTGAGCTCGGTCCGATCAGTAACCTTGACTTCTTTGCCTTTCCTCTTTTTTGGTGTAGTTCCAGACTTATAACGAGTTTGATGAGGGTTTTGGGAAGGCTCTTGGATCACACACCCCTTTGCTTTAGGTCTCTGTAGTGGCATAATATCCTAAACAACCTTGGGCCAAAAACGTTAAGGTGTTTCTTTTTCTCGTCTCAATTTTTTAGTTGGAGGAAGCGAGGGTTCCAAGAATGAAGATGCAAACCCCTAAAGATCATCATAAGATGGAGAAGTAGAAGAATAAAGGTGCACTTTTTGGTTTTTGGTCCTCATTGTGAGCAAAGGAGAGTTTTGGGCTATCAACACGAGTTTAGGATTCAGAGAGAAAGGGCGAGAGGCAAAGAGTGAAATTGAGAAATGATAAGAGTAAGGAATGAAAACTGAGCTGAGTGAAGTTGAGAAATGATGAAAGTGAGGAATGAAAACAACTTCTTCTACCTATTTTGACAACTTCATGAACCTATTTTGATGACATTTTTATACTTGGAGAATTTTTGAAACTTCAATATTTATTGTTCCAAATTTCACATCAATAGCCTGAGCGTATTTTAACAACTTCTTATGCCTATTTTGAGAGCATCAACATCCATTTTGACAATGATATTTTCATACTTGGGGAATTTTTTGAACTTCAACACTTATTGTCCCAAATTTCAAATCAGTAGCTTATGCATATTTGAACAACTTCTTATGCCTATTTTGATAACTTCATGAGCCTATTATGACAATGATATTTTTATACTTGGAAAATTTTAGAAACTTTAGTACTTATTGTCCCAAATTTCACATCAGTAACTTATGCATATTTTAACAGCTTCTTATGCCTATTTTGACAACTTCATAAGCCTATTATGACAACGATATTTTCATACTTGGAGAATTTGTGGAACCCCAGTACTTATTGTCCCAAATTTCACATCAGTAGCTTATGCCTATTTTAAAAACTTCTTATGCCTATTTTGACAACTTCATTGACTTATTTTGACAACAATATTTTCATACTTGGAGAATTTTTGGAACTTTAGAACTTATTGTCCCAAATTTTACTTCAATAGATTATTCATATTTTAACAACTTCTTATACCTATTTTGACAACTTCATGAACTTATTTTGACAACGATATTTTCATACTTAGAGAATTTTTTGAACTTCAATACTTATTGTCCCAAATCCACATTAGTAGCTTATGCGTATTTTAACAACTTATGCCTATTTTTACAACTTCATGAGCCTATTTTGACAATGATATTTTCATACTTGGACAATTTTTGGAACTTCAGCACTTATCATTCTAAATTTCACATTGGTAGTTTATACGTAATTTAACAACTTCTTGTGCCTATTTTGAAACATCATAAGCCTATTTTGACAAGTTCATGAGGCTACTTTGATAGGTGAATCAATGACAAGCATGAAGGAAGAAAGGAGCTCACCGTGGCTGTTGTCAAAAGTGCCTTCAAACATCACACAATTGTTCAAACCTTTAAATTAGATCAATTTTTTATGGTTGTTAACTGTTAATAAAAAAAGCCCAGACTCTTTAGAAGTTTGAATATGGTCTTTACATTTTGGTTTCCATAGTCCTCATTAGAATTTGGTGCAACATTTGGCTTGTTTATATCCTTGACAAAGGTTGGGGATTTGGAGGAGCGACGGACACAAGGACGAGTGACAAACACATGAACAAGAGATAGACACACGATGAGTTTCCTTCTCCTGCCCTTTCCTTGTTTGTTCTTCGGGGCAACTTTGTCATTTCACATTAACAACTAATCACAAAAAAGTCTTTGGGGACTTTTTTTGTTTGGAAAATTTGGTATGAGACTTTTTTGTGATTATGTTTGTACCTTGGACCTAACAGTGATTTTCCCATAAATTTATTGATGAAAAAATCCCATAAATGTAAGAAATGTGTCAAATCCATTTCTCAATCTTATATCACAAATGCACTTAGGGCCCATTTGGGTATAGCTTTTGGAGAATAACTTTTATAATTTACGAGGTAAAAATGGTTTTTTGGAGAATAGCTTTTGAGATTTACGAGGTAAAAATCATGTTTAGAAGATAACTTTTAGAGAATAGCTTTTAGATAAAAATGATGTTTGGATAACTTCAAAACTTAGGTTTTGACAAAAGCTTTCCAAACACTCTAAAATTGTCCAGAAGCTATTCTGCATCAAAACCTAGGTTTTAGCAAAAGTTTGCCAAAAAACCCTATTTTTTCCAAAAGCTATTCTACATCAAAACCTAGATTTTGTCATAACTTACCAAACACCCCTATTTTCTCCAGAAGCTATTCTGCATTAAAACCTAAGTTTTGTAAAAAGCTATTTTTTCGGCTTTTTTCTCTCTCCTCTTTCATCATTAGTATTTTTTCAATCTCAAGATATTTTTTAATACTTTTCAATACCCTGAAATATTTTTTCAAGATTAGTTATTACCCTGAAATATTTTTTCAATATCCTAAAAAAAATTTCAAGATCAGGAAGTATTTTTTTCAATATCTTTTTAGTACCTGTCAATACATTGAAATATTTTTTTAAGATCAATTATTACCCTAAAATATCTTTTTAATATCCCAAAATAAGTTTTTAAGATCATGAAATATTTCAGGGTACTAACTGGTACTAAAAAAATACTTCATGATCTTAAAAAGTTATTTTGGGATATTAAAAAAATATTTTAGGGTAATGATTGATTTTGAAAAATAATTTTAGGGTACTAATGTGTACTAAAAAGATATTTAAGGATGCTGAAAAAATAATTCATGTTCTTGAAAATTTATTTTATGATATTGAAAAAATATTTCAAGGTAGTGACTGATCTTGGAAAAATATTTTAGGCTACTGACAGGTACTAAAAATATACTTAAAATTGACTGGTACTGGAAAAATACTTCTTATGGTCTTAAAAATGTATTTTTGGATCTTTAAAAAATATTTCAGGGTACTATAGGTACTAAAACGATACTTAAGGATATTACAAAAATACTTCATGATTTTGAAAAAATTTGTAGGATATTAAAAAATATTTCAGGGTATTGAAGGGTACTTAAAAAATACTTAAGGATACTAAATGGTAATGAAAAAAGGCATAGGAGGGAGAAAAATTTGAAAAAATAGTTTTTTTTCCCAAACTCAGGTTTTGATGTAAAATAGCTTCTGAAAAAATTAGTTGTGTTTGGTAAGCTTATGACAAAATCTAGATTTTAGTGTAGAATAACTTTTGGGAAAAAAAACGTGTTTGATAAATTTATAACAAAATCTAAATTTTGTCTCCAAAACCTACATTTTGAAGGTCCGGACTACACCCTTAATTAGGGAGAAACCTCAGTCTTATCACGACAATGTGTGTGAACTTACAATTGACTCCTTAGTTCACCAAGGCCCCACTACAATTATTGCAAAGAAATGGGCAACTGCTTTGGCTTTATATATACGGTGCTCTGAATGTGTTATTCATCACTTAATAAAGAATGATTAATTTATATAACAATTTAGACTTTTAAAATTTGATGAGTAATTTCTATTTTATTTCATTTAAATTTTTAAAATTTTGAATGTAAAATAAAAAAAAATCTAATTATTTATTTATTAAAATTAATGGTTAGCATAAACCCCATGATCTCTTCGTAAAATTGCAAATGTAAATCTCTTGCAAAGTCCTATTTTTTGTTATGATAAACAGGTATTCGAGGTCAACCTAATTATAAGTTAAATCATATAATTTAATTTGAATATATAAAAATATTATTTAAAAAATTCTAATATTTTAATAAAAATGCATTAATCTATTAGTAAATAGAACATTCACCTATAAATTATATATAATTCTACACACACACACACAAAAATTAATAAAGCATGTATCTAATGGATTGCTAATTTTGTGGTTTTAAAATTAAAACGACATTGATTTAGGCTCAGCAAAAGGAAAAAAAAAATGACCCAACTTGTTTCAGGTATATTCCCTCTGGTCCTTATTATAAAACACCAACTACTAATTCTTACAAACCAATAAAGTTAGTTAAAAGTATTAAAATTGTCATAAAATTTAAGTGATTTTCAATATTACCTCTACTAACTACCATAAACTCAAATATACTACTCTCTCCCACTCCCTTATTAAATATGGAGAGACATGAAAAAATAAATTAATTACACATTAAAAACTTACAAATAACTTATAAAAAGACGAAAAACACTTGTTAAATTGACAATTTATAATAAAAACGAGAGCGAGTATTAGGCAATGTGTGAAACTTGAAATACTAATATACTATTAACTTCTCAAAGTGTAAACTTCCCCTTCACGAACATGTTACAGGCCCTTGGCGGCTTGACCATGATTGAATGGTTGAGCAACTTGGTTCATTGCGTACCGACTTATCATTTGGAAAGGTCAAAACTCAAAGGTCTCTAATATTCCCCTCTCTCACTCATATTTATCTATATAACCAGAGACTCCATCTTCAATATTCTAAACATCTTAAAATAACCTTCCTCAGGTTCAGGAGATACCAATAACAAAACATGGCCATCAAACCCAGATTCTTAATTCAGTGCGTTGTGGCAACTGCTATATTGGTGGTGATAGGATTACTAGGCGGAGGAGCTGAAGGGGTTGTGTTATGCAACACGGACACTACGAAGCTGAGCTTGTGCCGTCCCGCGGTCACCGGGCAGCACCCGCCGCCGCCAACGGAGGCGTGTTGTGCAGTGGTCCGGCATACCGATCTGGCGTGCATCTGCAAGTACAAGTCGGTGCTTCCTGCTCTTGGGATTGACCCCAAGAAGGCCGTCGCTTTGCCGGCTCGGTGTGGTCGCTCCACTCCTCCAGGGTGTAAAGGTAATCATTTATCAATTGTCTTTAATATATCACAAACTCTTAATTCAAAACTAGTTTATTTAAGGGTTAAGATGAAAAATATGAATCATTTTCAGGTTCATATTGACATTGAGTGATTTTAAGATTTTTTTTTTTTTTTTTTTGCCAATCATAGGAACGCTTTTTAATATGATTAACTACTAACCCATTAGTTCTATATATGATATAGAAATAATCAAATTCAGTAAATTTAAAAGTTAGTTAAAATTGCTTAAAAGTAATAAATGGGTAAAAGAGGGAGAATGCATAGGAAAAAATAATTGTGTAAGATATAATTAGTGCGGTATATACCATGTAATGAATTAATATATGTAGGAAAAAAATGGAAAGAGTTTGTTGAAAATTAATAGATGCTTTGAATGTATTTTATAAATAGAACTAAGATAACCATAAATTGTTTCTAGGGTATATTGCCAACGTATTTCCTTTTACAATTAAGCTAGTAAAATGTATAGAAGAAAGAAGATATTTTTTTTATTAGGGGTAAAAATACCCTATCGCCTGTCACTAATAGGCATTAAATGTCACAAAGTTTTTAAGCCACAATTTTACCCTAAAAATCTATAGAAAGGAGACAAACTTCCTATGTCATTGAAAATCATATCGTACCCTGTAAATTGAGTAACAAGTATTTACATAGGAGCCATACGTATATCCTCTCCTCTCCACCTCATGATAACACCTCCTCACCTCTCTTTCTCCCTTATTCACACCTTCCGTCTTTTCTCTCTCTCTCTCCATACACTCGTCATCTGTAAAAGGTATAAAAAAGCTTTCAAAGTTATATCAATCAGAGATACGTGAGATTAGGAGCGTTTTTCATTTTGTAAATAAAATCAAAATAAATGATGAAAAAATTAACATCTTTTGTAAAATTCAAGGGATACTGCAAAATAGTTGACTATTAATTAATTCAGTAAGCTCTCGCTCTTGATCTCGATTTCATGGGTCACCAGACCACCGCACTCAGAGCTATGGACTCCGCTCCGTCAACGCCGCATTTCAAGTCGCTATCGATGGCAAAGCGCGAGGACGCACTCGTTGAGAGGGCGGAATTGAAATTTGCAGTGAATCCACTGTGGCAAGTGTTGGATCCGTACACAGCGCAATTAAAAATTTTACAAATCTTGAAGAGGATCGCTCAACCGTGTTTAAATCAGAGTTCATTATAAGAAACCGTACATTTCAAAAGCTCATGTGCGTCTTGTTCTATTTGAACTGGTGGGTTACTTTTTTGATCAGCAGAAGCCGACTCTTCGAATCACCTTCCTCTACCGGTATCCACACCGAACAGCTGTGCTAGCGTCTTCTTACTATTTTTCGTCTTACGCCTTTTATTTTCTCTAGGGTTTTCTTTTACGGCTATTTTCTTATTTTAATACGACTAAATCAATGTTTTTTTATAAAGTTTCTAAAACCCTAATTGGGCCGTATTAAAATATTCAAGATTAATCTCAATTAATCTTGAATTCGAATTTTAGATTTAATTAGCATTAATTAAATCTATCTAATAAATCTAATATAATTTATTTATTTAATCTAAAATTAAAAGCCTATAGATTTAATTTATCTTTATAAATTAAATCTGAGAAAAGATATATATCTATTTAATTAAAACTGAGATACTATATCTCAATTTAAATTAAATCAGATATATGATATATTTAATTTGAAAATTAAATCAGAGATACAATATCTCTATTTAATTAAATATATAATTGATTTATCTTTATAAATCAAATATGAGATATGATATCTCAATTAGTTTTAGTTATATAATGATTAGCCCCTGGGGCATAATTTCCAACAGACTCCCATTTGCACTAGGTGCTATATATATATATATATATATATATATATATATATATATATATATATATATATATATATTCCCTAGATAAAACTTTGTATTCATTAATTTTTAGACATATCTAAAATTCAATGAATTTGAACACTATTGCTCGTGTTATGCTATTCTTGTGTGCGACCTTGCAAACCCATAGGAGATTGACAATGGGTCAATACTGTACCAGCCCACAAGTCACAAACGGCCTCTAGCAAGACATTACGACTACCCAATTCATATAAGGATCGATGACACGATACAACCTATCGTATAACCATGTCACATCTCTTTTGTCACGCGATAATTTGGTCAAGGATGAGGCATGAATAATGTCAACTTCCTTTTCTTAACCATTACTTTCTTGATTCTTGAGTAATCTAATAATTGAAATGGAAACTCCTTTTCACCGTAGTATGGCCATACGTTTCTTAGACTCACTCATAGAGGGACCTTGTATTATCTCTCTACAAATGCGAGGGACAAATTCCATCTTGACCACTCACATTCCTCTGCATGAAAACCATTGATCCCGAACCAAACTTTTATCATCACCCGGTCAAAGGTGACTTTTGACTAGGTCAAAGATCAATGACTCATCATGTAGGAATCCATGATGATCTCAGGTCATAGGGCATTGTGACGAAGTTAAACATGAGATAAACTTATGACTATATCTATGCAGCTTTCTCATAGTGGGTCGGTCTGGCACCTTGTACTCTTGCAAGTGCCCATGACTTTGATTCTTATCTCCATACCTCATAAAAGTCATACTGGTCTTATCTCATCTTTGCTCCCATGTAGATGACCGACCAAGGCTATTTAGGATAATCTATAAGATATATCCAGGGATATAGTTATCAATATAAACATGCAAATAAAATGATAACTAAAAGAGAATACTTTAAATAATAATAATTTTTAAAGTATAATAATTAGCCTTTCCAACAAAATACTCCCACTTGCACTAAGTGCAATCATTAATTACCTAATTCTTATTGTCCTAACATGACTCTTATATTTTGCTTGTGCAAGCGGCTTAGTAAGAGGATCAACAACATTGTCTTCTCCTAGTACTTTGCATATCTTTATGTCACCTCTATCATTGATTTCTCTGATAAGATGAAAGAGCTTGAGTATATGTTTGCTCTTTTGATGTGACCTAGGCTCCTTGGCCTGCACAATAGCTTCGCTATTGTCACAAAACAGGTCTATTGGATTTGATATGGTAGGAACCACCCCTAGTTCAGTAACGAACTTTCTGATCCAAACGGCTTTCTTAGCTGCATCCGATGTTGTTATATACTCAGCTTATGTTGCAGAATCAACTACAGTGCTTTGCTTTGAGCTCTTCCAGCTTACCGCACCACCATTTAACAAGAATACATATCCTGACTGCGATCTTAGATCATTTTGGTTAGTTTGGAAACTCGCATCTGTGTAACCAGTCACACAGAGCTCATCCTCCAAGCCACCATATACCAAGAATAAGTCTTTAGTCCTTCTTAAGTACTTTAGGATATTCTTGACAACAGTCCAGTGACCCTCACCAGGATCTTGTTGATATCTGCTGGTCATACTCATGGCAAATGACACATCCGGTCGAGTACATAACATGACATACATGATAGATCTAATAGCAGAGGCATATGAGATCTTACTCATGCAGTCTCTTTGATCTTGTGTACTAGGACACAGATCCTTGCTAAGATGGATGCCATGAGACATGGGCATGTGACCCCTTTTAGAATCTTGCATACTGAATCTATGCAATATCTTGTCTATGTATATGCTCTGACTTAGGCCTATCAGCCTCTTGGATCTATCTCTATAGATCTTAATTTCAAGAATGTAAGTGGCTTCACCTAAATCTTTCATCGAGAAGGACTTTCCTAACCAAGACTTGACACTCTGCAAGGTAGGCATATCATTCTCAATGAGTAGGATGTCATCATAAAGAACCAGAAATACAATTGTGCTCCCACTAACCTTCTTGTAAACACAAGGTTTATCTATGTTTTGAATGAATCCAAACTCTTTGACTACTTCATCAAAACAATGATTCCAACTCCGAGATGCTTGCTTCAATCCATAAATAGATTTTTGAAGCTTACAAATTTTACCAAAGTACTCTGCACGCACAAAACCCTCAGGTTGTGTCATGTACACATCCTTAAGGAGCTTTTCGTTAAGGAAGGCTGTTTTGACGTCTATCTGTCATATCTCATAGTCATAATATGCTGCAATGGCCAGAAGGATTCTGATTGATTTGGCCATTGCAACTAGGGAAAAGGTTTCATCATAGTTCACACTATGAGTTTGAGTGAATCCTTTTGCAATCAGTCGTGCTTTGAAGACACTTACTTTACCATCCATGTCAATTTTCTCCTTGAAAACCCACTTACACCCAATGGTTTTTACATTTTTAGGTGGATCGACTAAGGTCCATACCTTATTGTCGTACATGGATTACATTTCAGACTTCATGGCATCTAGCCATCTTTCAGAGTTTGGTCCCACTATGGCTTCTCGATAAGTAGTTGGCTCATTTTGCTCAATGAGCAAGATATCACGACTTCCAGTAGTCAAAAGTACATATCTCTGAGGCTTTTGTCGTGTCCTATCGAATCTTTGTGGGCCTTGTGTTACTTGAGGAGGCTCAACAACTTGTTGTGAGTCTTCTCCATTTTCCATCTGTGGTTCTACGTTGTCTTGTGGCTCTCGAACTTCTTCAAGATTCCCTTACTCCCACTAGTTCTTTTAGAAATAAACTCTTTTTCCAAAAAAAAATACCATTGCGGATAACAAACACTTTGTGATCCGTGGGATTGTAGACATAGTATCCCTTAGTTTCTTTAGGATACCCCACAAAAAGGCATTTTGAGGATCTGAGTGATAATTTATCAGAGGCTTATTGTTGAACATAAACCTCACATCTCCAAATCTTAAGAAATGACAAACTGGATTTCTTCCCAGTCCACACCTCATATGGTGTCTTTTCAACTGCCTTTGATGGAACTTGAATTAGTGTGAACACATCAGTTTCTAAGGCATGGCCCCAAAAGAACGGCGGAAGATCTGTTTGACTCATCATAGATAGAACCATATCTAATAGAGTTCAATTCCTCCGCTCGGAAACACCATTCTATTGAGGTGTTCCTGGAGGAGTAAGTTGTGAGATGATCCCACAACTCCTAAGATAGTCAATGAACTATTAGCTTAAATATTCACCACCACGATCAAATCAAAGTGCTTTAATTGTTTTGCCAAGTTGATTTTGCACTTCATTTTGGAATATTTTGAACACTTCAAAAAATTCAGATTTATGTTTCATTAAATAGATATACCCATATCTACTAAAATCGTCTATAAATGTTATGAAGTACAAATGACCTTGTCTGGCAAATATATTCATTGGTCCACACACATCAGTATGTATGAGGCCCAATAAATTGGTGGCCCTCTCACTATGCCTAGTAAAAGGTGCTTTTGTCATCTTTCCCAATAAACAAGACTCGTATGTATCAAATGATTCAAAATCAAATGCATTAAGAAATCCATCTTGATGGAGTTTCAAAATGTGTTTCTCATTTATATGGCCTAGACGACAATGCCATAGGCAGGTCAGATTCAAATCATTTGACTTGAACCTTTTAGTAGTTATGTCATAGATTCGTCCATTATTAGGATGTTCTAAATTAAGTACATAATGACCAGCATGCAAATCACCATCAGCATAAAAAATGTCATTACGATAAATTTAACATTTACGGTTCTTAATAATAGAAGTATAACCTTCCTTATCCAAATAAGAAAGCGAAACAATGTTACTACTCAAAGCAAGAACATAAAAGCAATTGTTCAAAATTAACAAAAACCCATTGGGCAGAACTAATTCGTAAGTGCCTACGGCTAAAACAGCAACTCTTGCTCGATTTCTAACTCGTAGGTCAACTTCACCCTTCTTTAATTTTCTATTGTATTTAAGATCCTGCACATTTGTACAAATGTGGGATCCACATGGAGTATCTAATACCTATGTAGAAGAAGTAGAAAAGTGAATATCTATGACATAGATACTTAAAGCGATAGCCCCGCCATCCTTCTTGTCCTTTTTTAGATCTTCAATGTAGAGTTTGCAGTTCCTTTTCCAATGACCAGGTTCATTGTAGAAGAAGCAGACCCTGTCCTTCAAAGGCTTTGCCTTTATGGCTACATGCTTAGATTCAGGTTTGTTTGACTCATTAGTCTTACCAGTTGAGCCTTTACCCTTTCTTTTTCATACCCTTTCCTTTTTGAACCATCAAAACAGAGTTAGGCTTCTTATTAATGCTCTGCTCGACTATTTTGAGCATCCCATGCAGTTCAGAAATGGATTTCTCCATGTTGTTCATGTTGTAGTTCATGACAAACTGGTCATAACTTTCTAGGAGTGAGTTTAAGATCATATCTGTACCTAACTCCTGGCTTATGGGAAACTCAAGCCTCTCAAGGTGATTAATGTATCCTTTCATCTTCAAAATATGAGGGTTAACTGATGCACCTTCAGCCATCTTGCAAGAATATAAGGCCTTAGTGGTCTCATACCTCTCTTGCCTTGCCTGTTGCTGAAACATTTCCTTAAGATGTACAATTATCTCAAGAGCCTCCATATGTTCCAGATTCTTTTGGAGTTCTGGAACCATCGTGGCAAGCATCCTACATCCACATAGTCATTTTGATGCTTCATGTAAGCATCTTTTTGAGCTCTTGGATCATTGGCCGCAGGCTCCTCAGGAATGGGTTGATCGAGGACATAAGCCTTTCTTTCCTGCTTGAGAACAATTCTCAAGTTCCTGAACTAGTCAAGAAAGTTTGTCCCATTAAGTTTGTCCTTCTCAAGGACTGATTGCAGTGATAGTGTTGCGGTGTTACTAGTCGACATGATTCTACAAATAAAAAATATGCAAAGTTAATTAATAATCTCCCACTGAATTAGCAACCCTCATTATAATTAGTGGGCTAAGATCCATATTTGGCTTAAATTTAAGTCCGCTTTGGCAGAACACTTGAAATCAAGTTATTTAGGTAGGCAACCCCTTTGCCAATTACATCACATGTAACTCTTAGATCTTTATGGGATTCAATCATCATATGACCTAGTATGTTTAATCTCATCTAATGCCTTGAGATCCAAAACCATTTTGATTATCTCAATTAAGTCAAGACAATAATGAATATTGAGTATCACCATTACTCACTCTTATCTCACCAAGATAACTTAAATGCATCCACTTTGGTGGAAGATAAAAATGTGTGATCTAAGTTTTGACAAGTATTCATTAATTGATGACATTGTGACTTAAGATTTTATTTAGAGGGTATTATCTAATATAATCTAATTAATCCTATTAATTCAACTTATATGAATGCAATCACTATTGTATCTTATATAATTTCTAAATTAATCAGAAGTGATCTAATTAAATAATAATTAAAACTCTAAATTAATTATGAGTGATCTAATCAAATCATAATTAAAACTCTAAATTAATTATGAGTGAACTAATCCATACATAATTAAAACTCTAAATTAATTATGAGTGATCTAATCAAAACATAATTAAAATTCTAAATTAAAATTGTAACACAACATGGCTCATCTAACCTTAAATCCTCTCAAGCCAATGGAAGGACTTCTCTAAATAATAAAAGAAAATACATAAGGAGAAACCTCATTTCACACACGAGGGGAGTGGGATGAGAAGAGAATGTACATCAAGAATATTCAAAGAGAGGCATGGCTCACAGATCACATTTAAATTTACAACACTTGTACAACTCTAGAGCTATGTTGTTCACCATACCCAAACAACACTTGAAAGGTAAATCATAACATATATTAATTCATACAATTGTGAAATAAAATGTCATGCTTTCTCCATAAAAATATATATATCATAAACGCATTATTAAACCTAGACGTCATAATATATATAAAAACACAAAATCACCGCGTGATTCCAAGGCGTCATCATTCTTTCATAAGAATAATTATAATGTACTAATATATGAATTATATAATCACAACAAAACCAAACAAAATTCGTACAGACATGACTTGCGTGGTTGCAATGAATAGTCAATTAAAACCCTCTATTTTAGTTGCTCATCGCTATGTAATTAAAAGAGATGAATCAGCCACTAGGAATTTCAAAGTTTCTTTGATTTACACGCATACAAAGATCAGTTTCAACATACATATATCTTATATACACGCAAATAGAAAATCCAATTTAAATGCTCGGTTGACCTAGCTTTGATGCCACTGTTGGGATCCGTACACACAGCATAATCAAAAACTTTACGAATCCCAAAGAGGATTGCTCAACCGCGTTTAAATGAGGGTTCATTATAAGAAACTGTACTTTTCAAAAGCTCGTGTGCATCTTGTTCTATTTAAACTGGTGGGCTACCTTCTCGATCAACAGAAGTTGACTCTTTGAATCGCCTTCCTCTACCGGTATCTACACCGAATAGCTTTTCAACACGAACATTAGCGTGCTAGCACCTTCTTACTTTTTTTCGTCTTACGCCTTTTCTTTTCTATAGGGTTTTCTTTTGTGGTTATTCTCTTATTTTAATACGACTAGATCAATCTTGAATTCGAATTTTATATTTAAATAGCATTAATTAAATCTATCTAATAGATCTAATCTAATCTATTTATTTAATCTAAAATTAAAAGCCTATTGATTTAATTTATCTTTATAAATTAAATATGAGAAAAGATATATATCTATTTAATTAAAACTGAGATACTATATCTCAATTTAAACTAAATCAAATATATGATATATTTAATTTGAAAATTAAATCAGAGATACAATATATCTATTTAATTAAATATATAATTGATTTATCTTTATAAATCAATTATGAGATACGATATCTCAATTAGTTTTAGTTATATAATGATTAGCCCCTAGGCATAATTTCCAACAACGAGTTAAGTCGATGGTGGAGGATTTAGTTGAGGCACTGAGGCTGAGTGTGGGGAAGGAACATGGCAGCCTTCTATTTACTAAGCGAGTGTTATGATTGGAGAGGATGAGAGAGAATGCCAAGGAAGCGTTCCAAAGAAACTTCGAACTTGAGCTTGATTCAGTGAAGGCTCGTAATGGGTCTACAAATTGAGTAGTGAATGGAGAGAGAAGGGAAGAAACGCTGAAGGTGTGAATGAGAGGTATATGAGTATATTCACCAAGGCCATTTAGATAGAAGAAAAATATAGGAATGAAAATGAAAGGAATAAAATAAAATGGAAAATATTTTTCCTCAATATATTTAGTTTGCATTAAAAAATAAAATGAGTTAATAGGAAAAATTTTGTTTAATTGAAAGAAAATGAGACAAAAAATCATTTTACTTCTAAGAACAAAACACCATCAATTGTTCAACATTTTCGCTTTCTTAAAAGCTTCGAGAGCCAAATTCCCTCACTCGAGAGCCATTTTTCTATTGCCTTTGCTACAATGATTTAAACATATACTTTCTAGCATACTCGAGTGCAGATTTTCAACACTCAAAGATTACACTCGAGTGTAAAGCAATATTTCAACTCCCTATTTCACGCTTAACTTATATAAGTTCAATAATTCGATCGTATCTCTTAAATCACATATTTGATTGAATTGAAACTTGTTTCATATGAAACTAGACTGTAAGAACCGGCTGAACCCAAAAGGGGGTAAATTGGGTGAATGATAAAATCTTAGGACCTTTGAAAATATTTTTGCAATTTGGTAAAATCAATTTGTATGACATTAAAGAGTTATAAAATTATAGACAGTAATTCAAACATATATGCTGGAAATATAGGAGATTAAGGAAGAGAATGTGCAAACTGAGATTTATACTGATTCAGCCCAATCCTTGACCTATGTCCAGTCCCCAAGCTCCACTTGAGATTTTTAATCCACTATCCTCTTGTTTATCTAGGCATAAGAGAAGCCTTTACAAACCCACAAGTTCACCCAGGCACTTGTGAAGCCAAATCTCTCACTGAGATTCTCCCCCTTACTCACTGTAAGGACACAATCAATTTCCCACTCAAGATCACTCAATCTTGAGTAATTGTCAAATAGAGTGATTTACAATGAATCTTCTCTCTAAGAAGTGAATGAATAATCACTGAAGTACATTACAAAAATAATTTCACTCTCTCCTTATGATAAACTAAGTAAGCAATAAGAACAGAGTGTGTATGAGATTCAAAATATTGTCATTATGATAGTGCAATCTCTTTTCATCTTTTTTGTGTGTTTTGAACGTGGCTCTACTTATAGATGAAGATGATCTGAATGTTGAGAATATGACCATTGTGAACAGTAGTCGTTAGAGATAAGTTGGAACTAGCCATTAGAACTTCTTTTTCTGAACTAGCTGTGATATCATCAATTACCTCATCCTTGATCTTCAGTTTAACACCCTTTGATCATTTGAAACATATACACAAATGATATAAATGATGTTAAGAAGTATTATAAATCATTTGGGTAATCATCTGGATGTTCTTGATCAAAAACAATATTTTTCGACACGGTGATTCTCTGAAGTAGAGATGAAACTCGAGTTTCCATTTGAAAACTCAAGTTTTGAGGTTGTTGTGTTACTCTAGGTTCTTCTTTATTTGATCAAAACTCAAGTTTTGTCTCACAAACTCGAGTTTGGAAGATGCCTTAACATTCTCTACTCTCTGTCTGAGCTAAACTCGAGTTTGATATTTGTAAACTCGAGTTTTGAAGTTGTTATGTCCTTGGTTGCTCTCTGACTTGATATAGCTCCAAATTTGGCAACTGCTTATCCCCATATAGCTCTTTGAGTATTCTTTTCAATGTAAAAAGAATCAGCTCCAAACTCGTTGTATTTCGTTCGTTATGATCCGATAAATGAAGGTTGTTCTTGACAAGCGTTTTTCCAACGTCCTGAACTGATAGTCAACTTTCAAAGATCATATCTCCTTGGTCTAAACTCTATTTTGGTTTATTCAACTCTTGATGGAAATCCTTATAAGTATTCTTTCATACACCACTGATTTCAGCTCATTCCGATGTGTAGATTGTGAGTTATACTCAAAACATTGTAGCTTGGTCTGCTGTGTGGCATGAATTCTAGTTCCAACTTCTACAATTTATAGCTCTCTAATATGAACTTGTTTGGGCTTGAAAATTTGTCATAATTCCGTATTGGAAGTCTACTTTCATCTATAATTGGTTTCACCTCAATCTGATCTCTGGTTTAGGAGATATCATCAAATTACCAGACCTCGCCCAAGCTAAACGTGAAACAAAGTATAACAGAGTTGCTGATCAGCGTTGTAAACTCGAGTTTCCAAGCCAAAACTCGAGTTTTCTTAGTCCAAAAATGCCAGAGATGCTAAAGACACTACAAACTCAAGTCATTAAGTGACTAACTCAAGTTTTGATTTCCAAACTCAAGTTTTGACTCTCAAACTCGAGTTTTCTCGCATTCCAAAGGCAAATTACTATAGTAAGATAGTAAACTCGAGTTTTGACCATCTAACTCGAGCTTGCTCATCTAGAACCTGATATTTGCTTGTTTTAACTCTAAATTGAGTCATTCTAACTTCCATTTGATTGTGAAGACTTCTAGTACCAATCTAAGACTTTGAATATTGATTTTCTCATTCTATTTGGCAAGATCTTTTCTTTCTTTCTTCTCTTTACTTGGTCATTCTCCACAACTCTATTCTTTCTTTATTCTCTTCTCTTGAACATTCTCCACATTTATATTTGAGCTGATCTTGAATATTGATATTCTCATTCCATTCATCAACTTCTTCAATCTTTCATCTCTCATCTTAATCATTCTTTGTCATTTAACATGGAACCATTATTTTCTGCAAGATCTACCTTCTTCCATATTTCCTTTTCTTCTTGAACTTAACATTTTCTTCAATTTCTTCTTTATGAAATCTCTTTTCTCCTTCTTGTTCCATAATTCAACTTGGACTATTCTACATTAATTATAGTAGTTAGTTAATGTAGGAGATAAATATATTATTCAAGCTTTTTGCTCTTAAGAATGACATCTATATGAGACATCATCAAAACTAATCATATCCAACATAGACTCCCAATGCATCACATAAACACGAAAATCAAGCTCAAAGGAGTTAGGATGAAAGAGATATGGATTTTGGAAGTTGACACTAAAATTCACACCTTATATCATACATGGGTTTAATAATTTGGATGTATTTTACAATATACAAGAAGGACCAACACACCTGTTGTACAAAATTCACAATTGCCGCCATCAAAATTCCATTCACCCTCTTCGTTCTTCATAGCTCTCTGTCTTTCTAGGGTCACATGAGCTACATTTTTATACAGGTGACAATGGTATAGGGACAAATAGGACTTTCACCATTTTCAAATTAGGGAAAATGGGTTCCCATCATTTTTGTGGGAACCCATTTTTATTTAAACATGGGAGAATCACACCCACGGGAAAATATGTTTCTACAGAAAATTTGATCCAAACATCCACCACCACATGAAAATTTGAATTTTCCATTTCCAATGGTTGATTTTCCTTGATCCAGACAGGCCCTAACTTCCCACTCTATTTAGTGTCTCAACCTTTATATCATTATTTTGATGGGGAAGATTTAATGCAATGTAATAATATTATAATTGTGAATTTTTTATTTTATTTAATATTATAAAAATATTTAATGCATATCATTAAATCTCAACCATATAAACATAATGAAATGGTTGAAATATTAAGTGGAAAGAAAGTGGAGAAAAGGGCTTCTAGGAATGAGGGAGAGATGATGGGGTGGAGAATAGATGATACATGTGGCTTCCATGTAACAACTTGTTAGTCAACTAAGTTTGATCATTATGGTTTTTAACTGCAGGGCAAGATTGCCTTTTGTTTAAAATTTTTGAGGTGAAATTATCCCTTCAAAAACTTTTAGATGTCTAATGCCCATCAGTAAAAACTTTTTGAAGCATCTTTGTCCTTCAACCCTAGATTTTTAGAGATACATTTCTATCTATATATAACAAACGCGAATAGATAATAAGATACTAAGAGTTTGTATGAAATTTCTAGTATCATTTTTCCTTATTAATTATTTGTTAGTCTCATTATATTAATTATTCAACAACTCACCCACTTTCCTTAAATAAGTCCATGTTGTAAATAAGTGGTGTTTTTATATATTTATTGCGTTTAATCATTTTTAATTAACTTTTTTATCCAGATAATTTTGTTAGAGAAAAACATTTTCTGCGGTTTTTGTATTGTGTCCCTGCATTGATTTCGTTAATTTGTGTGTGTGTGTGTGTGTGTGTGTGTGTGTGTGTGTAGTTGAGTTGGGCTACTTAAGTTCTAATTGAGGGTAACGTAATTTTGCATATTAAGCCCTCAATTATCACTACTGATAATTTTGTGCCAATAAAATCATTATTGACGATGACACTTGCTTTTATATGGTTTCAGGTAATTGACGGTGTTTTATCTTATGGTCATTACAAGATTGGTCTTAATTAGAAAGCCTTTTAAAAGTTTCATTACGTACCATTAAAGAAGTTTAAGGACTCACTTCCGTGATCTCTACGTTCTATCTCTCTGTAAAAGAATACCACCTGTATTTGCCAAAAAAAAAACAAAAAAAAAAAAGGGAAAGAAGTTTAAGGACTGAATAATATAATATGCCCCTTAAATAAAATACTATTAGTCATTTTACTTTCTTCCTATTTGTGGGCAAGATGTCTAATCTGATATAACTTGTCTCACATGTAGTAAAAAAGACTACTCCGATCATAAATATATGATATAATTTATAGTACAAATTACACTATAAAAAATATTTAAGACCAAAAGTAATATATTGCTATTTTTTTTGCCAACATTATATTACTAGTTCATGTAATAAAAAGGGCTTGAACTCTTGATATGCTTATGATGTTTGCCGTGTCACATTGCATAGACCGACTTTTTTTTCTTTTTTTGTTTAAAAGTATTTCAAAATTGAAGCAACTTTTTCTTACTTCTAACTTTTTGTTTTAGAAATTTTTTTCAAACTTAAATCTTTTGAAATAGATATTTTGATAGTTCATTCAAGCATGTTTATGTCAAATAGATTAAACAAATTTACATCAAATTGACTTTTTTTACAAACTTATCTAAATATAAATCACATTACATTAATTGGTTTAAATAGTTCTACACTTCTTCCCCTTAAATAAGTTACAAGGCTTTGAATTCAAACTATGCATACCAAATAAATTATTAGTCACCAGACAAACATCATCAGATTTAATCTAATTTGATACAAATATTAAGTAAGAGAGGCCCTTACACATATAAGTATGTGAGATTTGTAAAAAAGCCAAGTGTCTATTTGAGTTAGCAGTAGAAAAAGTAATTTCGACATGATTCACAGTTTATCAAATAAATATATGAGAGGAATTTTATTTCAACTTATATGAAAATAATTTTCTAATGCAACTCAAACATGTGCAAATTGCTTCATTTCATGAAACTTTATTTTAATTCCAACCAAACAAGGCCCAATATGGATAACCTTTTTTTTTTTTAATAAAAAGACCAATGACACATAAGCACAAGTAAGAAAAGAAAAATTCATTACAAGAAAATTAATTTATTTTTTTGGAAGAATCTTAGTGTGTTTGGCACAAGGCAAGGAAAAATTTTAATGGGTTTGATTTAAAAATGGAGGAGGTTAAAACTTTAAATTAATTTTTCTTACTCTATTATGTTGCATCTTCTTAAAATTTTTTATCCTCACCTCACCTGTACTTATAAAGTTCACTTTTCTTGTGAATCTTTTGAGATTCATGGCTTCTGGTACTAATCAAAATAAAAAATATAAAACTTAAAATGTCTTCAGTAAAATTGAACTATCTATTGACAAAAAATAAAAATAAATTGAACCATCTAATTTTTTTTTTTTATTTGAACAAGGGTATTCTTTTTCAAAATTTAAAGCATAAAGAGTTTTTACCTCTCACAATAAATAAATACGTTTTCCGAAATTAAAATTTCAACCCTCTAAACTTATTCCAATAACATATTCCTCTAAACTTATTCCAATAACATGATTGTTAATATCCATTACAAAGAGAGTGCGAGTGCCAGATATTATTGATGGAGCCCACTTATCATTTGTTGGCATATAGTTTCACAAAATTTTAATCTGAGTTCAACAACTAATCCTTATACTTTTGAAGAGTTTTAGTTTTTATTTTTATACTTGAATTCAAACCCAATCCTTATAAAACTATAGGAACCAAAACCAACAATTTGAGACAAGAAAGACCAAAACTAGAATTCATTAAACTGTAACGGTTAATAATGATAGTAACCTAACTTAAATCCACCATGTTCATTGGAGGTTCCTTAACAATACAGCACAGAATAATAAATTACAGGAAAAGGGTGTCAGTCAATTCACTCAACTGAATTAACATGTGGTAGAGAATAGATATCAGGGAAAACTCATATCTAGTGAGTAAAGTAAGTTTTCATCTGTTCTGTTCTGAAAAGTCAAAATGAGAATTCAAAATAAAAGATGTTATACACAATTCATTCCACTTGGTCATTTAATACCGACAACTCATCCAGAATTTGCATGACATAAAGTGAACACTTACCTACAATAACTATCAAAACATGCACTTTTATAAATGCTTCAAATAAGTTGTCCCACTTCATATAAATACTCAAAAGGAAACTTGGTCCTTGACTCTATATGCACTCCTCTTGAGTATACAAAATAGGGGCACTGAAAAAAGCCCTAATGGCAACTGGTAATCTTCAAAATTGAACTCAAATATATCGACATTAGTGTTCCTACCTCATTTTGCTAGCACCGTGACTAACTAAGCAAGAGGGCCTCCAAATATAGGTCTCATGTAGGCATCATCAAACCTCCTCCAATAATGATGTATGGTGTATACAGGACTTTCCATTAACATGGACAGATTTTCCTTTGCACGGCTGATGTTGGTTTCCGCCGACTCCTCAAAGGATAGCAACGGCAGATTCAAGTCCTCAACTGTAGGATCAGATTCCTGACGGATGATGCTCTTCCTCATCACGCTATTGGGAAGAAGATAAAGGATGAGTGGTTTTGTGAGAAAGCCAAACACCTGTAACGAGTTTACTGTATCATCAAATAATCAAATTTCTAATGGTTAATAGCAGGGTTCATAATAAAAGCACAGAATTATTTTCAAGTCTTCACTTCGCTCGACGACTTATGATTTGGGGTCAAAGTACACTATTATTTGCTATGAACCTCCATTAACAAACGGAGCACATTCCATGCTCATAAAAAAGTTAGGCATGAAGTGCTGTTGAAGTTTGAAGAATTATATGAATACATAGGGAATAAGAACCTCTGAAATCTTATTATGAGTCCTTAAATGAAAGTGAACATGGGCTTTTATTTATAGACAAATCTAGAATCTAATTTAATCAAATCAAATCAAAAATAAATTATAACTAAGATATATTATCTTAATATATAATATTTACATCTAATCCCAAAATATAATAAATATTAAAAAATCAAATCTAATCTAAAAATAAAATAATAATTAATCTAACAAATAATCCAACGCTTCCCCTTAAACTGGAGAGTAGATATCAATCATTCCCAACTGGCCTCAAAGTACTTCAAACGAAATTTTATTAGATATGTTTAGTTTTGATGATAACAAATATACATATCAATATCAAGAGCAAAAAGCTTATATCATATCCATTGACTAATTCTTAAATTTAATGTAGAATCAAAGATGTAAAATTCATTTATGAAAAAGGATCAAGAAGAAGATCAATAAAGAAGTATTGAATGAAAGAAAGAAATTGAATCAAAGAAGAGTCAGATAATAAAGAATGATCAAGAGAAGAGAAGAAAGAAAGAGTTGAATTATGGAGAATGATCAAGAGATGAAATTACAGAAAGAAGAATCTGCAAAGAAGCAAGAAGTTATCAAAGGATTTTGAGAATAATCAAGAAAAAGAAAAGAGATTGAAGAAGGAAGAACTTGCTGAATGGAATTTTTTAAGTTCTTAGTTGATAGTAGAAGTCTTGGAGACCAAATGGAAGTTGGAATAGCTCAATTTAGAGTTAAAACAAAGCAAATATAAGGTTCTGGATGAGCAAACTCGAGTCCCGAGGTTTCAACTCAAGTTTACTATCTTACTGCAGTAATTTATCTCTGGAATATGAGAAAACTCGAGTTAAGGACACAAAACTCGAGTTTGGGAATCAAAACTCGAGTTACTTAATGACTCGAGTTAGCAGTGTTTTCAGCACCTTTGGCATCTCTGGACCAACTAAACTCGAGTTAGTCATTCAAAACTTGAGTTTGTCGTGCTTTCAGCTCCTTTGTTCACCTCTGTTTCACGTTCAGTTTGGGCAAGGTCTGGTAATTTGACAATATCTCCCAAACTAGAGATTAGATTGAGGTGGAACCAATTTTATATGAAACTAGACTTCCAATGCGTCATTATGAAAAAGTTTCAAGCCTAAACAAGTTCAAATGAGAGAGATATAAATTGTAGAAGTTGGAACTGGAATTCACACCACACAACAGACCAAGCTTCAATGTTTTGAGTGTATCTTACAAACTACAAATCCAATCGAGCTGAAATCGGTGGCATATGAAAGTAGACTCAAAATGCATTCCATCAAGACTTGACACAACTAAAATAAAGTTCAAACCAGAGAGATATGGCCTTCGCAAGTTGACAGTCAGTTCAAGATATTGCAAAGATACTAGTCCTGGACAGCTTCTACTAATCTGATCACAACTTTCAACATTGAATGAGTTTGGAACTAATTTTTTTTCCTTGCATTGGATTCTTACCTCGAGCTTGAACATTAAACTTGAGTTTGAGATTGACTAAGAATTTTCTAAGTTTTTATACTTTTGAGAAAACTCGGGTTTTAGCTCAACAGAAAGCTTTCAAAGATTTTCAAATTTAAAGAAAACTCGAGTTGAGTTTTGTTAACTCAAGTTTATGCCATACAGAGAGTTATGCTCAATTTCTGTGGTTTGAAAACTCTAGTTAAGTTTTGAAAACTTCAATTTGAACTTTTATGAACTTAAACTTTTTTTGCAGTATGAATAGTGTCAAACTCGAGTTTGTCACTTAATGACTCGAGTTTTCCACTGTTTCAAGATACTTTTCAAAGCTCAATCGCAATGTTTACCTCAGAAAGAACTAAACTCGAGTTTATGTTACAAAACTTCAGTTTTGCTTTTGAGAAAATATCGCAAACTCAAGTTTACTTGAACAAACTCCAATTTAAGTTGTCCCTGTTTTGAAATCATCTTGTCCGAATTTGCGAAATCTTCATGAATGATCTATATACACTTCATATCATCTATTACTATTATTCTTAACTATGTTTAATCAATTCGCTAGTGGTTTTCAAATGATCAAACATGCATTAAATTAAGGTTTAAGCATAAATTAAAAAATGACGTCGGAACATTAAATACACAACAGAAGCTCTAACGGCTAGTTCCATCTGATCTCTAATGGCTATTATTCACAACAGTTATATTCTCAACAATCAAATAATCTTCATCTATAAGTAGAATCACATTCAAGACAGAGAAACGATGACAAGAGATTGCACTGTCAAAATGTCAATATTCTGAATCTAATGTTTTTCTCATACACACTCTATTCTCAATGCTTATGTAGTTTATCATAGAGAGTGAAATGATCTGTATAGTACTTCAATGATTATTTATTCACTTTTGAGAGAGAATATTCATTGTAATCATTTCATATGAGTTACTCAAGATTGGGTGATCTTGAGTAGGAAACCTATTATATCCTTACAGTGTGTAAGGGAGAGAATCTCAATGAGAGATTTGGCTTCACAAGTGCATGTGTGAACTTGTGGGATTGTAAAGGCTTCTCTTGTGCCCGGATTAAACAAGAGGATAGTATATTGAAAACCTCTAGTGGAGCTTGGGACTGGACGTAAGTCAAAGATTGGTCTGAACCAGTATAAATCTAGTTTGCATATTCTCTTCCCTAAACTCTTTTTTTTTTTCAGCATATGTGTTTATTTGAATATCTAACTATTGATTTATAAAACGCAAAAAGATTTTTGAGTTACAAGATTTTAATCTTTCACCCAATTCACCCCTCTCTTGGGTTCAGCCGAGTCTTACAAATTCTTTCCAACGATTTTGTTATAACGTCTGCAATTTGGTCTACAGATCGCATGTGGGAAGATCCCATGGCGCCTTCTTCAATATTTTCTTTAATGAAGTTTCTATCATGATATATTGAATTCTTAAACATTTCAATGTTGGCCTTGTTATATCACACTAGAGATGCATTGATCCCTTATGTGGGATTCTCAACTCTTTTAGTAACCTAATGACCAAGATTTCTTCACATACCCCATCATTAACAACTCTCAACTCTGCTTCTCCACTACTTCTTCACATCATAGATTGTTTCTTGCTTCTCCACGCAACCATATTTCCTCACACATATGTGCAATACCCTAAGGTTGACTTTTTATTCTCTCTATCTCTTGCATGGTTTGCATCAATGTAGATTTTGATATTTCTGGTTGTGCCTTTCTTAAAAAAGATTCCTCTACAAGGATTAAGTTTTAGATATCTTGGAAAATGATTAAGTTTCAGATAACTCAGAATTCTATATACAGCCTCAATGTATTCTTCTTATGGCTGATGCATGAACTAACAACTATTCCAATTGCAACGCTACTATCCGGACGTGTGTAGGTTAAGTATATCATTTTTTCCAGAGGTCTTTTGTATCTTTCTGAGTCAACTGGAACACCTTGTGGCTTGATCTCAAGGTGACATCCTTCTTCCATTGGTGTCACCTCAAGTTGGGCACCCAATATTCTTGTCTCATATAACAGATCTAGGGTATACTTCCATTGAGATACATTGATGCCTTTTCTAGTTCTTGATACTTTCATGCCCAAAAAATAACTCTTATTCAGGGTTTTTCACCTAAAATTCAATTGACAAATCCTTTTTAGTTGAACAATAGATTCTTCATTGTTTCCTGTAGTGATTATCATCAACATAGACAATCAGGATAGTGATGTTTCCATTGACACGTTTCATGAACAACATGTCATCTGCTTGTGCCTAAGTGTACTCAAGTCCTTTCATTGTTTTAGTGAATCTACCTAACCATATCCTAGGATATTGTTTTAAAATGTACAAAGATTTATTGAGTTTACACACAGAGTTGTTAGGAGCTAGAACTCCATCTAGAATGGAAGAGATAGTTCTACCAGTGTCGGGTTCCTCTTGAACTTGTTGCCTATATTATGCTTGTCGTCTTGTTTTGGCCTCCACCCTTGAATTGATCTCAACATTTGTTTCTAGTTCATTAATTGTAGGTTTTGGTTGAGTTGGAGTAGGCTCAAACTCATGATCAGGTTGGGTAGGACTAGGTAGGTTTATAAGAGCAAATGAGTCAATGTTGACTATAAGGCTAGGCTCAAGCGGTGGTGGTGTGATTTTAGGGACTTTGAAGTAGGATTTTTCCAAATTTAGCCATTTAATGTCATTATACTCCCCCTGAATGAGTAATTTGGGATGGTTCTTCAAAGCAAGACAATAGCATTTGCACCCTTTCTAAGTAAGGGGTGGCCTAGGAAGTAAGGGGTGGCCTAGGAATATGCATTTATCTGCTTGAGCAACAAATTTGTTACCATCATTTTTTTGAACAAAGACAACACACCCAAACACCTAAAGGGGTAAGAAATTGATTAGTAGGCAATTCGGAAAGTGTTTAAGAAGTTTTTGGATTGAAGTTATGTAGTGGAGGACTAAGGATGGCATTCGATTAATTAAATAAGTTGTTGTTAGTACTGCTTCACCCTAGAATATGGTGGCAACATTTGTTCCATTAACAAGGTTCGGGTTACTTCCAATATGTAACGATTTTTTCGTTTGGCCACTCTATTTTGTTTAGGGGTGTAAAATCAAGAAGTTTAGTGATGAATTCTTTGTTGATCAAGAAATTCCTTAAAAGTTCCACTCATACATTTCTTGGCATTATCACTTTGTAGGGTTTTAACAGAAGTATTGATTTGGGTTCGTACAAAGGGATGGAAGCTTTGAAAGACTTTGGCTACTTTGTATTTTTCTTTCATTAAGTAAACTCATATGGTTCTTATGTAATTATCTATAAAAGCAACGAACTGTTTAGCATTAGTGAGGGTTTTTATTCTTGTTGGACCCCAAATGGATTAGTGCGAATGACTCAAAAGGTGTGTAGATCTATTTGGGATATGGGGATCAAGATTGTTTTGCAAGTTGGCAAGTTTCACAATGAAAAGGGACATGAATTTTAGTATACAAACCTAGAAACACGTTTTGTATAATAAAAACTAGGGTGGCCTAAACGATAATGCCACAAAAATACATCATGGTTTTGAGAGTTGGAGCTAACTAGTGCCCTTCTTGTCTTCCATGAATCCTTATTATTCACATTTGATCCTTCAAGGTAGGACAATCCATCCTATTCTCTAGAAGTCCTCATCGTCCTCCCCAATTTTAAATACTAAAAACCACAAAGATCATCATTAAAAAGTACTCGACATTTTTGACCTTTAGTCAACTTGCTTATAGATATTAGATTATAGGTGAGTATAGGTACAGACAAGACATTGTGTATTTCCAAGTGATTAGAAAATGTGATTGTGCGAATTCCCTTAACCTTTGTGAATACATCATTATCTACTTTGATTTTGAGTTGTTCATGACAGAATTTAAGGTTATTCAATAAAGCTTTGTTAACAGTCATGTGATCCCTAGCTCTTGAATCGACAATAATTTGTCAAATTATTGGGAAAAGTACTGAATAATTGAGGGAAAGTAGAAGAATCCATGTTTTGGGTGAAAAACAGCAACAATGCGTGGAGAACAGCAATGGCACATGGATGGATTCAAGTTTTGATCAAACTCCTTGGCTTTGATACCATGTTGAAGTTTGAAGAATTATATAGATGCAGAGGGAATAAGAACCTCTGAAATATTATCATGAATCCTTGAATGAAAGAGAATACATATAGGCCTTTATATACACAAATCTAGAATCTAATTTAATCTAATCAAAAAATAAAAAAATAAATCAAAATAACTAAGATATAATATTAAGAAATAATATCCTAATATATAATATCTATACCTAATCCTAAGATATAATAAATATTAAATAATAAAATTAAAACTGATAATAAAATAATAATCAATTTAAATACTCTGAAATATCTCTACAATATTATCCAACATGTGCTCATCTTATACAATCTAGAGTGATTTTGGATGGTCCAAATCATTTTTTTCCTTTTGTTTTAAACAATTTTCTTATCCTAGTAGGTACAAAATTTAAAATAAATATAATCTTATAGTTAGCACTTCTTAAAAAAGTAAATTTATCATTGAAAAAATTGCAGATAAAAAATGTAAATCTTAATTGTCCATAAGAGATTTTATATGGCCAAGATTTCACCAAAATGATGAGTACTGTGTGCCCATCGCTAAGAAGAGCATGGTATGAAGATTCCCTAGTACAGACTTCAAGTCTACCTAGCTTTCAGGTAAGGACCCATTACAGCAGTTAAAAAATATAAATTTGGTCCCCCAAACTATTACACCCATTCAAACTTAGTTTTAAACTTGAGATAAAGCAGTCCGTGATACTCTCTTTAATCCTTAATATAAGACATATTTAGGAAATTAATCTTAGTCATAAATATAAGACATAATTTTCATATTTCTCAATCTTATCCTAATTTACCCCTATTAATGCTCTCTCAACAATACTTAAGGAGGAGAGAAGATAAGAGGATTAAAGAAAATGACTAGGTGGTTTTAAAAAATATGTTATATTAACTAACTTAATTAACTTTCTTATTCTAATCAAATTAGGTAAATATGTCTTATGTTAAAACTAGTTAAGAATAAAGGATAACTGAAATGAGAAGGATGGCTCTTGCAGGAAATCAGTTAAAGTTATATAAGCTTCTATATCAAGAAGAAGACATAATCTTTTTTGGCCAAAAGAAGAAGAAAGCATCTGAATAATTAAATTATACCATGTTCTTATTCTAGGATTTCTGCTAGCACAATTAGATAAATATGCCAACTCACCAGCGTGCTGAAAAGCACAACAATGATGGTGGTGGTGATCATTGTTGCATTAACAGGATCAGATGTAACACCAGAATATGTGAACTGCACAAATCAATATACCAGTGGATGAATTCAGAAACCATTCCCTGGGTTCTGTAGCAGCTATTAAATTTATTTTTGGATTAATGTCTAGAAGATTTAATACATACTTGTTTGAAAGCCAGAGCAATGGAGACTGCCCCCCTCATAAGTCCAGCCCACCAAATGATTATCTGGAAGTTGTAGCAACATAAACATGCCAAAAATTTTAAGGAGTATTTTTTTCATCTTTGGATTGTAACTTATCATGTTAAACACGAATGCCAACCTGATGCCTAAAAGTGATTCTTGAGTCTCTATGAGCACGCCTATTTAAGCAATTGGCAAAAGCAGATAGAGGGAAAACAAAAGCAGCCCGCCCAAGTAATATCAGGAAGATTAAGCAACTGTAAATTCCCATCAAACTCCCAAAACTGCAATGAAGAAAGAACTTGAAAGAGTCCTCGTTATCAAGGTAAAATGCAGCAATGTATCTCACAAGACATTCAAAAAAAAATTCTGGAAATAAAAAATTGAAGTTTATTTTGTTCAAGTTTCAACTGCAGATATTGTAAACATCAAAGGACATACTCAACAATAAGGTGGTGAAAAAACTAAACAATAACTTTTTGGACCTTTGTGTACCATCTCAAATATAATTTCAAGTAACTGGAGAGAAGGTTCAAGCTTGTGTAGATCTTATAATCACTGACCAGTCACTCATCGTGAGCAGTAAATTATAGTGCACAACAGAATATAGGGGTCTTCGCGAATGCACACGAAGTTTTTTTCCCCCTCTAAAAACAAAAAGGAAACAGTACGTAGTTGAAGGATACTTCAGCATGCATGTTATTTATAAGTTTTCAAAGTTGGACCAAAATCTGTGCTACCAAACAAACGTTATGTGCCTTGGGTTGAGAGAATCAGGATCTTTATGAGATAAAACAAAATACCAAAATGTTTACAAAGCAAATAGAGAGAAAGCCAGAAGACGAGAGACGAAATACGGAGAACAAAAAGGAAAATACGGCAAGAGAGAGAACGAGAAAGAGCTCCGTCCTCACAGATTCCAACCACAAAATTTTATTCAAATCTTAGACAACAACTCCGTCAGCCCTCTCTTTGCCCCCTCATACATCACAAAATGCACCGTCGTGGACGGCGCATTCATCACCATGGTTGTCCTCTGGTCTCTCAGCCTCACATTCCATTTGATGAAGATGACCACTCCCTCCTGTCTGGAACAGCCTCCTTCACCTCGGGTTCTCCAGCATCTTCCAGTCCTTGTCAATTTGCGCCTCCGAAGCTCAGAACAGCGTCTCCTCTGCTTCAGAGGTAGAAAACGATCAACAGTAGCAGTTGTCCCCAAACCAATGGCAGCCCCACTACACTCCACGTTGTTGAAGAAGGTCGAAGACGATGAAATCAAGTATTTAAAAAAGACCCCCTTCCAATTGCCTCCCATGGCTCTCTCTCTCTCTCTCTCTCTCTCTCTCTCTCTCTCTCTATGAAGATACGATAAACAGTGGAAGATGGCTTTCTCTCGCAGTGATTTTATTTTTATCACTTAGCCACATAAGCTATATGAATCACATTCAGCTTGCCTAGTTATCCAGCCACGTAAGCATACTCGCAAGAGACGAAGAAAGTTACGGGAGGAATCTCTTCATTTAACCTTGGGCCTACTCGATATCCCAGGACCTTCTGCTTTCTTGAACTGATCTAAACTTTCCTTATATTTTGGCCTGGCTTTTTCTTCCTCTTCAGGTGTAGGCCAGGTCCACTTTTCTAATGGCCTCATCAGCATACTGCCTATGTGCTAAATTACTTGCATAATTTTGGACTCATCCCAGCATTGTATCGCTATGAAAAAAGACTTATGTCATAATCTGATTAGAGAAGTAATATTTGAGTTATGTAAATGGGATGTTGCATTATGTAAGCAGTAAATGTCTGCAAGTAAGGTATCGCCCATGCTTTTGACCATACACAATGTTACTACAGAAGAAGATCAATTATCTCTGGTAAACTTGATAAGATAAATTTATATAGAATTAAGGATAGGAATAGGACCTTAATTTGGTAATCCTCCACTTCTCCATGTCCAGGGCATCCATGCCCACATAAAGAAATATAAAGGTTTCGGCAATAAATGACATTGTTGCAAAGACATGCCTGGAGAAGATTGACCAAGTAAAAAATCCAAAACCCTGAATGTGGAAGTCATCAAATCATGAAAGACAGATTAATCTATACCTGCTTGTGACTCTTGAAGTTTCGGTCACATTATGCCATGCATAATGTGACATTATTATTCCGCAGAAGAAAACGGTAAGGATTCCACTGAGTTCTAGAAGCTGCATAAAAAATACAGTGAAGACGGATCATTAAAAAATAACTTATTCAGCAGACAAAAGAATTTTAGTATAAGCTGAAAAAAATAACTTTGACAAAAACCTTGTTAAATAAAGCCCCAAAATAACTAATTACTAATATTATTATTTTTCTGAATCTAATTCACCAACTAATCTGGTTTACTGATAAACGCTAAGCATAAGTTGAGCTAACTATGGGTTAAGTGAATCTGTAACCAGATTAGTTCTATATCAGGCAAATGCATGAACTCCTATGTACCTCTGCCAACGTGTAGGATAAGTATGCCATTAAAATCATCAATGCAATTTCACGTACACTTGAATGTCTGCAGGCATATTTAGATTCAGAATCAGGAAAACTATGTTTGAACTTTGGTATTCCCAATTCAGACCATCTTGATGATTATCTTATCCAGAATAGTTTTAAAAGAAGTTACTTGCCTACCAAAGCAGCAGACTTTCAGGACAAATGCTGTGATAAGTCCAGCCTGCATGAACAACCGTTTGTTTATTAAATAAAATGACAAGAAGAACAAGAGGAAGAATTCAAGAGAAAACCGTGAAGCCATTTTCAAGGTAGAAACTTACAATGAATCCTAGAACAGTGCTGGTGGAGAACAGATACAAGAAATCTCCAATGAGATGGAGTGCCCCACCATTAACTTTCGAAGCATTAAGCTTCTGCACTGCATTGAAGAGAACAACTGATGTCGCATCATTTACCACTCCTTCCCCAAAGACTAGGCTGTATAATAAAGGAGTTTCATCTTGATGGAGAACCTACCATGAATAAAGTGTGATAAATTAACAAGGATGTAAATAAGTGAAACAAAAGGAGAATAATTTAACAATCTAACCAACCTGCAAGGTACAAACTGTATCTGTTGAAGAGAAAATCGTTCCTATAGCTGTATTAAAAGAAATCTAATCACCATGCCAATATGATATATATTGACTATGTTGGATTAAGATATACATTTCTAGGTAATATCCAGAAGATAATAGAAACCTCACCAAGATAATCTTGCATAGTCAGACCAGTAAAGTTTAACTTGGGAAATAGCCACCAGCTGCCTAGGTAAAGGACCAAATGCAAAAACTTGATAATTTTCTTTCATAGGTCAATAAGAGTTCAAGTTAAATCCATGTAAACTTCAAAAGGAAAATATTAGAGATAATGATCTACCAGATACAATAATAGATGCTGATATAAAAACACCGATCACCCCAAATAGCATGATAGTCAAGAAGTTGTGGAAGAACTGTTTCTTCTTGACCTGAAATCTGTCATAAAGAAGATATGACTCAGAACAGTAAAAGATTTTGTCACCAGTTGCTTCAAGACTTATGATCCAGCAAAAGACACAAATTCTTACCCAGCATTGAATATAATGGGTGGCAGAAGATATATGAAGAACAGTTCTTCGTCGAATGTAAGGATGCGAGAACTCTTCCCCTTGGTGATGAACAAGAGTATCATTCCAGCAATAAATCCCTACCCAAAGAGAAGGTCAGTGGCATTAAATATGTCAAATCTCTTCCCAAGGCACTAAATATATCAGTCAGACTAATTATCATTTTATAGTCTCAAACCTGATCAAATTATCCGAACAGAGTAATGGCTTGTTTTGTAGGGAAAAAATATCGATTGCACAATGGAATAAAAGTTTAAAAAAAAAAAAAAAAAACCTCCTAAATGCTGATGGAACTTGTTATTGTAAGCTAAATCGAGTAAGGAAACTATAAACCATGTCATTAAACGTCCTGAAATTTTAACAATGTCATGTGATTAACCTAGAATGGTGTTCATGCTGCAGAAACAGCATAACTTCACACTTTTGGCCAAACAAATAAAGTTTATCAGATTCCTTTAATACCGATAAAATAAAGATTTTTAGGTAGCTATAAAGGGATCGTGATTACCTATAAGTGTCCATGTGCAGCCAAGTAAAATATAAACGGTGATGTCGAGTAGGAAGCTTTCTTTAAAAAGGCCCAAATCTCAAATAAAGGTTTAGAACAAACAAAAACAAAGAAAAAGGTCGACATCCATCCGTCATTCTAGCTGAAATCGTCTCGCAAACTAGCTCTTCTCATTCACGCTACTCGTGGCAGGAGGAACGAAAGGAGAGTAAAAGAAGAGATAATTAAAAGCAAAAATTCGGTTCATCTTTCCAAATATCCAAAGAAAGTTGCAAGAACTTGAATGTATGTCTTAAGCATCTGTCCTTCACAGCGTTCAATTCAAACTTACCAAAGGAGAAATTCCAACAATAGCACTGAGGAAGTGAAATACTTGGCACACAGGAGATCATATTATACAATAAAGCGATAAACAATTAAAGGAGAGAAGCAAATGGGTTATTACAACTAGAATGGCGACAATGGATTCATTAACCCAACGGTTTTCTTCGAGCAAGTGACCGATGAGCAAGCAGAAGCACAGAACCGCCACGAAGAGCGAAATGGGTATCACCTGTGCCTGATCATGAGCCAAATTCTTCACAGCGTCCGGTATCCAATTCAGCAGCGCCATAATCATTCCTCCGCTTTCACATTCATTCACCGCTCGTAGATCGAACGTCGAAATGTATCGTCCAGCCTAATTTTGTTCTTTTGAAATGAAGATATGTGTAAACTGAATTTTCTATTTGAGATATCGGTGGTTTTTTTCTTATGGACCTTTTACTGGCCTTTTTAACGATAGACTTTTTTTCTACTGATTTTTTTTTCTAATATAATTTGTGTTTGGGATAACGATATATATGAAAAGTGACTTTTTTTAAGGGTTAAAATGTAAAAATATATATAAGTTTTTTCTTTAGGAGTGTCCAACACCAAGAATTTTTTTTTTAGTAAAATATACACATGGTTACTTAGAGCAAAAGTCACATCCCACATTTAAGTCACTGTTCACTATCTCGATGAACAGTGACTTAATGGTAGAATGTGACTTTTGCTCCAAAATGTAACTATGTCTCTGTATTTTTGCTCCAAAAAAAATTCTTGGTGCTAAGTGCTTCTAGGAAAAAAGAGCGTCCAGCACCAAGAATTTTTTTTTTTAGTAAAATATACACATGGTTACTTAGAGCAAAAGTCACATCCCACCGTTAAGTCACTATTCACTATCTCGATGAACAGTGACTTAACGGTGGGATATGACTTTTGCTCCAAAATGTAACTATGTCTGTATTTTTGCTCCAAAAAAAAATTCTTGGTGTTAAGTGCTTCTAGGAAAAAAGATCAGGTGTATTTTTGCACATTAACCCTTTTTTAATAAATCGTGTGTGTGTAGTGTAAGAAATTAAAAAATATATATAAATTTGCTAAATAAAATAATAAAATAACCATAAAAAAATTGCAACAAATGAAGTATTTAAATAAACCTATATGTTAGTTCCACCCATTAACTTCAATCAAGAAACAACTTCACAACCAAAAACCATGAGATATTGAAATCGCAAACAAACAAAAATCAAGTTTTCATTTCCACTAACTTGTTGTCAGCATTTGATGGACTTATTTTACTATCTGATGTTATATCAAACAAGCCCAATATAAGAATTTATTTGGGACGTCATAACGCACAACTCACGGCCACTAAATCTTTATATAGTACATACTTAAATGATTTAATTAGATTAATTAATTAAGTAAATTAAATTAATTAACATGTGGTTTATTTTAAATTAGTTAATATATCATATATTTTTTAAAATATACTAGTCATCTTCATTAATTTTCTCATTTTCAATCTTCTTGATTATTATTTAAAAACATTAATAGAAATAAATTAAAAAAATATAGATAAATATAAAAAAAAATACTCCGTATTTGATCCATTTTATGATTAGGACTAAGATTACCTTAAGATTAACTGTTCAAAAATATCATATACTAATGTTTTTAATCTTTTTCTTTAAAATTTATTTTTCTTATGTCAGTCTTCTTCATGGTTTTGTTTGTTTGTTCATGAAGAAAATATTTACAAAATTTGCTATTGCATCTTCCTCTGGATCTATCCCTAGCTTCTTTTTTTGTTTTTCCTTGGCACTACTCCCTAAGAGCTTTTTGGATTCATTAGCGTACCTTCTAAATTTAATATCACAGTTGATTTTATTTTTCAAATTGATGTATTTTTCAGAAACTCTTCCAATTAATTATATATATCAAGAAAATTTTATATCAAGAAATTAATTTCAATAAAATAGGAAGAATTTAAAAAAAATTATAAATAATTAACTTAATTAATTTTTTTAGTATTTATAGATCAGTTATATAGAACATGTGGGGAAAAAATGGGACAATTCTTGTACTCACGCATTAGTGTTAGGATGTTTGTTCTCTGGTCCATTTTAAAAATTTATATTTTTATTAATTAATTTTAAATTTTTAATCTGTGCTTATAATTTAAAATCTCGTAATTAAATTTTCATAATTTAAATAAATTTAATTTCATCTTTATTACTTTTATCAATATTTTTTGATATATGTGATTTAATTGTAGTTTATTCGTAACTATTACAAATTATATTTTCAAATTTTATTAATAAAATCAGAATAGTGTTTCTGAAATTTTTACAATAGATAGAGAAATTTGAAAATTATATAAAACTCAAATTAAAAAATATTATCAAATTAAATTCAAATTATGTAAGCTAAGAATTCGCACACATATTTCATGCAACATGATTTTTTTTGGTTCAAAATGCAACATGATTCAATCTTCCAATTTTTATAAATTTAATTTATATAATACATTTTAATTTAAAGTGTTAAATTATGTAGAGTACGAGTAATTTATTTTGTTTGCCATTTTGTTCATATTATGTGCTCAGCTTTGACCCAAAAGAATATTTCATGTGCTCAGCGAGTACGGATCAAAGATTTGTCAGTTTGTGGAATATGCATGTGGTGTTGCGTTGTGACGCATAACTATGATGCCACATGTCAAAGCAGTGATCTCCTATATGACGCGTGTTTGTGACGGCAAATGTGATGCACACGTGAAACAAATTATCTGTTTGATTTTTAAATAAACGTCAACTAAAAATTAGAAAAATTTACACTAAAGGACTACATGACAAAATTAATTTCAGTCAATGAGAAAAAAAATTTATGAAATTCCACTCTCTAGGGCTTTGATGATCAATTATTAGATGCAAGCAGGCTGGAGCAGGCACTACCAATCGGCCATCAAAGCTCTAGTGTCAAGTGGCTGGAACTCTACCCACCAAAAATTAATGTGTTATTCATATAAAGATTTCACTTGTTCAACATTTTGTAAATGCAATTTGTTCAATTTGTGTTGTTTACATGTGTGATCCACTTGTTGATGAAAAACTAGACACTTGCAAATAAAACTTATCATCATGTATTTTCTTATTAACCTATTAGTTTGTGAAAAATATGCATATATGCATATTTCACTTGTTTACGAGAGTTTACATTTGCAAATGAACAACACAAATTCAACAAATCTCATTTATAAGTGTACAACTCTTCGTGAACAACTGGATTATACATATGAATGACACAAATTGATGAAGTCGCATTCGCAAGTATTCTACTCTTCATGAATAAGTGTGCAATTCTTCATAAATAAGTAGAATCATCCTATGAACAACCAATTAATTTCTAGTTGGTGCAGGAGCTTTGAAGTCCGGTCAACAGTGGCCACTTCAGCCTAGCGCTTCGACGAAAAACAAATTAATCAAAATTTTTTTAGAAAAACAATAAAACAATGAGCATTATTTTCTTTTTACCTATAAAACTTGAGTTCATTTTTCAAAACTCAAGTAGATATTTCAACAACTCAAGTTGATGTTAATACAGCCACTCTATTCATCTTTGTTTCATGTTCAGCCTAACACGAAGTCAGGTAATTTAATGATATCTCCCAAACCAAATATCGGATTAAGGTGAAACCAATTTTGTATGAACCGAGACGTCCAATGCATCATTTTGACAAAGTTTCAAGCCCAAAGAAGTTCAAATGAGAGAGCTATGAATTTTGGAAGTTTGAAGTGAAATTCACGTCACACAGCAGACCAAGCTTTGGTGTTTTGAGTGTGACTTACAAAATACACATCAGAATGAGCTGAAATTGGTTGTATATGAAACTAGACTCACATAAATTTTCAAAAACATCAAGATCACAAAAAAACAAAGATCAAATGGATGAGATATGAATTTTTGAAGTTGATAGTCAATTCAAGATGTTGTAAAAACGTTGGTCAAGAGCATCCTTCATTCATCGGATCATAATGGTTAGAACACAATAAGCTTGGAGCTGATTATTTTTGCATTGGAAAGAAGACTTAAAGAGATTTATGGGGATAAGTGGTTTGACAAATTTGGAGTTATATAGAAGACGTTACGCCTACTAGAATCTGACCCTTGTGTAACCAATGTTATTAAGTTCTACATTATGAAAATTGCAACTTGAGTTCCAATTTGACAACTGCAATTAGTAACTCAAGTTTGAACATTAACAACTCGAGTTCTTATGTTCTCTCAAAGAACTTATGTTTTCATCCAATCATTCAAAATGACAAACAACTCGAGTTTATAAGTAATAAACTCAAGTTCGAGGAAACATGACTCATTCTCTATTTCAATCATAAAAGGTCTGAGGAATTAGAGTTTCATTTTAATATACTTGAGTTTAAAACTCAAGTTCTTGGACTATGAATTCGAGTTCTTTGAACTAATAGAACTTGAGATTTCAACGAAGTGTTAAGAACTAAAGTTCCTATTTAAGAATTCAAATTGATAACTCTAGTTGAGTTTTTTACAACTCGAGTTCTTTGTTAATCAGAATGCTTCATGTTTTCATCCATAAATGTAAACTCAAGTTCTTATCATATCAACTCGAGTTATGCTTTGAAAGAAACTAAAGGTCTTCAAAAACATGAAACATAATTTGAGTGTTTTATTTACAACTCGAGTTTGTAACTCTAATTTATTAATTGTCAACTCGAATTCTTGTGGCTCTAAAAGTTTATCATCATGTTTGTAAATTCAAATTCTCTATTCAATATCATATCACATCATATTATCACTCATTATTATTCCCAATGCTTTTAATCAAATTTATTAGTGAGTTTCAAATAATTATATTAAGGATTAACAACAGATTATCATAAAGTAAATTTTGGCAGAAAACATTAAATACGATTGCAGAAACTAAGCACCATAACAGCAACCAATCTCTGAACAAACAAAAGTCATTCCTATTATTCTCATTCCTATAACTAACTTGGCAAATCAACGAATATTCAACGAAGCTAAGTAGGAGACAAAATTGATGAATCCAACGAAACACTTGACGAAACAAGTAACGACAAGTCTAACGGCTATATTTCAACAGCTACTTCTAACGGACATCCAACAATCATATTCTAAATTAAAAAATTGCTCAACAGTCGAATGCTCTTCATCAACTATAAAAGGAGAAGCATTCAAAATAGACACAGAGATACAGGATTACAACTTCTTCGTCAAAATGCCAATACTCTAACATCTATATCACTTATTCTCTAATTATCTCAATGATCATATAATTTACCATAAAGAGTGACATTATTTGTATTGTATTTTAGTATTCATCATATTCACTTCTGAGAGAGAAGATTTATTGTAATCAACTTATTTGAGAGTTGTTCAAGATTAGGTGATCTTGAGTGAAAACAGTCTGTAACCTTACGGTGTGTAAGGGGGAGTATATCGGTAAGAGATTCGGCTTCACAAGTGCTTGGGTAAACTTGTGGAATTGTAAAGGCTTCTCTTGTGCCCAGAGTAAACAAGAGGATAGTGGATTGAAAAATCTTAAGTGGAGCTTGAGGACTAGACGTAGGTCAAAGATTGGGCCGAACCAATATAAATCATAGTTTACATATTCTCTTCACTAAACTCTCATATTCTTAGCATATATGTTTGAATGACTATCTCTTTAGAAATCATTACTGTCATACAAACTGCTTTCAGTAAGTTTGAAAAGATTTTCAAAGTTATCCAAAATTTTATCATACACTCAATTCATCCCCCTCTTGGGTGATAGCCAGATCTTACCAAATTGTCCTATAGCAGTATTAATCTCAATTATTAAAATTGGATTAGCTGGTTTGAGTCAGAAAATGGAGAATTGGTCCCCAAACCAATCAGTCCGGTCCAACAGGTTTGACCGGTTCAGTATATTTTTATTTGAAAAAATAATTTAATTCATTTTTTATTTTATTCATAATTTTATATTAATAATATTGAAATTTTCATTTTTTTCGTTAATCTAATCCTAGATTAACTCTAGTTTGATTATGATCTGACTCCTTAACTTAGATCGATTCTGTGGCTAGTTTGAGTTTGATAAGCTTCATTAATCTGCAGAGATATCCCAAGGATTTGATAGATTGCCAAGGCTTTTTATCGTGTTAATTCCCCTGTACCGTGTTGTTATATTCTCATGTAGTTTTAAATCAAAAGGTCTGAATTGATCGGAAACATCAATCCCTATTTTTTCTATATGAACCTGAACCTAAATGGGGTGTTGTTTACTTTGCCTATATAACATTAACATCATTATTTTTTTTTTGGGCCAATGTTAATATTATTAAGTTTGCGTATACGTGTTAGGTTTCATGACTTAAATGATTAGTTTTGATTATCTCTAATATTAGAGTAAAAATTTGAATAAAGCTGAAAAATCAAATGAGTTTATTATTGGGAAAATAAAACAATAATATCATTTAAACTTCAAAATTCTGTTGAAAAATAACAATAATGAAATTAACAAGAATATTAAAAGAATTGATAACTCACTTTATTGGGAAATCATTTATTTGAGATTTTGAGATTCAAATGGTTTTTTTTTTTTTAATTTTCCCTCTATTATTAGACTAAAACGACAAAAATTTAGTAATATACATAAAGGTTCTATCACAAAAACTGTTATATATTTATAATAATGCTATCGGCTTTATTTAAACGACTGTTATATATAGTTGACATAAATAACGATCGTTAAATAACAATTGTATAATTTCTTAAATCAATAACAGTTGTTATACCCATTATGTATCTACTTATATACATAACGGTTGTTAAGTAATAACTATGATGTATCAAAGCTAAAAAAAATTTTAAAAAAAACAATGGTGGATTCTGTTTTCAATATCCCTCTTGCATATACTTTTGTACAGAATGAATCATTATATATATTTTCAATCATTTAATATATACAACACACAATAAAACATAATATATATAGAGTCACTAATGCATATATATACACAATTAAAATCAAAAGTTTATAACAAACAAATCAGCTACTTCTTCCATTTGTGACGGGCTATATGTCGTGCAGCAGGCGTCGTCGAAATATTATGTGCAAAAGAAAAAAAATAGATAAAGTAAAAAAAAAAATAGATAAAGTTAGTGTGTGCTTGATCGTGCGTGCGTGCGTATGTACGTGCGCGTGTGCGTGTGCGTGTGCTTGTGTCATAGGCGCAGTTTTCCTCCTTTTACCTTGTGCCTCATAGCTATTTTTTTTCTATCAAACTACACCATTTTGATGCAAAATACACACTATTCGCTTTTTTTTTTTTAAAAAAAAAACATTCACTATACTAAAGTATTGTTTTAATACTAGTTAATACCCTAATTTTTTTTAAGATCTTAAAATAATTTTTTAAGATCATGTAATATTTTTTTTAGGACCATTATTTATCTTAAAATGTACTAATCAATACCTTGAAATATTTTTTCAAAATCATAAAGTATTTCTTCAGTAACAATTAATATCTTGAAATATCTTTTTAGTACCAGTCATTACCCTGAAATGTTTTTTCAAAATCCTAAAATAAATTTTCTAGATCATGAAGTATTTTTCAGTACTAATCAGTATTTTGAAGTATATTTTTAGTACCATTCAGTACCTTAAAATATTTTTTTAAGATCCTAAAATAAATTGTTAAGGTCATGAAGTATTTTTTTTTCATTTCCAATTAGTATCTTGAAGCATCATTTCAATACCAATTAGTATCTCGAAATTTTTTTTCAAGATCGTAAAATAATTTTTCAAGAACATTAAGTATTTTTTTAGTACAAGTCAGTATCATAAAGTATATTTTTAATACCAATTAATATCGTAAAATATTTTTTCAAGATCCTAAATAGATCATGAAGTATTTTTTTCCCAATGCGTCAATATCTTGAAGTATATTTTCAGCACCAGTCACTATCTTAAAATATTTTTTCAAGATCCTAAAATAATTTTTCAAGATCATGAAGTATTTTTTTAGTACGAGTCAATATTCTGAAGTATATTTTTAGTATCATTTATTACCCTGAAATATTTTTTTCAAAATCCTACAATAAGTTTTCAAGATCTTGAAGTATTTTTTAGTATCAATCAGTATCATGAAATATCTTTTTAGTACCATTTTGTACCATAAAATATTTTTTAAGATCAATAGGTATTTTTTTCAATATCATTCAGTATTCTGAAATATCTTTTTAGTAGCATTTAGTGCTCGTAAATATTTTTCTCACGATCTTAAAATATCTTGAAAAAATATTTTAGAGTACTAATGGTACTTAAAAACATACTTCAGGATAGTGAATAATTTTTTTTTTTAAAGAGTGAACAGTGTGTATTTTGCACCAAAACAATACAGTTTAATAGAAAAGGATAACATTAGAGTATAAGGGAAAAGGAGGAAAGTGGTGTCCATATATTACAGTCTTTGAAATTGCCTGGCTCACTGAAGTTGTAGAGTTGTCGCCAACTCATCAACCAATTCTTCAATTTGTGACGGGCTATACATCGTGCATCAGGCATCTTCGAAATACTCTGCGCAAAAGTAAAAAATAGATGAAATTATATATTATAATATAGCTAACTAAATATATATCTAAACAAACACCCCGCGCGCGGGCACACCTTTGATATTGATGTATTGATAATTTTGTTTGTGTGTGTCTAGTTTTGGATAATCTCCTTTAATTTGCTATCATGGTGCATTAATTTATAGGGAAAATCCTCCACAGGGCCTAATTAAACAAAAAATGTCAAAAAAAGACCCAACAACATTCACATGTCAGAAAAAATCTTAAGACATTTTCTGACATGTGAATGTGTGATAAAAAGACAAAAAAGCCCTCACACTACCACTCACAGTTAATTTATATACTTCACAGTTATTTTGGATAATACTTGTTGGAATTGGTTATTTTGTATGAGTGATACATCTAGTTAGAAGTGGATCTACTTGGATGTTTGGTGTGTGCGTGTGTGTTATATTTGTAGGTAATTTTACGGTGGTTGATCAAAAGTGAGCCCCCTAATTTTTTAAAAACATTATTTCAATATACTTCACAGTTACTTAGAAACAATCATAAAGTATTTCACAACATATCACGGTTCTGTCAAACAACCGTGAAGTATTTTATAATATTTATGATTATAGACCAATAACTGTCAAATAAACTTCTTACATATGAACGAAACTAATGTCAAATATTTCACAGTTCGGCATTAGAACCGTAAAAGTATTCTATCAATATATTTCTCGGTTCAGTGTGGATAATTGCCGAATAATGTATACTAGTGATTGACTATAAGAACCGGAAAGTTTCCATCAAATAATTAATCGTTTTTAAAGAACAACAGTGAAATATAGAAACCTATATTTTACAGTTGACAGCTGTAAAATATTAATATTTAGCGCTAATATAATCCATAGTTTAAAACAGTAAAATATTAAAAAAAATTGTAAAATATAGACAATTATTAGTAATGAATACAAACTGAACGATTTTTCTAATTAAACGTGCAATATATATAAAGAGGTAATCTTGGAACGGAAAGTGAAGAATTATGTTTGTTCCATAATAAAAGACAAACAATATAGTGTTTGAGAAAGTAAATATTTGTAAAACACACTACTACATAAAATTATAATATATGCCGATTATTAACTACCATACATCACAACTCCTAATTGTCATATTTACAGGCACTATAAAAGCCCAATATAGATACATTAAGGTTCTGAATCATTATTTATTCTGGACCTATTATAACAGTTATAATATAACATCGATTATGTATTGAGGTTGGATGAAGCCATAATTTGCCCATTGTTGTGATTATAATTAGGGGCCATACATAAACAGTCGTCATAATATATGGTAATACTTGCATGATACATAATGGTTTCATTTTTACAAGTGTTCATTATTTAGTAACATACATAATGGTTTGTATATAAGAATCGTGACTTTTAATAAAAATTAATAATGGTCTCAGACAAATGTTATGTAGTAAGTACATAAATAACAATTTATAAATAAGTGTCGTGAACCTTTATAATTCATTATGGTTTTTATATAATTACTATATATGATATATAGAAATAAGACTCTTCAAGTGAGAGTTTCTAAGCTAGTTGATCTCCTCTATATATATAATAGAACAGTAGTACCTTCCACATCAAGTGACAATGTAATTTGGCATGGATCAAGACATTCCATGCTTTGTGGGGAGAATCAATAGCAACTGTTGTCGTATATAAGTGATAATGTAACTGGTAATCTACATATAATTGTGTCTTTTCACAAGAATTAACCCCTGAAAACCAAAGGACTCTGAAAAAAAACATCTACCCTATTAGAAAGAGAGGAGGGGTATGAAAACTCTTGAACTCAAGGGTTTGCATAACCCCTGCACCCTTTCTGATAGGTACATTTGTTTTTTCCCATCTTCCTTTACTTTCTAGGCTTAATTTTTGAAGAGACACAAGGTAAAGATGAACACTTACATTATTATATATATAGATTAGGAGTGCAATTGATTTTAGCCACAAAGACTTGAAAATCTTGATCCATCCAAATTGTATGACTACTCGATGTGGGAAGTACTACTCTATTATATATAGAAACGAGACTGATTAGGCCATAAATACTCACATTAAAGTGTCCAGGATTGATCACAATGTTGAATTTTATAGCTTTTAACTTGATGCCACATGCTCAATAGAAAAATATGAGAGGAACCATCAGTTAGAGCAATATAAGATTTCCAAGAAAAAAAACATAACTTCACAAAAGCAATTCAATATGTCACCTGAACTAGTTTATTTAAAGAGCTTGTTTATGTATGACTCTCAGTACATCTAAGTATTTTAGTCATAGAACTTGTTCCTGTGTATACTCTCATCAAAAAAGCTAAACTAGTTTATCCATCACATCCCTATTGAACTTTTTGAAGTAACTTCTAGAGATATGGATACTTCCAAAAATGACTAAAAATGACTCTCAATAGCTAAAAAAGACAAAAGAAGTAGTAGGGTTATGATGTTAAAGGGTTTCATTTGAACAAACTTACTATTAAGTGTATTCCTTTTCAAACAGTTAAATAGAAGAGGAATGGTAGGTTCACAACAAAAAAAAAAGGAGAGAGAGAGAGAGACATTTTGTAGCAGTTAAAATGCCGTATTTGTAACGGTTTTAACTGCTACAAACAACATTAGTAGAAGTTAGATAAACCACTACTAAAAACACCATTGCAAACAAATTTGTAGCAGTTTCAAAACACTGCTACTACATGTAAGCTAATTGCTACTGTAACTATAACGCTTTCCAACAACTGCTATGAGATGAGACCAGGATGATGTTGTTTTTGAAGACTTTGTAGCAGTTTTATAACCACTACTTGAAAATACATGTAGCGGTTACCCAACCGCTACAAAGTTGGATGAAATTTCAAAATAGGCACTAAATGTTTGAAATTAGTCTATAGTGGTTTAATAACCACTAAAAAAATTGGCATCGTTTTTTAAAATTTTGATTATTTTTTAGTGGTTCCATAATCTCTACAAAACTTACCACCATTTTGTCAAAAAATTCTGCCGCTATTTTTAAAATTTTTTAATGATTTTTTATATCAATTGTAAAACTGCTATCAAATTCGGTGGATTGAAAATCTGCAGTGGTTTTGCAACCGCTACAAATGAATAAACATTGTTTAAAAAAATGAAATTGTCATTTTAGATTAATATAATAATTACTAATAATTTAAATATAAATGATAGAAGTTAATTTTAAAAATAGTTGATATAAGTATTTGAGGATTACATATGATTATCATAATAGTGTAAAACAAATGAGAATGTGTAGATAATAAGAACTCAATATTCTATCTTTTAAATAATTAAATTAATGAGAATATTAATGTATGTGAAAAGAGGTGAAATGTTGAAGAACTCCCTTCAAATTAGGGATAAAAAACTAAAATTAGTACCAAAGTGTTAAAAAATAAAATAAAAATGTAGAATAAATTATCATCATAGAAGTAGCACAGATTCTCAGGTACTTTCCTTTAAAACCTCACTTATAAAGATTGTTTATGTCGTCTAAAACAACTTAGCATATGAGGTGGTATGAAGCTGACAAGACTGAAGATGGTAAATCAAGACATCCACAGGATGATGAAGCATGGAAAGTGTTTGACTCATACTTTCTAGCTTTTGAAGCGGACCTAAGAAAGTTCACTTACTTTGTTGACCGATGGTTTTAATTTGTTTGGGAATCTTAACACAAGTTATAATATTTGGCCATTCGTCTTGATACCCTACAACTTGCCTTTTTGGATATGTATGAAACAAAGCTCCTTCATTTTATCTATGATCATTTTAGGAAAAAAGGCATCGGGAAATGACATGATGTGTATCTCTAATCGCTTATTGTGAAGTTGGTTGACTTGTGGAATATAGGCGTCAAGACATATAATGTGCTTGACAAGACACTATTGCGCTTGTTTGTAGCCTTGATGTTGACAATAAGTGACTTTCTTCCCTTCCAAATTGTCTTAAACCTTGAAGTGTGATACTTCTTACAAGTCTCCCTGCAAGTGTCATCTCCCCAATAAAGCATATAGTCGTTGAGGCATGCATCAATCGTTTCGTAATCCAAGCCTAATCTGTTAATTATCTTCTTGGCCTCGTAGAAGGTTGCAGGAATGTCCACGGTTGGGAAAGCATCTCGTAGTAATTCCAACAACATTGACATTGTCTTATCAGTGATCCCACACAAGCGCTTTATATGATACAATTTTATCAAGAAAGATAATTTGGAGTTTTTTTGACACCCTGCATATAATGGACAATCAGCCTCATCCATAAGGTTCGAAAATTCTTGAGCTGTATCATTCTTGAAGAAAATACGTTCTTCACCATGAACTTTTGCAGTGAAGTTGTCATCCTGAAAACCAAAAGCATCACGAACAGCTTCATTAACAGGATCATCTTGCTCTAATTGATTTCCTACTTGTGAACTTTGTGGAAGATTCTCATACCATGGACCTCACCATGAACTCCCCAAAAGGTATATTTTTCATAGGAAAGGCTTCAAAAGCATATATTCCTTAGTAAATTCTCATGTATACCAATTCTTAAACTTGCATCAACAAAACGGACACACGATCTTACCATTACAATTTGCACGAGAGAAAGCGAAATCTAAAAAAGTGTTCAATCCCGTCAAATATGCGGGAGAATTGCGCGGCAACTTGATCCATGACTTATCAATATGTAGTGCACAAAAATGGAAAGAATATTTTTAACAAATGCTGTTAAATTATCTTCACCATGTCCGCTGGCTTTATAAGGAACTTTGGACAATTTGTAGCAGTTAAAAAACTGCTACTAAATTAAAGTAAATTTGTAGCGGTAAAAAACCGCTACTAATTTATACTTTGGTAGCAATTTTAAACTTAACTACTACAAACCTATGGTGGTCTTTTAAATTTTGAAATTCAAATTTGTAGTGATTATGGACTTGCAACCGCTACAATTTGAAGACTGTTGAAGTTTGTATCGGTTGTAGAATTTAACCGCTACAAATTTCGGGTGGGTCATTAAGAAATTTGAATTTCAAATTTTTTGCATTAGTAGCGGTTTGGGTAATAAAACCGCTACAAAATGTACTTATTTTTATTTTATATATCTATTTCAAAATATTTATGCTTGTTATAAATAGTTTTAAATAAATATATATAAGCATTTATATTTTCAATAACAAATATATAGTTTAATTAACATTAATAATAATAAATTAATATTAGTATTAACTTATTATTCCATTATTATATTAATGGTAAATATAATTTAAATTAGCAAACATATTATGTAAAATATAACAAACATTTAAAATACTTAAAATTATTATAAAAGAGAAATAAAAGTTAAACAACATTAAAATTTCTTCAAATTGTCCAAAACCATAAATAAAAGTCCGTAACATACATTTAAAATATTTCAAATTGTCCAAAAACATAGTAAAAGGTAACAAACATCTGAAAATACATAACATTGTCAAAAAACAAAAGTAAAATCTAACTATCGGAAGCCTTATCATCAAGGGCACTCTTAGGGTAGGCAGGATTTACGTGCGTAGGAGTAGAGGTAACCACCCTCCTCATCAGCAGGAGGAGGTGAAGGGGGTTCATCAAAGTTGAACCTAGGAGGAGGCAGGGCTGGTGGAAACTACTTGGCAGGAAACATCTCTAATAAGGCATTGGTAAGGAACACCCAACTCTCCTTATGACGCTCGTACCAAGTGTCGACCTGGTCCTGCATCCACCTAGCAAGATGTTGAATCTTGGTGTCTACCTTCGCGTCTACATGCACATCAATCATTGCTTGAATCGCCTTAGTTGTCGCCTTTCTCAAGTAGAAGGGTCCAGCCTCAAAGGCGGCGCTCCTACCATAAACTATGCTAGGCCTAGCGTTCAACCCTATACCCCTAATGCACACAGGATGCTTAGCTAGGCCCATGGCAGCTTTCAAAGGGCAAGAAAGATCCATAGACCCTTGTGACTCTGGGGTCTAGGACTATCGCAACTCCATCTAAGTCTGCTCGATTAACTCCTAGTGCACACATTTTATAAAACATTAATGAAAAAATAACATTTAATTTAAATAAATTAAATAAACTATATAAATTAGTAGTATGTAACTTACAATAAATTCCTCTTCTTGCTGAGAGGTCGCCATCCTGTCATGGTGTCTATGGATTTATGTGAATAGCTCCCCATAGTTTGTCTGGCGGTTCTCCTCCTGAACCTTCCTTTTTTGAAAGAATACAATGAATATGAACTTTGTTATTTCATAAATAAAAAAATTAACAATTTTCTAATATAATGGTAAAATTTATTTAACTTTCAAATTACCAACTCACTTAGGTCATAACCAATGTCTTGGATCTGGAGGTGTGATAGATCCTTTATTGTGCCTGGCTTTTGGTGTTCCTCTAGGACAGAGCCTACAGATGGTATGAATCAGTACAATAATTACAAAAAAGAATATTTATTTAGAAATGAAAAAATTGTTTCAAAATGAACCTGTCCTTGTGGGCTCCTCCTGAACTGCACAAAATTCACCTAATCATTTGAGGGGACGCCATCTGGGATGCTCTCGATCAGCTACTGCAAAAAAATTGTCTCATCCTTATTCATCCTATTATAGAGACGAACCCTCCGATTCTTCCGGTCATCCCCCATCTTTATCATTATGTATCTCTTTCAAATGAAATGTCTTAATTAATAAACTAAAACTTATAACTATTTATATCTAAAATAATTAAACGAGATTAATTACCTACACAATTTCTTCAAACGCATTGTTCTTTTCTTTTATCGGAACATGCTTCCAACTCTGGAAGTAGAAGGGGAACTGCACCTAATTCCCACCCTAGTCCATCAGTCATCGATTGAATAGGTGACCACCGTTCCTAATTGACTAGTCTATCATTTCATTCCAGTCAACCACCACACGTGGCCCCTACAGCAAATTCACTTCAGGAACATCCAACTTCCTCATGGTGATGTTCCTCGATGGATTTACATAACTATAATCACTTTTTTTAGTATATGTAATCATAATTTAAGTGATCGTATGAAATTCTTATTTACATTTTGTGATACAAATACTTATATTTACCTTTAACATCCACCTTAAATCCGGTCGCATGTGAAGCCGACGGTCAGGGGTTCTCTTTTTCCTACTTCTCCTTTTGATCGATATACCGTTCGACCTCACTTATAGGAAAGTTGATGTCTATCTCCTCATCTTCGTCATAATCGCTTACCGACAACTGTGCGTTGGGTTGCGGAATGTTTCCCTCTGGGGTCATCTCCAGCTGTGGCAGTGGCTCATCTGAGAAGAGCTCATCTATCTGCATCCCCACCTATGGTAGGACAGGGCTATTTCTACCACAGACCCTTCTACTATTACCCCCTCTTAGAGTACACTACTACATTCCACTTCTTCCCCTTTCCTATGATCCATAACTACGAGTAATGCCTAAATGTCGTAAGAGAGGGTGGGAGAATGAAAGTCTAGAGGCAATAACTCAAACCGTTAACCTTAATGGTTTGAATTGTGGGGGAAGGGGCACTGTTTAAAAAGGCGTTGCATTTGTAGCGGTTATATAACAAAACTGCTACAAAATCTTAAAACCTGTAGCGGTTACAACTTAATAGTTGTGTAAACCACTACAAAACATGAAACAAACCTCGTCCAGCATGACAAATTGTAAAGGTTATTCTTAACCGCTATAAAAGTCTTTACTATTTAAATTCTGTAAGGGTTTCTCAGGCACAAAAACTACCAAACTTTTAACTGTTCAACTTTTGTAGTGGATACTATGAAAAACTGTTACTAACTTTTCGTATTTACTAAATATAGTGCAACATGTCATGTGATATTTAGATTTATAGTATAGATGCCAATCTCCGATGAAAAAGTCATTGACTTATTTTCATCAGAGAAAGGCAGCTATATTACAACCCAATCTTCAGTTGCATGATGCACCATCTTCTGAAAATGAATTTCGAGTTAAGGGTATTTATAGGCTAAAATGTTGTAGTGGTTCTAGCATTAACCGCTACAAATGGGTACAGTTTGTTGCATTTTCTGCCTCTGTTTCTCCAAACTACGACGAATGTTGTGTCATTTCAAATTTGATAGTGGTTAATTCTTCACAATTACTACTATATTCCACTACAAACATCCATGCCATGACGCACCAAGCTGACGATAACATTTGTAGCAGTTATTTTATTGTAACCACAACTAAGGTCTCGCTACCAACTCTTTATGCCATGAGGTGCCAATATTGTAGTAGTTATGGTCTTATAACCGCTATAAAATTCCCACCGCACACTCTTCCCGCCACGAGGCGCCAAGCTTATGCCAACTTTGTAGCGGTTATTGTTGGTTATGATTAGTTTTGATGATGTCTTATATAGATGTCATTATCAAGAGCAAAAAGTTTATATCATAAAGTTTATACCATATACATTGACTAATTGCTACATTTAATGTAGATTTGTTCACGTGGAGAAAGAACAGGAGAAGAGAATAAAGAAAGAGTTGATTCATGGAGAATAATCAAGAAGAGAGAAGAAAGAAAAAAGAACTTGCTAAATAAACTAAGAAAATCATTATACAAGTTCTTAGTTTGATTCTAGAAGTCTCCATGATCAAATGAAAGTTAGAACAGCTCAATTCAGAGTTAAAACAAGCATATATCAGGTTCTGGATGAGCAAAATCGAGCCAGATACTTAAAATTCAAGTTTACTGCATTACTGGAAGTGATCTGCCTCTGGATTATGAGAAAACTCGAGTTTATGACACAAAACTCGAGTCTGGAACTCAAAACTCGAGTTAGTCACTTAATGACTCGAGTTTGTAAAGTCTTCAGCAACTCTGGCGTCTCTGGATCATCAAAACTCGAGTTAGCCAATGTAAACTTGAGTTTGGAACTCAAAACTCGAGTTAGTCACTTAATGACTCAAGTTTAGCAAGCTTTCAGCAACTCTATCCAACTCTGTTTCACGATCAGAACTGGCGACCTCTGGTAATTCGATGATATCTCCCAAACCAGAGATCGGTTTAAGGTGAAATCAATTTTGTATAAAACTAGACATCCAATGCGTCATCTTGACAAAGTTTCATGCCCAAAGAAGATGAGATGAGAGAGCTATGAATTTTAGAAGTTGGAACAGGAATTCACGCCACACAGCAGACCAAGCTTCAATGATTTGAGTGTATCTCACAATCTACACATCAGAATGAGCTGAAATCAGTGGCATATGAAAGTAGACTCACATACCTTTCCAGAAACATAAAGATCATCGAAAACAAAGATCAAATGAGTGAGATATGATCTTCGAAAGTTGACTATAAATTCAAGATGCTGCAAAAACGCTGTCAAAGAACAACCTTCATTCATCAGATCATAACTATCAAAATACAGTGAGTTTGGAGCTGATTCTTCTTGCAATGGAAAGAAGACTTAAAGAGCTTTATGGAGATAGGTACTGGATTCCAAGGATTGATCTTTATCAGGTCAGAAAGCAAAGAACTTGTGAGAAGAATATTTGACTGAGCCATGGAGAAGAAAACTCGAGTTTGTGTTAGCAAACTCCAGTTTTGAGACTTGACAGAAAGATATTCAATTTTACATAAAAGCCAAACTCGAGTCTGTATAGACAAACTCGAGTCTGTACAGACACAGAAATGAATCCAAAATTTTCACATTAAGCTAAACTTCAGTTTGCAAATCAAACCTGAAGTCTGGAAGATACAGAGAGCACTCAGAATCCCAAGCAAGCCAAACTCGAGTCTAGATTCCCTAACTCGAGTTTAGACCAAACAGAAAGGAACCCAGAAAACTCAATAAACTCCCAAACTCTAGTCTGGCCTTCCAAACTCGAGTCACTGAAACTCGAGTTTGCTTCCCAAACTCGAGTCTGGATCATACAGAAAGATCATCCATTTTGGCTACACTACAAACTCAAGTCTCTGACCCTAAACTACAGTCTGAAGACTCTGGGAATAAGGCTAAGTCTTCTTTGCTTATCCCCAAACTCGAGTCAGTCACTAGTTGACTCGAGTCTAGGAGCAGGACCAAAATTCCATCCCAAGTCTAGAGCCCGATAGTTCTCTCTGTAAAAGCCAAACTCGAGTTAGCTTTTATAGACTGCAAGTTTAGACCACTAATCAATAGACATGCTTTCTGGATGAACCCCAAACTTGAGTCTGGAAGAACAAACTCGAGTTTGCATCAGGGATTTTGAAAAATCAAATGATGTTGATCTGGGAAATCTTAATGGGTCTTCCTGAAATTATTTCCTCATATGATATTATTGTTTCTAATGTCCTTGATGAAGTTTTGAGTGTTTTCAGATAAGGTTTAGCCAAGATCAAGGTGAGATCAAGATCCAGGATAAATGCATTAAATGACGAACCTAGGACAGGCCTGATCCTTCTCCCTTATCCCAGATGTTCAGCTCAGACCGTTGTAACTCATAAGAATCATCTCAAACGGTCAAATTAAGTTTATGGAATGACAAGAATTCTGGAAGACCATCTACAACAACTAAATCCAAGATTCCAGCCAAGAATTGAAGAAACAGAGGAAAATATGCAACTATCATATTCCAGATTTACTGCTGAACTTTGAAGAATTAAAGAGAAGAAAATGCAACTGCTAGTTCCTCTTCTTCATCTATATAAGAAGCCCAGAAACGAAGAACAAGTGACACAGATACAAGAGGGAGAACAAGAACAGTGACGTGAGCTTACACAGTGAAAATGCCAATATTCTAACGTCTGCTTCATCTACTCTCTAAATATCTCAATGATCATATATCTAGCTTAGAGAGTGAGATTATATGTATTGTGCTTCAGTGTTTATTCACTTACTTCTGAGAGAGAAGATTCATTGTAAACATCCTATTATTCTGAGAGTTACTCAAGATTGGGTGATCTTGAGTGGGAAACACTTTGTTGTGATTACAGCTTGTAAGGGGAGTGAATCCGAGTGTGGGATTACTTCGAGTACAGAGTGTGTAATCAAGCAAGTGAATTGATTACGGTTTGTAAGGGGGAGTGAATCCTAGTGAGAGGATTACTTCAAGTACAGAATGTGTAATCAAGTTCAAAGCAAATAGTGGATTGAAAATCTCAAGTGAAGCTTGGGGACTGGACGTAGGTCAAAGATTGGACCGAACCAGGATAAATCACAGTTTGCATACTCTCTTCCCTTATCTTTTACATTTCCAGTATATGCTCATCTTTGAATATCTAATTGTCAATTTATAAATTGCGAAAAGTTTTTTTAAAAGTTCCTAAAGCTTATCAAACACCCAATTCACCCCCCTCTTGGGTGATAGCCAAGTCCAACAGTTATTTCCTGTGAACTGCTACAAATTCGTTACTAATAAGCCCACATTTTGGCGCGACTGATGTTGTTGCAAATTTGTTGCAATTTGTGTAAACCACTATAAAAACCAATGTTCATGGCGGTTGTTTGTAACCTCTACTAGTTAACTACTATAGAGAGTTACCTTTTTTGTAGTGGTTTCTTAGGATGTCATTCTTAAAACTTTACATAACGATTGCATTAAAAAATTGTTATTTATTTGATTATATTTATTATGGTTCTTTATTAATAACCGTGAGTTATGTAATTGTTTTAACAAATACATATATCATGGTTATTATTTAATATCTATGAGGTGTGTTATTATTTCTTTAAAAAAAAAGGGTAACGAGTGCCTAGATAATTTCATTTTTATATTTTATAAAACTAAAGAAAAAAATATCACCCTCAATTTGGTGACTAGTTGCATGATAGATTATCTGAGCTTTGTTGCAAATTTAGGAGCTTTTATTTCCTTCAATTTGAACAAATCAAAAGTTCTATAAGTTCGCAACAAACTTCATATCATCACCCTACCAAAAGGAGTAGCCTGAATCATCTAATAGTATGTCAGGATTATGGTGGCCAATCTCATACTCATTAAGAATGAGATTGGCTTTTCTGTTCATACTTGAAAAATATCTGGCCAACCTCCTCATAGTATGGTCAACGCATTCTGAATGCTACATCATTGCTTCTACTTGAGGCAAAGGCAGAGACAAAGGCAAAGCTTGTAGAGGAGAAGTGGGAGAAGGAGGTGGTAGTGGTTGTGGAAGGGGAAGAGGAGGTAGAGGAGGAGGATGACGTTGTGGATTTTTTAGCAAGTCTACAGCTTTGCATTTGATCTTGGTGGTTAAAAGAATAGAGGAGAAAGAAGAAGAAATAATATGATCAACATAAGGAAATAGAAAGTTTATATAGATTGAAAGTAACGGGTTTGAACCATCATTGCACACATTGAAAGTTGAAGAGAAGCATTCATGCACAATGGTGGGTACTGAAAGGGTACTTGGTTCTCGCGTTGATCTTTGAAGAATGAAGAAACACGAGTATTCTCATTATGAGTGTGGGAAAAGGGAAATGTTGGAACAATTTAGTTTATGATTATTTAAGAAAAATCATTATACTATTTTGCTAATATGAAGTTTGACGACAAATCATTTATTTGTTTGTCTAACGTTTCATGACAGTTTTACCATAAAAACCTTCTATCTTGTGAGACAATATATGACAGTTACAAAGTACAATTGTTATGTATTTACACGATAATCTAATAAGTAACGGTCGTTACTTAATAACTATAATGTAAATTCATCTTTTGTTAAATTTTGTGGTTGATTATGCAACCACCATTTTACAAAAAAAAAATACAAAAAGTAAATAAAAAACTAAAAATATAAAGTTACAGAGATGTTTTAAGAATACAATGTATGTTAGATTCTTCCTTCTCCAGTAATGTGTACGCCCTTTCATTCAAAGAGCAAATGAGAAAGGTAAGTTCTTTCAAGCATTGGTCTATGCATCCTTGCTCTCGCATGTAAACCTAGACCATATGACGAAGCTTATAGTTTATGTGGATGAGACCTTCAATGCTTATTGGTAGAGGGAGTTCATATTTCGATTTTTTGTCAAATGATGAATCAAAAGTTCTCTTGTGTTTGTCCATGATGTTTTGTTTAAATAGAAGTTGACTTTGATAAGTTAACATGGAAGTAGTGAAGTGGAGTTCAATTTGTGGACATTTATATAGAGAGGGTTTTTTGGATTATCAAGGCGTTGCATCTTTTAGTATTATATTTTATGAATGGTAAGGGTTAATTCATAATAATCTTTCTATATTTGATTTTTAAAAAATTTATTATTAACTTAACTTTTATAACTTAGAACCATTATTTATTTACATGGTCTTTTATTAAGTAACAGATTTTACTTAATAACCGCTATGCATTTATATTGAGGGTCCTAACCACGTCACCCCTTCTGCCATAGCCAGTGCCTCCGCCCCCTCCACCAATCCATCTATTGCATTGAATGACAAGATGACACAAGAAAATGGCACTGTGGGGAGGGTCTTGTTGTCATGAAGGAGGTCCAGAAAACAAATTAAGAGAAAGGGGGGGAAACTTACTATGAGATGGACCAAAAATGACATACTAGGAATCTAACAAGTTCATTAGCTACCTCAGCATGTTTCTTTTGGCCTTGTCAGATTTTACAACTTGTCCTTTCTTATTTCATCTCACAGTAAGTTTCAACCCCTTTCTCTTAATTTGCCTTATGGACCTCTTTCATAATAACAAGACCCTTTTCCCAATGCTCTTTTTCTCTTGTGCCATCTCGTCATTCATGATAGTCTTTTCTTATTCCATCTTACAGTAAGTTTTATCCCGTCTGTCTTAATTTTCCTTCTAGACCTCCCTTTTGATAACAAGACCCTTCCTAGTACTCTTTTCTCTTGTGCCATCTCATCATTCATGACAACAAACTACCCTGTCATGTTTTCTTTTTCTTCGACAATGCTCTCACGATCTCACCTTGCCCTCCCCCTCAGACGTTGTTATCACCTTTCCTACTCCCTTCACACCTAGCTCCCCGTCGCCATCATCCACCACTGCATAGCTCGTCGTCACCGTCATCACGTCTTATTCTCCACTGATCATGGTTGAACTCATTGCATTGTCTTTATGGTTCGTTTGTATCACTTTGATATTTTAGATTTCATATTCTTGGTAAAGATCTCGATTTTATGGAGAACTCTTTTGCTCTCTTCCTTAACAATTGATCCTGATAAACATCAGGAAAGTATTTCTACTCCTCGGTTTCTCATTGGTTAACTTTCTCAAAAAACATAAACAACATTAATATTTTCCTTCTCACAAGCAAGCCTATTCTGTGCTTTGATACCTTCTTTGATTTTTTTCCTTCTCTAGAGTAAATTTTTACAAATTGATTTTGGAGCTGGGGGTCTGTTTTTGGTGAGGGAAGTGACGAGAAAGTAACACAGATAAAGAAGCTGATGCCATAGCAGTGAGGTAATTGGCATGGAGGAGGATATAACTTTTCAATATTGTTGATATTATTATTTTATTGATTATAATTTTACTATTGATAATTATTTTTACCACAATAATATTTATAAATGTTAGTATTGTATACATCTAAGTATAATCAAAATTTTTTATATATTTATTTAATTTTAATAATTATAAAATTATTATTTTGTATATTATATATTATTTTTATTAAATATTTTATAAATTTAAAAAAAACATCTTAAACAAAAGAAGGGTAAATTTGTCCATTTAAAAAACTTTCCCTCCCCTTTTCTCTTAAACCAAACAAGATAATATTAAGATATATCCCCTTCTTGTCCATATAATCAATCCAAATGATATAATACTAAACTCACTCCCTTCCCATTCTTTCCATCAAATCAAAAAGACCCTTGGTTTCTTCTTGTGTATCTTCATCGTTGACTAGATTGAATTAGAAACAAAGCATCTCTAAACTCCTCTTTAGCTTTTAAGTTATATAATTCCCTAAGTGAAGCAAATTCTCAAATCTCCTTGTTCTTTTTTAATCCAACCAATTTGTTTTTAATTTACTAAGTGATAACTCACTTTTATGAACTTAATATGAATTTGAAGTCATTTAATTTATAGGCGTTGTGGTTCTTGAACAAAATGATATCATTCTGATGCTTCAAAAATTTGTCGGTTAATTGAATCATTTGTGGTAAATTCCTTTTCTTTTACCTTGTCTCGGAGTATGACAATGGAGTCACATAGTTAGAGTCGAGAAATCGGGCCAAGTTCATCGGTCAGTCTATTTAAACCCTATTAAGTCATGGGTCAGGCTTATAAATTGAAGCCTCCAAAAGAAGTTGGATCTAAAAGGGCCAGCCCTGTAGGGCCAAGGGCTTAAAAGTACCGGTTTGTTAAATCTGTTAACACACACCCACATATATCCACTATATATGTACATATATTTATACATATTTAATAAGGTACATTCATAATGGACATCCAAATGGAAGTATTGTTATGAATATTTCAATATTTGGTAGGATGTCCATAACCTTCAAGATGAGTCTTTTGGAATTCTACATTTAAAGCAATATAACCTTTGACATTAACATGAATGGCTTAGTGGAAGTTTTCTATGATTAAGGTAAATAATCTACAAAGACTTTATATTATACAATTGTACAGATTTACTCTTTCACAATATTACTATTAGAGGAGTAAATTGATATATGACTTTATTTTATACCATTATATAAGTTTACTCTTTCACAATATTCCTGCTGGAGGAGTAAATTGATATATGACTTCATTTTATACCATTATGTAGATTTACTCTTTCACAATATTGCTACTATAAGAGTAAATTAATATATGTAAGGCTAAAGTATACTTTTAGTTCTTTAAGTTTTACATAAGGTATACTTTTAGTCCCTTAACTTTATAAAGTATACTTTTGGTCCTAAAATTCTAACATCGTTAATGTTGCTAACAAAAAGCACTGACGCAACGAACTCAAGTGATGATTAATAACGTTTAATTACACATATTTTATATATTCTTCAATTTATCCATATTCTTAATAGCATTTAATTACCGTTATTTCTTGAGTTTGCATTTTCCGTTAGTAAAATTAACGGTGTTAGAATTGTAAGACTAAAAGTATACTTTATAAAGTTAAGGGACCAAAAGTATACCTCATATAAACTTAAAGGACTAAAAGTATACTTTAGTCTATATGTAAATACATGTACATATGTGTGTGTACAAACACTAATATATATGTGTGAGTCTATATATATATATATTCCATATTTCTAAGCTAAGAGTGGCTGCTTTTAAGTCAAAACTGCCATGTTTCAAGTTTGGCTCTCACTGAAACCTCTCACTCACTCTCTCTCTCTCTCTCTCTCTCTCTTTCTCAGTCACCCTATTCTCTAAACTACTAAACATAATCAACAGTCCAGTACTCGCAACACCTCTGCACAGCACACTTCGCCTTACTTCTTTAGCTCTTCTTTAGCTGCGAGTCATAAGTCTTGCGCATCAAAAGATTCGCCTTCTTCTACTTTCTTTCTTTCAAGCTATGTTCTTCCGTGAGTCCCGTGTTTAACAGTTTTTGGGTTCTTTGGTGCCGAATCATTCAAGCTTCTACCAGCGAGCGAGGGTCCAAAGGGCTTTACAAAAACTTGCTGTAAAGATCAAAGGAAGAATGATAGATGAAAGTAGAGAGAAGAAGGGGAAGTCTGAAGTTGGTCTTTGAACTCTCAGGCCTCTTTCTCTCTAAACAAACATCCAGGACACAATCTCTTTATCTCAGTCTGTGTTGCTTGCCATGGCGGAAGTAAGTTCCACCGGCAATAAAGGAAGGTCAGGGAGTTTCCAAGTGAAAGAGTCTAGTCTTTGTTCCTCTCTGGTTTTGAACTCAAGGTCTTTACACTCGCGACACACACAGAAGCTTGGGCTCCTCGATCTCTAGCTGTGATCTATGTTTTCCTAGTTCTTCACTCGTGGTGCTATTCTCTCAGTCTCCTCTCCCACTTTAGTCGCCGGCGATGGTAGAGATCAATAAAGGTGGCAGTGTGGAGAAGATGATGAAAGGATGTCATTAGTGTTGAGATTTACCATGTTGAGATTAAAGGATCACATTGAAGCATTAAAAAAATACTCTGAATATTATTGATCCTTAAAAAGAGAAGGGTAAAGGTGCAAAATACACATGTGTTTTACCCTTAGGAGCGCTCAACACCAAATGCTTTTTTTGAGTGCAAAAATACACATGTGGTTATGAAAGAGGTGCAAAAGTTAGAGCTCCATTAAATCTTGCTTAACGACGTTAATTTTGGGGGTGAAGCTCACTATTTTCATGAAAATACCAATATACCCCTAATAAAAAAAAAACCAAGCACGATCTGACACCTATTCACAACAAGAATGATTCTTTATCAGAACGAAAAAAAATTTTAGGCCAGTTATCAAGTTTCACTGGCCTAAATAAAAACGATTCCAATACCAAGAATTCCAAAGTTGTACAGGGAAAAATAACTAGAAAGTTCCTTGTGCAAATCAATCTCCTATTGTCAAAACCATGAAATCTGAACTAGATGAGAATAAGAAGAAAAAGATACCGCATGGACAACGATGAAAAAACCCTAATCAGTTAGCGAAAGATGTTCGGGAAAAGTAAAGAATTTTGTTCCAGTATGAAAAATTATAGCACAATGAAGACTAAGGGGAGAGTTGAAGCTTTCTTGATTACAAAAGAGAAAGAAAAAATAGTGAATCTCAAGAGATTCTAAAGACTACATGTCAACATTAGAAATCTTTGAAGGCAAAATTTTCCATGGCAATTTCAACTTTATACTGGTCCACCACATATAAAAGTACTAATCAGTGTAACCATACACAGATGCATAACCAAAATTGAGCATGATTTGTAAGTGGAAAAATACACTTGAAATCACGTCAAGAACATAAACTCAGTCAGTAACAATATAGCCCAAGAAATTACAATCTTTAAAAGTTAAGATTTTATGAAAAGTTCGTGAAAGATATCAAAACAAAAAAAGAGACATTATATGTTCAGATCATTTTGGATGGAGAAGTTCATCCAGCGATTAAGATGGGAGGCAATCGCAGCACAGCTTCCTTGGTCTAAATAGGGTCAGACCTCAGAATCTATTTGGAAAAAAAACAAAGACAACTTCCTCGACTTGAAAGGAGGCTTCTGGTTCTACTAAGGCTTCTCCGAAATCCGCAAATTACTATTAGGTTGAATTGAAGACTCTAAAGTGTCCATCGATTTTGCACTTTTTCAAGCCTCGATGATTTTCCCTCCGATTAGGCTGCTTCTCTAATCACCAATGAATGAATTGATGCGGTTCATTATGAGAATTTGCGGTACCCTTCAAGCAAAAATACAGGGTAATTGAAGATCGAGATTGGAAGGGGGTGTTTGGAGCAAAGGGGGTTTATTTTAATTAAGGGCATTTTGGTATTTTCATGAAAATAATGTGGGCCCCACCTTCAAAATTAACATTGTTAAGCAAGATTTAACAGTGTTGTGACTTTTGCACCTCTTTTATAACCACATGTGTACTTTTTTACCTAAAAAAAGCGCCTGGTACTGGGCGCTCCTTGGGATAAAGCACATATGTATTTTTGCATGTTAACCCAATAGAGAATACAAAGAAGCCATTATATACGAAAACTAATAAGCTAACCCTAACCCTAATATCAATCATAATCCAATCCAATCTAATCATATCAAATCATAATATCTTAATAAAGATATACTCCTAAAATATAATATTCATATCTAATACAATAAATACTAAATGATATGCCTAATAATAATACTTAATTAATATTTCTAAACTTAATATTCTTGACATTCCCCCTTAAGCTGGAAGTAGCTTGCACATGGAGTAACTGATATTTAAGAAAATTATGATCCATAACTTAAAACTCAAACAACAAAGACTGAGGTAATAGTCCACCAACTTCACCAAAAGCTTAAAAAACAGAGCGTACCAAACTAGAGTAAAAGCTACAACAAATGGTCTCATAAAGGAGCCAAGCAACAATGAACGTGATGAACACCAAACGGTCCCACCAAGGACCAAACAATACTCCAAACATTTCACAAGAGACAAATACCAAGCAAAACACTTCACCGAAGGCAAAGAAATGAACAGGTCACATAAGGACCCCAAATAGCAAATAATTGCCAAACAGCTCACCAAAGGCAAAGAATGAATAGGTCACACAAGGACCACCAAACAACAAATAACTGTCAAACACCTCACTGAAGACAAAGAATGAATAGGTCACACAAGGACCACCAAACAACAAATAATTGTCAAACACCTCTCTAGAGGCAAAGAATGAATAGGTCACACAATGACAACCAAACAAAAACCTTAACTCTCTAGCTCTCTCTACTGTTGCCGAAAAATTGAACTCATAACAAGAGAAGAACAAAAAAAACTTAGATCAGAACCATATAGCTTTGATACCATGTTACCATATTGAAATTGAACGATCACATTGAAGCTAAAAAAATACTAATATTATTGATCTTTCAGAATAAAAGAGGGTACATGAAGGCCTTTATATAGGCAAACTAATAAGCTAACCTTAACGCTAAAATCAATTACAATCCAATCTTATCAAATCATAATATCTTAATAAAGATATATTCCTAAAATATAATTTCATATCTAATCTTAATAAATACTAAACGATATCCCTAATAATAAATAATTAATACTTGATATTCTCAACACTCTCCCTCAAACCGGAAGCAGTTTGTACATGCAGTAACTGATGTTTAAGAAAATAATGATCCATTGTAATAATCCACCAGCTTCACCAGGAGCTTGAATAATAAAGAGTATCAAACTAGAGTATAAGCTATAACAAACAGTCTCATAAGGAGACCAAGCAACGACAAACGTGACGAACACCAAAGGGTCTCACTAGGGACCAAACAATACTCCAAACGTCTCACCATAGACAAACACCAAACAAAATACCTCACCAGAGGTAAAGTCACACAAGGACCCCAAATAGTAAATAATTGCCAAACACCTCATAAAAAACAAAGAATGAACAAGTCACACAAAGACCACCAAACAACAAATAATTGCCAAACAAATTTCCTTCAACTTCAACATGGTATCTTTGCTCTAGGGTTTCGATCCTCTCTACTGTTCTGAGTTCAATTTTCTGGTGAGAGAGTGAGACCTTGTGTGACCTATTCGTGGTGGTCTTTGTGTGACCTATTCATTCTTTGCCTCCGGTTAGGTGTTTGGAAATTATTTGTTGTTTGATGGTCTTTGTGTGACCTATTCGTTCTTTGCCTCTAGTGAGGCTTTTGGCAAGTATTTGTTGTTTGGTAGTCCTTGTGTGACTTGTTCTCTCTTTGCTTTTGATGAGGCGTTTGGCTATTATTTGCTATTTGGGGTCCTTGTGTGACTTTGCCTTTGGTGAAGTGTTTTGTTTGGTGTTTGTCTCTAGTGAGACGTTTGGAGTATTGTTTGGTCCCTAGTGAAACCCTTTGGTGTTTGTCACGTTTGTTGTTGCTTGGTCTTCTTATAAGACCATTTGTTATAGCTTCTACTCTAGTTTGGTACTCTTTGTTATTCAAGCTCCTGGTGAAGCTGGTGGATTTTTACAATGGATCATTATTCTTAAACATCAGTTACTGCATGTGCAAATTGCTTCTAGTTTGAGGGGAGTGTTGAGAATATCAAGTATTAATTAATTATTATTATTAGGGATATCATTTAGTATTTATTAAGATTAGATATGAATATTATATTTTAGGAATATATCTTTATTAAGATATTATGATTTGATCTGATTTGATTTGATTGGATTATAATTGATTTTAGCGTTAGGGTTAGCTTATTAGTTTGCCTATATAAAGGCCTTCTTGTACCCTCTTTTATTCTGAAGGATCAATAATATATTAGTATTTCTTTTGAGCTTCAATTCAATGTGATCCTTCAACTTCAACAATGAGAGAGTGGAGGCTAAGGTGCTTCCGTGGTGCAAGTGTGTCCTCATGTCTCCATTTGTCTAGTGTCACTAGGAGGAAGAAGACTTTTGGTCAAATCAAGTTTTCACCAATGACTTATTGCAAACTTCAAAAGTTTCGGCCTTGCAGCCGGTATCCTCAAGGTTTGGACCTTTAAAACAATATGTTTTCTTTATCTCAAATTTAAAAGAGTTAACCCTTCAAGGGTCGAGCTTTTTAGGCCTTGACCCTTCAAGGGCCGTTCTGTATAGCCGAACGGGCCCTGATTCCTAACTCTACAAGTATTTGAGATTAACAATGATATAGTTCTTGTCAGCGAGTTACTGCTAACCACTTTTGTTTGTTGGTTAATTACTTGATACTCCCTCCAGGCCTTAATGTAAAATATATTTATATAGTTTGATTAGATTATAAAAGTTTGTGTTGATATAATATATATTTTTTTAAACACTCTTTATCTTTAATTCTCTCATTCTCCCTCCCTCTTGATTTTTATTGAGGAAGCATCAATATATAGGTGTAAATTTGAAAAATATTGACAAATATGAAGAACATTTCTCATATTTAAAATTACGATCAACTCTTCAAATATATCTTACACTAAGAACGAAAGGGAGTAACATATGACAAATTTATACGTCTCTCCCACCATATTGACGTTTACTTCTGCTCAGTTCAATATATATTTGTATTTGGATGTTCATAGTTGCTCAAAAGCAAAACTTTTGAAAGGCGGTTTCAGTTTTTTTTTTTTTAAAAAAAAAGTTGAAGGTCCGTTAAACAAAGTGTAGAAAGTCCGATTAGGGACATTTTGGTCTTTTTAAATTTATATTTTTAATATATGATTATTGTAAATAATTATAATTTTTATGATCATTTTCAGTAAATATAATTTCCTCCGGTCCTTCTCTCTTATTTTCCTTTTAATTTATTATAAAAATTTAAATACTAAATCCTCACCGACACGAATGATAACTTCATAAATTTTTAGGGAAACTTAATAACTTCCCGACATAGCTATTCTAAAAATATGAAAGACATAAAAACCCAATAACTTCACATGTATTATATAATTCCCGGTATTTTATTTTAACTTTCTCTGAATTTTTTAACAATCCAAATTAATAAATTTTATATAGATAATTATCTAATCTCTTTTTTTTTTTTGGTGATAATTGCCTAGCCTTAATATATAATGGGTTTTGTATTTGAACCATTATATATGTTATTAAATATATAAGTTATAGAACCACTAAGCATTTACTCTGAGAATATATAACGCGTTCATACATGACCGTTCTGAATTATAATGTATTGGCAAAATAACCATTAAGTATGGATTTTTCTATAATAGTGTGTAAACATATGATTTTATGTGTATAAAACAAGGGAAAAACATTTCTCACGTTGTAGAAGAAATATTTTCTCATGTCACACACACATGAAATGGTGGGACCCACATATACATATATGTGTGGGTCTCACCATTTAATGTGTGTGTAGGAATCTCATTTTTCTCATACAACATGAGAAAAACAACTCCCATAAAACAATAGATGCATGATATTATTTTGGATTAGGCCCCATCTTTTAAAAAAAAAAAAATTTTTCGATATAGGAAAAAGTTTTGGAAGGATTCGACACCAGTCCCCTACCAAGGCCAGGGCACGGCCCTGGGCTTTATGAACACTTACTGGGGACTTATGAGATCGCCTACCAAAGGAGTCCCAGCGACGGCAGAGGGGATCAAACCCACGATCCAAGGGCCTAGTCCTAAATTCTTTACCATCTGTGCCAACTCTCATTGACTTTTAAACAAATTGATGATGCAATGAACCCACAAACATCAATGGGCCCATGTAAAATGTATGTTCCAGCCCACATCTTTGTTTGCCCTGCCTACAAATAAGGATGCTTTTCTCAAATGTATGAAATTTAGCCACCGTGTTAAAATCTAACCCAAGTTAGTCTGCCGGACCGTTGAATCAACCCCTTAGTCGATCCGGTCTAGAGTCTTGGATGAGTCAGCCAATCAGACTAGTGAGCTAGTCTCCTAGACAGTTTGGTCAAGAGTTGAGATAGTTATATACCCAGTTGATTATATATATTTTTTCCTCTTCTCATTGATCTTGAAACGATGCGGTTTTAGGCTAAAAAAATTATTACCTTTGATTATTAATGTAAGACATAATTGATTTTTTTTTGAGAGATTAAGAAAGCTAAATAAGTTATTTAATCATATTATATATTATATATTTTTAGATTATATATTATTCTATTAATTAGGCAAAATAATTTGGAGAAAAAAATAATAAATACAAATGCTTCAAATTACTTGGCTTCCTTAATCTCTAAAAAAAAATAAAAAATCTTATATTTAGGACCGAAATAAATAAAGTGAGTAACTAGTTATTGCCCAAGGAATTGGTGCATAGAATCACTGCTTGCTTACCCCTTGATGATGGAGAGTAGTGATGCTAAATGTAGGAAATGTGAATGGCTAATTCTGTAAAAACATGATTAACGCAGCATACATACCTTAAACTCCCTCAGTCATAAGGATTTAAAATTTAATTAAGCTTCTGTTTGATTTAGGAATGCAGGACTTGAGTACAGTCTACTTAATTTTAAAAGTATCGTTTAAGATGAAATCTTATATATCATGGAAGGGGCCCATATTTAACGCACAAAGCATCTTCTCTTTTTATCCTTTGATTTAAAACAAAAAAAAACAAGGGTGTCTTCTTTACATTGTTCCAATTTTGTCGGATGTCCCTGAAGGGGACAATGCAGAAACCATCAACGAATTGTCAAATGACAGTCATAGGGATCCACACACACACACACACTGGAGAAATTATGTTCTTAGTGCATATAATTTTATTTATTTTTAAATTTAAAAAATTGGTTAAAAGTATTTTGTTTGAAAATTTTATTAGTGAGAGAGACATGAAGATGAGTGGATAAAATCATCTTAAGTGGTGCAGCATATAATCAGCCATGCCCAAGTGATTTCTATTTTGTAAGCTTTTGTACTTGTATTTTTGAAAATGGGTTACACAAAGTTGAAGTAGAGTTGTATAACGTTGAGGATGAGTTGCACCATATATTCTTTTGGCCTATAAAAGTTTTAAACAATTACCTTTTACCAAATTTTTCTATTAATTTTGTCTTTATTTTTTGAAAATTTTGTAATATAATTGAATCTCTAATATACAAAACATTTCATTAGAAAGTTTTTTTAATTTTATAAATATAAATAATTATATGTAATCTTAAAGTTCCAGTATCAGTTATTTATGGTTCTTAAATTGATAAAGTACATATAATAAAATAAAAATTACCTCTATATATAACAAAATATTGATTAAAAAAATATAATGGCAAGGACTAAACTTAAAATTATTCAAAATATAATGATATAATTAAAATCTAAATAAAATTATAAGGCCCAGAAACATGTATTATTTCCTTCAGAAAAAAGTTAATTGATACTTCCAATTGTTTTGATGTCATGCGGTAAGATATTGTTTTGTGAATGTGAATTGTAACAAATTAAAAATTGATTCAAAAGCAACAGATTTATTTTTAAAAAAAAAAACACAAAATCAACAACAATATACATTCTATTAGTTAACTTTTCTTGGTTAGTTAAGCTGGGAAAAAATAAATTTAGGTGGTTCTAAAAGTTTCAAAAAGTAAAGACTTTATCAACTGAAGGCAGAAACGAGCCGTGAGTGTGTAAATGACTTCTACTTTTATAAACAAACCCAAAATGATGATAGCGACTGCATAACCAATTTCAACCGAATTCTAGCTATAAACAACTTTTTACTTTACTTTTCTTTTTTAATTAGAAATCATTCAATAACTATTATTAGCAACTTGTTAGGATTAGAGTTAATTAAGTTTGCTTAATAGGCTTGTTTCAATGATAACAAAACCAAAGAAAAATGTTGTTTTGCAATATGACAGAAAACAATTTAATTAAAGGGAAGAGAAGATTAGCACTTTAAATTTAATTCTTTTTAATTCTCAGCATCGTATATAAATGAGTATTACATTATTGTTTTGCACCATGAATGAAAATTATTTGTTTTTCAAAGATTTTTGGCGAAGGAAGTTTGCATAAATAATGTTTGAATGGTTTGGAAACACTTCAAAATGTTCTTAACTCACTTGCACTTTAAAAAAACCGTCTTAGTAGTGATTATTTATTATATTTATAGCAATTATAACTGTTTCAGATGATATAGTTAACAGTTTGACGATCCCAACTAGTGCAGCCATGATAAAGGATTTAGTGGTAGTTTCTAAAACCACTACCCACATGGTCAAACACACTACAATATTGCACGTTGATAAACCATGATTTTTATTTAATTTATTTCACCTTATTTGTTTATTTTAATTTGCCTATAATTTTAGGCCATTTTAGATTTATTAGGAAATATTTGGATCATCAAACACTTAAACAATGTTAGGAAATAATATAAATTTGAATTAATTATGAGATTATTGGTTCTAAATTGTCAATATTTTTGTTTCCTATTTTTATGATTGGGAAGATATTTTCAAAAAATGTTAAACCATGATCTCATTTAATTCTTTGAGGTAAAGGAAAAGCAGACTATTAGATCATATAGTGTAGAATTATTTTTGAAGGCTTAAAGAGAATTTAATATATGGCTGAACTTTGATGGGCCAAATCAATTCTAAAAATGTGTTCCCCATGTCACTATGTACTCATAGTATTTAATAGCTTTTTTTTTTTTAGTTAAAGTATACTTTTAGTTCTTTATATTTACTCTAATGTTCAATTTAATCTCTTAAATTTAGAAAATATACTTTTTAATCACATAACCCTAACACTTTAAATTTCATCGAACGGGAAATGCTGATTGTGTATTTAAATAAAATACTCTTAAAATTTAAAAATATAAAAAGAAATTCTTGTATATTAATTAAAAAGATAATAATTGGATAACAACTATGGCTCCACCATCTTCTTCCCTTCCCTTGTATACACAATCCTCACTTTCCTCCGTTAATGGCTTATCCACTCCAACCTTCCTTCCATTTTCTTACTCTTCTCTCAGCTCTCAGCACTCCTTCCCTTTTGTTCATATGCTATACTACTTCAAAACTGTGGTTATGCGATTTTGTGGCTGAATGAATATATTTATACATATACATCTCTATGCGTGAAGATGCAATTTGGCTATTTCCTGTAACTTGTTTTTGCTCCAATTAATCCTGGTCATGTCAATCCAATGTTCAACGTTGATGTCTTGGGGTTGATTAAAATTTAAAAGAAAATAAAGCAGTAAGAAAATGGAAGCAACATTGGAGTGGAGAAGCCATTATGGAGGAGAGTGAGGATTGTGTATTGTAGAAAGAAGATGGTGGGGCCATAGTTGTTATTCAATTATTATTTTTAATTAATATACAATAATTTCCTTTTATATTTTTAAAATTTAAAAATATTTTATTTAAATACATAATCAACATATTTCGTTAGATGGGACTAATGGTGTTAGAATTATAAGACTAAAAGTAAACTTTTTAAAATTAAGGGACTATATTGAACCCTGGAATAAATATAGATGATTAAATGTATACTTTAGTCTTTCCTTTTTAGTCATTTTCATATCTAAACTTACTTTTTAAATAATCATATAAATAAGTTTCATTTTGGAAAAAAAAAATCACTTTTACCACCATCAATCTAAATATAAATTATATTTATGATATGACTTTTGTTTTATCTCAAATTTATAAAAATCATATTAAAAATAGCCACTTCTTTCATCATTTATCCAACCAAACCCCACTCCATTCCAATATTTTTGACACACACCCCCACAGCCACTTTTCATATACCATTCAAGTTTGGCTATGGTCCACTTCCCTTCTCTTCTTCTTCCCATCCACTTGTTCATTTCAGTTGTTGGATTGAAATCTTAATTGTTTAGATCTAATGATTTATAAAAATATTATTTTTAAATAATTTTTTATTAATTTAATATTTTATTAATATTTTTATATATAATTAGATCTAAATCGTTGAGATTTAAATCCAATAACTAAAATAAAAAAAAAAATAGATGAGAAGAGGATAGAAAGGGGCGAAGGCCATAGTGAAACTCATACCATTCAACTCTCCCCCATTCATTCTCTGCTTCCACAATCACTCACGGACCCACACATGAATTCCCCATCAATGTCAGTGACTTGTCAAAGCTTGGAGGGAGGAAAATTTCGATGGAATCTCGAGTTATCTCATGAGGCAACTTGAGATGAGTGAAGAAGACTAGAGGTTAAGACTTGTACTTGAAGATCTGACTTTTCTTTTATCAATTTATTTCAAAAAATTGAGATTGTCTAGTTCTAAATAATTTTGAGTTGAGTTACTTAAAAGTAATATAGTTTTATATTGAAGATATCTTTCTTTTAGGATTGGATTGATTTGTGCTAAAACAATTGTTAGAATTTTTTGTTTACAAACCTAAACCTTTAGATTGTCAATTAAATTATTAATTGAGTTTTCAATATTAATTTAGCTGTGAATTTGGTTTATCTTCTTTATTGTATAATTGGATTGGTTAATTGTGTAGTAAGGGTGGAAACAGGTCAGGATAGACCAGGTTTCACCCTTAATAGGCTAGGCCTGTTTTGCAATATAATGGCCGGAGCCTGGCTTGTGGCCTGCTACAGACCTATTTTCAGCCTGAGCATGGCATGTGGTCTGTTAAGGAGGCTTGTTTTTTATTTTTTATATGATTATTATTATTATTTATTCATTTAATTAAGCTAATAGGCCACTTTTTTTAATTTTAATTTTTTTTAAAAAAAATTATTTATATTATTATTGTTGTTATTATTATTATTTATTTGATTAAGCTAATAGGCAACAGGCCGAAAACAAGCCTACAGGTTAAAAACATGCCAAAATTACATAAATAAATACTAATAATATAAACAGACCGGTCTGATATGCCTAAAAGACCTCTTATCAGGCCTGGGCCTGACTTGTTAAGCAAAAACAGGCCTTATAAGAAGTCTTGGCCTAACCTGTGGCTTGACCAGGCTTTTAATAGGCCAAGCCACAGGCTCATGGCCTATTTCCACCCCTATTGTCTAGTTAGCACTTATTTTATTATGAGTTTTCTAATGGGTTAAGTGTTACTGAACTCAAGTGTTTCTCATGTATTGATTAGACAATTAAATATATTATTCCAATATTTATCAATCTCTCTTTGGTCTGAATAATTGATTTAGGCTAAGAAAGTTAATGACATATGAATCATGAATTGTTCCCTTCATCAAAAAATCTCTATTTGTCTTATTTTACTCACTTTTAATTGATCGCTTTGCTTAGGATTTTAATTCCCTTTTTTTAAAAAAAAAAAACCTAAAAATTGCATTTGTATTCATTTAGGTCAGTGTCATTCTCATATAAGCTTTAGAGTTAATTACATCTTGCATTTTTTTTATCAATCACATTGCATTTAGTTAGTTACATCAATCACATATTGCTCCTTAGAAAAATGATTTAGGTTGAACTTAAACTATATCTTTAATTGGGACCTAGTATAATTAGAGTCTAGATTCTCTTAGAAGCAAATCTTCTCAGCGTCCCTCAGCATCCAATTTAGATCCGTCCCAATAATCCAAGCAATAAAAAATTCTGAGAGATTAAAATAAATCAACGGTCAGGATGAGATTCTGAGAGGGAGGCTTCTGAGATAATCTGCTTCCATATAATTGATTCCTCTAATGATAAAATCACCATCAAAATCACTATTATGCCCAATACATGGTTGAGCTCAAAATATCAATGCAGTAGGAATTTGTAACTGCAACCAAATTGACACCATTTTTATTATTATTTTTTTATAAAAAAAAAACTGATGAAGTATCGGCTCTAGAACTAATACCTATTTTGATGCTCAAGCTTCTTTTTGTGAAAGTAACATTCAATATCCTAATATTATTTTTCAGTAACATCTAGCATCATAAACTTATTCTTAGTGCATCTAGTACCTTAAACCATTTATCATTAATATTGGGATGCTAGATGCTAATGAAAAATAAGACCATGGCGTTTTATGCTACTTTACCAATTTTTAATTTTATTTAGTTAAACCATAGCTAATATTAATTTTGGTTCCAAAAAATACTCTCGCTTGTTTTGCTTTATTATCATATATCTGAAATAAAATTATGTTAAAAAAATAAAACTTTACAACAGGATGTCAAGGATGAATTACTCCAATAGATTATTTTGCTCATTAACTTCATTTGGTTCAAACGCAATTTGGCGATCGGCAATGTTTCTCACCGCACCAGGGCGTTCAAAGAAGTATCACGCATTGTTAACTTTCTCACGAATAGTTTTTACTCATTTTGTGTGGCTCATGGAATCACTTCACTTTCAGCAATTTTTTGTGAACTACCATGTCAAATCTTTATGAGCCAAAGCGATTGTTTTTTTTTTTTGTTTTTTTGGCTCCCCTTTTGCTTGGAACTTAGAAACTTCGCTAGACTTGTTTTAAATGTGGGGCCCCAAAAGTTTTCTTGGCCACAAGAAAACAGGCATGACCGCATGAGGGCTTCTTTTTCCTCCAAAAAGCAACAAATAAAAATTAGCCTACTTGAGAACGACAATGCAGAAAACTGTGTCACTGAAAACAATTGCGTACCTTATTAGAGCTTAATTATCCACACACACATCTCAAGTGAGAAGAATGATCTTCGGGAAAATCCTTTTAAGTTCTCAAGAGACAAAAAGATGTCAAAAAAAGTTTTACAAAAAATTGTGATGTTAAAAAGGTCTCAAAGAATTGTTAAAACTCATACATAAAGTTGTTAATTATTTACTGAAATAGTTGTCAATGATACTTTTTTTTTTATATTTTTTTGGGTCTCATGGGACTTTAAAGGGATTTTCCCATAGTTTTTTTTAAAAAAAAAAAATAAGAGGGACCAAAATAAAGTAAATAAAAAATAAGTTATGTTATTTTTCAAAATAAATATAATTTTTTTGATTTTTTTAATCAAAAATCGTTTTTCACTTATCGCATAAAATTGCATTTTTCATGTTTGTGTGTATTTATATATATACCTCCTCTCCCGGCCCCCCCCCCCAAATTTTTTTTTTGGTTATTATAATGACAATCTTGTAGTTATTAAAAACTGTATTTAAATAAGAATCGTATATACATCAATCATTTGTTTGGCATACTATATATGTGATTTATGATATGAACGATAAAGCTTTTTGATAAATCATATTTTTGTCATATATTTCTATTGTGTGGCGACTGTTTTGCATGATGTTTTTTAGCGTAAATGTGTATGTTATGATGGATTATGAGTAAATTCATGTACATATGGAAATAGAGACTTGTTGAGCTAAACTTCTACATCTTATTAGTTATCTCACATATATGTAGGAAAAATGGACTTAATTTGATGTTGTTAGTTCTCAACCAAGTTTTGATGATAATTAAACACTTGTAAATTGATAGTTTAAGTAAGAACTCGATTTGATGCTGAAAAACTCAAGTTCTTGTATCAGCAAAATGGAGAACTTGAGTTCTTGGGTAATGAACTCAAGTTCGCGACCTTTGGCAGTGAAAAATTTTCAAAAGTTTAAGAACTAGAGTTCTTTAGCACCAAACTCGAGTTCCAGAACTTGAGTTCTTAATAAAGAACTCGAGTTCTTCTTATATGGAATTCAGTCAAAGACTAAGAACTAGAGTTCTTAAAAAGGAACTCAAGTTCATGATTAAGAACTCAAGTTCTTTGAGAACCAATTTGTGCTTGGATTGAAAACTCGAGTTCTTGGCTTGCAGACCTGAGTCGTTCATAAAGAAAAACAAAAGAACTTGAGTTCTTGTTTAAGAACTCAAGTTTTAGAACTCGAGTTCTACATTGAAAACTTGAGTTCTTGTCGCTGATGTGATGTTATAGCATCACAAGTATGTGTTCTTGACTAGCATTTCACTGCTATCTCAATGCTATAGCATTATAAGTGATAATATGTGATACTTTGGTTTATGCTTATCTTTTCTTGAGAATATTTTAGAAGATATTTGTAGGAAATTGAGCTAAATGTCTAGATGAAGGTTGATTTGACGAAGATGGAAGTAAGGAGCGAGAAGAATTAGAAGGAAAATCTAATAGAATCCCACAGAATAAAAATAAAATCAATGAACCAAATCTTGGAAAGCAGGCCTAATAGAATTAGAAAGCCCAAATCACTAGATATATGGTGCGAAGGTCCTGACTATAGGAGAGACGACTAAACCTATAGGGTGTGCATAATTATATCAACAGAGAATATATCACAATTTTGTCGAGAGCTCGGGAGAGGCCATTTTGTGACAAAAGTTAGGTTGAATCGAAGAAGACAGAGAGGTGTTGGTTATAGACGTTCCTTATGTTGTTGAAAACTTTGACGGTCTTCTTTGTTTTAGCTTGAATTTTCTATTTCTCATGGGTCATATTTCGTTTGTTTCAATTGTTTTTTTTCTCATTAGCCATGAACTAAACTCTATTAGTTGAGCAAGGATAGATCCTTAAGTTGTAATATGAACCCAGATTGTTAGTTTTAATTTAATAAATTCAGTTTGCTTAATTGTGATATTCATGTTGGTCTTGTTTTTTAGTTGGCCGCTATAAGGCAAGAGTAATGACCTTAGCTTACTGGAAGGGAATGAGTTAGATCTAAATTGTAATCTATATGAATGAGTTTACTTCACATTTCCAATACACCTCGATTAAACTGACATTCCAAGCTTGAAAATCCGCATAAAAGTATAGGAGAAACATAGTAAGAAGCGTAAGGATTGTAGAAGCTTATATATAAATAAGTTGTGGGTTAACTGAATAACATTGCGATTGATTGTTTGTTGTAGCACTGTGGAAGCTATGCAATAGATTGCTCTAACAATGCAATAGATGCACTCTAGGGGATTAATGCGACTTAAGATGATGTCTAAGCTCTGCCTATTTTAAAATTTGATTTATCTCATCTATATTCACAAACATTTTATAGTCTGTTAAGATTAGTACTCAAACCGACATCCAAATAATTTTTTTAAGAGTACTGCCTTCTAATATTTGGCATTTTTTAGAATCCTTCTTTCTTATATATGACAGTTATCATTTTTAATTATTAAGTATTCTTAAAGAATAAATATTGGTTTTTTGTGAAGAACCTTTAAGTACTGTCAAATAAATTTTTTTTTTGGAATCTTGTTTCTTTATATTTGATATTTTAAAATCTTGCATTGTTATATATGACGGTTATCATTTTTTACCATTAAGTATGCTTAAAGAATAAATAACGGTTCTTTGTGAAGAATATAAAGTATTATTAAATAGGATTTTTTTTTTTTTAGAGTTTCTTCAACTTTCAAAATAAACTTCCCAATGCGTCTCTTTGAAATCTAAAGCAACATCAATAAATGAAATCTTCACCGTTATGCCTATTAATAAATGTAATCTTAAAACATCTCGTTTAAACATCCTTTTAAAGACTGTCTTTTCTTTACTACCAGTCTTAAATGTTTCAAAGTTTCTTTAGCTTTCAAAGTAAAGTTCTTAATATGTCTCTTTGAAATTTGAAGCCACATCAATAAAGGTAATATTCATCCGTCATGTCTATTAATAAATATAATCTTAATACATCTATTTTTAACTTCCTTTTATAAACTATCTTTTCTTTAGAACTGGTGTTAAATGTTCTAGAGTTTCTTTAGTTTCCAAACTAAATTTTTTAACACGTCTCTTCAAAATCTAAAACCACTTCAATAATGTAATCTTTGTCTGTCACATATTAATAAATGTAATCTTAATTTAGAATGATTAAGATTTATACTAGATCTCACTGTTCCATAATACACTACTAGAAAATCTAGATTTTGCGATAGAAAATTTTCCTTAACAAATTTTCGGGTTTTTGAGAAAGGAACCAATTTTCTGTCTCAAAATTTCAAAAATTTGCGACGGAAAATTATTTCCGTTGTCACAAAAAAATGAAAATTTGTGAAGGAAGAAAATTCCTGTCGCAAAAAAATTCAAAAAGACAAAAAAAAAACGTGTCCGGAGCCATTTTTTGTGACGGAAACCCTTTCTGTTGCTGGCCCTCGCAAAATCTCGTCCGTCACTGGCCCTAGCCCTCGCTGGGGCCAGCGACGGAAAAGCTATTCGTCACTGGCCCCAGTGGGGCCAGCAACGGATTGTATAGCCGACACAAGTTGGCGAACTTTTTGTCCACCAACTTGCCTCCTTCATCCCCCCTCACCAAGCGTCCCCCCCCCCCCCCCCGACAGCCCCCACTGCAAACCACTGCCCCCCCAATCGATCCCCCCCTCTAGCAGCCCCCCATCTCGGCAAACCCCCCAACAACCCCCCCTCTGCAACCCCCCCAATCGACCTTTCCCCTCTAGCAGCCCCCCATCTTGGCGAACCACACCCCCCCGGACCCTCCAACCTTGACCCCTCCCCCTAACTTACAAACCCCTCCCCCCTGTCCAAGCCCCTACCATCAACGCCCCCACGGCCCTCCCTCCAAAACGGACCCCCTCCCCCAAAACTGACCGCCACCGCCGAAAAACCACTCCCTTTACCAGCCCGTCTTCCAATTGCCGCCGTGGTTGAGTCAGCATTATTCCTGTTGCCTAATTCTTTTTGGTTCCTTGTATTATTTTTTATGATGTTAAAAATAATTTAGTTCTTGTATTTATTTTTCCTTTAAATTAGCATATTTTTGTTTGTTGTTTGATGTTAATGACCATAGATATGTTAGTATTTATTGTGGTAACCTGGCATAAAAATTTGTGCTACACAAGATCTACTATTACAAAAAATGTGTTTGATCTAAGTATTTCTAATGATTTAAATTGGTGTCATTAGAGTCATGTTGTAAGTTTTACACTAAAAATTGTATCTCATACGCTTTACTTGTTGTGAATTTTTTAACACTAATTGTTATTCTTTAAAACACAAAGTAATTTTAATTTTTTTTATATTACACTTCATTCAATTTATATTAATTTAATTTTTTTATAATTAGCTTCAATTGATTAGAAATAGCATTATTTCTATATTAAATTATTTATAACTGAATGCTTTAATTAAGTGGCAATTGGTTGAGATGAGGGGCCAGTTGCATTGGCAACTTATTTATATTTGAGTCATGTTTTGTGGACTGGGGTATCTCCCCACTCTATATATTTGTGTAGGGTTTAGATTGTATAAGTATGGACGGCCATCGTGATAGGAGTTGGATGTACAATCGTCTAACTGAGAAGAGAGAAATAACTCAAGCATTCCTAGACGATCTGGAAAAGTTTATTCAATTTGCTTTGGAACACTCAACTAATTCAAGTAGATGCCTCAGGTGTTCCTGTGCCAATTATGAGTGTTTAAAATTTCAAGAGCAGAACACGTTCAAAATCCATTTGTGTAAAAAGGGATTCATGAACAATTATAAATGCTGGGTATATCACGGCAAAGTCCGACAAACGCCAAGTGGATATTACGGGAGCAGTAGTCATCGAGGCAACCTTAATCAATACGAACAGTTGGTGATGGATGCCGTGGGATCGTCGATTGGGCAATATTTTGATCCCTTTACTCATGCTGAATATCATACATGCAAGAGGAGACCGATATGCATAATCAACCATGTTATATGGGAGAGGATCCTAATCCGGAAGCCATAGGTTCTACAAAATGCTTCAAGATGCGCAACGACCGTTATGGGACAGTTGCGAACACATTGAAAGTAGTGAGCACTCATCGCTTTCGACTACCTTAGCAACACTAAGCTTGAAGACTGATCACCATATGAGTGAGAGGAATTATAACGAAATGATGCAGATCATGAGCAAGATTGCTCCGAAAGACAATAATTTGCCGAAAGATTTCTACCAAGAAAAAAGAAAGGTTAAAGAGCTTGGGCTTAGTTGTGAAAAAAATCCATTGTTGCCCCAGAGGATGTATGTTGTACTACAAAGATGATGTTGAGCTGACCAATTACAAATTCTGTGAACATAGCAGATACAAACCTGTGACTATAGAGAGGAAAATGGACCGTCAATCATTCAGCAAGATGTGGTACTTTCCCCTTGTGCCTAGACTTCAGAGATTGTATTCGTCAGAGCAAACAATAGCTCACATGAGATGGCACCGGGAGCATCGTAGGGACGAAAAATTTGTGATGCATCCATCCGACGTGGGAGCTTGGCTTAAATTTGACGAGGTGAATCCTTTGTTTGCATCGGATCCCCGTAATGTCTATCTAGAATTATGTTCGGATGGGTTTGCTCCTTTCAACCAGACGGGCAAGAAGTGTTCCTGTTGGCCAGTGATTGTGACTCCGTACAACCTCCTACCTTCCATGTGCATGAGAAGAGAGTTCTTATTTATCAACGCGTTAATCCCTAGGCCTTCCAACCCAAAAAAGAATATAGATGTGTACCTCAGGCCTTTGATAGATGAGTTGAAGATGTTGTGGAGTGATGGGGTTCTTATATAGATGCATCATTAAGCCAGAATTTTATCATGCGAGCTTCCTTAATGTGGACGATAAATGATTTCCTTACCTATGGAATGTTGAGTGGCTGGAAAACGTCGGGGAAGCTTGCATGTCCAGTTTGTCTTGAGCAGAACATGGGCTATAGCTTGCAAAACAGTCGTAAGGTTTGTTGTTTTAACTGGCACCAGCGATTCTTGCCCCCTGATCATTCGCTTAGAAGAAATAGAAAAGACTTCATACGAAATGCAGTCGAACGGGTAAATCAACCTCGTGGATTAAGTGGTCAAGAAATATGGGACAGGGCCAGGCACATTGCAAGTGTTGAATTGGGGGTTTAATTCAACGAACCTGAGGGATATGTGGTTGATCATCATTGGATAAAATGGAGCATCTTTTGGGAATTGACATATTGGAAAGATCACTTGTTAAGACACAACCTCAATGTCATGCATATTGAGAGGAATATTTTCTGCAATATTTTGTACACCGTAATGGACACTAAAGACAATATGAAGGACACGGTCTATGCAAGACATGACATAGAAGTGATTTGCAGAAGGCATGATTTACATTTGGTGGTGGATGCTAGGGGATGGACTTCTAAACCTCGAGCACCATACACATTCAACAAAAAGAAAAATTTGGAATTGTTGCAATGGGTTTTAGATCTGAAACTCCCGGATGGTTATGCATCAAATATGGCAAGATGTGTCAAAATAGATGAGGTGAAGCTATATGATATGAAAATTCATGATTGTCACGTTTTTTCCTGAGATTGTTGCTGTGGGCCTTTAAAGCACTATCGAAGCATATATGGAGCGTTCTGACATAATTTTCCATATTCTTTAGAGAAATTTGTGCTTCTGAGCTTAACGTTGACAAGTTACGGCAGCTGGAGGAGAGCATGCCATTCATGCTATGCAAGTTAGAAATGGCATTTCCTCCTACCTTATTCGACTCAATGGAGCATTTGCTTGTTCACTTGGCCTTTGAGGCAAGGGTCGGAGGTCTGCAACAATATAGGTGGATATATCCATTTGAGAGGTAATATATATATATATATATATATATATATATATATATATATATTTCTCGCTGTTATTATTTGACCCACATGGTGCTAAAGTTATAAATACTTTATGATTGTTTATTATAGGTTTTTACGTACTCTCAAGTACAACATCAAAAATCAAAGGTACGTTGAAGGATCTATCGCTGAAGCGTATCTAGTTGAAGAGGCCACAAAATTTGCATCATATTATTATCCCTCTCAAAATATATCAAGATGAAGAGGGGTAGCTCGCAACAATGATGGCGGTAATACGAGTGATCAGATATCTATATTTACTTTTCCAGGTTAGGTTGTGGGAAAACATGAGAGTCAACTTTGGAAGGAAGAGACAAGCGAGTGGCAGAGTGGTACATTCTAAACAACTGTGAAGAGGCCACCGCATACTTAACGTAAGACTTCTTGTATTTTTACTGTTACAGTTAGTATTAAAGTATTAATGACATATTTTGTTATAGCTTTTTCTCCGATTGGGTTCGATCCTGAAATCCATTGATATCAGATTCCAAACTTGAACAATTCAAGATTGTTGAGTTTCATCAATGGTTCGAATACTTCTTCGTGCAAAATCTATCAGCTCCCCATGACGTTATGTGGAGTTTATCTTGTGGAGTTGCAATAGTTGTTGCCCAGTGTCAAAAATATGTAATCAATGGGTATCATTTTGCAACTGTAGAAGCGAACAAAAATACACTAAGTTGCAATTACAGCGTATGTTGCTGAGGTAGTCTGGTTGATGGAGTTGAGGCCGACTACTACGGGATGTTAACTGACATAATTCAGTTAGATTATCAGTGGGACAAGTTCGTGACTCTGTTTAAATGTGAGTGGTTTGATAACTCTCCTCATGGGGCAAAAGTTGACAAATATGGAAATATTGAGGTCCAGTAGTCGAGGAGGTACACGGTTGGTTATGACCCATTCATACTTGCTCAACAGGTGGAACAAGTTTATTATATATCGCATCCAACATCCCGCCAAAGGTGGATGGGAGTTATTAGAACCAAAGCACGCAATATCATACCCAACTCGAAAGAGTTAGAATCAAATGACTCTATGAATGAATAGTTCCAAGCTGATGTGGAACATGTACAGCCCGTAATTGTTGTCAATGACAATGAACCAAGCAATCTTTTTGATGAGGCGAATGGGGAGTTAGAATTGATACCTATCCATATTGTCGATGAGGAATCAGACGATGAGGAGGAAGATAATTACTCTGATAGTGAATCTGAATTTGATGACTATAAGACTCCAGAGGAAGGGGAGCAAGGAGAGGTGGAGGAAACGGAATCTTCCGGTTGACTTGTGTTAGTTCTCTATTTATAACTATCTATTCTACTAGATAATCTGTTACTTTGATAGTGACATTAAGTATATCTTTTTTATATTTTGACATAATGTTTGCCGGTGTTCATAGATGGATTGTTTAGGAGGGCATTCGGGCAGTGGTCGAAGTAGTGGTAGAGGTCAAGCCCGTCCTATCAGAGGTGGTAGGGCGATGACATCTGACCCGTCTTTAGGTAGAAGGTACAACTCTTCTCCGGAGTTGCCACCATTTCATATGTCATCTTCACCAACCACTATCGACTCTATTATGGGAGGTGCAGGTATGCCTTTCAATCCCCCTGATCCATAGCAAGGCGCAGAGTAGGTATAGTTTATGATTTTTGATTGATTTACATCTTTAGTTTTATTTAAGAAACTATGTACTAAAATGTTGCAATATGTCACATTTCGTCCTTCAGCACACCACGTCTCCTCGATGTCAGGTCGGGGAAGCTAGTTCCTCAATTGCACTGGTGTGGGGAAATGTTGATCCTGAGACAGGACTGCTGTGGATTTGTCCTCGTGGCGATTTAGAGTAAGTCATGTAAAGTTATTGATAATGTTAGAGGTTTTTACTTTTATTTTGTATGCTAACATTTATGTCATTTCCTCTGTATCAAGGTTTGAGCCTTATAATCAGGTCACGGATTTCGTGTCGGGCCAAATATTTCGCAATTTCAATCATCCTTGGGCCAATTAGAAAGAGATTCCTGAGAATTATCGGGAAGCTTGGTTCGAGGAGTTCTTGGTAAGTTTTGTAAATTATGGTTATTAATTTGTTATGCAAATGCAAAATGATCAGGTACATTTATACTTTTGAGCACTAATTGTCCGTAATTGATTTTCAGTGTCACTTTAGGTGGTTGCCTGAGCATCAAGAAACGTTGAAAAAAGCGTACAATCACAAGGAAAGCATGTGGTTGTTTGATAGGTTTTATAAATTGCAACACGGTCTAGGCAAGACTGATTGGATTCAACCTAAGACTTTACAGCAATTACTTCAAAGATGGAACATCGAAACCAAATTTCAAGAGAAGAGTGAGAAAAATAAATCAAATAGGGCCCATATGGATGACCATTATATACTGGGGGCTCTATCCCATACAGCAAGCTTCGATGAAAAATTGTGAGTACAATCATTTTCTATTTCAGTATTTGATATTGTGTACTTTAAATTAATTAACTAACGGTCATCATTTGTGATTGCAGGCAGCATTTGGGGAAGTTCCTAAAGAATCAGTTGAGTGGGCTACCTTTGAGCGGACCCATTCCCAGGAGTCTGCCGATGGTAATGGGCGTCGCTGAATCAACACCAGGTCGCAGCAATTTGTGGTGAGATATTTATTACTTTTGTTATTTGTTTCAAGCATCGACATATTTATTTCATTTCACATGCGTTATCTGTGATCTATTTTTTTACTTGCAGGAAACCTATCAGAAGCTAACACAGGAGAGAGACTCCCAGAGTGAGGGCGACCGCGCATCTTCTCAATTCGATAACGAGAGTCTATTCATTCAAGCTGTAGGAGGATTTGACAAGAAAGGCAGACTCTTCGGGATGGGTGCCTCTACAAGTCGACTGAAGCCTACGAAGCACTCCTTACTGCACAGTGAAGGTGCTGATGCAGGTAAACATAATAAAACTATTCTACATTGTTACGTTTTCATTCCCTTGTCCTTTTAAATGAAGTAGAAAAAAATAACTCACTCTGCAACGTTGTTTTTTTTAGATGAGCTTAGGAGGGTGAAGGCATTGTTGTAGGCGCAAGATGAGAGGATACGGCAACAAGAACAAAAGCAGCAGCAGAAAAATGACATGGTGAGGCAGATGTAGCTTGTACTCGAGTCCTTAACTCAGGGCAAGGGTACTTGGCCGGCTCCTGGTGGTGATGACCCTCCTGGTGGTGGTGATGACCATCCTAGTGACGATGATGATGATCATACTATTGCTTTATAGATTATTTTTTAGTATCTATTGTTCGCAACTTTATAACATATATATTTGACTTTCTTATTGTAAAAAATTCTGTATGATTGTTATTTTATATTTTTATCATATGCAAATTTATCTTGAAATTTATTTACTTTTTTAATGATTTTAATATTTTTTTATGCAATTTTATATATATTTTTAATACATACATACATACATATATATATATATATATATATATATATATTATGCAATTTTATTTTAAATTTTGATTTTTTTAAATTTAAATTTATTTTTTTAATTAAAATGATTTCTTTAATTTTTTTTTTGCAACGGAATTAAATTCTGTCACAAATATTCGAATATTGCGATAGAATTTATTCCATCACAATTGCAATGGAATAAATTTCCGTTGCTATTGCAATGGAATGAATTTTCGTCACAATTGTGATGGAATTTATTTTGTCACAATTGTGACGGAAAATTTTTCGTCGCAATTCCTAGAGGATTTGCAACGGAAAATGTTTCGTCGCAAATCCTTTAGGTTTTGCAACGGAAATTAATTCCATCGCAAAACCTCGAGGATTTGTGACGGAATTTCAATTTTCCGTCACAATTGCGAGGCCTTTTTTGCAATGGACGAATTCCATCGCCACACTATTTTGAGACGGAAAATTGGATCTTTGCGACGAAATTTTTCCGTCGCAAAGAACCAATTTTTTTTGTAGTGATTGAAAGTGGAGCTAAATCACCAAGAGGGGGGTGAATTGGGGATTTTCGAAATTCTTTCGCTGGTTTTGTTTTATGGTGACAATGCAGAACAACCAGAGAGCAAGGAAGGGAAGATGAACACAAAGGATTATATTGGTTCAACCCAACTCTTTGGCCTATGTCCAGTCCTCAAGCACCCTGAGTATTTCACTATGTCCATTGATTACACACTCTGTAACTCTGAAGCAATTCTCTCACTAGAACTCGCTCTCCCTTACAAGTTGCAATCAAAGATTTCCAAATCTCCAAGTCTCCCGACTTGAGATTCTTTACGATAAATGAATACAAGTAATAAACTCTCTTAAAATAGAAAATAAGATGAACAGTGAAGCTCATATAGTATCAATCAATACTCTGTACAGAAAGCACAAGAATAAATGAACAAATTTAATGCTCTTTTGATTTACAGCTCAATAGTTGTTGAAGAGAATTGAATGCTGCTCTATTTATACTTAGAGTTTGTTTAAAGATTGTTGCAAGCATTCATATGATTGTTGGAGAAGATTTCTATCTGTTACAAGCATCTTGGTCTCTTCTCTCTCTTCATTTTGTTCATTCTTTGTGTTGGAATGATAAGTGTTGTGTCCCTTGAGTTTTTAGCCGTTGGAATGTCAGGGTTTTAAGTAGGTGAATGTCTCTTTATCCTTTCTCCATCGTGCAAAGCTTATTAGACGAAAATATAGCAGGTTAGGTGGCTCCACATTTAATGTTCTGACAGTTCTTGTGCTTTAGTGAAGTCAACACTGAAAATCTGTTTAATCCATCTGTAAAGTGGCTGAAATACACTAGCAAATACATTAAACATATATGGTAATGTTGATGGTTAACATTGGAAAGCATTTTGATCAAATAACAAACATTACACAGATTTCGTAAATTGAAATTTTCAACTGTCACGGTTCATACTCGAGTTTGTGCATCAATACTCAAGTATGTCACTATGCACTTAAGGCCATACTTGAGTATCCAAACCAATACTCGAGTATAATTCTTCTAGAAATGAAACTCGTGATCTGTGTTTTGGAGCTTCAGTTGAACTTATGTTAATACTCGAGTATTCAACCAATACTCAAGTTTTTGACTCTTAATAGAATTTTGCCCAAAATATCAAAACCGGAGTATCCATGTAATACCACAGTATTGAAAACTCAAAAACTTCAGTTGCTCTTTGTATGACTCGATACTCGGGTATTCAACACCATACTCGAGTATGGGTTTCTATTTTGAAACTCAGAGAGAATATTAGCCAGTATGAAATTGGAGTTTCCAAAACTGGAGTTTTCCAAACTGAAGTTTGTATATGTAATAAATGCTTAAATCATTTTGTTTGGCCCAATACTCGAGTATGTAAATGTCATACTCGAGTTTTCATTTAAAAATGAAAACACTTGAATTTGGAGCCAAGTTGAAAACTGGACTTTTCATATTCCAAAACTTGAGTTTTCAAAACTGGAGTTTTCTAAATTGAAGTTTGCATTTCTTTTGTAAAAACACTGAAGAGTCTTTTAGGCCTATATTCGAGTATGCATACCAATACTCGAGTATGCTTTGATGGAAAACTTGCGATGCTCTCTGTAAGGTCTAATATTCGAGTATCCACTAGGATACTGCAGTATTGTCCTTAGTAATTTGCATTGAGCTTTTCTTTGAAATCCCAATACTCGAGTATTGCTACTGATACTTGAGTATTGTCTCAATCAGCAAGTTTTTCACTTTCTTGAGACAACTCTTCAATCTTGATTTCACAATTGATTGTTATCATCAAAACCCATAGAGAACTAACTGTGATATATATGCAAGACACCAATCACATATGAAGAACATAAGTTTTCACGCCAATGGTCTCGATAGATCTGCATTTTCATTGAATGAACTATCTTGGCTTGACTAATGAGAGCTATAGATATTTTCAAATGTGTTGCTTCAACAACCAAGCCAAGATAGTTTATTCAATGACAAAGCATATCTAGTTATTATTGAAATATATTCTTTTAGTGGGCAAAAAATATTTTTTTTTAATATTTAGACCGAATGTAAGGAGATCCAATCTAAAAAAGTTTGTCCTAGTATTTATACTCACATTTATGGTCAGACTTCATCTCTTGCCTCGCCGAGTCACACCAATGTTCTTCCTCTCCTTGTCACCTCCTTCTATTGTGCTCTCTCTCTCTCTCTCTCACATCAGGATGGCTTGGTCTTTCTTTATGTCGAGACCACTTTATATGGTGGCATCACATAGTCTTGATGTAGATAGATAACAATTCAGAACCATAGTAACGGTTCTAATAGATAATATGTGTCATGCTGACATAATAAATAATGAGTATACATAAAAAATAGTTATATATTCAGTGATGCTAATATCATACATAATGGTCTCAAGTAAACAGCCATTGTATTTAAAGTAGACATACATAACAATTTTAAGTAAGAACCATGAAGTTTTAAAAAACATTACGGTTGTTATATAAGAACCATAATGTATCGATTTTAGGCTCTTTATATGAGATTTTTTAAGCTAGTTGGACTAAAATATGTATGATAAAATAGTACCTCCCACATAGAGTGTCCATGTAATTTGGGATGTATAAGGACATTCATGGTTTTGTGGCTATAATCAATGGTACTCCATGATCTATATCTATAATAATGTAATTGTTGACCTATAACTTATGCTTCCTTCACAGCAATTAAGTCATAAAAACAATAAGGGGGGGGGGGGTGAAAAAATGAATATTACTCCTATAATAATAACCTTTGTGTCCTTTATGGTAGGGATATTCATTCTTTTGCACCCTATTCTTATTTGCCTAACTTGGTTCATTTGAAGAGATACAAGTTATAGGTCAACGGTTACATTATTATAGATATAGTTTAGGAGTGCCATTCGTTCTAGTCAGAAATGTCTTGATTTATCTCAAATTATATGGCACATTGATGTGAGAGGTATTGTTCCATTTTATAGACTCAAGTACAAATAGTTTAGATGCTCTCCCATTGAAGAGTCTTGGACTGATCTTTGCATTTTTGAATCTTAGATTTTTAACTTTGTGTCAACTACTCAATACAAAAATAGTCACAACTGCCAATTTGACAACTTTCTATAAAGGATAGGGAACCTTTGATCGAAGCAACAAGTTTTTCAAAAAAAACATGACACTTGACATTTTTATATAATGAATTAGGATACGATTTTATTGATTAATCAAACGATAAAATTCCATACCATTTTTGTTCTTCCATTTGTTAAAGTCAAAACTACAAATGCACCAAATCAACTGGGCTCATTCTTGGGCAAATACCTCAGCAATATAAACGTTGATATATATTTTATGGCATCAGTTGGTAAATAGAAAGTTAATGATCGATGCTGCTGAAAGTGCATAAAAACAATGATCAGCTTCAAATATGCAAATCCTAGGAAATGAGCAAATTACTAAATATGATTTAATCTTAACCACGTTATGTCCGACTGGGTCAATAGTTTTGTTTTATTTGTTCATTATGAGACAAGTTCCCACCAAAAAAAAAAAAAAACCACAAAAAATGTCATAGTATTCTCATTAGCTTCAGATAAATGAATGACAAGTTGTCTAGAAAACATTAATACAATCAAATAAAACATTGACTTCGCCCCCCCCCCCCTCTCTCTCTATATATATTGCACACAATGCCGGATATATTATTTACGGATATAAATAGACTTTTCATATCGAGTTTGTTTTTTTCAAAAATTGTTTCCATATGAATTTATCATATACTCTTCCACGTGGTTTACTTGGTCAATGGTTTTGTTTTTGGGTGAGTTAGGGATAAGGACCTGTAAAAATTATATTTACTAATAAGGATCTTAGAAGTTGTAATATTTTTAAGGACCAAAAATTAAAATATAAATTTCAAATTACAAAGTTACGTTAACCTTCTCTAACTTATTTTAAAAGTTACACATTAAATTATTTTAAAAGTTACCTAAGTTAAAATAGCCTCTAAAATCTATAAATAATTAGAAATCGATTTCTTTATTGATTTTGATTATTTTTAAAAACTTAACAAAATCACAAAAAATATTATAATATATTTCTTTTTAAAATATGTGATTCTACGTAAAAAAAAAATAGCTAATTCAATTTAAGGACGCAATTGATGAGGGAACATTAGTTTATAACTAACCATCAAATATTTCTTTATCTTGGTCCTTAGACTTTATTTTCCCTTTATTTTTTTCCTTGAGGCTATAGTCGTATTCAAATAAATAGATGCCGCCAAAAAATGTCGACGTCTTCTTTTTGTAATAGGATAGTTTATTAACAACAAAAAATCAAGAAAAATAAAAAAAATTAAATAATGAGAGTGACTAAATTGTTTTGTACCCCGTTGATTCCACAACGAAAAATTTAAAAAGAAAAAAAAAACGGAAAACAGAAGATTAAATCTCATAAAAATTAAAATCATAGCTGAGTTCATTTGGGAGGTGGGATGGGGTCGCCCACTTAGACTCTGCCCAATTCTGCGCGTTCGCTTACATCACGATGGGGAGACCAACCAGAAGTCGACACATGGTCGATTGACAGATTGGGGGCAGCACGATGTGGGGCCCACTTGAGCTGTCGTCCGCACATTGGTCGGTCCCACCACGGGGATCCCATCAGTGTTTCATTGAATTTCATGAATGAATATGGTTTGGCTTGTGATATAAGCTTTGAGCCGCGTTCTCATTCATTGACCAATTCGCCTCAATCTGTGAAGGAAGTGAATGGGACCAATATTACTTTAATTCCAAATTTTAATGTGCCTAAGACGTTTTAAGATTCCCAGCCCATTACTTTATATAATGTGATTTATAAAGTGGCGACTAAAGTGTTTGCAAATCATTTAAAATTGGTGATGCCTGAGACGGTTATTGCACCAAATTAATGCAACTTTATGTCAAACTGTTTGAGTTATGATATTATTATTATTTTTTTTTACACATATAGTAGGGGAGGGGGCAGGGTTCGAACCCTGGACATAAAGGAGGCGTTGTCTATGATAATATTATTCTAACTTTAAGAAGTTATTCATTTTACGGGTTGCATGTCATTAAAGATTAATTTATAGAAGGCTTATGATTATGTTTGGTGGGATTTTGTAATGCAATGTCTCTATGACATAGGGGTGTCTATACGGTTTATTGAGATTGTTAAATTATTTTTATCTACAATATAAATGTAGTTATGTGGAATGGTTTTGGAGGACCTAGTTTTCAGTTTAATCGGAGTATTAGATAGGGTGATCATTTATCTCCTTATTTATTTATTTTGTTTATAGAAAATATTGTCACATCTCATGCAAAGTGAAGTAAGGATTTATCATTGGCATTGCAATTTCTCATTTATTCTTTGTAGATGATTTAATTTTGTTTACTGAAACAAAACTTGAACATATAGGGTTACTTAAGGCTTCCCTAAATGATTTATGTTTGGTTTCGCGGGGTGAATGTGGCAGAGTCAAGAATTTTTTCTCTCTCATAAAGAGATTGTGCATGTTTGATATAACTTTTAAGAGGGACAATCAGACTTATTTAATATTTTAATTGGACTTATGTTTTTTTTTTTGTTTGGATGAAAAATTTTCCAAATCAAGCTTATGGGGTTAAAGTTTTTTATTTGAAAAGCCAACTTTTTTGGCTTATGGAATAAAAGCTCCTTATTTAAATTTGGCTTATAGAGTAAAAACTACTTTTACAACCATAAATGAAACATAAATCATATTTCACAATCTGACTTTTATCCAATCTGACTTTTTTACGAGTTATTTTTTTCACCATTATCCCAATCTCCTGGGTTTTATGCCTACAGCTGATCTGGGAAAAAATCCAGAGGTTCCCCTACATCACAAGATAATAAGTAGAGACTTTACCTGCATGTTTTGAACAAGATGGGTAAGCGACTCACTAATTGGAAGAGTAATTCTTTATCAATGGCAGCCAGGCATACGTTATTTTTTCTCCCTCTTATTGCATTCATCAGGAACCGCAGTAGGAAATGAGTTATAAATATTTTTTTAATTTTTATAAATTCTTATATTAATGACAATTAGACATGATTTTATATATAGTATCCTAGAGAGTTTAAACTGATCAATCCTTACAAATTAAAATAACTTTCATGATCTCAAACGAGTTGGTAATTTTGAACATAAGTTAATTAATCAACAAACGATAATTTATTCTGAAATATTCCAAACTATTAAAATAAATTTGAGAGTAAAAAAAAGGTAAAATTTTAGCATATGAAACATAATTAATATAGCTTATTTGTATATGGAGCCACTTGGCTCTCAAATGATAATCAAATATCATTACAATAAAACTATTGACGCTAAACCTAGTTAATAATTAAATGTTTGAATATTATATTATAGGAGTCAAGCTTTTAAAATTTGATATATATTTTTACCCAGTTCTATTAGATTAATGAATTCTTACTATATCCCCACACCGAAAATAATTGGTCAAAAAAATGGCACCGAACAAATGATTGATGTAATGGAAGCTAGCTCACACCATATATGAGTTGTGCACCCCACTAACCCTTTGCGCACAATAGTAGACATTGAAATATAAATTGTGTTCACACAATATAAATTATTTTACTTGTTATTTTAGAAATTTTTATCTGGGATTCATATTAAAAAATCTTAAATTCAATCTAGTTAAAATATTGAGCACATATTAGTTTGATATTTTTCCAATGACTAGTATTTTTTTAAGGTTTTAAATTTTAAATTTAAGGATAAATTATCAAGAAAAAAAACTCTCTGAATTTTGAATAATGTAAAAATGACCACCTTAATATTTTAAACTCACTAATAAGGTACCCTAAAATTTTAATTTGTGCAGATAATCCTCAATAATCAATTATATATCCCTTTAAACTTATTTTTGTGTACGTACAACCCCAAAAAATTTAAATTATATGTAGATAATAACCCCGGAAATTTAAATTATGTGCAAATAAATAATTAAAAAACTAATAATAATAGAGCTATCTATATAAATGTGAAGTTCAAGGAAGGGGTTGTATACAATTTTGCCTAATTTAAATCTCAAAATATCGTTGAAAATTAGATTTTTTAATAATTAAAAAATAATCATCAGTTTTTTCCCCCGAAAATGAGGTGCATGGAATAGCCTAGCTAGTGAAGAGCACGCTTCCATATCGGATTGATCTTTCTCGTGTTCTTTTGCATTGTCATTGACTTTGTCTTTTGGATCATTTGGCCACCTACTCTTGAGTAAAACAAAAGGTAACATTGAATGGATTTTAATTTTCTAATGTTTACGAAATACACTGTACTTTATTAATTACTTTTAAATAGTCCCAATTGTTAAATTTTTATATTATATATATTTGCATATTAATTTTTCTTAATATATAATAGGAATTGGAATTAGGATTGTTATTTGTTTCTGATCATTGACTATTTAATATGTACTTTATATTTTGGTTATTTTATATATCTATTTGATGGTAAAAATTGTTATATATTCATTTATTTGCAAAATTATAAAATAATTGAATATCCCTAAATAACGGATAGAAAACTTTTCTATATAGATATTTAAGACAACGTCCCATTTCTACTCGAATGTCTGACGCCGAGCCTCGGCTTCAAGCCGATGTACCAACTTGTTCGTATGGTATAGAGTATTATTTATAGAAATATTAATTAATTAAAATTACAAGTAATGAATAATAGTAGCTGACCTGTATGATAAAAGCGCGTATTAAATGAATACTACCTCACTTTCTTTAGACGGAAAAGTTTCAGTTAAAGGCTTTTTCTAATTTAATTAATTAATTAATCATTGTATTTAAAAGAGAGAATTCTATTTAGGTCTTGGATAAAAAAAAAAATACAATAAAATACTCTATTAAAATCTCAAAATTACATTTAAATTCTATGAAGCCTTTTTGCAATAAATTTCTAGTGCTAACTGCTTATGAATTTAAATTCATAGATTTATAAACTGAATTAAAATTTATTATAAGAAAATTTCATGGGACTTAAATATAATTTTAAAATTTTAAAAGACTATTTGTTATATTTTCTCTTATTCAGAACATAAATACTACAATTTTACCTATTTAAAATAGAAAACACATATCATATACTAGTAACATTTAATATAAGTATGTGAAAACCAGGAAAGCCAGCCTGAAAAGGTTCGTCTGTATTCTTTCACAGCTTCTTCCCTCTCTCTATTTCTCTATCTGTCGCTCTCTGTGGGCAAATCTCACGCGGAACCCGAGAACTACCCTCACCTCCAGGATTTCCTCCAGCTGATTCGCCGGAAGTTCTGCACCGAGTCAGCTGCAATGTGGAGCTCACGCTCTCTCTCTCCTTTGCTCACTCTGTTTCTTCTTCACTCGGTCGTAGCTCTGGTCTCTGCTCAGGGATCTCGCAGAGCCACATGGAAGACACTAAGCGGTATGTGCCTTGTTTTACTAGGATTTTGTTTCTGTTTTCGTCCCGATCACGATGTTCAGGGTGTTTTTTCTTGACTTCTTGGGTCATGCATGAAGGGTAGGTGAGATTGAGCTCGTCGCGTCTTTGTGCTTGCTCACTTTCATTATGGTTCTTGGTTTAGGAAGAATGATAGGTTTTTCTTAGCTGAATAAGTATTGCTTTCTTCTTAATATGGTGAATGGGCGGGCTGATTAAGTAGTGTTGAGTAGAAATTACTCAATACTTTGGCTACCAAATGGAAGATCTTCGCATTTTTTGCTTGTAAACTTGGATGATTTTTGTTGGGCAAAGGAAATTTTGTCTGGCTGATCAGTTGAGATTTTGTACAGCTAACGAATTAAGTAGGCCTCTTTGCTGGCTGTACTGCTAACTAGAAGTTAATTGTTGCGTAAAGAAAGAATCGATGTTCCTTCAGTTGAGTGTGAAAATCGTACTCGGAACCTTGAGCAGAAGAATATTGCTTCGGCGATGATTGCAATAATTAAAAAGAAAAGGATTCCCATAAGTCTACTTTTGATGTTGGTTTTACTGGGTTCAAGTTTTGTCAGAATGCATCTTTCATATATATTAATAATACAAAGATGACGAGGGGGTAGTTCTGGAAGTTCGTTATTTATCAAAAGCGATTAGGAATTGCTTCCTGCATGTTAATGGACTGTTTGTATTTTGCAACTTCAATTTATTGGACTTTTTTGTAAAAGTGGAGTGGCGTGGGCCTATCAAATTCTCTTGTTATATTCAATTTCTGATACCATGAGGCATTATGTTTGAAAACGTCTGTACTTTTATGAACTATTCTCTCTTTTCATGATTTCATTTTGCCTTCTTTTATTTAAGGATGAATGTGGCTCAATCATCCGCTTGTTTTGCAGGAGATGCACCATTAGTCATAGCACGTGGGGGATTTTCAGGGTTGTTTCCTGATTCCAGCCTAGGTGCTTACAATTTGGCACTAATAACCAGCCTTCCAAATGTCATTTCATGGTGTGACGTGCAATTAACAAAAGATAGAGCTGGGATTTGTCTTCCAGATGTCAAACTTGACAATGCTACTGACATTGTTGGCATTTATCCAAATAAGTCCACCACTTACTTAGTTAATGGTGCACCAAGCCGTGGATACTTTTCAGTGGATTACACGATAAAGGATATATCTCAAGTTTCTTGTAAGTTTAAACTTTTCTTAAATTTGTTACTTAACCTTATATAATTCTTATATGGAGGATGTAAGAAAAATCACAAATTTAGGGAAGACTGAGAACAATTCTTGTATTTAAAAACTATTCAAACTCTTTGATACTTGATATTATCTTAAGGAAGGAAACTGTCTTAAATTGTTTTTGGTTCTTCAATACAGGTATTTTGCAGTTAGATTGCTAGTAATGCAGAAATAAGACATTAGATAAGCTGAGTGCGCAGGCCCAAATAGCATTCTTCATTATCAAATGTGAACTTCCTGAAATACTGATTCGTACTGAACTGGAAGAAACTGGGATTCAATGCCTTCTATTAATTAATGCAAGCAAGCCTACTACTACTATCCCACTAGGTGTGATTGACTACATGAATTATACGATGCCATTGTGTTCTATTAATAACCAAATCCTTGGATAGATTGTTAATCAAAAGATCTCACTCAATAACTTCATTGAGTGTTCTTTTCAATCTTCCTTTACCATTTTCAAAGGATTCCATGCTGCTTGATCAACACTCCTCACCGGCACATCCAATAGCCTTTATGAACATGTCCAAACTACTTCAAACAGTTTTCTACCATTTTTCTTCAATAGATGCCACTCCCACTATTCCATATATATGTTTATTATGAATCTTATTTTTTCTTATAGAACCACACATCTAACACAACATCCTCATCTTGGCTACCTCCACTTTATACTCATGTTGTCCATTTAAAGTCCAACATTCACTAACATATCGCATTGTTGGTCTTATAGAAGTGTAATAAAACTTCCCTTCTACCGTATTAGGTACTTTCTAATCACAAATATTTCTGGTAGCTTTTCTCCATTTTAAACCACCCAGCTTGAATTATATGATTAACATCTTCATTAATTTCACCATCTATCTGTATGATTGATCCCAAATATCTAAACTTTGCTACTTGTGGAATGATTTGATCTTCCAATTCTTGTTTCTACTTCGACTCAAGGGTTCTTCACCATAACTCAAGTTTAGAGTTAATCTCTTCTCTTAACTCAACCTAGAGAACTATATCTTCAGCAAAAAGCTAGCACTTAGGGATTTCTTTTTTGATAAGCTTAGTTAGAACATCTAAAACTAGGTTAAACAAATAAGGGCTCAAAGATGATCTTGATGTAGGCAAATCCTTATAGGAAAGTCTAGACATTCTAGCACTAGTTGTTACCCCATCTTACATATTTTGTATGACTTTCATATATGTAACGCATACACTTATCTTTTCCAAAACTCTCCAAAGTATGTCTCTTGGCACATAGTTTTATGCTTTTTCCAAGTCAATGATAACTATTTGTAAGGCTCTTCCTTTGTCTCGCTACTTTTCCATTAACCTCCAAATGGAAAAGATTTATGTTGTAATAACTATCTGAGCCTAGGCATTAGACGATATCTCAAAACATTGGGAATTTTTTCCTTCATTGGAATTTCACCTTTTTGAAAGCCAAGTTACAGTTACTGTCTCATTCAGTTGGTCCTCTATTTTCTTTTCCTTCTGTTTTTTTTTTTTTTTTTTTTTAAAGGAAACCAGTTTTAAGCTGACCTTTGAAGTTTGAGTCATTACTGATTTTCCTACCAAGGCAAGCCACCCGTGCAATTTTGGCAGAAGCATGAAAGTGATCCTTATCTTAAATTACAACTATAACTAGCTATTGTTTCCAACTATAACCCAATCAGGTGTTATGTTATAATGGGGATGATATATTCTATGACTAGGTTGCAACTAGAGTTTATGGATGCTGGTACATCACAGTCATATTCTTACTCTCTTCTCATTACACTTAGCATGTGAGACGTGATCCATGACTTTTTATTATTGTTAGTGCCAAGCCAAGAGCCTTCCCTGTCAAGGATAATGAGCAATTGCTATAGAACACTACGGACAGTTAGAAGGTGTAATCTTGTTCTCAGTATTAAATAATCAAGTGGCCACATGCAAGCTTGCTGTCCACATCTTAATTGAAGACTATATCTTTTTCAATAAGTTGCTGACATACTGCTTAGAGTTTCTAGAAATATCTTGGTTTGACTAATCAGTTGTGACTACTTATGTCTTGACTGTCTTGCTTATAAGTTTTGCAGCGTTTTTCTAAATGGTAATGCTTTGTTGTTACTGGACAGTGGCTCAGGGAGTCTTTTCTCGAACTAACAAGTTTGATGGCAATGGATTTCCAATTCTTACTGTTGAGGAATTCAAAAAACAAGTTGCCCCACCAATCGTGTGGTTGAACATTCAGGTAAACAGAAGGCACATTTCTATTGTCATCATTAGGTCTGTTTTTTCCTCAACATTAGTCTTTGTTTGTTTCTAAGTCAATTCTTTTTTTCATTGATATACTGCAGCATGATATGTTCTACTCGCAACACAATCTGAGTATGAGAAGCTTTGTACTTTCTGTTACTAGAAAAGTAGCTGTCAAATATATCTCATCACCTGAGGTGAATTTCCTGACAGGTATAGCGGCACGCTTTAACCCAAATATAACTAAACTGGTCTTCAGATTTATGGGACAGGATGACATAGAACCATCAACCAATCAGACTTACGGGACAATTCAAAAAAATCTTACATTTATCAAGAAATTTGCTTCTGGAATTATGGTTCCCAAGAGTTACATATGGCCTGCAGATTCTAGTTCTTATCTACAGCCACATACAACTTTGGTCTCAGATGCTCACAAAGCAGGACTAGAAGTTTTTGCATCAGATTTTACTAATGATGTTCCAGTTAGCTATAATTACAGTTATGATCCTCTTGCTGAGTATCTCCAGTTCATTGATAATGGTGAATTCTCTGTTGATGGTGTGCTGTCGGACTTTCCTATAACTCCATCTGAAGCTGTGGGTAAGTTACGTTTTCTTTAATGGTCAGAATGGCTTGTTATTAATCGTAAGCATTTGCATTATTGTTACTATTATTATTAACAACAACAAAATCTAGTTGATGTTGGTTTTCTACTTCGTGTTTTATTTCTACATGGAAATGGTGCTTATGTGGTTAAAATGATCTGAAGCAAATTTTATTCACGTCTTGAACTTGCTCACAATATAGCGTTGCCTTAAATATATGTCTCCCACATAATAAACATTCTTTCCCTACGGATATTTAGTCAGTATGGAGCATATAAACATTTGAATCCCAAAATTCTACCATGGGAATTGATAGAAGGGTGGGTTAAAATAATCTCTAAATAACTGAATATTCATGGAAGTAAGTATCCCTTGCAAGTTTGTTAGCTTTCCAGAGTGGATTTGTTCTGGGGTAAAAAAATCAATTCAGCATGCTCTGACATCTTATGAAAGTATCTGATATTAGCTGCATGCATATTCTATATACCTTACCAATTGTGACCTTAGAATATGTGTGTTCTTTCTTTGCATTCAAGTATTGCCAAACTTTTGGTTGCTGATCGGAATGAGATTGTCTTGGAGGTATCTGATTCTCTTCTTAAATTGCAGGTTGCTTTGCTCACCTAAGTGCAAACGCTGCAAAAACAGGTGCACCACTGTTTTCTTGTGCTTTATGGAATATGTATTCTCATCTTTTTTTTTGAGTATTTTCCAAATTCTTTCATTGTGTAATTCTGTAATAGTGTAGCTTGAGTCATCATTAACTTTTTTTGGTGTCTTTTTAATTTTTTGTTTTAGTTAACATTTCGGTCATCTCAAAATTTGGGGCAAGTGGAGACTATCCTCCTTGTACTAACTTGGCGTACAACAAGGCCATATCAGATGGTGTGGATGTTCTTGATTGTCCTGTTCAGCTGTCAAAAGATGGAATACCATTTTGCCTCAGCTCCATAGATCTTATAGAGAGCTCTACAGTTGCTCAATCAAGTTTCAGCAGACTGGCGACATCTATTCCTGAAATCAAGTCTGGCAGTGGCATATTTTCATTCAGTTTGACATCAGCTGATATTAGTTCCTTGACCCGTAAGTCGGAAAAAGTTCCATATTAGTTATTCTAGTCTGAAGTCTGGCACTTATCTCCAGCTTTTCCTTATAGGCCTGATCTTCCCTCCCCCCGACACAAAAAATAAAAAATAATCATTCCTTTAGGTCATGGGGCCTCTCAGCAAGTGGTTTATAATTCAAATAAGCTAAACTTTATGTAATTTGAAAGATATCCACAACATAGAAAATCATGTATCATGGATAACTGGGAAAATGGCCTTTCTACATAATTGGTTACATTAATGGGTGGTATATTACATGAAATGATGTATATTTCTTTTGATCTGTTAATAATGCACTATATCCATCTTGAGATAAATTTTGGCCTTTTGCCATCATAAGTTCTTTTTATCTTGTGTATTTTCTGTCTGGTATGTATGACATTTGCTTTTTGATATAGGCCAGGAAAGTAATTAAAACATTCCCAAAAGTTTTGACATTTGTGCTTTTGTGTTCTCTACTTTTCCTGCAGCCTCAATATTGAACCCATATGCAAAATACACATTGTTCAGGAATCCAAAAAATAAGAACGCTGGGAACTTTTTGACATTACAAGGTTTCTTGTCCTTGGCAAAAAATCAGACTTCTCTGTCTGGTGTCTTGATCACTGTTGAGGTGAGTTCTGCCTTGCCTATGCTACTGTTCTCCATGATGCATTCCATTATAATCTGAATGCAATTGAAGAGTAATAATTTCTGCTACATTTCAAAATGGAGAATTTGTGATTTGTTTTCCACGTATGATAATCACGGTCATGTACAAATTCAGACACATTATTTTTGTCACCTCTTCATTGATGTTACTCAATTTTTAATTGTGGTCAGATTTGTTCTGCCTGAAATTGTGATGATGGAGTTTTGAACTGATGACTATCTTTTATGCAATAATAATTTCATTGTTATTCTTAATGCATTCATTATCTCAAGACTAAAGAACATATAGTAGTGAAATTTCAAATTTAGTTTTTCAGTGATATTTGGCTGATTGCCCTGGAGATTTCAAATTTGGAGAACAAGAGCCAGAAATATTCATATATTTGTTGAGTTGCAAGCAAGAATAGGAATTTGAATTTTTCATATCTTAAATTTTGTTATTAAAATAAATGTAATATTTCACTATTTAATGCTGCACTTGTACTTTGGCCTTACAATTCTCTTTGTTGAATCCTACAATAATATAAGTTATTTACCTTGTTAAAAACCATATTCATGTGAGTTTTACTCACATTTCTTCTTAAATGATTCCGTGTCTGAATATATTTCAAAGAGAAGAACTTGGGTGGTTTTATTCACAAAGGGCTTTATTTCATGGTGATGAATAATGATTTTGTTCTTTGCTTGGGCTTTATTTCATTACCTTCAGGTGACAAATAATGATTTTTTTCTTAACCTGCAAAGAAATGAAAACAACACATGTGCAACCACAATGTTTTTTCATTGTTTTATTTTTGTCTCTTTTAATTGATATTTCTGTTTTCACCCAAAAAAAAAAAAGAGATCTGACATTTCTGTGTTCCACTATTATCAGCATGCAACCTATCTTGCTGGGAAGGTTGGACTTGATGCAATTGAAGCAGTCCTTACAGCTTTGAGCAAAGGTGGTTATGATAAGCAAGGGGCACCAAAAGTTATGATTCAGTCCTCTGATAGCTCTGTACTAAAAGAATTCAAGAGTAAATCTAAATATGAGCTTGTCTATAACATTGTTGAGGACGTTAGTGATGCTGAAAAAGCAGCTGTTGAAGAGATCAAAGGTTTTGCAAATTCTGTTGTTGTTGATAAGCAATCTGTGTTTCCTGAGAACTCAGCCTTCCTGACTAGCTCTACCAATATCGTGCCAACGCTGAAAGCTTCTAACCTCGCTGTCTATGTAGAAAGATTTGACAATGAGTTTGTATCACAGGCCTGGGATTTCTTCTCTGATGGAACTGTGGAGATCAACTCATTCGTTCAGGAAGCTGGTATTGATGGTGTCATCACAGGCTTCCCAAAGACAGCTAATAGATACAGAAGTAAGTGCTATGGTTATATGAGTAGTTTTTGCTTGATGTTTACATAAAATAATTAGTGAGTTTCTGCAAAAAATGTCTCCTAATCCTGAAATTACCGATATTGTTTGGATTGCTTGTTTGATAGTCGTTAATACGCAGCTTTTGTCATGCCAGTTCACTTGGCCTACTCTGCTAGTATAGCTGTAGATTTCATATAATACCTGGCGTTTTGGTACATTAGCATTTCATATCATTTGATTTCTTGAACGTCATGGAATTAAGATACCAATGACATAGGATGCTAAGATATCTAAGATATTCATTTTTGGGATGGCAATTGATGAGATTTCATATTAAAAGGATTTTTTGATATCCATGTTTAATTGCAGATATTAGCCACTGTTACTTCTTAGAATGCCAAATACACATTTTTAGACAAGGGAAAAATCGTTGGCTGGGAAAAAAAAAATAGATAAGGGAAAAAATTTGTAACCTGAATTCAATCCCAGGTATCTTTGATATTTTGACTTCATCTTTATCATTGCATCAGAGCCTACATCAAATGTAGGCTTGAAATTCAGTCTTAAGTTTTTTGATAGGACCAAGATATTGAATCCTTTTTAGTTGATGGCCTAATTTTTTTGTTTTTGTTGGTCTATGATATTATTAAGTTGATCCATTTCAGTTACTAATATGCTTGTTTTTCATCCTTACTGTAGAGAACCCTTGTTTAGCAGCTAAAACTACACCTCCTTACATGCAACCCGTTAAACCTGGTGATCTTTTACAACTTGTTACCAATGATTACCTGCCACCGACCCAGGCTCCTCTCCCACCCCTGAAAGAATCTAACGTGTCAGAAGCAGCTTTGCCTCCCGTTTCAAACCCATCAGCCCAGGCTCCGGCCCCTGCCTCTGGAACAAGGACATCTCCGCTTGGCAGCTCACAGGCGAAGGTTAACATCTGCTTCTTTTTGTCCACTTTTGCTGTGCTTGTATCTCTCCTTCTGCTCCTGTAAGTGTTGAGATCTCCCAACAGCATTAGAGAAAGCCCAAAAAGAAAAGAAGAGAGAAAGAAAAAGGTTGTTCATGCTTGTTTTGGCTTTCTACTCTTTCCTGCATTGAGTAGTAGTAGCCTGAAGTTTTCCTGCTTCAGACTGCATTAACATTCCAAGTCATTTTTCCCCCTTAACATGAGTATATTCTTTCCCATAATTGTTGTAGCTAGTTATGTGTATCCTCCCTCTTCTATGAACACAATTTGTGTATTCTTTTTAGATGAGCGTGTTGTATCATTTGTTGTAATGTAAGATACTATTTATTTGTGTGTGAATTTGATATGACATAAGCATGTGGAAGTTTTCCTTGGGGATCCATTGGCTTCATGTGTCAATTGAAGTAGACATTTTCTTTGTTTTTATTGGGGGGGTAAACGTAGACATTTTCTTACTATTAATGCTTGACTAGAAAACCTGAGAATCTTAAGACGGTTTCCTAGTAATTGTTAAATAATCTTACTATATTCTAAGATACTGTTTGTTTGATGACTTTTTATCATAATCTTCTATTTTTATTGCCTTTCAAGTTTCAGACATATAGTTTCACTTTAACACAACTGATTTTGTACTGAAGTTTAATTATTCATGAAATTTCTGAGCAACATATATTGTGTAGCTTTCCTTCAAGTAAATTTCTTTTCTGAGCAACGTGTAGCTTTCCTTTCATTAATTTCTTTTGCCGTTTTTCCCCCCAACTTTAAACCACAATTCATTCAAATTTTAAGAGGAATAATGTTGGAACTCCATTTGGTAAAAAAAAAAAAAAATGTTGCAACCCACAATTGATTAAGGGTTGTGCATCCCAAAAATTTTGAAAAAAAAAAAAGGGATAAGGTGCAATATAATTTTGCCTTACAAGTTTTCTCACGAAAATTGGTGGGTGTCTGAGTTTTTTTAAGACTTATCAATCTTGAATAACCAAAAAAAGGTGCCATGTAGACCCACCTGTTTTCCTTTACCAAATCTCCACCTGTTAATTAAGGTTAATCTTGATTATCTCATTTATTAGACTAAACTGATACATGTGGCGTTACTTAATACGACGCTACTAGTGACGTCATGTCACCTGACGCCACTATGTTAGTGACGTCAATTAACTTGACGCCACTAGTGGCGTCCAAGTGGCGTCAACATTAATTGACGCCTCGCCTCTAGACGTCAATTTTGGTGCATATGGTGTCAATTGACGCCACATGCACAATTTTTTTAAAATACAATTTTATAATTATATTTAAAATTATAAATAATAATTTTACTTAATTATAAATAACAAAATTAATATATAATAGTTTTAACTAATAATTAAGAAAATTATAATATTTAAAATATTATAAACCATAAGATAGATGATTAATTATTTAATATTTTGTACATTAATAATTTTATATATAAATTGTAAATTATTATTAGGTAAATTTAATTAAATAATTTGTGATAATAATAATTAGTGAATTAATAAAAATATTTTGTGAAATATGTTTGACTAATTATTGTTCTCTATTTAAGCTTATCCTATATATCCTAGTGTCCTCTATAAAAAATAATATACAATATATTTCATAAAATATTTTTATTAATTCACTAATTATTATTCTCACAAATTTCTTTAATTAAATTTAGCTAATAATAATTTACAATTTATATATCAAATTATTAATTTAAAAAATATTAAATAATTAGTCATCTATTTTATTGTTTATAATATTTTAAATATTATAATTTTCTTGATTATTAGTTAAAATTATTATTTAATAATTTTTTTATTTATTATTAAGTAAAATTATTATTTATAATTTTAAATATAATTATAAAATTATATATATATTTTAAAAAAAATATGCCACAAGCGTCAAAATTGACACCTAGAGGCGTTAATTAATGTTGACACTAATGGTGTCAACAATGTTGATACTACTAGTGTCAGGTGACACGACGCCACTAGTGGCGTTGTGTCACCTGACATCACTGGCTGCATTAGTCTAATAAATACTTTGAATAATGCCTTATTTTAGTAATTTTTTTTATAAAGATTTTTATTTTGGTAAATTTCCCTCTCCTTCACCATGTGATTAGGCTCCCAGTCACTCCAATGGTGTCCCATTTCCATGGTTGTGAATCAGGAGCCGACAATGTGCCTCTATAATCCTTACAAGGACCTGCATAGTTTTCAGCCTAATATTTAGGATGGGATTTATATTTGGGATAAAGGCAAAAATATATTACTTAAACTTTAAAATCTCAAATCAATTTTGTCGCTAACAAGAGTATAGATTAACTATAAAAGTATAGCAATTAACAACTCATTTTAATAGGAAAATCACTTATTCGGGATTTTGAAGTTTAAATAGTTTTTTTTCCCTCTATATTTTATAGTCTTATCTTATAGTTGATGACTTTTCATTTTTAATAGATTTGATATATTTGAATAGTAATCAACGTTAAATTAAAGGAACTTCTTGAGATTTTTTATGAAATGTCAATTTGGTGCATCATTTATGAGATTTCAACTAAAATAGATGTGTTTTAATTTAGGAAAGAAATAATAAACAATAATAATGGGAAGTTTTCTAATATACACATATATATATAGGCTAAAGCATACATTTAGTCCTTTATATTTGGTTTAATTTGGTCCTTTAAGTTTATAAAATACATTTTTAGTCCTTTAACCCTAACACCATTAGTTTTATTTACCAAAAAATGATAACTGTGTAATTAAATAAAGTATGCTTAAATTTAAAAAATATAAAAAAGAATTATTGTACTAACCAATTAAAAAATTTAATAATTTAAAAACAACAATCACCTATCTTCTTTCCACTCATATGCGCTCCTCACTCTTCTTTATTAATGGCTTCTCCGGTCCAATGTTCCTTCCTTTTTCTTACTCTTCTCCTGGCAGTCGACAATCATTCCACCTCTAATCCATTAATCATAAACATATATGTGTGTGTGTAATACACCAAAAAAATATAAAATGATTCAGATTTATTATTATAATTATAATTATAATTTTCTTTTCTTTTAATTGATAGGAATATTATTGTTTTGGTATTTTTGGGAGGAGGCAATATATACCTCCATATATATGGGAGGCATAGTGAAAAGATGTGTTATATTTTGTTTTTGGGTTAGTGATGGTAACAGAAGAGCTCAGAATTTGTTTAATGGAGGAAGATTGAAGCTTGGAGATGCAAATGATCTACAACTGAGATAAAAATCTGGTATTGGATTTTTGTTTCTCCTTTCATTTCTTTTCTTTATTTTGTCGTGTAGGATTAAATTTTCAGATTTAATTTGCTTGTATGATACCTACTAGCCCTACATAGTCTCATTAAGCTTACACTTAAATTAATCCAATTAAATACTTATAGCCAAAGACATTAGGGATTAATATTAGTGAGGATGCCTTTTAGTGGATCAAAAGACACCCTTAGATAATTAAGAGTCCTAGACTAGAAAATATAAATTTGAATACAATGAAGAGGATAAATTAGACACTAATGATCCATTTGGTTCAAGGCATCCAAGGGAATATAATGCAATGGAATGGAATGTTATAAAATGATGATTACATGAATTTGTTTGGTTTCTATTAAGGAAAGATGATACATATGTATAAAAAGGTTTAGTTGGATTACATTGAACATGAGAATACGTGGGAATAGTATAGCAAAAGACAAAATTTCCTACATAGAGGGTTCATGGTAATTTTTTCATTTTATGTTGTATGCAAGTTCGGTTTATAATAATTTTTTAATATTTAATGATGGAAATATTATACACAGTGTAGGTTGGGTTAATGCTCTTTTTTTTAATATTTAATGGTGAGAATATTATTTAATGGGATATTTTAATATTTTTAATAATGAAATATAATTTTTTAATGGTAGAATATTTTTAAAATTTGTATATTATGAATTAATTTTCTTAATACTTAATGGTGATAATTATTTAATATTTAACAATGTTTATGGGTGGACAATTTGGTCAATTTCAAAATCATAATAGCAATAATTTCTTTTTCATTTGATTTCAGGATGTTTGCATCTCCATTCATCAATTTTAATAGTGTAATCCTTTATTATATAAATACAACCAAACATGTGAAATTTTTCCTTAGAGAGTCCTTTGGTTTCATGTGTCTAATAGAAGAAGGCATTGTCTTTTGCCTTTTTGTTTTGGGTAAAAGTAGACATTTTCTTATTATCAATGCATGACTAGAAACCTGAGAATCGTGAGAAGAGAGTTTCCTTGAAATTTTCAAATAATCTTATATTATTAAATTTATTGGTAAATGTATTGGTTTTGATGATTTTTACCATAATATCCCCCTTATTTTTATTGCATTTGAAGTTTCAGACGCAGTTTCACTTGAATGCACCTGATTTTATACTTGTTTAATTATTCTTAAAATTTCTGAGCAAGATGTGTTGTGTCGCTTTCCTTTTTCCTTTTTCTTTTTTCCGTTTCGTTTTTTAACCTTTTTATATGGAAACCACAATTCATTCAAATTTTAAAAGGAACAAGGTTGGAACTCCACAATTTGATTAAGGATTGTGCATACCAAAACGATTTTATAAAAAAAAAAAAAAAATAGAGTTAAGCAACAATTTTGCATTAGAAGTTTTCTCTCAAGAGTTATGGGAATCCGGGGTTTTTTTTAAGACCAATATCAACTGAAAATCTAAAAAACCTTGCAATGTTGACCTACTTGTTTTTCTTTACCAGAGTCGCACCCCTTAAACTGATGGGTTCTGGTGACCCTTCTTATGGGGAGAAAGGTCCAAATTGTATCAATTTCCTATTTTATGTACTTCTTATTTTATAAAAAGAAAAAATGGAAAGAAAAGGAAAACATGAAAGAAGGAAAAGCGTGAGAGAATGTAAAAAGGGAAAGTTTCGTAGTTGTTTTTTGTGATAAGAAATATTTTTTTAGAGTTTTTTAATTTGAAGTCCATATTGTGTCTCACTTATTTAAGTAGAGAAAGGGATATTAGGTTTTTGGTCTAAGAAACCCATTAGAGAGGCTAGGTAGGCCGGAGAGATCTAATTATATAGTCATATGAGAGAAAAGAAGAGAGAAAGCGTTTTTCAGGGTAGCCTTAATAAGGGTTCATGATAGATAGTTCGATTGTTTTAAACAGTGGAATTGTTGTTTTTAGGCCTAGTGTAAGAGAAATTGTGTTTATGGTGAAATATGTTTTTCTGAAATTTTCAGTTTTTTAATTCCCCATTTTAAGCTTGTAGTTTTAGTTATTTGACTAAATGATTGCACGTGTTTGTTCACCTTGTTGAGACTCTCTTGTAACTTATTTTAATCATAGTAGATCATATTTTCATTGGACTAGACAACCCTTGGCTTTTGCCTTTAAACTGAGGAGTTTTTCACATTAATAGTTATGGTATGTTTGGTTATATTTTAATTTCTGTCATATATTTATTTATTTATTTTTTTAATAAACTCTTGTAAGTGATGGAGGGGATAAATCCGATGTGCCTCTTCCTAACATAAGCATAGTTAATTTTAACCATTATCTTTTTTATTAGATTGAAATCATACGTGGCACTCCTACGTAGGGGTTGTTGGAAATTATGCCCTAGGGGCTAATTATTATACTTTAAATATTATTGTTATTTAAAGTATTTTTCCATTTTGTTATCATATCATTTGCATGTTTATTATGATGACTGTATCCTTCGATATATCATAAGGATTGTCATAAATGTCCCTGGTTGATCATCTATGCGGGAACAAAGATGAAATAAGACCAGTATGACTTTGATAAGGTATGGGGATACAAATCAAAGTTGTAAGAGTATAAGATGCTGGACCGACCCACTATAAGAAAGCTGCATAGATTAAGTCATAAGCCTTTCTCATGTATAACCACGTCACAATGCCCTTTGACCTGAGATCATCATGGATTCCTATATGAGAGTCGCTGATCTTTGACTTAGTCAAAAGTCACCTTTGACCAGGTGATGATAAAGGCTTTGATCGGGATTAATGGTTTTTATGTAGAGGAATGTGAATGGTCAAGATGGAATTTGTAAAGAGGTAATATTGGGGCCCTCGATGAGTGAGCCTAAGAAATGTATGACCATGCTATGATGGAAAGGAGTTTCCATTTCAATTATTAGACTACTCAAAAATTAAGAAAGTAATGGTCAAGAACGAGAGAATTATCCTATCCACACTTCATCCTTGACCAAATTATTGCGTGACAAAAGGGACATGACATGGTTGTATGATAGGATGTATCGTATCATCGATCATCATATGAGTTAGGTAGTTGTAATGTCTTGCTAGAGGCCGTTACGACTTGTGGGCTAGTACAGTGTTGGCCCGTTGCCAATTTTATGTGGGCCTATAGGGTCGCACACAAGAATAGCATTACACGAGCTACAATGTCCAAATTTGTTGAATCTAAGATATGTCTAAGATTCAATGAATACAACATTTTATCTAGGGAGAACTTTATTTCGAAATAATAATAATAATATTATTATGTTGTATTAGTTTTGTATTTAATTTATTTGATAAATTAAGTAACTAAAACTAATTGAGATATCATATCTCAGATTTGAATTTGAAGATAGATATCATATCTCAGATTTGATTTATGAAGATAACTCAAATTAGTTGGCTTCTGATTCGCACTAAAATAGATTGGATTAAATATGTTAGACAGATTTAATTTCGAAATTAATTAATATTGATTTCAAATATTTAATGTGGCCCATAAGGTTATAAATACCCATAGGCTGTGAGTAATTCGGATTACACACAAGAGAGCTGAAGAGTCGCAGAGAAACCCTAGAAGAGAGACGTGAGACGAAAAGCTTAAAGGTGCAAGAATGCCGCCGTTCGTGTTAGAGCGCTATTCTGTGTGGATATCAGTAGAAGGAGTGGATTCGTAGAGTCGACTCTTAGAGATTGATCGAGCAAAAAGGCATTAGCCCACGAGTTTGCAAAGCACATACATGAGTTCACATAGGTACGGTTCTTAATCACTAACCTGATTTAAATGCTGTTGATAGATCATTTTCTTGGAATTTGTAATTTATTGGATAAATTTCATTCCGTTGTGTGTACGAATCCCAACAGGGGTTACCTAATTGCCTGAAAACAAGGGTAGCTCTGAACTATGATGGTGATATCAGAGAAAAATAAAAGTCACTTAATTGCCTGAAAGCCACCACTAACCTCACCTCCCTCACCCACTGTATCATCTGCCTCACTACACGGTTAGGCTTCTTCCTTATCCTAATCGTGTTGAAGCCACTCCAATGGTTTACCATTTCCTTGATTGAGAATAGAGTTGGGAATTAGGACTGGCCCGGCCTTACAGGGCTGGCCCTTGAAGGGCCAAAGCTTAATAAGGCCGGCCCTACATGGCCTGGATTAAGAAAAACATATGTTTTTTCTAAGCCTGGCTCGAGAGCACCAAGGCCAGAGCTAGCCCTATAGGCATTGGAAGTTACTATTCCAAATTTTAACTATTTTTCCATTGTTTTTTTAAAAATATTTAGTAAATTACAACAATTAAAGTTATAATTTATCAAATAAATGTTGTCAATATTAATATCCAAATAATATGAATCATCTAACAAACAATTACATTCACCAATTTGTAATAAAAAACAAACTATTATCCATAAATAACTCACATAAAACATAAGATGCATACCACTAATTAACAATAGTACGATGACTATCATTGTCATTTTCTTCACCACTATCATCAATTTCAAAGACATTTAACCGTGTTTCAGTTTGAATGGTAGGCTTTGTTTCAGGAGTAAAAATATTATGAATTTCTTCTTTCGCATCATGAGCACATTTATTAGAAGGGTTTGTAGGGCTGGCCCGAGACCTTACAAGGCTGGCCCTTTTAAACTCAAGGCCTTATATGGTCAACCCTTTAAGGCCTATTTCATTTCATACTTCTAATTTTCAAGCTTGGCCCTTGAAGGACTAGGGCCTAAAAGGGCTGGCCCAACGGGCTTGGGTCGATTTCCTGGCTTGAGAATCAAGATCTGACTCGTAAATCCCTAATGTGCCTCTATAATCCTTGCATGGACCTTGATCAAATGCATATTTTTCAACCACATATTGGCTATCTTTTAGAATGAAAATTTTAGGCTTATCTTGTAGAGAACAATTGAAATGGATTTAAATTTGGGTACAACATAAAATTTAGGGAAAATTCCAATTAAATACCTCCCCAATTTCCAAAACCCCCAAACGTAATGTGAATTTGTAAAAACACTAAAAGACCATGTGGACTTTTCTAGGTTTTGCAAATTGGCGTGATTTTACCATCTTGCCCTTAATTTTCAAATTAATTAAAAAAAAACCCTTGCTAGAAGGCCACCCCATCGGTTGCCAGACTCCGCCGCTGGCAGCAGCTGGATTCCGGCGTCAGGTCGCCGGAATACGGCCGCCGTCGGAGTGGCAATTCTCAAGAATTGGCATAAGCATATCTCGAGAATTTTGATTTGTTTTATGAGAATTGCTAGCAAAAAAGCAATATATATATATATATATATATATATATATATATATATATTATATTAATGCACACATTGATTGAATAAATCAAGTGGCCTAGTGGTTGGGCCACTTGCTTTTCACCAATAGGGGTGGGTTCGAATCCTCCCTCTTGCACTTTTCTTAAAATTTTTTCAACAAACCTCTTCTCACCAAAAAAAAAACTGTCGGAGTTGTCGATCGCTGGACTTTGGTGGTTGGCGATCAGAGTCGTTGCCGGTCACCAGAGTCCTGCAGCTGACGCGGACTCTGGTGCTTGGCGATCGGAGTCGTTGCCGGTCACCAGAGTCCTGCAGCCAGCGCGGTGGCCCTCCGACAGGGGTATTTATTTTTTTAATTTATTTTAAACCTAAGGGCAAAATGGTAAAATCATCCCAATTTGCAAAATCAAGAAAAGTCCACATGCCCTTTCAGTCTTTTTACAAATTCACATGACGTTTGGGGGTTTTGGAAATTCAAAAGATATTTAATTGGAATTTTCCTAAAACTTATATATTTTTCCATTTTCTCTATTTATTTGATGAATGTACAGCTTCTGTCAGTATGAAATGAAGATCATGAGATTTTAATGCGAGGGTTTATATATATACTCTTTTCAGTTTTTCATATAATAATCATTGACATCTTTTTAGATGGGTTAAGAAATTTAAATTAATTATGTTAAAGTATTTATATTTATTATTTTTTTAAATTAACTTAAATGACTTATAAACTGATCTTTAATATAATTATATAATATGTGAATATCATTTCTGCCTTAAGTCAAAACGACGTCGTTTTGGCTCTCTCTCTCTCTCTGTTTATTTTTCCTTCTTTCCCTTCTTTTATTTTCATTTGTCATTTGTTCCTCTGTTTTTCAGTCACTAAAACAGAGGAGAAATAGCAGCAAAACGACACTCCACTACTCCATCAGTTTTGCAGCAACCATGATTCATTGTCTCCAAGTGGAGAATCTTGAAATTCCAGTGTCTATGTTCCGCTACCTCGTGTCTTCAACAATATACTCCTTCATTTTCCCATTCATTCTCATTCGGTCAGGGAACGTGAAATCAGAGTGTGAAACCTGGAAACGGAAAAACACAAAGACGAGTTACAGAGGAAGCTGAGAGAGAGAGTGAGACATGAGCTGAATATCATACTCTTCTACCCATCGCTGCGTGAACAGAAGAGATGAAAGTAAAAGAAGGGAAAGAAGTGTTAGTTTTCTAGATGTTTTGATGATAATTGACAATTATAAACTTAATTTGAAGTTTGTCTTTAAAAGTTGTAAAACTTTCTGTTTAAGGCAAACTCGAGTTTAGGTAGCTAAACTCGAGTTTGGACTTGATAGACAGAAGCTCAGTTTTTAACAAAGAAAGCCAAACTCCAGTTTGCATAGGCAAACTCGAGTTTGTAGAGTTACAGAGAGCAATCAAAGTTTCTAACAGTTGTAAACTCGAGTCTGTATTTATAAACTCGAGTTTAGATCAAAGGCAGTGACATTCGAATTTCAACTTGTTTCCAAACTCTACCTTTGATTCTGAGAAACTCTAGTTTACAAGAAAGTTTAAATGCTAAAAAGTTCAAAAGACTTGTAAACTCGAGTCTATGTTTTGGAAACTCGAGTTTTGAGACCAAACAAAAGCTTCAACGTTTTATCAAGTTTTCTAAATTCTAGTTTCAAACTCTGGTTTACCAAATGGAATAGCTTTTCTGTTTTCAGTTTTCACTGGAAACTCGAGTTTGGATTATGTAGACTCGAGTTTGGCATAAATAGAGATACTTGAGTTGATACTTGTTTTCTAAACTCCAGTTTAAGTTTCAGTGACTCCAGTTTGTACTTAAATGAAAAGTTTTCAAATTTCAATGTACACTGAAACTCGAGTCAGATTTCTGGAAACTCGAGTTTAGGATTATTTGAAAATACTCGAGCTATTACATAATTTCTAAACTCCAGTCTTGAAAATGAAAACTCCAGTTTGAGCCTTCAAAATTATTTCAATGTTTTAGTTTTCACTGGAACTCGAGTCTAGGTTTTGGAGACTCAAGTTTAGCTCAAACAGAAAGCACTCGAGTAAATGACTATTTTGAAAACTCCAGTTTGAGAAACAGAAACTCCAGTTTACACTTATAAAGATTTTTCAAAAGTTTCAGTTTACACTGAAACTCGAGTTTTGTATATCAAAACTCGAGTCTGGACTATACAGAGAACTAAGTAACATTTCAGGTTTCGTAAACTCCAGTTTGTGTTTTCTAAACTCCAATTTTGAAGCTCTGAACTTAAACTGAAGATTTTCATAAAAGCTTCAAACTCGAGTCAGTCACTAAATGACTCGAGTTTAGCACTGTGTTCAAAACTTCATTCAAGAGCAACTCGCGACTTTCCTCTTTGTAAGAACCAAACTCGAGTCAGTCACTAATCAACTCGAGTTTAGGAACCTTTTCAAAACAAGATGCTCTCTGGATGAACTCCAAACTCGAGTCTGGGCTTGTACACTTAAGTTTGTAACACACAGATTTGAAAAATCAAATGGCACGAATTTGCGAAAACCATTTGAATGATCTTAATACTTCATATCTTTAATTGCTATTATTCCTAATGTCTTTTAACCAGTTTGTTAGCAAGTTTCAGATGGTTTATTGAAGGAAACAATGAAGATTCAGACAATGAGCTGTAAAGCAAGAGAGAGAGAGAATATGTTGTCTTATAAAGTGCTCCAACTTGGATTAAATAATTACAACTTTAAGCATAGCCCATTCCAACACAGGGACATCAACATTATCTTCATATTAATTAAGTCCCACATTGTAAGAATGTCTACAACAGATTAGACAAAAGCAGAATCCATCCATCAAGAAGATTTTAGTGGATTCTCAACAACTAGTTTCTGGGAGTGGAGCTTAAACGGTCAAAATTCGTAGTGCTCTTCCAACAGCTATGTTCTTCATTCAAAATGAACTTCAACAGCTATAAATATGACTCAGATTCGAAGAAGAATATACATAGACAATATACAAGACATTTACAGTGAGCAACATTGAGATTTTTGTATTCATTCTTTTGTAAATTATCCTGAGAGATTTGAGCTTCAGTGTTTATCAATATCTGCTCTTAGAGAGAGTTTGTTTCTATTAATCATTTGATTGTAAAGAATCTCAAGTCGGGGGACTTGGAGATTGGTTGTACAACTACAACTTGTAAGGGGGAGTGAGTCATAGAGAAAGGATTATCCTGAGTACAGAGTGTGTAGTTGTGATATCAGTGTACAACTTGTAAGGGGGAGTGTATCCTAGTGAGAGGATAACTTTCGAGTATAGAGTGTGTAACTGATTGTGAGTGATAGTGGAAATCCCAGAGAGTCTGGGGACTAGATGTAGGTCAAGGTTTTAGACCGAACCAGTATAAATCTTGTTGTGTCTTGCTTTCCTCTTCTTACCTCTGTTCATCCCTGTTTTAAAATACACATTCCAGAACTCTGTCAAGAAAAAATTTAAAATCCCCAATTCACCCCCCCTCTTGGTGATTTGCTTCGCCTTTCAAGAAGGAGAGAGAGAGAGAGAGAGAGAGAGAGAGCCAAAACGGCGTCGTTTTGACTTAAGGCAGAAATGATATTCCCATATAATATATATTATAATTAAGTAATTTATTTAACCTTTTTAATCTTTTAAAAAAACAAGTCAATTAGTTTTTATATTAATAACGATATAGTATTGCTAAGTAGAAATGAAGTAAGAGGTGAGGTTGGTAATGGCTGGAGGGAGGGGCCAGTGAGGTTTAACAGTCAAATAAAAAAGAGTAAATGGTCAAAATTAGCATGGTTTGATAGGTACGGTAGCCGTTTTTTAGACTTCCGTAGTAACATTAATTTTTTAAAATTTAATGATGAGGCGTATAAAAAGCCTAATTAATGATGAGGGGTGTCGGCTTATATTGGCTATCCCTCTACCTAATATTCTCCGAGGAAATAATACTCTAAAATGGGGGAACCGAATAGGAAACAACTATGTTACAACAGATATGAATGATATCATGAAAGGAGAGAGTGGTAAGGGTGAGGTGAAGTGGAGTAGGGTGTGGAAATGGAGAGGACCAAAAAGAATCCAGGTTTTTCTCTGGCTTGCTTTGCATGACCTGTAATATCCCAAATTTTTGGGACTTTGTAAATTGGAATAGCTTATGGAAAATTAAGTTGCAAAATTTGCCTAAAAATTTTAATATTGATTATTGAAAATTAAAAATAAAATTTTATCCAATAATTTCCATTAAATAAACAGAATATTTAATTGCAAAAAAAAAAAAAAAAAGAAGAGATAGGACAGCAAGCAAGAAAAAATATCAGATGCATTGCTCTAGGTCCATTGTATAATCAATTCCATCATGACATTAGGCCCAACACCCTTCAACCCCAACCTCACTGAAACCAAAACGTAGAAGAAGAAGAAGAAAATACACATATAAGATAGGGTTAAGGAGCACCCAACACAACCAATTATTACCCCAGGAGCGTTCAGTATAATAAACTTTCAAGTGGACCATCCAGCACAACAATCTTTCAAAAAGGAGCGTCCAACACAATCCGTCCAACGTCCATTTTCTTAAGGTCTAACAAAAATTACAGAATAGTACCCATATGTTTCTAAAATTATACTTAAGCCACAAAAACATTTCAAACATTTTATTTTAGTCCCTCCCCGTGGAGGGACTAAAATGAAAATTATAAAAATTTTATGGGCCTGAAAGATAATTTTTTGAAACTTTGGGTTCTTTTCTGTAATTTTTGTGGGGCCATCCGTACCCCCAAAATCCGCCCCGGTTACAGGCCTTTTCTTTCGGCTTTAGCCTGACCTATGACCTATTAAGGAGGCCTGTAATTTTAAAAAAATTGTAAGCAGTCTAACAAACTATAGGCCTCACCTCAAAATAAGCCTACTTCAAATAGAGTGAAAACAAATCTACTTTAAACAGGTCAAAAATAGACCTACATCTAACAGTCTGTTTAAAGTAGGTCTTTTTTTGGCCTGTTTAAAGTAATTATGTTTTCGCCCTGTTTGAAGTAATTATATTTTCGCCCTGTTTGAAGTAGGCTTGTTTTGAGGTGAGGCTTATGGTTTGTTAAACTGTTTATAAAATTTTTAAAATTACAGGCGTCTTTAATAGGCCATAGGCCAGGTCAGGCTAAGGTCTAAAAAAAATCCTATAACTAGGGGCGAATTTAAACCCCACAAAATTACATAAAAGAACTCAAAATTTTAGAAAATTATCTTCTAGGCCCATAAAATTTTTACAATTTTCACTTTAGTCCCTCCATATAAAGTACATGGAGGGACTAAAATAAAAATTTTGAAATGTTTTTGTGACTCAAGTATAGGTTCACAAACATATGGGTGCTATTCTGTAATTTTTGCAAACTTAGAAAACAACGTTAAGGGCAAACTTGGACGGATTGTGTTGGATGCTCCTTTTTGAAAAGTTGTTGTGTTGAACGGTCTACTTGAAAGTTTATTGTACTGGACGCTCTTAGGGTAATAGTTGGTTGTGTTTGGTGCTCCTTAACCCTATAAGATAAAACAACACAACACGCAAGCACAAAAGGTCATAGCATTAATCACATAATCAAAGAAGCAGTGCCGTTCATGTAAGATTAGAGTTGCACAGCGCCATACTTCTCCAGTGTCTCGAGCCCAGTGTCATATACCTGTTGGTTCTTCTCCACAGACTGGACCATTGTTCTTAGCATTTTAGCAAGCATGACAGCAGCCCATGTCTCTTGAACTCAGTAGCTATTGCGCCATATGTTCCCCCATTATAATTAGTCGGACAGAACCATTATGCCCTCATTTTTCTCATCTCTCTCACTCACTTCTTTCGGCATTCAGCCAGAAAGAAAAACGCAGAGTGAGAGCAAGAAAGAAAGCTGAGACCGATAGTGTAAGAGTGTGATAGAGAGAGAGAGAGAGACAAGCTGAAGAGCATCCTACTCCGCTCATTTCCATCAGGAACATGGGAAAACAATTCAGCATCATTCTCCATCATTTCAACTAGAGCAATGAAGGTAACCGTAGAACCTTCTCTTCCTCTAGTTCCGTTAGTTTTTCTCATCGAATATAAAGTTTTAGGAGTTAAAACAAAGCTTGCTAAAATCTGAAACTGAAAAACAAGGGGGGCTGTTAGCGTCGGAGTATGTGCATTAAGTACTAGCGTTTTTGTCTCTGCGTGTGTGTGTGTATATGTTAATGTGAAGCTCATGTAAGAATATATTGGCATATAAACTGAAGCAACTTCTTGCGTGGAAATATATATACATATATGGTAGAAGAAAAAGAGAAAGTTACTGTCATTAACCAAAAGGAAGAGTTGCTTAAATATATAGTCAAGATGGGCTCACTTAGCTGTCATGCATGTATATAATGATTAATGCATGCCGATTGCTTCCTGTATGTGAGTATGTGTGTGTGTGTGTGTGTGTGTGTGTGTAAGCCAATGCATGCTCACGTTGCTGTCATGCCATGCGAATGAATATGTACGTGTGTAAATATGTTTACAAGGAAGGAGAAGGAAAACGTACATGCATGGAGATTCTGGATTGTGTTGTTGATGCTTCAATTCAGTCTTTTATGTTAATTGGACCGTAGCCTCTGTTTTTCTTGGCTGAAACAGAATTTATCAGCGTCTGCTACAGTGTTTTCGAAAAATGAACAGTGCACGTGTACTGTAGCTATTAACGTTACTGTTCACGTGCAGGATTTTCAGCTAAGCGGCGATTTTTAAGTAGGTGAAAACCATAATAAACGACCTTCTTTGACCCTGAAATTTTATGGTCATTTAGTATACATCCATTTAAAATGAGCTTTGGTTCACCTCAAACGGAGGTCTGTAGCTTAAGATATGATTTTTAGAAGAAGGGTCAAAATCCTGGAACATTTCTGTAACTTTTTCTGGGCGGGGGTCATATTTTTATAAACTGGGAATGATTGATATGAGATAAAATTATGAAATTTTCCAGAAAAAAAGTAGAGACGTGTAGCTTTCTTTTGGGAGGTATTTTGTAATTTTCCAAGCTCTAAGTAAAGAGTTATAATTTTTACAAAATGACCCTAGGTTTTGGAAGCTAAAACTGGACAGAGATCTTATGCAAAATTTTTGAATGGGTAAAAGAACCAGAAAATGATGATATTTTCCAAAAAGTAATAGAACATACATAGCTTTAATTTGATATATAATTTTTAATTTTTAAAGCTCTGTGCAATGAGATATTGATTTTTAAAGTTAAGCTATGAATTCTAAAAGCTTAATAGGGCAGTCAAGGAAAATGTAAAGCTGGAAATTATTTCAAAAGTTCAGACCTTTGGAAATATTTTAACATGAAAGGGGACTTGTTTAGGAACACGTGAGAGTTGACGGCACATTAAAATGATTTTTATGCGATTAATTAGAAATAATTGAAGTTGTTGAACTTTTAAGGACAGTGAAAGATAAAGGCTGAAAGTAACAAGTCTAAGTTACTTGATTAAATCCTAATGAAATAAGGGTTAAGAAGGAAAATAAACATTCATTCTCCTTGGTTCTAGAGGTATGGTTATATCCTTAGGGCCGAAAGGAAAAGGAATTAACTTCAGGTAACCCTGATGGTTGGCGAAAGAGGAACTCAAGTAAGTGACTAACGACAATGATAACCATTCTTAGGCAGACCTTGACACCCTTTTCGATCCCAACATCTATCAGACAGGAATTTAAGCACACAAGCTTGAGGTGGGTAACTTTAATTTTGATAGCATGTATGTAAGTGTTCATGTATTAGCTGATCATGTTTAGTAGATGATTTACATGTTATGTTTTTCCTAGCTATGGATTGAGACTGCGTGTCTCATAGGGCTGCGGTCCTTAGTCATTAATTGCGGTTACGATATAACTTGTTTACTTGTAAATGCGTCCAAATCATTTCGATGTCTGTGTGCAATAACTCTGGTAAATAAAGGCCCTCAGGGTTGGGAGTTACATGACCGGTTGCTCATAGGTGAAAGGAGGCAATGACTGACAGGTAGAAATGCTGCCTGCCGAAGATGTAGCGGTAATCAAGAAACATTAATGCATGTCCTGCAGGATCGCTGGGTTGCTAAGAAATTGTGGCAGGAGCTGAAATGTGGTAATCTTAGCTTAGAGTTCTATGTACTGAGAAGAGATCAGTGGTTTGACTGGAACTTGGGAAGTTCTAGTAATGAGTGGGACTTGACATTTGGTATTGCCTGCTGGTTTCTATGGAGATGGAGGAATAGTGGCCTGTTTGATGAAAACTTTAGATTACCAGGGAATCTAGGAGCAATGGTGAGGAATTATGTACATAATATTGTATAAGCTAAAAGTGATTTTGGTAGAATTCAAGGTGCAAAGGTGATTAAACAAATCAGCTGGAATAAACCTAAGGAGGGATGGACGAAGCTGAGTACAGACGGTGCTTCAAGGGGAATTGGAAAACTTGCTGGCTGTTGGGGTTTGCTTAGGGACACCAATGGAAAGTGGTTGGGAGGTTTTGCGAGGAAGTTAGGATCATGTTCAGCTGTGAAGGCTGAACTATGAGGAGTTCTATTGAGATTAATACTAGCAGCGCATTGCAATGTACAGATGCTATTAGTCGAAAGTGACTCATCCTCTGTGATTTCAATACTAAATGGTTCAAAGACAGGGTGCAGTAAGGAAGCAGCTTGCTGATAGAAATCAAGTTGATGCTGGGAAAATTTGCTGAGGTATGTTTTGAACATATCTACCGTGAGGCAAATGGATGTGCAGATGCCTTGGCGAATCTGAGTGTGGATAGGAAGAAGAATATGTCCTGTTTAATTCACCTCCTACTGATGTTAGTAACTTGCTGTATATGGATAGCAGAGGTGTAGCTTATCCGCGTATTGTAGTGCAAGATTGAGTATTTGAGCATAATGCTCCGTTGTTTACCATTTTTTTTTTAAAAAAAAATTTAAAAATCTACCGTTCAATATTTGGAGTAAAATTACAAATTGGCCTTTAAATTTTTATATCTCATCTTAAATTAATTGGGATTTTCCCTTTAAAAATTTTAACAAATTAAACAAGATAAAATTCAGTAAAGGTCATTATTTTTTTAAAAAAATATTTTTAAATGAAATAAGAAGCTAAAAACAAAACTCTAATCTCCATCAAATTGTTCTTATATATTTTTATAATAATTTATAAATGAATACTTTTAAATAAAATTATATATTAAAAGCTTGGTTCGTCCCAAATTTTTTTTGTCCTTCATCTCAAATTTGTTGGTTCTTTAGAATCTTGATTTTTTAAATAAAATGATTTATAATTACATTAAAAAAATGATTTTTCCTTTGAAAAATAATTACATGAGGCCTCAAAAAGTAATAATTATTAAATAAATTAGGGAATCTACAATTATTTTACTACAATTATCTCATAATAACACTTTAAAACTATATAATTACTTCTAAATGAAAATTATCAAAAGAAAATAAATAAAGTTTATATTTTAATTTTCAGGACCATATGAAATATATGTTAATTTACTATAGAAAAATTTTCAAAAGAAGCCAAATTGTTCATCAAGTGTTCCTTCTAAGTGGGGGATTATATTGCCAGCTTAAACGTGAGGTTTCAAATGCAAAGAAACAAAAAAGTTATTAAGAAAGCTATTCTCAATTGAGTTTGGGATCACCCTAAACTACTATGAGTAAAAATAAAATTTTTGGGTGTTGGGATAAATAAAGTTAAAGCATGCCACTGTCTATTATAGAAATTAAAAAAAAAAACATATAAAATTTAATTTGATATTTTTTTTAAAACAAGTTCTATTTTGTTTGAATTAAAGGGTAGACACAAACCGCTAGAGCCTCAAGATCAAAAGCGGGATCGAACACAAACTATTAAAGAGGAACTCTTATACCACTAAGCTAGAACGGGATTGGGTAAACTATTATCTGGAATTATAGATAATCATCAATTTAACTGTGGGATACATGGCTTTTGAAATCTCTTAATTATATAATATCAAAATGTAAAATTGAATACTAAAATGTTAATATTCAGAGTTGAATAAGTGAGACGTTTTTTTTTTATACTAAAAAGTCTTGGAAGAGTTTGACACCAGTCTCCCATCAAGGGCACGGCCCCGGACTCTATGAGCACTTAATGGGGACTTACGAGATCGCTTATCAAAGGAGTCCCAACGACGGCAGAGGGGATCGAATTCACGACCCAAAGGTTTAGTCTTGGATCCCTTACCATCTGTGTCAACTCTCATTGGCAGTGAGACATTTTTATGTTAAAAGAATTCGGTGATGTAATTCACAACGGACAGTGCGGATCGAAATGGAAGAAACTTCCCGACAACATAAATACTCAGTAACATTTTAATTATAAGAATCAATTAAGAAATTTATTGTAATTTATGATTACAAAATAAATATCCTCTTACAATATCATTAATAAATTTATCAATACTTTAATTTAATTGCAAATAAGTATGCATTTTTTTTTTCCAAGAAAAAAAAACCCATGACTCGTAAGCGGTGAAACGTCTGCAACATGTTTTGACCATTTAATTTAAATAATCAATTTTGTTGCCAAATAGTTCTCTCAAAAAAACTTATTATTTATTGTTCATAAATTTTATTATATTTATTAAAAAAAGGGAAAATCACATTAAAGTCTAAATTAAGAAAATTAATATCAGAAAAGTTTCATAGTTTGTCAAAGAAAAGTAAATGAGCAATCATTAACAAATAAATGAGCTACCATTGTTGAGGGGAAAAAAAAAGTTACCGTTAATAAGTTATAAAACTTTTCTAACATTATTTTTCTTAATTAAGATTTTGTTACTATTTTCCTTAAAAAAATCCCTTCAATTTTTTCCTGGCGCTACTCACTTTTACTTCTTGAGATATGTAAAGATAACAGGACTTTATTATTTTTAATCAAATCTTCATTTACACATGTTTTCCGTGTTAATTTCTTACTTTTTAGTATTATTTTATAGGAAAAATACATATAAATAACATCTCAATTACTAAAACCTAGAAAGTCTATTAACATTTGCAAATAATAAATAGATGATGGGGAGGAATTTGGGTTTTGAATCTTTGAGATTTTTACCAAAATGGCCCCTTTATCTCTCATATTCAAACCCACCTACATCGCATTCTTCTCTCTCATATGCAATCTCATTCGCTATAGCCACAAGATTGGCGATGGCGACGGCTTCTCCCAATGCTCCAATTCCCACTTGGGATGTATCTTTCATCCCTTGTGATTGTAGTCCTCGCTTTCACCTTCTTCTTCATTGTTTGTATCACCATATACCTCAACCACTACTCCGACATAAAACTCATCGCCGAAGACCCAATTGCTTGAGAAATCCGTCACGCTAGAGTGTGCCATGGGCTTGAAGGAGTTCGACTACCACGATACTCTATGATTGCTTTCGAAATGTAACCACGTGTTTCACCCTTAATGCATTGATGACTGATTCGCCTCCTACAACACTTTTTTTGTTTGTCGCAAACTTGATATGTTATTTGCCATTACTCTCTCTGCGAGCAAAGCTTCCCATTGTTCTTCCAATTAGAGTTCAAGGCCGATCATGATCACGATCTCTCGTGTCTCTCTTGTAAGGACAAAGTTAAGTCCTCCTTTTGCTTGCCACAATGTTGCTTTCACAACCCCATGGTCGTCGCCACCAAGTTCAGTGCATTTCTAGCAGGTTTTGAATTGTTCATTTATTGGAAGTTTGGGCCTTGATTCTTATTGTATAAAAAGATTGAATAAGAGTTCTGGGTTGTGACTATTGAGTAATGTGATTCACTAAAAGGGTAATGGTTTTGAGTTGTGACCATTGACTAATGTGCAAAATTGATTAGAAGGGTAATGGGTTTGACAAAATTGGTACGTATTGATAATGTGTATAAAAGGATTGAGTAATGGGGTTTTTTGGTCTTTTCTTCCAAACATGAAAAATGAAAAACACAGATTCCCACCCCCTATCACCTCTCTGTCATTTGCATGTGCTAATGAACTTTCTTGAGCTTTCGATGTTCAAATGGTATTTATATGTCATTTTCCTTATTATATTTACATATTTGGCAAAACACTTTATTTACATAATTTTTATATGAAATAATTTTTTGACAAAACCTAAAATATTTAATATAAAGTTAAAATATATATTTACGGTAATTTTCTTATTTTTTTAGAATTTAATATTTTATATCTTATCCATGTTATCCTATAACTATATAATATTATTTTTATTTAATTATTAGGTCATTGGCTCAATCACATGATCCAACCGATCCAACCGTTTGAACCACATGACCCGTTGACCTCTCCAGCTCGACATCATCCGACTTTTAAAACATTGGTCGTCAGTTATCACAAAGAAAGAATATTTGCAAGCAATAGATCCTTCACTCTGCATTAATGGATGTGGCATCTTTCAGGTCTCCAAAATTAAACAAGAACATGTGCTCAAAGTGTTACAAAGATCATATTCTCCAGCTGAACAAAAATATCACTGACTCACTATCTGCTGATCTTCAAGAGTTGAAAATAAGCGAAATGAAGAATATTATGGATTCTACGATGAAAATAGAGATAAATAATACCGTTCATGAGGCTTTTATTTCTTCTAAAGATGCTTTGGAATCACAAAAGAAGAGGTGCAAGAGATGCAACAAAAAGATCGGTTCAACTGGGTTCATGTGCAAATATGGAGACATGTTTGGTGAAAAGCATCGGTATCCAGAAGAACATTCATGTGTCGTAAATTTCAATCAGATCAATCTTAAGTGCATAAGTTAGATTGAAAATAAGCCACTTTCCCACCATTTGTCACCGCGGAGTGAAAAAATATAATTTAAAATCATAAATTTTAATAATTTGAAAAATAATTACATTAGGCCTAAAAAAGTAAAAATGATTGAATTAATTTGAGAACTTACAATTATTTTAGTTATCTTATAATAACAGTTTAAAACTATATAATTACTTACAAATGAAAATTATCCAAAGAAAAAAAAGACTAAAGCATATATATGAATTTTCAAGACCATATGAAAAATCTATTAATTGGCTATAGAAAAATTATCAAATAAGATTTTTTTCTCATTTTCTCTTAAAATAAAGAAGGCGTAATTTTCACCAAGTGGTGGTAAATAGTTGAGTGTCATTGGCTCGTGGAGGGGCAAGCATTGGTCGGTTAAATACTGGATTTTGAGTTTAGTCTGAAACGTTTTTGAGAGAGCTATTATCCATTAAGTGTGGGATCACCATAAACTACTTTTCGAAAAAAAAAAAAAACATAAAATTTGTGTTTAGATCGAATAAATTTAAACTCAATCATTGTCTACTGTAGAAATTGAAAAAAAGAAAAAAAAACTAATATAAAACTTAATTTGATATTTTCAAAACAAAGTCTATAATTAAACCGTTTAGAGCACAACCTCCCAATTATCTGGGTAATAATCAAACTTAACTATGGGATACATGGCTTTTGAAATATTTTAATTCTATAATATTAAAATGTAAAATCCAATATTAAAATGTGAATATTGAAAGAGTTAAGTAAGTGAAGCATTTTAATGTTAAAAAAATCGGTGATTTACTTCACAATGGATGGTGCGGAATTAGATCATTTCCTCATCATTTTTTCTCATTATCTCTTATCAGTCCAAGAGCACAAAAGCACTTAATATTTTATCTGTTGATTTTATTTGATTATAATTAACTTTCTTCCTCCCAAATTTTTATTTTTCTTCATATTTCACTAACATAACCAATAATTTATTGTATCAAGGACTTAATTATATTTTTCTGCTATTTAATTTGATAATATTAAAGAAAAAATATGGTTGAATATTTGTGAAAGATAATAATTAAATCATAGAAAAAAATAAATGAAACAAAATTAAATTGGAGGTAAAATTTAAATTTAAATTGTCATGAACTAAAAGTAAAAATTAAAATAAAACCTCAAAAAAAAAAAAAGATGAAAATAAAACTTGTAAAGGAGATTAAAGTAAAACTTACGAAAATAATCAAGGAAAAATTTGAAACTGACTCAAGTTATGACTGCTAGTAGAATTAACATAAAATTAAAGGATAAAAAAGTATAATATGGCCAAAATTTTGAAATGAACTCATGGAAAATTCATTTTTCCTCATTATTTAATAATCTATTTATCACACACTAATAGGGAGGGAGTTTCTATTCCCTTTGCTAATCTAAATAAAAGCTTTGAAATTGATGTTTAAACAGTAAATGCCATTGAGTTTCACTAAAGGAAAAATTCATTAAAACAAATAATCGATATAACTAACTTCATGGGTTGGTGGAAATGCAATGTGGATGGCACAGTGGAGGAGTATTGCGTGATGAGGCCAGATTGTGGATTGCTGGCTTTACAAAGATGGTTGGGATGTCTGAGGCTTTTAATTCAGAATTGTGGAAGGCCTAAAGCTATCCTGGGATTTGGGCATTAGAAAATTAATAATTGAATCTGATGCAGCAGACGTAGCCAAAGTAATTCAGACTGCTTCTTCTAATCTTGATAGTCTTTTGCTGGAATGGAATTGGGAGGTAATTTTTTCCATTATTCCTAGAGATTTAAATCGGGTAGCTGATAGTTTAGCAAAGATAGGAATATCTAAGTCTTCGATATTTGACACTTGTCCCTTAAATTTAAGGGTATGGGTAGACTAAGAGAGTTTGGGATTCATTTGTCCACCAATGTAACACTGTGTATTTCTATTGGCATTTTACCCATCTTTTATATCCAAAAAAAAAAAAAAAAACTTCATCCCAATGAGTCAATGACATTGTAAGTTAGCGTTATGAAGATTGCCCGTCAAATGAAAATCATAACTTCAATCTTGTTTATGAACCCAAATAATCAGTGTTTGTTTCTCTCATTAAAAAGAAAAAAAAAAAAACACTTAACTCTGTCAAACTTTCAAATAGACAACTTTTAGGGGAGTTTTTGGAAAATTCTTTAAAAAAAAATAGTTGAATTATTCAAATTCTAAATTAGGTATTAAATTCAAAAAATTCTAAATCATGTCATATGTCTTAAAATAGAATTTTAGAATTCAATACTTCTACCGTATCACTCCTCATTTGATTCCAACTCAATTAATGAATATGTGTAACATCACTTATCTATCTCTATTGTTATTTTTTTTTTAAAAAAAATACGAGCTTAATAATTACTCCTTCACCGGAAATGGTTTCCTTGCTCGTCCCCGTCCCAAAGGGACGAGCACATGGCTATATATATATATTGTAAGATCTAGTTGAACCAAGAGGGGGTGTGAATTGGATGATAGATTAAAATCTTGTAACTTAAAAATCTTTTTACGTTTTATAAATCAACATTAGATATTCAAATAAACATATATGTTGGGAATATAAGAGTTCAGGGAAGAGAATATGCAACCTGTGATTTATACTGGTTCGGCCCAATCCTTGATCTACGTCCAATCCTCAAGCTCCACTTGAGATTTTCAATCTACTATCCTCTTGTTTAATTCGGGCACAAGGGAAGCTTTTACAATCCCACAAGTTCACTCAGGCACTTGTGAAGCCAAATCTCTCACTAAGATACTCCCCCTTACACACTGTAAGGATATAATTGATTTCCTACTCAAGATCTCCCAATCTTGAGTAAATCTCATATAAAATGATTACAATGAATCTTCTCTCTCAGAAGTGAATGAATAATCACTGCAGTACAATGATTTATGATGAACTATATAAGCATTGAGAGCAAAGTGTGTATAAGATAAGCATTGGATTCAGAATATTGACATTTTGACAGTGCAATCTCTTGTCATTGTCTTTCTCCATCTTGAATGTGATTCTACTTATAAATGAAGATCATTTGATCGTTGAAAATATGACTGTTGTGAATAGTAGCCGTTAGAGATCAGTTGGAACTAGCCGTTAGAGCTTTTGCAGTGTATTTAATGTTCTGACATCATTTTTTACTTTATGTTAAAACCTTAGTTTAATGCACGTTTGATCATTTGAAAATCACTAAAAATTGATTAAACATAGTTAGGAATAGTAGTAATAGATGATATGATGTGTATAGATCATTAATGAAGATTTCACAAATTCAAACAAGATGATTTTAAAACAGAGACGGTTTAAACTAGAGTGTGTTCAGGCAAATTGGAGTTTTCAATATTTTCTCAAAAGCAAAAACTAGAATTTAGAAACACAAACTCAAGTTTAGTTCTCTCTCAAGTAAACATCGCTATTGAGCTTTGAAGAATATCTTGAAATAGTGGCAAACTTAAGTTATTAAGTGACAAACTCAAAGTTTGGCACTATTCATATTGAAAAAGAATTTAAGTTCATAAAATCTCAAACTAGTGTTTTCAAAACTTAACTAGAGTTTTCAAACCACAGAAATTGAACATAGCTCTCTGCTTGGCTAAAACTCAAATTTACAAAACTCAACTCAAGTTTTCTTTAAAACTGAAAATCTTTGAAAACTCTCTACCAAGGGAAAATTGGAGTTTATTAAATTAAACTCAAGTTTCATAAAAGTGAGAAAAACATGAAAACTTTCTGTCAAACCCAAACCTGAGATTACAAAGATAAACTCGAGTTTTCTCAAAAGTATGAAAACTTAGAAAACTCTTGGCCAATCTCAAACTCAAGTTTACATGTCCAAGCTCGAGGTAAGAATCCAATGCAAGAAGAATAAGCTTCAAACTTATTGTCTATTGAATGTTGTGATCAAATTAGTAGAAGTTGTCCAGGACTAGTGTCTTTGCAACATCTTGAATTGACTGTCAACTTTCGAAGGTCATATCTCCTTATTTTGAACTTCATTTTAGTTGGTTCAAGTCTTGATGGAACACCTTTTGAGTTTACTTTCATATGCCACTGATTTCAGCTCGATTGGATTTGTAGTTTGTGAGATAAACTCAAAACATTGAAACTTGGTTTCTTGTGTGGCGTGAATTCCAATTCCAACTTCTACAATTTATAGCTCTCTCATCTGAATTTATTTAGGCTTGAAACTTTGTCATAATGACACATTAGAAGTCTAATTTCATACAATTTTTTCATCTCAATCCAATATTTGGTTTAGGAGATATCATCAAATTACCAGAGCTCATACATATTGAACGTGAAATAGAGGTGAACAAAGGAGCTGAAAGCACGACAAACTCGACTTTTGAGTGGCTAACTCGAGTTTAACTAGTCCAGAGACGCCAAAGGTGCTGAAAACACTACCAATTCGAGTTCATTAGTGACCACCTCGAGTTTTGTGTCCTTAACTTGAGTTTTCTCATGTCCGAGAAGCAAATCACTGTAGTAAGGTAGTAAACTCGAGTTAAAACCTCGGGACTCAAGTGTGCTCATCCATAACCTTATATTTAGTTGTTTTAACTCTGAATTGAGTCATTCCAACTTCTATTTGATCTTGCTGACTTCTAGTATCATCTAAGCACTTGAATAATGATATTTCATTCAGCAAGTTCTTCCTTCTTCAATCTCTTCTCTTCTTCTTGATTATCCCCAAAATCCTATGATAACTTCTTGCTTCTTTATATATTCTTCTTTCTGTAATCTCTTATTTCCTTCTTGATTATTACCCATAATTGAACACTTTCTTTCTTCTCTTCTCTTGATCATTCTCCACAATTCCATTTGAACTAATCTACATTAAATATAGTAATTAGTCAATGTAGGAGATAAATATAGTATACAAGCTTTTTACTTTTACTAATGACATTTATATAAAACATCATCAAAACTAATCATATCTAACTTATATATAAGATTTTGTTTTTTGTTTTTTAATTTCTAAAATCATGAAGTATTTTTTTAATATCAATCAATACCCTGAAATAATTTTTTAAGTTCCTAAAATAATTTTTAAGATCATGAAAAAATTTTAAGTACCACTTAGTACTTGGAGTATCTTTTTAATACCAGTCAGTATTCTGAAATATTTTTTCAAGGACTGGTACTTAAAAATTCTTCATGCTTTTGAAAAATTATATTAGGAACTTAAAAAATTATTTCAGGGTACGAACTTGTACTAAAGGATACTCCAAGTACTAACTGGTACTTAAAAATTCTTCATTGTTTTGAAAAATTATTTTAGGATCTCAAAATATTATTTCAGGGTAATGGCTGAGACTAAAAAGAAACTTTAGGATACCTTGAAAAAATATTTTACGGAATTGATTGTTACTAAAAAGATACTCCATGTACTAACTGGGACTGAAAAATTCTTCATCATCTTAAAAAGTTATTTTATGATTTTGAAAAATTATTTCAAGATACTTATTGATATTAAAAAAATTTATAAAAAAATAAGAGAGAAGAAATTTGGACTATCCAGATCTCAAATGGAGATTTGGATGGCCATGCGCTCGCCCCCAAAGGACAAGCAGGAAACCGTGTCCTCTCTCACCATGAGGTGGATCATCAAATGCATATGCTATATGTTACAAACTCGTATGAGGCCCATTTAATGTATGGCCCAACAAGGGGCTATCTATAACAAGATCCTCCTATAATCAAGGAAGATAATAAATTCAAGATTATAACCTAGATATGGCAACATAACATTTAGGCTTGGAGTCATAAAGGTCCATGAGTCTAAACCCTACAGGTAAACTCTATAAATAAGAGGTAAACCCTATAGGTATGAAGATTCTCTCTCAGTTATTATTCTGTCATCACTGTGCACACACATCATTCCCTTTGGCTAATGCCTACTCATCCATAGTGATATTCTATTCTCATAGGTATCTAATCCATAGATACTTGGGAGAGAGTTATCTAATCCAATAACAACATACTAGTCCAACAGACTAGATATCTTTATCAATCTAGACTGAACATTGGCACCGACCGTGGGGAGTCCAGGTTAGTTTGGATTATACTTTGTTGTGGAAAAATGTGAGATGTCTGGATAGTTTTGCTTTTACCTCAACTCTCGGCCTTTCATGGTTGAGTATGGGATCCTAGACTAGTTATATTCTCACCCCAACTCCTAGTTTATAGAGGTCAAGATCACGTCCTACTCCACCCACTACGTTTTCCATGAAGTAATGCCACTTGCTGCTCTTCTTCAATAGGGGAATAGCCCAAAACCAAAATTGAGCACTAGGAGGAACTGTTTGGTGTAACTCTTCTTCCTCTTCTAGAGTTATCTTATCCGTCTCCATTGTTAGTGGAAGTACCACCCAAAGATATTGTGTTTGGTAACAGGGGGAAGGAGATAGAACGACATGTTTCTACATTCGATAGGACGATTTTAGGTTTGATAGCAGAACTACAACACCATACAGATTCAAGGCATGACAATGGAAACTAAATAGCAAGAATCAAGAACAAGGGTTCGCATTCAAAAGATGAACCCAGAAATTGATATCTACCAAGAAACCTCTATCGAAGTCTCTACTCAAAAACCCGAAAATCAATTTGAAAGAAGGAAAAAGAACAAAACAAGAACAAAATCAATAACTTCAAAGTGAAAGGAAAAGAACTAGGAGGAAATGGGGAAAGTACCTGAGTTTAGGAAGGTTTATAAAACCTTAAAATTGTGAGCCGAAGGACCGTAAGAAGGCAAGTCTCTGAAGAAAACATGGGGTTTTGGGGGGGAAAGAGCAAGCAACGAAGTAGAAGTGGTGAAAATGGGGGGAAATGTGAGTATATAAATGTAACTGTGGAGTATATGGATTGGAAGAGGCATTACAAAAGAAAGGTCTTTTAGTAGCGGTTAAAATAGCGCATTTGTAGCGGTTATAGCCGCTACAAACGTCTGTAGTAGTAGTTCAAAGAACTGCTACAAAACACACCTTGGAAAGCATATTTGTAAGAGTTATAAATAACCGTTACTACATATCCTAAAACTGTTACTGTATTTGTCGTGGTTATACAGAACTGCCACTACATGTAGACGAGCTGACATCCACGTGATGAGTTGGTAGCGGTTTACAAAACCGCTACAAAATTATATATTGTAGCGGTTTTACAACCGCTACTAATTTTACAAAAATGCTTCCTACTATATTGGGGGAAAATATTTTAAAATTATTTTGTAGCGGTTAGGTAACCGTTACAAAGGTTTCCCACCGTTATTTTAGATGAAAAATTTATTCCCGCCCTTTGTAAAATTTTTTGCACTTTGTAACGAATTTTTATCAACCGCTACAAGCTATTCGGAATTTTTTAAAAATTTCTTTCGATTTCAAAAATGTTAGTTGTGCTTAGTAGCGGTTATATAACTGCTACAAACGTATTCAATTATAAAAATTTAAATTAGTCAAATATTTTATTTTAATATAAATTAATTAATCATTATATTTAATTAGTTAAATATTCAATTATCAATATTTATATTTTAATTTAAACTATTATTGATTTTTAATTATAAATTTTTATTATAATGGGTTGATTTAAATAAAATTTAATTTTAAAATAATATGTGTGAAAATGAATGGAATAATATTTGTGAAGATACATGTAATAATTTGTGTAAAGGGAAATGGAATAATGTGTGTGAAAGTAGATAAGATAATGTGTGTGAAAGTGTAAATAGAGAAAAAAAATAATCAAAAAAAATTAAGAACACAGAGGATGAGTGAAAAAATAAATATTGCGATAATGATCATATTTGCTCCATGTGAACAACACTTACCTGGTGAAAACAATTAATCTCCTTGAGAAAATGTAGAAGTTCGAGAGAAAAGAGTAGAAAACATTACAAAACAAAAGTGGAGTGTATTAAATGAGGTTTGGTAGGGGCTTTTATATTGGTATATGCCTACCTGTTTTGTAGCGGTTAATATTGCGTTTTTGTAGCGTTTATTTTTAGTAGCGGTTTTAGTTTTTGTAGCAGTTTGTAATCGTTACAAATAATTTTCTAAATGTTTTGACAAAAAAAATTACAAATTAAATTGTCAGCTATAAAGTAAGCTTTTTTGAAAAACATATATATATATATATATATATATATATATATATATATATATATATATATGTATAGGATTACAGATTAAATGTTTTGACAAAAAAAGTTACAGATTAAATTATAAGCATAATTGTTTCTCTCAATCTTCGTCATGATCCCTACAAAAAAGAATTTTGGATAAAATGTTACTTTTTAGTTGAATATGTTGGAATACAAATAACACTTTAATTAAATGTTATTATTTCATAAAGCGTATATTAAAAAACATACCAAACTATAGGTAAATTGTCATTGCCGTCAGGGAAGAAATTCTTGAAGCTGGCAGGCTGGAACGGCTGACTCTCGTAGTCAACATTACCAGCATCGCTCATGTCGTAAAGGTCCCGAGGCTTTAAGTGAACCACCATATGTCAATCCCTGTGCCTCTCATCGACGACATAATAAACCTGATGGGCCTTTGAGGCTAGAATATACGGCTCATCATCTTCAGACTGACTAGTGTGGATCGGCCGAGAGAAATTCACTGATGTGATACCTAAGTTGTCAGTCGTGAGTCCCCGAGACGTTGTCGTATTCACCCACAAAGACTTGAACAGCGTTTCGGTGAAACGGCTCTAGTAATTTATCTTGACCACATCAAGGAGCTTTCCATAATATGGGACATCACCGAACTGCATGTTCCCGTCATTGCTGCTCGCATAACTCCTTGTCCCAAACGTTCAATATACACCCGAGTTTTGGGTCAACAATCCTTGATCTCGTGAAATAGTGCAAAACTTGAAACTGTTGACATTGTATGCCGTAAATCTTTAGGCGTGGTCAAGCGGGCTGAGTGCGAGAGCTCTGAAGTCTGGTAAGTGTGGGTTATGGTCATTCATTATTCTCCTTTTAAACCAACCCGGGAATTCTCTGTGGACCTTTCTATCAATATCGGTTATTGTCTATGTCCGGATCCTCAGTTGCTGACTCTTGAATTCCCTACAATTAAACATGCGAAGAAGACCATGAAATTTGAGTATAAAATGTAAGGAAATATAAAGGATACCATATATCTGTTCGCAATCCTTACTGAAGGTACGGTTCAACTTTTGTGTAATTTATCAAGACATGTCTATGTGCTTGAAGCTTCTTAAGTGCCGTCAGTTTGAAGTTTGAAGTTCCGCCAACTGGTCTACTAACACGAGGGATTAACATCTCTGTTGCTGATGGCTCTGGCTCTTGACAATCATCGACACGAGGCGGTCGGTTGAATGACGTCTCAATGTCATCAAAGTACCTGGAACAAAAATACAAGACCTCATCCTTAATATAACCTCCTGTAATTAAACCTTTAGGCCTCGCCTTATTCCTCACGTATGATTTCAGTTTTCTAAGAAACCTATAAAGTAATGAATGAAAAATGTTGAAACATTAATGCTGATTGCGTTGCAAGGTAGTAATCGTAAAGTAATTAATTTTAAATGAGTACCTCTCAATAGGATACATCCATCGGTAGTGAATTGGGCGAGCAAGCTTTGTTTCATGAACAAGGTGTATTGTCAGGTGAACCATAACTATAAAAAATGATGGAGGAAAGGTCATCTCCAAATGACACGTCGTAATAATGATTTTCTGCTGTAGTTGGTCGAGCTCCTCCATGGTCAAAACCTTGGAACACAACTTCCTGAAGAAAGAACACAGCTCGACCAAAACAATCGACACATCGAGAGGCAGCGTATCTTTGATGGCTAGTGGAAGTAGTTGTTACATAAGTACATGTGAGTCATGACTCTTCAACCCAAGCTTGCACGTCAACACATCGCGAAATGTTGCTTGAATACCCGTTTGGAACTTTAATTTTCTTTAAAGTTGCGAGGAAAATTTCCTTATTCAGTTTTGTCAAGGCGAATTTTGCCGGCTGAAATCTGTCATGCTCATCCGGCCACGCGTCTCCACGAACTCCCATCTCCCTTAAATCTTTTCTCGCTTGAAGATGATCTTTTGACTTGCCAAGTTCGTTTAGAATCGTGTATAGCACATTGTCGCACACATTTTTCTCAATGTGCATGACATCTAGACTATGTTAGAGCAAATTATCTTTCCAATACGGAAGGGTGAAGAAAATGCTTATCTTCCGCCATTGCTGGGGCGTAGAACCAGAAGCCCTGGTGGTGTTTGTACCTTGCTTTGCTGGATCGTCTCTTTCTCCATACTCAAAGTCAACGTCATGAATCTGCTCTACGATTTCTTCACTGGATAAAATTTGGGGAGGTCCTCTTATTTCCTATTGCCCATTGAAGCGATTGCATTGCAACCTAAACTTGTGCATACCATCGAGAAACCTCCGATGACCCATGAAGCACCACTTACAACTGTAGGAAAGGCGCACGGAGTCAAAGTCAAAATTGCAAGCTGGACACGTTAAGCCAGTATGCATATTCCACCTGGATAATGTTCCCAGGCCAGGAAAGTCACTAATAGTCCACATCAAGGCCGCACGCAAGTTGAACAGTGTCTTGTCATGGGAGTCATACGTCTCGACCCCTACATTCCACAACTCGACCAACTCCAAAATAAGCGGTTGGAGATACACATTGATGTCATTTCTCAGTGCCTTTTTGCCTGGAATGATCATAGACATAATGTAGGAGCTTTGTTTCATACACATCCAGGGGGCAAGCTATACGGGATCAAGACAACCGGCCAAATACTATAGCTTGTGCTAAGATTCCCAAACAGATTAAAACAATCGGTCGCCAAAGCAAGACGAACATTTCTACGGTCCGTCGCAAAATTTGGAAAGTTTGAGTCAAACACTTTCCATGCTTGAGCATCTCGTAGATGTCTTAGTTTGCCATCTTCGTTCTTGTTAGCTTCGTACCACCTCATATGCTCAGAGGCGGAGGCCTTGCCATATACAACGCTTGGCCTGGCTCTTAGGCCCATGCCCCTAACGCGGCCAGGATGCTCGACTGGTCCCATAGCAACCATCAGTGAGGTCATAGGATCCACAGACCCCTGTGACTCCCGGGGCAGCAACGATTGGAGCTCTACCTGACTCTGCTCAATTTGGGCCTGACACACAAATTTCATAAACCATTAAAGAAACAATTTAATTCAATTTAAATATAGGGTAAAGGTGCAAAAATGCACATGTGCTTTACCCTCAGGAGCGCCCAACACCAAATACTTTTTTTAGGTGCAAAAGTAACCATGTGGTTATAAAATATGTGCAAAAGTCACACTTCTTGTTAAATCTAACGTGTTGACTGTTAAATCACATGAGGGTAAATCACATGTGCATTTTTGCACCTTTACCCTTAAATATATTAAATTAACTATATAAATATTTTTTTATAACTTACTATGATCTACTCTGCCTCCTCAGATGTTGGCATCCTATCACAATGTCTATAGGTGCGTGTGAACAACTCCCCATAGTTCGTCTGCCAGTTCTCCTCTCTAGCCTTCGCTTGCTGAAAGAATTAAAAGAATAACAAGTTTGTCAAGTAAAAAATAAAACAACCAATTATTTAAACCTAAAATTAATTTTACTTTCAATTACCAGCTCACTGTAGGTCATAGCAAACGTCTTGGATCCTGTCGTTTGATGGACCCTCTGATGTGCCCGACTTGTGGTGTTCCTCTGAGACAGAGCCTGCAAGAAGGAGCAAACAAAAAGTTAAGTGAAATTAATTATTATTATGAAATTTTATAAACTATATTTAAAGTTTAAACTATAAAGTAATTTAGACTATAAATATAATTAACTAATATTTACACAATATTTCAAGTGCTTTATTTACACAATGTAGTTAACTAATATTTACACAATAGTTTAAATTTATTTATCGTTTAACTTTAAAATATAAATAAAGTGAAACTACTAATTAATTAATTTACAAAAATTGTAAACTATAATTAATTAAAAGATGTACCTGCCCAGCTGGACTCCTCCTATATTGGACAAAACCTGCCCAGTCATTTGGGTCGACTCTGTTGGGGACATTCTCGATCAGCTGTTGTAGAAAAACTATCCCATCTCCATTCATTTTGTTGTATAGACGATTCCCTCCGGTTCTTCCACCCATCCCCTATCTTCAGCAAAGCATACCTTTTCGCATTGCCTCCCACGTTAAACTTTTTCTGTATCATACATTAATTATTAATTAATTAACTATAAATAAATAAATAAATAAACCACAAATTATAATTATTATTAATATGTAAATTTTAATTAAGAAACATAACCCACCTGCACAATATCTTTAAATGCATCATTATTGTTCGTATCCGGAACACACTTCCAATTTATGAAGTCGAGCAGGAACCAAGCCCAATTCCCGCCCAATTCCGATAGGTACCGGTTGAACAGGTGACCACTGTTGCCAACCAGCTGGTCCGTTCCTAGGTTCCAGGAGACCACGACTTTTGGCCCTTGCAACAGAGTTACCCCGACAACATCAAGCAACCTCTTGCTAATGTTCCCATTTGTATTTGCACAAATGAAAAAACATGTTTTTATTGCCTTTAAATTTAAGGAAATGAAATTTAAATTTAGTGAATAAATTAATTATATTTACCTTCGACATCCACCACAAATCCGGTGGAACGTGAAGACGACGGTTGAGGGTCCCCTTGGTCCCGCTCGTTCTCCCTGTCGAGGAACTGTTGCGTCTTGCTCGTGGGTATGCAAATATCTATCTCTTCATCTTCATTGAGGTCGCTAATCGAAAGAATAGTGCCTCGTTCTCCTCCTACAGTCTCAAGAGTCTCCGACTCTGGGATTGGCTCACTAGCGAAGAGATCCTCATATGTCTCAAGGGGTAGAGGGATATTTGCAGGCCCATGCCCTCGCCCTCTCATACACGATCTGCTGCCACTTCCTCTTACACGTTTTCTCGATGGAACTCCCTTCCCTTTATCTCTGTTAGCCATAACGTTCAACTTTTACTGTACAAGAATAAAAGTAAAAGTCAAACTGAAATGACAGTCGCGAGAGAGAAACTGACGGTGGGGGTGCTTAAGGTGCGTCTTTTTGTAGCAGTTATTATGAAAAAACGCTACAAAATTACGGGGACTGTAGCGGTTCTTTAATACCGATGCATAAACCGCTACAAATTTACCTTGGTCTTCTTACAACTTGTAGCGATTCTCTTAACCGCTACAAAATATTTGACCTTTCATATTCAGTAGCAGTTTTTGTACTAACCGCTACAAGTTGAAGGAAATTTGTAGCGGTTCAGCTTCACAACCGCTACTAATTTGATTTTTTTTACCAAAAAAAATCCAAATTAATTGATTTATTAGTTTCACTAATAAACCAATTAGTTTTGTTTTATATATATATATAGTAAGTGTGCTGAAAATAGTCTAACAAGCCCATGAAGATTGGGCTTTCATATTGCCAACGATATCTCTGAAAAGACTTACTGACTCATTTTGATCAGAGATATTTTACAGAGATAAAGGTGACTATCATAAAATCCCAATCATCGGTTGCTTGTTAGACGATATTCAGAAGAATAGAAGTCTTCAGGTCTGACAAAATAACTAAATTTTTGTTATCACTAAATAGCTATCTCCCGGTTCAGGATGAAAGAGACAAATATCTGTCCGTACTCATCTCTCGATATAAGAGATGAGAGCTGCAGATATCTGCATGTCTTCATTTACCAAGCCGAGTTAGCTCATTTAGTGACAACGCAGATTCGGTGATTTCTCTTTTTTTATAATTTTTGTTTGATGTACGGTCAAGTTTATATAGTTTAAATATTAATAGCGGTTTACCCAAAAACCGCAACAAATGTTAAGGATTTGTCGCGGTTAGTATGTCGTTATACCCCAACCGCAATAATACTGTGTCCTTTTGCTTTCTTGTAGCAGTTATTACTAAATAACCGCTACAAGTTAACTGTGACAAAAATTCACGTCATTTGGCGCGAACACTGGCGCCAAAGTGGTAGCGGTTTTGTTATAAAAACCGCGACAAATATACCGTTACAAAGATTCCCACCATTACGTGCCAAGTTGGCGCCACTTTTGTAGCGGTTGTTTATGGGTGAACCACTACAAAATACTGTTTCAAACACACATGCGCTTTAGCGGCAGTTCTCCACTACGAATTTGTAGCGGTTTTGTGTAAAACCGCTACAAATACCTAATTTTGTAGCGGTTTTTTATGACCACTACTGTTTAACCGCTACAAATCAGGCTTTTTTTTATAGTGAGGCAGGGGCAAAAGAGACAATTCACTCTAAAAAGCAATGATGATATATGCGAAATGACGTGTTCATTAAATGTGCACAAATGTCGAAGACAACAAAAAGTGGATGTTGTAGGCTACGGCAATCGAAAGTGGACAATTGTTAAGCTGTCAATGGTAGAAGAAGAGGAAACAGAGGCCCTCTCGAGTGTATTTCAATTTTCAAATACTATTCCAGTTCCTTGAAAATTGTTAAGTTAAAGAGTATATGTTTATTAATAACTGTGATCGATGTAAAAGAGCAGAGAATGAATGAAGGACAAGCAAATTGAGTTTGTTTTTCTCCTTCATAATCTGGATTGGGGGGAAACTTGTTGTTGAAATAGATGAACCCATAAACCTGGATGTTCGATATAGAAAGTTCCAAAGCGAATTAACCTAGATTATATGTCGGGGCAATTCACGCTGAAGACGCAAACGAATCTGAAGCTCGTTAAAGCCCAAATAAATGTTGAATGAAACAACTAATCAAGCAAGTATGAACAACTCGGATATGAGATCTAGATTAAATAATAAATGCACCCCGGCAGCCCAAGGACCTTAACTACCAGGCTAAAGGCAACTGTTAAGGACCCGTATGAGGCTCATTTAATGTATGGCCCAACAAGGAGGTATCTATAACAAAATTCTCCTATAATTAAGGAGGATAATAAATCCAAGATTATAACCTAGATATGGCAATATAACATTTGGGTTCGGAAACACAAAAGCCCATGAGTCCAAACCCTACAAGTAAACTCTATAAATAAGAGGTAAATCCTATAGGTATGAAGATTCTCTCTAAGTTATTATTCTGTTGTCATTGTACACACACCACCCCTTTTGGCTAATGTTTATTTGTGCACAGTGATATGCTATTCTCGTAGGTATTTAATTTATAGATACCAAAAAGAAAGTTATCTAATCCAATATCAACATACTAGTTCAACGAATTAGACATCTCTATCATTTTAGACAGAACACCATACTTTTTTTTTAATTGCTTGTCATGAATATATTCATATTGCTTTTAAAAATATTCGTTCAGCATTGCCCCCTCTAGACAGAACCCTTTTTGGGGAGAGATGGAAAATGTCGCACAACAGGCAGATGGGGGGGGGGAATTTTTGAAGTGGTGGAGAGTAGAAAGAGTAATTAATGAGTCTGTATTTTTATTAAAAAAAGTTAAAATAATATAGATGGATGAATGACACTGTCAAAAAAAAAATATGTTACACATAGGACTATTTATTAGTTGAGTTCGAATCAAACGAGGAATAGTAAGTTATTGAATTCTAAAATTCTATTTTATGACATATAACTTGATTTATAATTTATTGAATTTAATAATTTAATTAAAATATAATTAATCATTAATCCAATTTAATATTTTTTAATTATCGGGTAAAAATATTAATAATAAAATATATTACAAAGTAAAAATCAACCACATCGTTAAATAGATGGGGGCCCTAATCCAATTTAATAAAAAAAATTAACTAAGTCACAACATATACCTAACAAGATGGAATAAAAAAAACATCACTTATTATGAGTAAAATTTAAATACCAAAAATGCATTTTGAATTATATTAGTTGACAATATTGAAATTAAAAAAATTATAAATGTTAAAATTATAATAATATTATGACACATGCAATATAAAAAATGAATGTTGGAAAAAATATAAAGAATGAGTACTGTTAAAATGTTTTGCATTTTAAAACATGTGATGGGAGATTAACTTATTTATAATAAAATTATAAGGGTGAAAATTGAGCCAAAAAAACACAGCCAAAATATTTTATACATGTTTTTTTTGTGTTTCTTTTTTTATTTTCTTTCTTTTATGTTGGCCCATTTGGTTTTTATAAAACCGTTTTGGGTCCTAGCCCAATAATAGCTTCTAGCTCAATGACGAGTAAATATCAACCTAAAACGTCAATGAGAGTTGGCACAGATGGTAAAGGATCCAGGACTAGGCCCATGGGTCGTGGGTTCGATCCCCTTTGCCGTCGCTGGAACTCCTTTGATAGGCGATCTCGTAAGTCCCCAGTAAGTGCTCATAGAGCCCGAGGTCGTGCCTGGCTTTGGTAGGAGACTGATATCGAACCCCTCCAAAACTTTTTTGTAACCAAAAAGAAAAAATAACCAACCTAAAACGATCTAATTGCTGAAACGGCCTAAAGGCAAAATTCAAGCCACTGTTGTGATCAATTAATAGTCCAACATCTGATCTAGTCTGGCTCTAAAAACCTTCCCCCTTACCAACTTTCAAATGAGTTGCTAATTAAAAATAGAAGGGGGAAATTAAATGGTCTTATAGCCTAGTAGCATGAAGGCTCTTCAATAAGTGGGAGGCTACAGGTTTAGTCATACTTGTAACTTCATGCCATTAGTTTCTACCCTTATAGATTAAAAAGGGGGGAAAAGGTAAAGGGGAAAATGTACGATTTTTTGTGAATAGGGGTACAATATTTGATATTGAAAAATTTCAGCCAATATTCATCCCTATTCTGTCTAGCATATATCTTAAGAGCAAATGGAATCACACTTAACAAGCTTCTCAAGTCTCAACAAGGGATAAAGCTCATTTTCTCATACCCAACGAGTCGGCAAAAAACACAGTATTCGGGTACAAACTTTACACTACCTCAGTTCAGAGTATAAGATTATCCAAATCCAAAGCAATGGGGAAATACACCATCCAGAAAAGAAGTGTACATGCAATAATCTATTGTAAGTACATGATCCGGTGTGGATCACAAGTTGGGTTGGACTTGGCCTGGGGTGAAATCCCGGGGTCCTACGTACCACAGTGTGCATCAAAGTCCACGTAGTTCGAGAGTATACGGCAGGCTAATGATAGCCAGAGGGGGTGGTGTGTGTGCTCTGTGTGAATAGAAAAGCTAGGGTTTCAGAAGTGTGTACCTTGTAAGGGGTTTACCCTATTTATAAGCGTACCTAGGCCCTATCTTAATCAGTTGGATTTGTCCTTTATTTTAGGGATATTAAGATATGCTTTTTTTTGAATAATCTCCTTCTTTCATAGGCGGTTACCATCATGATAGATATTCTTGATAAAACCACTCCTATTTTCAAGGAAGCGGTTATGAGCATAACTGAAGCCATTTTGACTAGGCTCTTTGGTTATTGGGCTGGGCCCATTTATGAGATATCCGTAACAGTTGCCCCCAGCCCGGTTGTTCAGGGCTCCGAGCAGCCGGGATGTATTTGTCAGGTTACGTCCTGTGTTCTAGTTCATTTCGCCGTCCTGAAGTTTTTGATTTCTAGTTCTTTCTTTTTCCGAGGTCGGACATTTTTGGTCCCCGGGCTACCCCATCTGTCATCAATTTGTATTCCGGTTTATTTGGGTGGGACGCGAGTGCCCCCCAGCCCGGTTAACGCGGGTTGCATTCGTTTGTTATCCCGAGAGAACATTAATGTTCTATAATTTTGATTCTAGGCCGAACTCCTCCCATGCCTTCTCGAACTTTCCTTCTTTATTGGTGTCGGGTAGTATTGATATTTCTACCTGGTCTTACTCCCCGTTTACAGGTACTTTGTCCAGTTTTTCGTGGATCGGGACTTGTTGCCCCCAAGTTTGAGATTACATGGGGAGTTAGGTCGGACGACCGGGGTGTATTCATGTGGTCGGCTACGTGAGCATTTCAATCCGGGATCATTGTCCGCCTCATCTATTGATCCAACGCTCGTCTTATCTCGAGGCCACGAGTGTCATCATTGCCTCCTGCTGATTTGATGTTTACTAGCCGGCCTCTGAGTGGAGCAACTGCCCCACTATCTTGGTTTTTGTGTTTGCTTAACATCAGCATTAAATGCGCACGCCTTTTAACGTCCACGTCACCATTCGTATATGGGCCCTTTGGGCCTTTGGCGGTTGAGTTTCCTGACTCTCATCCGCCTGCTTGCTTTGCTTATAAGAGCCTTCGACTTTCCGCTTCTTCTATTTTGAAAACCGCCAAACCTTGAGTTTTCTTTTTGAGAGAAACTTGCAACCAGTCACCAGTTCATCTTTCTCATATTCCCATTTCTAGTCTTCGTGGCTTGCGCATTTCCTCTTCCCTTAACTTATCTCAAACCAGGTATTTTCCTTGTTTCCTTCTCTGGTTATTTGGCTGTGTTTTCTTCTTTCTTTCTCTATCTCTTGGTCTTTCTTTTTTCTGGGTAGGTTATTGTGAGTTCTTTCAAGTTTCTTCCCCTTTGGGTTCTGGCTTCTGCTTTGTTCTTGAACTTCTCTGAACTTCTGGTCTATTCAATCCTTTTTCTCCGTCTTTGGTTTTCGGTTTCCTATTTAAATTCTATCTTCTCGGGATGAGCCATCAAGGTTCTCCTCCGCCTTTTAATCCAAATGCTTTTTCCCCAGAAGAGGCCGAGCTTATTCAGCGCATGCCTCCCCGGACAGCTTGGTGGCTGTACGGGAAACCTCTGATCGAAGAACAAAAGAGGGAAAACGTTCTCCGTGGTTATGGCAGAGAAGGTGGTAGTCAACCAGGACGGTCTGGTCGGGTTAGGGGAAGGGCTCGAGGTCGGTCTGAGTCTGTAGAGCCCGAAAGTCTAGGCTGGGGGATTGCTGCCACTAGGGTTTTTTCTGTAGAGCCCGAAAGTCTAGGTCGGTCGCAGAAGAGAGTCCGGCCTTTATCCCGGACGCCGGTGCTGCCACAAGCGTCCCTCCTCCCCCACTTCCTAGCAAGTCTTGCCTTCACTTGCGAGGTGAGGTATGGACTGATGGGGTCTCGGAGGAGCTTAAATACGCGGTGAAACCCCCCAGCAAGTATTTCAGTGGTGAGGCCTTTGCCGACTCTGACCTCGATCACCTGCAGGTGCTGCAGGACCATCTAATGGAGACGGTCGGCGTGTTGGACGCTTATGCTGCCGTTAAGCATAAATACGCCAAAGCTACAGCCAAGATTGCCAAGGCTCGGATTGAAAAGAAAGAGGCCGAGATTAGGCAGAAGGAGGCTGAGGAGACGCGCCTGAAAGCGGAAGAGGCTCAAATAAAGGCGGTGGAGGAGCTATCAAAGGCCCTTACTGAAAGGGGTCGATTCTCTGCCGAGCTTGATGCTAGTCAGGCCCGAGAAGACACCCTGAATGCCTCACTGCACACCTTGCAGGGTCAGTATGCGGGGGTGGTGAAGGACCTTGATCTCGCTCACTCCGACCTCGACGCTTCGAAGGCCGAGCTGGTGGCGTCTGCTGCCGAGGTGGATAAGCTGGAAGTCTTGGTCGTGGAGACGGCTGCTGAAGCTTTCAACCTATGCCTGGCCCAAGTCCGAGCTCTGAATCCCGATATTATGATGAATTTGGACGCTGTGGATTTCAGAGCTTCGGTAGAGGACGGGCAATTTATACCAACGCCGCCTTCTCCGGTCGAAGAGTCCGAGCATCTCACGGAGAATGACCGTGGTCAATTAGCTGAGGAAGATGCTCCGACGACTGATGCCCCAGGCTCTCCTGAGCCCGGCCAAGCCCAATTTTGACGCTGTTCTTCTATGACCTTTTTATTTTTTCCTTTGTGTAGTATTTTCACTTTCATTTTTGTTTTTCTGTAATCTGGGGCCTCTGCCCTCAAAATTAATACCATGACAAGCTGGTGTTCCCGGATATTTCTAGCATCTTCAGCTCGTCTATCTTGTCAGTTTTTATTTTCATCCTTTAAACCAAACTCGTGTTTTAATTCACCAGTTGATGAGTAAAGGAGAACGTAATCCGTGCACGAAGCTCGGTTCTTTATTTTATGACTTGGCCAAAGTCAAGATATATTGCGCAGAATCTGCTGGATATTCAACCGACATGTTAACAAACGGGCCACGTTTATTAATGGTTGGGCATTCTAAACAACAGATGATTTTCAAAAATCATCTAAGTACTTTATCTTGTAAAGTACCTTACCGAGATGGTAGCCAACTGCCACATGTTCGGGCCCTAATATCCTTTTTGAATAGGAGCCTAAACATTTTGACCTGATCAGGATCTTTTATGGCAATCTCACACCACCCCACGGGACAGTTCCGATGCATCGTAACATTTATAAGACTTGTTGACAAATCTTATCATGACCGGGATCGCGAAACCCAAGTCTTTGTTTAATTATCTTGCCTTTGTCACGGCCTATCTTTGCATTGATTTCACAAGTAATAACTTGGTTGGCCCATGAATTGAACCACCTTTTTTATTGATTGAAATAATCGGTATTACACAGAATTTAAAATCAACGGAAAATACTGCTAAAAGCAAAACAATGCTTAATAAAAAACGGTTCTCGGTCACCACCGACATCCGTTGAAACTGAAAAGCGGTTCTCAGTCACCACTGACATCCGCTGTGTACTTATTCCGAGTGTATCCCGGTCTTTAGCTGTAGTAAGTCCTTAGTTTGTCCGCGTTCCATGTTCATTTAATGGGCGTGCCATCTAATGTCTCAAGGACATAGGTCCCGGGCCCCATTTTGTCTGAAATACGGTAAGGACCCTTCCAGTTTGCTGCAAGTTTTCAGTCCTGGGCATTCTTATTTCCGATATCCGCTCTGTGTAATACCAAGTCACCTTTATCGAATGCTCGTGGTCTAACTTTGCGGTTATACTTAGCCGCCACCAGCTGCTTCGTTGCCAGATCTCGGCAGTGTGCCGTCGTTCTCACTTCATCGATGAGGTCTAGCTCGACTGCTAACTGCTTGCTGTTAGTGTGTTCTCCCTCCTCCATGACTTTGGCTTTCCTCCATGATGTTTGCCCAATTTCAACCGGGATCATGGCCTCGCATCCATATGTCATCCGGAAGGGTGTTTCCTGGGTCGAGGTTTGGACACTAGTTCGATATCCCCAGAGTACCGGGTATAGTTCCTCGACCTAGTTACTTTCTGCATTGGTCATCCTTTTTTTGAGCCCGTCAACAATGATTTTATTGGCTGCCTCGGCTTGCCCATTAGATTGCGGGTGCTCTATCGAGGCGAAATGGTGCTTGATTTCGAGCTCGGACATCAACCTCTGGAAGCCTTGGTCAACGAATTGAGTACCGTTGTCAGTTACGATCTCGGCAGGAATCCCAAACCTTGCAACAATATTTCTTTCGAAGAATTTTTGTATTCGAGCGGCCGAGATAGTTGACAGTGGTTCGGCCTCGATCCACTTAGTGAAATAATCCACCGCCACCACAAGCCATTTCAGTTGCCTTACGGCCGGTTTGAAAGGTCCAAGGAGGTCCATACCCCATTTAAAGAATGGCCATGGAGCCGTGATGGTCTTCAACTCGGTCGGAGGTGGCCACAGGATCCGAGCATGTTTTTGGCAGCTTTCGCATGTCTGTACATGCTCTCTGGAATCCGCGACCATTGTCGGCCAGTAATATCCAGCCCTTAGGGCTTTCCGGGCTAACGCCTTTGCCCCCATGTGTTGTCCGTTTATTCCTTCGTGTATCTCTGATAGCACGTACTCGGCCTCTGCCTGGTTTAAACATCTCATCATTGGGGATTGGAGGCATTTTCGGTACAGTTGGTCATCGACCACCGTGTACATTAACGCGGTTCGTGCTACCTGCCTTGCTTCCCCAGGATCGTCTGGGCTAACTCCCTTTTCCAGGTAATTTAAGATGGGCTTTCGCCAGTCTTCTGTTGCTGCGATGACCATGATACACGTGGGCTCCTTCAGACTTTGTTGTATTACAGTCCAATTATTTCACGGGTTCCTGGTGCTTGCTAATTTGGAGAGGATATCAGCCCTCACATTTTCTCCCCTGGGGATGTGGGTGACTACGACCTCATCGAAGTCGGCCATTGCCTCTCTGACTTTCCCCAGATACTTGATTAGCAAGGGTCCCTTAGCCGTGTATGAACCGTTGATTTGGGCCGCGACTAGTTGAGAGTCGGTGGAGAGATGAACCCGCCTGGCCCCATTATCTTTTGCCTGTGATAGCCCAGCCAATACAGCCTCATACTCAGCCTGATTATTGGACGTTCTGAAGTGCAATTGCAGGGAGTGTTCCATGGCAACTCCTTCCGAGCTTTCGATTATGACCCCGGCTCCACTTTCTTTGGCGTTTGACGAGCCGTCTACAAATACTTTCCAAATGTTAAGGTTGGCTTCCGGGACTACCTCTGTTGGTACCAGCTCTGCAATGAAGTCGGCTAAAGCCTGGGATTTAATAGCATGCCGAGCTTTATATACTATATCGGATTCGGACAGTTCGATAGCCCAACTAGTCATTCTTCCTGCCAAGTCAGGCTTGTGGAGTATTTGGCGTATCGGCTGGCTGGTTCACACAATTATTCTATGCCCCTGGAAGTAGGGACGTAATCTCCTCACGGTAGTGAGGAGCGCAAAGGCGACCTTTTCCAACCTTTGATATCTTAGCTCAGAACTTTGCAAAGCTCGGCTTGTAAAGTAAATCGGTTTCTGTTCTGTCAATTCTTCTTTCACCAGGGCGGCACTTACTGCTTCTGGGGCCACAGATAGATATAATATCAAATCTTCCCCGGGCTCGGGTTTCGACAGCACTGGTGGTGATGACAAACATTTTTTGATCTTGTCAAACGCGGCTTCACACTCTGAGTTCCATTCTCCATGTTGTGCTTCCTTCTTCAATAACTTGAACAAAGGAAGAGCATTTTCTACTGATTTCGGTAAGAACCTTGTCAGCGCGACCAGTCTGCCAGTCAACTGTTGTACCTCTTTTTTGTTTTTTGGGGCAGCCATATTGAGGACGGCTTGACATTTATCCGGATTGGCTTCAATCCCCCTGTTTGTCAACAGGAATCCGAGAAATTTACCCGCTGGTACCCCGAATGCACATTTAGCTGGGTTAAGTCGGATTCTGTGATCCCGGAGCTTATCAAATGTTTCTTGCAAATCCTGGATGTGGTCGGATCGCTTAACTGACTTGACGATCATATCATCGATGTAAACTTCGACGTTCCTGCCGAGCTGTGCCTCAAACACTTGATTCATCATCCTCTGGTAAGTAGCTCCTGCGTTCTTCAGCCCGAAAGGCATGACATTATAGCAATAATTAGCTTTTTCCGTGATAAAAGATGTTTTCTCCTGGTCTTCGGGATGCATAGCTATTTGGTTATAGCCGGAATTCGCATCCATGAATGAGAGCAGCTGGAATCCCGAGGAATTGTCCACCAGTTGGTCAATATTTGGCATGGGGTAAGCATCCTTGGGGCATGCTTTGTTGAGATCGGTGTAGTCGGTGCACACCCTCTATTTGCCATTGGGTTTCTTGACCATTACCACATTTGATAACCATGTAGTATATTGGATTTCCCTGATGAATCTCGCATCCAGCAGTTCTCTTACATGCTCGGCTAGGGTTTTCTGTCGGTCCGATGCAATCTTTCTTTTCTTCTGCGAGACCAGCGTATATCGTGGAATTACGGTCAATTTGTGACAACAGAACGCCGGGTCGACTCCTGGTAACTCCGAAGGTTTCCATGCGAACACGTCCTTGTTCATCCATAACAGTTTTTTGAGCTCGATTTTTTCTTACTCGGCTAGCGAACTCCCGATCTTCGTTATTTGTCCGGGCTCCTCTCCTAGTTGGTAGTCTGTGAGTTCTCCATCAGGCTTTGTTTTCATCAACTTTGCTTCTTCTCTTACATCCAGCTCTACCACGTTGACCGAGCTCGGCGCAATTGGCGCTGAATTTCGAATTCCTTTCTGCTGCGAGCTGGATGTTCCGGGTTCATTGTTTTTAACCGTCGATAAGTAGCATTGCCGAGATTCCTTCTGATCACCTTTGATAGTGACGACTTCATTCTTCCGACTTACCATTTTCAGCTTCTGATGCTTAGTTGATATGAGCATGTCCCAACTATGAATAGTTGGTCTGCCCAAGATTACATTGTAGGACGAAGGGAAATCCGCTACAATAAACTTGACTCGCTCAGTCTTAAAGGCTTCTTTAGAGCCCAAGGTCATTTTTAGCTCTATACACCCTTTGGGACTTGTATCCTCTCCGTTGAACCCGATTAAGGTTGTCCTGCTCGGCTTTAGATTTTCTGGGTCGAGGTCCATGCGCTTAAAGGTGTCCCACAGGATGATATCCACCGCATTGCCAGGATCGATGAATATCTTCTTTACGCGGCATTTTCCCAGGAGGCCGGTTATGACCAGTCCGTCTTGATGACCTGGGATTACGTCCCTCAGATCTTCCTGAGTAAAGAACAACTTAGGAGGCTCTTCTTTGCGATGGTTCCGGCTTGAAGGTCGGTCGTCCCCTGATGGTTAAGACTTCCCGAAGGTATTTCTTCCGCTGATTGGCGGTATCGCCGCCACCTCCGTAACCTCCACTAATGACATTGTAGTCAAACTCTGCTTCCGGGAACTCGTCCTTATTGTCGTGCTTTCTCCGGCCTTCGTCCGGCTTTCTCCTCTAGGAGACCGGGCTTGTACTCCGATCCGTCTGCTTGCGCTTGGCTTTTTGCCCTTGTGTTTTGATAACGTACTGACGTAATTTTCCATCTCGGATAAACTTCTCAACCGCATCTCTAAGGTCCCAGCACTCATCCGTTGTGTGCCCGGGTCCATTGTGGAATTCGCAAAATCGTGTGCGGTCCAACTTACCCTTGTTATAAAGTGGTCGTGGTCGCTCCACCTTCCTCATCTCGGTCAAGGCTACCTCTCTCCATAGTTGCGAACGAGGGACATTTAGTGGAGTATATCTCTCATACTTCCCCTTATGCCTTTGTCCTCGTGTTTTTTGGTCCGAGTTCCTGGGTCGATCTCTTGCTGCCCGGTCCTTCCCTTTCGGGGGTGGGCTTTTCTGTCTCTCTTTTCCCGACGCGTTGGCTATCTACATCTGCTCGATGTCCAGATACTTTTTGGCTCGTTTATGGAATTCTTCCAGCGTCTTGATCTCGCCAGATATGACCGATCTCCCCATTCTGGATTCACTATCTAAGCCTGAGATGAGCAAGTGTACGTGGACGCTTTCCGTTAATCCCTGGATTTGCAATGCGGCAGCCTTGAAACGATCCAAATACTTCTGAAGGGTTTCACCAGGTTGCTGATTGATTCTATCCAGCGTGTAGACCGACCTGGGCTATTTTTTGCTTGTCGCGAAATTCAGCAGGAACTTCTCGCTCAGGTCGTTGAGGTCGGTAATGGACTTGGGACATAGAGTCCGGAACCAAATTTGAGCGGCTCCTCGTAACGTTGAGGTGAACAGCCTGGAAATGATTGGCCCCTTGGATCCTCGGACCAGCATCTCAGTGTCGAAAGTATTCAAGTGTGTCTGGGGATCCTGACTTCCGTCGTACCTAGGGAAGTCGGATGTATTAAATTTCCTTGGGTACTCAGCTTCCGTAATTTCATCTGAGAACGGGCTGTTGTTTTGTCCTCCGTCCCTGTACCACATCTTGTACCTTCCGGAATCTGGCTGAATTCCCTGATTGTCCGAGGTACGGCTGTCTTTCCTAAGCATCCGGGCTTGATTCTCCTGACTCGCATCCCGGTGATTACTTTGCTGAGAATTTTTTGTTGAAATTATTCGGCCTTGCCCGGGATGGTCCGCCTATAGGGGATCAACAGTTTGGTGATTGGTTTCTTCGTCCTCATTCTGCTGATCATCCCGGTGTTCCTCCTGAAGAAGGTCTTGTAAGTGTTTAAGGATTTGGTTCATCACCTCGGTCATATGGTCAATCTTTTGGTTCTGAAGATTGTCGCGCTCCTCCAAATTCTCGATTCGTTTCAACATTGATTCAGCAATGTTATGTAGGAGCCGTATGTCCCGGCTACCAATCTGAAACTTTGCTGAGGGACCAGCGTGGTTAATATTTTCCAACGTTTGGCCTGCTCGTCCATCTTGAGATGGGAGGTTCGAGTCCGGGGGCTCCTCAATTTGTTCCTGATTAACGCCTTGAACGTCCTACTGTTAGGTCTCGCTAAAATTTTGTTGCTGACCTTGCTCGTGTGCATGCAGGTGGCTTTTGCTTCTGGTATTAGCCATCACGGGTCACGGGAATAAGACTTTACAGTCCCCACAGACAGCGCCAATGATCCGGTGTGGATCACAAGTTGGGTTGGACTTGGCCTGGGGTGAAATCTCGGGGTCCTACGTACCACAATGTGGATCAAAGTCCACGTAGTTCGAGAGTATACGGCAGGCTAATGATAGCCAGAGGGGGTGGTGTGTGTGCTCTGTGTGAATAGAAAAGCTAGGGTTTCAGAAGTGTGTACCTTGTAAGGGGTTTACCCTATTTATAAGCGTACCTGGGCCCTATCTTAATCAGTTGGATTTGTCCTTTATTTTAGGAATATTAAGATATGTTTTTTTTGAATAATCTCCTTCTTTCATAGGCGGTTACCATCATGATAGATATTCTTGATAAAACCACTCCTATTTTCAAGGAAGCGGTTATGAGCATAACTGAAGCCATTTTGACTAGGCTCTTTGGTTATTGGGCTGGGCCCATTTATGAGATATCCGTAACAGTACAGAATATATATACGCGAAGAATCAATATACAAGATAAAATGAGACCTCATGCACACGCTTAACCCAGTAAAACCCAGTAAAAGTTGCCTCAGAAATAGTTCCTTGTCAGATCAGTAAGTTAGAAACTGTCCAGCTATGCCGATTCTGTTCCAACTAGAAATTAGTGATTTTGGGTCAAAAATTGCGCAACACGAGTTGTGATGCAAATTGAATACTCAACCACCTTCCCTTAGTTCAGAGCTTGGCAATTTCAGTACAAAAAACTAAGTATCAACAACCAACGCTTTTCATTATGCTGCTTAACTCATCGATAACAACTCCGGGGTTTGCATATGACCCATCAAGGTTGATCGCATGATACTTTAGTGCCTTCCACCGGGCGATCAATTGGAAGTGCCAGTGTCTAAATTGGCTGCTGATAATCTTCAAAATGACAGTATTAGGTAATGCAGACACAATGTGAGTTAGGCCGGCGCCATGAGCCCCGATGATAACAGATGCATCTTGAATGGCTTGGACCTGCTCCTTCAAAGACATGTGTGCAAACAATCCATTCACAAGGTTAATTTTGCAACCTTCATAATTGGATGCCCAGCTCTTCAAGGACTGAAAGACTTCTGGCTCATTACTTAGCCTTGATCCAACTTTACCACCATGACGAGGATGAGCTAAATAATCTTCGCGACGAACAAAAAGGACATTATGAGGTGAGAGAGGTTTACTCACTGTGTGTTTCCTTAAGTGTTATATTTATTGATGTAGAGTAGAGAAATAGGTGTAGAAAAGAGATACAAGACACAAGAAATAGAGTAGAAGAAGAGACGGAGAAGATAGCTCCTTGAAACTCTCACACAATGTATTATTCCAATCAAGTCAAATCTGAAATCTACAATGGGAGGATGGGCTATTTATAATACTATAGCCTCCTTCAAATCCTAACTAATTCTAGTTTATGATTTATGACTAATGACCCTACTAACTATCTAGTTTACAATTAGGTCCCTAAATGCATATTATTATCTTTACACATCAATACCCCTCCCCCAAAACATCCTTACCCTCAAGGATGCTGACAACAGAAACAAAAATCTAAACCTAAAAAACAATCTAATGGAGTGAAACCAAACTGAAAACATAAGCTCCATAAAGTTTCTAATTTCTGGAAAATATTCAGCTAAACAGTCTTGAATTCCGTGACTTGACCTCTACTACATCGTCAACCATTTCTTCCTACTAAGAGAACAGATTCTCCCATAAAGCATTTCACTTAACTTGCCCCTGAACCAAACTAACAACAGACTTCGTGTAGGAGAGAATTTAAGAGTTGAGACTCCTTGCAACAGCCTATTATTGAGAAAACCCATGACAAATATGCAACCCAAATGCTGAGTTATTGGGCTCTTTTGTTTGCTGTTATTTTCCAAGCCCAAAAACATATCAGAAATTATTAAACCCATTGTCCCATTAAGATGCTTTTGCTGTTGAAAGAGAATGCCATCCAGCTGTAACCCATCAATATTTTTTTGCCCCAAAGAGAAATTGCAAGACAGCTGAAATCCTGTATTTGCATCAAAAAGAGACTGTTTCAGCCACGTAAATTTCTGACCTTGCCACATGCTCAGTTCAGCCCATGGTTTAGGAACCCGGACCGGACCGGCCGGTTCAGACCGCAAACCGGCAAACCGGTCGGAAAAGCGGTCCGAGTTAGGCTAAAACCGGGCTGACTCGGTGACTCCGAGTCAACTCGGCCAACTCAACCTAAACCGGCCGATTTGAGGCCGAGTCAATCAAGAAAAAAACGACAGAGAAGCAAAGATCAAGGACATAGATCTGAAAAAAGAGTTGGTTCTCAGTAAGGAAATAGAGATCGATGGAAGCTATGGATAATGGAGTTCTTGTTGACGAGGGTGCGAGCGTCGGCGTCGGCGTCGGCAAATCTCTCAACCTTCTCCATTGTCTTCAAACTCATCTCCAACCCACTCCAACAGAGACGACGATGTTTGTTGCTGTTCGAAATTATCTCCAAGACCCCAACCCACTCCAACAGAAGAAAGTGTTCAACGGCAGGGACTGTCCGGACTGAGATTTGCTGAAGAATGAAGATGGTAACCCGTGAACTTATACGTAAAAGCGAAAAAAATCTGTACGATTTGATTAAGAAACAAGTACAGAACCCTCTCTTCAAGTCACTTTCACTCTGTGAAATGTGAATAAAGTAATAAACTAATAAATAAAAGAATCTCCACCTTTCCTCAAGCCCAAGACCGTGTGTGATACTGTGATCTCTTTTTCTCAAAATAACAATATAAAATTACACATTCTCCTATGTACTACACAACCTCCCATGTTTATTATTAAAATATAAATATTTTTATCTATTTTAATTAAATTCTATTTTTTAATTAATACCGGTCTGACGTCGGTCTGGCTCTGGTATGACCCACTGACCCTTGACCCAATACCCCCACCGGTTCAGTCACTGGTCCGGTTTTCAGAACCTTGGTTCAACCTTTGTTGAAATATGTGTAGAATTTTCAATTTCCAAAGTCCTTTTTCCATATAACTAAAACTGAAACTCAGCGGTGGTTGACAGTACCGCATATGAAGTTTTCTTTTGTAACTCACCTAGAAAACTTCCTCCAAAGTTGATTGGTGACCCACTCCTTAAAGATATCTGCTTGGCTTCTAATACCTCAATGTATTCTTGGGTAGAGTCCGAATAAGACCCACCACCACCTTCTTGAGTTCGAACTTCATCTATACTCTCAGTAGCTTGCTGAGAAACAGGGGGTTCAAGAACTTCGTCTTCTTCATGAATTTTGTCAGCTGTTATGTGGTCGATCAGGCCTTCTTGGGTGTTGATCGAATAAGTTTTTTCTGGATCTTCCAACTCTTTTCTTACCTTCTCAGCTTTCTTAGCTCGTCTTTGCAAATCTAATTCTTCCATTTAAGCAAAAGCACGAGCCCCACGCATTGTTCTTGGATGAAAGTATTCGACTGAGTCACGGATTTCATCTTTCAATCCATCCACATATGCTACAACCAGGTCTTCTTCCATTTGGAGCTGGAATCTTGTGACAACATCATCAAAAATTTCATTATACTCCTTCACATTGCCAAGCTGCTAAGGCCACCATTGACCACCATTATTTGCTTGCATTGCCAATACCAACGCTCTTATTTCATCCCGAAATCCCAATATAGTAGCTTGTAAATCATCCATGGTTCTTGATCTTGTATTTACCATTCACCACGAATTCTTGATGGTTTCTTGATCAAGACCCTCAGCAAAATAACAAAACATCGGAACCAAAACCAATACTGACAGAACCCGAACCAAAAATAGTGAAACAGTGAGAGCAGAACTGATTAGAAACAGGGGAGCAGAACTAGAAACCCATAAATGCATTTGATAGAACCAGAAACCAAGAACTGAGGATGACAGAACCAGAATCGAACAAGATCAGAAGTGAAGAACCAGAACCAAAAGAAGGATCAAACAGACAGCGAAAGAAGGCGGAGGAACATCACCTCTGATACCACTGTTATATTTATTGATGTAGAGTAGAGAAATAGGTGTAGAAAAGAGATACAAGACACAAGAAATAGAGTAGAAGAAGAGACGGAGAAGAGAGCTCCTTGAAACTCTCACACAATGTATTATTCCAATCAAGTCAAATCTGAAATCTATAATGAGAGGATGGGCTAGTTATAATACTATAGCCTCCTTCAAATCCTAACTAATTCTAGTTTATGATTTATCACTCATTACCCTACTAACTATCTAGTTTACAAATAGGTCCCTAAATGCATATTATTATCTTTACACATCATTAGGGGTAACCCAAAAGATGCTCTGACCATTTCTCCAAACTTTGATAGACGTGCAGTCTTGAGATTATCAGGGTTTTGCCACAGCTCATGAGCAGATGCCCCATTACAACAAATATCTTCAGTAAGACCTTTAAACAGTGTTGTTTCATATCCCAAAGGTGACAGAATGGCATGGCTAAAACAGACGGGACCAATAAAGTTTTTAGCATATCTGAGGCTTGAGAACAAAGCTTTCCATGTCTCTTCCAGGGGTGTCTGAAACTTTTCACCAGCATTAGAAAAGTGGCAGGTTTATTAGGCATTTCAACATTCTTTGAACTTCGAAATTTGCAACAAGATAAGCAACTATATGTTTCTTCACATATCTTAATTAAGTGGAAGAATAGCAATGGAATTAGAGCAAATATGTGATTCCTAAAGTCACAACTTTACCTAAAGTTAAAAATAAAAATCAGCTTCTGCACCATTTATCAATGCAAAAGAAGACAAATATTTCAATCTGGATAGGGTGGCTGATATGTTTATTACTATAGAATTGAGAAATAGAGATAGAAGGGAGACACAAGAAATAGGAAAGAAGAAGATGAAGAGTTTTTCAACTACTCTCTCAGGGTTCTGCATTGCAACACTGATCTGATCTTACAGAAATAGAGGATTAGGCTATTTATAATACCATAACCTCCGTCAAGTAACTAACAGCTAGTTTAGGATTAATGACTAATTACCCTACTAACTATCTAGTTCACAATTAGGTCCCTAGTTCTATCTTACAATCAAATCCCTAAATACAGATTATTATCTTTAGATATCAATACCCCCTCCCCAAAACAACTTTGCCCTCAAGGATGATTGACAACTAAAGCATAAACCTGAACCTCTTAAAAAACAAGCTAATAGAGTGAAACAAAATTGAAAACATAAGCTGCATAAGCTTCTAATTTCTAGAAAATATTCAGCTAAACAATCTTCAACACTGTGACTTGACCTCTGCTACACCTTCACCATTTTCTTTCTACTAAAAGAACATATTCTCCCATAAAGCATCTCAATTAACTTGCCTCTGAACCAAACTAGCAGCAGACCTTTTTGCAGGAGAACTTTGAAAAAATAGAACCCTTTTTTGTAGCAGTCACTAACAGTGTTGTTAAAACGTAGTTTCTACGTAGAAACGGTAAGGGTGAGTAAAAACGTAAAATAGTAAAACGTAAGAGTTTACTTTGTACTAAAAAAAATCTAACATATATATAAATAATATTTATACCAATGTAAAAAAAAATCTAACATAAATAATATTATTAATATTATTTTAAGCAGCATATAAATAATATTTATAATTAACAAAGTTATGTATGCACTTCCCTATCAGGCCAAACCCAATAAAAAAAGTCACTCCCCATACTAGCCCAAACCTAACAAAAAAAAGTGTCCATAACCTTAACTTAAATAAACCTTTTAAATAACAAAAAGTGGGTGACAGTTGTATAAAAAAAAAACAAAGTGGGTGACAGTAAAAAAACGTGCACTCCATCTCATTCCTTGGGAACCTCCATGGCGTCAAATAATCTCCCACAATCCTCTCATCTAATCACTACCCTCTGCCATACTTTGGGTGAGGGTGATGATCAGATTCAAGCAGCACTCCAACATCCAGCCTCTAGTGACGGTGAAGAAGCAGCAGCAGCTGTCGATTATGAACAAGAAGCAGCCAACGAGCGCTGAGCAGAGAGGTCGATGAAGAAGAAGAAGCACTGCAGCAGCCAATGCATCGATGCGAAGAAGAAGATTAAAGAAAGAAGTCCGTCGATGCGAAGAAGAAGCAATGAAGAGTGAAGAACGAACTCTCGATGGCCGACAAATTTTTATTAGGGCTTCAGATTTTTTTAAAAAAACAAATTAGTAAACGAGTGAACACGGTAAACTCGCCGAGTTTACCGAGTTCACCAAGTTGAAACGGCGTTCCAACCGTTTCAGCACCAAATCCGTTCTGACTCGTTTTCCGGCAGAAAAACGCAGAAACGTCTGTTTCTACGTTCCAGAACGGCGTTTTCACAACATTGGTCACTAATATAACCTTTGAAGACCCAATTGTAGCAACAAAGTTGGGCCACTTTCTTCAAAGGAAAAGCCCAAACACTTGTCTGAAATTAACCAACCCATGGGACCATCAAAGTACTCTATGAACCTTTCCGAGCAAAAAAAAAAAGTACTATATGAACCTTGTCTTCTAAGCTTGTTGAGGGTCCCATCATGTGTAGAACAGATGGTACTTGCTGCCATTTCTGAATGATGCAGAACTCCCAGCTATTACCCACTGGATATTTGCCTCAACCAAGTACATTACCCCTTGTATCAAACTAGACCCTAGAAGCATCTTAATTAGGCATCCTTGGAACCAAGTCAGACTCACACATAGAGTAGGGAGTAGATGATAGAATAAGGCTTTGGTTATTAACCATTGGATCCATGCCTTTTCTTGAAAGACAAAGCCATAACATCCATCATTTACATAGTATTTCTACCCATATGAAAAAATGCAAACCAGCTGTAATCCTTTATTTGCAGTAGGTTCTGCAGAGAATATGACGCTACATGGCATCACCTGGAACCCACTAACATACAAAGCCTCACACCTGTCCATATGGTACAAAACAACCCTAAAACCTTCAATAGAGTCAAAGCATGAAAACCCATTAAGAGCAGAAGTGATTTTCGCATTATCACTAGGCAATTCAGAATCGGACTTGTAAGAAATTGGAGGAACAACACCAAAACTTGACGCAAGGTCCTTAGGCTTGACTAAAAAACCATTTATGTCCTTGATTAACTGGGACCCACTTTCTGCAATCACCCACTTTGTACTTATCCATGTCTCTTGGTACTTGAATTCCCACTTTAATCCCCTACAGAGAGAACCCCAAGCCATTCAAGATGGTCTTCACATCTCCATTCTCCTCTGTTGCGTGCGATAGTGCTTTTGTTGACTATATGAGGTGCAGTTGCACATTTTTGGCATCACCATCACTCTCGGGTTCGTGCATAGAGACAAGGGCTTCAAGAATTTCGTCTTGTTCTTCGATAGAAATCCCCGTATTAGCAAAACATTCCTGAGTAGGTGATGAAGATCCCTCATCTTTAAGAATGACAAGAACTTCGTCATTATTCTCTTGCACAAAGAAGGATTCTTGCGCCTCTGGTTGGCACTTCTTGAGTCTCATTCTTTTTTGGACAAGAAGAAACTTCTTGCACTTCTTGTGGAGTCTTTTGAGAACAACATTGTCTTCTCTTTCTTTCAAGACTCTTCTAGCCTTCTCCAATCACCACTACAAAAATATTTCTTCTGCCCTAGCGATAGAACGAGTCTCACGCATGGTTCTTGATTGAAAGAGTTTGACTGAGTCACGGATTTCATCTTCTAATCCACCCACATATGCTGCAACCAGGTACTCTTCTGGCATCTAGAGCTGGAATCTTGTGACATCTTCATAAAAAAATTCATTATACTCCTTCACACTGCCAAGCTATGAAGGCCACCGCTGACTACGATGGAAAGTTGAGAATGAAGAGGAAGCCATGTTTCTTGACAATCTTGATCGAGTTAGTACCATCCACCAGTTTCAATGATAACCGAAAGGAAACAGAACCAGAAACGAGGAAACAGAACTAGAAAACAAAAGAGGATAAAACCAGAAAACAAAAATGAAAGGACCACTCTGATACCACTGATATGTTTATTAATATAGAATTGAGAAATAGAGAAAGAAGAGAGACATAAGAAATAGGATAGAAGAAGTAGAAGATGAAGAAGAGAGTTTCAAGTTTCAACTACTCTCTCACGGTTCTGTATTTCAACACTGATTTGATCTTACAAAAATAGAGGATAGGGGCCCTATCATAGGGCTATTTATAATACCATAGCCTCCCTCACATCACTAACTAACTTGCTAGTTTAGGATTAATGACTAATTACTCTACTAATTATCTAGTTTACAATTAAGTCCTAGTTTATCTTACAATTGGGTCCCTAAATACAGATTATTATTTTACATATCAATGGCCTAGTGCACAAGACTTCAACTAAGTGGAATCTAGGAAGGGATAGATGTACGTAGTCTTTCCCCCACAACTGGAGAGACTGTTTCTAGGAATAAGTGCAATGCCAGGCATAAATAACTTCTACATGTTTCAACCTTGTATTGAAAAAAAAAAATACAACTATGACTTTCAACCTTAATTCTTTGGCAAATGACCCCAATTTTCAAAATAAGAAATTAAAATACATCCTTAAGCATTTGTGAATTTTGAGACATAGGATTAGGACATTTCATCCCAACACAAGGACCTTTTCCGAACAATTAAAAAAAAAAAAAAAAAAAAAAAAAAAGAGAGAGAGATCCGACCTGGTCTACTTCCAAAATGATGGAGTTGCACCTCATGGAAATGAGAATGGTGTGAACAGGTATTTTAGTGAATGATATATGAGAAGAAGCTTTTGAATGTTTTAGGTCGAAAGTTAAAAGGGCTAATTTCTTGATTTTAAGTTGTAAGTGGTGGAGAGATTCAGTTTTGGTGCCTATCCTAATAATTTATCCTATCTGGACAGTCCAGATTTAATATTTTTTTCTTTTTATTTTTTTATAAAAATTATTTTAATAGATAGAAAATCTAAAATAAAAATAATCTCTTAACTACTATTTTTTTAAAAAAAAATAACTTTTTCATTTTAAAAACATATTTTAAAAAATATCAAATCTAAACCGTCCAGATTGGATAGGTTAGTTGGTGCCTACTGGTTCCGTGGTGGAGTTTGCAAATATCCTAAAGGGGAAATGAATAGTGAATTTCAATTTTTACTGAAATTACCAAATATTGAGTTGTCACAACAATATCAACAAACATGAAAATCACTATTTCAAGTTAGATGGGGATGGAAACTAAAGGTGTCTCAGTGTATTGCTAACAAACTAAAAAGTGAAAATCCAAACTATGAACGAAGCATACAATAGAATCATTTAAAAAAATAAGTCCACGAGAAGGAATACTCCTCCATTAAATTCCACCAACCAATTGATTGAAAGGAAAGTTAACATTCCAATATAATGAAAATTACTAATGCTAGCCACTTTCAAGATGCGTTTTGCATGGGAGATTGTCGCGGCCAGTCACATGGAAGATAACAAACGAATGCAATACATCCTTATATATCAAAATAGTTACATATATGACTAGCCTGACCAATTCTTATTTAGCAAGGAGGAACAATTGAGTCATATTCGTTCAATAAGAATTTCTCACACATAACCCCAATATACAAAAAACAATGTGATATGAATTATGTTCAATAAGCTTTTAAGAAATAACAAAACTAATAATTTAAGATTAGTAATTAGTCAGTTCCAAACTTTTCTATAGCTAAAGAAGTTATGATGAGAAGCTCAAAACAATAATATTAAACCAAACTTACTAGGCAATAGCATATACTATTCTCAACCACCTGGGAAAACTGAAAAATTCATCACAGATTGCAATCCCAACATTTCTTGATGGGTAGAGAAGTTCATCAAATCACTATTACTCATCAATATATGCTACTAGCTGTTGCCACAATACCAGGTTTTGTTTTCCTTACAACACCAATTTTTTGGGGCTGTGTCCATAATGATACATTGAACGCACATCAATATATTATCTTGATGTCTACGGATTGGCTCATTGGTACTCACAATACACTCTGTCTCTAGAAGGGATAGCTTAATCACGTGATTTCACTCATATGAACTTGTAAATATATGCATAGCAGAAGCCTCTATCATCGGAGAAGATTCCAGTGAAGGAAGGCTGCATCAAAGAAGCCCCACGACTACAGTTCTAGATTTTCTGCTTATGTTGCCTGCGCTCTGATTGTTGGTTTGATATCTTCCTCTGATTTGGATCTTTTTTGCGTTGTAAAATGTATTATGCTTTTAAATCCTCCGATTTGGATTTGATGGCCAAGTCTAGTCGCAAAGAACATAAGGGCAATTGTATTGAGTCTTTTTTTTTTTAATCCCATGACAAGCCAAACACAATTTTAAAACTCATTTCCACTCCCAATCCCATGTCTAATCCCATCCCCAGTCATTTAAAATTCAATACCTCATGCCAAACAAGTAGGTGGGGACTAAGAGAGACCAAGCATAATTTTCTGTAGGAGTGAATAGAAACAATGTTGTGTTTCACTCTATAACAAACCAATAAATTAGGACACAAACAAAATTCCTAGTTTCTCAAAGGGCATTGATAGCCGAATAACATATGTTTAACCCATAAACTTTTTCAATACTCACAGTTATCCGATAAATAAGCCATCACATGTTATTCTTATATAGGTGATTTTCAGTTTATTAAACAACTGAAAGAAAGATAGGTAAGTCATGCATCACAAGTTTTCTTCTTCAAGCTTGACTTTAAGGTAATGAATGCATGGAAAACGAGAGCTTGGTCCAACAGTTGACTTTCATAGAAAGATAGGGGCAAAAACAAAGACCACATGTCATGAGCATACCAATCTCTACACTTGTCTATACTACAGCCAAATAAGTTTCTTCAAGTTCTACACCTAAAAATTCCCAAGTTCCAGCCCTAATTTTTAGTTTCTTACTGAACACACTACTAATGACTAACCAACCAACCGCCTTGAAGAGACACATTGCACATTTACTGGTTTTTTGTTCATAGCCAACAGTTCACACACTGAGCAGCATGAAAAATATAGCATATAACCGATCATGCATACCGTACAGTGACCATCTACGAACACCAGATGTGGTGGTCGATTGGGCAGACTGGTGACTCTTGAAGAAACATAAGCACTGTACCAGTCCGTTACAGGGTGAAAAGGATTCGCATACTCAAATCGTGTCACCAGAGGGGTTGGCTCCTCAATCCACTGAATGTCAATACCACATGTCCGATTAAAGGCATGCATGTAGAGGTAAGAGAACCCATAAAGATAATGAGACTAGACTTAAGCATATCAATAACAAGGAACCAAGAGATGCCAAATTTTGAACGAAAGTACAGGACAGAGTTGAACGATGCACAGATGAAATCAAATATAATAGCAATGTAACCAATTATATTGATTCATCATCGCATTATATATCCATAAGGTTCAGGACTCACGAAAGATATTTTCTTTTACTTTTTTCATCGATACTTCTATACGTTCGTAATTGAGTTGATTCATACTCGGATAACTTAATAATGGTTTCATATTTTCATGGCGGGTCTGAATCAGAAACGTCAGGCGAATATTAGCATCTATAAGCTTAGAAATAAGAACGATATAGAGCAAGCATTTCTTACAAACGCCAAGGTAAACAAAGCCTACAAATCCAACGAACAGGAATTCAAAAGATTACACAATTTCCATTTTCCCTATTAACCTCATTATCTCATCGCAAGCAAATTCCTTCCCTTCAACGACCTGAATAGAACTAATCAAGTCACGCATTGTATGCCTCAAAATCTCGCCCTCAGTCACATACCGATCCAAAAAATCTTGGCTCACAAGCTTTCTCTCGCCATTAACAATCCCTTCTCTCCCCACAACCTCAAACGCCCCGTCTTGAAACACGGGAAGTTCATCCTCCTCCGTCCTCCCAATGACCTCCTGCAACATCTCACCTCCTCTCGACATCACAATTCTCTCCGGAACCATCCGAAGCTTCCCTCCCTCACACATCGAGCTCCGCAGAGTCTCGCTGTACCAACACCGAAACCACCCGCTTCATCCGGAGACATTGGGAGAGAGGAGATCAAGGCGGCGCGTGAAGCCATTACCAAAATAGGCTTCGCAAGAGCGCAAGAGTATAGTATTTGCGGACTGAGACCAAGGGAGGTAAGACGGAAGAATTTTTCCCCAGGGTTTTAAGAAGTGGGATTGGGTGTGAGTGTGAGTGTGAGTAAAGTGGGTTTCATGGTTACCTATCAACAAGGGACGGTGAAGTCGCGGGCGAGAATGGGTGGGGAACCGAAAAGGTTTAGAAGAGTGGGAGGTAAAGTAGAAGAAGAAAGAGACGGAATTGAGGACGAAGAGAAAGCAGAGGATCTTCAGAAGCAGAGTATTTCTTCTGTCCATCGCTTATTTCCCCCTCCGAATCCGTGATGACAGTGGAGGTGAGTGACACATTGAGTCGGCGACGGTGGGTGTGGGAGATCAAGTGAGTACTTTGCGAGATCGGAGCAATTTTGCCGTCGAGTTGACAGAGAAAATTCAGGGAAGGTTCGGGACGGCGTGCTGGCGGCACCTTAGAATATTCTCTGCTCAACCAGGCTTCATTTTGAACTAAACAACACACTTAATCTATTACTTCCTCAGATTTCTTTGGCATTTATTATACACATATCGTCCTTGGTTACTATTTTGTCAAACTTATTAATGTTTTTTGTCAAAATCATGATTATTTTAATCAATCGCATTACGCACCACTCATCATCATCAATATATACTTAATAGGAATAGCAAAATAAGTCATGCACTGTTCACCCTCTCACAAATGACTGTTCCTTAGAACAATGCCGACTTCATACGCAATGCAAATATGTTTCGTTTTTTGTGCTTCGTGCCTGAAATCAGCTCCATTTCTCTATTGCACACGTCTTCAGCAATTTGAATCCTAGCACTTTTCCCAAAAAAGGTAGAGCATTCGTTGCTATCGTTACGAATGGATTTTTCATTTCTTGCTTCAAAAATGACTGCCTGAAACCATCGCGCCTCCCAAATCCAAATCGATGCCTACAGTTTCTTTTAACCTGAGGCATGTTGCCGATGCTCCAAAGATCTATCAAAATCCTAATGTTCAAAAGCTGAGACCGGTGTCTCCTTTGCCAGAAACATTAATCATTGACGCCTTTCGTGAAGCTAAGCATGAACATATGAGGTTCTCCACTCCAGCTCCTAGACTTCCATTCCTTGTTGATATACTTAGATACCCTATGTTTTTTATACATGAATCTAAAATTACTGATTTTCTTTTCTTTTCTTCCGCCTTCAATTTCCCAAACATTTTCAAATATATTTTTTTCGGGTATTAGTTTTGGGATTATCGTAACATAGAGTTTCAGTTTTCAAACCCAGATTGAATCTTTGGGTTTCCTTTCCTTTTTTATGGATGAGAACTTGCTCGACTATATTATCCAGAGGCTTATCTCAGCTAAAAACGTTAGAATGATGAAGCAGGTTCAGCTTGCGGAGTCCAAAATCCTAAAGCTCTATGTCTCTTCCATAGAGGTCTTTCTTAGCGAGCCTAATATTCTCGAACTTGAAGCACCGATTGAGATTTGTGGTAATTAATTTGTTGTGCCTGATTCCGTTTCGTGGGACTTTGATTTTTTTTTAAGAGCTTAGATTGTTCATATGCTTTTGTAGATGAGGGATATAAATATCTTATTAGTATGAGAGAAGAAATTGGAAGCACTTTTGATGTTCTCATTGGTGTAATGGCGCTTTCATTTGCATGGATGTTTGGCGAAGCAAAGCCCGATGGTTTAGATATTCTTCTAGGTAAGAAGTTCATCTCTTTGATTTGGAATTTAGGATTTGTGTTGATTTTTCTCTGATCTTTCTTATCTACAGTAGATTGCTGCTATAAAAATATATTATTTCAGGGATTTCTCTTGCCTCCCCCCCCCCCCCCTTTTTCTCTTTTTTGTTCCCCTACGTCGCTTATTTCTATGAATTACAAATCCTCTTTCCAGATATAAATTCTATGCCCGTTTGTGGATGTTGATGTGGCCCCGTTATGTTATGATAACAAATAAAACAACACAGTGTGCGTCTGAAGCTAGAGCAATGTACAATTATATAAGGTTTTCTCTCTAATATCATTTTGCATTCTCAATTAGATAGCCATCTAGAATCAAAAACTTTATGTTCTTATAATGCTATGCCTTTTATCTTATTTGCAGCTTTGTTGATTCAGTGACATTTGTTAGACCTGTAAAAGGCATACATCTTCTGCTCATTAAGACCTATTATCTCATGCTCCCCTATTTTCTTGAAAAATTGAAAGTGCATGAGAAGCATTGGACAAATGGTGCATTATATGCACATTTCAAATACTTAACCATTGGCGCTCTTTCTTTTGTTATAATTTCTTATGAATGTGCATTATATTCTTTTACTCTGTTGACTCATACAATTGTCAGATGCCAATCAATTTGTTGTTTTTGTAGAAAGTTTGGAATATGCTCACATGTGGCAAGCACTTCATAGTTGTTTTCTTGATGATGCATAGGTTTCGACATTTCTGTGTCATCATTTTTCAGAGGTCACAAACTATAGTTTCACTGCTGATATGGAGACTGAGGTCACTAAATTTTGAATAAATATATAAATATTGAAAGAAGGTAATGGATCTTTACATGGATACGTAGATTTATAGTCACATTATACTTCAATTTATTCTAATATATTTTATATAAAACTGAATATTGTATAAAAAAAATATTGCGCATAATTTTTTTTTATTGACATGACATCAACAAATCCGTCACAGAGCCTTCATAGTTTAATGGTTATATTTCATTCATCACCTCCTGCATAATTAACATTTGGAAATAAATAGGAGAATAAATTTTGCTCCATTATACAGTACTTTCTGAGGAATTAATTGATAGAGCAAATAATAAGGTTATGTTTTCAATTTTTCTATTTTAATAACTAGAGGATATAGGGGTAATTTGACCCAAATTTTAAGTCACTAATTATGACACATAACATTAAATAATTTGTTAAACTCAATGACCCAAATTATAATTTGGATAATTAAAACGTCTTTATATGAAGTTTTCTCTTTTATCAATTTTGCATTTAATTTATTCTATATATTTTCACCAAAGTGTGATTCTGTCTAATACTTGGCAAAAAAATTTCTCTCGAATATGTGCCCACTGATATTTGCCAATTGCCAGCATAAATAATTTAAATATTTGAATTTGGTTTTAACAGGTTCAACCATTCCAATCATTAAAGCATAAACCAATGTTTTGTTCAGCTTAACAACTAGTCTCATTCAAGCATAAACCAGTGTTTCAGTTAGCTTAACAACTAGTCTCAGTAGTATAAAAACGACCTTTTTACAGTGGTTAAAAACACTTTTTACACTAGCGTAACCGTTAAACATCTTATTTTATATGTTTTTCCTATAAAAATACTTTCACAAGTCGCATGCAGAGAACAAAATTCTTTCTTTCAAGTTATTGTCCCATCCTTGGAAGAGTTCCACTTGCACATTGCCTAAGGGGCTATTTGTATGAGAGATTTGGAGGGGACAACATATTTTTGAGTTTGATTTTTAAAAAAACACAAAAAAATTGAAGAAGTGGCAATAAGGAGAACATATAATATAAAAGAGTAAGAAAAAATTATTAAAAAATTTTAAGCTCAATTTTTTAATTTTTTTAATTCGACTAGGAAATTTTTTTTCTTCCTTCTCCTCCTCCTCATAGATGCAATACACCATTGAGATTTTAGAATTTAAAATTTAGAGGCAAAAATATACTTTTGCAAATTTACATTGTGAAAGAGCAGCTAACAAATTTATTTATTCCTCATTATTCTAACTTATTCCTTTCCAAACCAATGACCAAAGAATTGCAAGCTAGCTAGCTAAAACGAATACTAAAATTAAAAATCCAGAGAAATTGCAGCCTCAGACTTCCAATGTCTAGCTTCCTCAAAGCCATTGACACAATTCTCAAAATCATCAATGGTTTGGTCAATCTCTTCTTGAGTGTTCATCACAAAGGGTCCAAATTGAGCCACAGGCTCACCCAATGGTTGGCCTCCAACAAGTACAAACCTAAGCACCTTATTATTATTACAAGACTTGTTCCATACCTCAAGCCCATCTCCTGAACCAAGAAGAAGAATATGGTGTGAAGAGACAGGCTGAGATTTCATGTTCCCAAACACGCCTTCTCCTTCCAAAACATAGACAAAAGCATTCCATGACTTTGGAATAGGTTGCTGCAATTGGGCCCCAGGTTTGAGGGAGAAATCCAAGTACGTTGTTGGAGTCCTTGTTTGGATTGGAGACTTTGTTCCTAAGGCTTCTCCTGCTATAACCCTTACTTTGATTCCATCTTCCTCTACTTCTGCTATGTCCTTGCTTAACATCTCTTGATACCTTGGCTCAATCCTGAAAATAGCATTGCGTGTTAACAACAGATTCATTAATTATTAAACCAAAGCTAGCTAGCTTGCAGAGTTTCTAAGGTCTTAATTATTTGGGGTTACGAGCAAGGTTAGTTGAAGTTTTTCAGTTTCTTGAAGTGTAAGTAATGATTACAGCTGAGATTTTTTGGTGGGTTAATTATATGAACTGATGAAACTAATTATTGAAACCCAACTTTGACGTACTCATGTTTGTTGATGACTTTCTTCAATTATGTATATTTTGCAGGCTAGTCTATCTAAACCTTTCTGCATCGATTTTCTTTGTCTAGATATACTATTTTATGTCCAACAAATTCAATTAAAAAGCTATAATTTATCATCAAAATATCAGGTTTTCCATGTTTTTCTCTTTGAAGACAGCAGTGGGAAGGTTAGTTTGAATTCTCTTTTCATTCGTGATTTATATGTTATATTATCAAAAAGAGATTATTAGGGAAAAAAGGTAAAAAAAAAAAGAGAAGGAAAAAAAATGAGAATATCATATATGCTAGCTCTCGCTTTTTTGATTATGACTCTATCCGCCATAACAGTACACTACAAACTAAGATTCAAATTAGTTTATAAAAAGATCTATTCCATCTACCATGAAACACCCAAGAGCAGACAAATTTTGAAACTAGCATATATATATATAGGCAACATGATGCAGATATTGAGGAAGTTTCCATAATCACACCATTGGATATGGGAGAAAGAGAGAGAGGTACATGTTGTTTATGGTGGACACTTATATATACCGTACGTTATGCACACTTGCATCATTTAGTGTTCCACTCAAAAATAGGAAATGGCCGATGATGGAGAGTCACGTATATAAAAGTCATTTGTGAAAGTGAGATCTCTTTATTAAAAAAAGAATAATAATAAAATAGAAAATTAAAACAAAATTTTGAATAACACGTAATTTCACTCTACTGAACAAAAAGGAATTCCTTTTTGTCTTGATAATGGCTTGCATTATATATAAATAACCCTGCAAATATATATAGTGATGATCATCTTCTGTGATGCAAAATATATTTCAAGTAATTGTGGGGCCAAGCTGAGGTAGTGGGTGACTAAGATTAAAAGGACATTTTAAAGTTTAGAAGTTAGGTAATAGGTTTTGTACTCTTTTAATCAGGAAAAGTTAAACAGGTCAGATTTATGCATGCCTTATTCAATTTAGAAATTAGAGATTATTATAGGACATGGATCTCCCTTTTCGTGAGCATGGGAGCAATTTTTCTAAACAGTTTAAAGCTGAAGTGAGTTAAATTGACCTTATAATGCACTTCAATCCTATGTAAAGCTGTGTTATTTTTTGGAACTTTTCATCCCCCAAAAAAATGTATTAAGTTAATTTTTTTCATAAAAAATTATAAGAGAATGCAATTATCTATAATAATAAAAATAAATAAATTTTACTGAATTTTATTTAATATGATTAAACTTATACCTGTCTCTTCTTTATATTTAAAATTCACAAAAATCTATTATCTTAAAAAATAAAATGTAAATTACACGAAATGAAGTTGAATTTTGCGCAACTACGTAATCATTTCTCCCTCTTTTTTTTTTTTTTTTATACCACAGCTCTTATTTTTAAACATACATAAAGATTGAAACCAAAAATAAATTATAAAAATCACCATTAATTATTTTTTAAAAATTTCAAAAATATCTTTTTTATTTTCAATAAAAACAATTGTGTGTATATTGCAAAATATGTGAGAATTTTATAAAAAATAAAGGGAGATCTGTGTATGTCTCAATAATAGGAGGGACATATTGGGACTCAGAAATAGTTTGCCTTGATTTTAAACGTAAGTATTTATGTAACTAATTTCAACACAATTTAGAGAAGTATATTTAATTTCAAAATAAACAAATCAAACCAATTAAGCATGCCTAACACTTAGTTTGACTCTTTTTGGCTAAGCATAGGTTAACACATAGTTTGACTTTAATTGGTTTATATAGGGTACTACCTCCAATCATATTTATAAAAACCCCTAACCGAATTAAAAAGAATAACTATGTTTTGAAATAAAAAAGTTTTTCTAAGTATGCCCTTATTTATATATAAGGGGTGAGTAAGAGAAATAAATAAAGTAGACATAAGTATCATCAACGCTTTAATTACTATGATATCTATAAAATTAATGAGGGCATAAAAGAAAAAAAAATCTTTAAACATTGAAACAACTTTTTATCATATATACTCTTATAAAAAAAAAAAAAAAATCAAGCTAAAGCTAATTCAAATTTTGTGCTCATGTAAAAATGATAAGAATGAGTACTTCTCTAGTATAAATCTGACTTTGGCTTATTATTATCTAAAAGACTTCAGTCATTGATATCACTTTTTTGTATTGAATTAAAAAACAGAGAGTGAGTTCGTGCGTACATTTTATCATTGGAAGCAAGGTTGATCCAAAGCTGAAGGCCCTTTTGAATTCCTTGTGCTGCAGGCATCTCTGAGTGAACTATCCCTCTCCCTGCAGTCATCCACTGCAGGTCACCTTCTTCAATCGTTCCTTTGTGCCCTTTAAAATCCTCATGTGTTATAGCTCCCTGATCACATACCCAAGCCAAAATTAATACTCTATACACTTATTTTTCAAATATATATATATATATATATATATATATATATATATATATATATATATATATTTATATAAGGACGCTTTTTTTTTTAATCCTATTACAAGTACCGGAGCAACCAACTCTAATATTTAAACCATACTTAACGCACAATACTATGCAAGCTTTGGTGATTAATTTTTAGGGGTAGCACTTGTAAATTAGTGACCTGTGTTTTGAATTCTGTAATATTATAATAATAAATAGTAAAAACGACTTTGATTCCCGAACATGAAAATGTAGCCAATTTGTGTGCGTTATAGCTAATGCATGGGAAACTTCTAATATACTCAATAAATTGATAACTAAGTCAAAAGTTTGTACTCGCCTTCCAAAAATATAATACGTGGTTGATTTCATTTTAAAAAGATTAAAAAAATTAAATAAGTTACTTATATCATACTATTAGATTTTAAATCAATTTATATATTGAGTAAAATATTTTAGAGAAAAATAATAATAAATATAAATGTTTTAAAGTAATTTAATTAACTTCCTTAATATCTAAAAAAAAAAAAAAAATTTCAATTGGTCCATCAGAAGGAGTTTTATTTTATTGTTATTGTTGAATTACGTGTGAAGTGTTTTACTAATGCTCTGCATACAATATTTGAAGGGAGTCATTAGTCTAGTTAACCATAAGAAGCAGTCATTAGTCTTTTACTAATTCTGTAGTATTGTAATAAAAGTAAAAAAAGACTTTGATTCCCGAATATGTACAGGTAGCCAATTTTTGTGTTATAGTGCACGGAAAACTTCCAATATACTCTATAAATGGATAACTATGTCAAAAGTTACTACTATTATTATGCTATGCAATAGTTGAAGGGAGTCATTGGTCTAGTTTAAAGGATTACAACACAAGTATGAAATGTATGGTTTTTCAAATGAAAATCAGAGAAAGCGTGTGAGCAGTTTGAACACTCGGAAAAATAGAATCAAATGAAATAGTCAAATTTGCTGTACCTGCAACATATATGTCACTGTCTCAAACCCTGTTTCGAAGAAGCAGCATCGAGTCGTCAATATCAGATTAATTACCAGTTATATTTTATATATATATTTGGTTGAAGAACAAACAAAAATCGATGATCCAAATTGCAAACCTCTATGTGGATGATCAGGGAAGCCAGCCGGAGCAGAAACTGCAGAATTAAAGAACAATCACTCTCTCAGTAACGGAAGCAAATCAAAAAAAGAAAAACGAAGCAATTCAATTAGATAATTCTGTGAGTAATATTCACAGACAGTTTGTCATGTCTGATCGTTTTCCAGAAAACAGAACCAAAATTACAGAAACCAGAAAACTCACCTGAAAATTCATCTAACAGTAGAAAAGGATCAAAGCACTTAAGCTCAAACCTGAAACATATAAACAAAGAACCAGCACGCTCAATTCGAATTCCTCAAGTGTCATCAATAATATTAATTACTTCCAAATCAAAACTAACAATAAATGAAAGGAAAAATTCGCGATTCTTCGTTATTACCGTCCGATGCTTCTTCTAACAACAGCGCCAACGCCTTCAGGCTGAGGCCTGGCCAGGAATTTCCTTGCGACAACTCGAGGTTCCTTCATTGAACTGCAAATTTCTCGATGAGGCATTTCGTCAGATACGTTTCGAAACTTCAGAGCAAACCAAATTGAAAACTGTTTGTGGAATGAGGAAAATGTGAGAGAAAACAGAGAGAAACTGGAACGTATATATAGGGAAGGTGACGATTCCGTTTTTTTTTTTTTTTTGTTGGTTAGGAAGGTCAACACGAAGGAGTTGGCGGCCAAATTACTGAGATGAAAACGCACATGGGAAGACTGAGATTTTGGGGGGAGGACGCGTGGCTTGTACGTCAGCATTACGTTCAGATGATGTGGGGTAAAGGAATTGTAACTGTACTGTTACGTGGCTTCCACGTGTCAACTTGATGTTGAATAACAGCCAATGAATCGCTGCTTCCGGTGCTAAATATAGAACATATATTTAGGACCGGAGGAGTATATTTCATCGTACATCAGCGTACATATCAATAAAAGCAAGAGAAATCTCCCCACTTCAGCTAGGAACCAGATTCCCTGCTGCAGGGAGCGCTCGTCCTACCTTGGGAGATCTGGACGGTCCAGATCTCTCCATAAGATCTAAATTGTCTATTTTTTTTTTATTTTTATAAAAAAAATTTAAATTTTTTTTAAATATCAGTCAGTATTCTAAAATAATTTTTTAAATACCAGTGAGTATCCTAAATAATTTTTTAAGATTCTAAAAATTAATTTTAAGAATATAAAATATTTTTCAGTGTCAGTTAGTATCCTGAAGTATGTTTTTAGTCTCAATCAATACCCTGAAATATCTTTTTAGTCTCAGTCAGCCCCCTGGAAAATTTTATCGAGATGATAAAATTTTCTGGGGAACTGACTACTGCTGAAAAATACTTTATAATCTTAAAAAATTATTTGAAGATCTTAAAAAAATATTTCAGACTACTGACTGCTACTAAAAAGATATTTCATGATACTTATTGGTACTATAAAAAAACCTAAAAAATTTTTTTTACAAAAAACTTATAAAAATAAAAAAAAATGCACAGTCCAGATCTCCCAGCACTCATCCCAAGGTAGGACGAGCAAGGAATCTAGTTCCCTTCAGCTATGACGCTTACATTTTCTCTGTCACTTGAGTTTTATTCCTCGTTTTAACATAGTTCAGAAACATTTTAAATATATCAATTTTCTTAAAATATATTCTTCCAATATCTTTTATAAGAGTCAACAATTTAAATTATCTTGATCCTCAGAGCATAAGAAAAGTTATTTGAATATTTAATGATTTTTTTCCCTCATTAATCATATAAATTACATTAATAAAAAGGTTATTGATACCTCTATATATATACCCCCCTCTCTCTCTATATATATATATATACCCTTCTCATAAATAAGGTAATACTTAAAAACAAATTATTTTAGAAACACTTATTATTTTTAACCACTTTTTTTAAACGTATGATCGATTATCAAGCTCTTATATATAGGACTAAAGAGAATACTACCCATGGTCCTAAATATAATACCTATTTGATTTTCTTAAAGAAATTAAGAAAATTAATTAAATTACTTAAAAATATTTATATTTATCGATTTTTCTCCAAGCTGATCTGTGCGATTTATGAAATGATATATAATTTAATCATATACAACATATGATATGATTAAATAATTTATTTAACTTTATTAATCTCTTCAAAAAAATCCAACAAATGTTGGTTTAGTTGGTAAAGGGGTTGGCTCATACTCATAACGTTGTAATTTCAAATCTCATCAATGTGAGGACCTTGTTAGAGGGTGATATGTAAGTAATTTTATAAGCGCTCTTTGATTCCAAAGTTGTACCCTAACCTTGGTAAACCCAACTCACCTAAAAAAATATGCATGGTCCAGATCTCCCAACACTCATCCCAAGGTAGGACAAGCAGGGAATCTGGTTCCCTTCAGCTATGGTGCTTACATTTTCTCTATCACTTCAGTTTTATTTCTCGTTTTAACATAGTTCAGAAACATTTTAAATATGTCAATTTTCTTAAAATATATTCTTCCAGTATCTTTTATAAGAGTCAACAATTTAAATTATCTTGATCCTCAGAGTATAAGAAAAGTTATTTGAATATTTAATGATTTTTTTTGCCCTCATTAATCATATAAATTACATTAATAAAAAGGTTATTGATACCTCTATATATATACCCCCCCTCTATATATATATATACCCTTCTCATAAATAAGGTAATACTTAAAAACAAATTATTTTAGAAACTTTAGAAACACTTATTATTTTTGACCACTTTTTTTAAACGTATGATCAATTATCAAGCTCTTATATATACTCCCTCTGGTCCTTATTATAAGGCACCAACTATCTTTTCTCACAAACCAAGAAAATGGAAGTTAAGTCATTAATGAGCCTAAAATTAATAAAAGTTTCCAACTTTATCCCTACTTTAATGAGATAGATTTAAAAAAGTTTGTTAAAGTAAGGGTATAATAGGAAATAGTAATAAATAAGTTTGTTAAATGTAGTTGGTGCCTTATAAAAAGGACCAAAAATTTTGGGTAGTTGATGCCTTATAATAAGGGAGTAGGACTGGAGAGAATACTACCCATGGTCCTAAATATAATACCTATTTGATTTTCTTAAAGAAATTAAGAAAATTAATTAAATTAATTAAAAATATTTATATTTATCGATTTTTCTCCAAGCTGATCTATGCGATTTATGAAATGTTATATAATTTAATCATATACAACATATGATATGATTAAATAATTTATTTAATTTTATTAATCTCTTCAAAAAAAATCCAACAAATGTTGGTTTAGTTGGTAAAGGGGTTGACTCATACTCATAACGTTGTAATTTCAAATCTCATTGATGTGAGGACCTTGTTAGAGGGTGATATGTAAGTAATTTTATAAGCGCTTTTTGATTCCGGAGTTGTACCCTAACCTTGGTAAACCCAACTCACCTAACATTTTTCTTAGAAAAAAATAATAATAAATAATGTCTTCAAAAAAAGTCAACTAAATTTTATATTTATGATGAAAGGTAGTAATATCCTACTTTCGATACTTTATATATATATATATATATATATATATATATATATATAGTAACAAATTTATATAAATTAAGGGAATGAGATAATTAGTTAATTATAACACTAACCAGTCCATCTATTTTGCCTTAATTACACATCACTTTTATTTTGAAAATTTATATAAACTCTCATGTACACTAACCTCCTTTATATTTTGATATTTTTTTTCCATCTATCTAAACTGTTAGTTCAAAGTCAAATTTGACTTTTAGATTTTTATTTTACTAAAATGTCCCTCTTTAACATTAGAATTACTTAAACACACACATAATGGGTGACCCAAATTTATACCATCAAGTTTTAATTCTAATAGGTTTGTAAACTTTCCAATATACTAACAATGTATTAATTTTGAGATTATAAATTTATAAATTTATTTTTTTCACCATATTTATTGATATTTATTTATTTTTAGTTTCCTAAATGACTAAAAATATAATAAATTATATAGTTTTGAGATATTGTATAAGTCATTTAAATTTATAATTTCAAATATTTTTCTACAAAAATTTAAAAAATTTACTCCAATTTTTAAAAGTTTGTGATATTTACAAGTTGTCAATTAAAATTTGGTACTTTGTATTTAGGGAAATTTAGTAAATAAATTTTATTTTTAATATAAATTTTAATTAAAAATATATATTTTTAGAAATATTCTTAGAAAAGTTAACGGCTTGGATTTATGTTTTCATAATACAGGAGAGATCTATGTAATTCAAGCAAAACATAATAGTGGTTAGAGTATTTTACTCTTTATAACAAATGTGACATTTGATTTCCTTAAAATATATATTTTTATTGTCTATAGTGTTAGATTATATATTAATATATAAGTTGAATAAATTAATTTGAAAAAATGAATAATATATGAGATAAAATTGATTAAAATATTTTATTTATAACCAAGTTAAAACTTCCAACTTGCTTTTATATTAGAAATTGAAGAAAGTATATACATTAATGAGGAGTCCAAAAACTTAATAGTTTACATAATAGATTAAAAATACAATTATACATTCATGTAACAAATTGAATGAAGGGACTTATATGAAAGAAAAATGCTATTTTTTCTGCTCTATAGATAAGGCCAAGGGTATTTCATCATCAAGAGTTCCCTCTGAAGTTTGTTTTTGTTCATTCTTTTTGAAGTATTGTTTGTGAATTGTGTGTCATTACAACAAACATTCAAAATCCTTAAATATATGACTTTCTTTTCATGCGCCTAGCACCATATGGGGCTCAAGCTTTAGTTTGAAATTTTAATTCAATATTAGAACTCTTATTTTTTTTTTTTGGTAACCAAACAATATCAAAATTATTTATATCAATATATTATATAATTTATATTTATAATTTCTTGAAAAAACTTATTATTATTTTTAAAATGATCATACTTGTGGACTTGCCTTAATTGGTTAGTATATCCTATATCTTGGCTTTGTATCCACCTTTTTCCTTCAATAATGCGTTTCCTTTTTTTTGGAAATTATTAGTAGGACTTATCAGCCTATAAAGAAAGATTTAATTACCAAGAAGTCCTTTTAATAAGTGAGATGTTATCATTTTTATTGTAGAATTTGTTGTTGCATGCTCCTCAGTTGTCATTAAATTTTTTTGGTAATTAAATCCTTTTTTGAGACTTCATAGTATTTCTTCCTTTTCAATTTTTTTCACTAATGAACATGTATACTATTTTTCAAGACAATTTCAGCAAGATAGAGAAAAAATAAATTATAAAATCTAAATATATAAATAAAAACTACTGAGTGAGAAACTAAATTTATAAGACACCGTTAGAAACTAAATTTATATAAAAAAACTAGTGAGGTCCCAAGTAGAGAAAAAATATATATATATAAAAAAAAAAAGTCTCAATTCCAAGTCCCCTATCAAAAAAGTCCATAGGGACATTGTTTATATTAATAGTGAAAAATTACAAAATTTCTCTCACAAAAAAAGTCTCGTTGTTAAAATGGATTTTTATATTGTTAAAATATTCCTATGAAAATCTCGCTATTTAATGTTCTCAAAATGACTTTTCATGTTGTTAAATATTCTCTAAATTTCTAAAATTCTATATGTTAAAGGAAAAACTCAGAGAATTTATGACAACATGAAAAACAATTTTGGCAACATTAGAAGATATATAGATAACGAAATTTTTCATATGAACATTTTAACAACTAATAAAGTAATTTTGACAATAGGAAAAATCATTTTGATAACGAGACTTTTTCGATATTAGAATGTTATAACTTATTCACATTTACTATAAAAAAAGTTCGTAGGGACTTTTTTGTGAGGGAATGAGATTGGGATTTTTTTGATATTCTTTTTCTTCCTTAAGATGCACTGGCATTTTCAAAAAAACAAAAACAAAAGAAAAGAAAAGAAAAGCTTGTAAGAATGACACATGAGTGACGAATTTTGAAACGAACAGGTAAGAATGACACAGGAATGACGAATTTTGAAGGTCGGTCGCTCCAATACTCAAAACTCGATAGCCTTTTGATGATTCCAAGGAGTTTCAACGATGCTTCCAAGTTTCCAACAACCAAAGGAACATACGGATAATGTTTTGTTAAGTAATCGGCAAAGATTGGACCAGTAATTAAAACCAGTTGAGATAAGATAGTGATACAATGCTCAATAATTCAAATGTGATTAAATTGGGATAACCTCTAATCATTATTGAAAATATTACAATAATATATATGTATAATGTGACGAGCACAAGTTTAAAGGGAGAGCCCAATACCCAATTGCTAGCCTATGAAGAGGGAGAATACAATGAATTCATAAACTTTACTCTAAGAGCTTGGCTCCCCGATGTGGGACTTATTACATAGTCACTCCCTCAAGAGCTGACATCCACGGCGACTCTACTCCACGACACTTCACTCGACATTGCCAGTCAGAACCCTCCATGGATAGCCCTCTTCGAAACATCGACTCTCAATAAAAGCACCAATGTGACGAGTACAAGACCAAAGGGAGAACCCAACCCCCAAAAACTAGCCTATGAGGAGAAAGAACCCAATGGATTTATAAACCTCACTCCAAGAGCTTGGCTCCCCGATGTGGGACTCATCACGTATATCTTAAGAAAATTTAATATTTAAATAAAAATGCATTAATACACAAGGAAATGAAATATTCATGTATAAATTTCACATAGTCCAATAAAATAAAGTTATTAAATAAAAAATATAAAGAATTGATATCTTTTTCGTTTAACCTAAAATGATGTCATTTTAGGCTCAATAAAGAATAAAAAAATATAGAATCCAACCTTGTACATACGTCAAAAACTCTTTAACCAGATCAACTAGGAGAATGGTCCATTGTTCATTAGTTTGACCAAAGAGTTTCAATAGCATATCGTGATGAAGAATGTTTGACGAGTTTAAATAAACCCATCACAGTGATGCAAACAAGTATTGTAAATTCAAATTTCTAAACTCATAAAAGTTTATTTTTATTTTTAAAAAGATATTAATAGTGTATAATTTAATAATTAAAATATAAAAATAACAACAATTTAGTTTAAATATTTTTTTGAATTCAAATAACTGAAATTAAATCCATCAATATTAATAATTTATCATATTTAACAAAAAAAAAGTATATTTAAAGTTGCTAAACATGATCAACTTGAAGAAGTTAACATGAGTTTAAAGGCGAGTTAACACGGTTTTGTAAGTTGAAAATGTAAAAACGGTAACTTCAGTGAACATGATCAAATTGAAGAAGTTAACATGAGTTTAAAGTCGAGTTAATATGGTTTTATAAGCTAAAGATGTAAAAATGGTAACCTCAGTATATTAACTGGTGAGTTTAATTATGTTTATGACGATGACAATTTTATTAGTGAATTGACTCGATTTTTTAAGCTATAAACATAAAAATGCTAAATTCGGGAAGTTAATTTGCGAGTTTGACAACAACGATGATGATAGCTAGATACAATACAACCAATATTACTATTTGAGAAATTTCCAAACAAAAAATAATAATTATATTAATAGAATAGTTTTAATACTTAAAAAAAAAACTAACATTGTTAATGAAATATGTTTTTTTTCCTCAACTAAATTTCCAAATTTTCAACGAATTCTTGATTTTTCCCGAAAAGTGCATACCTTCATTTTTTTTTTTCAGTTTTTATATTAGAAATTGAATGTGACATTTGATTTCGTTAAAATATCTTTACATTATATTAGATTATATTTTTATTGTCTATAGTGTTAGATTATATATTAATATATAAGTTAAATAAATTAATTTGAAAAATGAATAATATATGAGATAAAATTGATTAAAATATTATATTTTTAACCAAGTTTAAACTTCCAACTAGTTTTTATATTAGAAATTGAAGAGAGTATCTACATTAACAAGGAGTCCAAAAAGTTAATAGTTTACATAATAGACTAAGAATACAATTATACATTCATGTAACAAATTGAATGAAGGGACTTATATGAAAGAAAAATGTTTTTTATTTTTCTGCTCTGTAGATAAGGCCAAAGAGTATTTCGTCATCAAGAGTTCCCTCTGAAGTTTGTTTTGTTCATTCTTTCTGAAGTATTGTTTGTGAATTGTGTGTCATTACAACAAACATTCAAAATCCTTAAATATATGACTTTCTTTTCATGCGCCTAGCAACATATGGGGCTCTTATTATTATTATTATTTTTTTTTGGTAACCAGACAATATCAACATTATCTATATCAATTATATAATTTATTTTTATAATTTCTTGAAAAAACTTATTATTATTTTTAAAATGATCGTGCTTGTGGACTTGCCTTGGTTAGTGTGTCCTCTATCTTCGCTTTGTATCCACCTTTTTCAATTCCTTCAACAATGCGTTTTCTTTTTTGGGAATTATTATTATGACTTGTCTAAAGAAGAGATTTAATTATCAAGAGGTGTCAATAATAAGTGAGGTGTTGTCATTTCTAACACTAGAATTTGTTGCTGCATGCTCCTTTGTTGTCATTAGAATTTCTTCGTAATTAAATTCCTTTTCAAATTTTTTCACTAATGAACATGCATACTATTTTTAAAGACAATTTCAGCTCAAGACACCGTTAGAAACTAAATTTATATCAAAAACTAATAAGGTCCCAAGATAGAGAAAAAATATTAAAAAAGTCTTAATCCTAAGTCCCCTATTAAAAAAAAGTCCCTAGGGACTTTTTTTTATATTAATTGTGAAAAATTACAAAATTTCTCTCACAAAAAAAGTCTCATTATCAAAATGACTTTATTAGTTATTAAAAAGTTCATATGAAAATCTTGTTGTCAAAATAGCTTTTAATGTTCTCAAAATGGCTTTTCATGTTGCAAAAATTTTCCAAATTTCTAAAATTCTATACACTAGAGAAAAACTTAGAAAATTTATGGTAACATGAAATGTCATTTTAACAACAATAAATGCTATTTTGATAATGAGATTTTCATAGGGACATGTTTTTTTTTGTACGTATAAGTTTTGGAGAGGTTCGACACCAGTCCCCCATGAAGGCTAGGGTACGGCCCTGAGCTCTATGAACACTTACTGGGGATTTACGAGATCGCTTACCAAAGGAGTGTCAGTAATGGCAGAGAGGATCGAACCCACGTCCCAAGAGACTAATCCTAAATCCTTTACCATCCATGTCAACTCTCTTTGACAGGGACATGTTCACAACTAATAAAGTTATTTTGATAATATAAAAAACCATTTTAACAATGAGACTTTTTTTTTTATATTGAAATTCTGTAACTTATTCACACTTAGTATCAAAAAGGGACTTTTTTGTGAGAGAATTTAGAGTTGGAACTTTTTTTTATATTTTTTTCTACCTTAAGACGTCACTGGTATTTTCTTAAAAAAAAAAAGCCTGTAAGAATGACACGAGTGACGAATTTTGAAACGAACAGGTAAGAATGACACAGGAATGACGAATTTTGAAGGTCGGTGCTCCAATACTCAAAACTCGATAGCCTTTTTGATGATTCCAAGGAGTTTCAACGATGCTTCCAAGTTTCCAACAACCAAAGGAACATAAGGACAATGTTTTGTTAAGTAAGATTGGACCGTGAATTAAAACCAGTTGAGATAAGATAGTGATACAATGCTCAATCTTGAGCAAAAAAGATACAATGCTCAATAATTTAGATGTGATTAAATTGGGATAAACTCTAATCATTACTTCTTTTTTTTTGGCCAACAACTCTAATCATTATTAAAAATATTACTCCCTCGATTTTGGAGAGATTAAGGAGAGAAGTTAAATTAGTTAATTTTACTCATTTTCCTAAAATGCCCTTATATCAATTTTAAATGATACTAATAAACGTGAACCAACAACACCTACAACATACCTCTCCAACCTAAAATTTTCCTTTTCATGTTTTTTTAAAATTGAAATGATGATCTTGCTATATATACATAAACACACATGTATGTATTTATATATATATAGATCTACACAATATACAGCCCCACAGAGACACACATATACATAAACACACACACACACTATGTGAGTGCGCGCGCGCGTATGTGTATACATACATACATACATACATACATACATATATATATATATATATATGTGTGTGTGTGTGTGTGTGTGTAGACACACACACATATGTATATATATGTATATGTGTTGTACATATATACATTTATATATCTGTGTGTATATAGACACACAGACACTCACATATCTATACATATGTGTGTGTCTACATACATACATACATATATATATATAGACACACTGATATATATATGTGTGTGTACATATATACATTTATATATTTGTGTGTATATAGACACACAGACACACACACATGCAAAATCAATGTCAGCTAATCGATAAATAAATTAAAATCCAATAATTTAAAATTTTTACTAACAAAACAATCTTCACACCTACATACATTTATTCATCAAAAACCAAACACATTTGGGGGAATAAAATAAGGGTATTTTAGGAAGAAGTAGACAAAAATTAAAAACTAGTCCTATAATTAGGACCAAAGCTAACTCCTAAATATTGTATTATAATTAGGACTGGAGGGAGTGCAATATAATTAATATATATGTATATCTTAAGAAAAGGTAATATTTAAATAAAATGCATTAATACACAAGGAAATGAAATATTCATGTATACATTTCTCATAGTCCAATAAAATAAAGTTATTAAATAAAAAATATAAAGAAGTTATATCTTTTTCGTTTAACCCAAAATGATGTCATTTAGGCTCAATAAAGAATAAAAAATATATAGAATCCAACCTGTCCATACGTCAAAAACTCTAACCAGATCAACTAGGACACTGGTCCATTGTTTATTAGCTTGGCCAAAGAGTTTCAATAGCATATGGTGATAAAAGGGTGTCTTATGAGTTTAAACAAACGTAAATTAGTATAAACAGACGTAAATTAGTATTGTAAATTGGAATGGTAAACTCCTAAAAGTTTATTTTTATCTTTAAATAGATATTAATAGTATAAAATTAAATAATTAAAATATAAAAAATAACAACAATTTAGTTTGAATATTTGTTTGAATTTAAATAACTGAAATTAAATCCATTAATATTCATAATTTATTATATTTAACCAAAAAAAATTATATTTAAAGCCATTGAACATGATGAAATTAAAAAAGTTTACATGAGTTTAAAGGCAAGGTAACACGGTTTTGTGAGCTGGAAACATAAAAACGGTAACTTCAGTATATTAATTCGTGAGTTTAATTATGTTTACTACGATCATTATTTTATCAGTGAATGACTCAATTTTGTAAGTTAAAAACGTAAAAATGTTAAATTCGGAGAGTCAATTTATGAGTTTGACAACAATAAAGATGATAACTAGATATAATACAACCAACATTACTATTTGAGAAATTTCAAAAAAAGAAAATTAATTATATTAATAATAGAATAGTTAATATTTAATAAAAAGTAACGTTGTTCATGAAATATGTTTTTTTTTTCTCAACTAAATTTCCAAATTTTCAACTAATTCTTTATTTTTCCTGAAAAGTGCATACCTTCATTTTTTTTTTCAGTAGACATTTTTTTTGTAAGGATCACTTAAAAACCATTTTATTTAATTTTTTTTTTTCTAAATCTCAAAAAAAGTTAAACCTCTGTTGTATTTTTCAATAAGTATTTTTTATATATATTAATAATTAATCTTTTCAATGATGACTACTTTAAAAATAAAAATACCTTGGTTTTAGTTTAAAATTTCTGTGACTATTTTTCACTGATTTAAGATAGTTGAGTGTAATTAAAAAACTTCCAAGCTTCCTAAATGTCGTTTTCCCGCCCAACTCACACCCAGTTCCTTATATCTTGGTTATCCAATTCACCAATAAGTGAAAACACTTTTAAAAATCATAAGCATAAACGTCATTAGTCTCCCCATGTCTTAATCTCCATTCACAATTTTCCACCTACAAGCCAAAAGAAGACACAGAGCTTAATTACAGGATTCCATAACATGCGCTTATGGTGGGTTTGGCTTTTTTTTTTTTTTTAATTTTTTTTTTTTTTATTTTAAACAACTTGATCAAATTTTGTTCGAAGCTTAGCTTCAAACATCTATTCACGATGGAAGAAAAGATAAAGATCACATTTTTCACAATACAGTGGCATATCATATGTATCAAAATACTCATATATAATGCTATAACTAGAGGCTTCCAAAACGTGCTGATAGTGGGTTTGGCTTTATAGGATTCTCACTCGTTAAATTCTCAAACAAGTGAGAGACAATTGATTGAAATGGAAATCAAATACAAACACGCAAAAAAATAGGGTTAAGGAACATCCATGAACTTTGCACCAGCATTATATACTTTTATTTTTGTCGGGTGTAGAAATGCCCATGAACATTGAAAAATAGCCTAAAAATATCTTGTCCGTTAAAGTAGGAGACGTTGACTATTTGTTTAAAGACCGTTGACTAAAGAAGGTGAGGTAGACGCTGAGTTGGCAATGAAGAGATGTTATATGTGGCAGTGGAGATATGAGGTGAGAAAGGGATTAAGAACGCTAAGGGATTATGAAATATATGAGTATTTTGATGCATATGATATGTCGCTATGTTGGAGAACTTGAGTTGTTATATGCAAAAAATGGGGAAATTTGCCAAAATAGACCCAAAAAAAAAATTTGTCAAAATAGGCCACTAGGAAAACATTTTACCACATCAGATGGCGCCACACGTGGCGTGGCGCCTTTGGCCGTGTGGTGCTGCCACGTGTGGCGCCACACGTGGCAGCACCACTTGTGGCGCGACGCAACGCCACTTGTGGCGTGCCAACGTGGCACGCCACATAAGTGGCACCACGCCACATGGCATCACTTTAACAAATTTTTTTAAATTTTTAAATTTTTAATTATTATAATTATATATTATTATATTTAATATATATTAAATACAATATATATTATTTTTAGATTATATATTACTGAAAATAAATGAAAACTGCTCCCACAATTTTAGGATCGGTAATTTATTGATTAATTAATTATAATTCTTTAATTTATTTCAAAAAATATTATTATAATTAAAATTTTATAATTCTGAAACTAAAAAAAATATGTTTCATTAAAAAATATATAATTATGCAGAAATTAATTAATTATAATTTTTGTAATAAATGAAAAAAATCATAATTATTTCATTTATTACAAAAAATATCATTATAATGAAAATTTTATAATTATAATACTAAAAAAATATGTTTCATTAAAAAATATATAATTCTGCAGTAATTTTTGGTCCTGTGACTGAATAATTAATTAATGAATAATTACTAATTAATAAAATAATATTTTTCAAATTATGTAATTATTAACTTAAATTTATTATTAGTAAATTATATTTTAAACATTATTCATTTATTTAGTTTTCAATTAATCAATAAATGACCGATCCTAAAATTGTGGGCGCAGTTTATATTCCGAATTTTTTGTTGACTGGGAAGTTATTTTGTCATTTATTTTCAGTAATATATTTATTTTCAATAATATCTAATAATATTTTTTGTAATAAATCAAAGAATTATAATTAATTAATCAATAACTTATCAATCCTAAAATTGTAGGAGCAGTTTATATTCTGAATTTTTTGTTCACTGGGAAGTTATTTTGTGATTTTATTCTCATTTTGCATTCACCCAAGCTTTCTCGTTAAACAACCACGTCGTTTATACCATTTTGAAGAAAAAAAATCACAATAAAAAAAAAAATCCCCCGTGAAAACAAATTGTGGGAGCATAAATGAAAACAAATTCCCCATGAACCTAAAATGGTATAAATAAATGTGATTTTTTTCATTTATTAAAAAAATTATAGTTAATTAATTTCTACGGAATTATATATTTTTTTAATGAAACATATTTTTTTTAGTTTTAGAATTATAAAATTTTAATTATAATAATATTTTTTGAAATAAATCAAAGAATTATAATTAATTAATCAATAAATTACCGATCCTAAAATTGTGGGAGCAGCTTTCATTTATTTTGTCATTTATTTTCAGTAATATATAATCTAAAATAATATATATTATATTTAATATATATTAAATATAATAATATATAATTATAATAATTAAAAATGAAAAAAAAAACTGTTAAAGTGGTGCCACGCCAAGTGGCGTGCGAAGAGTTACATAAGTGGCATGGCGCCACTTATGTTTTAAATGTAAGATAATGGAAATTTTCAACTCTGGGTGTAGTAAAACCAACGGCAACGGTGGTCCAACCTTGAGAAGAGTTGTCATTGTGTTTGTTTTTATTCTTAAAAGGTAAAAGTTGTCTTTTTTTTTCGTTTTGTTTTGTATGTTGTTAATTGTATTCTGTGAACTTTAATTGTTAATTACATTTCAGTTATGGTTTTGTTTGTTTCCTTTTTGTCTGAAACAAAATCAAGATAACAAAAGTATACGAACAAACAATCGAATATGGAAAAAAAAATTTATTTATCATTTTTTTTTCTGCCCACTGTGCGACAGGAATGGTACAAACAAAAAAAACATTAAAATATTTAATCCCCCCGTCATTGTCGGAGGGGAGGGAGGGATCGGAGGAGAGGTCGGAGACGTTGTTGTTAGAAAGATTGTACTTGACGTCATTGGCGTTGAGTAACATGTCTAGCTTGTTGTTGACGGCGTGGTAGACTTGAAACATTTGTCCCATGCATCGGTCTATATGAGCGACACGGGCTAGGAGGTGTTGCATCATCTATCGGGCTAAGGGGTTTGGAGGCAGCGGAGGAGGGTATAGAGGTGGATTTGGAAGGGGAAGACCATGGTTGGGTACACCTGGTGGTGGTGGAGGGGGAGGGGGAGGATGATGATTAGGCACACTGGTGGGTGGTGGAGCGACCATTACAGTGAAGGTTGTAGAAGTGATTGAAAAGAATGTGAAGAAAGTAAATTAACAACGACCTTAAATAGAGAAGTCATCCTGAAGAATGTGAAATGCGGGAAATGTTTACGGGGAGACGCATAGTTCATCAGAATACGAGGAGACGCCTAGTTGGGAAGTTTATCTGGAAGCCGAAGAGACTTTGAATCATTCATTTGAACAGAGTGTAAGGATACTGGTGTCTCTCCATTTGAAAAGAATGAACTTTCAATACCGGGTATTGTAAGAGATCCGTTCTTAAATGTATTATTTTTTTAAAAAAAATTAATAGACTTTTTGAACCGGTTATAAGATAAAAGATCGGTCTTAAAGGTAATTGAATGGAAAAATAAATTAATATACTTTTTTAATCGGGGATATGTTATTGGTCGATCCTAAAGGTAATTTAATGAAATAATAAATAATATACTTTTAGAATTGTGAATATGTTATATGACGGTCTTAATACACTTTTGTGTATTCTCCTGTTGTCCTGTCTTTATTATCCCCCTCACGCTTCCTCTTTGTCCTTCTTAAGTCCTCATTACCTCGTAACTCAACACTACGTAGCTCTCTGCCCTAATTGCTCAAACAATGGTTAGATACAAGATAGCCCCTCGCAGAGGTACTCTTGAATCTCGTGCCTTCTTTAGATCTCTCGTTGGTTTAGGTCCAGTGCTTTCTATTCTGACAGAGGAGTCATGGGTCGTTGGACCCATTGTTATTTCGGATGATGAAGAGGTTGACGGCCCCCTTCAGCCTTCAAACCATGAAGAGGTTCCTGCTCCCCCTCTCCAACCTCCTGGTTCCAACGCTCACACGGATGATGATGATGAAGTGAAATTGCTGCGCATAATACAGGAAATTACTGATATCCGACGCGAAATTACTGCTGCTGAAGCTAATATCTCCAAGACATTAGCTGATAATAAGCATTAGGATTTTTAGTTATATTATAAGCTTGTTTTTGTTAATTTTCAGTTTGTTGTTCTTATTTTCCTTTTGTACTTGCATATTGTCATAGTAATCTAAAAATTAATAAGAACTAAGCTTATATTTTATTTTTTGCATATTATCCATTAAAGAAAAAGCTTATTCTCCAATCTCCAGTGTTCTTTATTTTCATTCAATTGCTGCTGCAAATCTGCAATCTTTCGTTTTAATATTAAAAAGTATTTGACTTTTAAGAAAACAATTTTATAAAATATGCGGTCCAAAATTAAATGAATTTTATAACCGCAATATTATTAACCTCCTGTCTTAAAATTTTTAATATAAATTTAAATTAAATTATTTTAAGACTGCAGTTTTATAAAACTTCGGTCTTAAAAAGTTTAATATAATTTAAATATATCTTTAGGACTGTATTCCTTTAAAATGACCGGTCTTAATAATATCCCAAATAATAAATGTCTCTCTTGCGCCACTCGTGTGGAAAAATTAAATTTCCCTATATGAACTTCTCTCGACGAGCCGAAAGTGATTACTCAGGTTTTGTCTCCGGTGTTTGTGTGTTGCTTCGTCGTTGCTTCGTGTTGCTCTCTCGACAACAACTTTCTGGTTCCTTAGCTCAATGTCTAAAGACCAAACTGTACGAGTTGTTTTGGCTATATAACTGTATGATTTTCCTGCTTATCGTTCTGGGTTTTTCATGGGTTGAACAAAATTGATAAAATGTTCTTTTGGGACCTACCTAACTGACCAACAAGTGTTTTTAGGTTATTCTTACTATATGCAACATTAACATTCATGGCAGGAGAAGAAAGACTCAGCAAACATATTTGACCTTATATGCTACAGGTGAGTCCACAAGACCTACTTGCGATGCATTTAATTTCCTCGTCATGCATTTATTTTGCTTCTTGATTCACTGTGATACATTTATGACCATAAGACAAAATCGACATTTAGCATATATACGCATTTGTAGTTGGCTTATTTTATATGCAAGTTTTAGTTTTTACGGATTATGTATGTTAAATCTTTCCGTCTATAGGAATTCTACTATGGATCGCAGTTGGATAAATGCTTTACAGATGAGTGTTGAATATCAGAATGGGGTTAGTGAATTTATAGAATTTGCTAAACAAAATGCCCATGATGATAGTGGGAAGTTTTATTGCCCTTGTGTGCGATGTTTTAATGAGAGGCTACAAAGTTATGAAGTTACACACATACATTTAATTTGTCAAGGATTTTGTAAGACCTATACAGTATGGGTATAGCATGGTGAAAAAATGCCAAGTGGGTCTCAACATGGAGAAGTGGCCTCTAATAATAATGACGCGGATATGGATGATCGCATAGAGGACATTATTTGTGATGTAGGAGAAGATGTTTTTCATCAATCACATGCATATGGTAATATGTGCAATGATGCACAGACCCCACTATACCCTGGGTGTAAGAAATACCAAGTGTTAAACGCTGTATTGAAATTGGTCAGCTTGAAGGCACGTTATGGGTGAAGCGACAAGAGTTTTTTTGAAATGCTTGAGGCTTTTAAGGATATGCTTCCGGATGATAATGTGTTGCCTCACCAATACTATGATGCTAAGAAAATACTTTGTCCACTAGAGATGGAGTACAAAAAGATCCACGCATGCCCGAATGATTGTGTGTTATATAGAAACGAGTTAGAAGAGAAGCTGAATTGTTCGATATGTGAAACCCCAAGGTACAAGTCAAATAAGGGGCTTGCAAAAGTGTTGTGGTATCTTCCAATTATACCAAGGTTCAAGCGGTGTTTTGCTAATGAAAATGATGCAAAAAATTTGAGGTGTTATGCAGATGAGAGGATTTTTGATGGAAAGATTCGACATCCTGCCGATTTTTTTCAATGGAGGAAAATCGATCAATTATTTCCGACCTTTGGCGAAGAACCTAGGAACCTTAGGCTTGCCCTTAGCACGGATGACAGGAATCCATATGGAAGCCTTAGCAGCATACATAGTTCCTGGCCTGTACTCCTGATTATTTACAACTTATATCCTATGTTATGCATGAAACGAAAGTACATCATACTGTCATGTTGATTTCGGGACCAAAACAACCCGGAAATGACATTGATGTTTACCTTTAGCCCTTGATCGAAGATTTGAAGAAGTTGCAGGAAGAAGATGTCGATGTTTTTGACTCTTTCAAGAAGGAGGCCTTTAAAATAAGAGCCATGATATTTTGTACTCTAAACGACTTCTCAGCATATGGGAACTTGTCAGGGTGTAGTATAAAATGCCATAAAGCATGTCCGGTTTGTGAAGAAGGTACATGCTACCATCAACTTCAACATGGAAGAAAGATGGTTTATCTTGGACATAGAAGATTTTTTAGACGGGGCCACCTATATCATCAATTAAAGAAAGCCTTTTTTGGTGGCCAAGAGTATGAAGATGCTACGGTGACATTGATTGGGGAGCAAGTGTATGAAAAGGTGAAAAATATAAGTGTTGTCTTCAGTAAGACTGCAAAGGGTAGAAAAGAAACAAATATATGGAGAAAAAGATCGGTATTCTTCGATCTTTCATATTGGCGCAACCTTGATGTGAGACACTGTATTGATGTCATGCATGTGGAGAATAATGTATGTGATAGTATTGTTGGCACACTTCTCAACATACAAGGTAGCACAAAGAATGGTGTGAAGGAAAGATTGGATTTGCAATAAATGAGAATACGTGAAGATTTACATCCAAGGCCATATCGTAACAGAACTTATTGTTAGTTCTCTATGGGTTTTGATGATAACAATCAATTGTAAAACCATGGTTGAAGAATTGGCTTAAGAAAGTAGAAACTTGCTAAAAGAGGCAATACTCGAGTTTCAGTAGCAAAACTCGAGTATTGAAATCTCAAAGAAAAGCTCAATGCACTTGACTAAGGACAATACCGCAGTATTCAAATGAATACTCGAGTATTGGAGCTTACAGAGAGTATCACAAGTTTTCCATTAGAGAAAACTCGAGTATTGATGTGTATACTCGAGTTTGAGCCTATGTGACTCTTCAAACATTTTTAACTGAAATGGAAAACCTCGGTTTGGAAAACTACAGTTTCGAAAACTAAGGTTTGGAATTTGAAAAGACAGTTTTCCAATTTGGCTCCAGAATTCAAATATTTTCTTTTTCAAATGAAAACTCGAGTATCACATTGGAATACTCAAGTATTGAGCCAAACAAAGATGTTTTTGAGTTGTATCACTTACAAACTTCAGTTTTGAAAACTCCAGTTTCGGAAACTCCAGTTTAGCGCTTTCTAAAATAATTTCAGAGTTTCGAAACTAAGGAGAAAACTTGAGTATGGAGATTGAAACTCGAGTATTGAGCCATACAGAGAGCTATCAAGGTTTCTAAGCCTCTAATACTCCGGTATAGCATGGAAACTCCGGTTTTGATGTTTTGGATAATTATCCATCAAGAGTCCAAAACTCGAGTATTGGTAAGATACTCGAGTATTGGCTTAAGTTCATCAGGAACACCAAAGCTCAAATCGCGAGTCTCGTCTCTAGAAGGAGAATACTTGAGTATAGACACAGATACTCAAGTATAGGCTTAAGTACATAGTGACAAACTCAAGTATTGGTGCACAAACTCGAGTATTGGTCGTGCCTTCTGATAATTCAAATTTGTGAAATCTGTGTAATGTTTATGGAATGATTCAAATGATTTATATTCTTAATTATCATCATTACTAGATATATTTAATGTGTTTGCTAGTGTATTTCAGCCCAATTACAGATGATTCAAAGAGATTAAAGGTGTTGTTATTACACAAAGCAATGTCTTGTCAGAAGCATTAAATGCAAGGCCACCTAACCAGCTATAATTTGATCTACTAAGGCTTACACGAAGCAAAAGGGTTAAAGAACCATACACCTAACTCTGGACTGATATTTCCAATGGATATAAACGGCTAGAAGTCACCCTCTATCAAAAAGATCAAAGTTCAAGTTAAAGAGTAGAGAGAGAAGAGACAAAGTGCTTCCAGCTGATAACCATCTTCACCAACGGTCAATTGAATGCCTACAACGGTCATTAACTACACTCTAAGTATAAATAGAGTTGCATTCAATTCTCTCAACAAAACAATAAAGCAGAAATTGATTAAGCATTAATTTTGTTCAATTACTCTTAGAGTTTCTGTACAGAGTATCGGTTGATACTACTTGAGCTTCAGTGATTAGCTTATCTGCTCTAAAAGAGAGTGTTTTACTAACAATCTCAAGTCGAGGGACTTGGAGATTTGGGAATCATTGATTACAACTTGTAAGGGGGAGCAAGTTCTAGAGAGAGAATTGCTTCAGAGTTACAGAGTGTGTAATTAAGTGATTTAGTGGAAAACTTAGGGTGCTTGAGTACTGGATGTAGGCCAAGGAGTTGGGCCGAACTAGTATAAACTTTCCTACATAGCTATTCTCTCTTTCTCACTGAGATTATTTGATCAATCACCATAAGGGAAGAACTTGCGAAAATTTTTCAGAATCCCCAATTCACCCCCCTCTTGGTGATTAGCCCCTCTTTCACTTATTGTCCCCCGGCTTCTCATACTTTGTCTAAGGATGAGAAACGTAGTTTTTGTGAGTGTTTTCATGGCACAAAAGTTCCGTCGGGGTATTCTTCAAATTTTAAGAGGCTTGTATCGATGAAGGACTTGAAATTGGTAGGCCAAAAGTCTCATGATTGCTATGTCTTGATGCAACAGCTACTCCCAGTAGCTATTGAGGCATAGCCGAGTATGATCTTCAACACATTTTGACTAGGCTTTGTTTGTTCTTTAATGTTGTTTGTATTAAAGTTTTCGAGATTGAACAATTAGATGAATTGGAGAACCAAGGATATCTTATCTTGTGCCACCTTAAGAAGCTTTTTGTTCCTTCATTTTTTGACATCATAGTTCATCTAATTGTTCATCTAGTGAGGGAGATCAAGTTGTCCGGCCTTGTTCATTTACGGTGAATGTACCCAATTGAAAGATCTATGAAATTCCTAAAAGGGTACGTGAAAAATGCATACCGGCCAGAAGTATCAATTGTTCAGAACTATGTATCTGAAGAGGCCATGGAATTTTGTCAAAATTATTTGGCCAAAGTAAGACATATCGAGCTTCCAAAACGTCAGCATGCTGATGGTGGTAGACGAGGGGCTTTAGTAAAGAGTGTGGATCCTGATGAATTGTCACAAGTCCATTTATACATCTTGAATAATGTTGATGAAGTTGAAGTCAGCATAGCTGCACATAAAGAAGTTATGAGGAAAGAAAATCCCCGAATGACTGAATAGAGGTTGATTAGGGAGCATAACAAAACATTTGCAAACTGGTTCAAACAAAAGGTCGACGGAGAGGAATCTGTTTCTGAGACAATCAAATGGTTAGCACGTGGTCCTGAGGTTGATGTCATAAGTTTGAATTCGTATGTGATCAACGATTATACATTTTACACAAAGTCCCTAGATGATAGGAGCACCGTCCAGAATAGTGGTGTAATGTTAGAGGCTGAATCTATGCACTTCTCCAGTTCGAAAGACAAGCGGCCTAAATTGGCAGTCATGCCATATTACAGGGTTATTGAAGAGATTTGGGAGGTGGACTATGTCGTAATTAGATTTCTCATTTTCAAATGCAAGTGGGTTAATGTCAACAATGGTGTTCAAATTGATCGGCTGGGATTTACGTTAGTCGATGTCAATAGTAGAAGTTTTGGAGATGAACCTTTTATTATGGCAGACCAAGCGAAACAAGTTTTTTTATATCATCGTTCAAACAAATAAAATTTGGACTGTAACTCTCCAAGGAAAAAGGGTCATCGATATTGATAAAGAAAGTCATGCAAATTATGGTCTTTCTGACAGTACTTCTTTTTCAAAGGGTCTACCGGACATGAACGAAGAAGATGAAGCAGATAATGAACCCAGCATAAGGATGATCATCAAGAAGGGATATGGGAGGATATCCCTTTATAAAATAGTCAATTCGTAAGGTAACTACTCAAATCTTTGAAAACTTTAAGGTTTTAACACTATTATATTCCATCCATGTTTTTAAACAATGTCACGAACTCTATGAAATTTGTTCTTGTTTTATTTTGATGCTTGGATCCAATTCAAAGGGGCATGCATGTTATAAAAGAGGATGTTACGTTATTGGATGGGAATCAGATGAAGGCATGGTGATTATTGGGCATGTATGTTGATTTAAGTGTGGTATATCTTATTGTAATAGCTTATTGTATTTGTATTTGTAACTTATGGTTAATAATATTTGTAGTCTGCTTTTTCCCAATTCAATTTATTCATAATTGTTCATAGCTTGTAGCTTAAAGTGTAGCCTTTTCTGTGCTGGATTGGCTAATATGGATTTGTGTATAGATCATTCAATTTATCCATTATTGTTCATAGCTTTTAGATTAAAGTATATAGCCTTTTATGTGCTGGATTGGCTGGTATGGATTTGTGTATATATATGATCAGTAAGAATAGAACAAGGAAAAAATTCAGGAAAATTTAGACCGATAAAACAAAAATGCCGGTCTTACAATTTCAACTTTTAAGACTGGATGTACTTAAATGCGCGGTCTTAAAGGTCAGGTGACATATTTGATATTAGTGCAGTATTAAAAGTTGGTCTTATAAGACTAATGGTTTAATACGTTCGGTCTAAAAAGTTAATCTTTAAGACCGGACGTATTAATCATCAAGTCTTGAAAATGAGTCTTTTAAGACCGTATATAATTAATCGTCGGTCTAATAAGCCGCTATTTTTTAGAGCACATTTATTTTTGTCTGGTCTTAAAAATTAGACCTTTTAAGATCGGCTAAATTTTTGTCTGGTCTTAAATATTGAGTTTTAGGACCAACAAAAAAAATATTTCATTTATATTGAGTATCACTTTTAAGACCTGATGTTTTTAAATGTTTGTCTTAAAAGAGTTTATTTAAGACCGGTTTAAGTCAAGTCTTAAAAATATACTTTTAATACCAGCTGGAACAAGACCGGTCGCGAGTCCGATCTTCCGATGTCTCTTTTGTCCAGTCTTAAAAGCCTTTTTTATACCCGTGGATGAACTAAATGAGTAGGATATACATAAGAAAAGGAAGGCCAATATAGAGGATATAGGGATGCTAATGGAGTTGGAGGCCTAGAATGTAGAATATGGGAAGTAAAGAATAGGTGAGATTGTATAAAAACGAGTGGGGTGAGAGGAAACCACTCTGAAAGTATTATATGAAATATAAAAATAATTCTTAATTTTTAAAAATGATTAGTCATAGGGAGGCTAATAGAGTTGGAGGCAGAGAATAAGGGAGGCTGGGCGAAGTATAACCCGTAATAGTATTTTATGAAACATGAAAATAATTTTTAATTTCCAAAAATTGATTAGTAGTCAGGTCAAGAGGGATACATCCTGATAAGATTTCAATATATTTTGAAACTACCTTTTTATTATCTCTTATTTCTTAACATATTTATTTTTAAAATATTTTATTTTAGATCTCCATATTTCAAAACATTTTATAATTGGTAACTATCTCCCGATTATCTCACTTTATTTTCTAAGTAGATGTGATATGTGTAATATCCTGGGTTTTTGGATCTCGAAGTTGGACTTTTGGCTCTCAAAGTCAGCGTTTTTGGCTCTTGAAGTCGGCAGAATTATTTTGGACTTTGGGCCCTATTATTATTCAGTTGCTCTAAGCCCAATTAAGTTAATCCGACCCACTGTCAAATAATTCATATTTTATTAAGGATGGAAGGTTAATCACGCAAAATTGACTGGAAATCCTACCCACATACCGTGCCAGCACCCTGTCCTCTCTCTCTGAGCACGCAAGAGCAGCAACTTCACCTGCTCCTGATGTCCTTCCGGTCGAACAAGTTTAATATAAAAGGTGGTGCTTGGAAGTTTAACCATTTTGCTGCAAACAAGATTTGAGTTTGAAGAGAGAAAGAGAGGGAAAAGCAAGGGAGCGTTCACTGTGATCCAGCTTTGTATACTTTTGTGCTTGCAACGAAGGTCGAAGGTTAAAGGGTACAATTACAGCAAGGAATTCATCGGACAAAAGGTAACTATCAATTCTTCTTCTTTCCAGTTTCATAGAAGGAAAAACCCAGAAAGTTATACTAGGAAGAACTATGAGAACTGAACTATGAGGTCTCTTTTGTTGCATAAATTGTAAATCTGGAGGCTGGATAGAAGAAGAGATAAAAATGAAATTTCGAGATGCATGATAAGAGAAAGGAAACTCGGATAGTATAATTACTAAGGCATATGAAACTAGGAGGAACGATTCCTAATACCATTACCTTAACCCGACCATGCCATTCCCTGACAAACAATACGCACACAACTGCACCACTCGAGCCCGATCTCGGCAATTACTTCACATAAACCCCATCCCGAAAACATGCAACGTATAACTATACCCGTGGACATACAACTACAACTTAGCATGCAATTGCGACAATATACAATACAACTATGGACCCGGCAATTACAACCTACAACACAACTACACAACATAAAACCACAACATACAATACAATTATGAACCCAGCAACTACTCGACAACATACAACCACAATATACAACTAAACCTCGACAACTACAACTTGACAATTGTGACACAAACCTTACCTTAGCACAATACAGCCCATCACTTCGACACACACACTAGCACAACCCGACACTCTTTGGGAATCTAGAGAAAGAGAGATATTAGGAGAGTCCGATGTCCCATGTAACTAATAGTTATGGTTACATTTATAGGCATTCCGAGATACCTCTACTGATCCCGGCACTTCCGAGAAGGACTTAAGGACGCAAGACCAAGGTGGGTAACTGTTATCTTATTAGCTTGTATGATTGTGTTCTTATATGATTAGCCATGTCTGCTAGATGTATCCTAGCTATTGATTGGGGGTTGCGTGTCCCGTAGAGCTGCATGTTCTACAAACAGGGCTACGTGTCCTAAAGGGTTGCGGTCCTTGGTCGTTAACTGCAGTTACGGTGCGATTTATTTTACTGCTAATTAATCTATGCTTAACATGTGCTATGTGGTCATTAATACTTCATGCTTGCATATAAGATTGACTTTACCCCTGGGGTCCCTTCATTGGAACTCTAGATTTTATGAAAGAAACAGGCAGTGGGATAAGATCACAAAGCAAGACGTAGCTGTGAAGGGAAGCAGCTTCGCGTATATTATTTTGAAGTCGGACTATATCATAACTCGAACTGTATTTTTGTTTCCCTACCTCGGACTTATAGTGTTAGATGTCTAAATGGATATTTGTATCAAATAGTTATTCTGAGTTGTATTAATTAAATAGTTTTCCTGAAAACTTATATTCCGCTTTAAGTCGTCCAAATCATTTCGATTTTATGCGCGATAGCTCTGGTGAATAAGAGGCCCTGAAGGTCAGGCTTTACAATATGGCCGGAGGAGGATGATTAGTAGTGGGGAGGTTAATAGAATTTTCTTTTTTCTTTTTTGGCACAAAGGAGAGGTTAATAGAGTTGAAAGCAGAGAATGTGAGAGGTGAAAAGTAGGGTGAGAGGAATCCAATCAAAAAATATTTCATGAAATATAAAAATAATTTTTAATTTTAAAAAATGATAAGTAGTGGGATCAAGAGAGATGCAATGTGATAAAATTTCAAAATACGTTGAAAATATTTTTTTTTTTCATTATCTCTTTTTTCTCAATATATTCATTTTACAAATATTTTATTTTACATCTCAATATTTTGAAATATTTTGTAATCATTAGTTATCTCTTTTTATTTTCCGAGCATATTTTATTTTTTATCTTTATTTTAGTTGTCACAATATTCCTACATATGATATGACAAGAGGAAGGCGGGTCAAATGATAGGAGAATGGACTCTCAACCCCCGTCCCTTATATAATCAATAGAGTAATTAATTTTTGGTTGGATATTGTGAATAGAAAATTTAATTTTTGAGAGAACTCAACTTGAATGAATTTTAATTCGCTTATAATATTAAACATCAAATGATGTTATAAAAATGTATACAGATATCAACTTATTCTCTTCAATTTCATGCATAACATGAGGGAAATACTGACTTAATTATTATTGATGACTATTTACAAAATAATCCTTATATTAGTAGATATTGGGACAAAAAAGTAGATATTACATCTTGTAACTACATATAATATAGGTCTGAAAATAACAAGTTCATAGTTTCCTTTCTTTTATGATCGAAAAAGAAAAAAAATTAAAAAACTTCACACTTCAATTTTGTTTTTTTCAAGAACTGAGGTGCATGAAGATAATTTGACCTGATTTCTAAATTTCACTCTGCTCTATGCGACATGATAATAATTTATTAAGTTTAATGATCTAAATTAGAATTTGAGTATTTCAAATGACTTTTAAAATAATATTCCCTTCTTCATTCTTTAAAAAGAAAGATTAGAGTGATACAAGGTTAAAGATAACTTATCCATCTCATTGTATTAAATTCCTAGTCCTTATATTTATTTATATGTGTGTTAGAGATATTATTTTTCATATGTTTTAGTAGATACCACATGTAATTTTGTTTTGGCTGAAGTATACATTTGGTCCTTTATATTTGTTTCTGATATCATTTTAGTCCCTTAAGTTTGTAAAGTGCATGTTTTGTCTTTTAATATTAACACCATTAATTTGATTTAACAGAAAATACTGACCTAACAATTTTAAACGATGACTGTACAATTAAATGTTAATCAAGCATGCTTATATGTTAATATTTTAATAAATTAATATTTTGAATCCTATTAATTGAAAAATATTTAATCTTCACAAGGTATTTAACGATTTTTCACAATTTGTGAAGATTAAATATATACTTTTTGGTCGAAAAAGAATAAATATTTTTCAATTAATATGATTTAAAATATTAATTTATTAAAATACAAATATATAAGCATGGTTGATTAGCATTTAATTACACAGTGAAATTTGAGTCTGTATTTTCAATTAAATATTAACATTAAGGGATTAAACATGCACTTTATAAACCGAAGAGACTAAAATGATACTAAAGGAAAATATGAAAGACTAAAGATATACTTTAGCCGTTTGTTTTGCTTCCTTCAGATTCTTAAATCTGAGCATGATCTATGTTTCTCGGTCAATATATTACGAGAAGGAGAAAACTTACAAACAGTTACTTATATCCTGGTTATCCAATTTATCAATAAACAAGTGCCATTTTTACCGATTGAACACATCAGCATAAATGCGATTTCTCTCCATCTCTCGATCTCCAACTGCAAGCAAAGCACAAAACTTTAAACCTTATTTGCCACTATGCAACTGTAGTGATGATTGTGAGAGATAGCGCGGCCTATAACTGCAGCAACAACCATCAATACATAGGCAATGGAGACAATTAAATAATAATCAATTATTTAATATTCAATAATTTAACCACTAGCATGATTTAAATTATTTTTGTTTTTATTAGTTAAATATATTTAATTGATTATTTTCAAAAATTTCAAAAATAAATTAACTAGTTTTTTATAATTTAAATTTTCTCTTAAAATTATCACAAATGTCACTTATACTATTGCCAATTTAAACAAATTTCAGTTTAAAAAAAACCATTTCTGTAATTATCAATTTTTTTTTTTGTCAGACTATAATTATCAATTCAAACATATATTTTAGTATACATCTTTTATCTCATCTTACTTTGATATAAATCAAATTACAAATAAGTTATTTTTCTCTTAACTATCACAAACACACAAAATGCTACTTCTAAATAAGGTTGAATTTAAATAAAACGTAGGGAAGAAAATACAATTTCTGGTCTGGAATTCCAGAACTCCATACCATAACAAATCAGACATTGGGCGGTGAATCAAACCCTGATTGAATAGCTTCAAATCCAAAGCGTCGGGCGGTGAATCAAAACCTGATTGAATAGCTTCAAATCCAAAGGAATCGGTTCGCGCGTCTGGCTGATGTAATCCTGAAGGGTCTGTAAGATTTCACATATTTTGGTCTTAAAATGGAACTAAATTCAGTTCTGCATTTGTTTTCCACCATGACCGACGTTTCTGATTTGCTGGTGGAATCATGTTGTCTCTGCTAAACTGGTGTTGTACGGTATTTTTTCGTGAGGTGCATCTTATATGTTTGATGAAATGCCTTACATGATTTGCATTCCTAACCTAGCTTTCCTGTTTCCATTTGGGAATTCACTTGAGATGACGATTGGAATTTTTCCACGCAGAAGATCAATTAAGTGAGGAACTTTCAGATTCACTCCTCGTTTTAAACAAATAATTGTCTTCAGGTCTGAATTTCTTAGTGCGTGAACAGTGTTCTTAATTGAACAATCAAATTTTGTTCAAATTTGTTCTCATTTTCCGAGGGAGAAAAGATAGACTATGAATTTCCAAGTCTTATTTCTTTCTAATGGATGGCTTATAAGGAGCTACTTGGCTTGTTCAACTCTGCACGAGCTCAGAGCTGGCTCTATGGTCCCACTTGATTTTTATTTTATTTATTTTTTCTTGTAAAGCTGAAATGGAACCAGTTCCATATTTATGAGTATCTGTAATGAGAAGTATTATTTTAAGTACTAGAGTAAATACCTTTTTTTTTTTGTTATAAAGAGTAAAATACATTTTGTTTAAACAACAACATAGCATATGATTTTTGTTACCTAGAACGAGTCACTGAGTTAATTAGGAGGAGGTTATCATAGATTTATACGAGTAGACTAACTTATCAAAGAGCTTTGTATCATTCTGTCTTAGTCAAAACAAGTTTATGTCCACCGCCATTTCTTTTCCCTTTTGAAAATCCTGATATAGCATGAATAGATGTGAATAGCTTTGCGGGTATTGGAGAAATAAATAGGAAAAATACGAGTTATGTTTACGCTCGATCCCGTTGAAAACAGATTTGTGCTTCTAACTTATATCACTACATGTTTTTCTTTTCTGAAAATCCCCACTGCTGATATCAGTACTGGGTTTAGCCAAAGTACATGAATTTGAGTTTTGAGGCGATTGAGCATATGGTCTCAATTGGTAATTAGGCATGGCATGATGAATAATGGTGTTTTGTTGTGTTATAGGTAGCTAGATACATGCGTTTGAACAAACATGACGCTATGCTTTCCCTCAACACCGAAGAAATTGGCAATGAGCATTGGCTGTTTCCTCTCTGCTGCTGCCATGTTGGCTTATGGGGTGCACCTTTCTTATGTCAATGTTGCTCCCCAGCAAGCTCGAATTAAAGCTCGCAATGATTTTGTCAAAGAGGTTTTGAAGAAGAAGTATGGTTACATTCCACCACAACAAGCCCGAAGTATGGCTCGCAGTGATTTGCTCAAAGACACATTCAAAAGATCTGGTTTTAATAAATGAATCAGGTTCTGATAACTTTTGATCTGATTGTTGCTCATTATTTTTGCTCATCATTTCCAGCAACAACCATCTTCCTTATCTTGGATAGTCGTGGTTGTACTGAGATTTCCTATTTGGCTGTGTTTTAGAGTTCAAGTATTCAAGGTATGTCTTCTATTTGACAGTATTTCCTGAAGGAAGCCAGGTTTTCTGGAGTTGATGGATATGCTCTACTGATCTTTGCTTTGTCCCTTGAGTTTTTTCTTTAAAATTTTCATCTTCAGTAGTAGTACAAGATTGGTTTTAAGATTCCAGCTATAATGATACGTAATGATTGTAGTAGAGTACGTTAAAAATTTTGAGTTTAAATTTGTTCCATTTTGTTTGTTCGAAAACAATAATCTAATGCCAAATTAATACTTGACACAATTTAGGCAAACAGGTGAATTGGGCTGATAATTTCTGCACACACACACACACACATTGATCCATTATCTCAAAGAGAATACAAAAAGTACAAATCAAGAACTTAGCTCCCTTCATCAACGTCCACCTGATTAGCTAAAAGGTGGAGAGCTGATGATTTTACTCCTACTAACAATTCTTTGAATTTTCGTGCAATGCTAAATCAGGCGTGTTTTATTTTTGATATGGTCAAGGGTCTCCCATTTCAAGGCTTAAAATGCAAAGTGTTTCTATCTCTCTTAACAAGTGTACTTCCGAAAATTTAAGTTTGTGTTCTCTTCTTTTCGGAGTTGGGGCCGCTTACTATCTCAATCAATATTTTGTTGATATTCATATGTATTCTCTAAATTGTGAGGAAGTATATATAAGATAAGGCAATAGGATCCTATGTTGATAAATTAATTTTGATTTATACTGTTAAAGAATAGTGATATGTTTCATTGATAATTCATCATTTATGAATATTTTTTTGACTGAATAATTTATGATTATCACAATTTGTTGCAAATTTGATATTTTAGATAGAATATTGATGTTTATTAGTTAGATAGTTTAGATTTTGGCCTTTTTTGGTGCTGCAGTTGAACGCTATGTAAACATCAGTTTTGTATGCCACAAGGATCATGTTTTTTTCCCCCTGGCAATTCCAGTGAATTATTTAAGCAATACTTGGATGGATTATAATTAACACACTACTTTGATCCTATTTATAAGTTCAAATTAACTAACTCTTACATACAAAAGAGAGTTATTTAACCCATTAATTATGGGTTAAATTTTTAATTTTAGTTTTATCTATGAGTGGTTTCAAAAGTCAATATAAAGAAGTTATTTTTGTTTATTGTAATTAATGGAGGAAAAAAATTTAACATATGAACTTATTACCCTAAAATTGGAATTATAATTACGATTAAAATTTTTGGTCAAACCTATAACTTTTTTGACACCTTTTATATGTGTGTATATATATATATATATATATATATATATATGTATGTATATATATATATATATAAGAATTTTAGGAAAGGAGTCGGATTCACCCACAGTTCAAGGGCAGAGTGCTTTGAGCCCAATTCATATGGGATACAGCCATACAGGGCACTTTCTATTTTTTTTTTGACACTTTTATATATACTGACAAGTTATTAAAAATTACTCATCCCATCCTTGTAAGTAAGGTTCTGTTTTTAATGGGTTTAGCCCTTTTATACCATCCTTTAGAGTTTATCTCCGTAATAAATGTACATTTATCTATTTTAGCCTCGATTAATTACCCTCTCATCATTTATTTCCCTTACATTCTTTTTCATCATTTTCTCTTTATTACTCTCTCCCTGTTACTTATTCATATACAGTGACATTTTTTAAAAACAAATTATATTTCCTACTATTCATTACTTTGGGCAAATGTGTAAGTTTGCGAATAAACTTTGCGGCATCTTGAACGATAACATTTAGGGATGCGGCTTCATCATTTACTGCTTAGCGTTGGCTGCCCTCCTTTGTTTGTTTGTTTGTTTTTTTTTTTTGCTCGAGAATGCTAATTCATAGTATTAATAAAGCGACAACAGATACACAAATAACATCAGTTTAAAGGGAAACTACAGCTGAAAGAAACAGACAAGATAGGCCCAACCAAAGCTACACCTAAAAAGTCAACATGACCCAAATAAAGCTACAACTATCCAGAGAAATTGAAATCAGCCCCCCTCTATATCATGAGCCGAAACTGAAGCTTCATCCTGGTTAATATTAGCCTCCATAATATCCAAAGTTAGTAAAGACATCAAAGCAGGTGATGGATTCTCAATCCAACCCATAGGGTTCACCTCTTTATGAGCCTCTGCTGCCAGAAGGTCAGCTACCCGGTTTCCCTCTGTGGGTGAAAGAAATGGAAAACCCAACCTCAAAATTCAGGAGATTAAAAATGTCCCGGATGATTCCCTTGCACTTCCAGTCATATATATCAGGAGACCTTGAGTCAACACAGTGCTTGAGGGAAAGACAGTCAGTCTCGAACACAACCTTCTCGTGGCCCAAGTCAACAGCTAGCATCAATGCTCTTTTTAGTGCTAGTGCCTCGGTCATAAAGGCTGAAATAGATTTCAATTTACTCAAAAAACCCCAAATGAAACCACCTGAACAGTTCCTACACACCACTCCAATGGCTGCATATTCCGCGCCTACAGAGAAAGCTCCATCGCAATTCACCTTCAAAGATCCAGGAGTTGGAGGCTTCCACGCTGCAGGCTCCTTCAATTTGGTAGCGTTTGATTCTGTATCCTCCTCTCCCCTATATATGGAATTCCAGTACTCCCCTTTACTCGCTTTTGCTCGTTCTATTACCAAGCTGGGATTGGGTGGGATGTGATTAAACACCTGTTCGTTCCTTTGCTTCCGCATATACCAGAGAATCCATCATAAATGGGAAATTTCCTGTGAGGTAATATCGGGCTTACCTTCTATTTGAAGCCACCATTCGTTGAAGTTAGAAATGTTGTTGATATCTAATCGGGCACCTAGAGAGCTGCCAAACCATACACACCTTGTCCACAGACAATGGAAAAATAGGTGTTCAACTGTTTCCTCAGCCTTTTTGCAGATCGAACATTGGCTTGTGGAGGCTCTTCTCCGTCTGAACAAGGACTCCATAGTAGCGATGGCTTTTTGCAAGATCCGCCATACAAAGTGTTGTACTCTGGGGGTCACTTTGATCCTCTAAACCACCTTCTAGCTAGAGCTAGGAACCACTATTGATGACCCTGCCCTCTGTTCCACTCTGGCTCTCCTCTCCCTTCCCACCTTGTAGCTTAGCTTAACTGTATATACCCCATCCTTGGCTTTTGTCCAGATCATCAAATCCTCTAGACCGTTACTAGGGATTACGATTTGGAAGATAGCCTTCTTCATCTCCTCCGATAGGTACTGGGCGATCGAAGACAACTCCCATGCCCCATCTACAATCAACTCACTCACCATACCTTCGCCTCCATATGGACTGATGATATAGCCTTTAGGTCTCCGGGGGGGTCAACGTTGGGAATCCACCTGTCCACCCATATTCTTATACTAGTGCCCGTCCCCAATTCCCATTTCAGATCTGACTTCAGTCTCTCTATCCCTACGATGATGCTCGACCAGCACCACGAAGCATGGTGACCTTTTACTGCCTCCAAGAAGGGCCTTTGGGGAAAATAGATGCTCTTTAACACTCTCACCCACATTTGTTCTGGATTTTCAATCAACCTCCAGGCCGTTTTTGCTAGTAGTGCATCATTCATCTCTATAAGATCTCGGAAGCCCATTCCTTCTTGTCCCTTCCCCACTGTAAGAGCCTCCCATGATTTCCAATGTGTCCTGTTGCCTACTACACTCCCATTCCACCAGAAGTTGGCCGTCATACTGTGGATCTCTCTGCATGTCTTGGTCGGAAACTTAAAACAGGTCATTAGGTACAGTGGAATTGCTCGAACCACTGCCTTTATCATTACCTCTCCTCTTGCATACGACAATGATGACTTGCCCCAACCCTGAATCTGTTTGCTACTCTCTCCCTTATGTAGGCCAAAGCTTGGTATTTCGATTTTCCCCATATACTTGGAATGCCCAGGTATCTCCTAGGGTCCTCAGCCGATGGAATACCCAAAATGTGTCCCACTCTGTCCTTCACAGTCTCCGGTGTGTTCTTGGAGAAAAATAAACTTGACTTTTCTAGATTAATCGCCTGGCTCGAGGCTCCACAATACATCTGTAATATCTCTAGTAAGCATTTGCAATCCCCTAGGTCTGCATTCATGTAAAGCAAAGCATCGTTGGCAAAAAAGCTGTGAGTCAACACTGGCTGCCCTTCTTTGTTTAAAATGACTCCGTTTCTATACTTAAAAAAAAAAAAAAAAAAACCACTCCGTTTTGACACAAAACACTGCCCTTTTTTTTAAAAAAAACTATTTTATGCACTAAAAAGATATTTTATGAGTAATGACCTTTGGTAAAAAGATATTTTAAGATGCTAAATGGTAATACCTCATGATCTAAATAATATTTTTAATGGTGATGACAAATATTATCTAATTTTACACTTTCAATCACCCACCCATGTGCGACTAACAAAAATCATAGTATTAATTCTGGCTGAGTTGACCCTGTCACCAGTCCGGTTTGGGTGAGTTGGGAAACATGGAGGAAAGTTTTTTTTTTTTTTTTTTTAATACATAAAAGTTTTAGAAGGGTTTGACACCAGTCCCCTACCAAGGTTAGGGCACGGCCCCGGGCTCTATGAGCACTTACTAGGGACTTACGAGATCGTCTACCAAAGGAGTCCAACGACGATAGAGGGGATTGAACCCACGACCCAATGGCCTAGTCCTCAATCCCCAACTCTCGTTGGCACATGAAGGAAAGTTATCCTGCCTAACTTGGAGTAAACCGGCAGCTGAGGGGCTTGACCCAGGGCACTTGTTTAAGTAAAAATTTTGCTAAAAAAATGCATGAAGTGCAAGAACTCATTTACTGAAGAAGAAGAAGAAGAAGAAGAAGAAGAAACGGTAATAGAAAAGGTAATGAACAAAAAATATTGATAACATATAAAAATGTGTCTTTTCTTGAGTCTTTTTTTTTAGAAGATTTATATTTTTAAATTGGTTTGATCCTCTTTATATTGATCATATATAAACATATTCCTATAACATGTACTATTCATGGGTTGTTAGTAGTTATTTCTATACATCTTATTTTGAATATATCTTTTAATTATCATTAGTTTGACCCACTAACCTTTGAGTCATTGTTTGAACCAGTTCATTAACCAACCCAGTTTTTAATACCTTGATAAAAACACTTCCTATCCAACTTGAATGTGTCAACGTTTGAACCAGTTCATTAACCAACCCAGTTTTTAATACCTTGATAAAAACACTTCCTATCCAACTTGAATGTGTCAACATTCATCATGAGTCAAAATTTGCGTTATGGACATGAGAGCTTCTTTCTTCGTCGACAAAAACTGAATCGGAATTTTCTTTCATTTTAAAGAATAACTTGTATTCATACGCTTCAGACTCATTTGAAGTTAAGTTCACTCCAGTCAAGTTTGATACGGATTAAATGAGTTCTATATATTAAGAAAGGGAGAAGAAAATATTTTATCTTGATTGTTTATTATAAATCATTTGTGGGAAGCACCAATTATTCTCGAAACATATATACACAGATTGGATATTAAATGTTTCCCAATTATATATTTGCCACTTCAACGATCACGTCAATCGGTTAAATTATTTTTCTTCAGGCCACTAATTATCAGTTGATTTTGAACATTAGCATTTTATTGAATAAACATGCAACAATACTCCATCACAATCAAGAACATCAAAAACATTATAAAGTCTTTGAAGAATAGATTGGGCGATGATAAATTGAAGCATGTAGCCTTGATAGTAACAAGAGTCATAGCTAAATTAACAACGAAACATGTATATCTCAAACTCTTCCAAAAATGTGGAAACGCCAAAACTGATCCGAATTTATCTAATACAGAAAGTTGAACATGGACCTTTGATTCAAAAATAAAATGATAAATCTTAAGCAGCACCAGCACCCTTGCCCTTCTTCCTCTGAATCTTCTTCATGTAGAATTCCAATTCTTTACCCTCCAAAATATACCTGACAGAAATCGTGTCAAATCCGTTAAGCATATGAAATTGGATATATGTTGAACAAATTAACACATTATAAACACTACACCAGTATATGAAAACTTGAGTTTTAAACAGATGGTTCAGATGAAGCTACCGAAAAAGGTATAAAACAAATCAAAACCAAGACTTCCGATTCAAAATATCAGTCAGTCTTCTTCATCTCCATTTGTATCAAAATTTTCAATAACTGTCATTCTACAACACAAATGCCGCAAAAATATGGTCAACAATGCAATATAATACAATTTACATATTGTTTATTGCAACAAAAAGTAAGTCGATATTGCAATATTGACCATATTTTTGGTCGACCTTAAACTTGACAACAAGATGCATCAAACTTTTTCCATCCCCGTAGAAGCATCCATGGCCATTTATATGTGATAAGAATGCTATTCAATAATATCAATGTATATTTCTCCCTCTAACTCGCATGTGATTCTATACCACCCAACCAGAGCTCAGAAGAGAGTTCACAAAACTGTAGAACAAACTCAGCTTTGAAAAAGCCGAATGGCTGGGGAAAATAATTTGATGAAGAGTGGCAAAAGGAGTGAATGTCACATACCCATCAGCACGACCACATTGACCAGGACGAGAGGAGATGCAAGCCAATAGACGACCTCCTCCAAATTGTTCTTCAATATGAGGATCCAGTGTTCGATTCTGCTGACGCTTCTCGAGCTTTCTCAAAACATGTTTGCTCTTTTTCACTTCCTCGGTTGCAGCTTCACCTTCCTGTTAATTAAGAGACATGAACTTGATGTTAAGAATACTTCAAGGCTACCTTGCTAAAACATATGAAATCTTTAAAATAAATAAAACAAACTATTGTGGAGCCTGAGAAATTGCTTGTAAAATGAGATGAGCTGCACTGTTCATGGCTTGTAAATTGTATGACATCCCACAATTTAAATATATATTGATTGATAAGTTTAATAACAATTAGTTAATGATAACCACCTTTGCCAAATTCAAAAATAGTATCATATTTCATATAATACCCTTAATTCTGAGAAAATACAGCAAACAAACAAAATAACACAGACAATAACTATATAAAATGTAGCATCTTTGTGCATGTTAACTTTATTTAATTAAAAATGGACCCCTATTTTTCAACGTCTAAATAAATATACAAGACATTAACAGAAACATTAAGTATTAACATGCTGCACATTAATAAGTTGAGAAACAAAATTTAATGAGGTAGTCATAGTGAACTTAAGCATCATGTCTAGAGTAATATCCACACAGAAGCAATAAAGAAACACGTCAAATAGCCACTGTTTGGAAGTAACCACCAAATATATCATAGCACATAATTTGGCTTGGAAACCAGATCTTATACAAGAAGCAAATATGCATTACCAGCAGGTGAGTTGAAACATATAAGCTAAGAGATTGCATTACCTCTCCTTCCTTCTTGGCAGAAGTTGCAGTCTTCTTCTTGCGACCAATGTCAACACCGTAATGTTGGAGATACCACTGCTTGAAAGGTGCTGCATCTACCTGAACTATCGCACTCTTGACCAATGTCTGAGTACGAACCAGCTCATTATTAGATGCATTGTACACCACATCGAGAAGTCTTGTTTTCCGGGTCACAGCTTCACTGCCCCATGAGTAATTTCCAGTATCAAGCCTCAAAGCACGCCACTTAACATTCCCACCTCGAACCCTAATCCTCCTCACTGTTTTGTTGCTTGACAGCTTAGTGTTTGCTGGTTGCCTCCCAAGCTCATACCTGCCAACAAAGGAATACCAGTCAAGAAAAATGCCATGCCACTAGATCAGGGCCAAATACTACATTACTAAAATATATAATCTCCTTAATCTGATTTCTTTATCCAATCTGGATAAACATTTATTTTTTGACGTCATTTCTACCATCATGATGCCGTATGAACAATACAGGGAAGAGGGTTAAATAAGCTACCAGGGGTTGAAAATTCCCGCATCTTTGTAATTTTCCCCATCTTTGGAGGCCTCTTGTTAAGCTTAAACTATAAACTACTTCAATTTCCATTAAATTGACTGGCACATAACTTCCACTTACAACTAAACAAAAAATCACTCACAGACACCCACAAACAACAGATATTAGATTATTTGAATATGATAGCACACACTTACAATATATATATATATATATATATATATAACAGATTAAAGAATGAAAGGGAGCTCCACCAAAAAAAAAAACCAAGGATGAAAGAGAGCACCCTCGTCGATTGATTTTGGGACACTAAATATTAACCAAAAAGGGAAAAGGATTACTTTCTCTTCTTCCTCCAAGCCTTCTTCTTGCCTCCAGTGGCACGCCTTTTGTGCATGGAATCACGAGAGATACCTGTAAATTCATGGGAATCAGAATGCCATACTTCGAAAACATAGAGAAAGAACTAAAATACCGATATAACATACCCATGGCTGCTAAAACACAGAAGAACTAGAGTGGGAGGGTTTCAAGCGGCAGCGGAGAGGGAGTCGACGATGGAGACGATGCTAGGGTTATACTCAAGCGCTCTACGGGCTTAAAAGACCTCTTCCTAAAAAATCCATTGAAGGCCCATTTTAATATTTTATAGTTATTTTGCATATGTCTTATTTATAATTTAGAAATTAGAAACGCGAATATAACTTGATCCACCTGGACATTTTAGGCCTCATGGCCCAGAAACGAAGGCATTACGGCAAAAGTTTGGGCTGAGCCTAAATCATGGATTTTGGTCACAGATGAAGGCCGAATTCAAACGATAATAATAAATAATAAGATTTTATGTTAATATATTTATGTGGTTATCTGGTATTCAATGGTATTATTAGACAAAAATTGGGTATTATCAGCTCCAAAGGGAGATAATTTTCCTACAATTTTCCCCAATCTAATATCTATTAATATTTCATATTGGTATTTAAGGAATCCCAATGCATCTATGGTTCAATGGGATTGGACGAATTTGTTAATGACATGGTTTGGGGAAAAAGGTTTTTTTGGTTGAGCTAGCTTCGGCCTAAGTTGAGCTCTTTTTTTTAAGACCCACAGTATCCATTGGTGGGAGTTTTGACTAATTCCCAAACACCATATACTTCCCAAAGTGGTTTTGGTACTGGCCACGAGACCCTCTCCATATATATCATAAATGATCGAACCCCTGGCTAGTTGCTTAAAGAATCCAACTAAGGGCTTGTTTAGGTATAGCTTTTGGAGAATAGTTTTAGGAATTTTCAAGGTAAAAATGACTTTTAGAGAATAGCTTTTGAAAAATAGTTTTTAAGATTTACGAGGTAAAAATGATTTTTGAAGAATAGCTTTTGGAGAAAAATGATAATGTTTGGATAACTTCAAAATCTATATTTTGATAAAAGTTTATCAAACACCCCGGAATTATCCAGAAACTATTATGCATCAAAACCTAGGTTTTGACAAAAATTTACTAATCACCCATATTTTTTCCAAAAACTATTCTATACTAAAACCTAAAGTTTATCATAAATTTACCAAACACTCCTATTTTTTTTCTTTTTCCAAAAGCTATTCTGGATAAAAAAAAAATCTAGGTTTTGGACCCCAAAACCTAGGTTTTATGAAAGTTATTTTTTTTCCAGCTTTTTCTCTCTCCTTTGCCATCATCATTATTTTTTTGGTATCAATTAGTATCCTTAAGATATTTTTTAGTATCTTTCTGTACTTTGAAATATTTTTGCATAATTAGTCATATATTTTTTCAATATCATAATTTTTTTTCAAGATCAAAATGTATTATTTTTCAGTATTTTTAAGTATCATTTTAGTACCTATTAATATCATAAAATACTTTTTCAAGATTGTTAGTACCTTGAAATATTTTTTCAATATCCTAAAATAAATTTTGAAGACCATGAGAAGCATTTTTTCAGTACCAGTTAGTATTAAGTATCTTTTTAGTACTCGTTAGTACCCTGAAATATTTTTTCCAGGACATTAAAAAAATATTTCAGGGTACTGACGGGTACAAAAAATATATTTAAGGATGCTCAAAAAATATTTCAGAGTAATGCTTGATCTTGAAAAAATATTTAGGGTACTAAAAGGTACTAAAAAATATCTTTAGGATACTGACTGAAATTGAAAAAATATTGATGATCGCAGAGGAGAGAGAAAATACTGAAAAATAGCTTTTCACAAAACGTTTTAGAATCCAAAACCTCTAGAAAAAATAGGGGTGTTTGATAAACTTATGACAAAACCTAGATTTTGATGTAGAATAACTTCATATCGAACAAAAAAAAAAAGATGTAGAATAACTTCATGAAAAGATAGGGGTGTTTGACAAACTTATGACAAAACCTAGGTTTTGTGAACATCCAGACAAGTTGAACTGTTATTAAACTGGACCAAGAATCAGAATGGTTTTCAGAAGAGCAAGCAGTTTTTTGGGCCTGACAAAAACATTGAAAAAAATCAACTATCTCAAAAACTTAAATATATTTTCATATATTTTAATTTTTGCCTGAGAACATTTTCATATCATTTTTAGTTATATAGTGTTAATTCAAAATTTCAAATATTGTGGTGTTATTATGCCAAGCATCCTGTCTTTATACCATATGCAAGAAATAAGGCATTTTAATTACAATAAAATCTTTCATAATTAAAAATTAATATACCACCCAATATCACCCTAATTTTTATCCCAATTAATGATCTCAATCGTATTACTGCAATCTGTCCAGAATTGAGCAGCAACACTTTTAAACCTATACATCCATGCAAATTGGTGGTTGGCAGTTTGAAGGACCAAAATTATATAAGGGATGTATGCTCAGAAGAGCCATACCTCAAACTACAATACAATATAATTCATATTTCTTAATTCTTACTTTGGATGATAAACCAAGTCATGCTTGCTTCATCTCTATGTGCTTTGCAAAACTGCAATTGACAATTAGTGAGAGGCTCCCATCTAACAAAGAAAGTAATACGATCCACCAAAGGATTCCATTTTTTGAGATGCAGAAGCAATAATTTAACAACAAATATCCTTGTTGCAATGCATGATTACCCTCAGATTACATAAAAAATTTGACAAGGCTACAAGAAAGATAAACTAGGGGCAAAAAGAAAGGTACCCATCTTATTTACAAGATGCAAGAAAAATAAGCATGAAGGCCCCATTTCTCAATGAGATGCTGAAAAAGGTCCCTTGCTGCGTTTCTTCAAAGACTCGTAGAAAAAGGAGAAGGCTCCTCTCATTTCATCTGGAAGTGGGAATTGAAGGGGCAGTGCAGACGGTGGAGGGTGTGTACTACTATTGTACTGCAATCTTGTTTTCCTGGAAAAGGAGTGTGCTAGAGCTGGCTGCTGCTTGTTTAGCCCTTCAATGATGAACGAAAATGCCCCGAAAGTGAGGCAGCTCTGCAAGAGAGCTTGTGGTGCACCTGGAGAATCCTAGAAGATAAGTAATTGCAAAAAACAAAAATACAAACAAAACAAGGAATTCTCAACAGTACTTCACTGTGCAGTAAGCTAATCAAAGGTACTCCAAATATCTCTTTCCTGTAATGGACTCTCTAATATGAGACAAAGCAAAGAGATTGCCTCTACTTAACAAATAAGATACTTTTTCTTGGGAGAAGATTCTCTACACTTCCCTCCTCCAATTCCTCATAACTTCCCATGACAACCACTAGATCAAACTTGAACGGTTGAAATTTAATGTTTTATAAAAATATTATTATAATAGTAAATAACAAAAATAAATAAATAAGTTTAATCTATTAAATTCTGATTCGAACAATTAAAGACTGTTAATAGCAGCCTTCAGTTGTGAACTATGCATATTGAACTTTGACAGTTTTAATTTATTCAACTTTTCTTTTGTTACCGAATATTATACATAGTATTATAAAGTATGAAATCTCAACCGTTCTTTATTAATTCAATAATAGGGAATTAGGGATGGTAAGTCAAGGGGGAGGGAAGTGGAGATAATCCACTCCTCCAGTTAGGGTTAATACCACTTTTAATACCTTAAGTTTCACCCACTTTTACTTTTGGTCCCTTGAATTTGAAACTAGTGATTTTGGTCCCTCAAGTTTACTTTGTTCATAACAGTTAGCCCCAAAAATTTGAAAAGGACCTAGACTCAGAGTTAATGGTGTCAAACATGATGATGTGACACTAAGACTGTTACTATGCTGATTTGGCACGCTAGTTGGACAAGCTTAGGAGGAAAAGAAGCTTAGTGCTATGACATGGATTTGGTTTTTTTTTTAAAAAAAAAACAAAAAAGAAAACGAAAGAAACATTAGCACAAGATCACAAACGCTAGAGGACCTGGAATAAGCTAGAGCATTGGCAGCGATTGTTTTTGGCAAGGTTAAGGGGAGGCACAATCAGCAAAGTTAACACCATCTTAACATATATGCAAGCAACATAACTATATCATATTTAAAACAATAAATAGAAGCTACAGGGTTGAATTTAAATAGCATATTTGTCACTGTTAACTCTAATTCTAGGTCGTTTTCAAATTTCAGGGACTAACTGTTATGAACAGAGTAAACTTAAGAGATCAAAGCCACTAATTTCAAATTTGAGGGACCAAAAGTAAAATTGGTGAAGCTACAGGGATGAATTTAAAACAATGAAATTGAACGTTCGTTAAAAAACGAGATTGTAAATAAAATCTTGTTGAAGTTCGTAAGAATTCACATTGACCAACATTGTAAAAAGCTCTTGGGATGCACATATAGGCAACAAATTCAAGGGAGTCCAAGAGCTTTTAGAATTGAATACTGGCAGTGAGCATAGTTAGCCAAATAAAGCTAATAAAACCGACATTTAAAACAGAGCAGATGCAAGTTTAAATCAGGTTCTTAAATCATAGCAGATGCAAGTTTAAATCAGATTCTTAAACCAAAGCAGACACAAGTTGAAATTATTATTGGGAGTCTGAGAGCTTTTTGATTATATATTCACACCAATAAACCAGAGCAAATGCATGTTTAGAGTTGCAGCAAGAAAAACAGAGCAGTGAAGAACACACAGAACGCTGACCAAAGTATGACTATGATCTTTGCCGGCAATGATGACTACTCCAGCGATAGCCACAACACACTTCACCAGCAGTCCCTAACACTTTCTCCCTTTCTATTTTGATGTCTTCCACTCGTTTTGGCTCTGTGAATTTGTTTCCCTGGTTTGCTGTAGCATACATTTTATCTTTTATGTTGAAGCCTTTTTTTCATTTTTTTAATTAAATGTCCAGCTCATAATCAACATCAGCATGCCATATAAGCAACTTAATTGAGTTAGCGCCACATAAGCAAAATTAACACCATAAAAAATGCAACTCAAAGTCCTTTTCAAACTTCAGGGATTAACTGTTATAAACGGAATAAACTTGAGGAACCAAAGTGGTAGGGTACGGATTATGGGAAGGTTAAATGTGAATGGGAATGTAAAAAATTAGGAAATAAAAGGAAAATAGATTTACTTTGTTTTTAAAGAGAAGCAATGATCTCACTAACTCTTTAAGAACAACCTCTTTGAGATAGAGAGTAGGCAAGAATCTCACCTCTTCTCTAAATCAGTCCACATCCTTAACAGTAGATGAGCCAGAATCTGCAACTCATCGGACTATTAAAGTCCAAGGAGAATCTCCCTTACTGATTTACTCTCTGAATATTCGACACTTTATTGATGAGGCATTAGGCCTATTTATAATGATTTACAGAGGGTAGACTCTATTCAAAATATAAATACAAAATATATCTAAATCTAAGATTTAGATAACTAACAATCATAAATCCTAACAACTAAATCTTAACTAATAAGATATTCATCTTATTTCCTAATTTCTAAAGATAATAATAAAAGATAATATCTAATAAGATATTCATATTATTTTCTAATTCCTAAAGATAATAATAAAATAATAATAATAAAAACAGACTCAATCAATTAAATATTAATTCCTAAAATCTCTAAACTTTCCGCAACACTTCCATTATCTCCCGCTAATCCGGTACTCTATCACAAAGTGACCGGTTTCAAATTTGAGGGATTAAAACCAAAATTGGATAAAACCTAAGGGACTAAAAGTGATATTAACCCTTTTTTTTAATTACAGTCAACTTAAACACACAAACATGTCAACACTAGGCTCCAAACTGTGATCCCATCCAAGCATAATGAGAAGCTCTACAATGGGGCAAATCATTAACACTCCCTAGGTTCTTGGAAGCATAGAAACATAAAATACATATATATTATGGAAGGATATTTGGCATTCCAGATCTCAAAAACCAGATCAGCAAGTCTCGTTTGCTTGCTTCTTTTTGTGGTAAGCGGTGAACATACAGTTGGACAAGGCTATGAATAAGAGTACGTCATCATTTAAAGAAGCAAAAAGTTATACCCGGAAAACTTAGAGCAAGACCAGTGCAGCATCCAGCTACCCCAGCATTAATAACTGCCAATTTAAAGGGTGTAATATTAGCAACAGAACAATGCTCAGAAAACAAAAAAGTGATACTTCACTGATTACATTTTTTTTACCATCATCCTTTCCTCTAAGTCTTTTCAAGAGGCAAACAACCAAACTGTGTACTCCAGACAAAACTGCAAATGTCTAACGGGTAAAGACAAGAAATTGACTCAGTAAAAGAAGAACAAAAATATACGATTTGAAGTATGGACATGAGATGAATAGAAAGTATCATAACCAGGGAAAAGAGATACTAAGACCTCTGATGTACCTTTGCATAAGATCCAGCTTCCACAAAAGAACCTTTAAATCCCTTCTTCTTGATCAATCCAGAGCCTAAGTCATACCAATTGCAAGCTTTTTCAGCCAGTTAACATAATGTGACACAGTATAAATTATCAAAAGTCATGTTTCTCAATTATAAATCCTCCGCCAACATATCTATAAGGTCAAGATGCATAGAAGCCCCTTGAATTTATGGCCATGTTAACTTTAAAACCCCATAACCTTTCAAAATTGAGCAACTTTAACTTTCTTGTAAAAATTCCATCCAAAACCCTAACTGAAACTTGCCATATAAGCATGGAGCGTTAACACTGGCAGGTATAATTGGGCATTGTTTCCTTCCATCAATGGCTTCTCAGTTTTTTAGACCCAGAACATATACTTTCTTGTGGTTTCAATTTTGGACAGATCGGAGTACATATCATTAAATGTCCATACCTTTCTCTGCTACTTCAATGGCAAATACCCTTCTTAGATTGAAATTGCTACAGCAGAATACTCATGGGTGGAGCCAGGAATTTTAAACAAGGGGGACCGATTACAAAGCAGTAGATATGGTAACGAAGAAAATTTATTCACCCAAAGTATGAAACAAATAATGATATATATAACTAATGTAATATAAATGTTTTAACATATTTATATTCAATTTTGGAAATACATAATTTTTTTAAAAAAATAGATTTTTTAAACTTTGCTCGCCAACATTTAATGACAGAAAGATCATTAACTATCATATTTACGGTATACTTTTTCAGAAATCTTCTTAGTAAATGCCATTGCTAAATTTGTGAGAAAATCATTGTTGATTTTGTCATGAGAATTTGTTGAGAAAATTGAACCCTAAATTTGAAAGGCATTCTCACAAGCACATGTCCTCAATATTAAAAGAGGTAACTTTTTCTAGAAGAGCACAACTTTGCATCTTAAGATTTTTAATGGTGGAGACATTTGCAATCATGTTAAGAAACTTTACTCTTCAGATTTTTTTGACAAAAAGATTTAATTTGAATATAAATTGCAATATTACGATCTTGATGTGCCCAAAGATCCAAATTTTTAAAATTTATCTACAGTAGGTGAATTATGCCAATAGTTGTAGAAGTTAGGAAGTCTGTTTCTCATCCTTTGTTTGACAAATTACTGCTTGTGTTGACTCTTCCCGTATCAACAGTAATCACTAAGCAATAAGCATGTTTTTTTTTTACCTGATGTAAGGTTTCCATGTTTTTTAGGGTGGCCAAAATGCATTATACTATGACAATACTGTGAAAAAATTTAAATTTTAGGGCCCACAGCCCCCCTGGTCCCCACTGGCTCCATCACCGAGCAGACTTTAATAGATTTCTTTTCCCATTTGTGGCAGATTAGTCAGACTAAAAGCATTTTTTCTATTTACATGTTTCTGTTGCATTATTATATTTTAGGTATCTGCTCATGTTTCTCTGTGATCATCAAAAGTCAAAACATCAACAACTTCATAGGGAAAAAGAAATTCCTGAAAAATAACACATCTAATGTACAAGTGACATACAAGGGTGCTTTGGAAATTTAGAGAGGGAAAGAGATGAAGAACAAAGAAGATTAGGATATGCCTTAAAGAGTAGAGATCAAGATAGATGACTGTAGAAGATAGATCTGGTTGAGGAAAAGGGTATGCCATATCAGCTGGCCAAAAATGACAAGGCAAATATCTATGTGGAATCTCAATTAGGGTTTGGGATAGAATTGTTAATAGAAAGATTAAGTTGCACAATTTTAAAAGTTCAGGGGTTGATTATCAAATTATAGAGTTGAGGGAAGTAAATTGACCAATACTGTTGTGTGTATGGATCTAGGGTTAAGAAATTAGATGTAGAAGACACACAAGAAAGAGAGAGTAGAAGAGAGATAGAGAAGAGAGCTCCTAGGCTGTTACAAATCTGTATTCTGCAAGGTCATGATTAACATGATTGTAAAAATGACAGGATTGGGCTATTTATAATATGATAGCCTCTCTCAAGTTCTCAAGTCCTAATCTAATAGTTAGTAGGATACAATTATCCTACTAATTATGTATTTTTCACTTAAGTCCCTAGAAAAAGCTTTACAGTTAGGTCCCTAAGTATACAATTACAGATTCTATATCAATACCACCCTTGAAACAACCCTTGTCCTCAAGGGTATGGCAACGAAAATTCTGGAAATCGGTGTTTCAAATTGAATAAGGAAAAACCATGTAGCCTCTTCCTCTAGATAACCTTGCCATTGCCCCAAAACTTCTGCAATTATCCTTTGCTTTTTCCTACCAACATGTTGAGATAGTATTTGCTGAGGATAGAAGGAATTTGGGACTGCCGGCCACTCAATTGGTGGATGTCTTTGTTTGACACTTGGGTCTGGACATAACTTCAGCAAAGAAACATAGAAAGTAGAGTGAATCCTAGTTTCCGGAGGCAATTCCAGCTTGTAGGCCACAGGTCCTATTTTCTCCAGCACCTTGTAAGGACCAAAGAAGCGAGGAGCTAATTTCTGATTGCTTCTCATTGCTGCAGAAATCTGTCGGTAGGGCAGTAATTTCAAAAATACCCACTGACCTACCTCATTCCCTATCCATCCATTTCTTAACAGCCTTCTGTTTCATAGTGTTCGCTGACCTATGGAGATGATGCCTCAAAATAGCAATCATCCTCTCTCTTGCCTCAAAACTTCTATCAACAGTTTCTACAATCACTAATGGAGAAATATAGGGAACATAAACTAAAGGTTTTTTGCCCATATAGAAGCTCATGAGGAGTAGCTTTGGTGGAGGTATAATAATTAGTGTTATACCACCATTCAGCTAAGGCCAACCACTAATTCCACTTCTTTGGAACTTCCCAACACATGCATCTCAAACAGGACTCTAGACACCTATTGAGGACTTCGATTTGACCATCACTTTGAGGATGGTAAGTGGAAGATAGGCTTTGCTGAACTTTGAGCCTTAAGAAATTCCTTCCAGAAATTTGCACTATTCCACTGAATCAATGTTGTGAACAACACATGTAAGCTTTGTTGAATCAACTCTAGCTTGGAAGAAGGGACCACCCTTAAAGAATTGAGACAGCTCGCTTGTAACTCACAGAACTTCCCCTTGTACCAAAAGGGCATAGAAAGTTTTTCATAATCCCACAAGACGCTTTTGATGGTCTTCAGCTATGTCAACCCCAATACAACATCAAATGTGTTCAATTGAATAAACCTAAGATCACATACAAAGTCAAAACCCTGCATTTTCCATCTAAAACCATGCCACACCCCAAAGACTTGTAATTTCTTCCCTCCTACCACCTGTACCGTAGCTAAAGGGGTTGCTGTTGCTTCCCATCCCAATTTGACAGCAAGGTTGTAATCTATAAAATCATGGGTTCTGCCATTGTCAATTAAAAACTGTATGGTTCTTTTCCCCAACATGGACTCACTTGTATCAACCCCATTATTGTCATGAAGAGAAACAAGAGGAGCATATTCATTCTCATCTTCAGATTCAGCTTCAATAATGGCTGATTTTCCTCTATCAATTCCATAAATTGTAGCCTCATTGTTTGCCTTTAAGAGCAACTATGGTTTTTGGAAAATGGTCCATGACAGTAAATGCATAGATTTTTGGCCCTATGATCAGCTTCATCTTCAGCCAAGACGATTTTAGAGTTTCTCCAGGATTTTGTTACAACTTTATTTTTAGAACTAGGGTTTTTGGGTACTAAGTTTGCTACATTACTTGGTAAAATTCCCGAATTGCCCATATCTCATTGCTAGAACCCAAGACGCTGCCCCCTGTTTTATTCAACCCTACCGTGGCAGCCATTTGTGAAGACACAAAAGAGATGCTCGCCGCAAATGTATATGACCCTGTCAACGCGTAACGGCCAGCACACTCCCCTCCCGTCTTTGATTCCTTGCAATTGAGTGATAATTCCTGTATTTGAGCCAATCAACGAGCCACGCCTAGTGTCCTTGGGCCAAACATGAGTATTGAGTATGCAATGTCATCCTTTAACCCCCACCACATAAATTTCGATCAGATACTCTTCTGACAAGTTGAGCTTGGCCAACAAGGCATTGAACCTTGCATTATATTCTGCCAGCGACCCCTTCTGTCATAATCACGTCAGGTCTCCCATTGGCTTGTCAACCGGAAGCCCCAACGTGTCTCTGAACATCACCACATATTCATCCCACGTTAGTGGATGGCACCAGCAATGTTCTGCCACAGCATGAGAAGAGAAGCTGGCATCGTCAAGACCCATAGACCCATAAACCTCCAATGGTTTTTGAATCAAACAGAACCAGAAAACAGAAACCCAGCAACAGAAGACAACAGATGACTAAATGAAAAACTAGAAAACCAGTCACAAGAACCAGAACTGCAAATCTTTTGATACAGAATCATAATTCTGTAATGAGAAAGAAGAGGGAAAGAGAGGAATAGAATAGAAATCAATGATGTTCATTAGTCATTCATCTTAATAAGCATAATCCTTCTATTAGACTAAGCCTCATATATATAGGTAGAGACTTAGACTCCCAAGGCAATCTAACAACTAATCCTATAACTAACTACCTAACTAACAACGGCAACTAACTACCTATTATATGTATTTATGGTTTACATATTAATACCCTCTTACCCAAGACATCCTTGCCCTCAAGGATGTGAAACAACAAAAACACAAACCCAAAAAATACAAAACTCAAATACAAATCTGAATCAATCAAAAACATCCTCTTCAAGAGCCCACTTCCGGTTAATCGTTTATCAAAGAATACACTATTGATTGATGGAGAATTTCTTGGTTTCCTTCCACTGTTGTCCCATACCAACAAGAGGAACCCCCCCCCCCTTTTTTTTCTTTTTTTTCCCCCTCAGCTATTGTCCCATACCACGAGGAGAAATATTTTTTTTTCAACTGCTTTTTTTCTTTTTAGCCTTTCTCAACACATCATATCACTAACCTCACGAGCGAAACCCAGAACCACGATGAATAGAAGCAGAATCCACAACGCATAAAATGCTGACAGAATCGACAATCCGAACACATACCACCATTCCGTCGACTTAGAATCATTCGACGCAAACCCAGAATCGTTTTGACGCTGCCTGAAATGAAGAACCAGTCGATGACGTGATTCCTAGAACTATTCGGACCTCAAGCCGATGAAATAGAGTAGCGACGCCAGAATCAAAGAACGATAAGAGATGACAAACCACACTTCAGCAGCGCCAGACTTCGAACAAGCAGAACATTCTGACGAAACAGGGAGGTCGATTCTAATGACTGACACTGATCAATAATTCAATTCTGATATCTATTACTGGCGTCACTCTCGATCGAAGCACCTAGAATTTCGATGATCACTGCCAAGAATTTGTCAAGACTAAGAGATAACAGAGCCTCACAACGGAATTGATGAGACTGATCGTTGTCCAAGAGTTCCCGAGAAATAGGTTGACCAACTAGAAATCCCAATGAGGAACAAATCAAATAGAGAGTGTAGGTTCGTATGAAAAACTAGGATGTTCAATGTAAGACGAGCACCTAGGTCAATCGATGAACTCAAAAATACAATACCCGAATTATCTTGATGCGAACAGACAATTCCAGATGAGATTCACAAATGAGGCAGAGATACAGGACTAAAATTTTTTCCATCTTTTTGACTGTTTCTTGGTTAACTAACAAATACCGACTAAACCGTAGAGGGAATGACCCTGGTTAGTTCCGACTGCACTTGTTTTTTTTTGGCATTTTCTTGATTAATTCTCAATTGCTTAGCTGAACCCAGAAGAGAATGACTCAAAAAGGTTCAGAGTTGCACTTGTTTCTTGATTTTCAGTCCCTGCCAGAAGAAGAATGGCAATGGCTAATTCAAGAGTTGCAGAGAATTCACAATGGGGGAGCTGAGGATGACCCGCTCTGATACCACTAATACAAAATTATAATTTTGTAATGAGAAAGAAGAGGGAAAGAGAGGAATAAAATAGAAATAGTGATGCTCATTAGTCATTCATCTTAACAAGCATAATCCTTCTATTAGCCTAAGTTTCATATATATAGGTAGAAACTTAGACTCCCAAGGCAATCTAACAACTAACTAATCCTATAACTAACTACCTAACTAATAACATCTATTAACTACCTAATATATGTATTTTTAATTTACATATCATCTTTATTGTTTCAAGATGACAGAAGAAAGAATATGAACCTAGAACTGATCACAGAAGAATTAGAAAGTGGCAAAATTCAGGCCAGAACTACCAAGACATGAGCCGAGCCCAGAAACATATTAGAGGGGTTTAGAAAGAACAAAATTCGCAATGAAGCCGCAACCAAGGAAGGACTATTTTGATACCACTATTATATTTATTGATCTAGGGTTGAGAAATTAGATGTAGAAGAGACACAAGAAAGAGAGAGTAGAAGAGAGATAGAGAAGAGAGCTCCTAGGCTCTAACAAATCTGTACTCTATGAGGTCATGACTAACATGATTGTACAAATGAGAGGATTGAGCTATTTATAATATGATAGCCTCCTTCAAGTCCTAATCTAATAGTTAGTAGGATAATTAACTAATTATCCTCCTAATTATATATTTTTCACTTAAGTCCCTAGAGAAAGATTTACAATTAGGAACCTAAGTATACAATTACAGATTCTATATCAGGGACTCCATGCACTTTTACCTAGTTCTAGCAGCATACATAGAATAGAACCTATCAGTCAATACTGAACACATTTGTTCAATTCTTTAGCTAATTTGTCAGGACTTCAAAATACAAAATTTAGTCTCCAAAACATGGGGTGAATAAAATTTAGGAAAAGGAAAAACGAAGTGGAACTATGTTCAAACAATCCCAGTAAAACTCAAGCAATTGGCTAGAGGGGGGGGGGGGGGGGGTTAATATCATGCAATTAAGGAGAATGAGAAATTTACGGAACACTCTGCATGCCTTGCTCCATTAGGCTACCACAATGCCTGGAAATGAAATCTTCCAATCATAGAGGTAGCTAATACTGTGATAATGGGAAGAAAAAATAAGAAATACAACCAAAAAAGGCGAAAGATCAAGGACTTGCCAAGAAAATCACAAGAACCAAGAATCTCATACTCATGCAATTTCAATCACGGAACCCTTGTCCTCACACAAAATGCACATTGTACATCGAACATCAATGACTACTTTTCAAAAGAAATTTTCAGCAAGTGGTTTTCTGCACCAAACTACAAGCAGCCAGAAATTGTGGGTATCAGGATGAAACAACCCACAAGGCTAGAAAACCTAGTGTATTCTTCCTGGCATTTCATACAGGTCCCCACACATCTAGGCAGGAAATTGATATGAAAATTCTAACCTCGCTTGGTTGAAGAGTCTAAAGTCAGGATTATCACTGTATTCGACCGGTAGAGTTGATAAAGGAAAAGAGAGAAGGGAATTGCCCGAGTAAAATGTGCTGACCCCATTTCCTTAATCTCAAACACATTAAGCAAGCTAGGACAATAAACAAATCCACAAAAACTGAAACCAAGAATTTGTTCGCCGGGCCTATACAATTAGCGTCACACTCAAACAAAACAATAAACAATCAGAAATTTAATCCACATATTGCCATTTTCCACATTCCCATGTTCCACCCGTTGGCCTCCAAGAAAAGAAAAAATAAGGTACCAAGAAGTTCCCGCAGTGTGAGATTACATAACACATAGAACCCAACCATGAGCAAGAAACCTCAGAATTAAGCAATGATAAGGAACAACTGAACGAGTAAGACGAGAGAGAGAGAGAGAGAGAGAACCATAGCCAAAGATGGATCCCATGAAGGCACCGGCAGCGGAGTCGCCAGCGAAGCGAAGAAGGCAAACAACCGGAGCACCGGGAGGTGCAGGGACTATAGCGTTTGATGAATTGGGCATAGAGTTAGAATCAGATTCAGAAGCCCGGTTAACGCTTGGAACATCATCGTATTCGCTATCGGAATCATTCTTGGAGGGATCCGGTGGCATCGAAAACATCCTCACTTGGTTGGAAGTCACCACCAAATCCGAAGTCCGAACAGAGAGACACTTCGTTCTCTTTTTGAGCTCATCGAGTTCCACTCTGGTTAATATCTTCTCAAGCGATATCTCTAGCACGCTGTCTAAACGACGCCGTCTCAACTTGGATATCTCACCATAGGCCCAAAATCCATTTCCAGACCAAAATATTTTGGCTAAAGGTGCAAAAATGCCCATATACTTTATCTTCAGAAACACCCACCACCAAATACTTTTTTTTGGGGTAAAAGTGCCCATGTGGTTACTAAATGAGTGCAAAAGTCACACCTAATGTTAGGTGACCAAACAGTCAACGTGAGATTGCTATGGAAGAAGCCAGTTGGATATTAATTCACCTCCAATCAATTGATTAATTGACGTGGATATTAATGTTAATTCATTATTTTTTTTAAAAAAAAAACCCAACCCTAATCCATCAAATTCTCTCCTCCGATGCCTTTCTCAGCCGCAGCTCACCTTCACCTTCACCTCCAATCCTCCTTCTCTCCGACCTCCTTCCTGGCTGCCATCTACCATTGCATCTCCCAGTGTGCCTCATCTCTTCCCTACTTCCTTCATCGGCCTGTGAAGTGACAATGATGACAACCAAGTCCTCCTTCCCTCTTTTCGATGCCTCTCCCTTCCTCCTTTGATGTCTCTGTTTTCCTCTCAAATCTCATATCTTCTTCTCCTTCTTGGCCTCTCTCGCCCTTACTCTTCATCCTGCACAGTTCTTGGCTTTCCTCACCTCAGATTCGCTGGCCTAGGGTTGTGCTTGATTTGTTTTTACCTCAGATCTGGGCTTCTTCGACGCTAGGATCGTGTCGGATTTGCACAGCTCTAGGCTTCCCACTATTCTTGGCTTCTTCGACGCTTGGATCTAAAAGCTTGGATTTGTTTTTCCCTCAGTTAGCCTTGTCTTCTATTCCCTATCGGCGCTGGTTTTGGTGTCGGCAGAGGTAGTTTGGGATGGGGAGCTGCTTTAATGAGCAGTAAAAACGTTGATTCTTCTTTTCCATATTCTTCATAGTGTATGAATTTTCTGCTACAACCTGCAAATTTAAATTTAGCTTCTTCTTGTTTGTTGGTTTATTGCATAGCTGCTACTGCTACACTCGTGATGAACAAGGATTTGCACTTATGACTTGATTCCTTTCCTTCTTCTTCAATTGATGATTCTTGTTTTGATTTGCCCTTTTTATTTTGATTTCTAAGAGTATTGATGTGTTTTATGAAGCTTTTACGTTTTGATTTCTCCAATAATGTGGTTGATTCACTCAATGTTTTCATCCACTGTGTTCTCCGATTCGCTCATCATTCACTGTGTTCTTTAATTTCTCTGATAAGGTGTTTTATGAAGATTTTTTCCTGATTTGATTTTGTGTATTTAGGGCTAGTTGTGTTCCCAATTGTTTTCAATGCCCAGTCATAGTGTTTAGTCAGCAATTTCTAATCCATTTTCCTTCTTCTCACCCCAATTCATCATAAATATCAGCATTTTCGGTCAACCATCTTAACTTAACAATCAACATCATATCCCTTAACGTTTTTTGTGAGTTTTGCACTCATTTAGTAACCACATGGGCACTTTTGCCCCCAAAAAAAGCATTTGGTGGTGGGTGCTCCTGAGGGTAAAGTATATGAGCATTTTTGCAGCTTTACGCAAATATTTTTACTGGACAAATCATATTTTAGGGTTAAGGTGCAAAAATACACATAAGCTTTTTCCCCATAAGCAAAAATACACACGTGGTTACTATTTTGGTGTAAAAGTCACATCCCACCGTTAAGTCATTGTTCACCGCCATTATGTTACTATTCACTTCATGCCGTTATGTTACTGTTCACCTCATCTCTTTCTCTCTCATTATGGTGAACATTGACTTAACGGTAAGATGTGACTTTTGCACCAAAATAGTAATCACGTGTGTATTTTTGCTCTTGGGGAAAAAGCTCATGTATATTTTTGCACCTTAACCCTATATTTTAATATAGAAAGTAAGACAGATCAATTTTTTTATTTTGCTAAAAAAATTTAGGAGAGGGGTTAGGTTTACCCATAGATCAAGGACATAGCACTATGGCTTTGCTTTTTAGAGAATACAGAATGAGAGATCAATTAATTATACTAAAAAGGAGCTAAGTGGCATAATGGTTGGGCCACTAGCCCCTTTGAAGGTAGGGTGGGCTCGAACCGCACCCTTACGCATCTTCATTCAATCTTTCTTTTTTTACCAAAAAAATAAAAATAAATAATTTAATTAGGTTAAAGTGTGTTTTTAGTTTTTTTTTTGTTGGGAGACCAAGTGGATTAGAATATTATATTTATGACAAAATCTAACCCCCAACCAACCAACCCTTATATTAAGGATCAAATGTAGTACAAATTGCAATACCCCACCAGCATAATCATACACGATTGTATGGTAAAACAGATATAATGCAATATATTCATATAAAGCTCTTGATTACATTACAAAATACCCATAGGATCTATAATTAATGTTTACAAATCCTATATATATCCATACACATCTATATAGAGCCGGGAAATCAGGCCGACCCATTTAGGCCTTGGCCCTTCAAGAGCGAGGCTTAAAAATTTGAAGAGATAAACGAAATTGGCCCTAGAGGGTTGGCCTTGCAAGGCCTCCCTAGAGGGCCATGGGCCAGCTTGTTAAGCCCTGCATATATATATTTTTTAATTGAAGTTGAAGTTGGGTTTGAGCGCTTCAAATATATGATATTTTTACTCATGAAGCAAAGTCTATTGCGGTTAGTGAAGCAAAATCAAATATCTTTGACATTGATGATAGTGATGAAGAAGATGTGTAGTCATCTTTTGTTAGTGGTATGCTTCATATATTTTATGTGTTTCATTTGTGGACAGTAGTGGACTGTAAATAGTAGTTTGTTTTTTATTACGAATTAATGAATGTGTTCATTTGTTGAATAATTTGGGTTGTTTGGATATTAAAGTTGATAATATTTATTTGATAAATTAGAATTTTAATTGTTGTGTTTTACTAATCCTATTTCTTTGAAAAAAAATAGACGAAAAATAGTTAAAATTTGGAATAGGAATTTTCGGGCCCTGGAGGGCTGGCCCTGACCCTGGTGCTCTCGGGCCAAGCTTCAAAAAACATGTGTTTTTCTTCTTTGGCCCCTGGAGGGTCAACCCTGTTAGGCCCTAGCCCTTCAAGAGCCGACCCAACTCTAAAATCCTAATTCCCAGCTCTACATCTATAGATAGCCAACATAACTTCTCGCCCTCAATCTAAAATCCTCCTTCTTCGATATATGCTACCTAACCCTTAAAGCCGCGTCCAATATGTACAATCCATAGGTAGTAACAGGGGTTAAGATCTCGAAGAATCCCAAAACAACAATCAATCTCACTAGAATGTACATAACAGTTAAATATACAAGAAATAGTTCATAACAACATATAAAATATTCAAAAATCACATAACACCAGTCTTATGTAGCAACAATTGCAAACAGATCACATAACATATAACATGGTTCAACATGCATATACAGACATATATAATATGTGAGAGTTAGAATTACTACCTGGATACTTTATCAATTTGCAAATTGACTCCCAATTTATTCATCATTCCAAGCAATTACAAGCTTCTATAAGAATACATTACAGACAATAGTCATTGTTTGCTTCAACCCTTGTCATTCTTAAATATCCTCTAATATGATATATTAATCATAAAGCTATTAGACCTAATTTGTATCCAAAACCACTTTTTATACTTAAACACCAAAATAATTATAATGTGCCACTATTTCCATGTTTTCACACTTTTGACCAAATTTCCATAATTTTTATCATAATTTTGAAAAATCACATCTCTTAGCACACAATGAAAAATGGTTCTAGCGGCCAATCATACACATACCATTCTTGGTTCAATAAAACAGTGCCTTTATCCAAATTTCATTTCAGAATTGTAGGTCATTTTCAAAAATTCGTAACTCAGTGTACACAAATCCAAATTTGACAAATAACCTATCAAATTAAAGGTAATTATGTCTACTGTAATAATGAAAATTTTATTGCAATTATACATCATTTGTTACCCCAAAAATGTGTTGCAACATGACTATCTAGATAGAATTTTTTCAAAACAAATTTCAGACTTTCAGTACAATTCAATCCCAAAGCTTCCAAAATTCCTACCAAACCTCTACCCGATATAATTTCATGTTTTGAACACAATGGAGCCATCAAGTTGACTAAATTCCAACTCCCCTGGTCTTCCCTGCTACTGGCCAAACCTAGGGTTCAATATGGCCAAAGTTCTTTTGCAAATTTCACTTCAAAAACTCCCTAATCTTGTTTCTTAACCACATATATCTTGTTAATTAGACCATAAAAGCATTTTAACCCATTTTGGAAATTTGGACAGCATATCCTCATTTAGTGTAAACCATCCAAAATTCACAAAAAAGCTAGATAAACCACCAACAAACTCTAGTATACAACAAGAAAACTTAGAACTTAATTGCCTTGACTTTGTTCAGTCATTCTCTCAAGAACTGGCTCTTTGATATTTCGGCTAGTACCTTACTCCACCATACCAAAGAAGTTTCATGAGATTAGGAAGTAGGAGGAGGGGAGAACTTGATATTACAAGTCCGTAGAACGAGAGATTACCTCGGTACTGAGAGTTTTTGCTTCCTCCTCTTCTTCCTTGTGCCATGGCTTCTTGGGAGCTTGAGAGTGAATGAGATACAATGGAATGAGAAAATGAAGAGGGGCAAATCTAATTTGACGAGGTTAAAGGTGGTTTGGGGCAAAAACGACCTGTTAGTTCTCTATGTGTTTTGATGATAACTAATAATTGTCAATTAAAAGTATTGTTATTAAACTGAGTATGAGAACCTTTCATTGTTAAAGAAAATGCCTTGTTCAGTAACTGGTTTCTCTGATGCAAGATGACTCGAGTTATCTTCATATAACTTCAGTCATTGCCATCTATTTTAAAACCGATGAATGATGAGTGACTCAAGTCAGTTTATTATGACTCCAGTCATAGCTTCTTATTGCAAATCGTTTTTCAAGTTAAATGACTCTAGTCATAAACTTTTATTTGGTAAATGCCTTGAAGCTAAATGACTCCAGTCAATATCTTGCAACTCTAGTCACTCTAAGCAAATTTCAAACTGAGTCTTTTCCAACGGTCAAATTTGACTCCAGTTATTCATTAAAAGACTCCAGTCATCTACTATAGCAAAAATTTTTTATTACAACTTAAACCCTACATAAAACTTTGTGAAAAATGATATGGCTCAAGATAGAATTTGTGACTTCAGTGGTATATGCTCAGAGGCACCCTCAGAAGTGCTAAGGTATTAAGTGACTCGAGTTACTTAACCATGACTCTAGTCATGTTAGCACAAAGACGCCCCCAGGTATTCTAAAAATATGAATGACTCTAGTCATCTTTAAATGACTATAGTCATGTTAATATAGAGAGCTACTCAAGCATTTTGTAACCTTAGATGACTCCAATCATATTCTGATGACTCTAGTCATTGTATCTTCATATATGTGTTTTTCAAAGATTCAATCAAAACAGACTCGAATCAAATTATATGACTCCAGTCATGGTAACTCAAGTCAAGATATTGTGACTCGAGTCATGTTTTTGAACATTGAAAAACGTGTCTGTAATATCTAAATCTCTGATTATGACTTAGAAAGTTTTATATTCTTACTCATTACTATTCCTAACTATGTTTAATCAATTTGTTAATGAGTTTTAGTTGATTTTGATATGGATTAACACCAAATTGCAATAAAGCAATTATGTGTCAAAAACATTAAATGCAAAGCAGAGATGAACGCTGGAATTAGACAACCAACTCTATGAGCATCTTAAAGTGTTGTAACCTCTTCCTTTCCACTTCCAATATTCAGTCTCAACAGACAAATGGAACAAGGAATGTCAACATGAAATTATGATGCTGATTGAAGAAAGAATTCGTCTGAGTAATGATTAAGGATAATTAGTCTCAACAGTAATCTTCATCAGTCACAACAGATAATTCATGAAGCTTCTCAATGGTCATAAATGCCAGAGAGTGTAATCAGTTCTTGAGATAGTGAAATCCCGTGGAGTTTGGTAATTGGACGTAGGTCAAGATTTTGGATCGAACCAGTATATATTTTTGGTGTCTACTATTTCTCTACTATTCTCTATTTATCCCTATTTTACGTGTGTAATCTAGAGGATTATAAAGAAGATTTTTAAATCACCTAATTCACCTCCCTTCTTAGGTGATCATCTATCTTTCATGACCAAATTGTCCTTCAACCATCGTTAAATTATTGATCATGCCATTAGTTATAACTTAATTAAATCTAATTTTTAAAATTTATATCTCTTTGTAAAAATATCCAATTGTAGTGATTCTAAAGGCTATATGACCATTAATAAGTCTATTGTGAGAAAAAACTACCTCCCATCATCAATCACATGCCAACTATTCCAGAATCAACATGTAATATACACTAGTCTAGAAAACATTCTAGATTCAAGACCTCATTTAAAAAATTCATAACTCTGTGTTTACATGTCTAATTGACCTATATGACATATCAATTTAAAGCTTATTATGTCTACTTTGATTCTGAAAAGTTTCATAGCCATTGGATATCATTTGTTCAATCAAAGGAACATCACAAACTAACTACCTTCCAAAAAATCCAGTCTGTTAGCATCAAGGGAAATTCCCTTTTCATTCTCCTATCAGGCACAACTTTTGTCAAAGAGGTGAAGGCCTAATGAATTCCCTAACTACCAGGTTTGGTGTTTGTTAGCGTCAAACATGTGTTTAGACCAGAGACCATTTAATTCTCTAGACTTAAGTGCTATATGGAGTGTCCTAGTACTGCCAACACAAAAGTGTTTCTATATTTTATAATCATGAAGAGACACATGTCACCTTTCTATTAAACCAACACAAAAGAAGATATATGCCCTGTCATGATGAGGGGACATGTGATATATTCCTATTGTGCCAATGCAAAAATGTGTCATGATGAGATGACATGTATCATATCCTTATTGTTCTAACACAAAAGTTATGTCATCATAACTTACTTTATTAAAGCTATTTTAATAAAGTTACTTTAATAAAGCTACTTTATTGATGCTTATACAGGATTCTACTCAGGTTTATTTCAGAGTTGTGGCACGCAATCGAGACCCATCAAATCACACCAAGTTGGACTCAGTATGTAGGCCCCACATACCAACATCTTTTCCCCTAAAAAACGCTGGGCGCACATATGCTTCCTAGACACATTATATGCATACCTATACCAGCACATTTTTACTTAACCAATCGTTCCACACCTTAAGACATAAATGAGTGGCATCTTTCTACCATCCCAATAACACCATATAGGCGTCATGTGTACTTCTGCACTAACACTTTATTCTTACTTTCTACGCATACTAGATCCTTTGCCTAGTATGACTAACTCGCATAGGACCTGAGAGCCTTTTTATCTCTGGGACTCTTCTCGAACTGGGATTAGTCACCTACTTGATACGAGCTTATCTACAGTCTCTAGCCTAATTACACAAATATTGTATGGCCCATTCAATTTGACTCAAATGAGGAGTTTGGTTTAAATCCCCTTATTATGAATGCTTATCTAATATAAGTATTGTAAAGACCAACAATCATATCAACACATTATTATTATGTATCTATATGTAAGTCACTTATACCCTATGCTTGCATGCAAAGGAGTGAATGTATTAAATTGATAAAATTTTCTATGTTTGCCTATATTAGATTTTTTTGTCACTCGAATTTATATATTATTTGTACACCTATCTCTCATCTTTATCTCCTTCCCATACAAATTCAATAGAGGTAAAATTGAGGAAATAGTAGTGGTTACATAGTTGCTACTAAATGAAAAGCACTAAATTTTCTATTTGCTTTTAAAACATTTTAAAAGCAAATCCATTTTTGCTCGAATTTCAAAAACTCAATTCCCACGTTTATGAAAGTCTTTTTGCGCCCCAATTTAGTAACGGTTAACAATCGCTAAAATGTTTTCATGAAGATATAATCAAAATGGTTTTAGCGCCAACATTTGATAAACAATACCTGGATTTCTTCCCTTCTTAGTAGCGGCTTCTAAGAGCTACATATTCAAGCTATGAATTGGCACTTTATGATGGAGATTGTAGCGATTGGACTCTGTGCGCTACAAATGTTGTAGCGAGTTTGACCATGTGTGTAGTGGTTTGGTTGAACTGCTACAAAACTTCTTGCCACACCTGATTTAGTAATGGTTTTTAAAACCACTACTAAGTGTTGTTGTAGCGGTCCAAATCGCTACTAACACAGCTTTTGTTCACTACAAAAACATGCCTTTTTTGTGAAGTGATGGGAGTATGATTATTTTGTGGATTGAAAGGAAAAAAATGCCCCAAAAGTTTCCACCAAGGAGTATTAAATGTTTAGAAGTTTTCAAAGGGGAAATATTGCACTAAAAGTTTAAAATTTGGAGGGGGCGCAATGTTGCCCTTCCATTAACAAATCCAAATGGCTAATGTTTGTTGACCAAGCTATCATGAGATGGCTCTTTTGTTAGTTCTCTATGTGTTTGATGATAACTGATAATTGTAAATTAAAAATATTGTTATTGAACAAAGTATAAGACCCTTTCACTATTAAAAAATGTCTTGTTCAATAACTGCTTTCTCTGATGCAAGATGACTCGAGTCATCTTCATGTAACTCGAGTTATTGCCTTTTGATTTAAAATAGATGAATGCTGAGTGACTCAAGTTAGTTAGTTGTAACTCGAGTCATAGCTCTTTATTGCAAAACGTTTTTGAAGCTAAATGACTCCAGTCACCAAAATGAATTTCAAACTTAGTCTTTTACAATGATCAAATATGACTCTAGTTAGTTACTAAAAGACTCCAGTCATTTATTGTATTAAAAGTCTTTCTCTCTCTTAAACTTGACAACTTTTCATAAAATATGATATGACTCGAGTAAGTAATAAGTAACTCCAGTCATTTTGGCTCAGAAATGTTGAGTTCATGAGTGACTCGAGTCATTTAGTAATGACCCTAATTATGTCGACACAGAGACATTCTCAAGTGTTTTTAAGAAATGATGGATGATTCCAATCATTTTTAAATGACTCCAGTCATCTCTCTACAAATACGTTTTCAAAAGAATTATGAAAATAGATGACTCCAGTAATTTAGTGATAATTCCAGTCACATTGATACAGAGAGCTACTCAAATGTTTTGTGAATTAGATGACTCCAATAATCGTGCTTTTAGCTCTGTGTTTTTCAATTAACAATCAGAGATGACTCCAGTCAAATTATGTGACTCTAGTTATGGTAACTCAAGACAATGATTTATGACTCGAGTCAATGACATGGAAAATGAAAAACACCGTGTCTGTTATATCTAAATCACTAATTATGATCTTGAATACTTCATATTTTTACTCATTATTATTCCTAACTATGTTTAATCAGTTTGTTAATAAGTTTTAGTTGATTTTGATATGGATTAACAACAAATTACAATAAAGCAATTATGTATCAGAAGCGTTAAATGCAAAGTAGAGACGAATGTCGGAATTAGACAACTAACTCTCTGAGCATCTTAAAGTCTTGCAACCACTTCCTTTCTACTTCCAATACTTTGTCTCAACGGACAAATGGAACAAGGAATGTCAACATAGAATGACGACGCTAATTGAAGAAGGAATTCGTATGAGTAACAATTAAGGATAATCAGTCAAAGTTATCTTTATCAGTCATAACGGATAATTCACAAAGCTTCTTAATGGTCATTAATGCCAGCAACTATAAAATCCAGAAGCATTGAATTCTCCATCTACTGAAATGTTGTGCATTCAGTTTGTGATAATTAACATTTACTGTTTCTAACCTTTGAATAATATCTTCGGATATACATATACTTCGATGATTATCTATCTACTCTTTTAGAGAGTCTCAAAATTATCATTCTTGTATTAATCTCAAGGTTGTGGAACCTTTGAGATTGGGGTTAATTGATTACAGCTTGTAAGGGAGAGTAAGTTCTAGTGAGATAATTACTCTAAGGTCCCATTTGGTACAAAGAATTGGTGGGAAAGGAAAGGAACTTCGGCAAGTTTCTTCATTTGGTACATAGTTTGTACAAATCTTCCTAAGAACTTGAGTTCCTGGGCCCACCAATCTTCCCTCATATGTGGGAAGATCAAATTCCATCAAAATTGGTGGTATCTCAAGTTCCCACATCACCGTTCACATTTTTTTGACAAATTTACCCCTCAAATTTAAACTTGGTGGGACGTTCGAACTTGGCGGGATTTTTTTTTCTCACAAGTTCAAACTTCATAAGAGCATAATTTTTAAAAATATATTTTAGCAACAAAATATTTTTCTTTTTTATTTTGAATTAATTACTTTTGAGGGTAAAATAAACATTTCCTAATTCTTTACCAACTACCACCCCTTCATTTTCTTCCTACCAAACAACTCATCTTCTCTCAACCGATCTTCCCTCATCTTTCAAAATCTTCATTTCCCTCCTTAAATTTTTCTTACACCAAACTGAGGAAATCCCAAAAAGTCTGGGGACTAGATGTAGGTCAAGATTTTGGACCAAACTAATATAAAGTTCTGGTGTATAGTATTTCTTTTTCTTCTCTGTTTATCTATGTTTTACATGTGTAATCCAAAGGATTAAAAAAGAATTAAATCACCCAATTCACCCCCTCTTAAGTGATATTCCATCTTTCATCTACCATATGACATATTATGCCACATATTAAGGACTTAGTAAATCAATCTACACAATTCAACATCATTGCACATTATTAGGTAATGGACTAATTGGGTGGTAAAAATAACAACTTAGGGACTTTAGACCCCTCTAGAGTTTCCAATTCCACTCTAGGTGGTCATCTCAACATGACTTAAGGTTTCAATGAGCTCAAACACATTAGCTATATGTATATTTAAGAATTGTACTAAGTGAAAAAGGATTATTAAATCTCCAATAAACCATAATTACTCATTTTTACATAATTTTCTATTTTATCTAAAAATTTAAATCACTCATTAAATCCTTAGTAACCCCCCAATAGTTACTTAACAAAAATATCAAAATTCTCAAAACTAAAATTACAACATTTAAACTCAAGCTTAACTCTCAAAATTAAACCATAAGAAATTCAATATTACCTCCAACAGACCCAAATCAATCATTTGATTTAAATTTAATCGTTATATATATATATATAACCCTACAATTTTTAAATCCTCAAGTCAGCAAATAAATAAATCTAAACCAATAAAATTTAGTGAGTAAGACATAAAATATACCAATTGAACTTTAAAATCTTATTCCCCAAATACCCTTATTAATTGTAATGTAAAGAGAGATTGTATAAGACTGAAATTAAAGTTAATTAAGATAACTTGATTTTAATTGGAGGATAAAATGACAAAGTAGAGATTATTTTTTATCATTTCAATGATTAGAACTACTTTCAACTACTTTTTTTTGGTCTTTGTAAAATAGTTAGAAGGCTACTCAAGGGGTAAAACAAGGAGACTCTCTCACTTTACTTATTTCTAGTCTGTATGGAGAAGTTGGCCCACCTCATTCAAATCAAGATTGAAGAAGGAGAATGGTGAGCAATCCACTTGTGTAAGACAGGTCCGCATATATCCCATCCCTTTTTGCTCATGATATTATTATTTTTTCTGAAGGTTCACAAGCACAAGTAGAGATCATTAAAAGCGACATGTCTGAATTTTCTGAGAGTTTGGAGTTAAAAATTAAAGCACAGAAATCAAGAATATTCTTCTCATGGAATATTAATCATAATAGGCAATGGGAGCTCAACGAATTCCTTGAATTTACCACCACAAAGGTGGATTTTAGGAAATATTTGGGAGTTTCGCTTCATCACAAATGGGTAATAAAAGAGACCTTCCGGTGAGAGGTTGACAAGGTGAAGGGGATGCTTACTAATTGAAAGGTGAACTCATTGTCATTAGCAGGTCAAGCCACGCTTGTATTAGCACTACTAAAAAAATATAGATTTAATTTTGCTAATTAACGTCCGATAAAAATAGAAAGTTAATAATATAGATACTGACATTTTTATAATTATCTGCCTTTAATGTCGGTTTTTCAAAAATGATGTTAAAAGTCCTTTAAAAGTTTCAGATCTTCATTTGCCTTCTTCCTTGCGTCAAATCTCAACGCTCACTCCTCTCTCTCGTCAATTACCTCTAACGATTCCTCCTTTTGACGAAAGCGGCTGATTCTTCCTTCTTATGGAAGCAGTCGACTTCTCCTTCCTTTGTCATAATGCTTTCCCCACCATCACTTTCTATCTGTCTCCGTGGCTTTCTTCGCTCTGTCACCATTGTGGTCTTCCCTCCCCCCCCCCCCCCACAAATGTGTTCTTAGCGGATTTGTGTGTTCTTTGTTTCAGGTATGGTTTCATTAAGTTGAATGTCAAATTCTTCATCTCTTTTAGTTTTTCTACTCAAGGTTAAATGTAACATCTAAATCTTTCTTGATCTTGTATTTTGGTAGCAAAACATAGAGGTTAGGGTTGAGAGAAGAGAGATTTCAAGCATCCAAGTTTAAAGTTTAAGGTTGAGGCGTAAGAGCTAAATGTTGTTGTTGTTGTTGATGACGATTTGTATTATTCTTAAGATTTTCTAATTTTGGGAAGTAGGAATATTAAAAAAAAATGTGGGGCTGTGAAAACTCCGCTAAAGGCGTGTCTGTGGGCTAGATCTCAAGAGATATGAAATTGATGGACTAAGGTCAGCAACCTTAAAACTTAAAAGATAGATCACTGAAGTCTTTGAATTTGGTCACATATATATAACATTATTTATGGAAGAAGATTTATGTGGAACTAGAGAAAGAATAAGGGTGAGCTATATTATATACATTCCCGTTTGACGTTTATGTTTATACATTAATCTATCCACATCTGAAATTTAAAACTGGGTTGCTTCACTTTACATACTTTGAACAAATTTAGTTCACACTTCTTTTTTTTCTTTAACACATACCATTCCTTATTTTTAACCTCATATTCCTCATAATATTGACATGCATAATATGAAGATGATCATGAATGTTTTACCTTTTTGTTGAAGTAGAAAAGGGAGAAAATAATGATTATATATTTTTAAAAAATTTATTTTCAACATTTAATTTTTTCAAAATAGACGTCGTAAGTCACTTACAACATTTATTATAAAACGAATGTCTATTCAAAATTTTTAATGTCACTCACGTAGACGTCCCTTAAAATAGATATTGATTAAAAGTGTTTTACATAGGACAACTGATGTTAAAAGTATTTTAGCTAGAAGTATGTTTGTCAATTCAGCAATCCTAGCATGCTCAATGCAAACTGCGTCCATTTCACAAGGTATAATCGATGAGCTGGATAGATGCAATCGTAACTTTGTCCGGGCAAAGAAGAAAGAGTCATTTAATCACATGGCAAGAGGAGCGTAGGCCAAAGAAAATGGGTGGTCTAGTAATTGGACATTTTAAGGAGCAAAATAGTTAATGACAGTGGGCTGGAACTTGATTAAAAGAAAGGACAACTTATAAGGAAAAATCACAGTAATAGAAAAAAGTAAAAAAATGTCCTTGTCAATATGGCAAATAAACTTACTAATGATAACACTATAACCTGTCAATAATGCATATACACTTGTCAATAGTAACATCATGATTTATTAATATGGCAAATACACTTGTCAACAGATGGATTTCTTAATAGTAACACTATAACGTTAATGGGAAAAGCATGTCATTTCATAATTCGAATCTATATTACTACGATTGTAACATCATAAATTTTATATATGGAATTTAAATAATATTAGGTTATGATTTATAAATTAACTTGAAATGTATAGTAGATTAAATTAAATTTATTGTTTGAAATTGTAATGGAAAATCCAATTATCTTGTTTTTTTAAAAGCAAGTATAAAATTAAAGGCAATAAATATTTAATATTAACTGGAGGGTAAAGGAAGTATTTCATGATAATTGAAAATTATAATATTATTATTTGAGTAAGAAGAACTTACTCGAAATGAATTAAATCTTCTAAAGAGAAAATTAAGAAGCCAACTTAGGTGGCATCAAATGAAAGAATTTTAATTACTTTTTGCTTGTCAGCATTGCTTTCAAAATAAAATGTTTTAACTACTTAAATATTATTAAAATTTTGTTGAAGTAAAACACACTTAGCCTTATTATTAGTCTTATTATTTTATTTTTAGAAGTATGGAGCAAAAATAGTGTGTGTATAAAGGGAAAAAAAGAAAAAGAAGAAAGTAAAGAAAAATGCTTGCCAAATCATATACTGGACTGTGACCAATGTTACCAGACTCGGACTGGTCATCGACCTGGTCGGAGTAATACCCAGATAATTATTATCTGGAATATTATGTCCATTTATGATAGATATGGTCTCAAAATGTTGTATAATTGATCTATTTTCAAAGGGAAATACTAAGAAAATTAAATGGAATTTATTGCAAAAAATGTGAAAAATGCATTTTAGGGCCATAAAACATCCTAAAAATGTGATGATAAATCCTAAAGGGCTGTGAAATAATTATTAAAAATTAGAAGGAATATTTTTCCTAATTTAGACAATTTCTTAAATTATCTCTTTTAAAAATAGAAGAATAGAAAATCAAAAAGTATTCTGGAGACTAGATTGGACCTTATGATTTTCAATATTATGCATGGAGCATAAATTATTAATGTCAATAAAAAAGTTGTGAGATAATAATTATTACTAATTAAGAAAATTGTCAACAATTAGTAAGTGATTAATTAGATAATTAATGGCTAATTGTTTAGACATAAGATAAAGAGAAAAAGATGGAAATTACTTAAAATAAATATACATATATAAATAAAAAAGAAAATTAGAAGAAAAATAAAGAAAAATGAAATGAAAATTAAGAAATTAATATCTAGATATTTGCATTAAAATAACATTATAAGTTAAGACATGTGATAATTAAGTAATATTATAATAGTAAAAATGTGAACAGGATAAATGACTACGGATAAAAATAAAATTCTAACTAGAAAACCGTGAACTAGGTTTCTTGAGTCAGAGTATATTAGGAACAAGTGAATTTCTATCTCGGAGTGGACTGTCTCCGAAGTCAGTTCTGTAACCAACGGAGTGATTTGGAGATCCGGCCAGGAAGATATTTTGTGGGATTAAAGCAGATAGTAGAAATGAGAACCGATGGAAAATAATTCATAGATTGAAATCCGGGGATAAGTTGAGAAAAACCAGAGTATATTATTGATCAGTGGATTTTTATCCAGAGGTTGGCGCCGACAGACGATATTTCCATAACCGATAGCGATTACCGAGAATTTTCGGCAGGTAACAAAATGTCCTTAATGAGAGTATAAGGTTAGGAAAACCCGGTATACTCGAAGAGGAAGAAAAGACCTTCAGAGTGTTATTTCTGGAATTTTAAGATTTTACAAAATTTCGCGATCGGAACACCGAACAGGGACTTTATCGATAGAAAACTTCTTGAGAAAGTTGGTGACATCACCTTGGTGACTAAGGATGACATCATCCTTGAGAGGTGTATGGCCAAGATCTTGCCACCTCCAAGAAGTGCTATCCGATGGTCAGAATTCAACCAGACAAAGTTCAATGAAATTACCGAAATGCCATCGTCTTTTTCTATAAATAGCCTTCACCTTCTCTTCATTCTTCACAAATCCTAGAGCTTTCTAGAGAGGGATTTTAGAGAGAAGAAGGAGTCTGTGGAAATAGCAAAGTGTCGGGTAAGTTCTTCGGTCCCTAGTCTTTAGTTTTAGTGTTTCTTTCAGTAGTTGTTGTAGAAATGCTAGGTTGATCTTTAATCTTCCATGTATGTTTAGAAATCATGTTCTAGGGGTAATTAAGGTATTAATTTCGAAAATCATTATGGAGTTGGAGATATGTTGAAATTCTGGAAGATTAGGGTCAAGGTAGCGAAGTGCTAGCGAAATTCCGCTGAGTAGGGGATCAGGGGCAAAATGGTAATTTGTACCTAAAATGCATGTTAATGTATCAAATATTGATAAATGTGATATTATCATTATAGGATATCAGTAATCTTGTTCCGCTGTCATTTCGCTGTCGTTCCGCTATTTTCCGTCAAAAGTACAGATTATCGTCAACGTACTAAACGCTCGTCAACGAAGGTACGATCGTGTACTGTAACACTAACTCTGATATTTACAGTATGTGTATATGTGGTATGTGTGCATGTTATGGTGTGTTGTTTGAATACTTGTTTGGTAAGAAATAACTGTACACCTGCATACACTGGGAGTGGTACTTTTCGCTGGGAGCGGTACATTTGCATTCACTAGGAGTGACATGTTTGGAAGTGTTTCATTTGCTGTGATTTTGTACTGTATATGTAAATATGAGGTTAACCGTTACCTGGGGTCCGTATGCATGGGACCTCAGCTCTTAACATAGCGTCAGGGTCAAGAGAACCAAGAACGGAGGACAAGGGGAAGTGCAAACAGGACGCATAGAAGACCCGGCTGAAGACTTCCTTTTGATGTTCCGTCGGAAGCCTTCCTTTTATTGTTGAACATTACTTTTGAAATACTTGGTATGATGTACCGCTATTGTATCCAGCCAGACTTACGACATTTTGAAATACAAGTATCAGTTACTCTTCCGCTCAAATGATCTACTCTGATGATTTTAAATGATTTTTGATGAAAAAATAATATTCCGCTTTTGAAAATTTGGGATGTTACAGGGTACTGGGTCACTGGTTGAACTGCATAACTATGACCTGGTCTCGAAAACCATACTATATTTATAAATTTATACAACCATACTTATAAATATATATAAAAAAATGAGTTTACAAAATAAAAGTACTTAAAACATTTTTACAAGTTTAAAACATGAATAACCCAATTAACTAGGAGCAAAATTAAAGAATATGAGTTTACAAAATAACCTCCAAACACAATAAAATCATGGCCAAGAATCTAAAGGTGGTGCATCAATGAAAAGCTCTTTATCATCATCAAAATAATGTGGATGACCAACAATATCTTCAACAAAGTTTTTTTAAAAAAACCACTAATCGATTGGACCGATTTTGACCGGTTTTCTACAAACCGATCGGTTAGACCAGTCCAAACTCGTTTCTGGCGCATATCCGATCCTATGACTGGATCGCACCGGTTGGGTGACCGGTTCACCGGTTTCTGGATCAACCCGGTCGGTCCGATCCGGTTCTAATAACACTGGCTGTGACCCACTATTTGGAAATGGGATGGGTATTAGAAAACCCAACAGATCCCCCCCTTTATATACCCCTTACCCCCTCTTAATTTATTGCCCATACACACAGACTTAGCACTTTAGAAGGGGTGGAAATATGTTAGTTAGGTTTTATTAGTTAAGTAGGTTTGGGCTTGTGATAGAGATCCAAAACCTAAGCCTGGGCTTGGGCTTGTATGTAGGTTTTTTTAGGCCTGAATCTGAGCCTTAAAAAGGTTTGACAAAGCTTGAAGCCTATAATGCCTACTTAAAATATAAGCCTTTAAATAGATTTAAAGCCTATACATCTAAGTTCATAAATAACTTATCAAGCCTATTTAAATTCCTATATTATGTCTAAAAAGTTTAGGGATGCATTCCCATATGAAATAAAAGAGTTATTAAGAGAAATAATGAATATTAAGAACAAAAAAAATCAATAATTTATTGACTAAGGAAATATATTTTTTAAAATCAAGCAAGCACGACAAGTGACATATAAAACTAGATTTTACCTCTTGTTTTTCTTGCAGAAAATGAGACAAACTCCTCCTATTATGATCATTTTCATTTGGGCATCGCTAAAATAAACTTACTGCAATTAATATACAACATCAAATGGCATAAATCAAGGGAGAGATAGTGAGCTAACATTGCTATCTCAAGCAATAAAAAGAAGAAGAGAGAAGTAGATTTGATCAATTGATAAATGAAAATGTTAAACTTATTGGTAAATGATGAAAGTAAAACTTAGGTTACGAATAAGTTATTAATTTTATAAATGATTTTAAAAATTAATTTAGATTAAATAGGCCAAACTTGTAGGCTAGACCTTATGAAGATAGGCCTAACTTGTCTATCTAAATAGGCCTGAACCTGAGCCTAAGTTATTTACTAAATAGGCTTGGCTAAGGTAGGCTATAGGCTTTTGATAGGGGCCTAGCCTATTTCCACCACTATCTTTGGTCCTTGTTTCTTTTTCCTTTCCTCCTCCGCCTTCTTCATTTCGGCAGTGTAGAGAGAAATTGAGAGGACGAAGAAAGTGGGAAGAAGATGAGTGCTCTTGATAAGATATTTATCTCCCCTTCCTTTTAGTTTCTTCTCTTTTATGTTAAGTTTTGATGCTGAAAATTTAGATTGTATTAGATTTTGAATTTTTGGGTATTTCAATTTGTGATTAGTTTTTAATGGAGCTAATAAGGTTTGAATAAGAGTTATATAGTTTGGATTTTTTCCTTGAGTTGTTGATTTGAGGAAAGTAAAGTTAACATTTGGTTGGAAAAATTGTGTTTTATGATCAATGGGTCATAAATTTGAATATAAGGATTTATTCTATCTTATTGGAGGCTATATTGATGATTGAATGACTTTAATTTGAGGTTTGTGATGAAATGTTAATTTTGAGACAAAATTTTGAATGTTGGAAATTGGGCGTTTTTTTTTTTTTGAAGAAATTGATGGGATAGTTATAGTTGAATGATTTTAATATGTAAGAAAGAATTAATGGATGGAAGAAGTGAAATTGGAATGATGATTTTGAGAAGTAGTTGATTATGTGATTTTTCTTAAGGATTGAAAGCGAATAAATATTTGGGGATTTAAGGATGGATGGAGATAATTATTATTGTCAATAAATTTAAAGAGTGAAATAGGTTGTTGGATGATAAATAGATGATTGAAATGGAGAATATAAAAAATTGAGTTATAGTAGAAAATTGAGAATTTTTGGAATTGGTGCCAAAGTGACAAATTTGAAGGTTATATGAAGATTTGAAATAGAGTTTGGTTTTTGAGATAGATTTTGAGCTCACATTGATAATAGGGTTAAGGTGCAAAATTGTCAATGAACTATTGGCTTAGGAGCAATTTCGCCAATAAACTTTCTAGTGGACTAAAATTACCAACAAACTATTAAAACAGGAGCAATTTTGCCAACGCCATTAGTTGAGCTTGATGCCGTTAATCTGCCTTCATGCAAAAATTGCAGAATAGAACCCAAATGTTTAGGAAACTATATTTAAACCCCAAAAAGTTTGAAAATTTTTATTTTAGTCCCTCCACGTAATTTATATGGAGGGACTAAAGTAAAAATTATAAAAAACTTTTAGGTCGGCAAGATAATTTTCTAAAATTTTGGGTTCTTTTCTGTAATTTTTGCGGGGCCATCTCTACCCCTCAAAATCCCCCGCTGGTTACAGGTCTTTTTTTTCTAGCTTCAGACTGGCCTGTGGCCTATTAAGGAGGCCTGTAATTTTAACAATTTTGTAAGCAGCCTAAGAAACCACAAGTCTCACCTTAAAACAAGCCTACTTCAAATCATGCAGGCGCAAAACTTCAGAACAGAAAAGAGCATGAAATTAATAAAGTTTTCCACAGTAACCAAACAAGGAGGGTTTCAAAAAATAGGACTGTAGGGTAAATTAGGGACCTGTTCGAGAGTCTTGGGTCTTTTGAGGGCAGCTTGTCTTTGGTTACATGTGCAACACAAGCGAGCACCGCTTCTTTTGGGCTTCGCATTAGTTTCGTCCATTGTGGGAAATTGTGGACTATGATGTTTCACATGATAGATGGTGACCATGTCAAACTTTAGCTATGGGCATGCCTAGCTACTCGAGATTAGAGTAGCATGGGGAATGGGAACTCGATATGTCATTATGGAAATAAACTTAGGCTCAAAGCAATAAACCTTATGCAAGGGTTTGAATCTCAATTACACGTTTACATATCTGAGTCAAAGAATCTTCTTGAGCAACCATGGATCTATGTAGGTGAAACGCATAAAAGACAAGCAAACTTACTATAGAGCATTGAAGTATTCACCAATCTAAGGCTTTCTCCTTTTGAGGTTGATAGTACAAAGGGTGTATGGGTTTTTAGGATTTGAACTTATGTTTTCCTCCTTATGGGAATGAAGCCTCTTACCACCTTAAACAACAACTTGTTGGTGGTTTGAGATTGGTTATATTCTACCAACATTACTACAAAATTCGCAATATATGACAATTATCAACTATAAATCAAGGTTCTGAACCATCAAATATGTGGGTGCTATAAATGCTTGACGCAGATACATTACAATTCCAAACTATTATTTATTATGGATCTATTATAACGTTTCTAATATAACACCCGTTATGGATTGAAGCTCGATAAAACCATGATATGCGCATTGCTGTGATAATAATTAACGGGCACACATAAACTACCATCATTATACATGGTAATACTTGCATGATATATAACGGTTTTATTTTGACAATCGTTATTTATTAAATAACATAAATAACGGTTTTATTGTAGGAACCGTGATTTTAATAAAATTAAATAGCGGTCTCACATAGACAACTATTATGTATTTAGTACATAAATGATGATTTATAAATAAGAACTATGAACTTTTATAATACATGACAGTTTTTATATAATAACTTTTATGTATGAATCAAAACATTTCAAGATTTGGAAAGAATCAATGACAATTATTAACATATAAATGTGATAACTAGTATGAACTCCCCCACACATTACGCAGGGAGCAAATTGTAACATCCTGAATTTTGGGACCTGAGAATTGAGAATAAGCCTAAATAAGGCAGATGACTATGCCCAGTTTGAGAAGAGTCCTAAGAATGTCGAGAGATAGGAAGCCTCTCAGGGACTAAATAATTTGGTTATACGGATCAGTGGACCTAGTATCTATAGGCCGTTGAATTAAAGTGCCAGTGAAAAAGGGGCACAGAGCACTTATACGGTGTTAATCCAATTGCAAAGGATGCCACCCAACTATGTCCTGAGGTATAGGATAATTAGTTGAGTGAAAATGTACCGGTATAGGTATATATGACATTTTCAGAGCAATCGGACATACCCTGTGTTTTCAAGAAAACACTGGTATGTGGCATCATTTATTGGGTCTCGGTATTTGTGTCGTAGTCCTAAGTAAAACTTGAGCAAGTGTTCCGAGTACAACGCATAAACCGAGGCAAACACACAAACCGAGACAACACACACACTCACTCACTAAGACACATGTCTCCTTCTTGCTTGACACATGGCAACCATGCACCATGACACACACATATATACATTTTCCTTTCACATTCTCCTTTATACATTCACGACAATCACCTTTCACTCACACAAAACAAATATATTCACTCCTCCTTCCCTTTTCACGTCTAATGCCTTCTCCCTCTCAAACAAATACTCTCTTCTCCTCTTTCCCAAACCTCACGGCCCTTCCTTCTTTTCTCTCAAACAACATCCACATCTTCCTCTTCCTCCTCTCTCAACTGTAGCCCCTCTCTTCCAAACCTCCAAACTTGCTTCATCAATTCCTTCTCCTCCCACGTCCTTCCTCTCCAACATCACCACCATCATCATTATCATCACACACAAAGAGAAGCTCCATGGTAAAATAGGAAGAAGAAGAAGGTGAGAATTTGAACACTAGCTTGGTGTTTTGGGATTTTTCCTTCATGCATGTCATTGTGGATGAGTATGAAATCTCATGCATGTGGTTTTCTAAGGCTAGGCTGAAGAACAAGAAAGGAATAGTTAGATGAAAGAGACCACAAGCACAAGATCAAGCTCTAGTGGTAAGAACATCCACCTCTTCTTGAAATTTTTGAAGTTCTTGACTTGAAACCTAGATTTTGTAATCTGAGGCAAATTCAAAGAAATGAGAGGAATTTCATAAATCTGAGTTCACCAACATGTTAATCATTGAAAAAGGAGTAGGAATATGTTGGTGAACGAATTTTTAGGTGTGTTTTGGAAAATAAAATCATAAGCTCCATAAAAACATTGAAACTGCCAGTTTTGGAAGTTTGGAGTCAGTCTGCTTGCATGCATGCATGTTTTGATTGATCAAATGGAATTATAAAATTGTGAAAATATTCCAGGAGATAGAGGAAATGCATATATTTAAAATGGTGGATATTTTGTAATTTTCTAAGCTCTGGTCAGAGAGAAATAAATTGTACAAAATGACCCTATGTTTTGGAAGCAAAAACTGGGCAGTGAGCTTGTATGTGGAATTTTAATGGGTAAACAAACCCATAAAATTCTAAAACTTTCCAGAATTAAAGAGGACTCACATAGCTTTAATTTGATATATGGTTTGTAATTTTTAAAGCTCTGTACAGTGAGATATGAATTTTTAAAGATAAGCCATGAATTCTAGAAACTTAACATGACAGTCAGTGGAAACGTAAAAGCTAGGAATAATTTGACAAGTTCTGACCTTTGGAATTATTTTTCTATGAAATGGAACTTGTCTAGGAACACATGAAAGTTGACGGAACATTAAAATCATTTTTTTACAATCAATTAAAAATAATTGAAGTTGTTGGACTGTTAATGATAGTAACAGATAAAGGCTGAAAGTAACAAGTTTAAGTTACTTAATTAAACCCTAATGAAATAAGGGTTAAAAAGGAAAATAAACATTCATTTTCCCTGGTTCTAAAGGTATGGTTATGTCCTTAGGGCCACAAGGAGAATGAAGATGAAAGTGGAAGAAATCACCAAGAGAGGGGTGAATTGGGGATTTTAAAATTTCTTTTCAACTCTTAAAAAATAAAGCTTAAGAAATGAATAATGAAAGAGTAGAGAAAGAAAAGCTCAGACACACAGGATTTATACTGGTTCGGTCTTAACCTTGATCTACGTCCAGTCCCCAGATACCTTCTGGGTGTTTCCACTAGTTCAACAGGTTTTTAACTACAACAATAAAGACAAGACACAATCCTAATCACCTAGGACTTGCTCCCCCTTACACCTTGTAATTAAACAATCCAACTCACAGGTTCCACAACCTTGAGTTTACACAACCAAATACTTTAAAAGAATTTCAATCTTTCAAAAGAGTGAATATTGATAATCACTAAAGAACAGATAAAAGAATCACAACAAACTCAAAAAAAAAAAAACAAATGTGTTCAAGTGTAGCTTCGTGTGTCTCTTGCTCTGAGTCTTCATAGCCTTTTATAGCCTAACTAGATGAACTAGCCATTGCAATATCTTCTCCAACGTTCAGTTGTAGATCTGGAAAATGGCAGTTGCAAATTTTGCTCTGTTCTTTCAATTCTTTGCTGAGATCCTGGAATATGTTGTTGCAGAACGTCTTCCAGATTCTTTGTCATTCCGTAATCTTAATTTGACCGTTTGAGGTGATCTTAATGTGTTCCAACTGTCTGAGCTAAACATCTGGGATAAGGGAAAAGAATCAGCCCTGTTCTTGGTTCTTCATTAAATGCACTTATTCTGGATCTTTGATTCTCTCTGATCTTGTGATGAACTTGTCTGATACTTATCAAAAACTTGATCAATGACGTTAGGAATAATAATGCAACAAGATATGATAATTTCAGATTAACCCATAATGATTTCGCAGATTGATTTGATCTGGTTTTCAAAAGTTACCGATGCAAACTCGAGTTGGTTGTTCTAAACTCGAGTTTGAGGTTCATCCAGAGAGCAAGATATGTTTGAAAGTTTCCTAAACTCGAGTTGACAAGGAACTGACTTGAGTTTGATTCTTACAGAGAGGAAAGTCGCGAGTTGGTCCTGAATGAGATTTTGAACACATGGCTAAACTCGAGTCATTTAGTGACTGACTCGAGTTTGAAGCTTTTATGAAAATCTTAAGTTTAAGTTCATAGCTTCAAAATTGGAGTTTAGAAATGCAGACTGGAGTTTACAAGACCTAAAATATTGCATAGCTCTCTGTATGATCCAGACTTGAGTTTTGATATTCAAAACTCGAGTTTCAATGAAAACTGAGACCTTTGAAAAAATCTTTTTATGTGTAAACTAGAGTTTCCATTTTTCAAACTGGAGTTTTTTTAAATCAGTCATTTACTCGAGTGTTTTCTGTTTGAGCTAAACTCGAGTCACCGAAACCATGACTCGAGTTTCAGTGTGAACTGAAACATTTGAAATATCTTTGAAGGCTCAAACTAGAGTTTCTATTTTCAAGACTGGAGTTTAGAAATCATGCAATAACTTGAGTGTTTTCAGATAGTCCTAAACTCGAGTCTCCAGAAATCTGACTCGAGTTTCAGTGTATATTGAAACTTTGAAAAACTTTACATTTAAGTACAAACTGGACTTACTGAAATTTAAACTGAAGTTTAGAAAACAAGTATCAACTCGAGTATCTCTGTATATGCAAAACTCAAGTCTACATAATCCAAACTCGAGTTTCCAATGAAAACTGAAAACATGAAGGCTATTGCATTTTGCAAATTGGAGTTTGTAAAACTGAAACTGGAGTTTGGAGAACTTGATAGAACATTAAAGCTTCTGTTTGATCTCAAACTCGAGTTTCCAAATCATAGAATCAAGTTTACAAGTCTTTAAACTTTTAGCACATAAACTTTCTTGTAAACTGGAGTTTCTCAGAATCAAAGGTAGAGTTTGGAAACAAGTTGAAATTTGAGTGTCACTGCCTTTGATCTAGACTCGAGTTTATAAACACAGACTCGAGTTTACAACTCTTGTAAACTTTGATAGCTCTCTGTAACTCTGCAAACTCGAGTTTGCCTATGCAAACTGGAGTTTGGCTAACATTGTAAAATCTGAGCTTCTGTCTATTAAGTTCAAACTCGAGTTTCAGACGAGTTTGCCTTAAACAGAAAGTTTTACAACTTTCAAAGACAAACTTAAGTTTACAATTGTCAGTTATCATCAAAACACATAGAGAACTAACAGAAGAAACTTTAAGCAACTCTGTAGGTTGGCGAAAGAGGAACCTGAGTAAGGATAATAGTCCTTAAAAGGTTGTGGGCTTACCTTACTTACATGTATTTGATATTATTGCTTATGTGTATATGTATGATTGCTATGCTTGCTTGTTATTTGTAGCATACTTTAATATTTGAAGCTCTGTTTATGATTATGCTATGGCCATGAGTATGATGCATGAAGCATTGAGCATGCAGAAATGTCATTATGTTAACATGAGCTTGTGCAAGGCAAGTATATCATACATTAGCATTTATCTTGCATGCATTGTTTGGTATTGTTTGCTACTGAGATTCCTCAGAATCTCATCCCTCTACTACCAACCAATAGACAGACGAGCACAGGAAAGAAGTGTTGCACAGTGCTTAAGGAGGGAGCGTTGCTTGAAGATGGCCCAGTAGGAGGATAGTTGAAGAACCGAGGGATGAAGGTGTTTAATTTGTTTAGATGTCTACTATCCGTAAATGAATGTAAATGTTTGTATTGCATGCATTGTTTGATATTGTTTGCTACTGAGATTCCTCAAAATCTCACCCCTCTACTACCAACCAATAGACAGGCGAGCACAGGAAAGAAGTGTTGCTCAATATTTAAGGAGGGAGCGTTGCTTGAAGATGGCCTAGCATGAGGATAGTTGAAGAACCGAGGGATGAAGGTGTTTAATTTGTTTAGATGTTCACTATCCGTAAATGAATGTAAATGTTTGTAAAAGGGTATAAGCCCTGGGAATGTTCCCCTTATGTAACCAAGTTTAAGTTCTACTGTATCAGTATATCGAACTATTTCTGATTTTGCCACACTACTGCGTAAGCTTATAGGCTAGAATGCCGGCACCCCGGGCGGGTGTTACACAAATCTTCAAGGACAAAATATATCCAAACTACAAACAATCCACCAAAAACAAAAGTGACATAAAAGCAAGCCTACTACTAATTAAATATTTAGGACATGAAACTTGGGTTTTTCCGTGGACTTAACCTTCACTGCAAACAATTAACCATTACTTGTCACGTACTCAATTACACCTTCGTCTAACATCAACGCGTGTTTTATTCAGTGTTTAAGAATGAAGAAGTAATCAATATACATTACATTTAGAACTTTGAGTATAACTGTAAAATATTTATTTGTCTCAATAATAAATAAGTGTTATTTTGATTTAATAAGAAAAGGGCAAAAAGGTAATTTGGTATGGGAATTATTAAAAGTCATAAAGAAGTGACTGTTGATAGGTGCAGTTCTCAAAAAGCAAAAGACACGTACGTTCATAAAAGATTAATATAAAGAGCGTAAAGAGGCCTTCAGAGTTTAACCGTGAAAGTTGTATCTCATCCCTATCATAAGAAGATACAAAAAGAGAAAAGGTCAAGACTCTGAGAAACTTTTCTATCGCTAAAGATCTTCCGCAATTAAGGATAAAGGTTAGTATATGTTTAATTCTATTGATTGTGAAAACATAATATTCTAAGATCCTTTAGAGTTGTGTTCTTGTATGATAATCTCTAAGATAGAGAACACAAATTATGTCTTACATGTGGTATCAGAGGCTGTGTTTAAGAATTCATGTTTTCCACATATGATTATAAAAGATTTTCTGGTTTTTTAAAAACCAAATTTAGGGTTTTCAAAATTTATGTTGTTTCCTATCATGGTATAGATTTTGTTTCTGCGATATGAGATGTGATTATCTTCCTAGATTTATGGAAACTCATTATCAAACTTTATGTTGTTTCCTACCATGGTATACATTTTGTTTCTGCGATCTGAGATGTGATTATCTTCCTAAATATATGGAAACTCATCATCCCAATTTAAAGTTTTTCCTTGTTAAGTTTCTTGTTTGATCAGTTGTTTTGCCTTTAATATTTTTTTACGACAATATATATTGATATATGAATTATGAATAAATAAAACAATATGTTATTAAAATGGTACAGACACACCAGTTGTTGAGATTCTTCTGAGATTATATGAGGGAAAATCATGAGTTTTAGGCTATGAAATTAGCAATGGATATTATATATGTGTGTGTGTGTGTGTGTGTGTGTGTGGTGATTAGCTTTTACACATATTTTAGAATAAAGCTGGGGAACATGCTTGCATCTTGAAGTAAAGACGGATGTGTTTCATCAAACACGCAACCGTGGATCTATGGCGCAATGGATGGTTTCATTTAAAAAATAAATAAATTTGTTGTTCGGTTGAAAACCCGATTGAAAATAGCGTGGCACACATCTATTAATGAAACTAATGAAACGGTGAAATTTCATTATTAATATGTGTGTGTGTGTGTGTGTGCGTGTGTGCGTGTGCGTGCGTGTGTGTGTGTGTTTTGGGGAATGTTGAGATGAAAATAAGATTCCTTAGGTGAAACGGTATGTTCAATACTAGGCCATGTTTTGGGCTTTTGTTGGATTTGTTTAATTTTAAACGCATGAAGGGTCGAGCCTGGCAGCGAATTTGAATGATCATAACTTTTTTTTGTTTAGGCTATACAAAGTTTTTGGGCCTACAAAAAATCTGGGTTCAAATTAATTTGTTGGGCTTTATGTTTTTTGGGCTATCATAAAAAAAAGTTAAGAAAGAATAGGCTCAATTTTTGGGCTGTATGTTTTTGGCCAAATTTAATTTTTTCTGGCTCTAATTTTGGGTCATTTAGTTTCCTATTATTGATGATTTAGATGTTGTGAATAAAAATGTCAAATATTTAAGTTTTGGAATTAAGCATGGTGAATTTGTTAGTCACGAAAGTGGCCAAATCCTTATGAATTATTTTAATTCCAATTATTATAGTAGTGTTTTAATTACCCATAACCTTGATGCAATGAAATTATGTTTATGTTGTGGGTGAATTAAAATTTGTTATTATAAGGCGGTTATGGATCAACCCAAAAGTTGGTTATTTGCTTTTATAATAATAAACATAAATGTTGGTGTTGTCCATATACTTATAGTTTTATTTAGACATCCAAAGATGATAAATATTTCTAGCTAGGATATGCATCAAGCCAAATTATATGAATTCTCTATAGCATCTTTATAGTTGAATGTTGTATATTAGTGGGTCCCCAATGGTGAACATTTATATGCATTGAATGAATTTTGTCTGAATTTGTGAAGCATATTAGAATGTGATATACATGTCTCAAAGCATTAATGTTTTCAATTATTTCATTGTTTCTTAAGAAAAATCGAAAGGGTATAGATTTTACTGTCCTAATCATACCACAAGGACTATTGAAATTGAAAATGCTAGGTTCATTAAGAGTGGTGAAGTTCGTGGGAGTGAAACATCACGTAAAGTAGATATTCAAGAAGTTAGTGTACAAGTTCCATTAACTTGTGTCTTTAGTAAAGTTGATGTTCCTCATGTTGTTAACCCAATTAATAATCATGTAGAATAACAAATGAATGTTCCCACTACTCATGATGAAAATATTGTTAATGAACCAAATGAACCAATTGTAGAAGAACCGCAACAAATAACATTAAGAAGATCTTAGAGGGAAAAGAGATACGCTATTTCTAATGATTATGTAGTATATCTACAAGAGTTTGAATTTTGCCTGGGTATTCAAAATGATCCAGTTGCTTTTTCACAAGCCATGAATAGTGAAAATGATGACAAGTAGTTAGATGCCATGAAAGATGAATTGAAATCTATGGAACACAACTATGTTTGGGACCTTGTTGAGTTACCAGAATGATGTAAGAGAGTTGTTTGTAAGTGGGTCTTTAAGACCAAACGTGACTCTCATGGTAACTTGGAACATTACAAGGCTAGACTAGTTGCAAAGGGATTTACTTAGAAAGATGGCATTGACTATAAAGAAACATTTTCACCAATTTCTAAGAAGGATTCTTTAAGAATCATTATGACATTAGTGGCTCATTATGATTTAGAGTTACACCAGATGGATGTGAAAACTGCCTTTCTAAATGGGAATTTAGAGGAAGATGTGTATATAAACCAATTAATGGGATTCACAGAAAAAGGAAAAGAGCACATGGTGTGCAAATTAAGGAGATCAATATATGGACTTAAACAATCTTCAAGATAATGGTACCTTAAGTTCAATGATACTACTGTTTCCTTTGCATTTAAAGAAAACACTGTTGATCGGTGTATATATCTAAAGGTCAATGGGAGCAAGTTTATATTACTGGTTCTGTATGTTGATGATATTTTGCTTGCAACTAATGGACTTGGTATTTTACATGAGACTAAGAAGTTTCTGTTTAGTAACTTTGAAATAAAAGATATGGGCGAGGCAACTTATGTGATTGGGATAGAAATATTCCGTAATAGATCAAAAGGATTGTTGGGCTTGTCTCAGGAAGTATATCTTAATAAAGTTTTGGAGAGATTCCAAATGGCAAATTGCTCATCATCTCTGGTTCCAATTCAGAAAGGAGATAAGTTTAGTCTCATGCAATGTCCTAAAGATGAATTGGAACGAAAAGAAATGCAAGCAATTTTGTATGCATCACTAGTTGGAAGCTTAATGTATGCTCAGACTTGTATGAGACTAGATATTGGCTTTGCAATGTCGGAAAGCTGCAAAGAAAGTTTTGAGATACTTGCAAGGAATTAAAGGTTATATGCTTACTTATAGAAGGTCTAGCAACCTTGAAGTGATTGGATAAGCAGACGGTAATTGTTGCATCCATTATGAAAGCTGAATTTGTGGCATGCTTTGAGGCCATGGTTCATGCTAAATGATTATGGAATGTTATTTCAGGGCTTGGGTTAGTCGACAGTATAGCCAAGTCATTGAAAATTTATTGTGATAATTCCGTAGCAGTCTTCTTTTATAAAACGACAAGTATTATAAAGGTGCTCAGCATATGGAATGGAAATACTTTGTTGTTAAATAAGAGGTTCAGAAACACAGTGTCTATACATCACGTTAGCACAAATCTTATGATAGTTGATCCCTTAATGAAGGGATTACCGCCCAAAGTGTTTACTAGTCATTTGTATAGTATGGGCATTATCTCATTTAATAAATGATGGATCATTATTGTAATTATTGATTATTGACACTTTGAATTCAATGATGTATAAGTTTCTGAAAATCACCTTATTCTTTCAAAATATTTTGTTTGCATGCATGCATAAATGATTATTTTAAAAAGCGGGAATTGTCCCTAATGAAGACATTATAGTATTATTGTGAGACATTGTGTTTACTTCCTTTAAAGTATCATGTTAGGAAGAAGAACTAATATAGTAGTACATGGAAGGAAATATGCCGATTTGATAGCATATAACCGCCATGACTCATATTGGGTTTTATTTCTAATCATGATGTATGATGAGACCAATGTATAGAACCATTAGCCTTATGTTCACGCATTATGATAATTTTTATTAAATCATGAAGGGACACTTTGTGACATGAGCCAAGTGGGAAAATGTAAAATATTTATTTGTCTAATGAATAAATAAGTGTTATTTTGATTTAATAAGAAAAGGGAAAAAAGGTAATTTGGTATGGGAGTTATTAAAAGTCATAAGGAAGTGACTGTTGATAGGTGCAGTTCTCAGAAAGCAAAAGGCATGTATGTTCAGAACAGATTATAAAGAGCGTAAAGAGGCCTTCAGAGTTTAACTGTGAAAGTTGTATCACATCCCTATCATAAGAAGATACAAGAAGAGAAAAAGTCAAGACTCTGAAAAACTCTTCCATCGCTAAAGATCTTCCGCAATTATGGATAAAGGTTAGTATATGTTTAATTCTATTGATTGTCAAAACATGATATTGTAAGATTCTTTAGAGTTGTGTTCTTGTATGATAATCTTTGAGATAGAGAACACATATTATGTCTTACAATAACAACATAGAGTAAGCAGGTGTCGTTGTTCAATGTTACATGATTATGATCAATAGATAGGTGAAACTACAATTAAAAACACATCATAAACATAAATGTTCCATGCTTATCATGAATCCTACTACAAAAGCAATACTCGATTTTTTTTTTGAAAACGCCATAATATGACATACCAAATTTTCACGTTAGATCCAATGTGTTAAAACAAATCCTACTATCCTACTACTATATAATATAAGGAGAATTACATGTAGTCTTTCAGTACTAACCTACATACATGAAAAAAAACAAACCACGATCACAACCTATATCGTACCATGCAAATATAATAAATTCTATAAATTCCTAAAGATTTCCTTGTAGACCACATTTGATGTGGTCTTATTCACTACAAAAAAACCACTATTTGTAGCAGTTAAAGTGACATGTTTGTACAAACAATGTTAGTAGTAGTTTGTCAAACCGCTACAAAATACACCGTTGCTAGTCGTTTTGTAATGGTTATATAAAACCACCACTACATATAAATTAACTGCTAATGTAACTATACTGGTTTCTCACACCATTACTATATGAGGCTAGGATGACATTGTGTGTGAATAATTTGTAACGGTTTTGTAATCGCTATAATATGAAATAACTACATTGGTAGCAGTTATGTAACCGCTACTAAAGGCATCACCAAAAATTTTAAAAATGACAGCAAAAAATTGTAGTGGTTTGCTAAAAAATTGGATGATATCTAAAAAAAAAAAAGGCGCCAAAAGATTCAAATTATAGTATAGTGGTTAGGTAACTGCTACAAACATTTCCCGCCATTTTTTGGGAAAAAATTTTGCTGCCTTTTTTTAAATTGTATCCAACTTTGTAGCGGTTGCATGTCCGCTATAAATAGACAAATTTTATGTAAAAAATCTGTAGCAGTTAGGGAACCGCTACAATTTAATAATTTAAAAAAAAAGTTTAAGAGTTGTTTAGATTATTTTATTAATTAACTAATAGTTGAAATATAAATTATTTATATTAATATTAAAAATAATTGATATTAATATATGATAGTTAATTATATATGGTTATTATATTGATGTATAAAAATGAGAATGTGAAGATATAATTAGAACTAATTATGATTTCATTTAAATAATATTAATTTTGAAAATAGTGTATATGAAAGTAGAAGAAATGTGGAAAAAGATTCCTAAAATAGTGAATTAAAAAAAATATCACAAAAATAGAGGAAAAAAAGAAATATTTGTATATAGATTATCATCATATTTGATCCACTTGGACAACACTTAACCTCCCCAAACAATTAACCTCTTCCCAAAACGTTGATAGACGAGAGAAACCGAGAGAAAATGTGTGTAGAAAGAGATCATGAAGCATATAAAATGAGGTGTGGTAGGGATATTTATATGGATATCTGAGTAATACTTGTAGCCGTTAATATAACGTTTTTGGCAGCGATTTGTGCTAGTAGTGGTTTAGGCGACTATGTTTGTAGCAATTGGTTTTAATTTGTAGCGGTGAAACAACCTTGATAATTAATTTTGACCACATCAAGTAGCTTTTCATAATACAAGATGTCATCAAACTACATGTTCTTGTCACTGCTACTCTCATAACTCCTTGTCCCAAAAGTGCCATAAACACCTGAGTTTTGGGTTAGCAATCCTTGATGTCATGAAACCTTGCAAAACTTGAAACCATTGACATTGTATGCCGTAAATCTTTGGCAGTAGTCAAGTGGGCCGAGTGCGAGAGCTCTGAATTTTGGTGAATGCGGGTTGTGGTAATTTATTATTTTCCTCATAAACCAACCTGAGAATTCTTTGTGGACCTTTCTATCAAATTCAGAGGATGTTTGTGAATAGATCCTCAGTTGACGCTTCACATGACTTTTGAATTCCCTGCAATTAAGCATGCGATGACAATAATAAAATGTAAGGAAATATATAGGATAACATATATTTGTACACATCCTTACTGAAGGTATGGTTCAAATTTAGTGCAATTAATTAAAATATACCTATGTGCTAGGAACTTCTCAGTTGCTGTCAGTTTGAAGTTCTTACTCCTGCTAATTAGTTTACCAACAGGAAGGATTGACAACTCTGTTGCTGATGGCTCAGGCTTAGGGCAATCATCTACCTGAGTCGGTTGGTTGAAAGACGTCTCAATGTCATCAAAGTACATTGAACAAAAATATAGGACCTTATCTCCTATATAACCTTCAACTATTGAACCTTCAAGCCACGTCTTATTCCTTACGTAAGATTTCAATTTCGCAAGAAACCTATAAAGTAAAGAAGGAAAAATGTTGATATATCAATGGTAAAATGTGTAAATAGCAAGTAATGCTAATGTAATTTATTTTAAATGAGTTCCTCTAAATAGGATACATCCATCAGTAGTAAACTCGACCAACAAGCTTTGTTTTGTGAACAAGGTGTATCGTTAGGTAAACTATCGTCATGAAAAAGGATGGAGGAAAGATCATCTCCAAGTGACATAACGTAATAATGATTTGTCATTGCAACTCTTGAGCTCCTTAATGATCAAAACCTTGGATCATAACTTTTGAAACAAAGAACACAGCTCCACCAAAACGATTGATACATTGAAAGGCATCGTACTTTTTATGGCTAGCAGAAGTAACTATTGCAAAAGCACATATGAGTCATTACTCTTGAGCCTAACAACCTTTTGAGACTGCATATCAATACATCGTGAAATGTTGGTTGAATACTCGCTAAGAATTTTTATTTTCTTCAACGTTGCAAGGAAGATTTCCTTATTCAGTTTTGTTAGGGTAAAATTTTCCAATTGAAATCTGTCATGCTCCTCTAGCCATGCGTCGCCACGAATTCCCATGTCCTGTAAATCTTTCCTCGCTTGAAGATGATCTTTTGTTTTTCTTGGTTGAATAAGAATCGTGTATAGCACATTGTTGCACAATGAACTCATTCTAGTCAACTACGATGAGAGGCCCCTTTAACATATTTATACCAGGAATATCCAGCTTCTTCTTGTTGATGTTCCCCTGCATATCTGCACAATTATAAGAACATTATTTTGTATTGAAGTTAAATACAATTTAATTAACCGTAAATAATTTAAATTTAAATTTTGTCACAAAATAATTAAATTTACTTTCGACATCCACCTCAAATCCGGTTGAGTGCAAAGATGACGGTCATGGATTCCCTTGGTCCCGCTTCTCCTCTTGATCAATAAATCACTCCTCCTCCCAATCTCAACATTTTCATCAATGTCAGGGAAGGATAAATGTACGTCATTTCCTCCTTGTAGGGTCTCCGGCTATGGGATTGACTCATTTGAGAAGAGCTTATCTATCTCGATCCCCACTTATAGTGGTAGAGGGACATTTCTACCCCACGGCCCTCCCTATGGTCCCCTCTACTATTGCCCCCTTTTGAGGCATTCTAGCACGTACTACGTCTTTCCCTTTCTCTACATTTCTCCTAGAATCTATAGCTTGTAAATGTTGCAACTAAATGTAAGAGAGTGTGAGAGAAGGAAAGTTGAGAGGTGATGATTCAAGCATCTCGTGGTTTGCTTTGTGGTGGTGGTGAGGGTTCAGAAGGCGTGACTTTTGTAGCTATTGGGTCACAAAACCGCTACAAATATTAGCATTTTGTTGTGGTTGTACATAAACTGCTACAAAATACGAAGCCTTAACCTCGTCTAGTGTGACAATTCGTAGTGAATCGATAGCTGCTACAAATGTCTTGACCCTTGACATCCTGTAACAGTTTTATAAATATAACTGCTACATATGTCTGACATTTGCATTATGTAGCGATGTTAAGAAAAAACTGCTACAAGTTCTTGTCATTACTAAAGATAGTGTAGCATGCCACATGAAGATTGGATTTACAAAATAGATACCAATCTCTGATGAAAAAGTCATTGACTTATTCTTATTAGAGACAAGAAACTATATTGCAACCCAATCTTTAGTTACATGGTGCACTATATTCTGAAAATGATTTAAGGGTTTGGGGTATTTATAGGCTGAAAGTTTGTAGCGGTTTTAGTAATAACCGCTACAAATGAGGAAACTTTGTTACAGTTTCTGCCTTTGTTTTTGAAAACTGCAACAAATGTTGTGTCTCTTTACATTCTATAGTGATGAGGACCCTAGAACCATGACCAATATAATTGTTGCAACCATCATGCCAACTTTGTAGCAATTTATTTTCATATAATCGCTACAAAGTTACAAGCATAAACCTTTATGCCATGACACCAAGCTGGTGCCAAATTTGTAGTAGGTATATTCTTATAACCAATACAAATTTCCAGCCATAAACCTTCGCGCCAAGACGCATCAAACTAGCACCAACTTTGTAACGGTTTTTTTCTTATAACCGCTACGAACTTCATCACAAACAAGCCTGTGTTCTGGTGCGAGTTTTGCTGCTATAAAGTTGTAGTGGTTTAAGTTGAAACCACTACAAAATCAGATATTTGCAACGATATTGTTCATTGCTACAAAGTTTCTTTTTTTTTTTGGTAGTGGTTCTTACCATCTACTTTAGTGATGATATATAATTTCAAGCCATCCATGCTTCTAATCCTTGATAATGCAACCTATATCCCATGTGTGTATACAGACTTTGAAAGATATACCCAACATGACAAAGAGGTTGGTCTTGACTTTTGTTGATAGTCATTGCAATTAGTAACTGTCATATTTTGTCTCATCACATGAATGAAAATGCGGATTTTAAATAGACATGTAGAAGGGATGCAAAAAAACCATCATTACACAAGTTGGAAGCTGAATAGGACATAATGAAAGGTAATGAAAGGGTACTTGGTTCTCTTGACAATTGTCAAATAATGAGGAGATTGTTGGAAATTATGTCATAGGGGCAAGTCATTGTACTTTGAACATTGACGTCATTTAAAGTATTCTACATTCTGTTACCATTTCATTTGCATGTTTATAGTGATAACTGCATCCTTGGATGTATTTTATAGATTATCCAAAATGTCCCTGGTTGGTCATCTACACAGGAGCGAAGATGAAATAAGACCAGTATGACTTTGATGAGGTATGAAGATACGAATCGAAGTCATAGGCACTTGTAAGAGTACGAGGTGTTGGACCGACCTACTATGAGAAAGTTGCATGGATTTAGTCATAAGCTTATCTCATGTATAACCGCGTCACAATGCCCTTTGACTTGAGATCGTCATGGATTCCTACATGATGAGTCGCTGATATTTGACCTAGTCAAAAGTCACCTTTGACCAGGTGATGATAAAGGCTATGATCGAAATCAGTGGTTTTCATGGAGAGGAATGTGAATGGTCAAGATGAAATTTGTCCCTCACATTTGTAAAGAGATGATACTAGGCCCCTCGATGAGTGAGTCTGAGAAATGTATGGTCATACTACAATGGAAAGGAGTTTCCATTTCAATTATTAGATTACTCAAGAATTGAGAAAGTAATGGTCAAGAACAGGAAGTTAACATTATCCATGCATCATACTTGACAAAATTTTCGCATGACAAAAGGGACATGACATGGTTATACGATAGGTTGTATCGTATCATCGATCCCTGTATAAATTAGGTAGTCACAATGTCTTGCTAGAGGCCGCTTGCGACTTGTGGGCTGATACAATATTGGCTCGCTGCCAATTTCATATGGGCTTGTAGGGTCGCACACAAGAATGGCCCAACATGACCAAAAGTGTCCAGATTCATTGAATCTTAGATATATCTAAGATTTAATGAATACTGTATTTAATCTAGGATGTGTGTGTATTAAATTCGAAAATAATATAATAATATTATTTAATAGAGATTATAATATCATTATATAATATTTGTTTTGTATTTTATTTATTTGATAAATTAAATATCTAAAACAAATGAAGATATTGTATCTCAGATTTGATTTTCCAATAAAGATATTATATATCTGATTTAAATTTAAATTGAGATTTAGTATCTCAGATTTAATTAAATAGATAGATATCATTTATCAGATTTAATTTATAGAGATAAATTGAATCAAGGAGCTTTTAATTCGGAATAAATAAATATATTAGATTAGATCTATTAGATAGATTTAATTAATATATTATTTTAATCCAAATTCAAATTTCAAATTTAATAATGATTAATTTTGAATACGCCTATCGGGTTTTGAAAAACCTGTGGGACTTTTGTCAAGCGTACTAGAAAAGCCACGAAAAACCCTAGAAAGAAAATAGAAAAACATGAGAATACTGAAGGCGCTAGCACGATGCTGTCGGTGTTTGAGACCATTCGTGTGGATACCAGTAGAGGGAGTGGATTCGCAGAGTTGACCCCTATTGATCGAGTAGGTAGCCCACGAGATCAAATTTGAAAGAGATGCTAATTCGCATAAGTACGGTTCTTTTTCTAACTTGATTTAAATGCCGTTGATGGATTCTCCGATGGGGTTCATAAGTTTTTAATTCCGCTGGGTATACGGATCCCAACAGAGACACCTAGAGTTAGCATGGGGCAAAGGAACGGTTTTTGAAAGCTTTAATTAACATTTCTTAAGTTAAAACTATTAAGTATATTGGTTTGGTACTATCATTACAACTTACAACAATACTTTATGGCTTTTAATCAATAATCATGAATTATTAAATTTTGTTAACTTACTTTTTTAAAAAAAAACAATAATGGTGTTCATACATCACCATCACAACTGTCCTCTTCCTCATCCCCCTATTCTTCCTCCTCATTCTCATCGTCAGAGGAAGAAGATGAAGAGTTTGACTACAAGTCATATTCAACCTCACTGTGATGAAATATAAGGTTCAACTTCATGTTCAGCTTGTTTTGTCACGAGATGCCTTATGTGCTGGTCAAGGGTTGCAACATCTATATCAGAGCCACCATTTCAGGAAGAGGTGAAGTAGGAGGAGGTAGTGGTGGGGTAGGAGCTCCCTAGGATCTTAACATGATAAAGGAGTGAAAGGGAAGCCCAATAAAGAAAAATAGTAATAATCATAAGGAATAATGTGAGTTTAAATAGAGGTCTAATGGATGTTACAAAGAGTTATGAGAGTGTTACATGGCGGTTGTTTTTGAAGACCTTTATCTTTTTGTTTTTGCTAATGTAAGAGGTTGGAAGTCAAATAACTTGTACATGACACTTGTTCCGTAAAAATCATCATTTTTATCTCTAAATAATTGATGCTTAGTAAGTAAATTTTGTTTTACAATGCATGACAGTGCGCAAAATTAAACATTAAGTTTTAGCGTTATATATTCTTACACGACCTCCATCTCGACATACATTTATTCGCTATAACCATTATTTATTAAGCGTTATATATGTATGAATCTATACTAGTGCAATTTTTGATTGGTTTACTTCTTTTTTCCCTTGATATGATCAAACTGGATGTACGTGATTTGACTCTTAATTAAACTAATTGAATCCATCTTGAATTTGTATGATCATGCATTATTAAAATAAGCGGATAAATAATTTACCTACAAATAAATAATATTTTTAATGAAACATCTTTATGCATTCTTTGATTAACACTATAAGGAAGATTAAATTAGGTTTAACACCATTAGTAGTTGTCTTTATAGTTTAATCAAATTTTGGTTTTTGTCTCTGTAACAAACCGTTGGTTTTAAGGTTTTCATAAATATTTAGTTTGAATTTAACGATTTGTCCCTATACTTTTAACAAGTTTTGGTTTTGGTCTATATACTTAAACTCAAATCAATTCTTTATGAAACTATAAAGACTAAAATGGCCAATTATTTGAAATTATAGGGATCAAAATCAAAATTCAATCTAACTAGAAGGACCAACAATAATATTAACCCATTAAATTATTAGGAGTGCATAAATTAGTCACATTAGTAAGGTTTAATAGAATATTAATAGATGTTAGAGAAAAATAGAATATTAATAAAAATTAGGTTAAGGTGCAAAAATATCCACAAAATTTATATAAAAAAATGCACTCAATACTATAAACTTTTTTTGGGTGTAAAAGTACCCGTAAACATTTAAAATTAGAGCAAAAATGACACATCCATTAAAATGGATTAACATTTGTTACTTTTTGTAGTGGGACTCACGCTATTTTTTTTGAAAGTACCAAAATGCCCCTAGCTCAAAAATGGTAAAAGTGTAAAAATATCCATAAACTTTTCCCCAAGGTGCGTCAAATACCAAATGTTTCTTAGAGATGCAATAATAGCCATGAACATTCAAAATGGAAATGAAAGTACCAACCTATAAAAAAGCATTTTATATCTAACTATTCAAATTCCATGCTATTGTTATAAACATAACATGAAATTTTATACATCAACTTTAAATTAACAAGCAAATTACTATTATCTACTTAACTACTCTTATTTATAAGTCATTTCTAACATGTTTTATTATAATTAAGGAAAATCTTAAATTTCGTTAATTCTATCTATAAACTTAATAACTTTTTATTTTTTTTCCTTAACCAATATAAATCAACACCAATAATTGGATGTGATAATTTAGCAATTGGACGTGATAATGTATATTATGCTAGATGGAGTACATGCCATTGATTTTCTATTTGATTTTTTCTAAATTTTCTTAAGAAATTAACTTACAATAAACACACTTAAATTTTCTATTAGATTTTTTATAAATAAATTTAATAGAAATTAACTTACAATTGAACGTGAATGTTGGTCGTCATTTTTGCAGATTAAAAAATATATGGTGTTTGATGCATTTTGGGTAAAAATTTATGGGTATTTTTGTATCTTTACTATTTTTAAGCTAGGTGCATTTTGGTACTTTTAGAAAAATAGTGTGGGCCTTCCCTACAAAAAAAAAAAAAAAAGTAACAAACATTAGCCCATTTTAATAGATGTGCCATATTTGTTATACTTTTAAATGTTTGTAGATACTTTTGCATCCTAGCATAGTTTATGGTATTTTAAGCCAGACACATTTTGGTACTTTTAGAAAAATAGTTTGGGCCTTCCCTACAAAAAAAAGTAACAAATACTAGCCCATTTTAATAGATGTGTCATTTTTGTTATATTTTTAAATGTTTGTAGATACTTTTGCACCCTAGAATAGTTTGTGGTATTTGACGTACATTTGATATAAATTAATGAGTATTTTTACACCTTAATCCATAAAAATTTAACAATGCACGATATATCAAAATATTGCAAAATTATTTAAAAAGAATATTAAAAAACTTTTGGGGGCTGTTGCCGATGCTATTTTATATATAGCATGGTTTTTTTAAAATAGAAAACAAAAGTATTATGAGATAAATATGTAGGTTATGTCGTTGGAAGCACTATCAAATTCAGGAAAAACTTGATATAAAACCAATTTTTCATTCAAAAGGTTTACTAAAAGTCTAAAACTGAACTATTTTTCTTTTTCTGAGCAAAAAAACTATTTTTCTTTACTTTTTGCGTTTTCAAATTTATGAGGCAAGCAGCTAGGGACCACGGGCTCATATACGGAAGTCTTTTGGAGAACAATAACTCAAAGGTATAAAGTAGATATAGCTTTCATTAAAGAACAAAAGTTGCACTATAAATTACCAATCAGAAGAAGAGAAAAGAAGGAAATTCATTAGTTCGTTATTTAGTACGAATTAGTGAAATGCTAAAATCCATAAAAATTATTCAGCAGGCTCTAGAAGGAATTCTAGAAGGAATTCTATGAGAATTTAGAAATCCATTGCTTTAATAGAGAATGATTCAGAATGAAATGATTTCGAATATGATTCAAACCACAACAACAATAATTAAGATTATCAAATATGAGAAGAATATAATAGCTATAAAAAATGCTTTTTGATCCAAGTAGGATCTAATGCGTGACTAGCCTAACTATGCACAACCGCATTGCCATGTTAATGAATTGCTGCTAATCAATCAAACCAAATACCAAACAGTAAGCGACTAGTTGACTACAGATGCTCTTGATAGATTGCCCCAAATTCTACTCTCCATGACTGATCATCATCTGGATAGGGGATTGCATTTTGGTGTATAGCGTCCGAATCCTCTCGGTATAGCGGCTTCAATGCAGATTCGGGTAATTTGCTATCTGCAAGGTACTGTTTCACGGTTACTGTCTCCATTTTGTGTTTTCTCTTGAGCTTCTCCATTTGCTTTCTTAACTTTCCATTCTCTTCTTGTACTTTCAAAAAATTATCCTGCATAACGGAAATAAATATCAATTCAGAACGGTATAATGATTAAACGGATAAAATTTGTTGTTTTTTATCATAATAATTGCTCTCTACTTCTTTTTTGGGAGGGGGAGAGGGACAGGTTGTTTCTTTTAACATAAGAGAAATCTAAATGAACTAGGATCTGGACACCAATTATTATTAATTTTATCATCCAACATAGAAATAGAAAATTAATTCGTCAAATAATTACGCTCCATTAATACTAATTGCTATCATCCAGGTTCCTATGCCTCTCCCCATGGCATCTTTCAATTGAGAAGGACATTAAAATGTTTGATTTATCTCAAAGTCACACATTCTGTAATCTCTTCTCTTAATCCAAACAGTGATTTTCAGCACAAGATAAGGCGTTACTACTGACATTGGTCCTATACTATTTATTACTACTGTTACCTTTGCAACAAATGCAGCCTGCTTAGCTAAAATTGGGGACAAGGATAAATCGATGGTTTGATTTTTTTGACTAAAACTCTGAGAAAATGTTTAAATCAAGTTTTTCCTTCCTATCCTGTCTACTAAATCCTAAAATACTTGTACTTGTGAAGTAGTTTTCAGCTTTAAGTTAGAGGCATCAACCATAGTACCTAAAGCTATAAATAATTAAACTTAATTACCTCTGCAACAGATGCAGCTTGCTCAGCTTCTCTGAGTTTAACAAGTAGTTCTCCCGCTGCATGGACAGCTTCTGCAGTGTCTCTAAGCTGAATCTTAAGGTTCTTATTCTCCTTTTTCAAAAAGTCTCGTTCTCTTTCTCTCTCCACCCTCAAGGCTGAAAGCTCAGCAGCAAGAGATTTGGCGAAGCGAGCATGACCCCTTTTTCCTGCCTTTGCTGCTGCTTTCTTCACCTCTGCTATACCTTCCATTATAGCGTTGTGCTTTGCAACCAAGTCATTATATTTTTCCTGTAGATCAGCATAGTGTTCTACCATTCTTGCATGCCCAAGAACCGATCTTTTTACTGCATCATCCAACTCTTCGGTGCACTTCTTCTCCATTTTCAGTTCCATCTCCACCCTCTCTGCACGCCGGCGGTAGGACTCAAGGTCAACTCTCAGTTCATCAGTGAGGCAAATCCACTCACTCTCCATTTCAGTCCATCTTTCCCTTTCTTTTTCTAGCCCTTCCCCACCATTATCATGAGAAAGTTCACCACTTTTTTTCAGTTGTATGGATCTTGATATTAACGACGATCTCAGTTTGTCTGTTGACTTTTTGACTGGTGTATCACTACACAACTGCAGCTTGCTTCTTAGATTCTGAATTTCCTTAAGAAGTGCTTCCTTCTCAGTAGCATCAAAAGTACTGTCTCTTCGATTTGATTCTTCCTGAACTTCTTTAACTTCACTTTCGCTTACACTTTCTTCTTTGTATTTCTCAACCTGATCAAACCCAGATTGTTAATAATGTAAAATTTAAATCACAGACATAATCCAATGAAAGTTTAGATTCTTATTACCAATCGATTTAGTTGCTCAATTCTAATTGCTTGCTCCTTACAAACATTTTCAAGCTCTTTATCCCTCTTGGCAGATTTATCCTTTTCAGTTTCCAACTTCTTTAAGAAAAAGAAAAAAATGAATTTAGTCAGATCTGCTAACACAAAGGGAAAAATGCATAGTGAAAATTAAAACAATGGAACACATACCTTTGGGTCATTATGTGTCAGCCCATTATAAATTCCTGCTTCTTCAACTGTGTCAACAGATGATTTCAAACTATCTTGACCCTCGATGGAATCTTGATCAGATATTTTTCTCCGGCAAGATGGACAAAGTAAAGAGATAAATGCATTATCACTAGGTTTCTCCTGTATTGTTTGCATACTAGAATCAACCTTGTCACTATCTGGACATGGTGTCAAGGTCAAGCGTTCAAATGAGAAGGAAGCTGAGGACTTTTTTAATGTTGAGTTCCTCTGGTGATAGTCAATTATTTGTAAGCCTCTCTGAAGGCTTGCTGCCAAGGATTCAGTAGGGCCTGCTGAAGTTTTGCTCGACCTTAAGGAGAATCGCCCAAGATCACCGTGTTCGGATGATTGGCCTAACACTTCATTGCTAAAACTGGAACTCTCATCTACCTTGTTCCAGCTTCCAAGACGACTTGATGAAACTACCAAGCTTTTCCTCTGAATGTTTTTAATTTTTGGAGACTCTGACAAAATTGGTTCATCAATAATTGGAGATTGAATTGCTCTTGACGTGTCAAGAGTGCAAGCAAGTTTATCGGTTGATGCTAGATTTTTTAATGTTGTTTCAGAAATTACTTCATCTTTTTCAATTTCATCACCACTTGTCATGTCAGCCTCATCACTATTTTCCCCTACAGAATAAAACTGGGCACAATCTTCACTGGCTGACAAGTCTTTAAAAGTTCCTTCACATGAACTATACAATTCATCAATTTGCTGCCGCAATTGCTTTATGTCATCCTCACCCACATTTACCTCTTCATTTGCATCATTATCCATGTGAGGTAAAAGTAAAGAGCGGTTTAAGCTAACTCTCAATTGATTCAAGCTTTCCCGCACATAAGGTCCCTGGAAGTACCCCTTTTTACCCCCTGTTAAGCCGTAGGCATCAGCCTTAGCTCTAATAAGTTCTTCCTGCAATATTGAAAACACTGCACATTGTCAATCTCTCATTAATGTTGGCTATTGATTCTTCGAAAACTATAATCTCGGCAGTTGTGAGTCCTGGAGAGAAAATTATACCTTCAGCTGTCGAATTTGATCACTCAAATCGTTAACTTCATCCTCCTTGATTTCATTGATAACTGGCTCATTTCTGATAGATCTTACTCTCTGTCCAAATCTGAGAGTCCGTAGTGTCTCCCCGTTACTCCTACGGCAAACCAAAACCAGGACAAGGAGGTTAAATTAAGATATTATATGGAAATCGGTGCATGAAAAAGGATATTATCTGGAAATATATACCTGCTATGAGGGGAAATGGAGCAGATCACTGAGAGCTTAGCATTTCCGCCAAGCGATTCTTGTAGTAAGCGAGTCAAACAGGATCTTCCACTTGGAATGTCTTCAGCCTTTCCAGACTTAGTTTCTTTAGCTAGAGCATCCACTACGCGCCTACATCAATGTTATTAATCATTAGTCAATTATTACAAAGATGTCTAAATGGGAGTAAATTGATGACAACAGATGAGCCTAGGTACGGAAAAAGCAAAATATTAGTCACCTTAAGAGAAACATTGTGCAATTGAAAAAACACAAAATCATGTACTGTTGTGCTCTTGTAACAAATGATTTCACATGATAAAAGACTTCAAAATTCTAGCGAAAAGATATAAACTCAGGCTGCAGAAAATGTTTAAGCATCGTAATATTAGCCACAACATCTTACCCAAGCTGAGATAGGGACTTTTTAACATTCTTGCTTTCTCTAAGACTCTGCCTGCCTGCCTCATCAAGTTTATTTTTATCCAGTCCAGCAAGATCCACAAGGCTAATTCTGCTTGTTTTTGAACTACTAAAACCGTTTAATGAGGCTCCCTACAACATTAGTTGATAAAAATCACCAAATCTTGCAATAAACTTAATAGTGAAAATAGCTAAAGCTTACATTCTTGCTTTCTCGAAGACTCTTTACCTTGCACCAAGACTCAATGATAAAAGTAAAAATTATGTGTGATCTAGAGCTCTTAGAATTTAAGCTTGTTGCTCCAACTTTTCTGCTTGAAAGGCCCTGTAGTATATGGAGAGAAGTCAACCCAACTGACAAGATATTCAGGATAAAAAAAGCAGAAGTCATCAGAGGAACAAATGCTTACGATTGATCTTCCTTAAATAAACCAAATTTCAGTTTAAATCTACTTTTACTTATTTTTGAAAAAAACAGGCAAAGAGATATCTAAGTTTCAGCATCATTTACTTCAGTGCTTTGCTACCTTAATAAGAATTTGTGTCACATCTTCATAGGTGGTGACATATTCCTCAGTCAGATTCTCAACATACAATGCATTCTTGGAGTCATCTTTCATCTACAATAATTTGGACAAAACCATAATAATTATAAGCACACAAAACTGCAGAACAGTAGCAGTATAAAAATAATATTTTAATGAAACCAATGAACCCATAAGCTACCTCAAGGTTCCGTTGGGCTGGGTCAAGTAAATCCCCAATTTGTTCGTTGTATATCTGTTTAAAGAACCAATAATAAAAGAATGAAGCATATTTCCATATGAGTAGGGAAAATCCTCTCACTGTCCCAAAGGTGATATCTTATAAAGAAATACAAACGTACCTCCAGGAAAGAGCAGCGACATTGATAGTTGAACTGTTTGCCTTCTGAGACATTTTGCTCCTATAAATAGTAATAATTAGAATTAGGACTCAGACCAAAAACTCATGCTATTATAGAATGTTTAGAACTAAAAATTAAAATGAGGAACACATACTCTCTCAAGTTCTGAAAATAACATATGGAAGATACGAGGAACAATTCCCTGGTGACTACTGACCGAGGGCTCTTCAACCATGGCACTAGGGGGACCCCACATCGTATAAGACTTTCCACTTCCAGACTAGTAAATTGTAAAACAAATAACAACAATAACGAGGTCAATTTCCATCCAAGGTGAAACTGCTGTACTAAAACATTTACAAATATGGAAATGATAAAAAATTACCTGACCATATGAAAGAAGCGTAGTGTTGTAACCAGCCAAAGCATTCTTAACCAACGGAACTCCAATTGACTGAAAAACATCTTCCTGAACAAAATGCAGCAAATTGAATCACATTTCTCTATCGGTATACCCCAATATACTATAAGCTTCATAATTGAACTGATTCAGGACAGAGCGACGGTGAACAATTTTTTGTATAACAATAACAGCAGCTAAGTCATTTATTGGACTTAAGTTTGGTAAATGATCAGAGTATAAAATACGAACCAGAAGGGCAAGGTCAAGTTCTTTACCTGCTTGGAGTTCCAATCAAAAATCGAATCAAAAGTGAATTGCCTTCCCCCTACACATATCGTATCAGAAGAAACCTTCCTAAAGGTCTGATCTCCCTCTTTTGAGTGGCTGTTAGCAGGTCTAATTCGTACAACAACCTAAACCAAACAGAGTGTATAATTTCACATGCGTATCTATAAACTGATCAAAGACTACGGATTTCAGATTTCAGTTAATTCATACCTTCACAGGTGGGTCCTGAGGAATCGAATGCTCAACTGAGACCTTGAATCTGGCGATTTCGTTCTGAGAAGTTGGGGTTCCGGACTGTAATCGCTTGGTTGTTGCAGGCAACGATTGGCCATCGTCCTTAATCTGGATATTTGGATCGATAGGGGGAGTGTTTTCCGCGTTAGATTTGGGAAATATAGGGTTTGTGGAAGATTTTTGCTTCGAAGAGTTTGATCTAGAGAGAATGCTCTTGATCGATGAGGATGAAATGTTGCCCAAGAAACGAGAATCGGCAGTTCCAGTGCTAGTATTTTGCCTCATGATTTTTGCAGAACGAGAAAAAAAGGTGAACAGAAAAACACTAACAAAGAGAGATAGAGCAAGAGAGAGAGAGAGACGAGAGAGATTTTGGATTCAACTGTTGAAGGAGGGTGAAGAAGAAGAATGTGTCTTTACTCGAAGAGGATTCGACCGTTATAGATAATCTAGTGTCATCATCGGAATTTGAATGATGGTACTAATTTTTAAAACAGTAGAATAGAATAAATAAAAGTAAAAATAAAATAATGTTATTATTTAGCGGAAAATTTTATATATTTTTACTTTTATAAAAAAAATTATATGTTCTTTTTTTTTGGGGGGGGTCAAATATATGTTCTTATTAAATTAAACTATGAACATTATTTTCTTAGAAGGAATTATTTGTCTATCGAAGAGAGATATTTAAAGAATACAATCTATTAAATTAAATTCATAATTTTGAAATTATATTCTTTATTTTTTTTTAATTTAAGGAATTCTCATTTTTTTATTAATCTACTACATATTGCATATTTAATCGCCTTGTTGTTAGAGAAAAGGGAAAATTATGAAAACCAAAACCAAAAAAAGAAAGAAAGAAAAAGCGCTGCCTTGGGGCCAGTTTGTTATTCGATGACGCTTTAGGGAAATTTAGCGAATATACGCCATCAATTCAAATAACTATCCGTTGACGCTTGTGGGAGATTTCTTCGTTGGATCACTTATTTCTTCGTTTGGTTAATTTTTAACCAAACTGATTATAGCCTGCTTTCCGTTGCCCCCCAAAAAGTAGTGATTATAAAGGTTGTAAAAGTCAAAATATAGAATAAAATCATATTTAAATTAGAAAAACACTACAAGAGAATGAGGATATTGAATACTTATTTTCCTCTTTCTCATCCTTTTTCTTGAATTTTATCTTCACTACTTCGCCTTTATATTGTGAAATAGATGATTCATCTTTAAAATTATTTTAAATTATTATTATAATATTTTATAAATTGAATTTTTTGTAAATAGTTAAGAATTTGCATATAGGATTTTAAGAATTTAAATTTATTTATTTATGTTTATATTAACAATAAAAAATCAACATCATCGTTTACTGCAAAACAAAATCTACTTTCCCTTTTTTTTTTCCCCAATCAATTTCAGTTTTATGTTGGTAGCCATCTCTTTGTTCCTTAACTGTCACCCAACGTCACACGTACATATGGAATTCATTGTCTGTTTCAGGTGGGAAATGAACTTTGCACAATCAGTTTTCATCCTAGCATTTAGGTATTTGAGGAAATTTTAACAAAACCAGAAGCTGGATTATATTGAGTTTCTCGAATTCATTTTTCTCAACTGACGAAAATCGTTGCCTCTTCTCTACCATTGACCAAATTTAATTCACCCGCGCATTCACTTTAAAAATACTGAAGAGAGAGAGAGAGAGAGAGAGAGAGAGAGAGGTGTGGAGGTGGGTGGGGGAGGAGAGTTTTTGGAAAAGTGTTGGCGTGTTGTTGAGGGGAGTAATTAATGAGACAATATTTTTGTAGAAAAATTAAAATAATAAAAATAGATGAGTGACACGTAAATTATAGGAGTAGTACATAAGAGTATTTATTACCAAGTTGAAGGTAGTAAATAAGGAAAATTTATGGGAAAATTGAACCTAAGTACCAAGCAAGAGAAAATAACTTGAAGGCCCCTTAAAATATTAAATTTTCAATGAAGTCCAATGGGACATTTTTGCCATATATTCTAAATGTGAAAAGTCCAAAATAACCCTATTGATTAAATAGAGAGAGAAATGAATAATTGTGCATTCATTAAGGGAATTTTAGACCTTTTCAAATTTGGAATATATTGCAAAAATGTTCTATGGGACTTCCCTGTAAATTTGAAATTTCAAAGGACATTTTTGCTGTATTTTCTCTTATTTGAGACTTCGGTGCAATTTTTCCTAAAATTATTGAATTCTAAAATCCTATTTTATGACATATGGCCCAATTTCAAATTTGTTGAATTTAACAACTTCATTTAAAATTTGAATAATTCAACCGTTTTTTAAGGGATTTTCTTTAATAATAATTTTATAAAATATTAAATTTAATCCATACTTTTTTTAACCTATAGGTAGATATGAGATTTTGAAAATGAAATGGGAAAGAGAAAAATGAGAGAGTCAACCTGTAAGTAGAGCTGGGAATCAGGGTTGGCTCGGCCCTTCAGGGCTGACCCGTGAACGGCTAGCACCTAACAGGGGCAGCCCTCCTGGGCTCGGAGTAAGAAAAACACATATTTTTCAAAAGCCCGACCTAAGAGCACTAGGGCCAGACCCGGCCCGCAGGGCTCGGAAATTACTATTCCAAATTTTAACTATTTTTCCTCCACTTTTTTTTTAAAAAATATAATTAGCAAATTACAACATGAATAATTCAATAAATAACACAATCACTAACTCATAATTAAGAGCAAACTATGTTAACAAATAACTCACATAAAACATAAAAAGCATATCACTAAGTGCCATTAGTACGAAGACTATTATTGTCGTAATATTCGTCACTATCATCGATTTTAACGACATTTGATTGTTCTTCATTTTGAGTAGTAGCCTTTAGTTCATAAGTAAGAATATTATGAAATTCTTCTCCCGCATCATGAACACATCCATAATCTTTATTTGTAACAAATAATGGATCAAATCATAAAATTAGAGTATAGTTATTATGTATTTATAGTTAAATGGATAAATAACTCTATAACAAATACAAAAAATATATAAATTAATAAATTTAAAAAGGAAAAAGAGAAAAAGTTATAGTGAAAAGGGCTTGCAGGGCTGGCCCGTGACCCTTTAGGACTGGCTCGTTTAAGCCCGAGGCTCATCAGGGCCGGCCCTCTAGGGCTAATTTCAAATAACTCATCCATTTTTTAAGTCCGGCCCTTAATGGGTGAGAGCTTAAACGAGCCGGCTCGATGGGCCTGACCCGTTTTCCCGGCTCTACCTGTAGGAGAAGGAAATTTTCACTTCAATAAGTAAAGCCTAATTGTGTGCTATATTTAGGAGGAAAAAAAATCAAACAAAAGGGTTTGATCTAAGGTTATTAAACCACAACTGGTCAGTGAACCGCTTGGAGTATCGGGTCAAGGGTCAATAGATCAGATCGAAGCTAACCCGGGGCCAAACCAATGATAAAGTGAAAATTTTATGATTATTAATATGAAATTATAAAGAAAATAAAAAAATAATTTTTTTGTTAAAAAAGAAGTGAATTGGGTTGGTATCCGAACCAGATCAGTTTATTGATTGATTCGTCGGTTTTCGGGTCGAATTGACCAATCTGATCCGAGTTTAATAACACTAGCTTGATATGATATTTTGGTTGCATGTAGGCTGGTCCTGTCCTAAGAGTGATGACCAATGATTCCTTTTGTGTTGTTTTATTTTGTTTTTTTGTTTAAAAGGATAGATCTAGATTCTGCGTTATGAGTGATGGGGACAAAATTTAAATTCGTTTTCAACACATTACGTACATACATTTTTGTAGTTTTTATTCAACAATCTTTTTGAAGTAATTTTATGATATAAAAACATATGTGACATTTAAACATTTGAAAAACATACCAAAATAAAGTTGTATAGCCAATATATTCAATGTTGTATAAATATTTTAATCTTAAGCTTACAAAGAAAATAAGTAACGTTCAAGGTTTCAATATATATGCTTTCAAACATTATATAACTCATATATATACAAGAAATTATATATCTGACATATATAATCTAAATACTAATTGCTATTTTTTTATTAATAAAAATGAATATAATTATAAAATTAGGTTGAGAGAGTTGAAGAGCTATTTTACCTTGAAGTTGATGAGGTGAGACAATTGGGAAAAACACTTCTCATGTTGTAGGAGAAGTGTTTTCTCATGTTACACACACATGAAATGGTGGGACCCCCCCCACACACATATATATATGTGTGTGTGTGTGGGGGGGTCTCACCATTTCATGTGTGTGTAGGAATCTTCTTCTCATGCAACATGAGAAGTTTAAACCTCGAGACAATTATACCTCAAAAGTTTTTTAGGGTGCAATATCGCACAAGAAGTTTCTAAACCATACCAATTTTGCTCTAGCTTTTATCTCAGTTAAATTTAATTGTTACTTGACCAAATATGCTTGCAATGTTGCCTTGTAAATTTTCAAATCATAGTAATATCTCTCTTATAGTTATCTAAGTCAAGTTTGACTGTTAGTTGACCGCATACATTGAGCTGATAGTATGAACAATATTGAAGAAGTTACATATATAGAGAAGAAGATCACATTCGCTAGAGAGTAATAAAAAAAGTGATTCAATCACTAGATACATAACACACTAAAGAAGATAACCAAGAACAAGGCCATAAAAAACTCTCTGATTTTCACTTCATCGCACTTGATGTTTTAACCTTTTTTATTTTCTCTATTATTCATATGAGATGCTTTTTTTTTTTAAAGAAAAAAATTACTTATTCTCAAATCTAACTTTGAAGAAAATGAAGTGGATACCACATGAAATTGGAAAATAAGCATATTTGGTTAAATAATGAGTAAACTTAACCTAGATAACAGCTATGATGAAATTGCTATGATTTGGAAACTTTTAGGGCAATATTGCTCTTGAGTGAAAGCTTTCAGAGCAAATTTACACCAAAATTCAAAATAAAAATAATATGGATGACACTTGGGTTGTTAGGTCAGTACATTTGGTCAAATAAAAGTTAAACTTAACTAGGATCATGGCCAGGAAAAAATTGCTATGATTTGGAAACTTCCGAAGCAACATTGCATCATGAAAAACATTTGGGGCAAAATTTCCAACATTGCTTAATCAAGTAAATTGAGACAAAACTTCTCTCATATACTTACCTCTTATGTAGTAAATAGTGATTGAAAAACTAATTTTGAAGGCTTCAATATACCATTTCTCACTCGTAGGAAACTATGAACAACTGAGTAAATAAGCTACAAGTAATTTAATGAGTATGATTGATTGAGAGTTTCTCCCATTACTTTATAGATTCAACTTACACATTTGAGAGAGAGAGACATTCCTTGGCTACAACTTAGAGACAAAGGCAATATGGTTTCTATCTATTTTGCTTATTGGTACTGCTCTTGGGAGTTTTAAGAAGACAATGTAGCTTGGGAAAGTAGTATGAATAAGTTTGGTATGTTGTCCTTCCTGTTTTGTTAAGAAATCCATGCCTTCGGATTGTTCTCAAAAAGGAATTAGAGCTTATGTATGAGAATTGGAGCTATTGGATTGCTAGGCTAAACTTGTCTATTATCTTTGAGCAATTAGTTCGGGGTTCTAACCCCTTATAACCTAGTTTTCTAGAAAAATTCCCAATTTAGGGTTCTCAAGACTTAACCTAGCTTCTCAGGAATTCCAAAAGTAAGAAGGAACGGACGAATTGGGATGAGAAGGGCTTACTCAATAATAAGAAACCTTAGGGAGCTCTTAAAGTGAAACCCTAGTAGAACTCTTTCTTTTCTATGTCAAATTTTGTAAAAAAAACTAAGATTAGATCATGCCTCTTACATTTATAATTTTGTTTACAAACTTGCTTTGACATGTGTCTCACTTGCTAAAGTGAGTGACGTAGAAGGGGAGGCCCTCTCGTTATGTATTCACCTTGGCAAGTAACACACTCATTGAAGCAAGTGACATAGAGAGTGACTCTTTCATTCTTGTCCAATATACTTCGATGAGGGCACTATTGGCTAAGGCGAGTTATCTGATTCCTTTGCTCCAAATTCTAGGAAGTTACACTTTTGAAAATTACATGTATGTTTAATAACGAACTTAGCTTAAGTGAAGTAGTCATTACAAAAATTCATCGTATTAGAGACAAAATTTCCAACGAAAAAAGTCCTTTGGAAATCATCGACGGAATTCCATCGTTGATTCCGTCGATATTATTTCCAACGATTTACTGACGAAATTCCATTGGTAATTTCAGATGAACTAGTCTTGTTGGTAAAAGCGTCAATAATGACAAAATGCCAATGAATTTTTTTGATAGAAATAGTCCGTCAAAAATTTCTAACATAACTTTAATAGAAGGTCTGAAAAAAAACTCTGTTGGGGCATCCTCCGATGGAAACCCGACGAAGTTTCATTGGAAATTACTAATGGAATTAGTTTGTCAGAAATTTCTGTCACAGAGTTTTCTTTCTTTTTACTTCTTTTAAAAAGTTATTGGATATTATCGACAGATCAAGAACTTCTTGAACCGTCAATAAGATTAATCATAAATCAAAAGTTGCTTCTTCTTTTACAAGAAGCGGATCAAGAACTGGAGAAGAGGAGAACGTGTTAGCCTTCTCTGCCAAAAAAAAAAAGTTGCATCGCCGCCTCCTCAATAGTCCAAAATGTCTAACTTCTTGAACCTTCAAAGGTCATTTGTTCCAGCAAATGGCAAGGTCGAGCTTGTCCAACCTAAGGTGTCGCGATGTCGTTCGAAAACCATAAGCCCTACCTTTTTCTGCAGTTTGAGTGGTATGGTGACGTTACTAGATCTGTTTGTTTTTCACTCACATTGTATTTGTGGCATCTTAATGAATATATTATTATAGTACAACACCTAAATGAATATATACAATAAGATAAGTTATAAATACAATGAGTTACAAAGACAACACCTAAATGAACATATATGCCAAATTCACCATGTCTTCATCAGATTCCTACCCAACAACATAAGTAATATTACTCTTTTGTAACAAGCCCCTTTCGACTGATCCTGCCAAAAATATAAAAACAAGAACAAAAGCTTCACAATCAGTGACATTGTTTGAGAACATAAGAAGGAATATAGTTAAAACCTTAAAGCTTTTAAAAACCTCTACATATAAATATTACCTTATGAATTGTCTCTTTTTTAAAGGGATATCCTCTCATATCCCTTCATGATGATCATTTCTTATGCTAAGTTCATTATTTGCTTCTTCATCTTCTTCGTCCATGTCCGGGAGACCCCTTGAAATAGGAATACTCTAAGGAAGACTATAATTTAGATGAATTTCCTCATCAATATCAATGATCCTTTTTTCCTTAGAGAGCTACATACCACATTTTATTTTCTTGATCAGTGATATAAAATACTTGTTTCGCCTGATCTGCCATAATAAAAGGTTCATCTCCAAAACTTCTACTATTGATATCAACTAACGTAAATCCTAATGATCTTAAAAGTTAACCTTTAAGACCAAAACAGGAACAAAGCTTCAGACTTCAGAGAGAGTAACTACAGGTTTCACGCAAAGAATAATATATTTGGCACTTTAATTTTAAGACCGGATATATTGAAAAGCCGCTCTTAAAAGTTGACCTTTAAGACCTGTCCTTATTAAACTCTAATCTTAAAAGTAATTAATTTTTTGTTTAATTTTTTTAATCTTTTGTACCGGCTACAATTTAAGTCTGGTCTTAAAAGTGTAACTTTTAAGACTGGCTTTTAAATATATCCGGTCTTAAAAATTTTAGACTTTTATATTTAAATTTTTCCTTATATTTTGGACCGGATAAAATTTAAGTTTGGTAGTGTGAGATTTCTCTAAAAAGTAATTGATATTTCAATTCTTTTAATAACATTTTTAAGACTAGTTGTTTTCGATACGGGTCTGAATAATATATTTAAGACCTATGAATAAAGGATCTGGTCCAAGAAGTTCTTGATATTTACAAAACTGCCACTGGTTATACTTTTAAGACCGGGGCGTCAATACTCTGGTCTAAACAAGGCGGTCTTAAAGCACTTTTTTACACTAGTGTGTGTATGAATTTGCAACTTTGTATTTAAGTGAAATGTTTATTATGTGTTTTTGGAAACTATATATTTGTACTTTGCTTAGAAATATAGGATTTAAATAAGTCGTGACGAAGAATGGAGAACTATTGTGCCGCTAGTCTCGTATTTGACCTAAGTTCACGTGAAAAGAAACCTGTTTTCCTTGGCTTGATGATGTGGTATAGGAGGGGTTTAGTTGGACCTAAAGTAAATGAGTAACTTGCGGTTAGATTTACTTAGCATTGGTGGGCTAAACCTTTGTCCTAAGGTGATAAGGTTGAGCAAGGTGGGTTGGTGCATTATTCATGTTTAGTTAAAGTATCATACTACTACTTATTATTGATGTTATGTTACTCAAATTTGCTTCTTTGACTTGAAATCATTTTTTGTATATTCTATAAATTGATTTTGATTACTGGGGCTTCATGTCTTGCAGTGTTGATTTAATATTTTTTTAGGTGATCCATCTAATTCCAGTAGAGGCAAAGAGAAGTAGCCAAAGATATAGTCCTCGATATCCTTTGTAGACCTCTTATTGTTTTGGGTTATATTGATTTTATATTGTCATTTAGGGCCTATGATTATGTTTTGTTTTGCATTACATTTTGGAATAACTATGAAGCTTTTTCATATTTGTGTGGATCCACATATGTTGAATCTCCAAGATATTATGATATATTGATTATGTGGATGTTCATTGACTCTTAAACTCCCATATTCTGTCCCCAAAATATTATAATATAAAGATGTGGGACCCACACACAATTATTCATTTACTTGTATACTATTGCTTCACAGGAAGAGTTGAATAATTTGGCCTAGGGAAAAAATTACATCAAATGATCCAGATGTAAATTACACAAATGACTCATTTTTGTCATTATAAATAGAGACCTTGTACACATTGTAAACATATGAAGAAATTGAAGTGATTGCTCTTTCTCCTTCTCTTTCTGAAATTCTCTCTTCTTATTCTAAATTTCTTACAGTTTTATAACACGTTATTAGTACGAAAGCTCTAACGATGGTATGATTTTCTCATCATCTTTTTAATGATTTCATTATATATTTATTTTATCTATATGAGATAATCTTAGCCAATATATGGAATTAAGGATATACTTTTACTGATTGTTTTAAACATCAGGTACCATGGTTAAGATTAAAGATTATTGTTATTCATTTAGTTTATATTATATTGTTATTTATAATATATATTGGTTACAGTGTTTTATTTATGTCTTGCATTATCATATTCTTCTCCTACTGATAAACTAAGTCCTAATGAGGACTATCTCCGTTCTTAGTTCATTTCTTTTGTTATTCTTTAGCACATTTAATTTTTGAAAAATAAAATAAGATAATTGGTATTTTGTATGAGTTATTTTATATTATTAATATTGTTATTTAGTATGGCCAGAAGCCATATACCTCTTATTTCTCACTCTAAAATTTATGACCAGAAGTCATATCACTTTAATTTCTTATTTTTATATAATATGGTCAGAAGCCACATAAATTTAATTTCTCATTATGAGAACTAAATGGCCCAAAGCCATAAAGTTTTAATTTTATTGTAATACTTTACTTATTGTCTTTGTGAATTTCTTATTACTATCATTAGAATTTGTATATTAATAATTCTTGTTTATTTGTTTAATTCGTTTGAACCATCTCAAACCTTGCAAAACTTGAATTTGTGGCTCTTGATATTACGGGGAAGAATTATTTATCTTGGATGTTGGATGCGGAAATCCATCTGAATGCTCATAGTCTGGAAGACACAGTTAAAGAAGGGAATCAAGCATCTAATCAAGATAAAGCCAAATTCATGATTTTTCTACGCCACCATTTACATGAAAGTTTTAAAAAAATTGAATATTTGACCGTGAAAGACCCACTTGTTCTTTGGAACAATTTAAAGGAAAGGTATAATCACTTGAAGATGGTCATCCTCTCAAAAGCTTGTTATGACTAGATACATCTGCGTCTACAAGATTTTAAAACTATGAGCAAGTATAACTCAGCCATGTTCAGAATTACTTCTCAATTCAAATTATGTGGAGAGAATCTTACTAATGAAGATATGTTAGAAAAAACATTCTCCACATTTCATGCATCCAATTTGCTCCTTAGCAACAATATCGTGAAAAAGGTTTCAAGAAGTATGCTGAAGTAACTTCTTGTCTCCTTGTGGCTAAACAGAATAATGAGCTTCTATTGAAAAATCATAAATCTCATCCAACAGGTTCGACTCCATTCCTAGAAGACGTGGACATAAAGGTGACTACAATCGTGGACGTAGCCATGGCTGTGGTTGTGGTCTAAATCATGGTGGATCAAATTTCCACCATAAAGGGGGGAAGATTGAAAAGGACCACAAAAGGGAAACTAGTGAGTGTAACAAACATGCTGAAAATGCATGTTATCATTGTGGTGGCAAAAGGTCATTGGTCTCGTACCCGTTGTACGCCAAGACACTTAGTTGAACTTTACTAAGAATCACTGAAAAATAATGGTAAAGGGTCAAAGATTGAAATAAATCATATTGATGTGGCTGAGAATTCTAATCATAGAGACACTAATATTGATCATTTGATAGTTACTGATTTTTTAGCATAAATTATCTTTGTCTATTTGAATTGTTATGTTTTAATATGATTAAACTTGTTTTTATTATATGTATTTCTTTTAATTATGTTTTTATTTATTTTCAGGTATCTTTATGAAGAATGAATTACAATGGCATCAATCCTGAAGATTTATGTTTTGTTGATAGCACAACAACCCACACCATACTAAAAAATGATAAATATTTTTCTTCTTTGGTAATGGAAGAAGCTAATATTCAAACTATGGTAGTATGAATTTGATTGAGGGCACCAGAAGAGCCAATATTTTGTTACCTGAAGGAGTAAAATTATGCATTGATAATGCATTTTATTCTACCAAATCTAAAAGAAACTTGTTGAGTTTCAAAGAGAAATGGATATCATATGGAAACAATAGTTAAAAATAATCATGAATGTCTTGCTATCACAGATATAGTTTCTGGTAGAGAATGCATATTAAAAAGTTTTCTTGCTTTTTCTTCTAGTTTGTATTATACATGTATAAGCACAATTGAATCATATGTTATTGTAAACTAAAAGTTACCAATACAAACAAGAAGTTTGTTAATGTAAACTAGAACTTTACTAATAAATTTAATGTTTGACATGGCTGGTTAGGCCATCCCAGGTCAACTATGATGTGACAAATAATTGAGAATTCATGTGGACATACCCTGAAGTGTAAACAAATACCACAATCCGATCCCATGATTTCTCATATGTCGCATGTTTTAAGGGAAAGTTAATTATTTGGTCATCACCAAGCAAAGTAGAAAGTGAGTCTCTTACATTTCTAGAACGGATACAAAGAGATATTTATGGGCCAATACACCCCACAATGTGAACCATTTATATACCATATGGTTTTAATTGATACATCAACTAAATGGTCTCATGCTTACTTATTATCTTCTCACAACCTGGCGTTTGTGAGATTACTTGCTTAATTGATTAGATTAAGAACACATTACCCTGATTATCCTATCAAGAAAATACGTCTTGATAATGTTGGTGAATTTACTTCACAAGCTTTCAATGAATATTGTATGTCCCTTGGAATTGATGTTGAACATCCTGTAGCTCATGTTCATACGCAAAATGGACTTGCAGAATCATTGATTAAACGATTGTAACTTATTGCAAGACCTTTACTTATGAGATCAAATCTTCTAATTTTTGCTTGGGGTCATGCCATTTTACATGCAACAATGTTAATTCACATAAGCCTAACTAGGTACTTAAAGGTTTCCCCCTCACAAATTATTTTTGGTCAAGAACCTAACATTTCCCATATAAAAATTTTTGGGTTGCAGTATATGTGTCAATAACACCACCTCAACATACTAAAATAGGTCTACAAAGAAGAATGAGAATATATATTGGGTACGAATCTCCTTTAATCATAAAATATTTAGAACCATCTACAGGAGATTTATTTACGACACGATTTGTCGATTGTCATTTTGATAAATCAATTTTCCCAACATTAGGGGGAGAGGGAATAAACAGTTGGTCCTTGTACAAAACAATATGAACTGGAAGTTCAAAAGGTAATTCATTTACATAATTTAGCTAATCGAATGCCAGAAGCATTTACTGACCCAAAGAAAGTGACAAAGTCACTTGTCCCAGCTGCTAATGCTCCTATTCGAATTGATGTCCTTGAAAGACGATCTATTATAAATGAATCTAAAGCATGTCTGAAACCTGGTAGGCCCATTGATTCAAAAGATAAAAAACCTTAAAAGATAACAGGAGCTAAGAATATAGATGATCAAGTCGAGGATAATCAAGAAAAGTTAATAGCTCTAGAAGAGTCGCCTCCTAAAGAGTTATTATTTCTAGTAGAGATATCTTCAAAAGAGAATATTATAGTCCTATAAGAGACCTAGGTACCTAACGTGTGAAAATAATGAGATTTCAATAAATTATGTTATGAATGATATCCAATGGGACTGAAATGAAGTCAACATTGATGACATTTTTGCTTATAATATAGCATATGATGTAATGAATGATAAAGAGGATCATGAGCCAAAATCCATTCGCAAGTGCCAACAATGAAAGGATTGACCCCTATTGAAAGATGCTATTAATGTAGAATTAAAATCACTCGCAAAACAAAAAGTATTTGAACCTGTAGTCCATACACTTGAAGATGTAAAGCTAGTTGGATATAAATGGGTCTTTATACGAAAAAGAAATGAAAAGGGTGAAATTACAAGATATAAGACACATCTTATAGCCCAAGGCTTTACACAAAGACCTGACATTGATTTTAAAGAAACGTATTCACCAGTAATGGGTGCAACTACTTTTTGCTATTTGATTAGCTTAACAGTAAAAGAAGGACTTGATATGTATCTAATGGATGTCGTGACTGCCTATTTGTATGGCTCACTTGATAGTGATTTTAATATGAAAGTCCCCAAAAGGACTCAATGCTCCTAAAGCATCTAATTCAAATTTTCAAGAACACTACTCGATTAAGTAATAAGTCTTTGTATGGCTTAAAGCAATCAAGACACATGTGGTATAAGTGTCTCAAGGAATATTTATTGAAAGAATGGTACAAAAATGACCTAATATGCCCATGCATTTTTATGAAAAAATCTAGAAATGAATTTGATATAATCGTTGTTTATATTGATGATACCAACATCATTAGAACTCTCGAAGAGCTTCAAAAGGTAATTAATTGTTTGAAGAAAGAATTTGAAATGAAAGACTTAGGTAGGACAAAATTCTATCTTCGACTACAGATTAAGTACCTAAATAATAGGATCTTTGTATATCAAGAATCTTATACAAAGAATGTCCTAGAGTGATTTTATATGGATAAGTCACATCCATTATGTACCCCATTGATTGCAAGATCTTTGCAAGTTGATAAAGATCCATTCCGACCTCGAATAATTATCGAAGAAGGTAAAGAAGAACTACTTGGTCCAGAAGTACTATATCTTAGTGCTATTAGAGCACTAATGTATCTTGCTAATCACACACGTCTTGATATATCTTTTGCTGTTAATTTATTAGCAAGATATAGTTCTACACCAACATGTAGGCATTGGAATGGAGTAAAACACATTCTTTGTTACCTTAGAGGCACTATAGATATTGGGTTATACTACTCAAATGTACCTAAGCATGCATTGATTGGTTATATAGATGTTGTATTTTTATCTGACCCACACGATGGTAAATCCCAAATAGGCTATCTGTTTACATATGGAAGTGCAACTATTTTATGGTGATCTATGAAACAAACTATATCAGCCACACCATCTAACCATGCAAAAATTCTAGCAATGCATGAAGCAAGTTGAGAATGTATGTAGTTGAGGTTAGTAATACATCATATATGAATAACTTGTCATTTATCTTCATATAAAATGTTTCTAACAGTTCAATATGAGGATAATGTTGCATGTATTGTCGAACTTAAAGAAGGTTATATCAAAGGCGATAGAATGAAGCATATTTCACCAAAATTTTTATTTACTCGTGACCTTCAAAAGGATGGTGAAATAAAAATCCATCAAATTAGTTCAAGTAAAAATGTAGCAGATTTATTCACGAAATCACTTCCAAGTACAATCTTTGAAAAGCTTGTCCTATGGTATAGGTCTTTGAAAACTCAAAGATCTCAATTGATGTTGTCAAGAAGGGGAGTCAATACATGTTGTACTCTTTTCCCCTTATCTAGTTTTTATCCTATTGGGTTTTCCTAGAATGGGTTTCAATGAGGCAGTACTAGACAATGTATCAATGGATGATATACTCTTTTCTTTGGCTAGATTTTTATCCCACTAGGTTTTTCTTAGTTAAAGTTTTTAATGAGGCACATTTATAAATGGACATCAAAGGGGAGTGTTATGAATATATTAATTAAGTGGATGTCAATTGACTCTTAAACTCCCATATTCTATCCCCAGAATATTATAATATAAAGATGTGGGACCTAGACATAATTATTCATTCACAGATCTACCATTGCTTCATGGGAAGAGTTGAATAATTTGGCCTAGAGAAAAAGTTACATCAAATGACCTTGATGTAAATTACACTAAACGACCCATTTTTCTCATTATAAATAGAGACCTTGTACGCATCATAAACATATGAAGAAATTGAAGTGATTGCTCTTTCTCTTTCTCTTTTTGAAATTCTCTCTTCTTATTCTAAATTTCTTTTAGTTTTATAACACGATCATTTATTATATTTTTGAAATGACGTATGGGGTTCAATGTTTTGTGAGACATGTGGTTGTGTCTTCTCACTCTTAATTAATTGTGCCAGAGTATTGGATTACTGTGGTGGGTTTGTGGGCTTATTTTATGCCTTAGACTTTAATAGGGTTTGTTCTTGTGGGCCTTGCCCCTTGCAAATTGTGATTAAGTTTTTAAACCAAAATATTTTATTAGCATTTTGATGGAGATTTCAAGGGGTTTCTTCAAAGTGTAGTTTGTGCAGAAATATTATGGGTATTTCTAATGTTTATGGGAAAAGGTCTTTTCAGCATGAATATGCTAAGTTTGAGGATAGTTAGTAAGGTTGTTTCACTTCCTACATTGCTTTGGCTATTGGAAGTTTTGAGATTCCGAAGTACTTGTTTTGGTTGTCAGGATGCGTGTTGCTCTCAAGCTGAGGTGAACAAGTCTTTTGTCATTATCATCGTACTCAACTAGATTCTTTAGATTGTTTTCATATTCTACTACATATGGGTTTGTAATCTCAATGATCTATGACTTCCCAAAGGCCATACTCCTTTTATGAGATCAAAATTCTCATTCACATGTTCTAAATAGTGAAGTTTTTTGCATTAAAGGTTGCTAGTCATGTAATGGAGTTTCCTTAAGCTATAATACTATCACCAAGTATTGTCATGATCCCTTCTTGAGATGGTTAAGTCATTTTTAAGAAGTCTGCTTTTATACAAAATGTTTTAGTGTACCACTCACCCAAAAGGAAGGTGAATTGAATGGCAATAAAAAATTTAAAGAAATGTGAAAATGAGTGTGTAAAATGAGACTAAAATAGAGTTAAAGAAAATATCACCCATATATTGCAAATTCTGAGAGTAGAACAAGTCCATAACTGATTTATATTGGTTCCATATAATTCACTTGATTTACATCTAGTCTTTAGGAAACTCCTAAGAGTTTTATTATATTTCTAAGATTTAATGGGCTCTGGCCACCTTGGTACAACGATTGCAGACTATTCAAGCATGTAATAACTTCCACTTAAAAATTGCAAGAGAATATAAACTCTCCTCAAGATCCCTCTATCTTGAGAAACTCTCATGTAATAAATGAGTGTCATGAATTTGAAGTGTTGTTCTGAGATGCAAAGTATTATACCTTGAGTTGCATAGATGATGAGACTTAAGTTGTCTATATATGTTTAATAACACTAAATCTTGATATTTCCAAATGATACGTCTAAGTAATGACATTAAGAATAATTGGTCTAGAAATGTGAGAATGATAAGCATTAGTTACTGTCCAAGAATATTGAATGTTCAAGTTATCTTTGGAGCAATTTTTGGTTATGAACAATTAACTTCTAGTTATGTGACTCCATAACAATATGACTTTTGGTTAAGAATCTATAACTCAATTTATAGATGATGAAATTCAAAGGTGAAGCGCATAACTCGAGTTGGTTTAGGTATGAATACAGGTTATATGAGAATTAAGAGAGTATCTTCCTATTAATAATGACACAACACACTTTGAATGCGACTGACTTTGGAGACAAGAAAGTGAATCGAGTTGAAAAATGCATATCTTTACATTAAAAAGTAATAGCGAGCAAGATAAGGTGATAATTTGATATTGATGCTACTAGACTTAAGTTAACGTAACAAAGAATGGTTTCAACATGCAGAGCATGACTTGAGTTAATTTTAGTTTAACTACAAATCAAGACATTTTGGAAAGACAATAAACATTTAAATCGAGTTAAGACATGTATAACTACAAGTTGAAGAATAATTGATTCAATAAATAAAGCACCCACTCGAGTTATAACTGACCAACTTCTAATTGATGAATTGATGATAGATAATAGTAATAACTTGAAGTTTAGAGATCAATGGGTTGAGATAAAGTGATTACTAAAAGAAGTCATTGACTTGAGTTAGATAAAGAATAACTACAAGCAGTGGTGGAGTTAGGATTTTTTTGTTCGTGTATGTACAATTAGTGATGGGGATTCGGGTCTGAATTTTTTTTAAAGGAAAGTCTTAAATGTATTAAAAAAAAGAATAAAAACAAGAAATTAAAAGAAAATTCCACAACAAACAATATGTATAATATTCCACAACACCCAACTCTATCAAATCCATTTTAATGTAATGCATAAACTTGAGAATATTGTAATATGTTATATTCTCCCCCTCTACTATAAGAAAAAACAATTATCTTTCATTAAAATTTGGAATGGATTTAACCAACAAACTGTTGGTTGTAGTAGTAAGTGGCATCACCCCATAATAAGAAGAACACAAAGTGAATATTGACAAGCACATTTATTGGGAGAATTTAAATGTGCAAGTGATTGAGGAGTGGTAGAAAAAATATTTATCTTTCATTATTCAAGTAATGGGTTAACTGACACTACTAAAATGCAGCTACTTTCAAATAAACAATTTTTTCTTGAGGAGGGAAAAAATCCAATCCCTCCCAGAATTTTGCTAGGCAGAAATACCTTCATAAATCTACATCGGTCAACTCGGCCATTACTTCCTTAGCTTTTTTTGGGATTGTGCTACATTTCCTACAAATATTACGACAACAGTGCCAAACCATATATTTACATCAAGCTATGTTATAGAACTACCATGAATTGATAACTAAGTGCACATGGATGCTAAAACCTAAGAACACGCTGGCCACACAGAAGATGCAAGTTATATAAAGCATATAATTTTCATTCTTGCTTCATTCCAAGTACTAGCTTAATGATGAAGAGGAAGTCCTACAAGGAGATAAAAAAAGGCACATCATCCATGATTTCAGTTAGGTCGTGGTCCTGAAATATATAACAGTAAAAAATAACATCAATCACCCCCCAACATATGCATTTAAGTAAAAACTCTGACATATCATCCAATCTCAAGCAACTAAAACACTCAAGCAATTTTGTTTTTCCTTTTCATTTATTTCTTTTTTAAAAAAGGCTCAACATTTGTGTCCACACCTGCGGACCCTTGCACCAACATGGCTCCGCCATTGAATACAAGTTATGAAGTTTTCTGAGAGCAAATAACTCTAGTTGCTATGGAACAACTTCCAGTTAACATGAACATGAAATCAAGAACTAAAGGTTGTTGACTTATAATTTGAGGTTGGAATTTTAGTGATGACTTTGACTTGAGTTGTAATATCGTTAATTGCAAGTTATGAAATTCAAGATATTGATAAATAAGCAGGAACTCAAGTTGAAAAAGGAAATGAATTGAGTTAGGAATCTTAATCGGCGAGAAACACACATCAACTTGCAGGTAAGTTATAGTTAACTCATAGTTATCAAATGCTTAATTGCTCAAAGAATTAGGATATAATTAAGTAATTATCCCACAAAACACATCTCTATTTTTGTTATATTCAAAACATATATAGAATCTAACAATAAGGCAGGGCCTTGCTGAAGGAGGAAGCACCATAATTTCAAAATTGAATCATTAAAGGGGATAATGGATTCTACAACTTGGGATTTCAAAGTGAAGGAATAAGTAAAAAAGAGAGAGAGAGAGAGAGCTTAAGGTGGGGTGTGGTTGTGAGTAGCAATGAGCAAAATTGTAAAATTGGTGTTTTTGTGAGATTGGTGTAACATCCTACCTTAAAAACAGCGAAATTTTTTTTTTCTAAAACGTTGATCAGAGTAGAGTAATTTCGCAAAACGAGTAACTGAACCTTAATATTACATAACCACAGTGTAAGTGTACTTATACAGTCATCTATTATCCAAAAGGAAATAACACCTATCTAGGCATATAAAACTAAAGCCATAAAATTCCTTCTGCCGTCCTACGCCAGTAGCTCGCCCCTATCTTCAACCCCTTGGTTCGCTCGACCCTGAAGCTACAGCTGAGATCCAATTACCATTTGGATCTCAGGTAACGGTTAACCTTATGCTCAAATAAACAGTATATGGACAACAGTTATTTACAACCCATAACAACAGTAAATCACTACATAAGCACACAGCAGATGCAAGATCGCAACATTGACAGAACATAAGCACAAAGCAGTATGTAAAGTCCCACAACATGTCTGCACATAACCAGTGCCACGACGGTCCATCGTGTCCTCAGCGCTAGGAAAACCCAACGGCGTTATCAAGACTATAACCCGTATAAAGCTGTATGTATAACTGACAACCCTAGACAGAGCTTCAGTATATAAACATGTCTATCACATATATGTATATGAGCAGCATAAGAGTTAATGTTACAATACGCGTTCGTACCTCCGTTGACGGTTTCTGGCACTTTCGTCAAATTACGGCACGTTTGACAACGACACGACAGCGGTGACAACGGAAACAGCGGTTCGTGATTTCGGGTATCCTATAGGGATAATATTACTGATATGAATATTTAAGATCATAACAGGTATTTTAGGTACAAATTACCATTTTGCCCCTAGTTTGACCACTTAGTGGAATTTTGTCAGAGCTTCGCTATTCCGACTTTAAATTCTCAAAATTTTTGCTATAACTTTTCCTCTAACATATTCCTAAGATGAATATCATATTTATTTTATTTTTCATGTTTTTTCTAAATTTCTCTAACCTTATAAAATTTCTGAAAATTACTTAATTAATCCCTTAATAATTTCTAATAATTTTCTTAATTAAAACTAATCATTTTCTCATAAAAATTTTATTGATATTAATAATTTGAGCTCCATGCAAAATATCAAAAATCATAGAGTCAATTTTAGTCTCAGAATACTTTTTAATTTTCCTTCTTTTTATTTTCATAAGAAATAATTTATTAAATTGTCTAAATTAAGAATAATATGCTTTCTAAATTTTTAATAATTATTCCATGCCTTTTAGAATTTTTCCTAATTCTTCTCAAGATGTTTTATGGCCTTAAGACACATTTTTCACATTTCCGATACTAAACTTCCTTTAATTTTCTTAATGTTTTCCTTTGATCATATACTAATCACATAACATGTTAAGACCAAAATCTTCATAAATGGGCATTTTCATTATTGTGACATAATATTCCAGATAATAGTTATCCGGGTATTACAATTGGAGTAGTGGTCACAACATTGAGCTATTGTCTACCATGAAAGGTAAATAAAGTCATAAAGCAATTTTTTAAGATTGAGGTTGGGAGATACGTGAGGGAAAAGGCAAAGAGAGAAAAATATGAGGGAGAGGGTCTAGGCGTGAGAAAGGTAGATGCCAAACTTGAGTTTTGTAGCGTGTTGGAATGTATAAATTAAAATTTGACAATTATTATGTTTAAATTTCAAATATAGTATGTTATTTTTTGTTTTTCAAAATTTTCTTATCCTATTTGATGGTTTCTATATTTAACCATCAAACTTACATCCCCAAATGTTGATAGCTTTACGTGACCGTCAAATAAATTTACATACATGCATCTACCTACTTTAATTTGATGTGTAACACTTTTGCGTCTTGGTTTTTCAATTTATCGTAGTTTCTTCTACTTTCTCTCACATGCCCCTTATTCATTGTATTTTACTAGTACAAAAAAGCGCTTTAAGACCGCTTCATTTAGACTGGAGTATTGACGCCCCAGTCTTAAAAGTATAATGGGTGACAGTTTTTTAAATATCAAGAACTTCTTGGACCGGATCCTTTATTCTTAGGTCTTTAAATATATTATTCAAATCGATGCATAAAAAAATCATTCTTAAAAATGTTATTTAAAAAATTGAAATATCAATTAAATTTAAATATAAAAGTGTAAGAAGAATATGAAGACCGGATATATTAAAAGGCTGGTTTTAAAATTTACATTTTTAAGACCGAACTTAAATTGTGGTCGTACAAAAGATAGAAAGAAATTAAACAAAAAAGTAATTACTTTTAAGACTAGAGTTTTAGAAGGACTGGCCCTAATAAAAGGCTGGTTTTAAAATTTACATTTTTGACTCCTTGTGGCCCTAATAAAAGAAAATATACTAATTATTTCGACTTACTAGCACGTAGCAAGCCTAGCATTTTGATAAATGAGTGGAAAAATGTCGACTTGGCTACCATGAAGGATCTTATTTGGGACTCTATTTGGCTAACATACAATGTTCCTGAAAATCAGAAGTTGAAAGACAAGACATTGTCATATTGTGTTGATCGCTGGAGGAAGTTTAAGACCCAGCTAGTTAACAACTATATTTTTGTCGAGGTTGCAGTTGGTGAGCCTCGCCCTAATCCTTTCGCCAAGTATGCTTTTCTTGATGAACAAACTTGGCAACAATTTGTTTAGATGCAGACTACTCCAGAAGCTTTAATGAGTTTATATTTAGTTTTTTTTTGCCCTTTTTTGTTTTCTTATTAACCTATGCAGATATGTGAATATTATTATGTTCATCAATGAGGCCGTTAGCTAGCTAGCTAGGAAGGTATTCTGTTATAGTAGGTAGTGGTTAGACATTGTTGTTAGTTAGTTAGTATGTTAACTGTGTAATGGTTTCAGTGCAAGCTGTTATTAGGCCTTAAGAGTTAGGCCTCTAACTATATATAAGAGGTTAGACTAATATGTGTAGGAACCGGCTATGATGAATAAATGAATCGACTGAGTTGGTAGCAATTCTGCAACTCCCTTTCCTCTATGTCTCCCAATTTATTCTACAATTCTATATCTTCCTTAACAAAGTCTTGAAACTTGATGAAGTGAATTTGACTAGTGCTTGATGTTCATATCAAGCAAAAGTTCTCTAATTTTTGTCATTGAGAAGGTCTGAAATTCATAATTAATAGTTTTTTTCAATTCTGATCCAGATAAAAGAAGGGAGCAAGCACAAGAGATTAAGCTCTCATTATCTATATCTTACAGGAAGAACTCAAAATGAAAGAAGCAGAGGAATCATTTGTGTTAGACGAGAGGAGTGATAATCTTAACATATAAGGGGAATTGGAGGATGAGTAGGCCTGAAGGAATGGTTTGATAAATCCAAATGCCAAAAACAAAGTATGGTTACTTGGGAGGAGATGAAACATACGTTGGCCATAGCGACTGAGGAAGTAGAGGCCATAGCAGCGGAGTGAGAAGCTTCAATAACTGCAATTTTTTAGGCCCAGCTGAACAAGATGAAGGAGGAAATGATGATTCTTGTGAGCTCTCGTGGAGAGACCACTGTTTCTTTACCACAGTCACTTGCACCTATCCAGCAGAGCACTAGAGAGAGCTACATTGACGGACAGTCAGTGGAACCTTGTGACCTTTACGTGAAGGATCCTGATAGATGATTGGTTGCAAGAAGGAATGTTTGCAACTTGGGATCAACTATACACCACCAACAAATGGATGGTGATGAAGTTAGGATGTTAGTTGAAGAGGTGATCATTGATGCACCTATCCCTCTTAAAACTGATCACATGAAGGTTGTAAGTGATTACAAGAGAAGCTTCATCTTGTGGCCAGTGAAGCTTATGCATGTTTCTACTCCTCTTGAAGCTCCAACCCTTACTGAAGCTACAGCTCCTTGTGAAGTTGTTGATGTTGGAAATTATGCCATAGGGGCTAATCATTGTACTTTAAACATTATTGTTATTTAAAGTATTTCTCCATTTTTGTTATCATATCATTTGCATGTTTATAATGATAATTATATCCTTGGATGTATCATAAAGATTGTCCTAAATGTCCCTGATTGGTCATATTTGGGGAAGCAAAGATGAAATAAGACCAGTATGACTTTGATAAGGTATAGAGATATAAATCAAAGTGTTAGGCACTTGTAAGAGTACAAGGTACTGGACCGACCCACTATGAGAAAGCTGCATGGATTAAGTCATAAGCTTATCTCATGTATAACTACATCATAAGGCCCTTTGACCTGAGATCATCATGGATTCCTACATGAGAGCCGTTGATTTTTGACCTAGTTAAAAGTCACCTTTGACCTGGTGGTGATAAAGGCTTCGATCGGGATTAGTGGTTTTCATGCAGTGGAATGTGAATGGTCAAGATGGGATTTGTCCCTCACATTTATAGAGAGATATTACTAGGCCCCTCGATGAGTGAGTCTAAGAAATGGATGGCCATACTACGATGAAAAAGAGTTTCTATTTCAATTGTTAGACTACTCAATAATCGAGTAAGTAATGGTTAAGAATGGGAGGATGACACTATCCATGCTTCATCTTTGACTAAATTATCGCATGACAAAAGGGACATGACATGGTTGTATGATAGGATGCATTGTTTCATCGATCCTCATATGAATTGGGTAGTTATGATGTCTTGCTAGAGGTCACTTGCAACTTGTGGGCTCGTACAATGTTGGCCCGCTACCAATTTCATGTGGGCCTACAAGGTCGTACACAAGAATAGCTTAACACAAGCTATAATATCTAGATTCATTAAATCTAAGACATGTCTAAGATTCAATGAATACAACGTTTTATCTAGGGAGGATGTGCGTGTGTGCGTGTGTGTGTGTGTAAAATATAAAATAATAATAATATTATATATAGATAATAATATTATTATGTTGTATTAGTTTTGTATTTAATTTATTTGATAAATTAAATAACTAAAACTAATTGAGATATCGTATCTCATTTAAATTTTGAAGATTGATATCATATCTAAGATCTGATTTTTGAAGATAGATATCATATCTCAGATTTGATTTATGAAGATAAATTAAATCAACTGGCTTTTAATTCGCATTAAATAAATAGATTGGATTAAATTTGTTAGACAGATTCAATTTCCAATTCAATTACAAAATTAATTAAGATTGATTTTGAATATTTGATGCAGCCCATTAGGGTTATAAATACCCTTAGGCTGTGAGTAATATGATCACACATAAGAGTGAAAAGCCGTAAAGAAACCCTAAAAGAGAAAGACGTGAGGTGAAAAGCTTGAAGGTGCTAGCATGCTCCCATCTGTGTTGCATTGCTGTTCGATATGGATACCGATAAAAGGAGTAGATTCATAGAGTTGGCTTCTAACTGATTGAAAAGATGCACATGAATATAGGAAATGTATGGTTCTAACTAATTCGATTTAAACGCCGTTGATAGATCCTCTTATTAGGATTCTTAATTTATTGGATAAATTTCATTCCGCTGATAAATTTCATTCCGCTGATTCAATAGGAAAGGCAAGGGAGGTATAAGACCACTAAGGCCTTACATTCCAACAAGATAGCCAAAGGTGCATTAGTTAGCCCTCATGTTTTGAAGATGAAAGGCTACATTGATCACCTTGAGAGGATGGGATTTCCCATGAGCCCGGAGTTAGCTATAGATATGATATTGAACTCACTCTCAGAAAGTTATGACTAGTTTGTCATGAACTACAACATGAACAACATGGAGAAATCAATTTTTGAATTGCATAGGATGCTCACAACAGCTAAGCAAAGCATTAAGAAGAAGCCCAACACTGTTTTGATGGTTTGGAAAACAAAGGGTATATAAAATAAAGGCAAGGGCAAAAGAAATGGTAAAGGCTCAGCTGGTAAGACCAATGACCCAAACAGGCCTGAATCTAAGCCTGCAGCCAATAAGGTAAAGCCTTTGAAAGACAGGGTATGCTTCTTCTGCAATGAGCCTGGTCATTGGAAGAGAAACTGCAAACTTTACCTTGAAGATCTAAAAAGGAAGAAGGATAGCGGGGCTATCGCTTCAAGTATCTATGTCACAGACATTCATTTTTCTACTTCCTTTACATGAGTATTAGATATTGCATGTGGTTCACACATTTGCAAAAATGTGCAGGGTCTCAGGGACAGTAGAAAGTTGAAGAAGGGCGAAGTGGACCTACGAGTTGGAAACCGTGCAAGAGTTACTGCTTTATCCATAGGCACTTATGAATTAGTTTTGCCCGGTGGGCTTTTGTTAATTTTGAACAATTGCTTTTATGTTTCTACTTTGAGTAGCAACATTATTTCTCTTTCTTATTTGGATAAGGAAGGTTATACTTCCATTACTGGGAATGGTAAATGTTCTATTTATCGTAATGTCATTTATTATGCTGATGATGATTTGCATGTTGGTCATTATTTGTTGAATTTAGAACATCCTAATAATGGACATATATGATGTAACTACCAAAAGGATTAAGTCAAATGACTTGAGTCCAATCTACCTATGGCATTGTCTTCTAGGCCATATAAATGAGAAACGCATTTCAAAACTCCATTAATATGGACTTCTTAACTCATTTGATTTTGAATTATTTGATACATGTGAGTCTTGTTTATTGGGAAAAATGATAAAGACACCTTTTACTGGGTATAGTGAAAGGACCACTGATTTATTGGGCCTCACACATACTGGTGTGTGTGTACCAATAAATATATCTGCCAGAGGAGGTTACATGTATTTCATTACATTTATAGACGATTTTAGTAGGTATGGATATATCTATTTAATGAAACATAAGTCAGAATCTTTTGAAATGTTCAAAACATTCCAAAATGAAGTGCAAAACCAACTTGGCAAAACAATTAAAGCACTTCGATCTGATCGGGGTGGTGAATATTTGAGCTAAGAGTTCATTGACCATCTTAGGAGTTATGGGATCATCTCACAACTAACTCCTCCAGGAACGTCACAATGGTCGTTCTAACTTCTCCAGGTTCACAATTTTTACTTTGTTTTCTTCGATTTATTTAATTTTTACTTCTTCAACTTGGAAAATTATAAGATTGAAGTATCAAGATCATTGATCATTCTGCGTTATTCTCGCTCCTTCTCTCCCTCTCCCTCTCCCCTATCTAGGGCTTAATGCTTTCTTAACTTGCCTTTATGAAACTGGAGCTTATGAATTTTTTATGGTATAGGTAAGCATCACATTTATTGCAACTAGATTCAAGCGTCAAGAGGGAAGTGATTGGAGATCTTTGCAGGTATGGCTGAACTCGTCCTCTTCATTTATGCTCATCAGTTGTTCATTTATCACTAACTCTATTTTTTTTTGTAATAATCACAGGCAAGTCAGTTAACATATGAAGATACGACTGCTAGTATTAAGAGGAGACCCTTCTCTTTCAATGATGGTGGTTTGGTTGAGATCCCTGAATTTTTACAGAAGAAAGGATGTTCGCACTATCCGTGGATAGTATGATGAACTATGGTGTCCAGTTTTATATATATATATATAAAAAGGGACTTTTAAGACTAGTTTTTTATTTACATCCAGCCTTAAAAAGACTTTTAAGATCATATATATTTTCACATCCGGTCTTAAAAGTCCTTTCTTTTTTTTTTTAATAAAAATGTACTTTTAAGAACGGTTTTTTATTTACATCCGGTCTTAAAAGTCCTTTTTTTTATAGAAAGAGACTTTTAAGACCTCATATTTTAAAAATGCAGTCTTAAAAGTTTGACCTTTAAGACCTCATATTTTAAAGGTCCATCTAAAAAGTATTTTTAAGACTGGTTGCATATCCGGTCTTAAAAGTAACAGACTTTTAAGACCGCTTGGAAAGAGACCGATCTCAGATCCAGTCTTATGAGGCTTTTTCGTCCGGTCTTAAAAGTCTTTTTTGTACCGGTGGTAGTTGAAAGGAAGAACCGTGTACTTACCGAAATGGCTAGAGCTTTGCTAAATGAAAATCCAACCTTACAAGTATTCTAGGTAGACGCAATGAGCACGACATGCTATGTCTCAAATCGAGCCTACATTAGAAAGAAGCTCAACAAGACTCCTTATGAGCTCTACAAGAATTGAAAGCCTAATCTGAGTCATCTGCATGTCTTTGGTTGCAAATGTTTTGTGCACAATAATGGTAAGGAAAATTTGGGTAAGTTTGATCCAAAATCAGATGAAGGTATCTTCCTTGGTTATTCTAATCGTAGTAAAGCATATAGGGTCTTCAATAAACGTACACGTTGTGTTGAGGAATCCATTCATGTTGTGTTATGTGAATCACCACTTGACAAATCTTTAGATGGTGATGAACTTTCTCACAAGAACTAATTCTTTTCAAAAAATTCTTCCTCTGATAAAAACAAGCCAGAAAATGTTTTTGAAGTTGATCCTCAAAACGTTTTTGAAAATCTTGTTCAGTCTGATCAACCTAGAGCTTGGAAGTATATCAGAAGTCATCCTCTGGACCAAGTGATAGGCAATATTAATGAAGGAGTAAGAACTAGACAAGGAACCTTAAATGAAGTTACTTTTTCTGTGTTCATCTCCCACATTGAACCCTCCAAAATTGATGAGGCCCTCTCAGGCAATGATTGGGTCATCGCAATGCAAGAGGAATTACATCAATTTGAGAGGAATCAAGTTTGTGATTTGGTACCTAGACCAAAAGATCATCTGGTCATTAGCACTAAATGAGTATTCAAGAACAAACGAGATGAATCCGTAATTATAGTTAGAAATAAAGCTAGATTAGTTGCCAAAGGTTACAATCAGGAAGAAGGAATATATTATGAGGAAACATATGCTCCAGTGGCTAGATTGGAAGCTATACGAATACTCTTAGCCTTTACATGTGTTAAAGGTATTAAACTATATCAAATGGATGTCAAAAGTGCCTTTTTAAATAGTTTTATTTAAGAAGTATATGTCGAACAACCTCCTGGATTTGAAGATATTCATCATCCTGATTATGTGTTTAAGTTGAAAAAGGCTTTGTATGGTTTAAAGCAAGCTCCTCGAGCTTGGTATGAAAGATTGAGTAAGTTTCTTCTTGATCAAGGATTTGTAAGAGGAAAGGCAGACACAACACTCTTTATAAAAACTGATAAACTGAGTAATATTCTAATAGTTCAAATTTATGTAGATGATATTATTTTCGGATCAACTAATGAATCTCCATGCAAGGATTTCTCTAAGTCTATGCAGGGTGAATTTGAAATGTCAATGATGGGAGAACTCAATTACTTTTTTGGCCTTCAAATAAAGCAACGTAAAGATGGTATATTCATCTCTCAGACCAAGTACCTAAATGATTTACTGAAGAAGTATGGTCTTGAGCATTGTAATGGAGCAGATACACCAATGAGCTCAATTGCATCATTAGATGTTGATGAAAAGGGAAAGACTTTAACATAACAAGATACAGAGGTATAATTGGTTCTCTACTGTACCTGACAGCGAGCCGGCCTGACATTCAGTTTAGTGTGGGAATGTATGCAAGATTTCAATCCGGTCGAAAGGAATCACATGCTGAACATATTAAAAGGATTTTTAGATATCTTGTGGATACAAAGGAATTAGGTCTCTAGTTTCCTAAAGGTTAGTCAGAGCATCTGATGGCATATTCGGATTCTGATCATGCTGGATATAAAAATGATAGGAAAAGTACTAGTGGTCAGTGTGAATTATTTAGGGGTTCATTAGTATCTTGGTTTAGAAAGAAACAAACTACTGTAGCAGTATCTTCCACTGAAGCAGAATATGTTGCTGCCTCCAGCTATTGAGCTCAAGTGTTGTAGCTAAAGCAACAGTTATCTGATTTGGGGATTCCCTTAAAAGAAATTCCTATACTATGTGACAATACAAGCACAATAAGTCTGGCAAAAAATCTAGTTCAACACACAAGGACAAAGCACATAGATGTGAGACATCATTTTATTCGTGATCATATGCAAAGGAAATATATTAAAGTGATGTTCATTCCCACAAATCTTCAGCTAGCTGACATCTTCACCAAACCGCTGGCCAAAGAACCATTTTTATTTATCCGAAGGAAATTAGGAATGGTAAATCCAAATGAATTGTAAGTAATCTAATTTCTCATTAAATATTATGTTTTAATGATAAACTAATACTAACTTAAGCATCAGAGTTTCTTGATTTTAGTGTGCAGGGTGTCTGATGGATGATTATAGATTATAGGGTGAAGGTGCAATTTTACCAACAAATTATTAAGGAAAGAGCATCTGACACAATTAACTATTTAGGGTATCTTAAATACAAAGGAACAATTAAAAGAGGAAAAAAAACACAACACCATCAGGTTTGAGGTAACAGACGTCTAGCTTGCTGAGATTAAGTAATTAGTCTAGTTTTTTCATTTGCTTTCTGAGAGTGTGGCTATGACTAGGGGAACACCAGGGTAGATATACAGAGTAAGCAGCGAGAACGAGGACATAGGTCTAGCAGCTGGATCATTCTCCATTCCTCCATCATCACCGACACCCACCTCCATCGCCTGCGATTTGAGCTCTTAACTCCATTAATTCTTGTGACATGAATAAAGAAAGGAGAGACGCGAACTGAGAGGAGCTAGAAGCGTGAACTCCACGACCATCATTTCTTCATTCCATCGACCTTCCCTTTTACCTGACGGTGACGGTCAGAGACAGAAGCAGCACTGCGAGTTCTGGGTTTCCGACGAGTTCTCACCACCACCTCCCTCTCTCTGCCATTTACCTATTACAGCCACCAGTCATTCCCTATTCTTTGTCATTACAGATTCCTTCCTCTGTTCAGATTCACTCTTCACCATTGACGCCACCTTTCTTTCTTCAACCACCAATAAACGCACACCCACACCACTTTCCACCATCTTCCGTAGTTCCTTTGCTTCTCTTTCCCAGATAGAGTCAAAACTCCAATTCCAACCAAACCTTACCTACCAACATATTTATGATTCTATGCTACTTTCACTGAAAGAAAAGAAAAATGCGAGTAGAGATAGAGTCTTTTTTTTTCTTCTTCTTCTTCCAACAAATTTCTCTTCATAACATAGTCATAGAGATAGTGCTTACTTTACCTTGTATTGTTTTCTTATTTTAAAGTAATTGGTTACTCAGTTGACAAAATCCTATTTTTAACAAATTTCTTTCTGTTTCGATCTGTCGCTGTTGTGTCTCTAAAGCTTCACCGACGACAAATGTGACGATGGTTGAGGGAAGAAGGTGGCCGGCGCCAATGGTGGTCAAGGCGAGAGTCACTGGCGACCAAGGAGGAATGGTCGAAGGTTCTGAGCTCTAAGCTCTGTGACGCCCCCTGTGTATCCGTCTCCTTTGCGGCTCTGCCCTGTGTTTTGTGTTTCTAAAGGATGAAGATGATCCCCAGTGCTCAGCTTCCTGCCACATCTTCCTTTTCTCTTTGAGCCACGTCATCAACTCCAGTCAAAATTTTCTCCCACACTGATTGGTTAAACGACAGTTATATTACAATTGACGGTGTTGTGTTTTTTTGCCTCTTTTAAGTGTTCCTTTGTATCTAAGATACCCTAAATAGTTAATTGTTCATATGCTCTTTCTCTAATAGTTTGTTGGTAAAATTGCACCTTCACCCTATATTATATTATATTATATCAGATGTTGGTAATTCTCGAGTATGAGGTTTTATTCTCGAGAATTTATGTATTATTCCTTATCAAACCATAAAAAAATTCTCACATATATTCTCGAGAATCAATAATGTACTCTCGAGAATTAACGAGACTTCACAAAATGCAAAGTGATCCAGTGTGTACCAATGCAAATCTAACACCCCATTCTCGAGAAGTAATAAGTAATTCTCGAGAATTAAAGAAATCCAGTGGGTACCTGTGCAAGAATCATACTCTATATTCCCTACTATGCTTGAATTCTCAAGAAGGACAACATACATTCTCGAGAATTATCATGGATTTTCAAATAAAGATTCATATCTGTTCGCTAAGAACTTTCAAGAATTGCAGTAGCTTAAATGCCATTCTAAAGGTCTATTCTCGACAATTAACTTGTAATTTTCGAGAATCATAAGGTCCATTTCTGATAACTCTTCAAAGTCTCGACCATTCTCAAGAATTCACAAGGTGATTCTCGAGAACCATTGGTCTCGTCACAAATTCAAATGCCTGTCACACACCCATTCTTGAGAATCACAGATTGATTCTTGAGAATCGACTGCTTCCTGCAATATGCTTCAACTGATTTTCCTCTCGCTAAACCTTCAGTCAGTGTCACAGGGTCTTGACCATTCTTGAGAATTCACCAACTGATTCTCGAGAATTGGTGGTTCCCTTCTGATCAATTTTTTTTTTCTTTCCCACACTCCATTCTCGAGAGTCTCTATAGTGTTCTCGAGAATCAGCAACAAAAAAATTCACCTTCTAGCTTAAGTTTTTCTTATTTTCTTTAAAAATTCACCTTGCACTTAAACAATTTATTTGATCTCCGTGAAACTCAAAAACCCTATCATCCCAGTACAAGCCTAAACCCTACCTTCATCGCGATTCTCGTTGCATTCTCTCTGTGCATTCTCTAGAATCCAGCAACCATTGGGTTTCTTTGTTTTCCAAAAATTACATCTCTTCAGACAGTTACAATCATTCAATTCCTCCCATCGATTTCAATTTCTCCTTCATTGTCTCTACATTTTTTTTATTTCACCCACGCTTCAAATCCCCTTCATCCAAACCCAAAACCATGGCCAAATCATCTTCAAAATCATCTGGGCAACCTCTCACAAAGAAACCTCATGCATATTATCGGTCCAAAGGTATTACTATCAATGAACCTAGTCAACTCATTACAAGATTTCAAACTCATTCACTTCCATCTAACAAAGGAAAGAGAAAATCAACAGATCCATCTGCATCTCTATCTCTTTCCAATGAAGACATTGCTTCCTCGGGTGATAGCATTTATTTGAGACCTCCCCACGAAGATTCAGCCAATGGCTTCCATAAGAAGAGATCCAAGGCCATCTAAGATAGGGCCCAAAAGCCTCTTCATCATCCTCAACCGTCGACTAGTGGGATTCAACCGTTGGCTTCTGGGATTTTACCTCCTTTTGCATCAAAAATGGGTCATCATGAAATTCCTAAGTGCCCTCCTTATTTCTGTTACTCTCCACTGGTAATTCCTATTGATCCAAACTTTACGGTTGATTATGGTAGTCTTCCTTTATGTCCTATTATTTGGTTCAATTTGGCATACTTTCAAAAGAACGGTAACTTGGATTTATCTCCCTGGTTGAAACCTTATATGCCTCTGCTTGAAATTCCATTTCCTTATTCCCCTACAATTGTCAAAGTATTCTATTTCAATATGTATGAGGAAAAGAGAAAGGAAGACGATGATGAGATTGTTTTGGTTACCAACCTCAAAGGCAAAGAGATTTAACTTACTACAGACATTCTCAACTTTTATTTTGGTATAACTGATGCACCAATTGATCCTCCCAATTTGACTGATACACAATGCTTTAATATCTTACTGCCAAATGAGACATATGATGGCCAGCCCCTAAAATTCAAGCCTGCTCTAATGTCTGACACTTACAGGGTGATTCATTATCTATACAGTCATAATTTGGTCAATAAAGGACGAAGCTTTACTCATTTTGTGCTCAAAGACTATTAGTTACTTGCCTCTATTGTCTCTTAAGAACTAATAAACTTTGGGAAGTTAGTTATATCAGAAATATCCACCTTTTTCTCCACTTCTGGGATCAATGGGCAGAATACCATTCCTTATCCTAATCTAGTCTCTTAGATTTTTGCCTTCCATAACATCTGGTATCTTCTTGACAATGATGAAATAGTCTACCCTAAAACATTTGGTAAGACTCAACTATTGTATATGAAGATCTCCTTTACTAAGGCTACTACTAAGAAGAAAGGTAAATCATAACAGCCTTCATCCTCCAGACAACCCGAAGGTGATGAGACTTCTCATAATGACAGTCTTATTGTCTTTGCCTCTGCCTTTGCTCCTACTCCTGCCCAGACTACCATTCATCTTTTCATGGCTACTCACATTTCCAGCCGGAAATGTGTGGAAGAGTTAGTTGCAAGGGCTATTGCAAAAGTTGTAGCTAATGTTATCCAGCCTCTCTATACTTAAGGCAATGTTGTAGCCAATGACATCAAGCATCTTCACACGTTGACCAGAACCTTAATTGCCACCACCAAGGATAAGTTTGATAAACTAACCAAGTATATTCAATCCAACTTTCAAGCTTGCTACAAAACTTAGTCTGAGTTCAAGACAGAACTTGAAAATCTTCAACGACAGGTGTATGACTTTGATCAATCCTTGGAAAATCTTGCACTTCACTTGCCTTCTCAAACCTTCCTTATCCCATGCTCTTGTAGATCAAGCTGGACCTTCTGCACCTCCTCCTGAAATCACTCATGTACCATATATCTCTGCTGGCCGCCCTTCTTTGACAGATAACAAAGGGGGAGAAGAAGAAGAAGCCCTTTAATTAAAGATAGATAGCAGCTTTTTGGGTCGATGGTTCTGCTTATGTTTAGACTATGTTAATGTTTTTATTTATAAACTTTATGGATTTTGTGATGAGACTATATGTTATGGATTCTAGTTAAATGGTTCTTAAAATTAGTAAGTAACTTTTTGTTATATCAAAACCAGCTACTCACATTCAAATATTGTCATCATCAAAAAAGGGGAGAATGTTGACTCTCAGTGTTTTGATGATAACAAGTCCAAAGGTTTTGATTTAACAAAATTAAGGATGTTGATTTTAAAGCAATTCTCGAGAATGAGTGAGCAATTCTTAAGAGTGTTTAATCATTTCAAAAATAACGGTACAATTAGCATCTTATTCAAACTCTAGTCTTTATCTCTGGTCACATTAGCAATTCTCGAGAATTGAGACTCAATTCTCGAGAATGGGTAGCTGCAGACATCATACCACAATGTTCCTAAACTAATTCTCGAGAATGATGGAATGATTCTCAAGAATGCTTGAACCAAAGAACTAATCACATGAACATTGTTCTCTCCACCCTTGATGGCTCTCGAGAATGAGACACTGATTCTTGAGAATGCATCTAATGCAAACACATTTGTAATACAATTGTTTCACAACAACGCTGGAGAATTGCAGCAATATTCTCGAGAATGGCCTTCAATTATATGCACATCTTTTATGTGATTCTCGAGAATTGGTCTATTACAAGCATTGTATACCTATATGTAAATCACTTGTACCTCATACTTACCTGCAAAAGAATGTATTAAATTTATAAAATTTTCTATTTTTTTCTTATTAATTCTCTCTATCTCTCCCACCATATCTCACAACTAATAAGTTAGGTATTGGTTACAAACCTGACTTTGATAAAAGAAAACGAAAGAAGAAAACTGGAGAAAAGAATTATTTGAATTATTTTCAAAAATCCATTCATTCTTCAAATCCTTTTGCACATTGCAACTATTGTAATTGTAAAGATCATACTACTTCTTCCTGTTTTCATAAAAAGGAAAGAAAGAGTAAGCCTATAGGAAATTATCAATGGGTGCATAAAGGATCTTATAAGGTTCCTAAGACACAAACCAACCTAAAAGGACCCAAGAAAAGATGGGTACCTAAGACTTAATCTCTATTGTTTTATAGGTTTGTTTTAGAGTATCAAAATCGAACAAATGGTACATTGATAGTGGATGCTCTAGATACATAACGGGAGATCAATCCAAGTTTGCTACAATCAAGACTAAGGATGGTGGCAAGGTAACCTTCGGTGGAAACCGATTCGGAAGGATTGCTGGAATTGGAGAAGTTGAAAACAACGAAGGACCTCAAATTAAGGATGCCTACCTAGTAGAAGGTCTCTACCACAACCTCCTCAATGTGAGTCAAAGCACAGATAAAGGTAACTTAGTTATCTTCGACTTTGAGGAATATTTGATTGTAAGCAAGGATGATCTACTATTAGATTATGTTAAGACCAAAGCCTTATTCAGGGCTCCTACAAAAGATAACTATTATACTCTTAATCTTCCTACCCATAACTTCATTTCTAAAAATTGCTTTATTGGCAACTTGGATGAAAGTTGGCTTTGACACAAGAACTCATGTGAATATGTTTCAACTTGACAAGTTACTGAAAAAGGATTTAGTTATTAGTTTATCAAAACATAGTTTTAAAAATGACATGATTTGTGATACTTGTCAAAATGGTAAACAAACCAAATCATCTTTTAAATCAAAAAATGAAATCTCAACTAATAGGCCCTTTCAACTACTCCATATGGATCTAGTTGGACCAACTAGAGTAAAAAGCCTTGGTGGCAATTTATATACTTTAGTCATAGTTGATGATTTCTCAAGATTTGCATGGATTGTATTTTTATCTTTAAAAAATGAAGCATTTGATCAGTTTGTTACTTTTGCCAAGAAGGTCTAAAATGAGAAAAGGTTCTCTTTGGAGGAATTCGTACTGATCATGGTGGACAAATTGAAAATCATGCTTTTAGAGAATTTTGTGACAATATGGGAATTGATCACAATTTCTCTACCCTAAGGACTCCCCAACAAAATGGTGTTGTAGAAAGGAAGAATCAAGTCCTTACTAAGATGGTAAGGGCAATGTTGAACAAAAATCAAACCTCCGAAGTATTTTGGGCTGATGCTATAAGCAAGAATTGCTACATCTCAAATTGAGCTGTACAAAAGAAGAAAGCCCAATATAGCTCATCTACACATTTTTGGATGCAAGTGCTTTGTGCACAATAATGGTAAGAAGAATCTTGGAAAATTTGATCCTAAGTCTGATAAAGGTATATTTCTTAGTTATTCTAATAGAAATAAAGCTTATAGAATATTTAATAACCGTACTCATGTTGTAGAAGAGTCTATTCATGTTGTATTTTATGAAACTAAGTCTAACAAACCTTTGGATGATGATGATGAACTCAGTGTTCAAAATCAATATATTTCAAAAACCTCTTCTGTTTTGGTAAATTCTAGAAAACCTTTGCAAATAGAACCAAAAGTTGAAAATGATTGTGAAAACACTGATCAATCTCAACCTAGATCTTGGAGATACAGTAGGAGTCATCCACTGGACCAAGTTAAAGATGATGTAAATCAGGGAGTGAAAACCAGACAAAGTACCTTGAATGAAGTTACTTTTTCTGCTTTCATCTCAGAGATTGAACCCTTTAAGATTGAAGAAGCCCTTTCAGACAATGATTGGGTGATAGCAATGCAAGAGGAGTTACATCAGTTTGAAAGAAATCAAGTTTGGGATTTGATACCTAGGCCTAAAGACCATTAATTATTGGCACTAAATGGGTATTCAAGAACAAATGAGATGAATCTGGAATCATTGTCCCTAACAAGGCAAGGTTGGTTGCAAAAGGATATAATCAAGAATAATGAATTGATTATGAAGAAACTTTTGCTCCAGTGGCAAAATTAGAAGCCATAAGAGTTCTTCTAGCCTTTGCATGCATTAAAGGATTCACAATTTATCAAATGGAATGGTTTTATTCACGAGGAAGTTTATGTTGAACAACCTCCTAGATTTGAGGATAATCATCATCCAGATCATGTCTTTCGGCTTAAAAAGGCTTTGTATGGTCTTAAGCAAGCTCCTAAAACTTGGTATTAAAGACTTAGCAAATTCTTTCTTGATCAAGGATTTTTTAGTGGTAAAGTAGATACAACACTCTTCATAAAATGAAACAAGAAAAATGATTTATTAATTGTCCATATATATGTTGATGATATTATTTTTGGAGTAACTAAAGTCACTTTATGTGAAGAGTTTTCTAAGACAATACAAGGAGAGTTTGAGATGTCAATGATGGGTGAATTGAACTACTTCCTTGGTCTCCAAATAAAGCAAAAGAAGAATGGTATCTTCATATCTCAAACCAATTACCTACGAGATCTTCTATAGAAGTATGGTATTGACCAATGCAATGGAGCTGACACTCCAATGAGTTCAACCACTACCTTGGCTGCTAATGAAAAAGGGAAATGATTTAACATCACAAGATATAGAGGAATGATTGGATCATTACTCTACCTGACATCCAGTTCAGTGTGGGAATTTGTGCAAGATTTAAATCTACCCCTAAAGAATCTCATACCGAACATGTGAAGAGGATATTCAGATATCTTGCAAACACAAAAGGACTTGATTTGTGGTTTCCCAAAGGACAAGATGAACACCTTGTGGCTTATTCAGATTCGGACCATGCTGGATACAAGATTGACTGAAAGAGCACAAGTGAACAATGTGAGTCCTTAGTGGTGCTCTGGTATCTTGGTTCAGTAAGAAACAAAATACAATCTCATTATCATCCACCGAAGCTGAATACATTGTTGCATCTAGTTGTTGCACACAATTTTTGTGGCTCAAGCAACAACTTCAAGATTTGGGAATCCACCTCAAAGAAATACCAATCCTTTGTGACAACACCAGTACAATCAACTTGGCAAAGAACCCATTTCAACATAAAAGGACCAAGCACATTAATGTTAGACATCACTTCATCAAAGACCATGTCCAAAAGAAGGATGTCAATGTGTCGTTCATTCCCACTCATCATCAACTTGCTGACATCTTCACAAAGCCTCTAGCCAAAGAGCAATTTGTGTTCATCAGGAGAGAATTAGGAATGGTAAATCCCAATGAGTTGTAAGTTATCTTCACTTAATGTTACTTTTATGTTTTTTATGACAACAATTTACTAACTTAAGCATTGGAGTTTGTAGATTATGTTTTTGTAGGACTAAGTGAAGATAAAAGGCGACAGTGAGTAACAGGGTATAGGTGACTCAAGTAACTCTCAAATAAACTCAATTTGCTCATTCTTACTTAACTCAAGTCAAACACATTTTACTCAAGTCACATCAAGGAAATCCATTAAAAATGCTAAGTTGTTTGGATAACTCAATTCATTAAATGAATTGTTGGAATCTGTACATGCAGTGGAATTAAAAAATTACGAATCCCATCGAAGGATCCATCAACGACGTTTAAATCGAGTTATAAAAAGAACTGTACCTATGCGAATTTATAAGCGTATCTTTCAATTTGATCTCGTGGGCTACCTACTCGATCAACAAGAGCTGACACTTTGAATCCACTCCCTCTACCGGTATCCACACAAACGGCCTCCAACACCAATGGCAGGGTGCTAGCATCTTCAGTACTCTCACGTCTCTTTATTTTCTCTCTAGGATTTCTCGCTGCTTTTCTAATATGTCTGACAACAAGTCCCGTAGGTTTTTCAAAACCCAATAGGCGTATTATATTTAAAATTAATCCTTATTAATTTTGAAATTTGAATTTGGATTAAAATAATATATTAATTAAATCTATCTAATAGATCTAATCTAATCTATTTATTTAATCCAAATTAAAAACCCTTGATTCAATTGATCTCTATAAATTAAATTTGAGAAATGATATCTATCTATTTAATTAAATCTGAGATATAATATCTCTATTTGTTTTAGATATTTAATTTATCAAATAAATTAAATACAAAACAAATATTATATAATAATATTATAATGTCTATTAAATAATATTATTATATTATTTTCAAATTTAATACACGCACACTCCCTCTAGTCCTTATTATAAGGCACCAACTGCTTTTAACCAACTCATTTATTACTATTTTCTAATTATACCCTCATTTTCAACTAACTTTTTAAATTCTCATCATTAAAGTAGGGGTAAAGTTGGAAATATTTATTAATTCTGAACCAATTTAATGACTTAACTTAAATTCCTTGGTTTGTGAGAAATGTTGGTTGGTGCCTTATAATATGAACCAAAGGGAGTATATATATTCATCCTAGATTAAATACAGTTTTCATTAAATCTTAGATATATATAAGATTCAATGAATCTGGACACTTTTGCTCGTATTGGGCTATTCTTGTGTGCAACCCTGCAGGCCCACATGAGATTGGCAACGAGCCAATACTGTACCAGCCCACAAGTCATAAGCGGCCTCTATCAAGACATTGCAACTACCCAATTCATATGGGGATCGATGATACGATACAACCTATCGTATAACCATGTCACGTCCCTTTTGTCATGCGATAATTTGGTCAAGTATGAGGCATGGATAATGTCAACTTCCTGTTCTTGACCATTACTTTTTTGTTTCTTTCCATCGTAGTATGACCATACATTTCTCAGACTCACTCATCGAGGGGGCCAATTTTATCTCTCTACAAACGTGAGGGACAACTTCCATCTTAACCATTTACATTCCTCTCCATGAAAACCACTGATCTTGATCATAGCCTTTATCATCACCCGGTCAAAGGTGACTTTTGATTAGGTCAAAGATCAACGACTCATCTTGTAAGAATCCATAATGATCTTGGGTCAAAAGGCGTTGTGACGTCATTATACATGAGATAAGCTTATGACTAAGTCTATGCAGCTTTCTCATGGTGGATCGAGCCAAACACCTTATACTCTTACAAGTGCTTATGACTTTGATTCGTATCTCCATACCACATCAAAGTCATACTGGTCTTATTTCATCTTTGCTTCCACGTAAATGACCGACCAGGGACATTTAGGATAATCTATAAGATACATCCAAAGATACAGTTATCACTATAAACATGCAAATGAAACGATAACAAAATGGAGAATACTTTAAATGACGTTAATGTTCAAAGTACAATGACTTTCCCCTAAGACATAATTTCCAACAAACTCACACTTGCACTAAGTGCAATCTTAATTACTCTAATTCTCATTATCCTAACATGACGCTCATATTTTGCTTGTGCAAGCGGCTTAGTAAGAGGATCAGCAACATTGTCTTCTCCTAGTACTTTGCATATCCTTTTTTCATCTATAATTAATTTTTCTGATAAGATGAAAATGCCTGAGTATATGCTTGGTCCTTTGATGTGACCTAGGCTCTTTGGCCTGCGCAATAGCCCCGCTATTGTCACAGAACAGGTCTATTGGATTTAAGATGGTAGGAACCACCCCTAGTTCAATAATGAACTTTCTAATCTAAACGGCTTCCTTAGCTGCATCTGATTCTGCTATATACTCAGCTTCTATTGCAAAATCAGCTACAGTGCTCTGTTTAGAGCTCTTCCAACTTACCACTGTTAGTTCTCTATGTGTTTTGATGATAACTGACAATTGTAAACTTGATTTGAAGTTTGTCTTTGAAAATTGTAAAACCTTCTGTTTAAGGAAAACTCGAGTTTGGGAACTTAAACTCGAGTTTGGGACTTTACAGAAGAATTGCTTATTTTTGAAAAGAGCCAAACTCTAGTTTGTGTATACAAACTCGAGTTTGCAAAGAAACAGAAAGTAATCAAAGTTTTTACAACAATGCTAAACTCCAGTTTACAATGCAAACTGCAAGTCTGGAAGAAACAGAGAGCATAAGTTTTTGAAACACATACAAACTCGAGTCTGGATATCTAAACTCGAGTTTAGCTCAAAGGCAGAAACACTAGATTTTCAACCTGCCTTCAAACTCTACCTTTGATTCTGAGAGACTCCAGTTTACAAGAAAGTTTAAGTGCTAAAAGTTTTAAAGACTTGTAAACTCGAGTCTATGTTTTGGAAACTCGAGTTTACAATCAAACAGAAGTTTCAACGTTTTTATCAAGTTTTCAAACCCTACCTTTGATCCTTCCAAACTCCAGTTTGCTAGAAAGTTTGAAAAAGATTTAAGAGTTGTAAACTCGAGTCTGGATTCTGAAACTCGAGTTTAGGACTATTTGAATAAACACTCGAGTTGTCACCGATATTCTAAACTCCAGTCTCAATTTCTAAACTCCAGTTTACACCTATCTAAGAAAGTTTCAGTAAATGCTGAAACTCGAGTTTGGGTATGCAAATTTGAGTCTGAGTCATACAGAGAGTTCAATCATACTTATACTTTCTAAACTCCAGTTTGTATTTATAAACTCCAGTCTATAAGTTCTTGAACTTAAGGATTATTTCTGTAACAAACTTCCAAACTCGAGTCAGTCACTAAATGACTCGAGTTTAGGCTCATGTCAAAGCTTCATTTAAAGATCAGAGCCCGATAGTCTCCTCTGTAAGAGACAAACTCGAGTCAACCATTCTAAACTCCAGTTTAGAACCTTGCTCAGAATCTCATTGCTCTCTGGATAACCTCCAAACTCAAGTCTGTGTTTGTAAACTCGAGTTTGTGACGAACAGATTTTCAAAATATGATGAAACCACATTGCGAAATCCTCATACTTAGTGTTATTATATCATATTATTCATTGCTACTATTCCTAACATCATTTAATAAGTTTACTAGCAAGTTTCAGATGTTTAAATCCAGGATTTCACCAAGAAAGAAAGGATTAGCTGTAAAGCAAGAGAGAGAAAAGATGCTGTCTACTTAAAGTGCTTCAACTTGGATTAAATTAACATATCTTTAATTACAGCCCACTCTAGCACTGGGACATCAACATTATCTTCACATTAACTAAGTCCCACACTGCAAGAATGTCTACAACAGTTTAGACAAAAGCAGAATCCATCCATCAAGAATATTTTCAGTGGATTCTCAACAGCTAGTTCTGGAAAGTGGAGCTTCAACAGCCAAATTCGATGTGCTGCTCCAACAGTCAAGTTCTTCATTCAAAATGATCTCCAACTACTATAAATATAATCCAGAATCGAAGAACATTCATCCAAGATCATTAGAACAGAAGCTGTCATTTATTAGCCTTCATTTTACTACTTATCTTCTGTAATATCTTGAGAGATTTTTTTTGAGCTTCAGTGTTTATCATTATCTGCTCTTTGAGAGAGTTTGTTTTCTTTTCTAATCACTTGTTGTAAGAATCTCAAGTCAGGGGACTTAGAGATTGGGAATATCAGTTTACAACTTATAAGAGGGAGTGTATCCTAGTGAGAGGATAACTTTCGAATACAGAGTGTGTAACTGATTGTGAGTGATAGTGGAAAACCCCAGAGAGTCTGGAGACTGGACGTAGGTCAAGGAATTAGACCGAACCAGTATAAATCTTTCTGTGTCTTCTCTCACATTCTCTGCTCTTTCCAATCCTGCGATTAATTTCCAGAATTAAGCAAAAGAATTTTTCAAATCCCCAATTCACCCCCCCTCTTGGTGATTTGCTCTGGTTTTCAACCACCATTCAAAACAAATACATATCCAGATTGTGATTTTAGATCATCTTGGTCAGTTTAGAAACTTGCATCTGTGTAACCACTCACATAGAGCTCATCTTCCAATTCACCATATACCAAGAATAAGTCATTTATCCTTGACAGCAGTCCATTGAATCTCACCATGATCTTGTTGATATCTGCTGGTCATACTTAAGGCAAATGTTACATCCAGTCGAGTACATAACATGACATACATGATAGATCCAATGGTGGAGGCATATAGAATCTTACTCATGCGATCTCTTTGATCATATGCTTTTGATTTTAATGTTTCAAAAGGAAAATCATTTTTGTTCACAATCAAACATTCTTCAGAATTAAAAATAACTAAGTTACCCTTGTCGGTGCTCTGGCTCACACTGAGGAGATTATGACAAAGTCCTTCTACAAGGTAGACATCTTTAATCATTCGCCCTTCATTGCCTCTAATCTCTCCAATGCCAGCAATCTTTCCAGATTGGTTTCCACCGAAAGTTACTCTGCCACCAGTCTTGGGAATGATTGAAGCAAACTTTGAGTGGTCTCCGTCATGTGTTTAGAGCATCCGCTATCTATGTACCATTTGTTGGATCTTAGAGCTTTCAGACACATCTCATTAGCTTTGTAATTTTGTCCTTCTTCTTCAACAACTAGACAGGTATTGACTTCTTTTTCTTGTTTTGCTCCATAAAGCATTTCTAGCTTTTCCCACATTTCTTTCGCTGTAGGCAGAGTACATATCAGGACAAACTCTTGTTGACTAAGAGCATTCAGTAATACGAGAATCGCCCTACTGTTTGAAGTGACATTCTTTCTATCTTTGTCATCATAATCTTCTTCAAGCTTGGGCTTTCTCTGACCATTTATGAGCATGGTTGGAAGATAATTCCCAAGTTCAAATACTTGCCATAGATCGCACTGAGATGCCATAATGAATGCCTTAAACTTGATTTTCTAGAGTGAGTAATATTCTCCCCTGAATCCAGAAGGTCTGTCATTCAAAGCTCCATTGGGTAGAATACCATCCATGAGGATCCTTCTTGAGTTGTTAAGCTCTTCTAAGAAGACCTTCCTCTGATACCAAATGTAAGAGGAGCTAAATCACCAAGAGGGGGGTGAATTGGGGATTCTAAAGATTTTCACGATTTTTGCCTGTTTTATAGTGATTGACAGAATGAAATCAGAGAGCAGGGAAGAATAGCAACGCACAATAGTTTATACTGGTTCGACCCAACTCCTTGGCCTACATCCAGTCCTCAGGTGCCCTGATCTTTTCACTAAATCACTTGATTACACACTCTGTAACTCTGAAGCAATTTTCTCACTAGAACTTGCTCCCCTTTACAAGTTGTAATCAATGACTTCCCAAATCTCTAAGTCCCTCGACTTGAGATAACTCACAATCAATCAAATACAATTGATAAAAACTCTCTTACAGAGCAGATAAGATAATCACTGAAACTCTATAGTGTCAACCAACACTCTGTACAAGAAGTACAACAATAAATGAACAATTATAATGCTCTTTCATTTTTCAGTTATGTGTTCTTGGTAGAGACTTGAATGCAGCTCTATTTATACTTAGAGAGACATTAATAACCGTTGCTAGCATTCAATTGACCGTTGGAGAAGTTTCCTTTCAGTTGGAAGCAGTTTAGTCCTTTCTCTCTCTACACTTGTGCTTGTTCCTTGACTTGTAGAATAGAGAGTGGCTTCTAGTCGTTTATATCTATTGGGATTGTCAGTCCTCAATTAAATGAAAGTCTCTTTATCCTTTTTCCACCATGTAATGCTTGGTAGTTAAGATTACAACAATTTTGGTGGACTGCATTTATTACTTCTAACAAGACATTGCTTTGTGTAATAACAGCACCTTTAATCTCTTTGAATCATCTGTTATTAGGTTGAAATACACAAGCAAACACATTAAATATATCTGGTAATGATGATAATTAAGAATATAAATCATTCAGATCATTCCATAAGCATTACACAGATTTCACAAATTTGAATTATCAAAAGGCGCAACCAATACTCGAGTTTGTGCACCAATACTCGAGTTTGTCACTATGCACTTAAGCCTATACTCGAGTTTCTGAGTCTATACTCGAGTATTCTCCTTCCAGAAACGAGACTCGCGATTTGAGCTTCGATGTTCATGATGAACTTAAGCCAATACTCGAGTATTCTTCCAATACTCGAGTTTTGGACTCTTGATGAATAAATATCCAAAACATCAAAACCGGAGTTTTCTCTCTATATTGGAGTTTTAAAGGCTTAGAAATCTCGATAGCTCTCTGTATGGCTCAAAACTCAAGTATGTTTCAACTTCAATACTCGAGTTTTCTCCTCAGTTTTGAAACTTTGGAATTAGTTGTGTAAATGTTGAACTGTGGTTTTCAAAACTGTGGTTCTCAACACTAAGGTTTATAACTGTTTCAATTTAAAAACCTCTTTGCTTGGCTCAATACTTGAGTATTCTAACGATACTCGAGTTTTTATTTGAAAAGCAAAATATTTGAATTCTGGAGCCAAGTTGGAAAACTGTCTTTTCAAATTCCAAACCGTAGTTCTCAAAACTGTGGTTTTCTAAACTGAGGTTTTCTATTTCCAGTTAAAATTGTTTGAAGAGTCACATAGGCCCAAACTCGAGTTTTCATGTCAATACTCGAGTTTTCCTAGATGGAATACTTGCGATGCTCTCTGTAAGCTCCAATACTCGAGTATTCATTTGAATACTGCGATATTGTCCCAAATTAATTACATTGAGCTGTTCTTTGAACTTCAATACTCGAGTATTATTATTAATACTCGAGTATTGCCTCAATCTGCAAGTTTTCAACTTCTTGAGACAACTCTTCACTCTTGATTTCACAATTGATTGTTATCATCAAAACCCATAGAGAACTAACAAAGATTATTCATAATTTCTTGTGATGAATTTAAAGTCCTTAAACTAAATGTTCTATTAATTTCTCTACTTGATAAAGGCCTATTATATTCTAAACTTTTTCTTGGATTTATATTTATGTTTAGTGTTGGGTTATCTAATGTATTTATTCTTAAAGATCTTTGTCCTAATATGTCATTAGTTATCATTCTTCTAGGTGTTCTTTCATAATAATTTATAGTATTATCTAAATCTAACCTTAACATTTCTGGTATAGTAATTTGTTTTGGATCAGTTTTTACCTCTTTCATCACTAGCATAAAACATTTATCTATTGTTATTTTTCCTTTATTTTTATTTTATATTTTATGTTTATTAGAAAATACAAGACTTATCATTGTTGTTATACTTATACTTCTAAATCCTTGTTGTATTTATAGTGAATTTTAATTTTTGGTATATTAGATTTTCTATCATTTCTAAAATACTATCTTCTACCTTGCTAATTATTCTTCCATCTATTATAAGTAATTCTAATAGCAAATCTATTTTACTTTGAAAATAAGCTTTCATCATAATTTGTACTCCTACAATATATATTTATGATATTTCATCTTTAAAAGGGATTTTAAAGTTTTACTTATTATGGTATTCTTAATACTCCTTCCATTAACATTGATTCTATTGGGAATTTCTTTTCAAATACAACGCATTGTGATTTTTATTTTTTCCTTATCCTTTAATATTTTACTAACTTTTTCTAAGAATTTTTCATTCTTTATATTTGCTACTATCGTATCGAAGTCTTTTTTCTTTATTCTATCATATTGATCTTTATTAAATGTTATTCTCCTTTCTATTGAACTTTCTTTTGTATTTATATACTCTTCATATTCCTCAAATTCTGAATTATTATTACTTATTTCATTACTTTATCTTTCTACTGCATTCATCATATTCATATATTCTTGATTTTGGTTTATATATTCCTTTTCTATATTTTCTTCATCTTCTGAACTTTCTTCTATTTCTTCTTTTGACACTTCTTCTTCATAATCATATGTTAATTTATATATTTCTAATTCATTATCTAGGGGTTCTTCAAATTATAATAAATTTATATCTAAGGGTTCTAATTCTAACTCTTCTGCCTTTATTAAAATATTCTTTTTCTTTCTTGATTTTGGTTTATCACAATTTGTAGCAATATGTTCTAAGTCTTCACAATTATAACATCTACATGTATATGATCTTTTATTTTTATTACTTCTTTTCTTCTTGAAATACTTATTAGGTTTAAACCTTCTATTATTTTTAGGATTATATTTTCTAAAAAATTTCTTTTCTGGTTTTTTTTTAATTTATATACATTTCTTCTCTTTCTTCTTCTTGATAACCATTTATCTTGATTACATCCCCATTTATGTGGTTTTTCCAATTCTGAACAATTTACCAATAACTTATTTACTTTATAATATTTAATATTTCTCCATGCTTCTTTATATTTTTATGATAAATATTTTCTTAAATATTCTTCCCTTGTACCCATTGTATCTATTATTCTTGCAAAGTTTGGATCATTTGTACTTTCCATTGCTTGTGTATATTCTTCTACTAAATTTCCTGAGATTAATGAAGGTAATTTTCTATAAAACATATCTATGTAAAAAAAAAAAAAAAATTCTGAATCTATTCTTTTTGCCTCATAATAATATTTTTTATATTCACACATATATTGATTTATATTTGTAGGTTAAAAGTTGCATATTTCTATTTCATGTAAATATCTTATATCTTTTGTAATTTGTGTATATTCTATGTTTGTTAATGAAGTTCCTAAAAATTCATTTTGTTAAATGCGGATGTAATCTAGATAAATGGTTATCAAGAAGAAGAAGAGCGATAATAAAGGCATATAAAATTTAAGAAAAAATATCCAAAAAAGATTTTTTTTTGAAAATATAATCCTAAAAATAATAGAAAATTTAAACCTAATAAGTATTTCAAGAATAAAAGAAGTAATAAAAAATAAAAGACCATATAAATTTAGATGTTATAATTGTGGAGGCTTAGGACATATAACTACAAATTGTGATAAATCAAAATCAAGAAAGAAAATGAATATTTTAATAAAGAAAAAAGAGTTTGAATTAGAACCATTAGATATAGATTTAGTAGAATTTGAAGAACCCATAGATAACGAATTATAAATATATAAACTAACATAGGATTATGAAGAAGAAATGTTAGAAGAATAAACAGAAGAAAGTTCAAAAGAAGAAGAAAATATAGATGAAGCCTAGAAAAAAGAAAAACGAAAAGCCATAGAAGCCTCATCCTTAACTCCTAAAATCACTAGAGGCCCATCTTTTGATTCCTATTCCAAACTTAAATCCTTCAGAACCCAAAACCCTTGTAAAAACAATTGGAAACACGGAATTATCATATCCAAATGTTAAATATGCCTTTTTTTTGGGGGGGGGAGATTTTTGCCCTCCTTCTAGAATCTATATAGATAAAAATATAGATAGATTTCAAATACAAAATATATATAGTAAATTAATTTCAATTTTTTAATTTTAAATATCTAGTTATCTACAATAATAAATTTACTAGGAAATTAAAATTTTTATTTTTGAGTAAAATACTCTAACCACCCTTCTGTTTTACCTTAATTACACAGACATCTCCTCTATTTTGAAAATATATACATCAGTTCTAATCATTAACACTATTAAGGAATATTCTAAAAAGATTCTTCAAGTATATTTTTAAATTACAAAAAATTTAAAAATATGTTGTTTACTAATTTACCCCTCATTATACCAAATCCTTAATTTATCTTTTAATATTAGTGTTCATTAATGATCTATTTAATATTTTTACTAAATTTAATTTAGAATAATTTTTTGTAATATGTTTATGTGGTAAATATGAATAACTTTTTTAAAAATTGGGTAATTATTTTTAAGAATATATGTTTAATGAAATATTCTTAAAAATTTTAAATTATTAGATATTAATATGCGAATCTCATAGTAATATCATTTTATAATTATATAACTTAATTGAGTGTGTGTATAAATATATATTATTGCAAAATATCATCATACGTATTTAAAAATTACATGATAAGTTTCTTAAAAGATAAAAGAGATTAAACATTTAAATTTATTAAGAAAATAAAATTTATAATGATAACATTAATTAAATTTATAATATGATTAATTTAAAAGTATGACAAAAATTTAAAAACATATACTAATTTTTTCTTAAACTTTGAATTTTATATGTGATTAAATGATTTTTTTTAAAGATTACATGATTAATAAGTAATATTTATTTTAAGGAGGAGTATTTTGGTCAAAATAATGAGTCAATATTATGATTTAACGGTCAACTAATGGTTAGATATTGGATAAAAATTATATCTCAAAACTAGAAGGGAGGTTAATGCAAAATATATTTTGATTTTAAGGAATGTTCATATAGATTTTCAAAATAGAAGAGAATATGTCTTTGTAATTTAGAGTAAATATATATTTAATTTTTATATGATAGATCCTACCAAATCGCAAATGGGTTGCGAAATCGAGAAAATGGCGAGTCATTAGGGTTTATAGTTACCTTCTGAATTCATCTTTATGAGCGTTTAAATAGTTGTTATCTCTAAATATTTGCGAGATATTTTAAATCTTTTTTTTTTTCCTCAGAACTAGATATTCTAAAGGTAAGCATCTTAATATCTTATATCATAATCTTATAATTCAGGGATAGGATATTCTTACTACCATTTTTTCTTATTATCAATCTTACTACCACTTTTTCACCGTTAGATCAGAATCTCAATAAGAGAGAAATGATAAAATTAAATAAGATTGTGATCTAACGGTGAAAAAGTGGTAATAAGATTGGTAGTAAGAAAAAATGGTAATTCAAATCAAACCTTTACCCTAATCTTTATATTTAGGAGTATACGGGGGAATAGGAATCAGAATCAAAATTCTTTTTTTTTTAAAAAAAAAAAAAAAAGAGTGCGAGTTAGGGTGAGAGAGAATACAAAATGGAAGCATTTTCCGAAGGTAAAGTATCCTTGTAGTTCTGCAGGTTTTAATCGTGAAAGATCTTATTTCTTTATCTGATTAATTTTTTCTTCTCCATAATCATGTGAAGTTATGCGCTCGTATCAATTGGTTCATGCACCGGGCTGTTAATTACTTGAGAAAATAAGAAAACCCTAATTCTTGTTGAATTTTTATCTTTTATTTTAGCAGTAAAAGGGATTTGATATCTTAGAATTAAGAAAATCTTAATTCCTGTTGAATTCCTTTTGCTTTGCAGAAGCATTTGATTTCTTAGAATTGCGTGGTAAGATTCTGAAATTTTCACAAGCGTCTAGTCTGATTGTTTCTCCAGAAATTAACAGGACGTTACCACAGCCACGTGGAGGAGATGAGGGGAACCAGCAAAAGCAAAGTTGAAAACTTGATTAAGTTTGAAAATCTTCCTAAAAATCTCATGAATTCTCTGCCTTACAGTGATGCGACTAAATTTAGGCTTTTATCCAAAGCCTTCCATTCTCAGTGGCTCTCATGTCCTGTACTTGACTTTGATTACATTTTTCATGAGAAAAATGAAGACTCAGACCACAGATTCTTCTCTTTTATACTCAACACACTTCCTCATATCAATGAGTCTTTGCAAAAGTTTAGACTATATTATGTCCGTGATTCGTTCATGGTCGAGCCTTTCCGCTACCAACATGTAATTGAAATGTTGTTGAACTTTGTTATATGGCTCTCAAGGTTTATGAGTGCGAATGTGAGGCACATTGATCCCCTCCGTCAACTATTTTCAGCTGATTTTGTAACTGTCCTCAAATTCACCGGATTGAGACTTCCAATTGCTGATCCTGTTATATGTTGCCCAGAGTTGAAAAAACTACTAACCCTTCGTCGCGATGGACTTCGCACTATAACCGTATCATCTCCTTGCGTGGACAAGGTTGAGATCCTTGGTTGTATTGGGTTAGAGGGAGTTCAAGTAACCAAGGCAAAGAATCTATCCTGTTTCAGTTTGTCTGGCTATGATGATACTACTATCCTTCCAAGTCCCTTTGACCTTCCAAGTCACTTTGACCTTCCTGCTTGTGAGTCCGTAAAATTTTTTTCTCTACTCTTTCTAAAGGTCTCAAAGTGTAACCTAACGGAACCAGTCACTGAGCAGTTGCATATTAGTCATTGTCACTTGCCTAAGAACTTTAGAATTCATAATTCTAAAGTTAAAGAGTTGAAGATGTTTGAAGTCTTTAATGTAGAGAACCTATTCCTCTTCACTCCCAATTTAGAGCGTTTTAGTTTTTCTTCTAGCATCCTAGACATTTCTAGAAGACAAAGATGTACAATGGATAATATCTCAGCATGTGTGGCTCTCACAGCCTTGGAATTGGAATATCTTCCCGTCACAGACGAGTGGTTCAAGAAACTTGAGCTCTCTGAAGGAGCTCTTACTGTTTTCTTGCTCATCTATAAGGAAGATAGAGTTGAAAAATGAAAAACTTGAGAAATTGACGTTGGCCAATTGTTCCGATTTAAAAGAAGCCATTATTAAATCACCAAAACTGCTCAAATTTGATTATGTAGGAAGCGTTCAAGTTTATCCACTCACCATTCTATCCACAAAATGTAGAGTCAACATGGATTTGCCACAATGTCGCATAGATCCTATCTTATGGTTTGCTGACATGAACCAATTTCTCTCTTGCTTCCATCACATCCAATTCATCTCTATCACTCTTCCTAGAGCGGAGGTACTTAATTGTTTTCTCTTTCTGCCTTTTTAGTTAAGGCGTATTTATTTAAATTATTATGTTTATTATATGATTTAATTTGCTTTTAATTGGTAGGATTTGATGTTCACAACAGAGCATGAGTCTGGAAATAATCCATTCCCATTGCGAGATTTGAAGTATATGGAAGTTCGAACAAAGGATGAATCAGACACTCAAAATGTAATGAAAATGATTGAAGGCTTGCTTTGGTTGGTGCCTAAACCCTTGCAATTGACATTAATTGTGGGTTTCCCAAATCTGCTTGTTACTAAGACCTTGAAGGTATGTTACTAAACTTCTATTTAACTAACTAGTTATCAGCCAGAAACATGATGGTATTTTTATTAAATGAGAATATTAAATATATCACTTTGCTTTTGTCATTAAAAGAAGAAAAGGAAAAAAAAAAAAAAAAAAAAAAAAAAAAAAAACGAGCTACTAACACGAGAACCGGGAATCTTGGTCGATAAGATTACGAGAATACAATATTATTTCACGAGAGTGAGGATTTGAATCTCATTACCAATATAAAGATCTCTTATACATAAGAACCTTTGTAACTCTGACTTGTAAGCCCTGACCTAGCTTATTTTGATGAATCCCCATGATCCAACAAAGAAAAAAATGAAAACAAAACATAAACCTTTCCTCATATTGAGCATGTATGAAGTCGGGAGACATTGGCCTAAACCCTCACTTGGTTTAATTTTTCTACAGATGTACACACACGCACACACACATATTATATGCCTTCAAAAGGAAGTTTTATCCAGTGAACTAAATTTGAAAATATATATTACAGTTTAATTATGGCAAGGAATTGGAGAGCACGATGGATGAAAGTTTTGGGATTCCCACAAAGTGCTGGAGACACTATGAACTCAAGCTAGACATCCAAGGCTTCAACGAATCTGAAACAAGGGACTTGAACAAGTTCTTTGCTCTATATATGCATTGATTATTAACTCAAAAGAGATATTTCAAATTGTGCTTTCTCAATCGGCTTCATAATTCATAAATTACCCCTGCTAGCGGAGATGCTTCATAATTAACAATTTACAACAAATTAATCGTTTTTTCCTTTTGATTTTGTATGCTCTCATAAGAGCTTTGATCATTAGAAATGACAACTATACTCAGCAGTGACTACTATTTATGTAAAACCCTAATTTTCATAATACATATAAAATTGTATTTTGGTAAATAAATTAGCAAAATAGAGGTGAATATGTGTCTTAAACAATTATAATCTATTGATTATATTCTTATCTAAATTTTATTTTGGAATTAATTAACCAAAGGTTAATTATGAGACATTATTTAGGGGCAATAAAATGTGACATAATAACACAAAATAATGGTTATTTTATAACCAAAGAAGGCAAGAAAGTGTGATGGAAACACTAAAGAAAATCAAAGCAAGTTTCCTAAAACCAAGGGCAATTAAACTTCCACTAATTAAGATCATTTGCATAATTCTTCAATATGATTAGAGGAAAATTAAGAGCATCAAAGGGGCTGATATTTCGAAATATATAAGAGAAATTTCCTTTTAGATTTTAGTAAAATTCTAGTTTAATCTAGAAAATTGTAAGGTAAATTTCCTTTCATTTTTTGAAGGCTCCATTTCTTTTAAAACGTAAAATGGAGTGAAAACATGTTGGAGAATAATTTTTAGAATCAATAAATCATTATGTTGAAAGCTTGGAAAATTGTTGGTTTTAAATTCAATGTTGACCTAGAAGTGAATGTTGTGGCTAATATTTTATATATCAAATGAGCTTTAAATATCATTAACTTTTTCATGAATAAAGTAGGCATCTAGGGCTTTCTATTGATATAGAATATGTAACGTGTTGAGTTTCAAACAAGGACTTAGGAATTTTTGAAGTTATACCTTATTTCTGAAGTTATAATTTGAACGTTATTAGGAAAAGATAAGACTGAGATTGACTCATAAATTTTGAGTTCAAGGAATTATTTTCCCCTAAAAATGGACTTGTCAAGGGAAATTTTGGCTTTGAAATCACATCATTTTTTATTTCCGTACAATGAGTTATGATTTTTTTCAAATTGAGTGAAAAATCTAGGCAGAAATGCTGAATTTCAGAAATTAAGGAAAAGTAAGCGTAAAATGAAAGAACAACTCTAAGGGTAAAAATGTCAAAGGAGGTAAAAATAGCCCTTAGGATATTATTTCAAGTGATATGATATCGATAATAATATTATATAAAATATGAAAAAGGAAATAATCCGACGATAATGTTTTATTATACCCCAGAAGTCCGAGGTCGGTTTCAAAGAACTGGTGTATCTCTTAGTAACAACGTGGTAAAAGGTACGTTCACTTACTGCTAACTCTAACTCTTTTGTGTCTTGTATGCCTATATATGATTGTTTAATTCATGAAGTCATAAACAAGATGAGGTCTTGGGTCATGCACTGTGACTAAGACTCGGTCTTAGGTCACATGTGTGTATACATTCAATTAAGTTGTAGATTCAGCTTGTTGTGAATTAGTCATGATAATACTGCATGTATGTTTTCCTAGCATTGAAGACATTTGGATTCGTGGTACTAGTGAGTACAAACACTGTTGACATACATTTGTTGTGTTGTGTACAATGTATTGTTATTATTGTTAACATACATTTGCTATGTACTATGTATTGTTATACTGAATGTAATAAATATATTGTTATTACTTGAACATCATGTTATTTGTTACCTAGAAAGTAATTTGGTCCTGGGAAGACAATGTGGATGAACGAAACCGTAAAGAGACATCAGTTGAAACGAGAATCTAAAGGTTAATAAGGCATAGTTTTTGGCATGAATCTTATTGAGTTGTCTCAAACCTTGGTGCTTAAACTTAGAAAGGATTGGTGTATGTGATTATAATAGTTAGTCATCGTGAAAGACAAAGAGACTCCTACTAGACTAAACATCGGTATGCCCAATAGGTTTAATTAATTGTGTTGGGTTCCACGCTATAGGTCTAGTTAAGACTTGATTTAGTATAGAGCTGTATTTGAGTCTCTATAAATTGTATCACATTAATATTCCTTCAAGATATTTAATTTACCAACTTATGCCTGAACATTTTATATCAGTTACTCACCGTCTAAACAATAATGCATGCTCTATATTCTGCTTTACTCTTACCTGTAGCACAGTCAACTCTATTGATATTTCAAATACAACGTGTCACCAAATATAATAAGTAGTATGGAATTTGAGGTGTTACAATTTAGGATTGAAAGGGTTAGTAGTCACCCAAAGCTCAATGACAAGTTTGTAAACGAGTAACAACTTTCAGTAGAACCAATGACGACTACAGGTTTAATATAGTGATAGTTATTTAGACTTTAGTGTGAAAATTAGGCAGACAAATTTAATGTTAAAAAAGTCCTTAAGGTCTATAGTGTAATTAGTTCATTTTGTAGAACTTATAACAATACCCTATTTCAATGGTCTTGAGGTTTGTTTAATTTGTTTGTGTTTTTATATATAGTTTTTGCTTTTAAAAACCAAAAAATAAGAAGGAAAAATAAAACTTGTTTGGAAAATTGCTTTCAATAAGTTGTTTTATAAAAAAAAACAAGAAATATATTTTTAAAAACTAAAAAATCAAAACAATTTTTATGTGTTTTATTTTTTTTCCTATTTATTATTTTTTGAGGTCAGCCCCTATAACTATTAAACCAGTTGTCACGACGTCACTTTAAAAATAGATTATTTTTTTTTTGAACAACTATTCCAACAAATTTCTTTATTTTTTTGAAAAAACAATTATATAAAACTGTTATGGGGAAAAAAACATAATACAGAAAGATAGAGACCCTTCATATGTCATTCTTCCAACTAATAACCGGTTATTCTTACATGTATTCTTTTCTCTCTCCTAATTTCAATTGAAGTCACTTTAGATGATCATCTTCAGCCCCTTCATATTCAAGTTGTCAGTAAATTGTTGTGTCAGAGGCAGCACTAGCGATACTTAAGTTGGAGATTGAATCCGGTGACAAATGGTGATGGGGAAAGCTGGTGAAGGGAATGAGTCTACAAGAGTGAGAATCATCCTCTGATTTACACGCAATCATATCAGGAAAAAAATTATAAACTTTTGTCAATAAATCAAGGTCACAGGATGATATTAGGAAAGTTAAACTTTGAAGATTTTAAAAATCAAACTTCTAGTGGAGTGGCGGAATCAGAAAATATTTTTAGTCTGGGCCAAAAAAAAATATGTTGAACTATTTATTAAATAGTATTACATAACATTAAAAATATAAATAAATAATAACCAACAATTATAATCAAAACAAGATATAAGATGATTACATTTTCCGTAGGTATCTTAAACAAGAATTTTATTTTCCTTTTCCAGCTCAATGAGTAAAGAACCAAATATTATCCTAAAGATATCATAAACACAATCATGATAATGATATGTATAATGAAATTTAATAAAATTAACACTTAAATACGCATTCCACCTACCTCAAAACAAAATAATTGGAGAAATTAAAATAAATATAATATGAACCCCAAAAAATATTTTTAAAAAACATAAAGATCTAATTAAATTTCAACTAAGCAAATATATAAGCTTATAAACTATTTCTTAAAAGAGAAATTCATTATGAAATTATAAGACAACCAAATAATAAACCCAAACTAATTAAAATTAGTCATTAATCATCCTCTACATATATATAGTCATCTATGATAAAAACTCAAAACTACGCCAAAATCATTATTCCAAAATTTTCACTATACACAATATTACTCTCATTAGAAAGAGTAAAATACGTAGAATAAAATATTTAGTTGGGGCCAAATTATTGGCCAAAATAAAATATTATATGATACATATATATAAATATATAACATAAAAGAAGGCCAGTTGGGGCCAAGCTGGCCAAAATGTGGCTCCGCCACTGTTCTAGTGGAAGACTGAGTAAATCACACAATTTTTTTTTTAAGTTGCTACAATAAGCAGCCCTAAACAATGAAAGTAGACAAAGACCTGGTCTACTCACATGACTCAGACTTAGAAAACCCATTCCCTCTTTTTAATAGAAAAGAAAAAAGAAAAAAAAAAAAGCCCATTCCCCTTTTACTCAGGTTGAATTGGGTTTGTGTACCGACCAGATTATCTCTAATAGAAATGGGTGAGATACTTAATTAAATGAAAGGCCATTGTACTTTCTACTAGTCTACAAGGCAAAAATTGAAGTAACAAGCAACTTCACAATAAATTAATTAAAACTCATTTATGCTTTGATTAGTTTTATTAAGTGATTTTGCATTGTACGCAGCGTTACACGGTACATATGTGAGGGGATTTTTTTGTTGTAGTGCAAAAGAGCCTTTTTTATTTTTAACTAAATCTTTAAGTTTTCCAAGTCATTCCAACTTCTATTTAGTCATAGAGACCTTCTTATTGATATTCTCCTTTCTTCAATGTTCTCTCTTGATCATTCTTAATTGTTTATACTTTATATCTACATTAATATATAAGAATTAATCAAAGTAAAAAATAAATGTAGTGCGCAAGCTTTTTACTCTGGATAATGGCATCTACATAAAACATCATCAAAACTAATCATAACCAACAGAGTTTTGAAAACTTGAGTTTATGTCAAGCAGAGAGCTATGCTCTATTTCTTGAACTTGAAATCTCTATTTAAGTTTTTGAAAACTCCAATTAAGTTTTGAAAACTCCAGTTTTGAACTTTGTGAACTTAACTTATTTTCTCATCAAAAGTTAGAAACTCGAGTGAGTCACTACATGACTTGAGTCTGATCATATGTTCAAATTGTGTTTCAAATCTCAAATCATGATGGACATTCATAAAATGAACCAAACTCAAGTTAGTTACTTAATGACTCGAGTTTACCATTGTTTCAAAATATATTTCAAAATCTTAAATTACGATGGTCATTCCTAGAATGAACAAAACTCTAGTTTGTTTTAATAAACTCGAGTTTTCGTCACACAGTTTGAAACTCTGACTTTTGGAAATCTGCAATTTGATCATGTTTAATTTATATACTTCACTATTTCAATTTATAGTATTCCTTGTTATATTTGATCAATTTGTTCAGGAGTTTTAGATTAATTTTGCAAGGATCAAGGTGAAATCAAATCTGGGTTAAATACAATTAATGAAGAACCAAGAACAAGCCTAAACTTTCTCCTCTATTCCAATGGTTTCAACTCAGACTGTTAAAGATCATCCAGATCACTCTACAACGGTCAAATGAAGTTTTTGGAATGGCAAGAATGCTGGAGAATCAACTACAACAACTCTATTCTAGATTTCTAGCAAAGAATTGAAGAAACAGAGAAAAATACATGATTGACATATTCCAGATGTCAAGCTAAATATTGAAGATTCATAGAGAAGAAAATGCAACGGCTAATTTCTTTGGTTGACTACAAATACTTAGGAAGACACGAAGAACAAGACGCAACAATATACGATTATAATAGATTACATTCTTATTTGATTCTTTGTTGTGCATACTACTATTTGAACGTCATATCTACTCTTTACGAGAGTTTGTCTTTGAAAATCATTTGATTATGCATTTGAGAGAACTTAAGGTTGTGGAACCTATAAGTTGGGTTATTTAATTGCAAAGTGTAAAGGGGAGCAAGTCCTAGGTGTTAAGATTGCTTGAGAGTTACATTGTTGTAATTAAAGGTTATTAAGATAATTGAAAATCCCAGAAGGTATCTAGGGACTGGATGTGGGTCAAAGATAGGACCGAACTAGTATAAATCTTACTATGTCAATCTTTTCTTCCATTGTCTTTTATATTTTGTTTTTCAATCTAAACTTGGGTGTTTCTAAAAGAATTTTTAAAATTCTCAATTCACCCCCTCTTGGTTATATCTTCCATTTATAGCGCAGACCAACTGAGGTTATGTAATCAATGTGACTGAGATTTCCCCCAGATAAAATTACACTAAAACCTCTCAATTTCTTTACATATACTAATTGGGATTTGTGTGACTTGCATAGGATACGATGGTATTGAGCTAAGAACTGATTTGGCGAGCATGATTCTCCCTGCCATAGATAGCGAACTGGCTTTCCACAAAGAGAACTTTAACTTTACGTTGTCTATAATATACTAGAAGGTTTCACAAGGTTTCCTCTTTCTAGATAAAGGAAATCCTAAATACTTACCAATCTCAATAGTAATTCGCATATGAGTAATATCTTGTATACTTTGCTTAATTGAACTTGAGACTTCAGAGAGGAGAATAAAGAAGACTTGGAACCACTAACCTTTTCCCCCGAGGCTTCACAAAAACTTTTCATACAAGCCATGATACACACTGCTAGAGTAATTCTGGCTTCTCAAAAAGCAATAGATCATCTGCAAACATAAAGTGTGAAATCTCAGGCCTTGCTTTAGCTAACCGTATAGGTTTCTAAGAGCCCTCTTCCACAGCATCACCAATAATGTGAAGTCGATCAATGCATAAGACAAATAAGTGAGGAGATATGGGATCACCTTGTCTTAAACCTTTATAAGAATGAAAGAACTCAGTCCTGTCACCATTCTATAAGGCGTTATAAGAAACATAGGAGATACAATTCATAATTAGGGTTATAAAACAAGGTTTAAAACCCACTTTTGTAAGAACACTCCTTAAAAAAATCTTACCTCAATATATCATAAGCCTTCTCCAAATCTATTTTTAAGGCCATTAATCCTTTCCTCCCTTTAGCTTTATTCATCATATGAAGAACTTCTTGGCCTATAATAATATTACATTGAATGTGTCTTCCCATAATGAAACCTGCTTGATAGAAAGATATTAGCTCACCCATCATACTCTTTAATCTAGAAGTTATAACCTTTGTCACACATTTATAGTGGACTAAACAAAGAGATATGGGCTGGAGATGACTAACCATGTATGGCTTGTTTCTCTTAGGAATCAATGCAATCAATGTTTTGTTGGCATCCTTTATATAGACATTACCCCGAAACACTTCTTTCACAAAATGACATGTTGAAGGACCTACAACATCCCAATTTGCTTGGTAAAAAATGGGAGAGAATCCATCAAAGCCTAGTGCCTTATAAGATCCCATAGTGAAAATAGCATATCTAATCTCCTCATCAGATGATTCTAAGCTCACAAAGCTTAACATATTAGCATCAATTCTAGGAAAAGTCCTTCTCGATTGAAATTTATTCCCTGGACTACTTCCATGCTGAAAGAGGTCCTTAAAAAGGGAAATAACATGATTCTTAACTTTTTCTTCCAGATCAATCCATTGCCCATTATCATCTTCCAGAGATAACACTATATTTCTTCTTCACCTAGTTTTTGTCTTCAACTGGTAGAAGTGAGTATTTCGATCTCCCTTTGAAATCCAATCTAATTGGGATTTTGAAACCATTTTATTTCCTTTGATCTAAGAACCTCACCTAATTCTCTTTGCAATTGAGATTCTAAATTGCACAAAAAATTAGAATAGGGATAAGCCTTGGACTGTTGAATACCATTTAGGCGAGCAAGAATGGAACTCTTTCTCCTTTCTACTAAACCAAATACACTACTATTCTACTTAGTGACAAAATCCCAAAACAAGTCTAAATTATATGATAAAGAACACTGGTAGGACCAATTACAATTAAGGAAGTTCTGGAAGTCGTTGTGGGTTAACCACATTGCTTCAAAATGAAAAGGTCTCCCCAACCTAGAATCAACCTTATTACTACCAATAAACATCAACAAAGATTATGATTATAGTAATCAATTCTAGGAAGTACCTTGAAAAAGGAGTCTAGAAAATAATTCAAGAGTGAACCATTAGCAAACACTCTATCTAGCCGCTCATATAGACTAATGCATCCTATAATCCTAAGGCCTTTCTAGGTCATCTTAGGCTCAACCGATCCCATATCAACCAAACCACATTCATTGACGTGATCTTGAAACTACTTCATACGGTTGAAATTTCCTCCTCTTCATCCAATTCGCTTGTCAACAGTAAGGATGTCATTAAATTCACCTATAATACACCATGAAGCAAGGATACCTTGTGAGATTCTTAGAAGATTGGCCCACATTTCTGATCGAAAATTAGAGTGTGGTATGGTATAGACAGTTGTTAAGAAAAAATTAGGAGTCGCCGGAGATTGACAAAAAAGATGGAAGAACTATTAATTTTCTTCGAGGACTGTAATTGTGATTATGGAGCTCTTCTACGCAACGGCTAATCTGTCGAATCTACCTGAGCTTGGGATGACCCGCACCAAATCAAAACCCAACGACAATAAAGACTAGAAATGAGAAGCATCATTAGTCTTGATTGCCAATAACACTAATAAATAGGCTTAGGCCTACGACAACGCAATTTTAAATTCTAGAGAAGGCCCTTACCATACCCTCTGGTATTCCAACATAGATGATAATCCAAAAAAAAAACAAAAAATTAAAGGAATTTAAGACCTAAAAACTTGATAAGAGTTAGGTCTCTGGAACTAGTTCAACACTGCTCATCATATTTTCAATGGGCTTACAAACCAATGGATGCTCCATAGTTGACCCAACATCCATAAGCTCGTTGTCTTCCTTACTTGCCTATGCAGCGCCTAGATTATAAGGCAATGGAATGATACCATTTAGGCCTTAAATATTAAGCCCATCATGTCTAGGTCCCTCTCCCATCCTCACTGTCAAAAAATAATTGTCTTCTACATTATAGACTCTTAAGCCCAGTTGGTCTCCTCCCTTGAAAACTCCTGTAAAATTACTCCCTTCCATTAGCTTTCCTCCCGCCAGCTCCCTTGACCTTTTATCCACATGCCTTGTAATATCCCGGATTTTGAGATCTTGAAGCCTCCATGATATGAGAAGATTTATTATGGACTTTGGGCCTTATTATTATGCAATTGCTCTAAGCCCAATCAAGTTAACCTGGCTCATTGTCAAATAATCCATATTTTAATAAGAATGGAAGGATACTCATGTAAGCGGACTGAAAATCATACTCCCATATTGTGTCAACACATTTTCCTCTCTCTCTGAGCACATAAGAGCAGTAGCAGTTGAGTAATTTTAATAAAAGTAGTGCTTGGGAGTTCAGTCATCTTGCTGCAAATAAGAACTGAGATTGAGATAGAAAGGGAGAGGGAAAGCAAAGAGGCGTTCGCTGTGACTCAGCTTTGCATACTTCTTCTGTGCATGCATTGAGGGCTACAAGAGTGCAACTTCAGCAAGGAATCCATCGAACTGAAGGTAACTATCGATTCTCTTTTCTTTCCAGTTATATCTATATTTTAAGGGAGCCTTAAGAGATATAACCGTAGAAGAAAACCCAAAAATTTTATGCTAGGAAGAACTATAAGAACTGAGCTATGAGGTCTCTTTATTGTATAAATAGCAAATTTGGGGGCTGGAAAGAAGAAGAGACAGAAGTGTGATCCTGAGATGCATGATAAGAGAAAGAAAACCATGATAAACGATTCCAACACCGTTGCCTTAACTCGGCCATGCCATTTCCCACAAACAATGTGCACACAACTGCACCACCCAAGCTCTATCTTGGCAACCACTTCACATAAACCCCACCTCAGCGACATACAACAACCACAACCTACAACTATAAACCCGGCAACATACAACAACAACAACAACAACATACAACTACATGATAACAACCCACAACTACGAACTCGGTAACTACCTAACAACATACAACTACAACCTACAATACAACATATAACTACAACTACAACTTACAACTACAACCCAGCAACTACACCACAACAACAATATACAACTACAACTTGGCAAGGACAACAACATACAACCTATAACTACAAACTCAGAAACTACAACACAAACCTTACCTCAACACATTACAACTCGTTACTTCAACACACAATAGCACAACCCAGCACTCTCTAGGGAATCCAGGGAGAGAGCTCGAGAGAGAGATATTAGGAATGTCCGATGTCCCAAGTGACTAAAGCGATAACGTTTATAGGTATTCCAAGATACCTCTGCTGATCCCGGCACTTCCGAGAAGGACTTAAGGACGTAAGACCGAGTTAGGTAATTGTTATCTTATTAGCATGTATGGTTGTGTTCTTGTATGATTAGCCATGTCTGCTTAATAATTGCATGTATGTATCCTAGCTATGGATTGGGGCTACGTGTCCCGTAGAGCTGCGTGTTCTACAAACAGGGCTGCGGTCCTTAGCCGATAGCTACGGTTATGGCAAGATTCATTGTATTGCATATTTATATATGCTTACATGTACTATGTGGTCAGTAATGCTTCATACTTACATATAAGATTAACTATTACCCCAGGCTCTCTTCAATGGAACTCCATATTGTATCAATGAGACAAGTAGTGGATCGGGATCACGAAGCAAGACGCGGCTATAAAGAGAAGAGGCTTTGTGTTTATTATTTTTAAGCCGGACCATATTATAACTCGGTTGTAGGTTTCCTTAACTCGAATTTTGTACTTTTGTTTCCCTATCCTGAACTTACTGTGGTAGATATTTGAACAGGATGGATGAATGTATATATGTAGTTATTCCGAGTTGTAATGACTAAGTAGTTTTCCTGAAAACTTATATTTCACATTAAGTCGTCTAAATCATTTCAACGTTATGCGTGCTAACTTTAACGAGTAAGTGGCCCTAAAGGTTAAGCATTACATGCCTGCTTTCTATTAGCTAAACCTCTGACATTTCTTGTGTCGCCTTATTATCATTAAGCACATTTGAGACGCGGCGCTGAGGCTCTGTTTTCTTGCCCCTTTTGCACTCCATACCTTCATAGTGGTCTTAGGAATGGTTTGTATTGCTACTGTTATTTCTTGTAGAGGAACCTCAGACGTGCCCACTATGTGATAAGGTAGGACCACATTGTCCTCTTCTGCCAAAAGTGAAAACCCCGATCCTATCAAAGGCTCTTTGCTACTATCGCTCTATTTTTCCTTGCTCCAGTGAGGGCGTCGATACTTCTGGAGCACCTTCAACTAATTTCCAACCTTATCCTTCTTATTCATATCATCCCTGACTTCACTAAGAGGAACCTCACAGTCTACCCTTAGAACTACAGCACCTTTCTGCTCACTATTTTTCTTAGGGCATAGCTCTTGTTAATGACCATAGATGCCACAACTGGAACAGAGCATACGTAAACCTTCATACTCTATATAATAATTTTCCCCATCCACTGTGAACCTTGACATAATCTGCTTAGACAGATCGACTACCACACACAACCTTGCATAATGACCCCTCACTACTACAAAAAACCCAAAAACCATCCTAAATAAGACCCAATTAACGTCCTTTTTCAGAGGGCGTCTGAGCGAGGGTAGTTAAAAATTTTGACTTTTGGCGTCCTAAATTTAATTTAGGATACCTTATTACTTTTTTAGAAAAAAAAACCAAGCAGATTGAAGCCCAGGTAGATCTTGCCATCTTTTGAGCAGATCCAGCGAGGGGAGACGATGGCGAGGGCAGATCAGGCAGGAAAATCTTCTCCAGAACAATAAAAATCCAGATATCAATTAATACGACAAAAATTCTTCTCAGAATCTAGAACTGATATCAATTCGCATAAATTCTTCTCAATTAACAGAAGAATTGAGTAGTAGCCAGGTGTATATGTATAAGAGAAGAAAATAGAATGATTCAAAATATTCAAAGCATAGTTTGGAGAATATGCAGAGCAGAAAGAGAATACTGTACGAACCAAGATTATTTGATGAAACTCCATTTTTTGAGCCTTTCACAGTTGTAGCGTCACTGCAAATGGAAATACCGTCAAGGTTAACAAAGAAAACGCCGAGGGGATTGAAACAAAATCACAAAATTTCTTCCCTTAAAGTAAGACTGATACAATAAAGAAGGGGTGAAGAAAACGAAAAAAGGAAAGGAGAAAAAGTAAGAGGAATACGCAGAAATATGACTTCGAGTAGCTCTGTGCTTGAGGATGGAAGCACGAGACTTGAGCTCATCAGCTTTGAGAGATAAGCCTTTGTAGGAGTAAAGTCTGGCTAAGTCAAAGAGAAGAGAAGCCGATTGAAGCTGTGAAGATTGGTGGGAAGAGCTTAGGGTTTTGAGATTGGGAAGAAGAGATTCGAGGAAAGAGATGGCGCTTTCGGTGTCTCTTTTATATCCTGAGCGTGATTTTTGGCGCCCTAAACTTAATTTAGGGCGCCTAAAATATATTTTAAGCGCACTAAACTTATTTAGGGCGCCTAAAATTAATTTTTTGGCGCCTAGAGAATTTTTTGAAAAAAAGTTGGCGCTAGGGTATTTTCCTGGCCTAAGTCTTAAAATTAATTTTAGGCGCCCTAAAGTTATATTTAGGATGCCTGAGTCTCTGCCTATATTTTTTACTTCCTTTTTTAAAATAAAGACATCTTTTGGGGAAGTAGTATCCACTTTTTATAGTAGTGCCTTAACTGACAAGAGGTATTGATATCAACTTAATTTCACTGTTTCTCCAATTCTATCACCAATAAGGATAGAGCTTTTTTTATCATAGTATTCAAGAAAGATACTCGGCAATCGAGTCCAGACAACGGCCTTATCAATTTTTTCTCCAGCTGAATTAAATTGAGGCTCCCATGGTCTCACTATTAAGTAATGATCATAAATCATCCAAGGGCTTCCAATAAGTGCATTCGTGAAGTCATCTCTGTTTGAGAACTTAACTACATAATAACCATGTCCTATATTAATCAGCTTTGTAACTCCACGTTTAGCCCATAAGAATTGAACTCTTGCTTCCAGGGCCTTGTAACCAATACTTTTTCCCAGAAGCTTAATAATAACAGAGTTGTTCTAAGCTTTGTACATTCGGTTCTTCATCTTTGTGGAAAAAAACAAAGGTTGGGAAGTTCCTCAACGGATCTTCTATAGTCTTGCACAATGGTTCATCACCATCCAACATGGTGTCATTTGAGATATCATCACCATCACCTTCCATGATCGTTTCCGAAACATGTTCTTCTTCCTGATGAACTCCTTTAAGCTTGTCTGAAAACGAGGGAGATCCTTTAAGCAACTTAGTATCCTTCCCTTCCAGTTTAGGCCGAGCTTTATCCACTTGCGTCACATTCTTGATTTTCTTAGAACTTCTTGTCAATAAGTCCTCCTCTTCTACAGACGAAGGAATGAGCAAGGAATTGTTGCCAGCAAGAGCGAGAGCATGCAATGAGACGGAAGCCATTCCTCTATAGCAGGTAAAAAATAAAAAAATAATAATAATGGTTTGTGCACTGAGGTGCAGGAGATAATGTAGATTGAATCGTGGGCTGTGGGCTACTGCGGTCTTACAGGCAGCATGATTTCTTGCTCTCGTTTTTTACTTGCATTATATTTGTTTTATTTGAACTTGTTTTCTTTGTTGATTTCTGCTGTTGGACTTCACATCTACTTACACCGGTATGTTAGTTGTTGATGCCTTTTTTTTTATGTATCCTTTTATATACTTACTAATAAAATCACCTCTTACAAAAACTAAACGTTTTATCATATTTTGTAGTCAGCTGGAAAAAAAAAAGATCTATAAAATAAAACTAGTTAATTCTCACGTACTAATTAAATTAACTTAATCAATCTATGTCTCAAACCTACTTTTATTTTTAAGTTTAATTTAATACTCACTTTATTTGCTCCTCTTTAATGGGAAGATATGGTATTTATAAAGTCATTCGATATATACGTTGACGAAAAAAACATATAGTCATCTCATACGTTTAATAGGGGCATATTGAAAAATCAAATTCCTCTACGATTTGGTTATTTGTGTTTCATAAAGAGGAACGCCTTTTAATTAATTTTAACCCTCAAATAATTTTATAATCAATGGGATTAAGAAGCTTTTTTTTTTCTTTGGTTCATATGACAATAACAAAAGTATATCTAACCACTTATTAGTTAATTTTTTGATAAACACCGAATCAAGTAAAGTGTATGGCTTAGAATAACATAACTGTTCCTCAAATAAAAATTGTAATAAACAAATACAATATCATTAAATTTTTATGCTTGAACTTATTCCTTTTCTGGGAGTGTTTTCTTTTAAAGACACTCCAATTCCTTTCGCAGGCTCATAAAGATGTTCGGATCAATAATTGAATAGCCAACCTTTTAACATTTGAACAACTACTCCTTAATTATCCCTCCATTCATCAAATGATAAAGTAACGAGCATACTATATAAGAATTAAGAAATATGAGATATTAAAGATAAAAGTATAGAACTTTATCAAGTCATATTATATAGTTTTTGCATATTCAAGAGCCAAAGGATGACTCAAGCTATCACTTTCCTCTTGGTATTGTATGCCTTCATGCAATAACTTGGTCTTATTAAAAGATGATATCTTATCTATAACATGAAGATATCCTTGCATATAATTTCTTTTTAGAAAAGTTAATAACCTTAACATAAAGGAAAACAGGATTTAAGATTTGACAAAATTGAGAATCACACCTCTTAATAATCATTGTATAAGGCTTTTGTACGAAGATTTGCTGAGGTTCATAGAAGTACTCTTTATAGCTGCTTGTCCTATGCATGCTATCATAGAATTACACTTTATAAATATGGCCAAAAAAGTGACGTGGATGTCAAGTGGGCATGTCATCTAATCATATGTTAGTCGAATAACTATTGAAGGGCAAAATGGCCCTATTCTTATTACTCACACACTACCCAACAAAAAAATTATTATTATTATTATTATTATTATTATTATTATTATTATTATTGTTATTGTTATTGATGGAAATTCCATCAAAAAGTATATTTCCTGAGGGAATTTTTTCCGCAGGTAATTTCCAACAGATTACCAACATTATTTCAGAAATTCCGTCGAAAATTATATTTACCAAAGGAATTTTTTTCCGCTTGTAATTTTTGACGGATTACTGATAGAAATTGTGTCACTAATTTGTCGGCAAAATTACCAACATAATTTTTTGACAGAACAATTCCATCGGAAAATATAATTTCCAATGAAATCAGTGATGGAATTCTCCGTTGCTAATCCATCGGTAATTTACTGAATTTTTTTTTTTTTTTCTTGGAGTCGAAGTGATATTGCCCCCATTGAAATACTTCAAAACGCCTATTGCTCATTGGTGAAAATTCCAGAGGGCATTGTCGCCTTTTCCCCTTCAAAGTTTAAGGTATATGTATACAAAAATTTGAGAGGGTATATGTATAAAAAAAAACAAAGTTTAAGGGCTATAAAATTGATAATTTAGGGTTATTTGCATAGATTTAAAAGTTTAAGGGTATTGTTAAAGTTAAAAGTTAAAAAAATTATTTATACAAGATTATAAGTGCTGGAAAGTTTTGTGTAATTTAATCCAAATTTAATAATAATAAAGAATTAAATATCATTTTTGCCACGGAAGTTTATCCTAAGGAGTATTGGTTACCTTAAAGTTTTTTAGATCTCATTTTTGCCCTGGAAGTTTAAAAATAGAGCAAATATGCCTTGGAAGTTTTTTTTAGGAGTAAATTTGGTCCAGAAGTTTTTTTATGAGGAATTTTGCCTCTAGAAGTTTACAAAGAAGAGTAACAATTCAACGGTCAAAATCAACGAATAGGTAATATTAATACGTTTTTAAACTTTTGGGGTAAAAATGAGAGCAAAAAAACTTCCGGGTAACCAATACTCCTTAAGGTAAACTTCTAAAACAAAAATGGTATTTAACCCAATAATAAATGGGGGAGTGGGTAAGAATGATAGCAAGGCCCGAAGTTGCAAAGGCATTACAAATTAGTCAAAGAAGAACAAATAATTTAACGCATTAAGAAAAAAAAAAAAATTGAAAGATCACGCGAATGCCATTTTCAATGGGCTTCCTCTTTAATTTATGTTATATGTGTTCATTATGCATGGTTCTAATAAGTAATAACGAGTGGAATATTTTTTGTCTTTAAAAAGTGACATTTATTTAATAGAGGTAACAATAAAAAGATTGGAGTAAAATTTTAAACAAAAATAATTTATTCTTTATATTAAAAATTACCTCTATGAGAAAGTTTGTTCCTTATGTTTAAGATATATTTAATGAATTAACCACTCTTAGTTCCGATGAGTTGATTGAATGGATTGATTTATATTTTAGACTGCAGGGAGTAGTTTTTAGTTGTTATCTATAATTGTTTTACCTTTTACGTCCTCGTAGTTTACACTTTTTAAATTTTATCTGTATTATTGAAATTTTAGCAATATTATGTTAAAGGGAATACAATTATTTTCATCCTTACGATTTGATCAAAGTTTTCATTTGATTATATTTTGAAAGTTTGTCATTAAGTTATCTAAATCTATATTTTTTTTAATTTAATACATTATATTTGTATCAATATCTTGTCATTTATATTACAAATTACAAGCATTTTGGCCAAACATTTTGGCTGGTGAATCACCTGATGATGCTAACTTAAATGTACAAAGTATGGTATGTGCACATAAATTTTCAAGTTTAAATCCCTTTTTTTTATGAATCAAATTTAAAACATTTTTATCTAAAATAAAAGGTTTCAATAAATTAGAAAATAACGAAGTACTTGGCATCATATTAACTAAAATTTTGTCAATGTAAACATTAATCTTTATTAATATTATTTTGACTTAAAAACTAATACGATTTAATAATTGTCAATAATATGAATTTATATTTTATATTAATATTATAATAGATTGATTTCTCCTTTGGTTTACATACTCATCTGAATAAGATTGCAGCCTTTAACAACTGAATGCTTGGAACTTTATACAAGTATTAGCAAATTTAGGGGTTACAATTTGTAGTAAAAGGAAGAATATAATGACGATTAAAAACTTTGTAAAATGATTAATTTAAATTAAGGACATATCTAAATGGTGGAATATGGGATTAAAAAAAAAACTTAAGCTTTTATCTAGATATTTAGGATTATTTTATAAGGATTATATTGTTTGAATAAGGATATTTTGAATATTCATTAGATTACTTAGGATTTTAGTATTTTTCTTATCATTATATTATCTTTATTAAGATTATTTTAGATTTAATTATTTGGAATAAAAATAGGATATCTAGATTAGCTAGATATTTCAATAATTATCCTTTAGAATTAAGTTAGATTTAGATTTTGAATTTAAATTTTTAAATTTTTATTATTTTCTAATCTCTATAAATAGAACTAGAACTTTCAATTGTATTGAACTTTGATTGATTGAATAAAGAGTTTCTTTATCTTATCTGTTCTCTCCCCTCCCCATCCCTCCCTTCTCTTTCCCCTCTTTCCCTTACCCCAACCCTTTTGAAAATATTTTCACATCTTAGTAAAATTAGTATGTATGACAGTAATGAGTAATAAACCAATAGTCAATTATTCAAACATATATGCTAGAAATATAAGAGTTTAGGGAAGAGAATATGCAAATTGTGATTCATCCTGGTTTGGTCAAATCCACAATAATCTACATCCAGTCACCAGGCTTCTCCTAAGATTTCAAATATAGTATGTTTCTCAAGCTTTAACTAGGTACTTGAGAACCATTACAATCCCACAAGTTTAATCAGGCACTTGTGGAGCCATTTACAAATTTCTTGCCAAGATACTCCCCCTTACACACCGTAAGGATACAGCCTTTATGATGAAAGATTACAATCAATCTTCTTTCTCATAAGTGAATAAGATGAACACTAAATTACATTACAAATAATCTCACTCTTTTTGGTAAACTATATGATTATTGATAAATGGAGAGTAAGTGATACAAGCATCATAGTATTGACATTTTGATAGTAAAGGAATAAACTCTTGTCATTGACTTCATCAATGTTTTTCACTTAATCTTTCTGTCTTGAATGAGTCTCCATTTATAGTCTATGAGGATCATATGACCATTGAGTAAATCCCTCCCGTTGTGTGTATTGGTATATGATCACTAGAAGTAGCTGTTGTAGCATCTGTGCATTCTCTCTATTTTGTCTATCATTTAACTTTATTAAATGACTGTTGTGAGTGTTCAAACTTTCCATTAGAGAGATATCGGAGTTGTTGACAAAAATAGAGATTAAATCGTTTTCGCTTCACTGTTGCATATCCGTAGACGACATGCCTTTGGTCTAATCTAGAATAGCATAGGTTAGATTCCTTTGACTTTCACTAGAATGGGTTGCTCAAAAATATAATAATTTAAACTGCTTTAACTAAGTTTCCATGGGTGCTTTGTTTTTGCGACAACATTTAATGCTTTTGACACAAATCTTACTTAATGATGATTTGTATGTAATCTATCAAGTGATCATCTAAAAACTCATTAATAAACATGATTAATAGCATTGAGAATAATAGTGAGTAATAATTAGAAGTTACTAATTGATCATCAGTCAATTTAAATTTACGAAGATGAAGGACACAGGTGACACTCGAGTGTTGTTCCTTAACACTAGAGTGTTGATGAACTTTCACTATAAGAATGGTTTTGAAAACAAAGTTCAGTTAAAAATAGGTATTTTCTTCCAGACACTCGAGTATTGGAATTCCACACTCGAGGGTTTTATACCAACACTCGAGTGTAGATGTTTATGAGTGGTAGAACACTAGTTAAAAAGATAGAGATTGGAAAGAATAAGCTGGCCTCTACCAAACACTCAAGTGTTAAAAAATTACACTTGAGTGTCATAAATTACCCTTGAAGTGTGTCACAAGCCATTCAGTTCATCAACGAGTATCGTGCACTAACCTTAGAGATATTACCTTAACACTCGAGTGTAGATACTTATACTTGAGTGTTAGCAATATTGTTTCCAAAATGTTTGACTGAGAGGCATTGATATTGTTGATGTTGAAGTAACACTCAATTGAAGATCAATTTCCAAAATCCAATGACTTCCAAAAGGCAAGAACATTGGCAGCATGAAGATCAAATTCCAGTAAGCATAGCATCTTCGATATAGCTCAAAATTTGGTAAATCGCCTATTTCAGAAATGTTTTTAATTATTCTTTCCAATTCAAAAATAATCAACTCCAAATTCATTGTGTGATGAGCATTATGATTGGATTATTGACTGTTGTTATGGACCAGCATTTTTGCAATGTCCTGTCTGACTGTGAACTTCAAATAAATCATATCTCTCTCTCATTTGATCTTTATTTTATGTGATTATGATGTTTTCAAAAAGGTATTTGAGTTTCATATGACACCAATATTAGCTCATTTAGATGTGTAGTTTGAAATATACACCCAAATTACTGAAGCCGTTTTTGTTGTGAAGTATGGTTTCATGTGGCAACTTCTTAAAGTCATAGATCTTTCATAGTAACTCCCTTGGGCTTTATTTTGGTGTAAATATGATGCATTAGGAGTTTAGTTTCATATGAAACTAGTTTCACCTCAATCGGATTTATGATTTGAGAGATATCAGTGAATTACCAAACCTTATACATGTTGAACATGAAACAAAGTTAAACAGAGGTTGTAATTACATACTGTTTAACACTGTCCACTTAGTGAACAATTCTTCACTTGAGTGTGTCACTATAGCATGGACTAAATTTACATTTTGGAAATTCATGGTACCAAACTGTTATTTTTTAAATTTGTGGTACCAAACTATAATTTCTGAAATATTAGCCCCAACCAATTTCTTTCTTCTTCTTTCTCTTAATCAATCCAATTCAATAACTTCTTTGTTCATATTATTCTTGATCATTATCCATAATTGAACTTCATATCTTGCAATCTTTGAATCTATATTAAATATAAGAATTAGTGAATGTAGGAGATAAATATATTATACAAACTTTTTGCTCTTAATATTAACATCTATATTTGACATCATCAAAACTAATCATATCCGACAACTCCCACCACCAACAAGGGCCTCATCCTTAGCTTTGGTGAGATACTCATTGATTTTCATTCCCACTATCTCTAGCCTCTCCTTGGCCGAGGCTCCCGAGTCCCTAAAAGCCTTCACAGTGCTCCTGCCAATGTTGCCATCGCGTTGTCCTAGCTTGGTGGTCAAGCAGCCTTTGTCGAAAAGCTAGTTGATGATTAGTTCGGCCACATACTTGTTAGGATCTTGAAGCAAAATGGTGTCTAATTTGATGGCATTACCTTTGACCAAGGCACACGTACTTCCTTGGCCTTTATCACCCTACGTGCTGATAGCAAATGCGAGTTCATATTCTATAGAAATCCTAGTGCTGATATGCTCTTCAAGCCAGAAGAGGTCAACCTTGAACTCATCAAATTTTCTAACTTATTCCATTATGGATCGATAAGCACGATTGAGCCGTGCAGATCGGCACACCTAAGGGCAGTGGAAGTTGCCAAGGAAGTGGGTGTATGCTCTCTTATGCCCCAAACCTGAGGCTGCCTCTATGGCCTTTGGCCGAGGAGGACCGTAAGAAAATATTGAGCATAAGTGATAAGGTAGATGTGATCAAGGTGAGATAGACAATTATTGTTGCATCACTAACTGACCCGTTTTACATTACTAAATTTAAAATAGGAGTCATACGATTCATGCAGCTAACCACACCACACCAAGTAACATAAGGCCTTTTTTTTTATACACATAGTAGGGGAGGGGGCAGGGTTCGACATGGGGGAGGGGAGCCAAACTCCAATGTTACTAATGTTATTAGATAATTTTTTTCATTTATGATTTACTAACTCAAATCCTCTCTCTCCCTCTATAGAATTTGAGTTATATACACACACACACACACAAATAACTGAATTACCTATATCTAAATGTTAAAAATTGGTTAAATGCAATAAAAATGTAAACATTATAATATATTTTATTTTTTAAAATATCCTTATTTATGGAGGTAGAGAAAGTGAATGAGTGTATATAAGAAAAATATGTGTGTGAAAGACAATTACTGCAGTGATATTAATTCTATAACATTTCATTGGAAAAATGGGGGGAAAAAAGTTAGTAAAATTTCAAACATCTTTTAGATGGATCTTATAAATAGGACCCTGACTATATGCATGATCTCTTTAACTGAGTTACGACATGATTCAAATAATTAAACAGGTTGTACTAAATTTCACAGGATTTTAATGTGACTAAAGTAATTATATAAGGAAATTCCCAAGGCTGTTTGATTTCAAATTGGCTGAAACTTTGATTTAGAATGTTCCGTCTGTTGCATTATACTAGTAGTTATTCATTTTACAGGTTTATCCGTGTTTACTAGGGAAAAAAATCCTACACTTCAAGACTTCAAGTTAGAAAATATTGGTATAAAATTATTATAAAAGGTTTAAGTTACAAAATGAGATAAAATCAGAATTCTACATTAAAATATTTTTTCCAAAAAATTTAATAATCAAATTAGTGATGCATAATAGAGAATGAGTTTAAGCCTAGCTCTGACTAGGTTAAAGCAAAGGGTGGGTTGGGCAACCCGAGGCTAAACCCACAACCCGCTCATTTAACTTTGAATGGGTATGTGTTAGCTCATATCTGTATTTCAACCAATTTAAACATGTGTAAATAGACTAGTATATAAATGGGCGAGCTAACCAAGTTTTGGATAACCCATTTACATTTAACTTGTTTGTTTTCTTTAAAAAAAAAATAGACATAAGCATTCAACATCTATCCAAATTCATCATTATAATTTCGAAAATCCGAATCTATAAAGTTCAATAATCACAATTTATACAAAACAATATAAATTTAGACAAGTATCATGATAACATGATTTTAATGTTCAAACTCCAACTTTTAAATCAAAACATTACAACTACAACTCTACAAGTTCATAGATGAACAAGGCATACTTCTATTGAATAAGGAATGTGATGAGTAGTTAATCAAAATATCATCTTCAGATTTACTTGAAATCTCAAAAAGGGAGGGAGTTAGAGTATGACTTTACCTTATGGAGGAATAAAAAAAGGGGATAAGTAGTTTTTTTAAAAAAAAAAACTAAATAGGTGGGTATAGGCAGCCCATAGGTATGCCCATAGCCCGTCCATTTAAAAATTTAATGGGCGGGTAAGCATTATGGGTCTTTTTGGGTGGGCTCAAAACGGCCCAATTACACTGGGTTGTGGACGGGCTTATGATTTAAGGGTTCCATGCTCACCCCTAGCTCTGACAAAGGCCATAACATCCCATCCCACCATCTCGGACCTAAAATTGTCAACTTTGAGATCATATCACCTCACACAATTTAAAACATATCGAATGAAGAAGTACCAAAATTCTTATAAAACACCTTTCATTTCTCTCCCCAACTATTGTGGGACTTCTAAGATGTTGCAGCTCTGTGTTTAATTAAAATTTGTGATATTGTTATTAGTGCTATTATATTTAAAAAATGATGCTTCAAAATGAATTTATTTTTACGAGTCTTTTTTAGGATTATTTTGAAATTATGTTTTTTGTTAAATGACCTAATTCCTCCCACAAAAATTTGTATTCATTGCCTTAGTCGTTATTATCATTTGATATGTTAAAATCGTTTAATTTCTTATTAAAATATTTTGTCATTTGTATTCAGCAAGAAAATTCACTCAAAATTAGTTATAGCTCCTTGATTGTTGTTGTCATCCTCTTTTCATATATTAATATTTTTATTTATTAATATGTTGTTTTCATTTCCTTTTTTAAAATTAAGGAGATGTAAGTGATTTTGCTGAAAAACTTAGGTCCCGTTTGGTACAGGGAACTGACGAGAGTTCTTGGGAACATAACAACATTCCCACGCAAGAAACATGTTTGGTGCGCAAGCTTCCCATCAACCTCACTTTCCGCCTAGCGTGATCTTCCTTTAAACGTGGGAAAGTGAAATCCCTCCGAAAGTGGCGAGATCTTAGCATCTTCTCGGGAGAGATATTTCATGGGACAAAAAAGCTCCTTAGGTCCCATCTGAAAGTAACGATGTTGTCATGGTGGTATGGAGGAAGACGAAGGAAGATACTGGTGGTGTTAAAGCCGTCAACCCTCCTCTTTCTCTTTTCCTCATTCAATTTATGTCCTAAGGTCCAAAGAGGTCAACGGTGATGGTGGTGTGATGCAAGAGGGTGTTGATGATGGTGGATGAAGGAGAGGTCTCCGACGATAGTGGATGAAGGACAGTGATGGTAGATGAAGGAGAGGGTGCCGAGTGAAGGTCGCAACATTTGAGAAGGCCAAATTGCATTATTGTAATTGTTTCCACCCATTATGCCTACATTCAAGCTTTCCTCGATGAGATCTTGACCCCCTGTTCAATTCACTCAAAATAGAGTTAAACAGAGGATCTCTTCATAAGTGCATAATGCAGGTCATTTCTTACTCCAGTAAAGGTGATTTCTAAAGGACATTGCGCGGGGAGTGTTTTATCTAGGTGTCAAGTTTTAAAAAATTGTGGGTTTCGATTAATCAATTATACTAGTTATATTGCATCAACCCAAACTATCAATTATGAACTATCAATTATTGTTGGGCTTCCACCATAGAATATAAACTTCAAATCTTTATTTTCCCCTTTACATTCGTGTATTCTTGTTTGTAGAATATAAACTTCAAATCTTTATATATAACATGAAAACCACATTTTTCATCCTATCATATACCACAAGTTCACACATTTGAAGTATACAAGTAATGCTAGGCTCGAGTTTACATCAATTCATATGATAAGACTTCATCTCTAGCAAACGTGAGCTCTAGTTTAACATAATAGGCTCGAGTTTGACCAAGTTCAATGGTTGTTAACGTTCGAACGTGATGAATACGTTCGAACAAAGGCACTTTGTTGCATGTTACGTTCGAATGTAAATATTTCGTTCAAACTAAGTAAGCAAAGTTCGAACATTGACAACAACAACTATTATTTGTCTGTGGATTTTATGCACCATTTATGGGGTGTGCTATGATACTTGTATCCAAGCTTTCATTCATTCTTATCTAGCATTTGAGAAGGCCAAATTGCATTATTCTTGAGAATGGCTTGCTTCAACCATCAGACATGATTATGTCCTCCACATGATTATCGAGAATTGAAGAATAATTCTCAAGAACGCTTGAGCAAAAGAAATATTCACTTGATCATTGATCTCACCTCCTTCACGATGATTCTTGAGAATGAGACACTTATTCTCGAGAATGCATCTAATTCAAACACATTTGAATTACACCTACCTCACGGCAATTCTTGAGAATTAAATCATGATTCTCGAGAATGGCCTTCATAAGCAATGTAATATAAAGAATAATCTCCTTATTTTCGATTTGCTTTCAATCATCATAACTTGAAATGCCTCTTCACTTTTGACTTTTCCAATTTTCAAGGGTCGCTTCTCTTTACATAACCAAATCGATCATTCCTATATATATATATATATATATATATATATATATGAAAACCGGAGCAAATCACCAAGAGGGGGGTGAATTGGGGATTTGAAAAATTCTTTTGCTTAATTCTGGAAATTAATCGCAGGATTGGAAAGAGTAGAGAATGTGAGAGAAGACACAGAAAGATTTATACTGGTTCGATCTAATTCCTTGACCTATGTCCAGTCCCCAGACTCTCTGGGATTTTCCACTATCACTCACAATCAGTTACACACTCTGTATTCAAAAGTTATCCTCTCACTAGGATACACTCCCCCTTACAAGTTGTAAACTGATATTCCCAATCTCCAAGTCCCCTGACTTGAGATTCTTACAACAAGTGATCAGAAAAGAAAACAAACTCTCTCAAAGAGCAGATAATGATAAACACTGAAGCTAAAAAAAAATCTCTCAAGATATTACAGAAGATAAGTAGTAAAATGAAGGCTAGTAAATGACAGCTTCTGTTCTAATGATCTTGGATGAATGTTCTTCGATTCTAGATTATATTTATAGCAGTTGGAGATCATTTTGAATGAAGAACTTGACTATTGGAGCAGCACAACGAATTTGGCTGTTGAAGCTCCACTTTCCAGAACTAGCTGTTGAGAATCCACTGAAAATATTCTTGATGGATGGATTCTGCTTTTGTCTAAACTGTTGTAGACATTCTTGCAGTGTGGGACTTAGTTAATGTGAAGATAATGTTGATGTCCCAATGCTAGAGTGGGCTGTAATTAAAGATATGTTAATTTAATCCAAGTTATAGCACTTTAAGTAGACAGCATCTTTTCTCTCTCTTGCTTTACAGCTAATCCTTTCTTTCTTGGTGAAATCCTGGATTTAAACATCTGCAACTTGCTAGCAAACTTGTTAAATGACGTTAGGAATAGTAGCAATGAATAATATGATATAATAACACTAAGTATGAGGATTTCGCAATGTGGTTTCATCATATTTCGAAAATCTATTTGTCGCAAACTCGAGTTTAAAAACACAGACTCGAGTTTGGAGGTTATCCAGAGAGCAATGAGATTCTGAGCAAGGTTCTAAATTGGAGTTTAGAATGGCTGACTCGAGTTTGTCTCTTACAGAGGAGACTATCGAGCTCTGATCTTTAAATGAAGCTTTGACATGAGCCTAAACTCGAGTCATTTAGTGACTGACTCGAGTTTGGAAGTTTGTTACAGAAATAATCCTTAAGTTCAAGAACTTCCAGACTGGAGTTTATAAATACAAACTAGAGTTTAGAAACTGTAAGTATGATTGAACTCTCTGTATGATTCAGACTCAAATTTGCATACCCAAACTCGAGTTTCAGCATTTACTGAAACTTTCTTAGATAGGTGTAAACTGGAGTTTAGAAATTGAGACTGGAGTTTAGAATATTGGTGACAACTCGAGTGTTTATTCAAATAGTCCTAAACTCGAGTTTCAGAATCCAGACTCGAGTTTACAACTCTTAAATCTTTTTCAAACTTTCTAGCAAACTGGAGTTTGGAAGGATCAAAGGTAGGGTTTGAAAACTTGATAAAAACGTTGAAACTTCTGTTGATCGTAAACTCAAGTTTCCAAAACATAGACTCGAGTTTACAAGTCTTTAAAACTTTTAGCACTTAAACTTTCTTGTAAACTGGAGCCTCTCAGAATCAAGGGTAGAGTTTGAAGGCAGGTTGAAAATCTAGTGTTTCTGCCTTTGAGCTAAACTCGAGTTTAGATATCCAGACTCGAGTTTGTATGTGTTTCAAAAACTTATGCTCTCTGTTTCTTCCAGACTTGCAGTTTGCATTGTAAACTGGAGTTTAGCATTGTTGTAAAAACTTTGATTACTTTCTGTTTCTTTGCAAACTCGAGTTTGTATACACAAACTGGAGTTTGGCTCTTTTTCAAAAATAATCAATTCTTCTGTAAAGTCCCAAACTCGAGTTTGCCTTAAACAGAAGGTTTTACAATTTTCAAAGACAAACTTCAAATCAAGTTTACAATTGTCAGTTATCATCAAAACACATAGAGAACTAACAATACATACATACATACATACATACATACATACATACATACATATATATATATATATATATATATATATATCCTATTTTTATCTCCACGAAATCCACTCCTTAATTGATTATGTGAATATGATTATATCTACTGCAGTCTACAAATTAATAGATAAAAAGGGTGCATTCGATGCGATAATAGTAAGTATTATAGCAAAAAAGAATTAACAGAGAGCTAGCAATAGAGAGAGACGCGGCGGTAATACTCAAAATCAGTATATGTACATATTTATCCAATTAAGATTCTCTCTCTCCCCCATAACATGGAAAAGCACGGTAAACATGTGCCTACTGCTTTAAAATCTCTCAAATATGGAAAGTTCATAAATTTTTAATTTCTCTCTCCGTTTACAGCTTTAATTAGATGGTGTCAGTTGAAAATTTTCTCTCAAATATGATTTGTGTGATTCTTGAGAATAAGGAGATTGTTCTCGAGAATTCATTGTCTTCAAAATTGATTCCTAGTTTTTTTTCGGCAGTTTTTACTTCAAGGGCATAATGGAAATTTTATCTCAAGTTCCCACTTAATCAACCCTCAATTCTTCATAACAAACATTTCATTTCCAGTCAATTTAAGTTCTATTCCCATGCCAACCAAACAATTTTATTTTTTTAAGTTCCCTCTTATCTTTCCTTCCCTTCCTTTCCCTTTTTTAAGTTCTCTTCCCTCATTAAATATTCCATGTACCAAACGGGACCTTACTCTTTCTAACTAATATTTATGATCTTCATAGTAATAAGGGAAAAGAAAAAATAAAAATAAAAATCCTTGGAAATAGTAAAAGTACGGATGAGGGCGCTAAATTTCAATATTCCCAAATGAATGGAATATTGAAATGTTGAGAAATTACTTCATTTCCCTCCTTTAGAAAAAAAGAAATCCTCAAAACTCTTGTTGGTTGCCAGTGGCCGAAACTCCAACGCCAACAATTACGTTGGCCCTTGCTGACACCGTTGACCAAAGTGTTCTGGCAACCTTTTTTTTTTTGAATTTCTAAAAACAAAATTAGTCAAGATTTAAACCAACAGAGTAGTTAACTAAAGTAGTAAATATGTTCCCTCTTGCTAAACATTTCTTAATAACTGCTTTTATTTCTCTATTTACTACTCTGCTTTTGCTATTGACTACTTTAACTGGCTTGCTGATGACAGAGTTCCTAATACATTTTTTGAATTTCTAAACTAAGAGTAGTTAAAAGTGATATAGAGAAGTAATAAAAAGAGTCCTTATTATTGACTACTTTCTAATAACTATTTTTTTGACATTCACTACTTTAATTTCAATTTTTTACTGCTTTGGATAGTTGCTGAAAAAGTTCTTAATATGTTTTTTGAATTTATGAAATAAGATTAGTTAATAGAAAAGCTAGAGTAGCAAATAACGAAACAAAAGTAGAATTTTCTAAAAAAAACACAAACGTGAGGCCAATAATGTAATTTCTCAAGATTTTCTAACATTCCAGAATTCTAAATTAGTCCATTGGAACTTAATTACTTGAGAATATTGAAATTCTTCATCCTCATTTTGATTACTTGGTCCTACTTATGGCCCAATTAATTAAAATATTGGCAAAAAAGGCCCTAAGAAAAGTCATATATCAGCAAAGGCTATAGGGCCTTTTCTAGTATTATTTCAAGAAGCGTTAACAACTATATCAGTCTCCGTTAACAATTAAATCAGTATAGTTAACAACTAAATCAACCTCATTAACAACTATATCCGTACAATTTTTTTTGAAATAATACATGCCTTTTCTGACTTATGACATTTCTTAGGGCCTTTTTTAACAATATTTTCATAATTTGGGCTTGAGTGGAATTTTCACTAAATATATTAGAAAAATTATGAACTGTTATTTAAATTTTTAAAAAAACAGAGAAAGGCTAAACTAAAACCCACGCATGCCATCTCCAGCGTCTTCGGTAACATTCTGGTTAGCCATCGTCTTCCCTAACAGAATGAAGGACGACTTCTCAAAGCACCCCCTCCCTCTCTCTGATTTATTTATAGGCTTCTCTTTTAGATGAGATACTATCATCTACTTGACCATTACAGTGCCAGTTTACCCCTACATTTTCAAGAAGAATAGCAGCTAGTATTTACAGTTCAGAGAGGGACGAGCAAAATCTCGAAGCTTTTACAGATTTTTCATGAAACCGGTCTCTCGGAAAATTCTGCCGAAGAATTAATTATATATATAGATATATATAGATGCAAATTAAAACCAAAATCTTCAATTGCTTCAAAACCGATCCCTTGCAGAAAAGCCGATGTAAGACATTATCTGTGTTCTTTAGGTCAAAGATTGTCATACAAGAACACAACTCTATAGGATCTTAGAATATCATGCTTTCACGTTCAATAAAATTAAATACATACTAACATTTTTCCATAATTACAGAAGATCTTTAGCGATAGAATATTTTCTCAGAGTCTTGACCTTCTCTCTCTTATATCTTCTTATGATAGGGATGCGATACAACTTTCACGGTTAAACTCTGAAGGCCTCTTTACGCTCTTTATATTAATATTTTCTGAACGTACGTGCCTTTTTGCTTTATGAGAACTGCACCTATCAACAACCTATCAACAATCACTTCTTTATGGCTTTTAATAACTCGCATACCAAATTACCTTTTTACCCTTTTCTTATTAAATCAAAATAACACTTATTTATACATGAAAGACAAATATTTTACATTCTCCCATTTGGCTCATGTCACAAAGTGTCCCTTCATAATTTAATAAAAATTATCATAATGCGTGCATATAAGGCTAAAGGTTCTATACATTGGCCTCATCATACATCATAATTAGAAATAAAACCTAATATGAGTCATGGCGGTTATATACTATCAAATCGGCATATTTCCTTCCATGTACCACTATATTAGTTCTTCTTCATAATATGATACTTTAATGGAAGTAAACACAATGTTTCGTAACAATACTATAATGTCTTCATTAGGGACAACTCCTACTTTTCAAAATAATCATTTACGCATGCATGCAAAGAAAATATTTTTGAAAAAGCAAGGTGATTTTCAGAAACTTATACCTCATTGAATTCAAAGTGTTAATATTCAATAATTACAATAATGATCCATCATTTATTAGCTGACATAATACCCATACTATACAAGTGACCAGTAAACACTTTGGGCAGTAATCCCTTCGTCAAGGGACCAGCTATCATAAGATTTGTGCTACCGTGTTGTATAGACACTCTATGTTTCTGAACCTCTTATTTAACAACAAAGTATTTCCATTCCATATGCTTAGCACCTTTAGAATACTTGTCATTTTATAAAAGAAGACTGCCACAGAATTATCACATTAAATTTTCAACAGCTTGGCTATACCGTCGACTAACTCAAGCCCTGAAATAACATTCCATAGCCATTTAGCCTGAATCATGGCCTCAAAGCATGCCACAAATTCAGTTTTCATAATGGATGCAGCAATTACTAACTACTTATCCAATCACTTCAAGGTTACTAAACCTTCTATAAGTAAGCATATAACTTTTAGTTCCTTGCAAGTATCTTAAAACTTTATTTGTAGCTTTCTAATGATCATACCAGGATTACTTTGGGATCTTCCAACATCGCAAAGCCAATATCTGGTCTTGTATAAGTCTGAGCATACATTAATTGCTTCCATTTCTTTTTGTTCCAATTCATTTTTAGGACATTGCATGAGACTAAACTTATCTCCTTTCTGAATTGGAACATGAGATGACGAGCAATTTTCCATTTGGAATCTCTCCAAAACTTTATTAATATATGCTTTCTGAGACAAGCCTAACAATCCTTTTGATCTATCACAGAATATTTCTATCCCAACCACATAAGCTGCCTCACCCATATCTTTCATTTCAAAGTTATTGGAGAGAAACTTCTTAGTCTCGTGTAAAAGACCAAGATCATTAGTAGCAAGTAAAATATCATCAACATACAAAACCAATATTACAAACTTACTCCCACTGACCTTCAGATATATACACCGATCAACAATGTTTTCTTTAAATCCAAAGAAAACAATATTATCATTGAACTTAAGGTACCATTGTTTTGAAGCTTGTTTAAGTCCGTATATTAATTTCTTTAATTTGCACACCCATATGCTCCTTTTCTTTTTCTGTGAACCCCATTGGTTGGTTCATATACACATCCTCCTCTAAATTCCCATTTAGAAAAGCCGTTTTCACATCCATCTGGTATAACTCTAAATGATAATGAGCTACTAATGCCAAAATAATTCTTAGAGAATCCTTCTTAGAAATTGGTGAAAAGGTTTCTTTATAGTCAATGTCATCTTTTTGAGTAAATCCCTTTGCAACTAGTCTAGCCTTGTAACGTTCTAAGTTACCAAGAGAGTCATGTTTGGTCTTAAAAACCCACTTACAACCAACTCTCTTACATCCTTTTGGTAATTCAACAAGGTCCCAAGCATCATTCTGTTCCATAGATTTCAACTCTTCTTTCATGGCATCTAACCACTTGTCACCATTTTCACTATTCATGGCTTGTGAAAAAGTAACTGGATCATCTTGAATACCCAAAACGGATTTAGACTCTTGTAGATATACCATATAATCATTAAAAATAGCATATATCTTTTCCCTCTAAGATCCTTTTAATGTTATTTGTTGGTTCTTCTACAATGAGTTCATTCGGTTTATTAACAATAATCTCATCATGAATAGTGGGATCATTCGTTTGTTGTTCTCCATTATTATTAATCAGTTCAATAACACAAGGAACGACAACTTAACATTAGTGCTTCGAGTCATACATATCACCTACTAACATGCTTAAAAAATTCAGACATAATTCATTCAATGCATATCAATGTTCACCTTTGGAGACCCACTAATATGCAACATTCAACTATAAAGATGCTAAAAAATTTCATATAATTTGGCTTGATGCATATCTCAACTAGAAATATTTATCATCTTTGGATGTCTAAATAAAATTATAAATATATGGACAATACCAACATTTATGTTTAATTATCATAAAGACAAATAATCAACCTTTGAGTTGATCCATAACCTTCTTATAATAACAAACTTTTAATTCACCCACAACATAAACATGATTCATAGCATCAAAGTTATGGAAAATTTGAAATATCACACGGGTACAAAAAAGCCTTTTAAGACCGGATAAAAAACGCCTCGTAAGACCGGATGTGTGACCAGTCTTGTTCCAGGCGGTCTTAAAAGTCTATAACTTTTAAGACCGAATGAACGACCGGTCTTAAAAATTTAGACCGAACTTTTGAAATATCCGGTCTTAAAAAGGTTTCAAAATAATAAAAAAAAACATAAATGAAACAATCGATCCCAAATCACCAGATCTAACAACATTTTGAATGTCCCTCCATCATTAGCGATGGAGAACCAAGAGAAGATTGGAAGCAACACCAACAAGAAAAACAAAAAGATGAATACAAAGTCTAGAAATAAGTCTAGATCTACAAAAAAAAAAAATCAAAGGTGAAATTGAAGTCTAGATCTACAAAAAAATCACAAGCTTAAAGCTACCGAATCTGAGCAGGATCCTCTTGTCGATGCTGGCAAAGCTTCAAGCAACCAAAATTGAAGTCCAGATCTGAGTAAGAGCAGTCAAGGTAGGAGCAAATAGACTTAAGCAAGAAGAGATCTGAGTTTGATTTTAAGCCAGATCTATGCGAAGGCGGTGTGGGGGGAGCCATAGATCGAAGAGGAAGGAGCCATCGTTGTCTAGAATCCTCAAAGTAGTATGCTTGCGCCGTTGCTGAGGATTGGAGTTGACGCCATCATAAAACGCTTGAAGCATCTCACTGCCAACATTGCCAAGGATTTGGTTGTGTGGCTCTTAGGACGACTTACGAAGATTGCGAGTAGGTTAGAGGAAGAGAATATCATTCTTGCTAAGGATTTGACCCGTGAGGTTCTTGGGACACTCGTTGAATCTATAACTAAGTAAATGTTATATCGCCAAGAAGACAAGCACAGTCACAGACTTAACGAGTTTAGCAAAATTAGTTTTTTTAACACTTTTAAGACCGGTTGTTTGTAAGAACTGGTCTTAAAAGTATATTTTTAAGACTGGTTGTTTGTAAAAATCGGTCTTAAAAGTGTTCTATATTTTTAAGACCGGTTGTTTGTAAAAACCGGTCTTAAAAGTATATTTTTAAGACTGGTTATTTGTAAAAACCAGTCTTAAAAGTGTGTTCTATATTTTTAAGACTGGTTGTTTGTAAAAACCAGTCTTAAAAGTGTTTTATATATTTGTTGGAAGTTCAGATTTAATTAGTTATAATTAGCATATACAATTATATTATGCAATTATTTAATTAAGTTGTTAGAGAGATTTTAGGAATTAAGTTAGCTGATTACGGTTTTTTGAATTTCATAATTATATTCCTTACTGTAATCCCTAGATTATATTATGCAATTATCTTAATTAAGTTGTTAGAGAGATTTTAGGAATTAAGTTAGCAGAACATAGTTTTTTGAATTTCGTAATTATATTCTTTATTGTAATAGGAACTACCTAGGTCATAAGATTATTTACTTATTAACATTTGTATATAATTCCAATTAAGCAAAAGAATAAAGCATCGCATTCTCGGATTCATCTCTGATCCGCGCCTTCTCAAAATATTTACGAAATTGCCACCGGTCATACTTTTAAGACTATATCTTTTATAATCTGGTCTTAAAAGTATTCTATATATTTATGAAATTGCCACCGGTCATACTTTTAAGACCGAATATTTTATTATCCAGTCTTAAAAGTGTTCTATATATTTACGAGATTGTCACCGGTCATATTTTTAAGATTGGATCCTTTATAATCTGGTCCAAAAAAGTTCTTTATATTTACGAAACTGTCGCCGGTCATACTTTTAAGACATGATTCTTTATAATCCGGTCTAAATGAGGCGGTCTTAAAGCTTTTTTTTTTGCACTAGTGTCACAATAATAATTGGAATTAAAATAATTCATAAGGATTTGGCCACTTTGGTGACTAACAAATTCACCATTCTTAATTCCAAAACTTAAATATTGGACATTTTTATTCACAACATCTAAATCATCATGAATAAGAAGCTAAATGACCCAAAATTAGAGCTTAAATTTGGCCCCAAAAAAATTAAATTCAGCCAAAAATTCATCCCAAAAAATAAATAAATAAAATTCAGCCCAAAACCACTTCGGCCCAAAAAAAATGAACATCCCAAAATTGAGCCCAGAATTTTTATTTATTTATTTAATTTTATTATTATTTTTGTTTTGACAAAAAAAAAACGTACAACCAAAAAATCTTAGCCCAAATTTTTTTTTGGAACAAAACGTACAGCCAAAATAATTGAGCCCATTAGTCCATAAAAATACACAACCATAAAAAACGTACAGCCCAAACAATTCTGGTCTGGCCCAACCAAAAAACCCCACACTAAATATTCTTTAAAATATATTCGGCCCATAACTTTGAAAGAGGTGGTAGTAGCTTAACGGTTAAGGTGTCTTCTCCCAGTCTTTTTTCTTTTTTTCTTTTGCTCAGAAAAGGACGCCGGTTTGAACCTTCCAAGTGCAGCATTTCTTTAATTTCTTTTTAAGAAAAAACGCTACATAAAATGTACCCAGAGGTCTCAAACCCGCGACGCAAGGATGTGAAGCACTTAAAGCTTGATACTTCGCCCAGTTGAACCACGTCCCATTTTGCTGCCCTTTATTGTTTTATTTATTTATTTAAGATAAAACTATCCATTGCACCACAACAACCATTAAATGAATAAAGTAATGCGTCCCTACATTCATTTTATTCATTCAACTTGCACCGTTTCATTTTTTTATTTATTTATTTTCTTTTCCATATATATATATCCCCATGCTAATTTCATAGCCTAAAACTCATGATTTTCCCTGAATCTCAACAAACTATATCATAACATATTTTTTTCTTATTTCTTTTCGATTTTTCCATAAGATTTTATTTTCAATCTTTATCAATCATAACCAACATTCAAAACAATAAATTTTGAATATATACTGAGAAGAAAATAATCACATAATGTTTATCTGTAATTCATATATCAGTATATAATGTTGCAAAAAATAGAAAAGGGCAAAACAACTAATCGAGAAAATTAACAGAGGAAAAAACTTTAATTTGGGATTTTAAGTTTCCATATATCTATAAAGATAATTATATCTCAGATCACATAAACAAAATCTATACCAAAAAATTATAAGAAACAATATAAATATTGGAAATCCTAACTTTTCAACTAGAAATTCTTTTATAATCATATATGGAAAACATGAATTCCTTAACACAGGCTCTGATATCATATGTAAGACATTATCTGTGTTCTTTACCTCCGAGATTGTCATACAAGAACACAACTCTACAAGATCTTAGAATATCATGCTTTCACATTCAATAGAATTAAATACATACTAACCTTTTTCCACAATTGCATAAGATCTTTAGCGATAGAATATTTTCTCAGAGTCTTGACCTTCTCTCTGCTTATATCTTCTTATAATAAGGATGAGATACAACTTTTACGGTTAAACTCTGAATGCCTCTTTACGCTCTTTATATTAATATTTTCTGAACGTACTTGCCTTTTTGCTTTATGAGAACTGCACCTATCAACAACCTATCAACAATCGCTTCTTTATAACTTTTAATAACTCTCATACCAAATTATATTTTTACCATTTTCTTATTAAATCAAAATAACACTTATTTATAGATGAGACACACAAATTTTACCGACGATGGCTACCCTGAATTTTGCATAAAACTCTTCGGTGGGTTTTAATCAGTCTTCTTTGTTTTTATTCATTTAAATAATTTATTTAAATAACTGCTCATAATTTTTATAACATATTTATCACGTCATCTTTCCTAACGAGCATGCCGCGTAAGCCAATTTAATAGAGTTAGTGCCATAGGATAAATTAATATTGTCAAATGTATTTTCAAGTTCTTTTCAAATTTTGGGAGCCACTATTATAAACAGAATAAATTTAAAGGACCAAAACGGCCGGTTTAAAATTTAAAAGACCAAAGTTAAAATTGGGCGAAACTTTGAGTACCAAAAACAATATTAAGCCATTCAAAACGAGGTTTTACTCTGGCACGAGGTTATCATGATACTATGGTTAATACCTTTCTTGTATTAAATGTTTATTCTTTTAATGTTCTGAAAGATAATTACCAATGAAAACTTTAGGAACCTGTTAAGCTTTTACATCATTAACATAAAATAAAAAATCATAACGTGTAAAACTAACAAAATTTATTACGATATACGTTATTTATAAATAGGATATTCTTACTATCATTTTTTGTTACTACCAATGTTACTACTATTTTTTCACTATTAGATCAAAATCTTAATAAGAGAGAGAAATGATAAAGATAGATAAGATTCTAATCTAACAGTGAAAAAGTGGTAGTAACATTGATAATAATAAAAAATGGTAATAAGAATATCCTATCTCATTTATAAGTAATGAAAAATATTATTCACTACTTAAATAGTCAAATTTTATATAATATACCAAAAATTTCACCAATTGTTATTACTTTTAACCGTATCAAGAAATTTCAAATTTTGGTCATTGTTTGTGCTCCATTTTAATTACCTTGATTAGCCCCACACCACCTATGCTAGCATATGTATTTTGACAGAATTAGTTTTAATTTTATAATTTGCAACTATTCAATATATAAGTAATGAATGAATAATACTTATATCACACAAAAAAGCCAAATGAATCAAAAGTAGGAAGTTATTTATTTTAATTTTTTTAATCCACAGAATAGTCATAAGCGATTTGGTTTTTTATTTAGACATTATATCGAAAATTAAATAATGAAAGAATAGTGATAGATTATTTTTGTTTTATATATATTATCCAATGAACTTTGATTGATATATTGATTCATTAAAGGGTGAAGGTCCATTTTGCATCAAAAGTTGTCACAAAATATCAATTTTACTCTAGAAGTATTTTTTGCAATGTCGCCCCAGAAATTTCCAAAACATAATAATTTCACCCCGCCGCTATCTAAGTTAAATTTGACTATTAATTGACCAAATATGCTGAGCTGACAAGTCCACATGTTATTTTTGTTAAGATGGAAATTTGCTCTAAAAGTTTTCACTCCAGAGCAATGTTCCTCAAAAAAATTTTGGGTACAATATTGCCCTTGTTTATAAATCTAACTTGAAAAAAATGAAGTGGATGAAACATGAACTGGCTTGATAAGAATATTTGATCAACTAATAGGTAAAACTTAACTTAGTAATAGCTAAGATGAAATTGCTATGATTTAAAAACTTTCAAGGCAACATAACTCTTAAGAAAAAACTTTCAGGACAACTTTGCACCTAAACAACTACTAGAAAAAAGATTTTTAAGACCAATTGAAATTATTCTTTTAGGTTGGGTTTAGGCTCGATCTTGTATTAACCGATTTAAAAAGTATTTACTCATTAAGATTGTACCTACATCCGATCTTAAAAGTATTTGTTCAAATCAGTTGGTTAGATGATTAGTTTTACAAAGTTTCCATTTATAATCATAATTAAAAAAAAAAAAAAAAAAAAAACTATCTACTCTTTAAACCATGTAATCTCATTCCCAGTCTAAAACATAGACATTTTTTTAATGTACATTTTATTTTAGTTCACAGAACCCCACCTCTGTTTAATATTATTATACCTAAAAGCTACATTAGACAATATAAATTATACAGATAGCCCTAAAAATACAAATGCAATGGATATAAAAAAAAATGACAACTAAGAACCATGAATATAAGCTATGAGATGATTACTTAATCTTAACTCTTACATTAATTTTTTCAAGGGTTACTTTATTTTCTTACATTTTCCCCACCCTCCAAAGGAATTGGATGATTTTTTAGTGTTGGATTTAATTTATGCAATTTTAAGCCCGACATTTACATGTTATGGCTATGTTCATATTGTAAGCATCCCTAAAGTTGAATGTTGCTACTCACGGATTGGCTACTAGGTTACCATACTTATGCATTTTAACTCTTCTAGACCTCAAATATGAAACATGCTTCTCCGCTACTCTAGTCTCAGGTGATAAATTAACAAGAAGATTATTATTTAATGAAACTAAGTATAATGTAGTTAATTATATGAGAATGAGAAATAAGGTAGGCCAGAGCCATATTCTATCTAAACTCTCAAAATAACCAAAATGCCTAAGGTTAGTAAACTTAACTCCCAATCCAAAAGTTGCAACAATCGACTATAAAAATGTCCCACGATACGAACTAGGCATCAATAGTACTCAAACATATGGGTTAGAATTACAATTGACCCTCATACCCAACACTCAATTATGATCTAAGTCCTTTTAAGGTGGAGACATCCAAACCAACAAAAAAAAAATCTTGAAAATAACAAAGGCATGGAAAAGAACAGTCAATATAATTAACATACGTGTATGCAAACTTTTGTCCAAAGAATTTGCAATTTTTTCATTTGGGAAACTTGTCATTATGAGAATGATACAATGAAATTACATTATTGTCATAATCACAAGTTTACATACACTAACTATAACAATCATAAAGAATATACAATTAGCAAAAAGAAAGTAACCTTTCATGTATTTCATAAAGAAACATATAAGAAGTACAAAGGGAATATCATATTTATACATATGAAAGGAAGGCTTTTTTTCATTTTCCAAGTCCTAGTGGAAGGGCTTCCATCTATTTGCAACCTCAAACAGTGTTTATATTATAACATCCTAAATTTTGAGATTTGTAAATTGTAATATTATATGGAAATTCAAGTTGCAAAATTTGGCCCAAAAACTATAATATTGATTATTGGAAATTAAGGATTTATTTTTATCCAATAATTTCAATTAAATGAACATAAGATTTTTTACAATTAAAAATCTTGAAGGACCAAGTGGAATAATTTTCATGGGCTTCACAACATGTAATTTTGGAGCAATAACACTAAAACATAAGTCCAATATTTAACCCATTTGCATCGTTCCTAATACTCAACCCATTATTCATTATGGCCCATTAGCAATATAATTAAAGCCCATTCATTACTCAAAACCAATTACCCATTATTCTTTCCTTCAACCATCACGTGAACATGTACAGCAAGCAAGAGGAATCTATATTAACCCAACATCCAACCAGTGACAACAATAGGAAGCAACAGGAAATATATATATATATATATATATATATCCCCAATAAACTACTATATATCCTCTCCTCAACCCAACACGTATCAACAGGCCCAAACCACTTAATTGAACCTATATGACACCTATTCGAACTCGCTAAAACACGAAGAGAGATATATATATATATATATATATATATATATATATATATATATATATATATATATATCTCAGCAAGTATATCAACGGCATTAACATGAAAGCAAAAGATATCATAGCAAAGCAATAATCAAAACAATCAGATCACGCAATCAGAAAAAAGGAAAACAAAATATCACGGTGTCGTTTACGTGAGATCAAAGAGTCAACGAGAGAACAGCATGCCAACCAGTCGCACACCATGCTTCTCTAGTCACATCTCGAGCCCAGCATCGGAACTCACGTCAGTTCTTCCCTTTCAGTCAAACTCCTACGTCTTTATATATGTTATTTCCTTCAATTCCATTCATGCTCCCCCAAGAGCACTATGAGTGGTTGAGAGAAAGAGAGTCGAGAGAAAGCTGAAACTCATCCTTCCTCTGCTTCTTGCCGCGAGAACGGGGGAGTTAACCAGCCACCACTGCACGTAGTTTAAGCTTGGCACTTAGGGTAATTCACCAAGCCTCTCTTTCCTTTGAGTTTCCATCATTTTCTCGTCGAAAGTTCTAGAGTATTAAGACTTAGGAGTAAAAACCATGAAGCTCTGCTTGGTGACATTGAAACAGGGACTTAGAAATATATATATATATATATATATATATATATATATATATATATATATATATATATATATAATATCATTGCATATATAGGTATATATTAATTAAGCTCATATATACGATGAAGCAAAGGAAAAACGCTACTGTCATGCAAGAATGTATATAAATACTAGTGTTGCATTTGTTCATATCTATAAATATATATGAAGCATGTCGTGGGTGTATAAGCTCGCTATCATGCGTGAAGCCTACACACACACACTCACTTGTCATACTTATAAGTTCTTGTCATGCATATATATATATATATATAATGTTTGTTTTTAAACCTTAGGCAGTAGCTAGCATCTATATATTCACACACACAGTCACGTTAATATATATATATATATATATAGAGAGAGAGAGAGAGTGTGTGTGTGAGTGAGTGAGAGTGAGACACATACATACACACATATATACGTCGTGGATTTAGAAAGGGAGAAGAAAATGAAAAAGTTGTTGTCATATGCTTCAAGGGTTAAATATCAAATTTGCCACGGAAGTTGTGCAAATGGAACGTTTAGTACCCAGAAGTATTCGTGGTACCAAATTTACCCTGAAAGTATTAAAATGGTACCAAAATTACCCCGAAAGTTTTCAAAATGGACCAAATATACCCAAGACTGACGGAACATTAAACATTCGTTGGCCACGTCGGAAATATATTTTTTTTGTTAAAGTCTAAATTTGCTATGGAAGTTTTTCAAATTGAGCGTTCAGCACCCGGAAGTTTTTTTTTTTTGTACCAAATTTACCCTGGATTTTTGCCACATCATACACGTCAGATTTTTGTTTTTTTTGTTTTTTTTTTATCAAGCTTTATTTTCTCTAGATCCTAGCACCATTCTTCTCGGCCCATACATTCAATCCATATACTTATTGATCTTCTGTCATCCTCACTCCCTCTCGTTTTGACCCAGCAGCTTTATGCAAACAGATCCAGCGCCATTACGTGAAGCAGATCCATCGCCATTATGTGAAGCAGAGCAGATCGCGTATCAATAACCAAATCAGCGGAGATCACGGTGAAACACAAACCAACCAAACGCGCAAGAACAGCTGATCTGCGATGAGCCATACCTCTCGAGCCCCGTGCTCTTTATTTGAAAGTTCATGCGTCTGGACCCTTGTGTTTTATCTGACCGATGAACTTCTATTTAAAGGGGTCTCTCTCTCGTCTCTGTGCTATTTGTTAGGCGTTAAAAATGAATCCGAAAGCAAAGCTGAAAACTAAAACTAAAACAGAGGGAGCTATGTTTTTTGCATTCGTTTGCTGGGTCTGTTAATGGTACCAAAAAACCCCGGAAGTATTAAAATGGTACCAAAATTACCCCGGAAGTATTAAAAAGGGACCAAATATACCCAAAACTAACGGAATGTCAAACATCCGTTTTGCTAAATCACCACATCGGTTTTGGGTATATTTGGTACCATTTTAATACATCTGGGGTAAATTTGGTACCACGAATACTTCCGGGTGCTGAACGCTCCATTCGCAAAACTTCCGTGGCAAATTTGGACTTTAACCCTATGCTTCTATATATATTGTAGATATATGTATATATTTTCATATTAATGCATATATAAAGGATCGTGTGTGTGTGTGGAGCATATTTCAAAAGCATGGTGTGGGTGTTTTGTGGAATTGAAAAATAAACTTGAATGATAAACATGGAACCAATGTTTTGCTGGTTATGTATGTGTGTGTCTATATATATATATATATCATGGAGTTATTATTTATTAAATTCAAATTGCTATTTATAAAGTTTGTTTTGTCTGGTGTTAATTAGCGTTTGTTAGACTCCTGATTTAAGGTGTTGACATTATGTTTAATATTGGGATAGCCTTTGAGAGTTTAAATTAATTATAGAGAAATAATAATAATTAGTAAAATAATAATAATAATAATAGAATAAATAAATAATAATAAACATATATTGTTATTATTATTATTAGAGAGGGAATAAATAATTATCAGGAAAGAGAATAAATAATAAATAAAAAGGATATTATTGATAAATTTATCATCATGCTTTCAAACTAAGTTATTTTTAAGAAAATTTTATTTCGCAAATAAGTCGTCCAAATCATTTCGATGCTCATGCGCTACAACTCTGATAAATAAAGATTCCATAGGGCAGAGCGTCATGTGATATCCCAAAATTTTGGGAACTTAAAATTGTAGTATTTTAGGGATATTTAAATTTCAAAACAAAGTCCAACACATAACAAGCTCATCATATATATATATATATATCAGTCGCAACATGCCCATCTCTACCCAACCGAAGACAACGAATGGAGCCCCATAACAAGACATATAATATTCCAACCCAATTGTATAATCCATTGTATCTGTGTAGCCCAACCCATTACCTTCTATCAGCCCTCACGTAAAACACCAACATGTTAATATATATTAGTTGAAAACGCCAAAGCAGATCATGCAAAAACTTAGGATAATGATTCATCAGCTGAACACACGCAAACTCAAAATCACAGCGACGTTGCAACTCTTTGTCAGCAAAAAGTCAACCCATACTCTCAGCAGAGGATCTCGAAGCCATTCACGGAAGCATAGCAGCGACAGCAAGAAACAACACCATCCTTCTCGAGCCTCACACCGCTGTTATCTGTTGGCTTTTTTTCCTCAGACTGGACCCTGCCTATTATGCATTTATGTTTCCTTCTTCAATTCCATTTCCCTTCACTGTGAGTGAGATCCAAAGAGAGAGAGATGTGAGAAAGGAGAGACCGAGAAAGAAGGAGAGAGAGAAAGAGAAAATAGTCACCAACCTCCTCTGTTCTTGCCGTCGGGAAGCAAGGGAAGAAAATAGCACTCATCCTTCGTCATTTCAGCGTGAGCAGCAAAGGTAATTATCGGGTCTTCTCTTCCTCATTGAATATATAAATACATCTAATAAAGCCATGGCTTGCTTCTTTCCTGTAGTTAAATACTACCTGATACAAGTCATGCAATATATATATATATAGGGAAAACATTTTCTCACGTTGTAGGAAAACTATTTTCTCATGTCACACACATGAAATGGTGGGACCCACATATACATATATTAATTATATGTAGGTCTCACCATTTCATGTGTGTGTAGGAAATTTTTTTTTTCATATATCATGAGAAAATTAAAGCCTATATATATATATATATATATATATATATATATAAAAGCAAATCTTAATGGTACAGAGGAGAAAAAAAGAAAGAAAGAAAACCTAGTTGCGTCTATCTTATATATATATATATATATATATATATAACGTTGAGAAGGAAAAAGTGCGCTAGGTGTGTATGTAGGAATATATATATTCAATACCATGGTTGTCATATATATATATTCAATACCATGGTTGTCATATGCGTTTTGCATGCTTTATAACGTTATATATATATATATATATATAGAGAGAGAGAGAGAGAGAGAGAGAGAGAGAGAGAGAGATAGTGGCATTTTGCTGTCTGTGTGTACATATTTTGCTGCAAAAAAGAAAAAGAAAACGCGTTATATACATAATAAAACTCCTATATTATAAATATATCATGAAACAAGGAAAAGCATAAGGCATATTTTTATGTAGTGGAAGTTATTATTAAATTTAAAATATCTATTTCTACACACACACATGGAGAAGCCTATTTTGCTTGATGTTATTATTTATAAAATCTAAATTTGCTATTTATTTATATATACAAAGCTTTTTTTATATGGTGGTAGTATTTACTAAACTCAAGGTTTTTATTTCTATAATCATATAGGATGAAGCCTTATATTTTGGAAAACTATGAGAAACATTATATTTTGGAAAGCCATGAGAAATATTATAATGATTGGTATTTACAAAATCCTAATTTAAAGTGTTAGGATAGTCTCTGGGAATTCAAAATAATTGTGGAGAAATAATAATAATAGTAAAATAATAATAATAATAAATAAAAATATTATTATTAGGAGATGGGATAAGTAATAAAATAGATAAATAAATAATAATAGATAATATTATTATTTATTAAAAAGAGTATTATGAAGGAAATTTTTAGGGGTTAATCCACTTTTAATCTCCTAAAAATAATCCGTGTAGTTAGATATTTTGCGATGCTATAAGTGACTAACGACAATGATAAACGTTTATAGGCATACCTTGACACTTCTACTCATACTAGCACATTCGGATGAAATTTAATAACTCAAGCTTGAGGTGGGTAACTCTTATCTTATTAGTTTGCATGTATGTATTCATGTATGACTAACCATGTTTGCTAGAATATTTGCATATGTGTATCCTAACTATGGATTGGGGCTGTTTGTTCTACAGGGCTGCGTGTCCTAAAATAGGGCGCAGTCCTTAGCCGATAACTATAGTTACAGTGTGACTTGTTTACCGTGAATTGTTTTATGTTTGACATGTGTTATATTGTCATTTATATTTCATATTTGCATATAAAATTAATTGTTAACCTAGGGTTCATTCATTTGAACTCTATACCACAAGAAAGAGACAGGTAGTGGATCGGGATCAAGAGGGAAGACGTAGCTATGAATAAAGGAACTTTTTGGAAAAATATGTAGTTGGACTTTATTTGATCGTTTATCATTCGTCAATTTTTGGATTACTGTATTAATATCACACTATGGGAATAGAATTCGAATCGTAAAAAATTTATCTTCACGTTTTCAAATTAAGTTATTTTATAGAAATTTTATTCTGCAAATAAGTCGTCTAAATTACTTCGATGCCTGTGCGCTACAACTCTAATAAATAGGCCCCACGGGGCCGGGCATGACACCTCACACATATGATCTCCTGTTTTCAATTGCAATAAGTTACATATTAGATCAGGTTATTTAATGCTTTTCACATGTGTACAAAAATGTAAGTGATAGCTACAAAAAACCACTCAACTTGGCGTTCTTCACATATCTTTTCAGTGCTTTTCATACTCCTCTATGTAAGTAAAAAGAATACATTTATAATAAATAAATTAAATACAAATCCATTGTAAATAGATAAATATAATGATGAATGATGCCGACAACAAGAATTATACAATTTCATTAAACATTAACATATCAATTGGATGCTTCTAACGATGTAACATGTTATGTGATGTCAATGTCATATTATATCATAAGAAGCACTAAGATATATTCATGTTTAATGAAATTGTATCATTCTCGTAATGAGAAGTTCAAGTTAGTATGTCATGAGCATTATTTTTCTATAATTACAACAACCACAAAGAACATACAAGAGGGTAACAAACATAAAAAGAATATCATATTTAAACCTGTGGAAGGAAGTTTTTTTTTCCAAGTCCTATAAAGAAGGCTTGCATGTATTTACAACCCCCAAGTGTGATAATGTATGATGTCATGCCCGACCTTTACGGCATCTTATTTAACAGAGTTATCACACACAGGCATCGTAATGATTTGGACGACTTAATTTGCGGAATAAAACTTTCACAAATAACATCGTTTGAAAACATGAGGGTAAATTCTTTCGAGTGCGGTATTTATCCCATAAGGGAGTTTAATACAATATTTCAAAATGATAATCGAGTTAATACAGTCCAACTAATATAAGCTATCATAAAAGTTTCTTTTCCTTACAGCTGCAACTTACCTCTTGATCCCGATCACCTACCTGTCTCTTTCATATGATCTGGAGTTCAAACAAATGAACCACAGGGTAACAATTAATTTTATATGCAAGCATGAAGCATTAATGACCACATAGAACTTGTAAGAACAGATAAATATGCAATATAATGAATCTCACCATAACCACAGCTACCGGTTAAGGACGTGGCCCTATTTGTAGAACATGCAGCTCTACGGGACACGCAGCCCCAATCCATAGCTAAGATACATACATGCAATTATCAAGCAGACATGGCTAATCATACAAGAACACAAACATACAGGCTTATAAGATAACAATTACCCACCTCAGTCTTAAGTCCTTATGTCTCACTTGCAAGTGCCGAGATCAATAGAGGTGTCACAGAATTCCTATAAACGTTTATCATTGACATTAGTCACTTAGGGTGTCGCAAGGACCTAACTACATGAATTGATAATAATACTATTCTTATAAGTCCAAGGTAGAGTTTGTCTGAGGTAGATTTTGTCCGAGGTAAGGTTTGCATGTTGTGATTGATGTGTAGGGTTGTGGTTGCTGGGGTAGAGTTTGGCCGAGGTAGAGGTTATGTGTTGTAGTTGAAGTGTGGCGTTGTAATTGTTGAGGTAGAGTTTGACCAAGGTAGAGGTTGTGTTGTAGTTGATGTGTGGGGTTGTAATTGCTTACGTAAAGTTTGATCGAGGTAGAGATTATGTGTTGTAGTTGATGTGTGGTGTTGTAGTTGCTAAGGTAGAGTTTGGCCGAGGTAGAGGTTATGTGTTGTAGTTGATGTCTAAGGTTGTAATTGCTGAGGTAGAGTTTAGTCGAGGTAGAGGTTATGTGTTATAGTTGATGTCTGGGGTTGTAGTTGTTGAGGTAGAGTTTGGCGAGGGGTTATGTGTTGTAGTTGATGTGTGGCATTGTAGTTGTTAAGGTAGAGGTTGGCCAAGGTAGAGTTTGGCTGAAGTAGAGGTTATGTGTTGTAGTTGATGTGTGGCATTGTAGTTGCTGAGGTAGAACTTGGTAGAGGTAGAGTTTATGTGTTGTAGTTGATGTGTGGAGTTGTAGTTGTCCAAGGTAGTAACAGGTTAATTTCAAAAATTCATATCTCTCTAGATATAACTCCGAATAAGGTATGTGACCTATCAAATTAAACCTTGTTGTGTCTACTTTGTTTCTAGAAAATTGCACATCTAAACCTGATCATTTACTACTTTAAAACTTAAAACGAAAATCACTGTTCATTTTTGAAAAATGACAGTTTTCCAGTTTTGATGTCAAAACTTTAAAAAAAAAATTATAACTCCCAATCTACATGTCCGTTTTAGCTGTTCTTTTGCTCGTTTTAAACCTTATTGAGTCTACTATCTACTGTAAAAATCTTGTGGAAAAACTCAAAGATTTAACTATGAAACAAAAACACATAAGATTCTCTGTTTAAGACAAGAAAAACAGAACATAGTTACGTTTTTATTCTAACTAAACCACTTGCAGTAGATTATAGCCATGGAAATAGGAAGGATAATGCTTAAGGAGCTCACCTTAGATGATTCCTCAAGCTTTACTATCAGCTCCTTCGTCTTCTCCGGTCGTAGCTCTCTCCCTTTCACAATCTCAACTTTCCTTCTCTCTTTAGCTTTTTCTCTTGCTCTCAGTTTCACTTACTGAGCAAAGTAAATGAGAGAAGGTCAAGTAGCAATGCTTAAATACGAATATATAGAGAGTCTGCTGTCGTGAGCACTTAAACCACTGGAGGGGTATGGTGCTTCTGATCTTGCGAGATCAGAGAATGAGTTAATCATGCTGAATAGGTATGGCCAATGACTTTTTGCTGACAGCTCTTCACTGTCACGTGCTTCAGCTGATGAAGTTATTGGGAAAAGTGGGCTTATGGTGAATATTATGTTATGAGGCCCATTTTAATACCTAATTGATCTTCTTCCAAACCTTTATCTGCAATTAGGTACTTAACTCAATTAATCGCAAATATTGGAATAATGGTAACATTAAATTCTTAATTCCATAAATGTTTCAGGTATGAAATTATCCTTTATGAATATTCCTTAAGCTTTTCCTAAAATAAATTTAAGGAAAAATAAACCTTAATTTCCAAATAATTATTCTCGTAATTATTTTAAACCAAAATTTCATAATTGATCTCCATACATTATTCAAACTTAAGAAATCCCAAAATTTGGGATGTTACATATGCCTTATATCCATTTCCACTATAGGTTGAACCATGTGAAATATGTGGAGGTGTTGGCAGGCCTGAATTAATTACAGCCAAGTGATTGGGTAATATGCCTCAATCAACATCCCCACATATATTATAAGGTTCAATCTGCAATGCAAAATTGCAAATATTTTTTACAACTAGATATGATTACTGCACTTGTTCATAAGTGCATCATGTTTGATGTGATTAGTTTCAATGATGTAAAATATAAATGCCAATATTAAGAGCAAAAAATTTTCATAGTATATCTATCTCTTATGTTGACTAATTTTTATATTTCATGTAGATTCGAAAATTAGAAAATATGAAGTTCAATTATGGATAATGATGAATAAGAAGATCAATAAATAAGTTTTTAAGTTAGATTGACTAAAAGGAAGAAGAAAGAAAGAAATTGGATTAAAACTGAAAATGGCAGTTTATGTCTTAAAGTTTAAAAATGACAGTTTAGTACCACGAATTTCCAAAATATCAATCAAGTACATGAACAGTAACATCACTCAAGTAGAACATGAAGCACTTGAGTGGAACATGAAAAGTGATATTAGGATTTGGAAAAGGTATAATTTAATCCACGAATAGGGTCATCATTAGTTCAAAAGAGATAATGGAATTTAGAAAAGATATAATTTGATATTGGATTGGAGATTTAGGATGCATTTGGTTTAAGGGGAGGGGAGGGAGGGGAGACTAATGTTTGAGGTTATAATATATAACCTCAAACATTTGTCTCCCCTCCCTTCAAACTAAACACAACAATAGTCATTAAAAGTGATATTTGGAAGTTAAAGGTAGATTTGGAGACTTTAAGTCTACATAATTAAATTGATTATCTGTTTAGCAATTTGATTGATGAGAAACTTTATTTTAATGGTGCAGATTGAAGTTAAATTATTTAGTGTTAGCAAATTGGAAACATTCAAGGCATTGGTAAAAACAAGTTTGGAGTATAAGTAACATTAGTTATTCAACTATATAATGTGTGTGTGTGTATCTATTAAATTGTTTTGGGATTTGTTGTGTCAGTGGAAGGCTTGATTTGTAATTGTAATTTAACTAAGAACTTATATTAAAGATATTGGAAATTATTCAGGCATGATTGTATGTATTAGAACTCATGATTATGAATTTTAAAAACTGTTTAAGCATGCTTGTATGTTATGATAAAAATATTGTTTGTTATAAATGATTTGGAAATAATACTATATGTTTTAGATTATGCTATTTGTTATACTAAGGATGATTGAGAGGATGGATTATTTAATAAATCATGTTCGAGACTATAGATTTGGAATTTGTATGTACATGTCATAATTATGATTGTTTGTCTTTAATGCACATGGATGGATATAGAGTGGTGATAAGAGTTATTATGTACATAAATACCACTTAGTATGCCAATACTTGGTGCATAGTGAGTGGCGATTCTCAAGGCTCTGTCTGCAATGTCTTTCATTTAGCTGGGAATTACAACAGGTTTGGTGGACAATGACACCTCCTTGGTTTCATCAAAAGGAAGGGACACATAGTTCAATTATGATGAGCTGAGGACCTTGACTGGGTGATGCCTCATGATTTGAAATCTTGTGCAATGTAGGTAAATGAATAAATAATTTGTTAGTTATGGCTCCAGTCAACAGTTATAAGGCTAGTTAGGGGTAATAAGGATGATCTCTACATTAATTGTTTGCTTGACATGTTATAGATGTGATTTATGATTTGAATATGATAAAGCTTTTATATAAAGCTTTTTTGTGAAATCTCTTGTGAACGATATTTGGAAAAAAAAAATAATAGTGTATGAACAAATAAGCTTTTTTGGTCCCCTAATAATAAGGGATGAGTGGAAATAAAAATTTCGAGGCTTGGAGAATAGGTTACTTATATGGCATATATTTCCTTTGCACCCATGTAATTCGTATAAAGGATTAAATATGGTTGTATTTTTGGGGGATACTTACACTTAAACATCCTAACACTTGTATGGGCCCTCATGTGAAAGTATATAGTGTAAGACTAACATAAACAACACTACCAAAAAAATATTGGATTAGCCACGGAATTACCGATGGAAAAAATTTCATCGGTAATTACCTACGGAATTCTGTGGGTAATTAAAAATTACCAACGAAAAATTTCCGCCTCAAAAAACACCATCAGTAATAAAAAAAAAAATTGCTGACAGTGTTTTTTGTGACGGAAATTTTGCGTTGGTAATTTTTAATTACCCACGGAATTTTTTGAGTAATTTTAGTTACCCACGAAATTCTATGGGTACTTACCGACGGAATTTTTTCCGTCGGTAATTCCGTGGCTAATTTGATGTTTTTTTGTAGTGTAAGTAAACGAAAAAGTACAAAATTGGCTGAAGTATAAAATGGTATAGTTAGTTATATGAGTTTTTGACCCTTAAAGAGGATTGTAATTAGGAAAAGGATGACAATTCATTCCAAGAAGAAAAAAAGAGGGAATGGATTGGGAACAATGTCATCGATCAGAGTAGCACAATGGCAATGTGACAGGTAAAGATAGGAAATATAAATGCTTGATGCGATTATGTAGAAGTAAAATTCAAAGGAGGTATATCAGAGAAACATAAGGAAAAGGAAATTAAAAAGCTTGTGGTATGATAAATTTTGGGGAGAAAATTCTTGAAGAGAAAGGAGAATTGTAACATCACAATTTTTATTCGTATTATTTAAACTATATTAGGAAGTGATTCATTTAGTAATTTGAGGTTTAGAGCATATCAAATGCATTGTTTCAGATCTAGAAATAAAATTTTTTAAGAAAATGTAAATATTAAAAATAGTACATACTTACTAATATTGAGTTGAATTTAATGAAATTATTTTATGGTGATTGGAAATTACAATATAATTATTACATATAGATAATTTATCCAAAATGAGTAAATTTTAAGGTCATGATTCCAAATTAATTTTTTTAGGGAAAAAAGAGAGAGAATAAATATTATATATACACACACACCTATAGAAAATGTTTAAAAGGAAAAAGAGAAAAATATAATATAAAATAATAATAATGGTGTGGGACCCACACCATTAAAATATTCCCTCACATCCCCTTCCCTTCTCCCTCCTGTGCGCCACCCCCATTTGTTCCTTTGTCTTCCTTTCTCGGGCTGCAACTCAAATCCTCCATTCGGAGGATTAGGATACTTTTGAGGTTTATTTTAGTATCATAAATCTCCCAACCTCAATACTTATTTTAGAAATATTTTTCTATTCATTGTGAGCTTTCTAAAAGTATGAAATTTGATGGGAGTAAAGTAAGCTTGAAGGCATATGTTAGGGAAGTATCTCGGTATACCGAGTATTGGGGTAAAACAAAGCAACAAGCGTTGGCATATGTTAGGGAGCGAGTCTTGAACAAAATTCAAGGATGGGGGAACTCATATCTCTCCTTTGCTGGGCGGGAAGTAATGATCAAGGCGGTAGTTTAGGCAATCCCGCTTACCCGATGACTTGTTTTAAATTTCCTATTCGTACATGTAGGGAATTGCATAGTATGATTGCGAATTTTTGGTGGGATGGTAGTGCTCTTGGTGGCCGAACTCATTGGAAGGCCTGGAAGTCCATGACAGTTGGTAAGAGTCAAGGGGGAATGGGTTTCCGAGATCTGCTGATTATGAATAAGGCTTTATTAGCAAAATATGCTTGGAGGTTGTTCATGAGACCAGATGACTTATGGGTGAGAGTACTGAATAGTGTTTATTTCCCTAAAACAGTGTTTATGGCTGCTAAGAAAGGAAATCGAGCCTCATAGTGTTGGTCGAGCCTTCTTGAAGGCAGAGACTTTCTAAAAAAGGATTTGAAATGAGAGGTGGGGGATGGAACTAATATTAAGATATGGGGAGACGATTGGGTACCTGATGCAGAGTTTCTTAAGCAGCCAGTGATAAGTGGCAACCACCTGATTTCTAGTAGTAGGGTATATGATTTAATAGTGGATGGTGTGTGGGATTAATCTCCAATTGCTCATTTCCTGTCGGCTGAGGTTAAACAAGCAATTTTTAATATCCCAATCCCGAATAATGGCTTGACTAATAAGCTCATTTGGACCAAAGCAGCCAATGGTGTCTATTCTGTTAAGTTGGGTTACTATGAGGGCAAGGTGGACTGACTAACAAGTAATTCCAATGCTGGATCTTCAGTAGTTATTGTTGATTCAGTTTGGAAGTCAGTATGGAAGATTAATATCATCCCTAGGGTACAACATTTTATCTGGCGGTAGCTTCATAATGCCATTGTTACAAATATTGCGTTGCACCACCGAAAACGCTCCCCTTCTCGGTTGTGCCCAGTATGTGAGGAAGCGGATGAGACCATGGAGCATCTATTCTTCCACTGTGATTGGATGAGATGTATTTGGTTTGGAAGTGCTCTTGGTGCCCGGGTTGATGCCTGTAGAGTTACTAATTTCAATTCTTGGTGGCTGGAAATTTCAGGTATGAATTCCCTTCAATCTCATGATCTCTCGCTAATCTGCTGGACCCTTTGGTTTTTGTGGAAACAACGGAATAATCTAGTGTTTAATCATATTAGGCCAAACCCTTATTCGGTTATTGAGATGGCTAGGCTAAATAATAAGGAGTTTTGGGGTTCCTTGATGTCCCATTTGAAAGGGCCAGCTGGGATGAATGTTGGTCTGTGGGATAAGGTAACTTGGCATCCTCCTCCACCAAGTTTTTTAAAGTTTAATCGTGATGGTGCTTTCATGGCAGGGGAGAGGGATGCAGCTATTGGGGTGGTTTGTAGGGATAGTTTTGGCTGTTTTGTATGGGGTTTTGTGGATAAATTGAAATCGATATTTGCCTTCATGACTGAAGCTCTGGCTTTGAAGCGTGCTTTGATGTTAGCAATTAATTTAGGCCACGATAAGGTGATTTTTGAGACGAATTGTCTGCTTCTTCAGTCCTGTGTTGATTCAAGGGTTCCAGATTTATATGACTGGAAGTGTAGGGGCATTATTCATGATATTCTTTGATTCTTTCTACCAAGGTTGGGTTTTCTGTTACTTTTACTCCCAGACGGGGGAATTGTGTGGCTGATTGTCTTGCAGCCGAGGCTTATAAAGAGGTGTGCCCTATGGGGTGGGTCTACCAACCATCACCTGCTTTGATGTCATTTCTAACCTTGGATATGAGGAAGTCAAAGATTATCCCGAATGACACTTCTACTTCTAGTCCTGATGAGTCTGGGGCCTGATTCTATTGTTGTATTTCTGTTTTGATTCTGTTCTTGTTCCAGCCTTGTTCTATTGGCTATGTTTAGCTTGTGTTTTTCGTTCTGTTTACCTACTGAACTTTGTTGGGTGTATCTATTGTAAGCTACTGCATATGAATATATTACCTCTCCGAACAAAAAAAAAAAGTAAGCTTGAAGGTTAGGGCCTGAGGCAAGTACTAGTGGGAATTATAGGCTTGAAGACGTGAATAAATATTGATATTTAATTAGTTTAGAATTTTTATAGTCTTATTTGAGAATTTTAGAGTTAGGTTTGAAAACTAGAGAAATGTTATAATTGAATATGATATTTTTATCAATTGAACTTGAGTTAAATGATTGAGTTATGTTTATTGGAGGTATAATTGATGTTTAATCCGTTTAAGATGTTATTAAAGTTTGTAAAATGAAAACGGGTATTTTGGTTGAATCTTAATTTGGAGAAATCGATGATTTTGATCTATTTGAGCAATTATAGGTTAATTTTAGTTCAAATGAGATTTTAGGATTTGGAAAAGATATAATTTAATATTGGATTGGAGATTTGGTCATTAAAAGTGATATTTCGAAGTTAAAGGTAGAGTTGGAGACTTTAAGTCTACCTGATTAAATTGATTGTTTCTTTAGTAATTTGATTGAAGAGAAATTGTAATATAATGGTGTAGATTGAAGTTAAATTATTTAGTGTTAGCAAATTGGAAACATTCAAGTGTTGGTAAAAATAAGTTTAGAGTAGAGGTAACCTTGATTACTCTTTCATATACTTGTCAACTATATAATGTGTCTGTGTATCTATTAAATTGTTTGGGGATTTTTTGTGTCAATGGAAGGCTTGATTTGTAATTGTATATTTGACCAAAAAATTTATAATTGGAAACTATTCAAGCATGCTTGTGTATATTAAAACTCATAGTTATATATTTTGGTAATTATTTAAGCATGGTTGTGGGTTATGATAGAAATATTGTTTGTTATAAATGATTTGATAATGACACTATATGTTTTAAATGATGCAATTTGTTATGTTAAGGATGATCAAGAGTATGAATTATTTGATAAACCATGTTTAGAAGTATACCTATGATTTGGAACTTGTATATACATGTCATAATTGTGATTGTTTGTCTTTAATGCATATGGATGGATATGGACCAGTGATGACTGATGAGAGTTATTTTAATTATATGTAAATGCCACATGGTATGCCACTACTTAGTGCATAATGAGTAGAGCCAAGAAATTAGGTCAAGCCCATGAGCCGGCCTGTTTAGGCCTTAGCCCTTTAAGAGTCGAACTTAAAAATTAGATGAGCTAAATGAAATATGCCTTGCATAGCCGGCCCTGCAAGGCCTTAGGCTTAAAAGGGCCAACCCTATAGGGCCTTCATCTAGCCCTGCAGACCCTTCTAATGGATGTGTTCATGATGCGGAAGAAAAAATTCATTATATTCTTACTCATGAAACAGAGCCTACTACTCAAAGTGAAGCGCAATCAAATGTCTTTGAAATTGATGATAGTGGTGAAGAAGATGACAATGATAATCATCGTACTAATGTTGCTTAGTGGTATGCTTCTTATATTTTATGTGAGTTATTTATAGATAATAGTTTGCTTTTGATTACAAATGAATGAATGAATTTATTTGTTGGATGATTCCTCTTGTTTGGATATTAATGTTGACAACATTTATTAGAGCTGGAAATCAGGCCCGGCCCGGCCCTACAGAGCCTGGAGTAAGAAAAACATATGTCTTTTAAAGTCTAGCCTGAGAACACCAGGGCCAGGGCCGGCCCACAGGGCTTGAAAGTTAGTATTCCAAATTTTAACTATTTTTCCTCCATTTTTTTTCAAAGAAATAATCTGTAAATTACAACAATTAAAGTTCTAATTTATCAAATAAATGTTGTCAATATTAATATCCAAACAACACGAATCATCTAACAAATAATTACATTCACTAATTCATAATTTAAAGTAAACTATGGTGCATAAATAACTCACATAAAACATAAAAAACATACCACTAAACAACATTAGTACAACGATTATCATTGTCATCTTCTTTCCCACTATCATCAATTTCAAAGACATTTAATTTTGCTTCAGTTTGAGTAGTAGGCCCTGTTTCACGAGTAATAATATTATGAATTTCTTCTCTCGCATTATGAACACATCCATTAAAAAGGCCTGCAGGGCCAGCCCAGGTAGCCCTTTTAAGCCCGAAGCCCTACAGGGCCGGCCCTGTAGGACTTATTTAATTTAGCTCCTCTAATTTTCAATTCCGGCCCTTGAAGGGACAGGCCCTAAAAGGGTCAGCTCGACGAGCTCGACCCATTTTTTGGCTCTAACATTTATTTGATAAATTTGGACTTTTGTTGTAATTTACTAATTATTTTTCTTTAAAAGAAAAACGGAGGAAAAATAGTTAAAATTTGGAATAGTAACTTAGGGCCTTATAGGGCCGATCCTGGCCTTGATGCTCTCAAGCCGGGCTTTGAAATATAAAAGTTTTCTTACCTTCGGCCCTGTTAGGCCCTGGCCTTTCAAGGGTCCATCCTTACCGGGCGGAGCCGACCTTAATTACTAGCTCTAACAATGAGTAGCAATTCTCAGGGCCCTATCTCCATTATCTTTCTATGGCCGAAAATTACAACAGTTTCGATGGACAGTGACACTTCCTTATTTTTTTCAAAAGAAGGGGGGCCATAGTTCAATCATGATGAGTTAAGGACCTTGGCAGGGTGACACTTCATGATTTGGAATCTTGTGCAATCCAGTTAAATGAATAAATAACTTGTTAACTATGACTCCAATCAACGATTATAAGGCTGGTTAAGAACAACAAGGATGATGTGTGCATTAATAATTTATCTGGTATGTTATATACTCAATTTATGATTTGAATGCGATAAAAATTTTATATAATTATTTTTGTAACAAGGCTGAGACATATTTTTGTGAAATCTCTTGTGAACGATATTTGAAAAATGAGTTCAATTGTTTTAGAACCCTTTTGGGAAGGGGTTTTGGTAATCAAATCGAGAACTAGTTTGTGAACTATTTTGTGTAAAATAATAATAAAAATGAATTATTATAAGTTGAACTTGATTTTTAGAATCGGATGTTCTCAATATTAGTTTAGATGTATATTTCTGAATTACCAATGGTTATTGAGATCCTTAAACCTTATGGTTACTATATCCATATTTTCTTCAGGAGAGAGCTAAACATCTTAATTTTTATTCTTTTATTCAAGTAACTCTACAATGAGATTATTTCCTAGTAATTGAAATTTATCATACAATTATTTGAGTGGGGGGAATTTATTCAAAATGAAAATAAATTATCTAAATTAAAAAAAAAAAAAAGAGTATTAATTTTGGTAGGATTAAATAGAGGAGGTTAAAGTATTTTTTTAAGATAATATATTATTATTATTATTATTATTTAAATGTTATAAAAATTAATTTAAGAAGAATACTTAAAACTCAATCCAAATTATTGAAAATGTTTAGGGAGGTTTCAATGTGTCTGTAAGGAGCGAGGGAAAAAAGAAGGAAAGGGGAAAAAATGAATATCAAAATCAAATAGTGGGTTGCAAGTGGGCCAACCCACTTTCTGAGTTGGGCTAGGTGTTAGTACCCAACGATAGGGGTGAATTTAGGGAGATAGGGGTGCCCCGCCCCCTAAAATTATAGAAAAAAATCTAAATTTTTAGAAAATTATCTTTTAGCCTCATAAAAGTTTTTATGATTTTCACTTTGGTCCCTCCATGTAAAGTTGCATGGAGAGACTAAAAGGAAAATATTGAAATGTTTATGGGCTTAAGTATATTTTCATGAAGTTCTAAGTTTTATTCTATAATTTTCACTCCCTAATTACAATTCCCAACTCTGCCCCGCCCCAACAACCTCATACACACCCTATTAATTGGAAAACAATAAACCCTTCCCCATTCATTCAATCAACGACATCCTCTAGTCCTTTTATTTTCTCTCCAGCGCGGTGGCTCTAGTAACACCAAGGGGGAGTGTTTGACAATGGGAGAGAGGAAGAGAGAAATAGATTAAAGGAAGGAGGCAAGTTGATTGGGTGTGCTACGTAAGTTATCTAGCTTCCTTTACTCATTTTCATTCTCTTAATTTTATAGATTTTTTTTATGATGAAAATTTAGGGTTTATTAGACTTTGAATTTTTGGGTGTTTCAATTGGTGATTTAATTTCTAATAGAGTTAATGAGGTTTGAATAATAGTTGTATGATTTAGATTTTTACTTGAGTTGTTGATTTGAGGTAAGTAAAGATAAGGTTTGGTTGGGAAAATTGTGATTTACAATTAAAGGGTCATAAATTTGAATTTAAGGATTCATTCTATCTTATTGGAGGCTATATTGATGATTGAATGACTTAAACTTGAGGTTAATGTGAATTTTAAAAATTTTGGGACAAAACTTTGATATAAGACATTTGTTATCTAATGTGTTACTCCTCCAATCTTTAATATAAGACATTTGAGGAGTTAATCTTGATCTTAAATATTTTTATATTTGTCATTTTTTTTTAATTTACTCATGTTGATGCTTTTTCAATAATAACCAAAGATAAAAAAAAGAATCAAGAAATTAAAGAAGATGACTAGGGTGTTTTAAAAAATTTATGTTATATTAATTAATTTAACTAACTTTCTTAATTTAATTTAATTTATATATATTATATTAATGAAGAGAGGAGTATCAAGAATCATAGTTCAATTTTATCTTTGGCAAACTTTCACTTAACCCATTAACATCTCGTACCTAATGTGTTAACGAGCCTTTTTAAAAACTTGACTTTGAACATCACACTACACTTACACACATCATTCTCTTTCCACTTTTGGAAACTACTTAACTCGTTAATGCTCTGTCTTTAACACACATTAACAAGCTGTGTTTTTAAAATGGATTGCTTTTACATTCTCATTTAACATGTTATTAACTTCCAACTTTAATGCGAACAAGAGACGTTAACGGGCCTAAAACATTGTTTTACACTATACTTAACATGTTAATTAAACACACGCCTAATTTTTTATTTTTTATTTTTTAAAAAGAGCATTGAATGTAATTTGCGAAAAATACTTTTTCTCTCTTTTTTTAGGTTAACAATTGCTATAAACTCTTATCAAACGACTAGTTGCTCTAAAAAACTATAAATACCACCATATTTATAAAGTTGTTTGGAACAAGAGTCTGTGAGTATTTAATAGTTGTGCATTCATTATTTCATCTCTACTTGTAAATTAAAAGCTTGATTGCTCTGTGTTTTTAAATTTCTACCCTTTTGAAACTTTATATTCATAAGTTTCCTTCAATCCTGTGAGGAATACTAAACATGTCGTATATACCTTGAGTGGGATTGTTAGGTTAAACAATGGGTTAAAGGGCTATTTTATTTTAGAAGTTGTCATGGAGGGGTAATTTTTCCCCAAAAGTGTTAAATATGGAGCAATTTTGCCTTAGACATTATCCTAATTAAGTTTGACTATTAGTTCACCTAATATGCTAAATTGACAATCCAAGTGTTGTCCTCATCATTTTTGTTTTGGATTTAGGTGAAATTTTTCTTGGAAATTGTTGCTCATGAATAACATTGTATTGAAAGTTTCTAAATAAGCAATTTCACCTTGGATGTTATTCAAGTTAAATGTACTCATAGTTGACCAAATATGCTTATTTGGCAAGTATATACATCATCCACTACATCCTTTTTTTTTTTTCAAAGTTAGATTTAAAAATAATTATTTTTTTTTTAAAAAAAATGCATCACATGCAAAGGATTAGAGACAATCAAATAGGTGAAAATAAAACCAAAGAGATACTTGCCTATATTGGTACTATTGGAGCACGAAAGCAAAGAGTTTTCGATGGCCTTGTTCTTAACAATATTTCTTAGCGTATTATGTATATGGTGATTGGATCTTTTTCTTTATTACTCTGGCTCCTTGTCCAATTGTAACTTCTTCTTCAATAATGTTATTCATGCTGCTAGCTTAACATATTTGGTCAATTAATAGTTAAATTTAACCTAGATAACTATCAGTATGACATTTCTATAATTTGGAAATTTCCAAAGCAAATTTATACCTTTACAAAAATGATGCGAATGTCATGTGACTGTCAGTTCAACATATTTGACCAATTAATGGTCAAACCTAACTGTGATAATGGTCATAGAAAAATTACTCCAAATTTGACACTTTCAAGATAAAATTGTCTCTCGAAAAATTGTTGGAACAAAATTGTTTCTATGTGACAACCTCCAAGACAAAATAGGCAATAAACCATTAAACAATCATTAAGGATCGAGATAGTGAATTAAGATCAACTAAATAATATGTTGTATTCTTACTTCGAGTACCCAGTCTTTTGAAAAGTAGTGCATTGCAGAGTTTATTGAAAACATCAAGTTTACTAAAAATATAAGGACTAAAATGTTATAAATTAAAGAGTTGAAAAATCCCTTAAGATGGAATTCATAACAAGTATACTTGTCTAAAAAAATGTTAAAAATTGAATTACAGCTATCGATTTAGACAGGTATAATTGAGAATCTTAATTGCATATTGAGACTTTCATAATGTGTTATTTATAATTGAAACTCGTGTATCAATAATTATCTAAATTGATATTTACAACTTATTTTCTTAAAAATATTATCAAAAACCTAATTATCATAAATTCAATCTCTAGAGATGATATATATATATATATATATATATATATATATATATATATATATATTGGGACTTTAAGAGGGCATGTGGGATCGAGAGATAATCAGATGAGATCGACTAATTCCTTTTTTTTTTTTTTTTTGGTATTTGTATGGGATAATGGATGGTTCAATCTCAATCTCAACTTACATGGGATTATCTAATACCACCACCGTGGTATTGCAATTTGTATCTTGGAATTAAATATCTCCTAACTAAAATAACCCCACCGGGCAACAAAAAAAAAAAAAAAAAAACACCACGAAAGTTGTCTTAATCATTAGGGAGAGGAGAAGATGAAGTCTATAGAGGAAGAAGAGCTCAAAAGAGTTTTGACATTTTTTTTTTCTTAAAAAAAAAGAGCATTATAGTCTTTTCAATTTTTATCATTTATAAGAAAAATAAATATAATTATTCTCTTCTAATATTCCTCCTTGGCTCGCCAATCATAATTTCAAAGCCTCATTCTTACCCTAATTTATATTCCCTTCAGCCTTTTTCTTATATGAATCTAGATTATCCTCAAATCACTTTGAACTATTTTCTTTAGTTTGTAATATAGAATATAATTGTGGAGCTAATCTTAGTCCTAATTATATCTATTTTTTATATCATCAATCTTTTCTTAATTTACTCCATTGATAATTTTTCTACTATAATTAACTAAAAGAGACATGAAGGAAATTAAAGATGACTAAAAAATTTTAGAGGAAAAAAATAAAATAGTATTTTTCTGATCCTAAATATAGAAAAAAAATTATAAATTGCAATTTAAATTTTATCCTATATTTAAGATTGGAAGTAAAAATAACTAAATTTTTTACATCTAACTAAATTAGATAAATTATTTTAAAATTAAAGTGGGGGTATATTTCACATCTTTTTTTTTTTGATAAAAAAAAGTTTTGAAGAGGTTCGACATCAGTCCCCCACTAAGATCAGGGCACGGCCTCGGGCTCTTTGAGCACTTACTGGGGACTTACGAAATCGCCTACTGAAAGAGTCCCAGCGACGACAGTGGAGATCAAACACACATTCCTTTAAGACCTGACCAAATCCCTTATCAACGTCACCTTCGACACATCCTTTAAAATTCAGTATTGCTTCCCGAGTCGTTGGGTGATTGGTTTAACCAGAATTGGTCCTCGCATTTCCAAGTAAGCACGTGGGTCGTCCTCCAAATAATAAAAGGGGCTGCAAATGCAGAATTGGAGTACTCAAAAAAAGTCAGCATCGACTAGAGCTGCTCACTTACACTGCTGACATATTTCAGGGAATCATTTGATATTTCAAACAAGTTCGGCTCTTTTTTATAACATTTTTTACAATTTTTCAAAACACATTTTGGATTCTTATAATATCATGTACTTTTTTTTATTATAAAATATCAATTATTAAATATATTTAATATTTTTTTATAAGATATTTACTTATTTTTAATAAGTATTAATTATTTCTTTTCATCTATGCCTATAATTAATAGGGGTAGTGAGTGAGAGTAATAATAATATAATATTAGAATTTAGTGTAATTTATAGGGATAATATTAGATATTACTTAAATTTTATAATAACTTTATTGATTTTAATTATTTTAATTATTTTATAAGAATTGTTAATTGATTCATTATATATAACAAGGACCAGAGAGACTAATCAATTTAGAACTCCCCGTCATTTTTATAAATTCGCTAATTTAATTTTTATGTATCAAGAAAAATAAATTAAATTATTAAATATATCATCAATTCAAATTTTTTATTTAATAATCATTTATGAATAATATTCTCAACCCTCTATCATATTTCTTTCTTACTAACATGAATTGATTCAATTTTTCATTATATTAATAGAGATAAAATTATAACACAGTCATTTATTACACTTTAAGTAGACTTATAATAAGGATCAAATTTTTTTGAGCTCGACTTATAAATAGAATAAGAGTGGTTGCTTGACTAATTTGGGTAGATAAAAAATAGTTGTGTTAGTTATTTGTAATATATATAGATTGTTTTTCTTAAAATATTACATATTATGACTGCTCTTAGATAGAAACCCTTTAAGTGCAATAAATAATGATATTTTGAGGGGAAAATTAGAAATTTGGGAGATAAAGTAATCGAGGTCTTATATTTAGGACCTTATCCAACCTCCAACTAACTCTTATACTAAGAACAAGAGGTAGTGGTGTTAATTAATACTCATTTCGCTCGTTTTTATGAGTGATAACTATCAAAATCATACGGTTCAAAATATTAGCACTAGTGTAAAAATTACTTTTTAGACTGAATCTAAATCTGATATTAATACATCCAGTCTTAAAAGTTTGTCATTTTTGTTAAAAAAATATTTTTAAACCAATTATTCAAATATTAAGTTTAAAAAGTTGGATTTTTTAGACCAGACATGACATGGCTTATATTAGGTCTAAAATGTTAGATTTTTTATATTGGTTGCAAGAAATACCTTGCCTTAAAAGTTTGGTTATTTAGACCAATTTTCTATAATATTCGGACTTAAAAGTAATCGAATCTTTATTTTTTTATTTTAAATTTTTTAGACTAGTTATAAATATATCTAGTCTTAAAAGTTTTGTCTTAATTTTTTTAGATCTTATATTTATAACATCTAGTCTAAAAAGTTTCATCTTTTTTTCATGTATGCACTCTATTTCTTCCTCTTACCCACTATCCAGTATATCTAGCAACTAACTATTATTCATTATAGATTATATACAAATTTATTGAAAATGAATATACAAATTTATTAATTATTGAAAATGAATATAATTCTAATTAAAGTGGGAACAAAATCAATACTTTAACTATTATTCATTACAAATGATGAGTACACACACACGCACAAACACATGATGAACTCATGATTGTGCTAACTCTAAGAGTTCATAAACGAATTCACAACAACATTTATAGATGAAGTCAATATCTTCTTTAGCAGAGGATCAGAAAGTTCAAACATTTATAAACCAAAGTCAGAAGAATCATTAACTCGAGTACTAAGTTAAAAAAAATTTAAAGTATATAGTCGTATAAAATTATTGAAATACATATTTACTTCTTAATTGAATTCAGTCATACCTAATGTGATAATGTAATATGTGTGTCTCAAGGCATAAAGGCCATATAAGTTGGATCGGAAGTTGCCTACAAGTCTAAAATAACACATGACATAATTAAAACTGAATATAGCATAGCTTATTAATCAAGTTCATTTTTATGTGACTTCGCCCATTTTATAAAGTATTCTACCTAGTTTAATGACAACCACCCAATATTCAAAATGTCTTTTTACTAACCTCATACGTGTTTATGTAGGTTTTAGATTAACTGATTTTTAATTGGGGATAAATATGTATCCTTACCATATTGAAACAACTGCCATTACTAATAAACACAGAAAAAGGATAAAAAATAATTATACAAGTAGGGGGAAGAAAACAACCTATAATCACAAAGCCACTAATAATAAGCCTAACACAATACTAATAATAATATGATATATATGAAAAAGAATTCCTGCTAGCCACACATATAAAATCACATAAAAAGAAATTAAAGAAGCTCCACCGACTCTTCTTCTCTAACTACTTTTCACTTTTTCAATTTCAAAAATGGGAGATAGTCACACAACCATTCCAATCTCACTTCTTCCATAGGCAGCCAACAATATACTCCCAATGGGGTCGATCCTATTTAACATAAACTTAAAATATTAGCACTATCTCAGCAAATGTTCTAAGCTAGTCTGCAAATATCTCTAAAAGTAGCCTAACTCACACCCACCATGTGGTCAACATTGCTAAGAAACCAAGAAAGCTGGAATGAATGCCTTTTAATGTTACTCTAAAAGGCATTCATTCTCACTAGACATAAACACTAGGCAAGTTTACTTTCTCATATTGTTTAATCCTAAAAGTAGACACTAGACTAATCCTTTTATAATTTCCGTAACCTCAAGCTTCTACTTTCCAAGTACTTCATTAGGATATTCACACACCAAACCATCTCACTAACATGATTAGATGAACATAAAGCAAGAAGGGCCAAAAAAAAAAAAACTAAATATGAACTCATCAAAGCTTCTAGAGTACTTTGAATATGAAAAAATTGTTGCCAAGTCGAGTCAAGATATGGATATTTGCTGCAAGGATTAGAACGAGACCCACCATCGTTAACCTTGATATACACATTTGTTAGATAGGTCTATCTTAAACTTCCTTTATTATTCAGCATAATACGATATTGTCCTCTTTTTCAATTTGTCACTTTTAGGAACATCGAGTGTGAGCTGGGTAGTGTCTCAAATATGTTGCTTTACACAATCATGGACATTTTCCACTCATCTATCAAAATATTAGGCTTGTTGTGTGCTAGAAGACCGGCAAAACTCTTATATCATATTGCATTAGGCCCAATTAGTTTCCAATATCTATTAAGTTGAATCAAAATCTTTTGCCCCTCTTAATCGTATGCCTCTTCTACCACTTCATAAAGACCTGTTATTAGGCTCACTTTGAGATGTGCCAAGCTCGCTCTGATTCACACTAGTAGTTGACATGCCTTGAAAAGGACTGGATTAGCTTTGACCCTTCATTTTCGTATTAAGTCATATGTCTGACGGAATGAGACTATCTAGAGCGGAGGAGAGCGAGAGTCACAAAGAATGGTGGTAGTGGGAAAGGCGAATTGAGAGTAGGGTTACAGTGAAGAGAGGAAGAGAGGTTCAAAAAGAGCAATTTCAACTTTTAGCACGATAAAGAGAGGATATAATAAGCAATTTGTAATTTCGAGCTAATCTTTTAAATTGGTTATGCTCAAAATAAGGTCTTAAAAGTTCACTTGTAAACTAGTTATTCTCAACAACGTGTTAAAAGTGATAAATGTGTTATTTTTTATTCCTCATATTTTAGACCAGTTATTGTTAACAACCAGTCTTACAAGTTTCATCTTTTAGACTTGTGGAACAAGACAACCGATTTTAAAAGTAATTGACATTTTATTTTATTTTTAACTTTTTAGATCGGTTGTTTGGGAAACCAGTCTAAATAATATCTTTTAGACCTCATATTAAATGAATCGACCTAATTTTTTTTTCATAAATTTATGAAATTGCCACCGATCATACTTTTTAGACTTAATCATCTATATTTGATCTAAATGTGGCATGCTAAAAGTTATTTTTTGTACCAATGTAGCTAAAAGCAATAAATGTGTAACTTTTATACATTTCTTTTGAATTATACCTTTGTTAGAAAGAGTATTTGAGAGAGATAATAGGTAAAAAGTTATTTCGAGAGATAATGAGTGAAAATTTACTATAAATAGATAATAAGTGGCATATATTTGATGAGGGCAAAAATAGAAAAATCAATTAAAATTATCAAACAAGGTGAATTTGTTTCTTATATTAAGGATCACCCCATAATAGAAAATGCTTTTTTTTTTTTATAAAAAGGACCAGGGAGTATGTAAAAATGTGTTATATAAAAATAGCAACCTCTATATATATATATATATATATATATATATATATATATATATATATATATAAAATAAGTCATAGTATTTACTATAAATTATAATTGAATGTCACACTTAACTTTTTTTAAAAACTGCATTATTAATAAGCTTGTTTAATAGGGATAACATGAGGTTTTATATTTTCGTTAAGTTAATAATTAAAAGATATGCTTAATAGTATTTATTTGAAATAAGAGTTAAATGTTAGCAAAAAAAAAAAAACATAAATAATGTACCACAATTTTAATTTAATGTAAATCTTTTGGAATTATTAATTTTATCGACTTACATTATACTCCCTCTGATCTTAGTTATAGGATAACATTTGAGAGTTGAGATTGTTCAATTAGGACAAAATTCTATTTTTTAAAATCAATTTTTTTCTAATTTACCACTGTTACGGACTAGTGGATTGGGTTCACTAGGCCCAAAGTTAGCAGTCCATCCACGAAAATAGATATACCTGATAAGGTATTATCCCATGATCTCGCTAACCGCCGTGAGTCGTGCAGATAATGTAGTTACAAGTGGAACCACGTGCAGAGGGAATATCGGATCAAGGCCCCCAGATACACCCTATAAATACTAATGTGCAGTCATCAGGTACGCACGGGCTCGAAACCTTACCTTTTCTATTCACACAGAGCATACACCCCACTCCCTCTGGCTATCATAAGCCAAACGGTTTACCCTCGAACTACGTGGACTTTGATCCACCATCGTGGTACGTAGGACCCTGGGATTTCACCCTAGGTCAAGTCCAATCCTTCTAGTGTTCTACAACGGAACATTGGCGCCGTCCATGGGGATCGCTAAGTTACGACCCCCTGAACTACGAGATAGTTAAGAATGGCAAATACCAGAGGCCGGAATCAGGTACCTCGTCAGGAATAAACAAAGTCACTGCCGCCCGCAAATCATGAGGCAGAGACGCGAGATGACTTAATGCCATCAAACGAAAATCAAGTGCTAGTGGAAACAGCACACGAGCTTGCTGAAATACCTCAGGCCCCTGATAATCAAATTCCGAGGCCGGAACAACTGTTGCCCGTGTTGCAAAATCCCCCGCAAGAGTTCCAAATTGAAGATCCGGACGTTCGTCGATTGCAGATAATAATAGAAACAATGTTTAAGCGGATGAAGGATATGGAAAAATGCCATGCACTACAGAGGGAAGCTGACGTTAAGCATCTGCAGGAGGATATGGAGCACAGAGATGATTTATGGCGGCTGGAGGAAGGACGGAGGCTCCAGCAGATTCTGGATGAGAGGTTAGGTAGGGAAGAGAATAGTAATCAGAATGTCGGCTAAGACAAGGATGACCCAAGTCGAGTAGGAACGCAAACCCGGCAAGCAAGCTTAGCTGAGGCGGAACAGAGCAATGGCCGGGATAAAGAAAACTTGAATACCACCACAGTAACATAGCAGGCAGATGCGACGACGCCTCGAAGTACTACAGATATGGATATGCCGCATGCTGAGAAAATGTGAGATAAGGGAGCGCAAGATGCAACTCGGGCTAACACGAAAGCTTCGGAGAAAAATCATGCCGGCGGAGTGCAGAGACCTTTTGTCGATGAGATACGAATGGCAAAATATCCAAAGGGTTTCGACTCAAGGGATTTGCCAAAATATGATGGAACTCAGGACCCACAGGTCCACCTTAACAATTTCAACATGGAAATAATGGTGAAAGGGTTTGAAGGACCAATAGTACCCCGATTATTCGTGGGAACACTGCAAGGGGCTGTCCAATTATGGTTCCATTCTTTACCACGGAAATCGGTCGAGATATGGAGAGTTTCGGCCAAAAGTTCTTATTGAATTTTGCGACTAGTAGAAAACAACCTAAAACTCAATTCCAATTGGGAAATATAAGGCAAGGTCCAAATGAGACATTACAACAATACCTCGAGCGTTTTAAAGATGCCACCCTTCAAGTGCCAAATTTGAAGGAGGACGTACACCTGCATTTGGTAATCTCCGGCTTACATGATGATTCTTGCTCAAAATGTCGACGGTGAAAGATACTGTAGCAATGTTAGCCGAGTTTAGGGACCGTTCAAAGAAGTATCTGGAACTCGAACAGCTAGAAATGGCTAGCCGAAGTAACTTGGGACGAACTAGGAGCTCACCTCCGAGGATTAAGGACCATCATAGTGGTTCAAAGTCGGATAGCCAGAGACGAACAACGGATAACCAGCATCGGGGAAACAAAGCAGAAGGAAAATACAACCAATACACGCCTTTAAAAGTGTCCAGAGAACAGATATGGAGAGAAGTCGGATTAACTAAGATGAGAAGGGCGGAACAGCCGCGGCCCATGCGACACAAAGCCGTCCTGGACAAATCTCGATATTGCAAATTTCATGACTAACCCGGCCATACAACGGACCAATGTTGGGATTTGAGGGATGCAATAGAAAAATTTGTTCGAGAAGGGAAGTTGCAGAGGTATGTGATTTAGACACAAGGACGTTCAAACAATAAACACCCTGGGGAGGGGCGAAATAAAATTCCAGAGAAGAAGAAGAGGAAAGAAGAAAGCGACGATGAGTTTCCCGAAGCAAAGTTTGATTGTTTTGTCATCAGTGGGGAACTCGTTAGCGGAGGAGATTCACAAAATCAACGTCGCAAATATGTGAAGGAAGTCTTGGCAATCCGGGACCACCCACATTTTAAAAGGGAGACAAAGGAGCAAGATAGACCGATACTAAGTTTCACTAAGGCCAACCTAAAAGACGTTGTTCCCGGTCACTACGACGACCTAGTGATAACAGGCACGATTCTGGATTGCAGGGTCCAAAAAATCATCGTCGATAACGGAAGCTCGGTAGACATCCTTCTATGGGAGGCATTTCGAAAAATGAAGCTGAACCCAGACGAGTTAAAACCATGCAAAACAACCTTAACTGGTTTCAATGGCCAAGATACTAGACCTAAAGGCTACATAGACTTGAAACTAACCTTGGGTACCAAAGAAGCTTTTAAATCTGAAGTGGTTAGATTCGTAGTTGCTGACTTCCCATCCCCATATAACGTCATTTTCGGAAGACCAACAATCCATAATTGGGATATGCTAGTATCCACTAAGCATCAAAAGGAAAAAATGATCGGGAAAAAGAACAAAATAGTTGTCGTCCGAGGAGACCAAAAAGAGTCGCAAAAATGCTACTATAACTCAGTGAAGGGGAATAAAGAGAATGCGACTTTGTCCCAAACTAGGGAAGAAAAAGATGACGTTCATTTGGTAGAGATGGACATGAGAGAGGAGGAAAAGATTCGGAGGCCTGAGTTTAATGGAGAGCTGAGAAACTTCATCCTGGGCAGTAGGCCGAAACAGACTACGAAGATTGGGAATGAATTAAGTGCCGAGGTTCATCATGCTTTAACGGAATGCTTATTGAAGAACGCCGACATATTTGCTTGGGGACCAGCCGATCTACCAGGCATAGATCCAAAATTCTGTTGCCATAAGCTGGCAATTCGACCGGGTTCTATCCCAGTCGCACAAAAGAAAAGGAAGATGGGCCCAGACAGAGTAGCCGCTCTTGAAGAGCACGTTAAGGAGCTCTTCGAGGCTGGCTTTATACGAGAGGTCTAATATACCACTTGGCTGTCAAATGTCGTGCTAGTGAAGAAACCCAATGGCAAATGAAGAGTATGTACGGATTATAAAGACTTGAATAAGGTATGCCCCAAAGATGCTTTTCCTATGCCTAATGTGGATCAGTTAGTAGATAATGCGTCAGGTTTTAAACTCTTATCCTTCATGGATGCATATTTGGGGTATAATCAAATCGCCATGCACCCCGAAGATCAAGAGAAAACGGTGTTTATCACGGAAAGGGGGAATTACTGCCACAATGTAATGCCTTTCGGATTAAAGAATGCCAGAGCAATGTATCAACGAATGATGACAAAAGTATTTGAAGATCAGTTGGGGAAAAATGTCGAAGTTTACATCGATGACATGATTGTCAAGTCAGAAGATCAAGAGCAGCATATTCAGGATCTGCAACAGACTTTTGATAAGCTACGAGCACACCAAATCTGGCTTAACTCGGCCAAATTTGCTTTTGAAGTTCCGTCAGGAAAATTTTTGGGTTTCATGTTAACCCATAGAGGTATCGAGGCCAATCCTGATAAATGCCGAGCCATTTTAGAAATGAAGGCTCCCACATGTCGAAAGGAAGTCCAACAACTCACAGGAAGACTTGCCACATTAACTCGGTTCCTCCCAAAGTCGGCAGAAAAGTCGCTCCCCTTCTTTAGGTTGCTTAAAAAGGAAGCTGTTCATGAATGGAGCGCTGAATGCGAGGCAGCCTTCAAGAAGATTAAACAATGCCTTGCAACACTACCAGTGTTAACTCGGCCTGTAGCAGGTGAAAGCTTGATCCTTTATTTGGCAGTAACCGATGAGGCTATAAGCACGGCTCTGGTGCGAGAGCCAAAGGAGGGGCAGATGCTGATATATTTCATAAGTCGAGTTCTCCAGGGAGCTGAAACACGGTATCAAAAGCTTGAGAAAATGGCTTTTGCATTGTTAATCACGGCCCGACGATTACACTAGTATTTCCAGAGCCATCCTATTGTGGTTCGTACTAATCAACCAATCCGACAGGTATTGCACAAACCCGACTTAGCCGGAAGGATGACTGGCTGAGCGATAGAATTATCCAAATTTTATATTAGTTACAAGGCCCAACAATCGATAAAATCTCAGGCCTTAGCTGACTTTGTTGCAGAACTCACTCCAACAAGAGAGAACATTGAAGCACGCAGAGAGTGGAAGCTGTTTGTAGACGGCTCTTCTAACTTAGCTAGAAGTGGGGTCGGAATAATCCTAGAAAGCCCAGAGGGTGTATCCATTGAATATTCCTTAAGCCTCGGGTTCAAAACATCCAACAATCAAACCGAATACGAGGCCCTAATAGCCGAGTTGATCCAAGCAAAGGAAAACGGAGCTCGGAAAGTATTGGTATTTACGAATTCCCAATTAGTGGCGTCGCACATAAATAGGTCTTATCAAGCTAAAGGACCTCTACTAGTCAAATACCTCGGAAAGGTTAAATCTATCATTGATGAATTTGATGAAGTCGAAATAAGGCACATATCGCATGGGAATAACACCAGAGTAGACATATTGTCCAAGCTGGCCAGCACTCAAGGAACCAAAAACAACTGAATGATAGTGCAACAAAGATTGGAAGTCCCGACATGCGTAATAATCATAATAGATAAGCATGATTGGAGGAAACGTATCGTGGACTACCTAGAACGAGGAATTCTACCAGCCGAATCCATAGAAGCCAAGAAGCTGATACGAACGGCGGCATCCTACGTGATGATAGATGACCAATTGTACAGAAAAGGGCTACATGCGCCAATGGCAAAATGCCTTAGCGCCGAAGAGGTGGAATACGTGTTAACTGAAATATACGAAGGCATCAATGGACAACACATGGGAGCCAAGGCACTAGCTCGAAAGGCTATAAGGGTCGGATACTATTGGCCAACGTTATCAACAGACGCAAAAAAATCATGTTCGGAAATGTGACAGCTGTCAGAACACGCTAAAATCATTAGAGTTCCCCCATCTGAGATGAAGTATATCTCGGCACCATGGCCGTTCTATAAATAGGGACTGGATCTTTTGGGACCATTTCAAAGGCCGTAAGGGCAGTTCCGGTGGCTGATAGTAGCGGTGGACTATTTCACTAAATGGATCGAAGCTGAACCGCTATCTTCCATAACGTCGGCGTGAGTACAAAAGTTTGTGGCGAGAAATATCATTGCTCGCTTTGGAATCCCGACAGAAGTGATTACCGACAATGGGACACAATTTACAGACAAGGGATTCCGAAAAATGATGGCCGACTTCCAGATTCGTCAGCATTTCGCATCGGTACAGCACCCGCAGTCTAACGGGTAGGCTGAGGCAGCAAACAAGATAATCGTTGACGGCCTTAAAAAGAGAATACAGGAAGCCAAAATTGACTGGGTTGAACAACTATATGCTGTGTTATGGGGATATCGAACTAGTGTTCAAACCGCCACAGGAGAAATGCCTTATAGGCTCACATACGGATGTGAAGCCATGATACCTGTAGAGATCGGTGAACCATCATGGAGAAAGGAAAAGGCCTTATCCGAAACAGAGAATAATGAGGCCATTACGGCTGAGTTAGATCTCATAGATGAAGTAAGAGCCATAGCACATTGCAGAGAGTTAGCAGCAAAACAGCTCGTCGCGACAAAGTTCAACAGAAAGGTCAAACCCTGCTCCTTCGGCAAAGGCGACCTAGTGCTAAGAATTTCCGATATAGGCAACAAAAACGCACGAGAAGGGAAGTTAGCTCCAAATTGGGAAGGACCTTACCAAATCAGGGAGGTACTAAAGCACGGAGCGTACAGGCTTGAAACATTGACTCAAAAACCGATCAAAAGAACGTGGAATGCCGACAAGCTGAGAATGTACTATAGCTAAGAACGTAGAACCCGCGGTTCGAAACGACTTAGACATTCTGTTTGATGTTTTATCGTACTTTACGCAATGTGTTTATTTTGTAAGTGACACAGTCGTCACTTTAATAAAAGATCTACGAGAGTTAGCTCATCAAAATCTTGTGGCCACGTAACTGCACAAATACCGAATAAGACGGTCGCACCGTCCGAACCGCGCGAATTCAAGAAAAAGAGTTTTAAGACCTATTTTCAAAAGAATTCAACAAGGCCGTACTAAAACAAAAGGCCCATTAACGCGAAAAAGCCAATAACAAGGGTTTGTGGAAAGGAGTCCATGACCCATTTTCGACAAACCCCAGAGGCGATCTTTATGGACACAAGTCCCGTTATAAACTCTAAAGGAAGTTTATGTGAGGCCGATAAGAGCATACCTGAGATAAGACCCCTTATACCGGACTTGATCAATCCGGTATGGTTAAGATTTGGGATGACCAAGTTTAAGCCACAAGGTTGTCTATAACTTAGAATTAAGCGTAATAGGCGATAAAGCAAATAAAAGTTGCTAACAAAGCTCAAAAGAATACTATTCATTGACTAAAGTGAATTACAACTGTAAAAAAAAAAAAAAAAAACCAAAGCGGCCTAACAACAAAAATCAGACATTCGCACTCGCATTTGGGAGATTCGAAGGCTGAGATTCGGCATTATGAATCGTATCTCCTCCCACCCTAGATGGGCCCTCTCCAACCGAGTCCTCCAAAGCACTTGCTAGCACAATCTTCCAATCCTTTATAATCCCGTCAACCTAGGCGTCTTCGATTTTCAACGTAGCGTCAGGATTGAAGAAGATAACTTGAGCCAAGGCATTATTAAAAGACTCTTCCACGCCTTTTTCTAGGTTGGCAATGTAGGTGGCATCAGAAGTCGTTTGCTCTTGCAGGGTTTTCAAAATGGAAAGAAGACGGGATATCTCAGAAGCGTCTTCAGCGAGCTTTTTCTTCGCAGATTCCAGTTCCGCCTGTATCGCCTTGACCTCCTCATCAGCAGCCTTTTTCGCCTTTTCTGCCTCAGCAACCGCTTTATTCTTGGCGTCCTCTGCCGACTTAACTGCACTCATTACCGCCGCCTTAATTGCTTCGGATCATTCGGATACAGCGGCTTTGAGTTTAGCATTTGACTCAGCCCACTGAGCTTTGATGAAGGCAACAGCTTGAGGAACCCCGGCAGCACGAAGAGTAAACTGCTCAATATCCCTCAACATGTCTTTCTCCTCAGTAGACGCCGGCACAAGTGCGAACCAGCTTAAAGGAGGTCGGATACCATTGCGAACCTTAGTGTCGATTGGATTCTCAAACATGAACGATGGTGAGGTATACCGACTGGAAGAAGGAAGGGCCGCGGTAAGAGAAGAAGTAGCTCCAACAGTGGGAGAAGATGAAGGCGGAGCAGTTGCCTGGATACTTGGTTCGGCGGGAGTGATGGAAGACTTCTTGGCAAGCGGAACCGGGCTTGTTTTCTCGGCTTCAGCTGCTTTCCGCTTTCCGCTGAATTTCTTCATAAAAGCTGGCACGGCGGGAGCCGAAGGTTTAGGTGGCATAGTTGGTTCTGCACAAAAGAAACCATCAGTAATCTGGTAAAAGAAATTAAGAAAGAAATGCTATAACAAAACATACTTTTTTCTGGTTTCTGTTTCTTTAAAGGAACGGACAAATACAGCCCGGCATCAAAAGGCCCCACCACTTTGCCAAGATCTTGTAGGAACTCTTTATTTTTCTCCTCTTCCGGGGTAAGTTTGATGACTTTTGAGCTAAAAGCTTTAGTTCCTAAGTTGTGATGATCGTAAGTCCAGTAAAGGGGAAATCTCTCCTCTAACTCCTCACGGTCATTTCAGCGGAGGAACCATGGAACTTGGGAAGGAATGGCTTCAACTTTAAAGTATGCTGACTTAAACCCCTTGAATGACTCGATATAAGGATTGAACAATTTCTTAAGGCGGATACCCCGAAGATGGGTCCACTCAAATTCCAGGGGCTCTTCTTTGGTTTTGTAGGTATTTACAGGGGAAAAGAAATGGAAAAACAAAGGAACGGTACAAGGGATCTCTTGCTCCTTACATAGATTCTCAAAACCTAGAACATAAGCCCAGCTATTCGGGTGCAATTGAGTAAGGGCTAGGCGTAAGTGGTTCAAAATTTCTATCGTAAAGTCGAAAAAAGGAAATGAGGCACCTAAGAGGGTAACTACATCTCGGTACATGAAAAAGAAATGAGGAGATTCCCCGACACGCCACAACGCCACAGACTCTCCATCTAAGGGTAATCGAATGGTGTACCCATCGCCATCTCTAAGAGTGGGCCCCCTAAATTCTTCCCACGACATCTTGTTTGAGATCTGAGTGACCTCTGGACATATAACAAAGTGACACGGACTATGGGCTGCTTTAGTAGAACATGATTCTTCGGCCACCAACCTTTCACTACTCGAAGAGGAAGAGGCCATTTATACCTATATAAATACACAAGGAGCAAAGACGAGTTAGATAGAAATCTACCTCAGTGTGCTGGCATGGGATGTAACGCACTCTCCGAAGATAAGATGGGAGCAGATCCATGAGTGCAACTCCTAAGCACCGTCTCGGCCACCACCTCCCGACCAAGGTTGACAAGGGCAATAGCCTCATGTTGACACATCTCGCAAGGACTGACCGGGGTGGGTGGAGTCCGCTAGCAGTCAAAGGCCGTACGACCGAGACAGGAACCACCCTAATAGGAGATGAAGGCCTAGCAGACAGATTGGGACGTACTCTAGCAGACGATGGAGGCCGAGGTAGTGGAGGCCAGGAAGCTTTCGGAGGGGGAGGAGGAACTTTGTGACTACTCCTACGGTTACCACTCCCAGAGGGCTTCAGAACATCTGCAGCCATGGCTGCAGAAGACCGACGATCACCATACAACCAGAACGCAGTCCTTTCAGGCATGTTCTTAACAACTTCCCAGTCTTCTTTCGGAATAGGCCTACCATAAATATCTACGGGTATATTCTGGGTCTCTATCCATGAAAAACCAAAGAATCCCTCAAGAAAACCCAGAAAAGCAATGCTCAATACACAGAATCCCAGGGTGACAGCCGGAGAAACCCAAAAAACCCCAGAGAAACCCAGAAATTCAAATAAGAAGGGGAGGAACGCAGCACAAGACGAAAGGGAAAAACAATAAACACAAAACAGAATCCAACAACGAAGATGTACCTGGAAGAGAAGAGGAAGAGCGAGACCGGGATTTGGAACGCCTGGGTTTTGAGTATTTTCTCTTGAGGACGACTGGAAACTCATAGCGTAAAAAAGGGAAGCACCATGACATTCAAGTTATAAAAATGATTTAAAGAAAAACAAAGTTGAAAGACTCCAACAGGCGCGAATACGAAACGATGGGACCCGCGATGTCAGATGGATACAGAGAGGCGGGTAAAGTTGGTGAAACCCTAAAGTAGATAGCAATCATGAATCTTGAAAAGGCGCAAGCATTTAAAGAGCGCGAAAACCAAAGATGACTGACAAAATAGTGGATGGCGTTAGTCCTGATACGACGTTACACATTCCAATACAAAAACGAGCGCGCATTTTTAAGCAGGGTCCAGCTAATGCTCCGGATTAGGGGGCAACCGAGGGAACACGTGTTGCAAAAATATAACCCGGAACGGCCTAGTAATGGGGGCCGGGATATGAGTAAAATGTCGGCAATCAACCTAAGTAGGAAGATGAAAGAAAATCGAGCCTGGTTAAGGGTGAAGGAGAATTAAAATTCACACTCGAGATGACGAAGACTCAGCGTCATTGTAAAAACACCACCAAGGGTAGCTCGAACCCGATTAAGCCCGACATGTCAGAAGACCGACGAGCACCATACAACCAAAACGCAGTCCTTTCAGGCATGTTCTTAACAACTTCCCAGTCTTCTTTCGGAATAGGCCTACCATAAATATCTACGGGTATATCTGGGTCTCTATACATGAAAAACCAAAGAATCCCTCAAGAAAACCCAGAAAAGCAATGCTCAATACACAGAATCCCAGGGTGACAGCCGGAGAAACCCAGAAAACCCCCAGAGAAACCCAGAAATGCAAATAAGAAGGGGAGGAACGCAGCACAAGACGAAAGGGAAAAACAGTAAACACAAAACAGAATCCAACAACGAAGATGTACCTGGAAGAGAAGAGGAAGAGCGAGACCGGGATTTGGAACGCCTGGGTTTTGAGTATTTTCTCTTGAGGACGACTGGAAACTCACAGCGTAAAAAAGGGAAGCACCATGGCATTCAAGTTATAAAAATGATTTAAAGAAAAACAAAGTTGAAAGACTCCAACAGGCGCGAATACGAAATGATGGGACCCGCGATGTCAGATGGATACAGAGAGGCGGGAAAAGTTGGTGAAACCCTAAAGTAGATAGCAATCATGAATCTTGAAAAGGCACGAGCATTTAAAAAGCGCGAAAACCAAAGACGGCTGACAAAATAGTGGATGGCGTTAGTCCCGATACGACGTTACACATTCCAATACAAAAAAGGGCGCACATTTTTAAGCAGGGTCCAGCTAATGCTCCGGATTAGGAGGCAACCAAGGGAACACGTGTTGCAAAAATATAACCTGGAACGGCCTAGTAATGGGGGCCGGGATATGAGTGAAATGTCGGCAATCAAACTAAGTCGGAAGATGAAAGAAAATCGAGCCTGGTTAAGGGTGAAGGAGAATTAAAATTCACACTCGAGATGACGAAGACTCAGCGTCATTGTAAAAACACCACCAAGGGTAGCTCGAACCCGATTAAGCTCGGCATGTCAGAAGCCTGAAATGCCGAGCTTGGGGGCATCTGTTACGGACCAGTGGATTGGGCTTCACTAGGCCCAAAGTTAGCAGTCCATCCACGAAAATAGAGATACCTGATAAGGTATTATCCCATTATCTCGCTAACCGCCGTGAGTCGTACAGATAATGTAGTTGCAAGTGGGATCACGTGCAGAGGGAATATCAGATCAAGGCCCCCAGATACACCCTATAAATACCAATGTGCAATCATCAGGTACACACGCGCTCGAAACCCTACCTTTTCTATTCACACAGAGCACACACCCCACTCCCTCTGGCTATCATAAGCCAAACGGTTTACCCTCAAACTACGTGGACTTTGATCCACCATCGTGGTACGTAGGACCCTGAGATTTCACCCTAGGTCAAGTCCAATCCTTCTAATGTTCTACAACGGAACAACCACTATTGATATTTTTTTTAATAATAATTATGCACAGTGATAATTTAATAATGCACCTATATATTTTATAAAGTAAGTAATATTTGTAACTCATTAATATCATATACATCTCAATTATGGGCCTCAAGTTCGCTATATGACATTTAGGTGATATAAACCTTATGAGTTGCGGGCTTAACTTTCGGTCGAAATAAAATTCTAGCTAGTGATGTTAAATAAGGGCATTTAAGAAAATAAATATAATTAACTAATTTAACTACTATCCTTAATTTATCTAAAATCTAGTAAATATATCTTATTATTAGGACTAGAGGAAGTATTCAACAATTAACTTTACTACAAAAAAATAAATATTTAAGGGGAAAATTTTGCTACACCCCTAGATAGTTATTTTAATATCAAACAGCTCCAAAAATTTTCTAAAATTTTATTGCATCTCTTAGGACTAAATTGAAATTAAAATTTATTAGTAAAAGACAATTATGCCCTTACTGTAATGTCAAATATGATTATTTACATGACGCACATAAAAACTTACAAGTCAAAATATTCACAAGAATACATGCTATTACAAAACATATATGAGAATATGAGTATATATGCTTATTTGCAAGACACATGAAAATTTATAAGACTATCTTAACCATATGGAGGATAAGAACAGAAATGTTTTTTCAACCAAAAATTGAATTTCAATTTAATCTTAGGGGTTCAATAAACGTTCAGAAAATTATTAGGTCCCTTCGATATTAAATGTCTACGTGAGGGGCAGGGAAATTTTACAATATTTAAGATTAGTCATTCATGTAGGGTTAACTTTTGGCCTTGTATCGAAACCATTTTAAACATTCAATTCGTTTGCAAAATAATAGCTTGGTCAATAGTTTATTCATTTTTGTAAAAAAATTAATATTGGTTTTTTTTAAAAAAAAATTACTGTAATAACAACAACAACAACAACAATAACAACACTCTAATCTCATGTTAATAAGAATGTTTGACAGTACTAATATGATAATTTATAAAGCGACTAATTAAGTTAGTTAACAAAAAAGTTAGAGGGAATGGACCACAAATGTTAATTTAATTTAAGGGAAAATTGATTTCAGGGCGAAAATAATTACAAAAAAGGCCCAAGAAACATTCACATACCTTCTGGAATTTTTTCAAAAAAAAGTGTACGGATATAGTTGCTAATTGCTACTGATGTAGTTGTTAATTGCTACAGATGTAGTTGTTAAAATGTAGTTGTTAATTAGACTGATTTAGTTGTTAACGGGGACTGATATAGTTGTTAAACGCTACTGATATAGTTGCTAACGATTTTTGAAAAAATGCCAGAAAAGACCCTAGGGCCTTTTTTGGCATGTGAATGTTTCTTGAGCCTTTTTTATAATTATTTTACTAACTTGGGCCCTGAAATCAATTTTCCCTTAATTTAAATCGGAGAGTTAAGATATTTAATTATTAAAATAATTTAGTACTGCGACTAGTATTTCCATAAAATAGTGTACTATCCTCAAGGACACGCTCTGTCTCTCCCCGCAGACAGGTTCAGAGCACACTTGCCTGAACTCTCTGGACTCTCTCACCAAAGCTTTTAATTTAGCTTTGACATTTCTTATCTGTTTCGTATGTTCTTCAACAGGACTGTCTCGATTCACGAGCTGGGTCGTCCATTGATTGTGGATTAGAGCCGCTCTGTCATATTCCACTTTGACTTTGGTGGCAAAGGCGGGTAAATTAAAAGCAAAACTTCGTATCGGTATTTACAATCAATTTGATGCTTTTTCCCCCTTAATTATCTATTTATTCTTTATTCACTCAATTCTTGTTTGTTTCTTCTGGGGTTTTCGAAGTGATTCCCAAGTGGGGAATTCACGAACTTAAGTTGGGGTTTTGTTTTGGAATTATGTGGCACGAACGCTGCTTGGGTCATTGTGTTTCTTGCTTTTCCTGTTTCGCTTCCCTTGGATTCCGGTGTTAGTGCTTCTGTTTATAAAAGTTGACTGCTTACTTTATCGAAATCTGATCAAATTTTGGAACATCCCTTTCATTGACTGTTTTTCGCCACAACTTTTATTAAGTTTGGTCCAATTTGGTTTTTCAAAGTATTTCCTTGGAATTTTTCAGTTTTGGGGAGCTGGGGTTTCTGATTCTTAAGAATTTGTTCCTTCTTCCTTGGGGATTTGTGTGGTTTGGCTTCTAATTCTGGGTTTATCTTCCCGTAGCTAAGTTTTGAACTAGCAATTGGTGCTTCTGAGTTGGCTTTCTCAACAACACTTTTTTAGGAATCCGTGTTTTGCAGCTTCCTGCTTCTATCTGTCTCTCACATTTGGGGCTCGAGGGTTTCGCTTTGATGTCATTTCTCTCACAATAGTTTTTGTAACATCAGTTCTTGGATCTGCCTAACCCTAGGTAATCACTTTTACGCAGTTCATTAAGCTGTTTCTTCTGGGTTTTACTTGATATTTGATCTAACCTGCTTTTCTTTGGTGCTCGGATTTAGGCTGTCAGAACATAATCTTGTGTCTATCTCTTTTATCTGACTCAGTTTAAAAGCTTGGCTTGACTTAAATTGACATGCTTTTCTAGTAATTATCGTGCTTTGCCATTTTCTCTCAGTCGCAGTAATATCATAAAGCATGGACTCTCCTCAGTCTGTTGTGTCGCCGTTCAAGAGCTCTGTGTTGGGTGATAGTGAGAAGCAAAAGTCTGGTCCCTTGTCTAAGGACATAGAGGTCAATGGAAAGGAAGCCACCATGATCAGGAATCTAGAAGATTCCATTGGTTTTCTTGATGTCTACATACATCAAGCTAGGGACATCCATAACATTTGCATATACCACAAGCAAGATGTTTATGCTAAGATTTGCTTAACTAGCAATCCTGACATTACTGTGTCTACCAAGATCATTAATGGGGGTGGAAGGAACCCTGTTTTCAATGAGAATCTTCGCCTGAATGTCCAAACCGTTGATTCCTCTCTCAAATGTGAGATATGGATGCTGAGCAGGGTGAAGAATTATCTAGAAGATCAGCTTCTTGGTTTTGCATTGGTTCCTTTGTCTGAAGTGCTTGTCAAAAATGGAAGAACTCTGGAGAAAGAGTTCTCTCTTTCTTCAACTGATCTGTTCCATTCCCCGGCCGGCTTCGTCCAGTTGTCCCTCGCATACAGTGGAGCTTCTCCTGATGTGATGGTGATCCCTCCTACTTTGGTTTCCACCGAAGCTGCTGCAGCCGCCACCGATGCTGTGGTGGCGCTGGACCCCGAGACCACTGAGTCGCTGGCTAAAGATCTGGATAAAATTGAGTTCCCGGACCCAAAGATCGTGAACGAAGACCACCTTATGGTTTCAGAATATTTTGGGATTTCTTGTGATGAGACTCAGTGTTCTGAAAGTTTGGCCAATTCTGATGCTGCTGATCATCACAGCTCTGATGCAGGTGTTCAACTTGTAGAAAGCTTCTCTGCTAGCAGTGTTGAATCTGCCCAACAACAACCTTCCATTAACAAGGTTGATTCACCACCAAGCTTTGTATCAACAAATGGGGTTTCTTCCCCATCAGTTCAAGCTAGCTCAGACTCATCTGATGCTGCTGCTGCTCCTGCTGCATCAAAATCTCCCACTCAGGAACAAGTCTCTGGCACCAGAGAAGAGAAACACACGGCGGTGGCGGCAGCGGATGTTAAAGACGTAGTAGGTGAGAGTGATGATTCGTCAAGCAAAGTGGTGGTTCCAAACAAAGGAGAAGAATCATTCCCTAAGCCTGTTGTGTCTGTGAACATTGAGCCAGAACCAATGGTTGTGCAGCAGGACATAGTAGACATGTACATGAAAAGCATGCAGCAGTTCACCGAGTCATTGGCAAAGATGAAGCTTCCAGATATTGATATCGGGTCACCAAGCCCAGGGAACTCGAGCTCAGACAAGAAATTGGAGTCACCAGCATCATCAAAGAGCAACAATAACTCTCGTGTGTTTTATGGGAGCAGGGCTTTCTTCTGAGCTTTTTTAGATGTTCCTATGTTCAAGGTTTTACATGTTAAAACTTGAAGGTGACTTTAGATCTTTTTGAACAAAAAAAACTTATGTCAGTAGTGGCGATGTATGTAATAATGTACTGTGTTTAGTGTGGTCTTATTATTCTACTTCTGTACTTTGGAGATGTGTTAGGGTGACTCTGATGAATCATATGACTCTGTTGTACTCTCTCACTTGCTTGGTTCCAAATCTTTAACCTCTAAATGAACTTTTCTAAGGTAGTATCACCTTCTTTGATTTGTCTATGTATCTTTTCAGTTTTCATTTTGGAAGTTGATATATAATCGTGAAATCAAATGCCATGTAACCCTTTTGGTCCCTATTATAAAGGACTATCGGGGGAGAAGTGGTTTTTACAGTCACTTGTCCCTATATATTATTCATTATATTCTTTTAAGGTTGCCCATAATAACTAAAGTATGATGCAATTTTTTGTTTCACTTCACAATATGAACTACTCTGGTTGCTATTATAAGATAACCCAACTTACATAATACTTCTTCTGGTAATACTTCTTCTGGTCTTATATATGATGACGTTTATAGTGTAAATTGCATTACAAACTTTATCCTATATTAGAATCAAAGGTATTAGAATCAAAGGTAGTAATATTTATTGATTTCTTCTAAAAAATGGTTTACTCTCTCTAGTTCTTATTATAACTACTCATTTGGTCCAATTTAAGGCTGTTTGGTTCAATGCAAATTAGAGGACGGAAATGGAAAATGAGATTATCTGTATGGTGGGGGCCGTTTGGTTTATCATGTTCTTAAGAAAATGATTTTCAACAGTGAGCTATTTTCCTTTGTACATAAGAAAATCAGTTCGTGAGAATCCATTTTCTAGTATGCTGAAATGGAAGAAGGCCAACTTACCCCTCTTTAGTGCCGACTATGTAGCCATCTACAACGTCGGAAATACACTGGAGAGTTTTGAACATGAAACAGAGATGTGGAGATGGAAGGGAACTCGATGATGGATATGGATTTGCAATGTCATTGACAAGGTTGAAGGTTGCAGATGAGGGTGTGGGAGCAAAATGGAGTCTAATTTACCCCAACATGGGTTCTGACGGCGGTGGTCTACTCTCTGATTCCTCCTTCTTTGGTCTGTTATTCCCTGTAGTGAGAGTGAGACAATGGTCTCTTTCCTTGTCTCCCTCATTCTTGACTTTTTCTCTATTCCATGTCGGTCAAATCAACGGTGAAGTTAGAGGAATGGAGGGTGGAAGGTGATGGTGGAGAGGGATGCGGTGAAGTCGACGACGTCAGTGATGAGCATCATTAGCTGTGATTTTGGGTTGGGGATGAGCGATCTTTAGCGTTTGAGCGATATTTGGGAGTGAGATATTAATCAAAACGATGAATACTAATAATAATAAGAGAAAAATGGTCTTTTATCCCTTTTTCCTATCTTATTTTGTTCAAACCAAATAATTTTTTCCCCCTATCAATCCATTTTTTCCCAGTGTAAACCAATCGTGTAGGAGGCACACAATTTTTATTCCTTTTCATTTCATTCCTGGCCAACATTTTCTTTTATTCAAATGAGCTTTTAAATCACTTCCAACATATTTTACATAAATAAAAAAAAATATTGAATTTTATTAACTCTAGGATAATATTCAACAATTTTTCAAATTTTAACTAATTCTTACATATCAAGAAATAATAGATAACTCATTCAATTTCATAAATTTTAAATGATTTCTAATATTATCCTTATTAATTATATTAAATTTTAACATCATATTAATTCTTACACCGTCTCCTTTTATTTTTTGCCAACGATTTTTACCCTCTCACTATCTTTATTGTACAAGCATATATGAAAATAAAATATTTAATACACTTAAAAATAAGTGGCTTATAAAAAGAGTTAAGACTATCTTCTAAAAAGTACTACCTCGTGTCCGGATATAGGATAGGAGGAGTAACTTATAAGAGGGGACCACAGGGAGTATAATAGGAATCCGATTGAGTAATTTATTATTTTTAATTATGTGCAAATTTAAATTGTTTATTTTTAAATAAATTTAAATTTAGTATTATATATATGGGGTGGAGTATAGTCACTGTACCAATCAATCATGCGTGTGATGATATGGTCCCCACATTCACATGAAGAATGCGAAAGTTGAAGAGGCAAAATTATATATGCATTTGCTTTTTTCTTAATTGGTTCATTAATGAATTCCTTTAGGCTTTTTTTTTTCAAAAAAAAAAAAAAACCCTCATTTGGCTATTTCACTCTTAAGAATCTACACTCCAGCAACATGCATCTTTATCACGTATGATGGGGATAACAAAATATTTTTCCTATCCTCCTCTTCTGCCCTTATTACGAAAAATTTATTTCTATTTTTATAAAAAATATACTTTCATTGAATTTGTCAATACCATTAAGAATGTTCTTAAAAAAAATTCTAACATAACATTTATTCATTAAAAATTTTATTAAAATATGTCTTATTTATTAATTTAGGTCTTACTTTAATGAATTCCTTATTGATCAAAATTTTATTCACAATTCCTTAATGCCATCAAAGTTTTATTGTTTTTATAATCTGGTAACTAAATATATTAATATATAGATTAAAATAATTTTACATAAAATTTAAAAATATATGTATCAAAATTATTTTAATTATGGTTAAAGCATAAATGATTATTAAATAATGTTAAATATGGTCGTGTTGATCCAAAAACAAGTTTAATAATTCAATTTAACCATTAATTAAAAATTAGAGGGATGAAGATGAAATCTTAGACATAAAAGGAAAGCTTGCATAACATAATTTTATATTTTAGGAAAAGATGTCATAATGTCATAGGTTTTCAATGTAGATTGACATAAAATAAATTATATGGGAAGTTTAGTTTACTTTTATCCTAGGGAACAATTACAATTATGTTTTATTTTTATGTTTATGACTGGAGGAGTATTTTGTAATTCTAGATTAGTAACTTTAAAATTATCATGGTTATTCTATATAAATACAAGATTAAGTGAGGTCCACCCTAAACTAGCCCCATCCTCTAACACTACAGTATTTTGGAATAAACTAATTGGGTGATGTTATAAGCGGATTGAACCTATAACTCGTAATTATGGGAGGATCTTTCATGCTACTTCCTCCAGTCTTTGACGTAATACGTATTTGGATAGTTGATATTAATCCTAAATATAAGAAAAATTTCTTATATTTATTAGTATTTTCCTAATTTATCCATATTGATATTCATTTCAACAATAATCAAAAAAGAGAAAAAACTAAGGAATTAAAATAGATTACTTTGGTGTTTTAGAAAATACATATCATATTAACAAAGTTAACTAACTTCTTTAATCTAAACAAAATAGGTAAATATGTCTTATATTAAAAACTAGAGTGAGGGAGTGCTAGGTTTTTCAAGGACATTGGCAGAGATAAGATATCTTCTGTTGTAATGGCAGAAAGTTGAATAAGTCTCCATATTTTGAAACTCCATAAATATGAAATGTATATTGTAATATATAAGGAGAAGCTTGTTAAGTTTTCATATTTAAATAGTGGAAGAATGAGCCAAGGGAAAGGAAAGGAAAATGGAAGAGAAGAAAGTTACAATTTAAAGCGGCACTTCAAGTATCTCTGCAGATCTGGTGTAAATGTGCCTCCTACAAACCCAAGCAATCTGACCAGTGTCTCTATACCTCACACGCCACAATCCAAACTTTTCTGCAATATCTTTCCCTGATGAGCATCTTCTTTCCCTTAAGAAATCCACAATCCATTGTTGAGCCGCCCTTAAATCTTGTTGAACATCCCTTGAACCTCTTGCCGCCCTATTCCGGTGACCTATGGCAGCAGCCCCCATGGCGCCAGCGGCTGCTGCAGCCCCGGCTGCCATGGAAGCGCCACCAGCCAAATGTGCAACTTCCTTGCTCAAGTCAGGTATCATTTCTCCCATCCCAGCTGCTAGATGAGCTCCTATCTTAAGAGCAAATGTTACCAGTTTCATGAAGTTCTTCACATGAGGAGCCAAAGACCTCACAGCCCTGTTGTCAACTTGCATGAGTTCACAACCTGTTTGATCTTCAACAACGTGCATTTCGCCTCGGAACTCGCATAACATATGAAGCCGGAGAGCAGTCATGCCGGTAATCATGGTGGTGATAAGTCTCCTTGAGTAGTTTTCTGTTCTCACAAAGTAGAACATGTTGGGGACCTTCCTCTCCTCAACTTGTACATTGAAGGACACTAGGTAGTTTACTTTCCGGTAAAGCTCGAGCAGGAGCCGATGCTCGTAGTATCTCAGCCCTTGGATTTCCTGCTTCAGATCTCTTATTTCCTGTTCAATAATCTTAAGTCTCTCTAAAACTGCTTCAACTCCTTTTGCAATGCCTCCAATGGTTGGTTCTATAGTTTGAGTTTCTTCACTTAAGCCTAAAGCGTGATCTTGTCCATCTGTGTTGTTTTCAAGTGGGACTTGCAGCTCTTGGGAGAGATTATACAGGTCATGATATCTCCGATGAAGCACTTGCCGGAAATCATCATCGGATAGAATGTCCCTCGCCAAATCAAAGCCGGCTTGCAGAATAGTCCTACCGGAATCTGACACCGGACTCCATGTGTGTTGATAATCATACATGCTATCTGCTGGAAGTGAAAGCAATGCTTGCTTCAATTGCTGGAGGGAAACAATTTGAGTTCTTCTATATCTAGGAGGAGTCAGATTTTGAACACAAGCAGGCCTTATAACATTTTCGGTTAAGGTGATCCCTTGGCACAGGCTTTGAATTGCCGGTATTATTAGTTGTTGTATGACTCTTAAGGTTTCGGTTAAGTTCTTGGTGGAACAAGCAAGAATGTCAATGTAGTATCCCAATTGTCCTCCTAGTTCCACTCTGATGTAGATTCCATTAATGCTAATTGAAATGAGGTACTTCTCAAGACTGTAAGTTGCTCCATGTTGATTCTTTAGAGCCATGATCTTGTTGTGAAGGTGTACCTGCCCAGAACAAGTAGGTTCAAATTAGATTAGAAAGGTGTAGATAAGGCAGGTTTTCAAAATTTCAAAATATTGTGGCTTTACTAGAGTGAATTAGTAAAACAGTCAAGATATCAGAGTTTGAATCAGAGAATGAGAAGATCAGAATTTGAAAGAAACTTTGTTGCTAGAGAATTTGTTTTGGCTTCTCCACAAGTATAACAAAAATTTTCAGCCCAGCGACAGTGTAATAAACAAATTTCAGAATTCAATTATGATAATCTTTCAACCTGTTCAAAGGATTTCAAACCTGATAAAATTTACATTCTTATCTTTTTTAAAAAAAAAAAAAAAAAAAAATTCTTATGTGCTTTCTTCAACACACAATCTTGTCAAACTGAAAACATTTCTGCTACCACAAATTATTAGTGACAAATTTTACACTTTTTCCACAATAAGCAGTTTTCATGCCTCAGTTTTTCCTTTCTGAAATGTTTCATTTATACTACCTCTGGTCATAAATATAAAATTCACTTTAATGAAAAAATTGAACTAAAAAGTGGATCTTAGACCAAAAGTAGTAGTATATTGTTATTGTGTTAGCAACTGACATTCTGTGAACAAGCATAATAAAAAAAGCAACAACAATTGATAATACAGTATAAACTTCAAGAGATAGAGAACGAAAAACCATTTCAGCAAGAAGAATAAAAAAAAAAAAGAGCCAAAACAAAAAAGAAAAAGATGGGAACTCTTGCCTGTAACCGAGGGAAGAATCCCGGTGTTAAAAACATATGGCTTGAATCGTGACACTCGAGATGACGACCAGCATAAATGCTGTCTGCAGTACTTAACTGCCACCTCTGTGGTTTTCCTCTTCCTTCTTCAAGCATAGAGGGGATAAGTAACAAAGAATTTGGATCTGATGGGTCCTGTTCATAGCAGAGTTCAAGTTTCAGCATCATCCTCAAGATGTCACTAGCCTCTAAGTTCTCAAACACCTGTGAACCCATTCCGGGAATAGGACTCTGTAAACTCGCTCTCAAAATCTTTTCCAGCTCCTTCTTGCTAATAAAACCATTGCTTTCTGAGGAGTTTTGCTTTCTAGCTTTTAATCTTATGAGTTCTCCGAGTACTTCACCACAGAACCACTCGCAGTCCAGGATTAGAAAACCCAACTCATCAAAGTAAATAGCCTCTCCAATGTGATGAAGACAGGTAGCAATAGCTCGCCTTCTCATTTCCACTCTTTCTTTCTTGTCGTGTCGCGAACGGATTCTCAGAGAAGGAACCTTCACTTGGCATAGATTTTCAAATTCTTTCCATTTCATTGCCGGCTTGTTGTAGTTCTCAGATCTCCAGTCCGACAAAAGCTGTATAAAGTCATTGCATAGCTGGTAAACTTGGGGGACTCTTTGGAGAATCGTCTTGCAAGTCTTTCGGATGTGATGAGTGAGTTTGCTGACTGAAGCTGATGATCTTGCATCAACAGTGAACACGGTCGGGTAGAAATCAACAAAGCCTTGAAACTTGTCTCTTAATCTCTGTATTGAGTTTACAGTGATCTGCAAATCCTGTGATGGTTGGTTGATTTTATCAGAATGTGTGAGAACAACAGCTACACTTGGTAGAGTGCATTGTTGTACAGCTCTTCTAGAGTTGGAGACTATAAAACGGAGCCAATATTGCAGGTCTTCTTCAATTTCTCCTGTGCTTTTCGGTTCTTTGTTGCCCGGCTTCCTGAATAAACTCGATATAATGATGAAGAACGAAGCACTTCCATGCCCGGGAAACATAAGATCATGGAGGGAGAAAAATTCATGTTGGCCAGCAAGATTCCATATAGATATCTTTGTGTCCTCATCCTTGAAAGTTTTTATCTTCATTCCTACTGTTTTCACCGCCTGCTCCACTGGGTTTATTATAGTGCGAACTTGATCAAAGTAGGGAAGTGCTGAAGCTGAGAAGTTCTGTGAAATTGAATTACAAAGTGTGGTTTTACCTGCAAATGAAAATGAGGATCAAAACTATATGTTGGATTCATCAGTTTAGTGTTGTTATTTTCTATTTCATGTCATTTAAACTTACCTGCAAAGTCTTGCCCACAGAAGAACACTCTACAACTCTTGGGCTCTGTCAAAGGCATGTCCATGAGCAAATCCATTTCTGGTTCTGTCTTCTCATTCTGACCTAACCTTCTATAAATTCCCTGAGTCTTTCCAGAGTTGTGCAATGGTGTTCTTGAGAGATCAAGATCTTCAATCCATGGATTTATCTGAAGTATCTCCATAATTGTCTGCAACAATGCTTCTCCTTGTACTCCGTTGCAGCCTTGCAAGGACAAGTATTTCAAAGTTGCATTCTTCTCCAAGCTCTTGAAGATCCTGACAAAGTCATTGGGTCTCAAACTCAAATCATCATGTATCGCCAACCGGGTCAAGCTCTGGTTACTCGTTAGCATCTGAAGTATAGCAGCTAGCCCATCCCTTCCTATTCTTGTCCTCCCACCTCCAAAGCTTAGAGACTTCAAACTAACATTGGCTTGGCTTTGCAGGGCTGAAAACCGGCTCAAAGGGCACAACAAATGTTCAACACCAACCCCAGTAAACCAATTTCCAGTCAAATGTAAAGTCTGCAAACTATGATTTTTGAAGAGTCCAGCTGCAATATACACAATTCCCTTGTCCTTTAAACATGTTCTGAACAAATTCAATTCTTGGAGGGTTTGGTTTTGTTCTAGAACCCATCTGAACTCTTTAGCCCACTTGGATTTGAGTCTCACACCTGTCATGTCTAGTGATTTCACTGTGAAGTTCATTCCTAAAGAGCAAGCAACCCTGCAAGAACCTGAGAGACTAAGCTGATAAATTCTAAGTGAGCTATTCTCAGGTACAAACTCAACCACCTTAGAGGTTTTTCCACTGTTCTGTCCACTCCAAACATGAACTTCCATGACTCTATTCCTTGCCAACACTGCAGATATAAGCGGGGTTGCTGTGATAGCATTCGAATCGAAAATAGTCAGCAATTTAAGAGTTGGATTAACCTCAATCATCTTGGAGAGTTCTTCAGCACCTCTTGATCCTATTGAGTCTTCCCATATCTGCAACTCTTCCAAGCCGTGATTCACCATTAAAGCAGAAGCAATATGCCCAGCCCCAACAGACCCAATATTTGATTCTGAAAGCATAATCTCCTTAATCATCTTGTTCCTCTTCAGGATCTCAGAAAGCTCAGACATAGATTTTCCCAAGAACCTGTTTCTTCTAAAAACAACTTGTTTTATACTTGGGTTATTCTCCAGCAACAACCCTAGCTTTCTCACTTCATCTACTTCCCATTGCACTAAGTGAAACTCGAGGTTTCTCAGAGTGGGTTCAGCATTCTTAGATGCTGCTAATGTGGTTAAGAGGTGAGAGAAATAAGAAATGCTTTCCTCGGAGAAGTTTATGTTCATGGAGTTCTCTGTTTCCTGGTAGCATCCTGAAGCTGGTTGTGAAAGGTAGAAGGAGATACTGTGGAGATTGAGGCCTTCAGATTTGATTGATTGCAGAAACCATTGAAGTTCTTTCATGTTCTGGTTTGATCCCATCATGAAAATCTTCTTGGATTCACCTAAAAATCATCAAGAAACAAGGATTTTGGGAAATCTTTGTTCAAAACTGAGTCTGTTCTATATTCTCAACTTGTCTATGAAGGTAAAAAGTATGAACTATAAGCAAAAAATTTGGATGAAAGCTGATGAGGTTGTTCGATCTACTGAGAAAGGTATTACTTGTGGTTATTACATGACTTCAGCGAAAATTTTTAGTAAAGTAATCAGTGTCTCCTGAAACAAGAAGAAAGGGATTTGTTCCCCACAGAATATGAATAAACTTGTTAAACGATGTTCGATCTACTGAGGGAAAATTTCAGTTGGCATGGCAAATTAATCTCAATGACCCCAAAAAACTTTCAGAAGCTTCACTACTTTACTTTACCTAACCGTCAGAATGAAATTAATTTTTATAGGTAAAAAAAAATGCTGATGTTATTTTATTATTTTAGAAGAACATTTACAGAAAAAATAAAGACATTTATAAGATAAATAAAAAGATTTATAAAATAAATAGAAAGATTCTAAAGAGCATAGGAAATTTTTTTTTTAAAAAAAATTGACTATTTACAAGAAAAATATGGAAATTTACTTGGTAAATATGAGATTTACAAAATAAATAAAGGAATTCAAAAGAACTTAGGGAGTTAACAATATTTTGACCATTTATAAAACAAATATGAACATTTGCAAGATAAATATGAGTATTTACAAGACAAATAAAATGATACAAAAAAATCTAAGGAATTAAAAATATTTTTGGCCATTTACTAAAAAAATATGTAAATTCACAAAAGAAAGATGGATATTTAAAATATAAATAAGATAATTCCCAAGACAAATAAAATAAGAGCATCATTATCGTTCTACCCACAAAAGTTAATTACATTTTTATTATGGGATGTAATGAAGTTTCAAAAAATCTAGAAGGCCGACTAAAATTAATTTGCTATCAACGGGTTAACTGAATTTTCCCTATTTGAAATGTGTAGCTGGTCTCTTTTATGTAAAAGCAGACAAAAAAGAGGTCATGAAAAAAATTTAGGAATAATTCTTTTTTAAGAAAAAAAAATATCTCTAACCTTGAGATCTCGTTCAAGTTTGCCATAAGTTCCGCGTTTTCATTCCTGTTTGTTGCAGAAGAACTCTACTCAGCTGAGAGATTTGGTTGCAGTAATTTCATATCCAATTTTACAGTAATTTCATATCCAATTTTCATTAAAAAAATGTAAGATATTTTTTTAATATTTGTCAATATTTTTTAATTTATCATTTCTAATAATAATCAAATAAGACAGAGATAGAAGGAATTAAGAAAGATGATTAGTATATTTTTTAAGAAAATTATGTTAACTCATTTAACTAATTTTTTTAATTTAATTAAATTACATAAATAAACTTTATACTAAGGATCAAAGGAGTATAATTTGATTAAAACAACATAGGGCAGCGCAGGAGAAAGTGGAGGAGGAGGAGGAGGCAGTAGGTGACAGTGAGGATACTTTTTTGACTTTAGGGTTTGATATAAAGTTAATGCCCTCCCCTTTTTTTTTCCCCATGTTTTCTCATTAAGCCTCTTGTTAATGCCCAAATCTTATTGGCAAAAAAATTAAAATAAAAGATCAAATCTCGAGACCCAATAAAGGAGAGAAAAAGCAGGTTTGAATGGTAATTAGAGGACAAATTAACCTCTTGATTTTCGCCGGTTAAAATATACTAATTATCCCTCTACTTTATTTAAATTACAGAAATATCTTCTCTCTCTCCATATATATATATATATCTTAAAATTAAAATATATAATATATAAACCTTCTTTAAGTTTTTAAGATATTTTCATTCATTTAACTGTTAGTTGACTATTAATATTATGCGGCTAGAAAAAAAAAGGGGACTATGAGGCTTTAGTATTGGAGGGTAGAGTTCTTTCAAACATACTTCCTCTGGTCCTTATTTCCTCTGGTCCTTATTATAAGGCATTAACTAACAATTCTCACATACCAATAAAAACAGTTAAAGTCAATAAAGTTGTCATAGAATTTAATTAATTTCCAATATTACCCTTACTAATTACACTAAATTCCAATATTCTATTAATTATTACTCTCACCCACTACATTTATTAACTAGGGGTATACATGGAAAAAGATAATTAATGCTCATTGGGAATAAGCAAGTGCCTTATAAAAAGGACCAAATAAACTTGCTAATTTGTGCTTTATAATAAGGACCAGAGGGAGTATGTCATAATAGTTTTTGCAGTTTCCTTATCAATGCATATTGATATTATCCATCAAAAAATAAAATTAGGTCTCATATAAAGGAAGATAATCAAGCGTTTTGTGTATTCTTTTTAAGTGTTCTTCATTGACATTAAAAATTAATCTTTCTTAGAGTATGAAAGGTAAAAAAATTATAACACAAAATTGAGTTTTGATTGTGAAAAGGTACTTGGTATGGCGTTTGCCATGTCAAAGATTGATGTTTCAATTAATAAAAGTCTAAACTGATGTTTGGTCGCTTTTAGTACAATTGGCCTTTTTTTTTTTCCTTTTTTCATCTCAAAAGTCACTTTAAAATTGAAACAATTTTTTTTTTCAAAAAAAACTTTTATTCATTTTTGAACCTTCTTAAAATGTTGTCAAACAAGTTTTTGTTAAACTAATGTTTTCATAGAAGCATATCCAAACATAAATCTAATTAACCTTAATAAAGTAGACGGTAAGATGCACTACTAAAAAAAAACGTTTTTAATGTCCTAAATAAGACCCAATTAACATCCTTAATCAAGAGGACATCTGATAGCGGGTAGCGAGAAATCATAATTTTGGCGTCCTAAAAAATTTTAAGACGTCTTATATAAGGCGTCCTTAATATATATAAGGAAGCCTTATAAGGCGTCCTTAATATATAATACGGACGCCTTATAAGGCGTCCTTATATATTCAACCTAGGCTATTTGTGATCATCATTCTTCTCATACCATTCCTTAACAGAACCATAGTCAATTGAAATTACAAACGAATGTTACAAGAAGCTGATGAGGCAATCCTAATGATATATAATAATACGAGATGTATAAGGCATGATAAGAGGAATTTACAATGAAGACATTGAAAAGTCATGATAGTCAATCAAGATATACAACTAACATTGGTGAGTAAACATATGCAACTAACGTTGGTTACTTTTCAACAATAAAATAATTATAATGGAGAGAATGAATCTGTATGGGATCAAATTTACTCTCCTACAATAGAAACAGCAGTAAACTGAAATTAATTCAATGCATCCCATGTTATATGTAGAAGAGCATATAAATTGAAACCAGTTTTAGCAACAGCATCATAAGAATGGCCTATATAGTTCGGAAACATGAAACTTAAGCATCTCATAATTTCATAACCAGTTAAAATTTATGTGTGTAGTTTGAACAACTATCGAGCTCAAAAAGGAGCTAGGATGCTTAATTATTCCTGACACAGAAAATGAATTTGGGCATGTTGTCAGAATATTAAAAAACAGGGAAGCGTACTTAAACCACTAAAAACTAAAAAGTAAGCACACATATGGATTGGCCAAAAATCTGTTCCAAGGTTTCCCGGACAGTCATTAAATTGAAAGGCAATCAGCCAAATTAACAGACCTGGTCAATTAAATCTGGATTTGATATCGCCCAACCTTTTTTTCGGTAAGCTTCACAAACTTCCTCACAGGAATTACAACAATCCTCGTCTGTCTGTAAAATACAATCATGGAACACAAGCTTCATAAGTATAAAAGATGTGACTGCAGGAACATTTCAATTAAGAAATTTATCACAAAGACGCCTAGAATGGAAAAATTTAGTCAACATAGTGAAAGAGTAAGAGGATCAGCAGGTGAGAATTGATATATAATGGCGAATAATTACTAAATCAGAACACATATATAGTGCTTAAGATTTTGGGGGTACAATGAAAAGGTAGAAATATCATTTGTACTCAGTAAGGACACTATCAAAACAACATCCAATCCCAATTGTAAATAGGATAATGGATTAAAAGAACCCTACATACCGCTTCAGCACCATGACAGGAACCGCAATATGTTTCATTATGCTCGAGCCTACCTCCATGTCTTTGCAAAGGCTTATCGATCTGATAGTAAGTGCAACCAGATTCCAACAAGCAAACTACCCACACCCACTTTACTTACAATCAACTACTGAGCTATGCTATGGCGTTAAGTTATGTTCTGCAGCAATCAGTTTTGAAAGTAATAACATGATTTAGATGAAATAACTAGGATCAATTTATTTTCTAGTTGCAGGCACAATATTTAGCTGTGTAAAATAGATAAACATATCAGCATCAACAGACATAAAACAATCAAAGCCTATTCTTCACAAGCCATGATATGCGCATGCAGCTCAAAATATTCACTTAAGAGTAGGAAATTAACTCAAAATTACAATTAGATAGGGAGCTGCCTCACAAGAAGAGTGAGGTTCATAAGTTCAAGGAGCTTTCTAATCTTTGATTGAGCTCTCACATAGATTCATAAGTACCAATAAAACCAAGTTATTCTTTACGGTTAGACAAGAGAGGAAGACTCCCAGCAGTATCAAAGAGCCAAGCCCGCATCTTTCTTCTCTGTGAGCCAAAAAGCAAGACAAGAATCAAAACAAATCTTCCTATGAATAGAATCAACAAAGAACTATACCATTTCAGAAAAGGGATAACCAGACGAGGTTCCTTGTATTTTGACCTCAGTACAAGGTATTATAACAAGAATGTTCAGAACCCCATGAAGAAAACTATTGATCCATGGATCCCTGGTGATTATGGCTTGTGTTTATGTTTGAGAGGTGAAAAGTTGCTCAAGTTTCTCTGTTTCACATTCAAAAATAAATACCAAAAACATACGATTTTTCTGCTAAACAGATAGCATATAAAGCAATTCTATGCTTAAAAAATTACTTCAAGCAACGAAATGACTTTCCTAAAACCATAATACTTTTTTTTTTTCTTTTTAACTTTTCACAAAAAGCACAAAGTAGAGCTATTTTCAAGCGATTCTTCGAAGATTTCTGCCTGATTATGAAATCACAAATGTTCCGTAGTTGAATAATAAAGGAGTCGGACTTGGCCTGGGGTGAAATCCCAAGGTCCTACGTACCACAGTGGTAGATCAAAGTCCATGTAGTTCGAGGGTAAACCGTTTGGCCTAAGATAGCCAGAGGGGGTGGGGTGTGTGCTCTGTGTGAATAGAAAAGGTAGGGTTCCGAGAGCGTGTGTACTTAATGACTACACATTGGTATTTAAAGAATGTACCTGGGGGGCCATGATCCGATATTCTCTCTGCACGTGGTTCCACTTGTAACTATCCCGTTACCTGCACGACTGACGGCGGTTAGCAAGATGATGGGATAATACCTTATCAGGTATCTCTATTTTCATGGCTGGATAGCTGGCTTTGGGCCTAGCAAAGCCCAATTCGCTCGTCCGTAACAGATGCCCCTAAGCTCGGTATTTTAGGCCTCTGACATGCCGAGCTTTATTGGGTTAGAACTATCTTCGGTCGTATCTCGGATAAAATCTTTGACTCCTCGTTCTTTACTCATAACTCGTCTCGATTTCATCTTATTCTTCGACTTACTTTGATCGCCTCCTTTTCACTCGTACCCCGGTTCCATCACCGTGTTATGCCGAGTTACGTTTGTATGCCACGTGTTTCCCCGACCGCCCTTAATTCGGAGCGCTATCTGTAATTGACTTAGAGATACGCGTGCTCTTGCCCCTTGGCGTGCGTAGCGTCGCGTTGGTTTGTTTGACGCGGGAATTCGTAGCGTCATATTGGGACCGGTGCCAACAACTCCACTGTCAGCCATTCTCGGCTTTCGCGCTTCTTTAAATGCTCACGACTTTTCGAGACTCATGATGGCCATCTACTTTAGGGCTTTACCAGCTGTACATGTCTTCTCGTATTCCCCTGATGTCACGGGTCCTATCGTTTTGCATTCGCGCCTGCTGGGATCTTTCAAGTCTGCCTCTTCAGACCACTTCTTTATAACTTGAATGTCGCAGTGTTCTCCTTTTTTACACTCTGAGTTTCCATTTTTCAAAAGAAAATACTCACAACCCAGGTGTTCCGAATCCAAGTCTCGACCCTCTCTTTTACCTAGTTCCCTCTCAGGTACATCTTCATTGTCAGTTTCTGTTTCAAGTGTTTACTGTTTTTCCATTTCTTCTGTGTTTTTCCTTTTGCAGTTAAGTGTGTTTCGCGTCATTTGCGTGTCTGGGTTCTTTTGATTTCAATCCTAGGATTCCGTATACTAAACCTTGCATTTCTGGGTTTTCTTGGGAAGTTCTTGAGTATTTCATGGATAAAGACAAAGATATACCTGTAGACATATATGGTAGGCCTATTCCGGAAGAGGATTGGGAAGATATTAGGAACATGCCTGAGAAAATTGCTTTTTGGCTGTATGGTGCTCGTCGATCTTCTGCAGTAATGGCTGTAGATGTTCTTAGACCTTTTGGGAGCGGTGACCATAGGAGAGGCCCTAGGGTTCCACCTCCCCTTCCGAAAGCTTCTCGACCTCCACTACCTCGGCCTCCCCCTCTCAGGCTAGCCATTAGGCCTTCGTTTCCTGTTAGGGCGGTTCCTATTTCGGTCGTTCAGCCTTTGTCTGTTAGCGAATCCCGGCCTAATCTGGTTAGCCCTTGTGAGACCTGTCAACAGAAGGCTATCGCCTTCGTCAATCTTGGCCGGGAGGTGGTTGTCGAGACAGTGCTTAGGAGTTGCACTCACGGATTTGTTCCTATCCTAACATCGAAGCGTGCGTTGCATTATATGCCTTCTTCCCGAGGTAGATTTCTATCCAACTCGTCTTTGCTTTTGTATTTATATAGGTATAGATGGCATCTTCTTCTCAAAGTAGCGAAAAGTCGATTGCTGAGGAGTCATGTTCTACCAATGCCGCACATAGTGCCAAAAATAACCCATGTTGTTTCGTTATATGCCCTTAAGTGTCCCGGATACAAAACAAGATGACCTTTGAAGAGTTTAGGGGGCCCATCCTTAAAGACGGAGAGGGGTATACGGTTAGGTTACCTTTAGAGGGAGAGTCGGTAGCATCATGGCATGGTAGAGATTCCCCTCATTTCTTCTTTATGTATCGAGATGTGGTTACCATCCTAGGTGCTTCATTCCCTTTCTCGGATTTCACCACAGAAATCTTGAACCATTTGTATTTAGCCCCCACACAATTACACTCGAACAGTTGGGCTTACGTTCTATGTTTCGAGAATTTCTGCAAGGAACAAGAGATACCTTGTACCCTACCATTGTTTTTCCACTTCTTTTCCCTAGTAAACACCTATAAAACCAAAGAAGAGCCCCTAGAGTTTGAGTGGACCTATCTTCGGGGTATTCGTAATAAGAAATTGTTTAATCCGTTTACCGAGTCATTCAAGGGCTTTAAGTCGGCATATTTTAAAGTAGAGGCCATTCCTGGCCAGGTTCCGTGGTTCCTCCGTTTGAATGAATAGGGAGAGTTGGAGGAGAGATTCCCCCTTTATTGGACTCCCAACTACCACCACTTTGGAAATAGGGCCTTTAACTCGAAGGTGTTTAAGCTTTCCCCCAAAGAGGAGAAAGTTGAGGAGCTATTGAAAGACCTCGGCCAGGCGATGGGGCCTTTTGATGCCGGGATGTATTTATCTGTTCCTTTAAAGAAACACAAAAGAAAAACAAGTATGCTGTGTCTGTAGCAATTTATTCCTGTTGTCTTATTTTATCACGCTACTAATTGTTTTTTATTGTGCAGAGACAACCATGCCGCCAAAGTCTACAACTCCAGCAATGCCGACTTTCATGAGGAAATTCAGCGGAAAGCGGAAGGCAGTTGAGGCCGAGAAGACGGGCCTTGCCAAGAAGTCTTCCGTCACTCCCGCACAACCAATTACCAAGGTGGCTGAACCAATCACCAAGGTGACTGCACCTCCATCTTCTCCCAATGTAGGAGCTACCTCTTCTCCTACCGCGGCCATTCTCTCTCCCAGCCGGTAGACTTCACTGTCCTTCATGTTCGAAAATCCGGTTGACTCTGAGGTTCGGAATAGCATCCGCCCTCCTTTGAGCTGGTTCACACCTTCGACACCTTCCGCTGAAGAAAGGAGCATGCTGATGGATATTGAACATTTTGCTCTTTGAGCCGCCGGGCTTTCTCAAGCTGTGGCCTATTTCAAGGCTTAATGGGCTGAGTCGGATGCGAAACTCAAGGCCGCCGCATCCGAACGAGCCGAGTCTATTAACTCGGTGGTAAAGAGCGTGGTTAAGTCGGCAAAGGATGCCAAGAATAAGGCTGTTGCTGAGGTGGAGAAGGTGAAGAAGGCAGCTGATGAGAAGATTAGGACGACACAGCTAGAGTTGGAGGGTGCGAGGCGGAAACATTTTGAGGACGCCGCCGAAATATCCCGACTCAACTCCAGCCTGCAGAGCCTGCAAGATCAGACAACCTCCGATGCTACCTACATTGCCGACCTGGAAAGAGGTGTGGAGGAGTCTTTCAATAACGCTTTGGCGCAGGTTATTTTCCTCAATCCTAACGTCAAGCTGAACCTCGAGGACGCTCGTGTTGATGGGATTGTGAAGGATGGGAAGATTGTGTCTGCAAGCGCTCTGGAAGAGTCGGCTGGGGAGGGCCCATCTAGAGTGGGAGGAGATACTACTGACAATGCTGAATCTCGGCCTCCTACCCTTCCAGATGCTGCCGCGATTGTCTGATTTGTCGGTGTTGTTTGATAAGCCGTTTTTGTTTTCCGGTGTTAGTTTTTCTTTTTCCATTTGTAATCAACTTTGACAATGAATAAAATTTTTCCTTTCTGAATTTCCATTGCACTGTGATTTTGTTAGCAAATTTAATTGCTTTATCGCCCAGTGTTCTACCCAGCGTTAATAATAACCTTACGGCTTAAACTTGGTTAAACCAAATCTTAACCAGGCCAAATTGATCAAGTCCGGCCTTAAATGGTCTTATTTCGGGTGTATTTTCATCGGCCTTACCTATGCTTTCCTCGTAGGTTTAGCACGGTCTTTCGGGCTATAAAGATGGCACTAAGGAATTGTCGAAAACGGGTTATGGATTCCTTTTCATAATTCCTTGTCGTGGAAGTCGGGATATCCTTATGCTTTTAATGGGCCTATCGTTTTAATACGGCCTTATGGAATTCATTTGAAAATAGGTTTCAGAACTCTTTTTCGTGAATTCGTGTGGTTTCGACGGTGCGATCTCTTTCGCGACTTTTATGAAGCTATCATATAGTCGAAATATTTTGATAAAAGCTAACGTTCCTCAATTAATTAAAATGGCGACTATGTCGCTAACAAACATACTTGCATAGACCATGCTAAAACATCAAAACAAAACTTAACTATAGTAGTTTCTCAATTTGTCGGCATTTCAGGTTCTCTTTACTGGTTTTCAGACCAAGGTTTCAAGTTCGTATGCCCTGTGCTTCAGTACCTCCCTAATTCGGTAAGGTCCTTCCCAATTGGGAGCTAGCTTCCCTTCTTGTGCATTCTTGTTGCCTATGTCGACTATCCTTAGTACTAGATCGCCTTTGCTAAAAGAACGGGGTTTGACCTTTTTATTGAACTTCGCCGCGACGAGCTGTTTCGCTGTTAAGTCTCGGTAATGTGCTTGGCTCTTACCTCGTCTATGAGATCTAACTCGACCTTAATGGCCTCATTGTTCTCAATTTCAGACAAGGTCTTTTCCCTTCTCCATGACGGTTCCCCGACTTCGACGGGTATCATGGCTTCACATCCGTACGTGAGTCTATAAGGCGTTTCTCCTATGGCGGATTGAATACTAGTCCGATATCCCCATAACACAGTGTACAGTTGTTCAACCCAGTCGGTTTTGGCTTCTTGCATTCTCTTTTTAAGGCCGTCCACGATCACCTTATTTGCCGACTCGGCCTACCCGTTAGACTGTGGGTGCTCTACCGATGCAAAATGCTAACAGATCTGGAAGTCGATCATCATTTTTCGAAATCCTTTGTCCGCAAATTGTGTCCGGTTGTCGGTAATGACTTCCGCCGAGATTCCAAAACGGGCGATGATATTTCTCGCCACAAACTTTTGTACTTTAGCCGATGTTATGGAAGATAGCGGTTCAGCCTCGATCCATTTAGTGAAATAATCCACTACTACTATCAACCACCGGAATTGCCCCCGTGCCCTCTGAAAAGGTCCCAAAAGATCTAGCCCCCATTTGTAGAACGGCCAAGGTGCGGAGATATACTTCAGCTCAGATGGGGGAATTCTGATGATTTTAGCATGTCTCTGGCAACTGTCGCATTTCCAAACATGATTCTTTGCATCTGTTGATAGCTTCGGCCAGTAGTACCCGGCCCTTATAGCCTTCCGGGCTAGTGCCTTGGCTCCCATCTGTTGTCCATTGATACCTTCGTGTATTTCAGCTAATACATATTCCGCTTCTTCGGAACTGAGGCACTTTGCCATTGGCGCGTGTAGCCCTTTCCTGTACAGTTGGTCATCTACCATTGCGTAAGATGCCGCCATTCGTATCAGTTTCTTGGCATCTTTGGGTTCATCCGGTATAATTCCTCGTTCTAGGTAATCTGCGATGGGTTTACTCCAATCGTTTTTGTTGGTTATGATCATCACGCATGTTGGGGCTTCCAATCTTTGTTGCACTATTGTTCGGTTGTGGGTCCCTTGGGTGCTAGCCAGCTTGGACAGTACGTCGGCTCTGGTGTTATTTCCACGCGATATGTGCCTTATCTCTACATCATCAAATTCATCCATTATAGACTTAACCTTTTCGAGATACTTGACCAGTAAAGGTCCTTTAGCTTGATATGTCCCATTTATATGTGATGCCACCAGTTGGAAATCAGTAGATACCAGTACTTTCTGAGCTCCGTTTTCCTTTGCTTGGATCAAACCCGCTATCAAGGCCTTGTATTCAACTTGATTGTTGGAAGTTTTAAGCTTGAGGCTCAAGGAGTATTCAATAGACACACCCTCTGGGTTCTCGAGAATTACTCTGGCCCCGCTTCTTGTCGAGTTAGAAGAGCCATCTACAAACAGCTTCCATTGTGTGGCGTGCCCTTTTATTGGGGCGAGTTTTGCAATAAAGTCGGCTAAGGCCTGCGATTTTATTGCTTGCCGGGCTTCGTAACTAATCTCAAACTCGGATAATTCTATGGCCCAGCCAGTCATTCTTCCTGCTAGGTCGGGTTTATACAGTATCTGCCTGATGGGTTGATTAGTTTGAACTACATAGGATGGCTCTGGAAATACTGACGTAGCCGTCGGGCCGCGATTAGCAATGCGAAAGCCATTTTCTCAAGCTTTTGATATCGTATCTCAGCTCTCTAGAGAACCCGACTTATAAAGTATATCGACATTTAACCTTCATTTGCTTCTCGCACCAGGGCCGCGCTTACTGCCTCATTGGTTACCACCAAATAAAGGATCAGGACTTCACCCGTTATAGGCCTGGTTAATACTGGCGGGGCTACCAGGCATTGCTTAATCTTTTCGAAGGCTGCCTCGCATTCAGTGCTCCATTCGTGAACAACTTCCTTTTTAAGCAACCTGAAGAAAGGAAACGACTTATCGGCCGACTTTGGTAGGAATCGAGTTAATGCGGCAAGTCTTCCTGTGAGTTATTGGACTTCCTTTCGGCACGCAGGGGCCTTCATTTCTAAAATGGCTCGGCATTTATCGGGATTGGCCTCTATACCTCGATTGGTTAACATGAAACCCAAGAATTTCCCTGACGGGACTCCGAAAGCACATTTGGCCGGATTAAGCCTGATTTTGTGGCTCGTAACTTATTGAAAATCTGTTGTAAATCCTGAACATGCTGCCCCTGGTCTCTTGACTTAAGGATTATGTCATCGATGTAAACCTCGACATTTTTTCCCAACTGATCTTCGAACACTTTTGTCATCATTCGTTGATATGTTGCTCTGGCATTTTTTAACCCGAAAGGCATTACGTTGTAACAGTAATTCGCCCTTTCCATGATAAACGCCGTTTTTTCTTGGTCCTCGGGGTGCATATCAATTTGATTGTATCTGGAGTATGCATCCATGAAGGATAAGATTTTAAAACCTGACGCGTTATCTACTAATTGATCCACATTAGGCATGGGGAAAGCATCTTTGGGGCATACCTTGTTTAGGTCTTTGTAGTCCGTACATACTCTCCACTTGCCATTGGATTTCTTTACTAGCACGACGTTTGACAGCCAAGTAGTGTACTGACCTCTTGTATAAAGCTGACCTCCAGAAGCTCCTTAACGTGCTCTTCAAGAGTGGCTACTCTGTCTGGGCCCATCCTCCTTTTCTTTTGCACGATTGGGATCGAACCTGGTCAAATTGCCAACTTATGGCAACAAAATGTTGGATCTATGCCTGGTAGATCGACAAGTCCCCAAGCAAATATGTCGGCGTTCTTCAATAGGCATTCCGTCAAAGCATGACGAATCTCGGCACTTAACTCACTTTCGATCTTCGTGACTTGTTCCGGCCTACTGCCCAGGATGAAGTCTCGCAACTCTCCATTAGGCTCAGGCCCTTGGATTTTTTCCTCTGCTCTCATGTCCATCTCAACCAAATGAACACCTTTTTCTTCCCGAGTTTGTGACGAGGTTGCGTTCTCTCTGTTTCCCTTCACCGAATTGTAGTAGCATTTTCGCGAATCTCTTTGGTCTCCTCGGACAACCACTATCTTGTTCTTTCTACAGAACATTTTTTCCTTTTGATGCTTGGTAGATACCAACATATCCCAATTGTAGATTGTTGGCCTTTCGAGAATGACGTTGTAAGGGGATGGGAAGTCGGCAACTACAAATTTGACCACCTCATATTTAAAAGCTTCTTTAGTACCCAAGGTCAGTTTCAAGTCTATACAACTTTTAGGTCTAGTATCTTGGCCATTAAAATCGGTTAAGGTTGTTTTGCATGGCTTTAACTCATTCGGGTTCAACTTCATTTTTCGAAATGCCTCCCACAGAAGGATGTCCACTGAGCTTCCGTTATCGATGATGATTTTTTGGACTCTACAATCCAGAATCGTGCCTGTTATCACTAGGCCATCGTAATGATCAGGGACTACGTCTTCCAGGTCGGCCTCAGTGAAACTGAGTATCGGTCTATCTCGCTCCTTTATTTCCTTCTTAAATTGTGGGCGGCCTTGGATGGTCAAGACTTCCTTCAGATATTTACGACACTAATTTTGTGAATCTCCTCCACTGTCGGGTCCCCCACTGATGATACAACAGTAATACTTTGCTTCGGGAAACTCATCATCACTTTCTTCCTTCCTCTTCTTCTTCTTTGGACTTTTATTTCGTCCCACCCCAGGGCATTTATTACTTGAACGTCCCTGCGTTTGAATCACATATCTCTGTAACTTCCCTTCTCGCACAAACCTTTCTATTGCATCCCTCAGATCCCAACATTGGTCCGTTGTATGGCCGGGTTGGTCATGAAATTCGCAATACCAAGATTTGTCCAGGACGGCTTTGTGCCGCATAGGCCGCAGTCGCTCTGCTTTTCTCATCTCGGTTAATTCGACCTCTCTCCATATCCGTTCTCTGGACACCTTTAAAGGCGTGTACTAGCTTCATTTTCCTTCTGCCTTGTTTCCCCGGTGCTGGTTATCCATTGGTCGTATCCTGATGTCCGACTTCGAACCACCGTGATAGTCTTTATTCCTCAGAGGTGGGCTCCTATTTCGTCCCAAGTTACTTCGGCTAGCCATCTCTAACTGTTTGAGTTCCAGGTACTTCTTCGATCGATCTCTAAATTCGGCTAGTGTTGTAACATTGTCTTTTACTGTCGACCTTTTGAGACAAGAATCGTCATGTAAACCGGAGATTGCTAGATGCAAATGCACGTCCTCCTTCAAGTTTGGTACTTGAAGGGCGGCATCTTTAAGACGCTCGAGGTATTGCTGAAATGTCTCGTTTGGGCCTTGCTGTATGTTTCCCAATTGGAATTGAGTTTTGGGTTGCTTTCTGCTTGTCGCAAAATTTAGTAAGAACTTTTGGCCGAAACTCTCCATATCTCGGACTGATTTTCGTGGTAAAGAATGGAACCATAACTGGACTACCCCTTGCAATGTTCCCGTGAATAATCGAGGCACTATTGGTCCTTCAAACCCTTTCACCATTATTTCCATGTTGAAGTTGTTGAGGTGGACCTGCGGGTCTTGAGTTCCATCGTATTTTAGCAAATCCCTTGAGTTGAAACCCTTTGGGTATTTTGCCATCTATATCTCATCAACAAAAGGCCCTTGCACTCCGCCGCCATGACTTTTCTCCGATACTTCGACGTTAGCCCGGGTGGTTTTCGGAGTCCCCTTATCTCGGATTTTCTCAGTGCGTGGCACATCCATATCTGTAATACTTCGAGGCATTGATACATCTGCCTGCTGTGTTGCTACGACGGCATCTGGATTTTTTTCTCAGTCATTAATCTACTCCACCTCCGCTAAGCTTCCTTGCCGAGTTTGCGTTGCCATTCAACTTGGGTCCTCCTTATCCCAGCAATCATTATGATTGTTGTTCTCTTCTCTCCCTAGCCTCTCGTCCAGAATCTGCTGGAGTCTCCAACCTTCCTCTAGCCGCCATAAAGCATCCCTGCGCTCCATATCCTCCTGCAGACGCTTAACGTCGGCCTCCCTTTGTAGAGCATGTCGTTTTTCCATGTCCTCCATCCGCTTGAACATAGCTTCTATTACTGACTGTAATCTTCGAACGTCGGGATCCTCAATTTGAAATTCTTGCGAAGAGTGTTGAAGTACGGGTGACGGCTGTATCGGCCGCGAAATTTGGTTATCAAGGGCCTGAGCTGTTTCCACTAGCTCGTGTTCTGTGTCCATTAGCACTGGATTATCTTCCGGTGTTACTAACCCATCTCGCGTTCTCGCCTCAGGATTCGCAGGCGGTAGCGACTCTGGTTGTCCCTACCGGGGTGCCTGATTCCGGCCCCTGGTATTTGCCATTCTCAGTTGCTTCGTAGGTCGGGGAATCGTAATTTAACGGTCCCCACGGACAGCGCCAATGTTCCGTAATTGAATAATAAAGGAGTCGGACTTAGCCTGGGGTGAAATCCCAAAGTCCTACGTACCACAGTGGTGATCAAAGTCCACGTAGTTCGAGGGTAAACCGTTTGGCCTAAGATAGCCAGAGGGGGTGGGGTGTGTGCTCTGTGTGAATAGAAAAGGTAGGGTTTCGAGAGCGTGTGTACCTAATGACTACACATTGGTATTTAAAGAGTGTACCTGGGAGGCTGTGATCCGATATTCTCTCTGCACGTGGTCCCACTTGTAACTACTCCGTTACCTGCACGACTGATGGCGGTTAGCAAGATAATGGGATAATACCTTATCAGGTATCTCTATTTTCATGGCTGGATAGCTGGCTTTGGGCCTAGCGAAGCCCAATTCGCCCGTCCGTAACAACAAAAAAGGGGAATCTCCCCAAGAGAAAAGCCTCATCTTTCATCACCGAGATTTCATTATCGTCTAAAAATTTGGCATGCTAGATACTAAAACCTAAGTATAAGTAAAATACTCGACAACGCAGACAGAAACAAAAAAAAAGAAAGAAGACAAAAGGAAAGAAAGAAAGGCACCTAGGATTTCAACTTAGAGATGAATATAGTTGAAGAGGTGAAGAATCAGCGCTTGAAGATCAAGATCAGTAGGTGATAACAGGGGAGCGGAGTCTGGAGAGAAGAAAAGATGACAGGAAGGAATTCTTGAAATAGTTTCGCCCCACTGACGAGAGAAAGGGAGAGAAGGAAAGCGACGGGAAAGTGATGAGTGAGGAATGAATGGAGGAGAGGTTATGGGGAAATTTGCAAAAATAATAAAAAAAAATTGTCAAAATAGATCACTGTGCAAACATTTTACAAAAATAACTCATTTTATGGCGCCACTGGCCATGTGGCGCTGCCATGTATGGCGCCACCACTTGTGGTATGCCAACGTGGCACGCCACATAAGTGGTGCTACTTTAACAATTTTTTTAATTTTTAATTATTATAATTATATATTATTATATTTAATATATATTAAATATAATATATTATTTTATATAATATATATTATATTTTATATCTAATATATATATATATATATATATATATATATATATATATCATATTTTAAAATGATGTGATATATATCACATTGAAAGCCAGGTCAACCAAGTGTTCGTGATTTCTCACGCTAAGAACAATCAGCCGGAACCCTACGGCAGTCCTGTTAACCGGTTAGCAGGAGGGGTCAAGGGGCAGCGCCCCCGGGAGAAAATTTTTTCGAAAATAGAACATTATTTTAAAAGGAATATTTCATAAAATTTTCGAAATCGCGAACACTTGGTTGACCTAGCTTTCAATGTGATATATATCACATCATTTTAAAATATGATATATATATATATATATATATATATATATATAATATTATATAAAATAATATATATTATATTTAATATATATTAAATATAATAATATATAATTATAATAATTAAAATTTTAAAAAAATTGTTAAAGCCACGGGAAGGCACCACTTATACATGGCACGCCACAAGTGGCGTTGCCACGTGTGGCACCGTCTGATGTGGCGCCACAAAATGGGTTATTTTTGTAAAATGTTTGCATAGTGGTCTATCTTGAAATTTTTTTTTTGGATTATTTTTGCAAATTTCCCAGAGGTTATGGGTGGAGCCGGAAAATGGTTCAAGTCTATCGGACCGGACTGGACCGGCCCGTTTAAACCCTAACCCTTTAAAGGTTGGGCTTGAAAAATGGACGAGTTATTTGAAATTAGCCCTAGAGGCCCGGCCTTAATGGGTCTCGGGCTTAAACGAGCCATTCTTGGAGGGCCTCAGGCCAGCTTTGCAGGCCTTTTTCACTGTAGTTTTTTCTTTTTTTCCCTTTTAAATTTATATATATATATATATATATATATATATATATATATATATTATATTTGTTATAGAATTATTTATCCATTTAATTACAAATACATAATAACTATACTCTAATTTTATGATTTGATTTATTATTTGTTGCAAATAAAGATTATTGCGAGAGAAGAATTTTATGATATTCTTACTCATGAGTTAGACGCTACTACTAAAAATGAAGAACAATCAAATGTCGTTAAAATCGATGATAGTGACAAAGATAACGACAAAAATAGTCATCGTACTAATATCACTTAGTGGTATGTTTTTTATGTTTTATGTGAGTTATTTGTGAACATGGTTTGCTTTTGATTACGAATTAGTGACTGTACTTATTTATTGAACGATTCGTGTTATAATTTACTAATTATACTTTCTTTAAAAAAAAAGTAGAGAAAAAATAGTTAAAATTTGAAATAGTAATTTTTAGGCTCTACGGGCCGGCCCTGGCCCTGGTGCTCTCGGGCCGGGCTTTGAAAAATGTGTTTTTCTTACTCCGAGCCCTGGAGGGCCGGCCCTAATTCCCAGCTCTAGTTATGGGTTAGAGAAGAGCAATAAGCAATTAGCGTTGGTGTAACAAGGTCCGTTTCAGCTTTTGATGTCTCCAACACCCACCTATGCACCAATGTTGAAAGCTTTCCCGTCAGGGTTTTGTTTGGTTTTACTGAAAATACAAGGGATAATTTTTGTAGTGATATAACGAGAGGAAGAGGAAGAGAGAAAGGGTTAAACAAGAAAAAGAGGAGCCTCCATTTGCCGCGGGTGAGCTTCCATTGCATGAGCTTGGAGAGCTTAGGAGCAGTGATATGAGGGTTAGGGTTTCGTTGGAGAAGGAGAGGAGGGAGATGGTTGTGAGGCTCAAAATTAAGATATATGGGAGGGGCGGCAAATTTTGGCGTCGTGGAAAGTGTTTCAGAATGCTAAAAAAAAGGATAAAGGCGTCCTGAATCACTATCAAGATGCCTTAAAATTTAATTAAGGCGTCCTAATATTAATCCAGGACACCTTTAATTGTATTAAGGCGCTTAAAATTTGATTAGGGCGTCCTGATACTGATACTAATTCAGGATGCCACTAATTTTATTAAGGCATTCTGAAGAGATATCAGGACGCCAAAAAATCAACTAGAGCGTCTTGAACATCTATCAGGACGCCAATAAAAAGAAATGACACTAAATGAATTTGCGAAATGGCGCGAAGGCGTTAAAACATGAATTTTTGGAGCAAAAATGTTTAAATTAGGACGCCTTAATCTATTTTAGACGTTCTAAAACCTATTTTAGGACGCCACATTTAAGAATATCAGTATTTATTTTACAAGAATATCACTACGTTTACTTTTAATTTCCTTTTTAAAAATAAGGACGTCTCTTACCCTTTTTTGTAATAATGATGATAATTAGAAATACCCAAATCTTGAATCTAAGTGACTTGATCATCAATTGGATCTTCATGTCTTACCTATATGTTTTGTGATCTAGCAAGAAATTGATTTGATCTCCGTTTTAGAGGAAATTTTGTATGGGAGATTTGTAGCATCCAGTATTTATTATTTTTGGTTTAATAATAATATGGTGGTTTATAGTACATGCAAATTGCATCTTTTTCACGGTAGATATGAATTTTTTATCCCTGTCTTCCTTTCTATTATATATAGGGTTAAGGTGCAAAAATACACATATGTTTTTCTCTTAGGAGTGCCCAGCACCATATGTTTTTTTTTAGTGCAATAATACACATGCCGTAAGGTTTTAGGAGCAAAAATACCACTTTCGTTAACTGACTGTTAACCATGGTAAAATTACTCTTTTGCCCTTAACCCTTTTCTTTTTTAATTATTTTACACTAAGGGCAAAAAGGTAATTCACCATAGTTAACAGTCAAGTAACGGTCTGTTAACGGTCAACTAACAGAAGTGGTATTTTTGCTCCTAAAATCTAACGGCGTGTGTATTTTTGCACAAAAAAAACATATGATGTTGGGCGCTCCTGAAGGAAAAACATATGTGTATTTCTGTACCTTAACCCTTATATATATATATGTGTGTAAACCATTGGTTATTTTTTGGGATTAGGTTAAATTTCTCGTCATCCTATCCTATAATATTGATTCATATTTGAACATTAATTGCATTCATTTTTTAAGAGAGGGAAATCTTTCCCTTCAGATCGTGCTTATTTGTTCTCACTCATATTGAGTGAAAGATTTTTTTTTTTGGGAAAATTATAATAAAATATTTTTAAAAAATAATATTTATTAAGAAGGATCATAAAAATATTAATTATTTTGAGGGACCAGAAATTAAAACATTAAAATAAAAAGATTAAATCCCACCTTTGTTATCTCCAAATGCTCTTACAACCATAACACTGTCACTATAACTAATAAGTGCTATTACATCAACTAATATGAAGAAATATTGACTCCCCTGGGACTTTAGTTTACACTCAAGCTACTAATTATTTAAAATTAAACATTATCTGAAGAAAAAAAATGGTAGAGCTCCTTTTCACCATATATCCGTAAGTGTTATTCTTCAATTGAAGCACATTATATTCTCATTGCTTTTTGACCATAATTAACGTCGTACGTACGCGCTCAATCTTCTGTTGCTCACCTTTCTTCATGGTCAAGTTCTCATTCACCAAGTACCACAAAATTAACTCTTGTTGTTCAAAGCAATTCCCTCCTCCCGAGGGAGGGTGAGTTTTTTCTCCTCTTGTGAGTCCTTCGTCGGAGTGTCCATCTCATCTAATTGAAGCGTTTTGCTCTAGCGGAGAGGAATCTCTACTCATCTAGTTTATCTCTCCTCCAATCCTTTCGTCTACCTCACTCGTCTTCTTCCTTTTTGCCTTCAGTTTAGGGATTTTTGTGATTTTTGCATTTCGGGTCTATGTTGTTTCTTGCTGATTTTTGAGCACTAGATGGAGATCACTATGAATGATTTGAATAAATATGTGCTAGATTAGGATGATGAAGAATCAATGGCTAGAGGTTAGCAAGCTAGCTTTGAATCGGTTGATTAACTGAACTACTCTCTGGAAATCGTTAGCTAAGAGTTGGAGCGTGAGAGGCAAATTGGAAATTAGATTCTCAAGAGAACAATGTCTATTTATTCCGCTTCAAAGACAAGCAGGAGCATGAGCATATTCTTTGTGATAGTTTTTGTTTGTCATTATCTATCAATTACTCGAGATTTTCTGATTGACAAAAAATCATTCCAAATTCTATTAGAGAGATTGTGTGAAAAAAAAAAAATCATTTTGGATTTGAGCTCTATTTTAATGTTTGATCCTACAAAATAATTACCGTTTTTTTTAATAAATATTATTTTTCTTTGATCCTATGTTATAATTTTCTTTTTTTTTTTTCATGTTAAATTGCTAGAGCCTGTATTTATTACTCCTCTAATCATAGTTAGGGTAGAGAGGGAAAATATTTTTTTGTCTTATTTTTTAGTCATGTCATTAAATTTTTCATATGAATCTATAATTTTACCCTTAATTTAATATTGTGTACACTTTTTTCTCATGTGGTATAATGTATAATAAAGGTAAAGTTAGAAAATTGTTAAATTTTCAAAATAGAATTAATGAGATTTAAGGTGATGGGAATTACTTAAAAATAGGATCAAACAAATATTTTTATTGCTGATTTTATATTCTATTTATATTGCCTCTGTACTATTCTTGTTATTAGGTAGATTTAATCTTTGCTGCGCTCTTCCTATCAAAGACACTGAAGAGAAGGAAAACGAGCAAACATGACAATGTATTGGTTCACTCACACTCATATTTCTCATCAACGTGGGATTGAATTCCACCTTACACTTGTGAGTGAGGCACAATCAGACTAATTCCACTAGCAGTTTAACATGAAAACACTTATTTTGCAAAAATCAAATAAACAACACCAGCAAGTAAAGATGAAATTAAGGTTGGCTCTTAAAAGGCCAGAACCTAATAGGGTTGACCTTATAGAGTCTGGAGTAAGAACAACATATTTTTTTTTCAAGTCCAATCCGAGAGCACCAGGGCTAAGGCTACCTTATAGGGTCCGAAAGTTACCATTCCAAATATTAACTATTTTTCTTATGTTTTTTTTAAAGAAATAATTAGTAAATTACAACAATTAAAGTTTTAATTTATCAAATAAATGTTGTTAATATTAACATCCAAATACCATGAATTATCTAAAAAATAATTATATTCACTAATTCGTAATTAAAAGCAAACTATTGTCTATAAATAACTCACATAAAACATACAAAGTATACTATTAAGCAACATTAGTATGATGACTACCATTGTTATCTTTTTTGCCACTATCATCAATTTCAAATACATATAATTGTGCTTCAGTTAGAGTATTAGGCTCTGTTTCATGAATAAAAATATCATAAATTTCTTTTTTCTCATCATGAACATATCTACTAAAAGGCTTATAAGGCCGGCCCGAGGCCCTGCTGAGCTTATTTTATTTAACTCCTCTAATTTTCAAGCCCGGCCCTTGAAGGGCCAGAGCTTAAAAGGGCCGGCCCGACGGGCTCAGCCCAATTTCCCAACTTTACCGAAAAGCCAAAATAAAATTTTGATTCGTCCACATTTTGCACTATTAAACTGGAGTTTTTGTCCATTAAGAGATGATCTTATAGCATGTTCTAAGTACTTGCGACACAGAATTGTACACCACCAAACCAAACAAAAACTGCACAGAACATGTAGTTGATTCATCGCCATATTGTATTATTAATACATATAGTCATATAGACATAAAGTACTGATTAAAAAAAATCCAAATTTAGTAAACAAAGTATGACGAAACATCATTTATCTGAGCTCAAATTAATTATGGAACATAGCCTAGTTAATTAACAAGATATTCTGCCCCATATGACACAAAGCTCCATCTCTGAATATAAGACAAATATATTATCAGTAATTAGATCCAGGAGAATCCCAAGTCTCTGGTATGATATTGTGCAATGAACAACAAACGTCATGGCTTCCATTATTGTTGTAAAATGTTGTTGGATGATGTTCATGCTGCAGCATCTGAACATGTTCATACTCCTGCAAGACTTTATCTGTATTCTCCAATACTTCTCCCATGGTTGGTCGGTTCTTGGGGACACGTGACACACACAAAAGGGCGATGTTCAGCACAGGAAACACCCACTGATGCTCGCTTTCCATAACCGCCTTATCAAACACCTCCCCTGTCCATTCCTCTCTCACCATGGATTGGACCCATCTAGGTAGGTCTATGTTGTTTATTTCCACACTCTTTCCTGTTAGTAGCTCGAGTAGGATCACTCCAAAGCTATAAACATCACTTTTCTCGGTTAAACTGTTTTCGGGGGCGGTGTATCCTTGAGAAGAAAAGAAGAATGATCTGTTAGGGTCTAGCAATTTTGATAGTCCATGCTCACTTATAAGAGGCTCATTGTTGTCATTAAGAAGGATATTTGACAGCTTGAGGTTTCCATGAGGAATTATTTCTCTTCCTTCTATCTTCTGATGCATGAACCCTAAACCCCTTGCAATTCCAGCTGCTATGGATAGTCTCAGTTTCCATGGGAATTCTTTTTTACCTTGCAAGTATTCTGTAGCAAAATAGCAAGAAAAATCATCAAATATTTTACACTGAGGAAGCAATTATATTTTTGTAAGTACATGTAATAAATGTTTTTCTGAGCTGTGATAATTCTCTCTATTTTTTTTTTTACCTTCAGTTTAATTAGAATGAATCATACAAGAATACCAAAATAATCAAAGTACCCCCGTCTCTAATGTAGGAGATAGATAACTAATTTCTAGATATTAAGAAAATTAGTTGAGTAGTTATTTGAAGCAAATGTGTGTTGGTTATACCAAAATAATCAAAGTACTCCCTCCAGTCTCTAAGATAAATAACTAATTTCCAGATATTAAAGAAATTAGTTGAGTAGTTATTTGTAATAAATGTGCGTTGGTTTTCTTAAAATATACTCTTTAATCATGTACATTAGAATTGCTCTTTGATGGAAATTGACTTAATAGGTTCAATCAATAGGGCTATTTAGAGGAAAAACTATAAATTTAGGAAATAAAGTGGATTGAGGTCTTATATTTAAGATCAAAACAAACTCTTGTCTAACTTCTATACTTTAGGATAAGAGAGAGCACTGTATGCTTTCCAGAGCTTAATCATGATCAGTGGTGGAGCCACCTTATGGTCAGCTGGGGCCACCTTATCTTATGTATTTATATATATGTATCATATAATATTTCATTTTGGCCAATAATTTGGCCCCAGCTAAGTATTTTATTCTATATATTTTACTCTTTCTAATGAGGGTAATATTGTGTTGATTAGTGAAAATTTTGGGATAATGATTTTGACATAGTTTTGAGTTTTTACAATAGATGACTAATATATATGTAGAGGATAATTAATGGCTAATTTTATTTCAGTTGGGATTTATTATTTGGTTGTCTTATGATTTTATAATGAATTTTTCTTTTAAGAAATAGTTTATAAGTTTATTTATTTGTTTAGCTGAAATTTAATTAGATCTTTATGTTTTTTTTTTAAATATTTTTTGGGATTCATATTATATTTATTTTATTTTCTCCAATTATTTTGTTTTGAGGTAGGTGGAATATGTATTTAAGTGTTAATTTTATTAAATGCATATTATTATTATGATTGTATTTGTGATATCTTTAGGATAATATTTGGTTCATTACTCATGGAGTTGTAAAAGGAAAGTAAAATTCTTATTTGAGATACGTATTAAAAATGTTATCATTTTATATTTTATTTTGATTTATAATTGTTGGTTATTATTTATTTATATTTTTAATGTTATGTGATATTATTTAGTAAATAGTTCAACATATTTATTTTTTGGCCTGGCTAAAAATATTTTCTGGTTCTACCACTGATCATGATATGTTTGAATGATAGTCATGTTAATATGCTTAACATCATAATGATATTGAAGATAAAACACTATTTGAAGGACCAAAGTAATATATGTTTGATATATCACACACTTGACAAACTGAAATTGCTGATTTGAACTTACCTTTTAGAAGGAAAAGCAGGCTTCCATTGCTTTGATATTTATAAATCAGAAGTTTTTCTTCACTAGTCGATCGGTAGCCAACAAGAGGAAGAATATTTGGATGTTTCAGGTTACTTATTTGCCTTAATGTTTCTCCAAATTCATCAGAAGTTACCTGCAAATTCCTTAGCCTTTTCACTGCATAACGCATATTATTCTTCAGTATTACCTTATACAAGCTGCTGCTAAAGCTCTCACTTCTTACATCAGCTGTGGCTTGAAGCAAGTCCTCAAGTGTGAACCTCTCATGGTCTTCAACAAAGAAAACAAGCTCTGAATCTCTCGTCTTCAGCTTCACAACATCTTCTGTAGTAATCATGTCCCCTTTTGGCGTCTCCCCCGAAAACTCTTTATGGGTTTCTATCTTCTCCATCTCTTCACCTAACTTAGGCCCCTTCTTCACCAGAAAGAACAAAGCCAACAATAACAATACAACACCACCAAGTATTATGGCGAGTTTTGTCGAATTTTGGTTGCTGGAAGGAGAAGAACTTGGTTGATCTGATGATGCAACTTCCATCAGTTTCCTTAACTTTAACCCTTCACTTTTAAAATAATCCTCAGAGACATCATTGTTAGAGATGTCCAGTGTTCTCAAATATCTCAATTTTGTCAAGGCTTTAGTAGGTAGCCTCCCACTCAACTTGTTTCTGCTTGGATTTGAATACGCCAACCTTGTGCAGTGCACAACTGAGTCAGGAATGTTTCCTCTGATGTGATTCTTAGGTAAGTCAACACTTTCCAGATTCTGAAGCCTACATAAGGAATCTGCATTGATTTTGCCGCGGAGATTCTTACTTTGAAGGCTTCTTTCATTGATGGTGGAAGCTTCTGAGTTGCACCTTATGATACCTTTGAGCTCAAGCAATAAGCATGGATGGAATGACAATTGGCCAACTTTGTTCATGTTAAGTTCATTTTGGGAATCAATGGCTCTGGTGAAACCGAAGAAAGATTTAGATTCTGAGAACTCACCTGCACAAACTGTGAAAAAGAGATGAGGAGGAAGAAGAAGAAGAAGAAGAAGAAGGCAAGCTTGGGTTTTCTCCATTTTCTCTTGTGGGCTTCCTGCGTTGTTCATGACAAGTTTCTTTAAAAGTCAAAAATTGGAATCATATGCATTCCCAGCTGGGTTCTAAGGACTTTTTTTTTGTGGTTTTTTTTTGGGGTTGGGGGGGGGGGGGGGGGGGGGTGGTCCTTTCATTGGTTACAATGTTTGATTACCATATTCCCCTTGTTATCATCAATATGAAACGGTCCAAAATACAGAATATTTCAGAAAAGAGAGTGAAGCCGGGGCATATCTTTTGAAATATTATATAATAATTGGCTTTTAGATATGATGATGACTAGCGAAGGTTTCAACCTTATATTGCTCTCAAGAGGTGTCTGGCCATTAGCTTGATGTTATTTAACTTTTCACAGCACCAAAGGTATATACTCTTTTTCTTTTGGGCTCTAGGGCCTTTTAAGGATTTATTTGGATTAACACCGGCAAAAGCAACTTTTATTCCATCAAACTATTGCAAATTGAACTTAAGGTTTAAATTATTAGTGTAATGTAATTTATTCTTGCATCAACTTCTATAAAAAAAGGAAGAAAGAGTCAGTTTGACATTAATTTGTTTGGATTACATATAAACCAAACAAATTCAAAAGGTTCAAATATAATAAAAAAAAAGAAGGCGGCAAAACTAAAAACAAAAAAAAAGGTTATTTCAACTTTTAAGTAACTTTCATGGTGGAAAACAATTTCCCTCCAAGCTGTATCATCCGAATCCAAGCTGTATCATCCGAAACAAGCTCTTAAATAAGCTACAAGTGTCGTGCTGTCCTTATACAGTGGAGGCTCATATTGTGAGGGAATATGCACCAAACAAAGCTGAAGTTGTCTTTTGAATTCTTAAACCTGCAATATATAGGTAGAACAGAGGCAAGATATTTACAAAAAACATTTACCTACTGTATTACGTAATTTTTAGTGTGTGCGTATATTATTTGGTAAAAACAATGGGCGGAAAGAACTATGTAACTACGTAAGGAACTATCGATGAGTCATGGGAAGTTGCGATGAGTGAAGACTCTGAAATGAACCATTTCTAATTATTTTGCTTACTGACAACAATAATTGCAACAATGCCTTTGGATTTTTTTTTGTCGTGTTATTGCTTCATTATTGGGGAACCTATTGAAGAAGGTGGGAGTTTTGCCACTCTTTGAAACTTCATTTTCCTTCTAGAAAAGTCAAACAAGAAAACGTAGTTGCCTTTTTAAAAGATTAAGGAAGATAAATAAGTAATTCAATCATGATATATGTTATAGTAGTATATTATTAGATTATAGGGTTAAGTTGCAAAAATGCACATGAAATTTTTCTCTAAGAGCGTCCAGCACCACGTGTTTTTTTTTAAACAAAAATATACACGTGGTTACCATGTTGGGGCAAAAATCACATCCCACTGCTATGTTATTGTTCACCGTGATGAGAGAAAAAGAGATGAAGTGAACAGTAACCTAATTTTGGTGAGCAGTAACATAATGATGGGATGTGACTTTTGCCTCAAAATGGTAACCACGTGCGTATTTTTACTCCAAAAAAAGCACGTGGTACTGAACGCTCATGGAGAAAAGGCTCATGTGTATTTTTACACCTTAACCCTATATTATATATTAGTTTATAAGTCAAACAAATTAGTTTGGTATAAAAATGATAAATATAAATATTTTAAAATAATTTATTTAGTTTTCTTATTCTCTCTGAAAAAAATCAATTGAATCATATATTAAGCACTAGAGGTAGTACATACTATCTCTAGTCCTAAAACATAATACTCAATTAACTTTTTTAGAGAAATTAAATAAGCTAATCAAATTACTTTAAAGTATTTACATTTATTATTTTTATACTAAACTAATATTTAATCTAATGATATACTTTGATATAATTAAAGAAGGCTGTAGATGTGATGGAGTGTTGCATCCAAGGATTTTAAAATTAGGTTTGCTATCCAACCCATTGACATCCTAATTCATGCTTCATTATATGTGGTCCAAATTAATTGTAAGCATATAGAAGGAAGGAGCATTGAAATATGATACCAATAGTTCTAAAATATTCCTTGAAATCGCTTGATTGCTTAAATATCTCCATGGACTTCTCTCTGAAATTAAGTTTTTTTCAAATGACTTAAATTTCCCTCATGTAAAAAATAAACTCCCTCTACCATTGGTGATTGGAGAATTTTTAGGAAAAGGTTGGCCAATATGAACCTTTTGGTTTCTGAAAGGTTATATAACTATATATTTGGCCTCTAACACATGCAAAATGTTATATAAATAACTATCAATCTTTAATATACACACATATATTGATGTGTTTATTTTAGTGATTTACAACTTTAATTATATATACAACAATTAATGTTTTCCAAAAATTCTTAAGCTCCTATTGCCAGCAGAGGCATCAGCAAGCCGTGGAAGGAGTTTTTTTACACCAGTGATTATGTCATCTTACAAAAAGATTAATTTCGGAATAATTTTTAAAAACTTCACAGAAATTAAATCATTTCAAAAGATCCTTTAATTTTGCTAGAGCCGGGAAAACAGGTCAGACTCATCGGACTGGCCCGTTTAAGCCCTATTCCTTTAAGGGCCGGGTTTTAAAAATGGACGAGTTATTTGAAATTAGCCCTAGAAGGCCGGCCCTAACAGGTCTCAGGCTTAAACGGGCCAGCCCTGCAAGCCCTTTTCACTGTAGTTTTTTTTTCTTTTTAAATTTATTAATTTATATATATATATATTGTATTTGTTATATAGTTATTTATCCATTTAATTACAAATAGATAATAACTATACTCTAATTTTATGATTTGATTTATTATTTGTTGCAAATAAAGATTATGGATGTGTTCATGATGCAGGAGAAGAATTATATAATATTTTTACTCATGAGCTAAAGGCCTATTCAAAGTGAAGAAGAATCAAATGTCGTTAAAATTGATGATAATGACTAAGATGACGATAATAATAGTCATCGTACTAATGTCATTTAGTGATATGCTTTTTATGTTTTATGTGAGTTATTTGTAAATATAGTTTTTTTTTATTATGAATTAGTGACTGTGCTTATTTATTGAATGATTAGTGTTGTAATTTACTAATTATATTTTTTAAAAAAAAGTGGAGAAAAAATAGTTAAAATTTGAAATAGTAATTTTCGGGTTCTGCGGGCCGGCTCTGGCCCTGGTGCTCTCGGCTCGAACTTTGAAAAACAAGTGTTTTTTTTACTCTAAACCTTGGAGGGCCGGCCCTGTAGGCCTTAGCCCTTAGCTCTTCATGAGTCGGTCTTGATTCCTAGCTCTAAATTTTACCCACCAAAATACCATTTTGAAACCATCACATTTCAACGGTCTTTATTTGTCTTTAAATGAGTTGTATTATTATGTATTACCAAAAAAAAAAATGAGTTGTATTATTCATTTGGTTTAATCCCTTGATTTAGATTTGTGTTTTCCTTCTTTTATAGTTATATCACTTACCACCTCAGCCGATTTTAGTTGTTATTACATAATAGTGACTTTGATATTTGATAAATAATTCTTAGTTTGCTAAATGGTGCTAGAGAGAGAGAGCCCACATTATAAAGTCCCAATTTCTTTTTTTTAAAAAAGGCAAGACTCACTGTTACAGATGTAACATCCCAAATTTCTGGGATTTGAATATTGGAAAATTATATGAAATTAAATTATGAAATTTGGTCTAAAATAATTATGAGAATAATTATTTAAAAATTTAGGCTTAATTTTCCTTAATTTATTTTGAAAAGAGAATAAATTTAAGGAAAAATGGTGAATGATAATTATAGGTCTAAATATTAGGAGATTTAGTTCCATGATTTTGCAATTAAGTTTAATTGCAAAAAGTTAGTGTTAAATGATTTACCTCCATGATTATTCAATAATCATAATTAAATGATTTAATAGTAAATAATATGTGGTGATTAAAAAAAAATGAATGAGGGCAGGAAAGAACAGATGGGCCACGTTTGAGCCCATGTGGACCAAGCCCAATAACCCATTTAAATACTCCTGCCAAAATAAGAACCAAAACGCAAGGCATGTCCAGCAAAGCATTAAACAAAACGCATGGTAGTAGTAAAGACAAAAAAATCAATTTTTGTTTTCTTCTCTTCCACCGAACATATGAAGCAGATGAGGAAAACTAATCTCAATTCTAATAAGTGTTCCTTCGGCCCAGACCCTTTCATCATCAAGTCCAAAGCGATCCAATGCTTAACAGATAGAAAATCATCCAATAACCATTTTAAACACCATCAGTAGCAAATCAACACGTAAGTGTACAGGTGTCTGAAAATCAACATGCATGAAATAATCATTAAGGTCAGAGACGGAACATAGAAGGGACTGGCCCCACAAGATTTTCGGTGTTCTAAAATTTTTTTTAGATTTTTTTAAATTTAATATAATATAAAATGTATTTTATCTAATACATTTGGTCCTATAAATATTTTTTTAGTTCATGAATATACATTTATTAGATGTATTTAATAACATTAATAATACTATCCAAAATAAAGCCTAGAATGATGACATTATAATTAGTTTTATTGTAATTTACTTTTATTATTAAAATGTATGTATTTAAATTTATTGAGTGCACACCCTTCATTATAATTTATGTAGCTACATTTCTATTAATACTTAACTTTACTTTTCTATATGACAGGATTGTAAAATAATAGTTACTTTTATTACATCACAGTATTTACTTGATTTCATAAATATTTTTATATTTTTATTTTTTATTTTTTAATACATTTAAAACTTTCCAAAAAAAAAATTTCTCACTAACCTTTATAAATTTTCTAAATCCACTATTGTATCCCCAAAAATTTATTACAAGCATTAAGGTTATATAAACCCAACTCTACTCCTTCGTTTTTTCATTCCATCGGAAACGCACAAAGTGAGAGACGGAGAAGAGAAACAGAGAGAGATAAGAGAGACCGAGAGAGCGTTTTGAGAGTTTTTCTTTCCTCTGTTTTGTCGTCCTAGTAGCAGAGTGTGTTAGCATTGGATCATCACCTTCAAAGCTTGGAAGCCGAAGGTGATTCTTCTTACCCTGCTGTTTTCACACTTCTGTTGTATCTTAGGATGGTTTAAACCGAAAGGAAACTGAAAAATAAGTAACTGAAATTGAAACAGAAAAGAAAACGAAAAACAGGGGGTTATTTGGGTTACTGAAGATAATTCTTTGTTGCATGTTTTCCTCGATGAAACTGTGTGTATGTGCTAGGATGGGTCTGTATGTGTGTGTGTGTGTGATCTACTACAAGTGTCCGGTATTACTTCCTGCTCACTGAGTCTCTTTTCGTTGCTGCATGAAGAAAAAGAAAGATAAATATATATGTAATTCTGTGTTGCTGCATGAGTTTTTGCTGTCGGGTCTTTGGTTTTTGCATCTGTTTTTGGTGTTTATCTTGCTGCATAATACTTCTGTCTCCCGTGAATCTGTAATTGTTCTCTTGCTCTGCTGCATGCATTTTCCTTGATACATGTCGGGTTCTGTTTCAGTTTCTTGTGTATATTTTGCTGCATGTAAACATATGTTTTTGCTGTAAAAAATGCTTCTGGCTGTCGGGTTCCTCCATCTGTCATCTTTTTTTTTTTTTTTTGTGTTATCTTGCTGAATGTGTGAACTTTCGATGCATGGGTTCTGTTTTGTCATCAGTAGAGGCGGGGGGGGGGGGGGGGGGGGGGGGGGGGGGGGGGACAAATAAACAAACAAGGGGAAAGCTGAGTATATGTCTATGTGTGTCGGGTTGTACTCTCTATTGTTTTGTCTATTGGATGTTTACGTGAAGAGCGTTTTTCTGCATCCAGGATTCTGTCTTTGCTGGAATAAGAGGAAAATGAAGCTAGGTTAGTATATGTGAGTATGTGTGCATGTCTGGAAAGAGTGAAAGAACTTGTGAAAAATATATATATACATGTGTGGTTCCATTTTGCTGTTATATTGTGGGAAGGAAGAAGGATTAAACTCTCTGCATTTTCTTTATATGTGTTTTCGTGTGCTCAGTAAAGAGGAAGAAAGAGGATATGAGAGAATATATAAGGATGCATGTGGGATCGTGGTTTATGCATGTTTATATTTGCTGTCATTACTCTCTGTTTCTGTCGAAGTCAAGATTACCCAGTGAAGGAAAGAAAAAGAAATAAGTTGCTGTGTGGGTATGTATATATGAATGTCCCTGTGCGTGTGGATTGAAAGGAAGGAAAGAGAATAAAGTAAATTTTAAAGTTATATACTTGGTTCTGTATATGTGTGTCTAAGAAGAAGAAACATATAGGCTAGGAATAAATATATATACTAGACGTGAAAGTTGCTGCATGCTCTCTTTTTCTTTTCGGATGACTGTGTATATGAATGTTGCTGGAAGACTTGATTCATATAAGACAAAAATGAAACTAAGTGAATATATGAGTGTGTACGTGTGCTATTTCGGTGAAGAAGGAAGAAGACTACTTTATTATTTATGTGGGTGGGTATGTGAAAAATGGATGCATGTTATGTATTTATCACATGCAAAATAATGCTGTGGATTGTGCCAATATGAATATGTATGTATATACCAAAGTAAATTTTAAAGCGTTATTCTTATCCAAAATAGTAATTAAAAGGAGTTATTGGTAATTAAGGAGAGTTAATCATAAATTAGTATAAATATTAGGATAATAATAATAACAAATAATGTTGTTATTATTATTAGGAAGAAGTAATAGTGATAAATAATAGATGGAGAGATTATTATTATTATTATTTGAAGTAGTAACAACAACAACAATAATAAAATAATAATAATAATTAAAAATTATTATTATTATTATTATTATTATTAGAGGAAATTAAGGGATTAATTATTATTAACCTTTTAAACTAATTTATATAATTAGTTTATATGTGATTCAATTAAGTGACTGACAAGCGATGATAAACACTTTTAGGAAGACCTTGACATAAATCTGATCCCAACAACTTCAGTACAAATGAGAGGGATACACAGTCGAGGTAGGTAACTTTAATCCTATAATCATGTATGCAAATGTATATGTTTTCATTTAGCTGATCATGTATGTTGGTAGAATTACTTGTTTTTATTTTCCTGGCCATGGAATTGAGCCTGCGGTCTCATGGGGCTGCGGTCCTAGACAAGAGCTGCGGTTCTTAGTCGTTAACTGCGATTACGGTTTGTGAGTAAATTCTTCCATGTTTCTGCATGTGCTAAAATGTCATATTTAATTTCATACATGTGCATAAGATTAACTATTACCTTGGGGTCCATTCACTTGGACTCCAGACCACGTGAAGGATACAGGAGCTTGTTCGGGGTCTAAAGGCAAGAAGTAGCTGTAGGAGACACAACGGCTAGATCTGTTGAATATTTTGGACTTAATGTATCGTAATAGTTGTTTATTTTTTGCTGAATTTTGGATTACTGTATATAACATCTAGGTATAGGATGATAATGAATTGCAAAAAATTAGCTCGTATTTTCATATTATTGTAATTTCGAAAACTTTTATGTTATAATTTAAAGTCGTCCAAATCACTTCAATTCTTATTCTGCAATAACTCTGATGAATAACGGCCCCAAAGGCCGGTCACCACAACAGAAATCATAATATATGATGATTATCATTAACCATAAATTACAGTTTTGAATTGTCATATATATGGATGCTATAAATGCTCGATGCAAATATATTATGATTTTGAACATTATTTATTTAGACCTATTATAATAGTTCTAATACAACACCCATTATAGATTGAGTCTCAATGAGACCATGATAGGTGAGTTGTTGTGATAATAATTAAATGGCACATTCGAAGAATTGTCATAATATGTGGTAATTCTTACATGATACATAATGGTCTCATATTGACAACTGTTATTTATTTAGTAATATATAATGATTATTATGTAAGGACCGCTACTTTTAATAAAAATAAATAACAGTGTCACACAGACAACTGTTATGTATTTAGTACATTAATAATAGTTTCTAAATATGACTTGTGAACTTTTATGATAAATAATAGTTATTATATAATAATCGTGATATATGGATATGAGACTCTTCAAGTGAGAGTTTTTCAACTAGTTAGACTCTATATATAATAGAACAATACCTCCTACAATGAGTTGCCATACAATTTGGGACGAACCAAGATATTACAAGCTTTGTGGAAAGAATCAACGGCTACTATTGACTTATATATGTGATAATCTAACTATTGACCTATAATTATGTCTATACATAAGAATTTATCATGGAAAGCTAAGGATGAGGGAAAAATGTATGAATATCCTTATTGGAAAAGATTCTTAGGGTGTGTAAACCCTTGAGCAAAGTGAGGGATAAGCAAACCATTGAGCCCCTATGACCTTTGGCATATGGCTATTCATATTTTTTTTCACCTAGTTGTTGCTTGGAGGATATTGCAAAATGGATAAGGGAAATCATAACTATATGTAGCTAAGGCTCACAAATAAAAGCAACTAGAGTAGTAGTCACTAAGACGAGGGTCAAGTGTATTCACTAGCATGACTATCACTAAGAAGTCAGATGAAGGCATTTCATGGTTAGATTCAACTAAAAATGACTCCTTGGTTGAAAAAGATATAAGGAGTAATATGGTCACGATGTTGATGGGTTTCATTTGAAAATACTAAGTGTCAAATGTATTATATTGCCTATATTTAAATAAAAGAGAAATGGTGGGATTTGTGGGTTATTATGCCTAAGACTTTAGTGTTGGATATAATTAAGTTTTGATGATGTCTCTTATATATGCCATTAGTAAGAGCAAAAAGATTGCGCAATATGTTTATCTTTTTCATTAATGAATTCTTGAATTTTAATGTAGAATCAATGATGTGAAGTTTACTCATGAAGTATGATCAAGAAGAAGATGATCAAGAAGTATTGAATGATGAAAAGAAGAAGATCAAGGTTGGAGAGGATGTAGATGAGAATAAGGAAAAAGAAGAGGAGAAGAAATTGAAGAGGTTGTTGAATAGAATAGGAATAAATTTATTCAAGATCAGCCTAAATATGAATGTGAAGAATGTTCAAGTGGAGAGAAGGAAGAACGAGAAGATCTTGAGGAAAGGAATGAGAAAAGTCAATATTCAAGGTCTTAGATTGATTCTACAAGCCTTCAGTATCAAATGGAGGTTGGATGGGTTATTTCAGAGCTAAAGACAGTGAAAATCGGGTTCTAGAAGTGAATAATCGAGTTTCCAGGTCAAAACTCGAGTATACAAGCTTACTGGAAAAATTGGCTTCAAGATGAGAAAACTGCAGTTTTGAAAACTAGAGTTATGGAAAACCACAGTTTGGGCGTCAAAGAGTCAAAACTTGAATATTGAAGTCAATACTCGAGTATGAAACTTATATACTCGAGTTTGGGAAGTTCTCAGCTTCTCTCGCACATACAGCTTTGGGTAAGGTTTGGTAATTCAATGATATCTCCTAAACCAGACATTGGATTGAGGTGAAACCAAATTTGACTGAAACTAGACATCTAATGCGTCATTTTTACAAAGTTTCAAGTCCAAAGAAGATAAGATCAAAGATCTTTGAATTTCTAAAGTTGGATCAAATATTCTCACCACACTTCAGACTAAACTTCAGTGTTTTGAATATAACTATCAATCTACAAATCGAAATGAGGTGAAATCAGTGGCGTTTGAAAGAAGACTTATAGGGCTTTCCATCAATACTTGATTCAACTAAAATGAAGATCAGACCAGAAAGATATAGTCTTTAAAAGTTAACTGACTGTTCAGAACGATGTAAAAAATAATGGTTAAAGAACAATCTTCTTTCAACGGATTATAACGGGTGAATTCCAACAAATTAAGATCTGATTCTTGTTGCTATGGAAAGGAGGATCAAAGAGCTATATGAGGATAATTGGTTTGCTAAATATGAAGCTGTATTAAGTCAGAAAGTAACCAAGGGCCAAAACCACTTGAAAACTTGAGTTTGCAAATGAATACTCGAGTATAACTCAGACAGGGAGCTATGAATGTCGAGGATCCTCAATACTCAAGTATAGGAAGCAAAACTCAAGTATAGGACATACAGAGACAAATCTGAAGAATTGAGATAAGTTCAATACTACAGTATTGAAATCAAAACTCGAGTTTACAGCGTAACTTCAGAAAAATCAAAGTTGTGAAAATCCTGAATCTGATCCAGATCAACCAGAAGTTTACCTAAATGATTCATAACATTTATTATCATCACTTATATCATTTGTGGGCATATTTCAGATGATTAAACGAGGGATTTCATGAAGATCAATATGTTGACCTGTCAAGTGCCAAAAGCTTCCAACGACTATATTTTTACAACTGCCATATTCTCAACGATCAGAACATCATCATCTATAAATAGAGATGGATTCAAAACGCAAAATGGGGATGGAGTGAGCCCACACTGTTATAATGCCAAAATCTTGAGTCTCCAACTCTTTGTTTTTCAATGTTTCATATTTTATCATATAGAGAGTGAAATCATTTGTAATATGCTTCAGTGCTTATCATAATCACTTCTTAGAGAGAAGATACATTGTAAACATTCTAATTTCTGAGAGATACTCAAGGTTGGGTGACCTTGAGAGGGAAATTGAATGTATCCCTTGGGTTGTGATGGAGAGTCTCTGTGAGAGATTGTAAAGGCTACACAAGTGCCTAGACAAACTTGTGGGGTGTAAAGGCTTGTCTCTTATGCCTGATTAAACAAGGAAAGTGTAAAGGCTTGTCTCTTGTGCCTGGTTAAACAAGGAGAATAGTGGAAATCTCAAGTGGAACTTGAGGACTGGATGTAGATCAAGGATTGGACCGAACCAATATAAACCTGAGTTTGCAATTCTCTTCCCTGACCTCTTTTATTTCCAGCACATATGTTTGAATGATTGTTTATAACTTTATAACTCTTAATATCATTCAAACTGATTTAATCGAGTTTCGGAAAGATTTTAAAAAGGTTGCAAGTTTTTTATCTTCACCCAATTCACCCCCCTTCTTGGGTTCAGCCTCGTTTTTCATTTGCATCATGGCCTGTCCATAAAAACTATTATTTATTTGTTTACATTTATCATAGTTCTTTTTTAATAATCATTACGTATTTCACTTTTTTTTAAAAAAAAATTAGTGGTTGATCATGTCTGTAAATAAAAAGGGGGTGAATTGGATGATTTAAAAAGAGAAAAACGTTAAATTATTGAATCAGAAAAAGTGAGTTAGAGAGATGTCACTAAAGTGTGCATAGGTATTGGTACTAGTATGACCTTAATTCCTTGACCTACGTCCAATCTCTAGTACATCTTTGAGATTTTCACTAACTTTCCAAGATTTACCAAGTTCTTGGCACCCTTACAAAAGTAATCCTCACCATAACTCACTCCCATTTACAAGTTGTAATTTAACAATCACTCAAAGTTCTACTACCTTGAGATTTTATAGTAATCAAATCGATTGAATGATTCTCTCACATAGTAGATATATAATAATTGGTGAATAAAAAATATCAATAGATATTTCACAGAATATTAATGAACAATAAATTGATCGTGCTCGGTTAGTTTCTCCAAATTGAATGCTTGTGTATTTTTAGTTGAACTTCATTAATGACCGTTGTGGAGGTTCAAGCTTTCCATCGACTGAGTTCAAACTATCTGTTTGATTGATGAAGCTTTTTGTTAGACACAAACTAGGGTTGTTGAAAGATTTTGAGGTTCAATCGCTTTCGCATCGGTGTAACAGATCTTCATATGATATCCCTTTGGTCTTTGCAATTGCTTAATGTTAGGTTGCTTTCTCTTTGTCACAATTGCCGCTTTAGACAATACTCATTAACTTCCTCTGAGTATGCTTGTGTTTGCTCTATTTCTGTGATCACATTTAATGTTTTGATACAAAAATTTTCTTTTGCTTGTTTTGGACTTAATCCATGATTCAAATCATTTAAAACTCATAAACAAATATGTTAAGTAGCATTGAGAAGTAATATGAGTAATAATCAAAAGTTACCGTATGATAATAAGTGAATTTGAATTCTCAAAGACAAAGGTTCAGTGTTGAAACGTGTGACACTCGAATATCATTCTACTCATACTCAAGTATCAATTTGTCATACTCTAGTATTGATGAATTTACTCTTTCGAATAAGACTGTTCATAGATGAGTGAAGTTGAAAAATAAATGGTTTCTTCCAAACACTCGGGTGTTAATTTAGTCACACTCAAGTGTGTAATTTGTGACACTCGAGTGCTGATGAATTGTGTGTCTTGATAGATGCTGTTCAAGATGAAGTTTGATTTAGAAAATGTTAAGTTATACCAAATACTTGAGTGTCTTTGAGACACACTTGAGTGTCACAAAGTGACAATTCAATTGTGCCTCACATAGAGGTAACACTCTTGATTCATCAGCGATTATTATGCACTGACCTTGAAAGTGTTTACCTTAGCATTCAAATGTTAGAGATCACACTTGAGTATTTACCATGATACTTCTAGTGTGAGTTTAGGTGTGAGGTATAAATCTTGTAAGTGTTGGATCAATACTTGAGTGTTTAACATACTTGAGTGTCTAACACAATGCTTATAGGAATTGAAGCGAGTGTCAGGCAATCTTACTATGAGTATCAAGCCAACACTCAATTATTTATAGTAACACTTGAGTGTGTCCATGCCAGAACACTTATATAAACTTTTCAAAACAAATTTCTGATTCAAGTTTTAGTTTAAATAATGTTGTACACTCAAGTGATATAAAACATACACTCGAGTGACTTGAATTAGCAAATCTTCTATTCTTTTCTAAGTTTGTTATCATTAAAACTCATGAACTAGGAACTAACATTCTCCCCCTTCTTGATGATGAAAACACTTGAAGTTTTTTGAAAATATATTTGACAAACATTTTGAGATCACCAAAGAAGAATATGAGATGAAATGAAGTATTGCAATATATGAAAGGCACTAAATTTCATAAAGAGATAATGTCATTAATAAACATAAGCATATTAATAAATAACACGTTAGTTCATACTATAACCAAAATGTAATACAAAATATAGAAAATACAATTGATATTAGCATTATCAGTAGTCATGGTCACTCTCCCCCTTTATCATTAGGCAAAAAGGTAGGGAAGGTGATATCATAGGATGAAGGAGGTGGTGGTGTAAAGGCCTGGAAGGGAACATATAGGGCTATGTAAGGGATTATGGTTGAAGAGGGATTGATGAGAGGTGTAGTGGTGGCAATAGAAGAGGAGGTGGAAGATGAAGTAGGCTTAAGTGTAGGTACTGGGCCAGTAGAAGGAGTGGGAGTAGGGGTAAGGGTGGTTGTTGGTACAAAAGATGGAATGTTAGGGATAGGAGTGGACTTAGGGATGATGGTAGTCTACTGAAATAGTGTAGAAAAAGGAGGAGAAAGAGGTTCAGAGATAGGAATGAAACCAAATGACTAGCAAGAGATGGCTTTGAAAGAGAGAATGAGAATCCCAAAATGTAAAGGATCTCCTCTACCTTCTTGAATTTCTCGGTGTGCTTATCTTGTAAATGAAATATTCTCTAGAATTTGTGTTCATATTTGCAACCAAAACAAATATATGATCCTCAAGAGTGAAGGTTAGGAGCTCAATGGAGGCCTTCATGGAGGCAACCAAGGAAGCAGCTACTGCTTGTATAACCTTCTCAGCATGAGTCTAAAGGTAGGCTCTAAAGAAGGAAAGAAGAGGGGTTGAAGCAGTAGGAGAGCCTGCCTATAATGATTGTGCCTTACTATCTTGATGTGTGAAGAAGCCTTCCTCTTTTCTACCTTAGTCTTCGACTACCCAAATTCCTTAGTAAAGGTGATCTTCATTTTGTTAAGATGACTCTACCCAAATCTCTGAGGTTTTATAGGTTTCTTATCCTTGTAAAGGTACCAGATATTAGTCTAGAACATGATATAGGAAACCAGGTTGGGAAAGGGGATTGTTGATTTAACGTTAGAGCCAAATCTAAAATGTCGCATTTCATCCAAAACTCACTCTTCAATGTTCCTACATTCCTTGGAGATGATTGAGGTAAACAAAGGGTAATCTCCAAAAGTAAAATGGGAAACAATTTTACCCTTCCGAACCAAGTTCATAGAGTAAAATACCAAATTACTTTGTATGTATCACTCATAAAGGCAGGATTGAATAAGAGTGGCCCCAAAGGTTCTCCTTGCTTTAATATAGCAAAGATCTTAGTATCAGATAAAGTCTTCTTAGACTTAGTAGGAACACCTGTGATCCCTAAAATAGTGTTGATAGATGAGCAATTATCTTAATTTTCTGGCCTCGAATCTTAGTCTCGATTACCTCTTCCAAAAATATGATCCCCAACATTGAGAACATTGGCTATCCTCATGCTGAAATAAAATAATTTCACCATAAAAGGGTAGTATGCAATGTGTGAACTTATCAGAGCCTCATATTATTGCAACCAAGGTGAAAGATCAATATTGTACTCACGCCTCAAATGAGCCAAATCCAAGTAAATGGTAGGACAAAAATAACATTCACCATAATGAATTTGAAACTCATACTTATCATATATAACTAGAGGAGTAGTAGTAAAACCTGGAGGAAGGACTAAGGGTTAAAGTTGTGCAGGTAATTGAGACATAGTATAGTTTTAATTAATAGAGGATGCCGGAGTTGCCTGGCTACTAGATTGGCTTGAACCCAAACAAGATTGGCCTTTGAGCCTTTGAATAAGGGATTTAGTTCTGGCTTCTTCTTGACAAGCCCATATATCTACTTTTGTCTCCTTTTCTTTTCCTTTGCCTTTACCCGTAGACACATATGATTTTGAGCGAGTGTTGTGAGGATGCTAGTGGTTTATTGAATCATTATACCCTTTGCCTTTGCCTTTGGTTGGAGTTCTGATGGTTTCACCTTAGACTAATATGGTAGATCCTTCAAAGTTTTGTTAGTTTTAGCCATTTTTTATGGAGGAAGAGGAGACTCTTCTCAAGAAACATTGGGCATCTTGGTCCTCACGATAGATGAGCAATGAGGATTCTCAAAAGATGAATTGAATAAACATAGTTCTAGGGTTTTTTAGGCCAAGATAGCGAGACGAGGAATTTGAGACGAGGAAGATTTAGGTCGAGATAACGAGATGAGGATTTTCAGAAGATGATATATTAATGTTTTACACTTGAGTGTGTCCATTTACACTCGAGTGTTGTCTCAACACTCGAGCATGAAAGTGAGTACTCGAGTATCCATGCAAGAAATCAAAGCAATAACATGTACCTTTCTTCAAGTATGTTTTATGAACACTTGAACCCTTTTGTTGTGTCTTTGATAAGAACTTGAGTGTAAGTCCTTGTTTGACATTTGGATTCCATCCTTATTTAAGCAAGACTCTTCTGCTTCTTCTTTAAATCCTTAGCACCTGAGTGCCAAAATTCCTACACTCAAGTATCACACTCAAGTGTTGTATTGCTACACTTCAAGTATATGATGTATTAGAGCACTTCTCAAGTTCTTTTGTCTTTGTACTTTTGAGTGTTTGTATCCTACACTCAAGTGTCATACTCGAGTATCACTTCTTTCACTTCGAGTACATGTATTGTTAGCGTTGCAAATAGACACAAATATCTTAACACTCAAGTGTACTTGAACTTCATACTCAAGTGCAACACTTGAGTTCTCACTTAAGCACTTAAAGTGTTGTCTAATTTGAGGCAATTTGTAGATAGGTTCCTCAATAGCACTTGAGTGCTTATGCTTAATACTTGAGTGTTACACTAGATGATCCCTTCTCTATTTAGCTATGTTTTTCATCAAGTGAGCAGGGGATCCTTTAAAACAAACTACTAGGTACTATGATGCTTAAGTTAGTCTTTAAATCATTAAAACAAACTTAAAATAAATAGTAAGAAGGAGATTGCTCACAATTCATTGGAATTTACCATTCCTAATTCTAATTTTATATAGAGGAATTAATCTTTTGCTAATGGCTTTGTGAAGATGTTAGCAAGTTGTAGATGAGTAGGAATGAACATCAATTTAACATCTTTCTTTTGAACATGATATTTGATAAAGTGATGTCTTATGTCAATATGCTTGTTTATTAAATATTGAACTAAATTTTTGGCCAAGCTTATTGTATTCGTGTTATTACAAAGAATTGGAATTTCTTTTAGATAAATACCTAAATCTTGAAGTTGTTGCTTTAACCACAACACTTGGCACAGCAACTTCAAGCAGCTACTTACTGAAAATGGAAGAAATCACCAAGAGAGGGGGTGAATTGAGGATTTCAAAAATTCTTTTTCAAAGATGTCTGAGTATTTTTAAAGATTTGAAAAACAGAGATCGAAAGAGTAAGAGAAGAAAAGTTGGACATAAAAGATTTATACTGGTTCGGTCTTAACCTTGACCTACATCTAGTCCCCAGATATCTTCTGGGTATTTCTAGTATCTCAACAAGCTTTAATTACAACAATGAAAATTACATGCAATCCCAATCACCTAGGACTTGCTACCCCTTACACTTTGTAATTAAAAGACTCAACTCACAGGTCTCTACAACCTTGAGTTTATACAAACAAGTATTTGAAAAATGATTTCAAAACTCTCAAAAGAACAAATATTGATAAACATTGAAGATCAAATCAAAAAACACAATACAAACTCAAATTTTAAATATAATCAGTTGTAGCTCGGTTGTGTGTGTTTTGCTCTGAGTCTTCATAGCTATTTATAGCCTAACTAAAGGAACTAGCCGTTGCATTTTCTTCTCTAACATTTAGCTGTAAATCTGGAAAATGACAGTTGCATATTTTCCTCTGTTCTTTCAATTCTCAGCTGGAATCTTGGAATTTGTTGATGCAGATGGTCTTCCAGATATTCAGTCAATCCATAATCCTTATTTGACTGTTGGAAAGTGATTTAATTGATCCATAATGGTCTGTGCTAGACCATTGGGATAGAGGAGAAAGATCAACCTTGTTCTTGGTTTTTCATTTATTGAACTTGATCCAGATTCGATTTCATCTTGATCTTTGCAGAAATTATCTGAAACTTACTCAAAACTTCATCAATGATGATAGAAATAATGGTAATACATGATATGACATTTACAGATTAACCCATAAAGATTTCGCAGATTGACACAATCTGGTTCTTCAAAATTACCGATACAAACTCGAGTTTGTAGTCCTAGACTCGAGTTTTGGGTTTGTCCATAGAGCAAGATCACGACATGAGTTTTGTACATAATTGGGAAAGATCTCTAAATTCGAGTTAATAAGTGACTAACTCAAGTTTTGAACTTTGATATGAAAATGTGCGCTGAGTTCAAAACTTCAAAACTGGAGTTTTAAAAACAAACTGGAGTTTTCCAAATTAGAAATATTGAGTATTTCTCTGTATGGCCCAAACTCGAGTTTTGAAACTCGAGTTTCAGTGTAAACTGAAACTTTGAAATTTCTTTGTCAAATGTAAACTGGAGTTTCATATTCAAGACTGGAGTTTAGAAAACATGTTGTAACTCAAGTGTTTTCTGTGTGACCTAAACTCGAGTCTACAAAGTCAGATTCGAGTTTCAGTGAAGACTAAAACTTTGAGATCTTTTTATTTGAAACAAGTCTAGAGTTTACAAACCAAAACTGGAGTTTACAGGACTTGTGAAGATTCTGAATTCTTTTTGTTTTGTCTAAACTCGAGTTTTAAGACCTAAACTTGAGTTTGTCTTGTTGTGAAAACTTTTGAGGGCTCTATGTATCTTGCAAACTCGAGATTGTCAGAGCAAACTAGAGTTTAGCTTTCTTTGTAAAATTTGAGCTACTCTTTGTCTAGTCTAAACTCGAATTTTGCTAGCAAAACTCGAGTTTGCCTTTGACAGTAAGTTTTACAACTTACCAAAGACAAACTTCATATTGAGTTTACAATTGTTAGTTATCATAAAAACACATAGAGAACTAACACGTACTTAGCTTCAAAATATGATAATGAAACGGTGTTATACTTTTTGTTGAACCGAGACACGATAAAGCTACTGAGGAACTGACATATACACTGGTGCTTTTTTTTTTTGTATATTTTGTAACCACCATGATCAGAATCTGAGTAAGCAATAAGGTATTCACTGCCTCATTTTAAGCACCAAATTACAAGCTCAGTTGTGTTAGCAAGATATCTAAATATTATCTTCACCATCTTGGCATGTGATTTCTTTTAGATCAGATTGATATCTTGTGTATATTCCCATGCTAAATTGTATATCTAGCTTGTTAGTTATTAGATATAGCAATGACCTGATCATTCATCTATATTTGGTTATATTGAATCTGGCCTCTTTATATCATTGTACAGTAATATTGTTAAGCTCTATTGTAGTAATCCATTATACACTTCTTAAGAAGTTCTCGGGGATATTTGGTTTGGGAAATAAATGTTCCATTCTTCTTTTGTTTAATTTAAAGTTCGAGGAAGAAATTCAAATCTCCCATCATAAACATTTCAAATTCCCCTTGCATAATCTTAGAGAACTCTTAACAAAGAGAATCATTAATTAAACCAAATATAATATCATCAAAATAGATTTGCACAATTAATAAATGATTTTTCTTGTGCTTGATGAAAAGTGTTGTGTCTACCTTTCTTGAATGAAACCTTGTTCTAAAAGGAAATTGCCCAGTCTTTCATGCCAAGCTCTAGGAGCTTGTTTAATACCATAAAGAGCCTCTTTGAGTTTGAAAACATAGTTAGGTTTAGACACATCTTCAAAACCAGGAGGTTATTTAACATAGACTTCTTCCATAATATAACCATTTAGGAAGGCACTTTTAACATCTACTTGGTAGAGTTTGAACCCTTTGATGCAAGCAAAGGCTAGGAGTACTTGTATGCTTCCAATCTAACTATTGAAGAAAAGGTTTCCTTATAATCAATTCCTCTTTCTTGATATAGCCTTTAGCCACCAATCTTTCCCTTTTTTATTCTGACAATGATTGTCGATTCATCTCGTTTGTTCTTGAATATCTATTTAATGCCAATGAATGGATGGTCTTGAAGTCTAGATACCAAGTCTCAAACTTGATTTCTCTCAAATTAATTTACTTCCTCTTGCATTGCTATTACCCAATCATTGTCTGAAAGGGCTTCCTTAATATTAAAAGGTTCTATTTTTAATATAAAGGTAGAAAGGCTCACTTCATTTATAACTTTACTCCTAGTTTTCACTCCCTTGTTGACATCACCTATTACTTGGTTTATAGGACAACTTTGGTTATATCTCCAAGCTTTAGGTTGGTTTTGACTAGAAGGCCCAAAATCATTTTTGGCCTTTTTTTTTTCTAAATTAGAGGATATTTGAAAAACTTCTTGATGTTCCTCTAGATGAATCTTTTTAGGTTCATTATCCAAAGGTTTGAGAATAGCGTCCATTTCAAAAAACACAACATGAACAAATTCTTCAGCAACACAAGTGTAATTATTGTAAATTCTATATTTTTTGCTTGTATTAAAGTAACCTAAAAATATATCTTCATTTGACTTATGATCAAAATTTCCTAAGTTTTCCTTACCGTTATTGTAAATAAAGCATTTACAACCAAATATGTGTAGATGAGTGATATTTGGTTTTCTTCTTTTATAAAGCTTATAAAGAGTCTTATCAAGTTTCTTACAGAGAAAGGCGTTGTTTAAAATGTATCAAGATATGCTCATTGCGTCTGCTTAGAAGACTTGTGAGACATTCCTCTCATTTAGCATTACTCTTGCCATCTCTGTAAGAACTTTGTTATTTCTTTCTACAACTCCATTCCGTTGAGGAGTTTTGGGAGATGAGAAGTTGTGATCAATGCCATTTGTATAGCAGCATACTCTAAAGGCTTGATTTTCAAACTCTCATCCATGATCTGTTCTTATTTTTGAAATACACATACCTTTCTCATTTTGCACTTTCTTGGCAAAAAGAATAAATTGTTTAGAAGTTTCATCTTTTGAAGAAAGGAAAATTGTCCAAGACAATCTAGAGAAGCCATTGACAATGATTAGAGTATAAAGGTTGCTGTTAGTTCATGAGTGTTTTGATGATGACTTGAATATAACTTAGAAAAATAAATTTACTGTCAGATTACCTCGAGGCAGGGCTGTGTAACTCGAGTTTGTAATCAAACTCGAGGTTAGGATTGTAACTCGAGGTAACACACTTTAATAATCAGGTCAAATTATCTATATTGACTTGAGGCAGAGTACATTGACTCGAGTCTGGAGCAAAACTCGAGGCAGAATATGTAACTCGAGGTTGAATTAGCTTTTCCCTTGAACATCTCATTTGACCGTTAGTTTTGAATTGCTTTTTGATAACTCAATGTATTATATTTCACCTCAAGTTTGTGTCAAACCTCGAGGCCAGATAATAAGACTTGAGCCAAAAGGAATGTGGTTCCTCATCGCTAACCTGAAAACTCATCTTATAACTTGAGGTTATATCCTGTGACTTGAGGCAAACTAGGTACAAAACAGAAGTGTTCTAATGGTTGAATTGATCGCTGTAAACTTTGGTCAATCTATCTCTACTGTTTCATGTGTTTCATATTGTTACTACTAATTATACTTAAAGAGCTTATGTAGAGTTTCAGAAAGATGGGTTTAATGCTTTGAGACAAAGTAGATACATGATGTCAGCAACATTCAATGCTAAACTAGATTTTGGCACGAAAGCATCTGATAATGATAAAGGACTCCTACATTCTTTCTGCTTCTACTGCAATGGTTGAATAAGGAAGAATGAAGAAGAGACATTCCTCACAGAAACGTTCTTTAAGCATGGTTATCTTCCCAAGGCCAACCACCAACATTTAATGAACACCAACGGTCATAATATGGATGTTGCAACTACCAGAATTACAAAGCATAGACAACGGCTAGATTATAATGGCATTAATGGTGAAGCTATAAATTGAAGAAGCATTCATTATCGTCACCTACCGGAAGTTACCAAAACACAACGAAAAATTATTAAGCATTTATTGTAGTTCCTGTTTCTATAACATTTTCACTTAGCTGGTGTGCTTCAGTGATTATCACCTTATTTAATCATTAGAAGTCTTGAGTTTCTTTCTTGATTACTTTGTAAAATCTTGAGGTTGGGACCTCAAGTGATTGGGTAAACAATTACAACTTGTAAGGGGGAGTAACCAGTGAAGATTATCCAAGTTTACAGTGTAATTGTGTCGAGAGATTTAGTGGAAATCCTAGGAGTTCTGGGGACTAGACGTAGGTCAAGTTTGAGACCAAACCAAGATATATCGTTTGTGTGCTAATTTTCCCTCCTTCTTGTTTCACTTTGCCCGAAAAATTTTATAAGTTTAACAACATCACCTATTCACCCCCTATAGGTGATTTTCAGTTGCCACCAAAGCTTTTAAATTTGGATGATCCAACCAAATCCATATGAAGAAATTGGAGAGGTCGTTTTGTTGTGACTTCATTTTTTGATCTAAAAGACAACTTAGTTTGTTTACTTTTTTGACAAACATGACAAATCAAATCATTTTTTAAATGAAGGTTGGGTAAACCGAGAACTAACTCATTTTTGAGCAACTTGCCTAGTTGGTACATATTGACATGAGCCAATCTTTTATGCCATAATTAACTTTCATCAATGTTGCTAAGAAAACAATTTTCAGAAATAGTGTTACTGCTAGGCATATTTATAGCATAACAGTTACCTTTCCTTGAAGCTCTAATTAAAACCTTTAGTGGATCTTTATTCATCTGAAGATACTTTTTGTTCACAATAAGACATTCTTCTAAATTGAAGATGATCCAGTTGTCTTTGCTTGCATTTGGCTTACACTAAGAAGGTTATGACTGAGACCTTCTACATAGTTGACATGTTTGTTTTGAACACCATCTTCTTCACCAATCTCTCTAATATCGACTATTTGACCAGTTTGGTTTCCTCCAAAGTTTACTTTCCCACCTTCTTTTGCTATTATTGTGACAAATTTGGATTAATCTCTAGTCATATGTCTACAACAATCACTATCAATGTACCACTTGTTGTTCTTTGATGTTCGTAGACATATCTATAAACAATGATATTTAAGTCTTAGGTACCCATCTTTTATTGGGTCTTTTTTCAGTTAGTTTGGACAATAGGAAATACATAAGATCCCTTTGGTACCCATTTATAAGTACCTACAGGTTTATCTTTCCTTTCCGTCCTATGAAAGCATGAAGATGTACTATGCCTTTTTTTTTTTTGTTGCAATAGCTACAATAAGGGAATGTTAGATGAATGAATAAATTTTTGAAAATAGTTTAAATATGTTATTCTTCCTCTTATCTTTTTACTCTTTTTCTTATCTAGCTATGGACAATATCCTATTCTAGATTTGACATTAGTAAATTTTGAACTTTCAATATAACCTTGAACATTTCACTTCCTTTTGTAAAATTTTCAAGAGTTTTATTGAGATAAACATTTCGTTTCTCTAACTCAGGGTAGTTGCTACAAGGCATCAGATGATTATCTTGAATCTGTTGTTCAAGGATTTCAATCCTTTTCTTTGAGGCAATAAGGTCTTTAGCTACTTTCCCAAATTCTAAACGTAAAGTATTATGTTTTTATAATAGTTCATCATAAGTAGGTCAAAATCATATACCTCCTCGCTTTTAGATTCTTCATGTTCTACAAGCAAATGTTTGCTATTTATTCATCCTCGCTTTCTTCATCAGAGCTATCTCTTGAGATGGCAAAAACAAATTCTTTCTTTTTGAAGTAGTTGTTCTTCTTTTTCTCCTTATTCTTCAATAGAGGGAATTCAAATATGATATGTCCATGTTTTTCACTTTTAAGGTAGATAATTTGATCCTATGATACTTGTGTCTTGCTTGATTTGCCTTTATGAAATTTTTAAAAGCCTTGGTCTCTTTTATAGAACTTTTTGAATCTTCAAACAATCATTCCGAGCTCGTCCTCTTCTTCTAGTTTTTGCCATTCCATTGTTTTTTGCCACTTCTCGAGTTCTATGTCTTTAATTTTGAGTTCTCTGTCTTTGATGGCGTTAAATGCCACTTCTTCTATACCCTTCTTGAATTTCATCTTTCCTTCATATTCATAAAGACTTCTAAATAGAGCAATGATAAGAGATTGTCGACCTCTCACAAAATAACCAAGTTGAGTAAAATATATGTAGTATAAGGAACTTGTATCGTTTCCCACAAAATTCACAGTTGGTCCAATGCAAAACAATAAAAATAGAAACAATAACAGTAAATAGATGGGGAGTTTTTCAATGCAATTAAACTAATCAGATTAAAAACAGCTAATCCCGGAATTAGGATTCAGAGACTTCCATCATTGAATGAAATATGACAAAACTCGCGATTGATTTTGGATAAACCAAAATCTCTATGTTTGTCTAGAAATTTCATCAACTGAACGATCGTCTAGAATTTGTTCGAACACATGGCATGTGACTGTGCAATCGTGTAGTATACACTTCAACCCGGTTCGAACTGCGTCCTTGGGATTTATCAATCTGGATATTTAATCAAATACCAAATCTAAATCCAGAAATCAAATTCAATAAAAGAAAATAGAAATGAGTAAAGTTACCAATTAAGCGAAGGTTCTTTGGATGAATCATGGAATCCACAACTATGGGTCAATCACAAAAGCTCAGCTAAGCATGGCCAGAAATTTATTAACTAAACAGTCCTAAATTTATTACCCAAGGGATACAAATAAGTGTATGAAATATTCAATTATCAAGTAGCTATTGATCTTATAGATTCTCCTATAGCTTCTTTAATAGTTATGACTTTAGCTTCCCATTCTTTTGTGAAAATATTTAAAATTTTCTTGACTTAGGAATTTTGGTCATATACTTTCTCCATAGTTGATAACTAATTTAGTAGATGAGTGAACCTAAGTTCAAAATGTTGTTGATTCTCCTAACTTCATATGAAGCAATTCATATTTAGCCATTAGAGGGTTGACTCTATTTTCCTTTATGTCCAAAGTACCTTCATGAGTCATCTCTAAAGCTTACCACATTTCTTTGGTAGTAAAGAGATTGTATATTTGAAAATATTCCTTCTGACTCAATGCACTTTGGATCATCAAGATTGCTTTCCTATTTAGTATGATTAGCCTTTTGTCATTATCATCAAATTATGCAGCAGCCATTAGCATAAGTCCTTCTTCCACATTTTTTTGTGAAACATAATCTCTGTCTATGATCACTTGCCACAAACCATATTTATTGGCCATAATGAAGACTCTAATTTTTTCCTTCTAGAATGAGTAATGTTTCTCCATTGAAGCTAGTAGGTCTATTGATAGAAGCACTATCGGGTAGTATTTCTTTCATTGATCCTTCTTGGGCTGTTAATCTTGTAAAAAGAAGATTGGGCTTTGATACCAAATGTTAATGTAAGAGTTTCACCCAAGAGGGGGTGAATTGGGTGATTTAAAAGTTTAAAATGAAAAACATTAAACTATTAAATCAAATAGAGAGAGTTAGAGAGATATCACCAAAGTGTGCATAGGCATTTATACTAGTTTGGCCATAATTCTTTGACTTAGGTCTAGTCCCCAGAGCATCTTTGAGATTTTTATTAATGTTCCAAGCTCAACTAGGTTCTTAGGACCTTTACAGAGTAATCCTCACCATAACTTACTCCCCTTACAAGTTGTAATCTATTAACCACTCAAGGTCCTACTACCTTGAGATTTTCAATAATCAAATTGATTGACTGGCTCTCTCAAAGAGTAGATATATAATCATTGATGAACAATAAATATCAATAGATATTTCACAAAATATTAATGAGCAATAAGTGAGCAATAAATTGATCATGCTTGGTTAGTTGCTCCGAATTGAAGCCTATGTATTTGTAGTTGAACTTTGTTAATAACCATTGTGAAAGTTCAAACTTTCTGTTAAGTAACTTTAAACAATCTATTAGACTTATGAAGCTATTTGTTAGACACAAACTGGAGTTGCTGAAAGATTTTGAGGTTTGGTCACTTTCGTATCGTTGCAACAATCTTCATACAACATCCTTTTACTCCTTACAATTGCCTAAGGTTGGGTGGCTTTCACTTTGACGTAATTGATGCTTTAAACAATACTTGCTGAACTTCTCTAAGTATGCTTGCATTTGCTCTATTTCTGTGATCACATTTAAAGTTCTGACACAGAAATTTCCTTTTGTGTTTTTGGACTTAATCCATGATTCAAATATTCTAAAACTCATAATAAAATATGTTATGTAGCATTGAGAAAAAATATGAGTAAAAATCAAAAGTTACTAGATAATGACCAATGAATTTGAATTCTTGAAGACCAAGGTTCACTATTGAAACATGTGACACTCAAGTGTCATTCTGCTGACACTTAAGTGTCAATTTGTCATACTCGAGTATTGATGAATTTACTTTATTGAAGAAGATTGTTCATAAATGAGTTTAGTTGAAAAATAAATGGTTCCTTCTAGACACTTGAGTGTTAATTTAGTCACACTCAAGTGTGTAATTTGTCACACTTGAGTGCTGATGAATTGTGTTTCTTGGTAGATAGTGTCTAATATGAAGTTTGATTTATAAAGAGTTAAGTTATACCAAACACTTTAGTGTCTTTGAGCCACACTCGAGTGCCATAAAGTGACATATCAAGTGTGCCTTACTAGCGAGTGTCATGCGCTAACCTTGAAAGTGTTTACTTTGATACTTCTAGTATGAGTTTGAGTGAGAGGCATAGATTTTGCAATTGTTGGATCAACACTCAAGTGTTCATTAACATACTCAAGAATCTAACACAATGCTTACATGAATTGAAGTGTCTGTCAAGAAATCTTGCTATGAGTGTCAAGCTAACACTCCTGTGTTTATAGTAACACTTGAGTATATTCGTACCAGAACACTTATATCATCTCTTCAAAAATAAGGTTCGATGATATTACGAAGGGTTATGAAAGTGTTAGATGACTATTAGTTCTGAAAACCATTATGTTTTGTCTTTGCTAATATAAAAGGTTGGAAGACAAAGAGTTTTTAAGTGTTACATGATGGTTGTTTCATAAGAACTATCATATTTGTCGCTAAATAAATGAAGGTTAGTAACTATGACCGTTATTTTTGTGTTTTTATGGATTCTACCTCTCAATACATGACAGTGCGCATATATTAACTGTTGGGTTTTAGCAATATATATTCTTGCATGACTTCTGCCTTGACTTATATGACTTTTATTCATTGTAATTGTTATTTATCCAGTGTTATATATGCTCGAATCTATACTAGTGTCTAGAAAAATTCATCCAATGGTCGATATACATCACAATCACACTAAACACTTCCTTTAAATTTTTTCCAAACATGAAGTTGTGAGTTCGAACTATCAATATATTATGGGTAGTGAGTACTGACCACCCCCCAAAAAAAATAATAAAACATGAATCACATATGAAAACCTTGAAAATATTATAATTATTCTATAGTTTTTAGAAACTAATATGAAATTATTTTTAGTAAAATCACCTAAATGCCCTTGATTAAAAAATAAAATGACATTAATGGTTTAATAAATAAAAAATTTAACTTATCAAATAATAAACGAATATCATTGAAAGCAATGAGAGAAAATTACAGAAAAACACCATTTAAATTACAAAATTCACAAAATGTCTACTAAATTACCAAAAAGACAAATAAGTAATCGGAAAGGACTTTAGGATTTTGAAGTATTGATAACTTGAGTGAGTATAAACAATAACAATTTAAGAATAACAATTACTAATTTGGATATAAAAAGTGACAACTTAATTAGTGAACTCAAGTTGTCAATCTCTATCCCAAATTGTTAATTCATATACTCAAATTTCAAAATCTCATATTCCTACTAGCTAGTTAGATTACCTATTTGTCATTCTTCCAATTTATTAGGCATATATGTTTTTTTTTAAAAAAAATAATTCAGATGATTTTCTTCTGTCATTTTTCCAAGCAATTAAGTCATTTCAGTAAAAAAAAAAACCTTAATAACATAATAGTTCATGAGGACTTCGTAGAAATTAAGCAATTTCGGGGAACTGTTTTGAGATCTTATATTTTAGTAGTCTATATGTCTTCCTCAAGAAAAAATAAATAAATTTCAGAAATATTAAGCAACAAGGTCCTTCATGTTCCAGCATAAAAAAATCCTTGTTTGCTTTATGTCGTTCAAGTCCAAACCTCAAAATCAAACCGTATTTTGACGAATCCAAAAATAATAAAATACCCAAAAGAAAAAGAAAACAAAAGAGAAGTGGGGTAATTGTTTTTTAACCTTTTAGTCCTTTCCTGTAAGCAAGCAAGGTATTTATTCTTATTATTCATTTAAACGTGTTAATTGATTCACAGAACTGATTGCCCAAGTTGTCAGATATACTTGCTGCTTATCTTCTTCTCCGTTGTTTACAATGAAGGCGGCTCTGAATTGGAAGCACGAAACAAGGTCCTTCATGTTCCTGTTAGAATTTAGGAAGAAATCCCATAGTTTATGTATAAGAAGAAGGATGGAAAAGAAGAGGAAAAGTAAGAAGGATTATGTGTGTGGTAATAAATCTCACATTTGTTAGTTGGAGGGTATATAAGCCTCAATTTTACTCCTACTCCTTGGGCTTACCCACTTTTGTGGAGGGATGAGGACTTAGGCAACTCTTGGTCTACTACACGCTGCTGCCGTTCGGCTGGCTCGGTTTGGTCGCGTGCGCTACCTGCCTGGTCCGGTTGTGTGAAATAAAAAATAATTTTTTATTAAATAATTTTTTGAATTAAATAATTATTTTAATCTTAATTCCGTTGTGTCTCTTCGACTTCCTTTCCAACCAGTGGCTATGTTTTACAATCCGTTCGGATCGTTCGCTCTGTCTGGTGTGTTCGTTCATAAGACGAACCAGTTCGCTAGCAACAGACGCAGGTCATTTTTGTTCGTTCTGTTTTGGTGCGATTGTTCGCACAACGTATCAATTTACATCAACAGACGAGTCTATTTGATCGTGTTTTTCTAAAGTCTATAAATAGGGGCCCTTAGTCACAAAATAAATTACGTTCTTCCTTTCTACATATACATTATGTACATTCCGAAAGCAGACTCGTTGAATTCACTTGGACTTCAGACAGACAGAACCATCTTTCTGGAGATGAATAATCCGCTCTATCCTAGGAGACAATTGCTCAGAAACCTTCGGCGTCCGTAGAGGGAGCAAAATTGTCTTAAGGACACAACGAAAGTTGGGCCCAGATTTCTGCATAGTTCATAACCATATTCAGCAGTCTTGTAAGTTCGTTTATAGATTTTCTTATTAGATAAACTTGTTGTATACTCTCTGTATGATATATTTAGTTAACACAGATTGTTGTTATACTGTTTTGTTTACTGTATATTCAATTTCTATCTACTCAATTCTGTTTTAACAACAGTTCCAACATCAAATATCCTTGTTTGCTTTATGTTGTTCAAGCCCAAACTTCAAAATCAAACGGTATTTTGACGAATCCAAAAATAATAAAAAACCCAAAAGAAAAGAAAAGAAAAGTGGGGTAATTGTTATTTTAACCTTTTAGTCCTTTCCTGTAAGCAAGCAAGGTATTTATTCTTATTACTCATTTAAAAGTGTTAATTGATTCACAGAACTGATTGCCCAAGTTGTCAGATATACTTGTTGCTGCTTATCTTCTTCTCCGTTGTTTAAAATGAAGGCGACTCTGAATTGGAAGCACGAAACAGGCCAAAAGCCGAGCGCCAAAGTGACGTTGGCCGCCACCGCCGGTGAAGTCAAGCTCCTGGCGACAGCTACAGAGGCCTCTATCTTAAATAAAGGTCCCAGTTTAGAAGGAGTGGTTCTGGCTCTCGAGAAACCTGACGCCTTCACCGTCGACTACCATGTTCTGAAACGGGTATGTATATACATTCGCATATACTTATATATGTGCATGTGTGTATTAAAATTTTATCAAATTTGAATTCATTTTCTAGTGACTTCTCTGCCATCTGCAGATCAATAAATGTGTTTTACAATTTTAATTTTAAATCTATTATTAGAAAAATAAATAGAGTGTTTCAGTTTGTTCTATAGTTAGAAAATTTGTTGTTTGACCCAAAAAAAAAGGACAATTTGTTGAAAGTGATTTATCGAGTTAATGGGGGAAAAAAAGAGAAAGTAATTTATGGAGAGGTGACTGGATATGAATTTTGGTTTTGACGCTTTAGATAATGGATTGTGAATTTAGATCACTAGATTTTAGATGATTCGAGGCTTTGCTTGCCATGAGTACAGATTATGGTTAAGGTAAAAAAAAAAAAAAAATCATAGGTTATGGTGGGTTAGATTCCAGCTGGCATTTTGCCAACATAAACTTAAATTAAAATTTTTAATTTTAAAATTTTATAGACTAAATTAAAAAAAAAATTTAACTTTTTTATAAAATTAAATAATTAAATAAATATAAAAATATAATCTATTTCATTCATTTCGGTCCTATTAAAATTAAGAAATGTTAACTTATTGAATGTGTCTTGAATTAAGAACATTTTTCAATTTTACCCTAATTCTTTGTCTCTCATTCTCTTATTTATTTTACCCTAATTCTCTTGTTATATATATATATATATATATATATATATATATATATATCACTAATAAATAGGGATGAAATTGAAAATATTAATGAATTAATATACTTATATTATGAACTAATGATTTATCTTAAAAGGCGTCGTATATTTTTGATAGGATGGAGTACAAGATTATTCTATCAATATAAAAATTATAAATCAATAAAAAATTAGAAATCAAGCCTAAAATAAAATTCCTAATATAAAACAAGACAATGTTTAAATTAAATACAAAGCAATAATTTATTTTTATTAAAATTAAGGAATGATTAATCTATGAATCATTAAAGTGTTAATCAATTATTAATTGGGTCCTTATTATTTTTATTTTTTTTTCAGATCCCTAGACTTTCACTTGTTTTAATAAGGTCCCTAGTCCCCCCCCCCCTCTTTATTAGGTACTTGTAGTTTCATTTAATTTTTAATTAGATTCTTATAGTTTTTTATTCTTTATTAGATAAATTATATTATTCTTCTATAAAAATAAATATAATATTGTTAGATATGATATTTTTAATATTATGCTATAAATAAAACTATTCTATATATAGTAAGTAATTATAATAATTTTACTTTAATATTATTTTAATTTCTTAGTTAAAACTATATAAATTTATTTTATAGCTCCACTTTTTATTGCCTTTATAATTTTAAAGTTGAATCATGATAATAACATTTCATAGAATATAATATAAAATAATTCAATTATTTTTAATTAAAAATTATATATATAAATTTGTAATTTATATTTGATTTTTAATTATAAATCAAGATGTTGGATAAAAAATTATAGGGACTCGGTTAAAAATCATGTGAAACTATAAAGATATAATTCAACGCTAGGAGCTATAGGAACATGATTAAAAATAGGGAAAATTCTAAATAAACATCATTTAAACTTGAAGAATCCCAAAAAGTTTGTTAACACATAGAAATGAAAAATATGTCTCAAGGGGCTAATATGAGATTTTGAAACATTGTGTGTTACCAAAACACCTTCTAAGTTTTCTTTTTTCAAAAAAAAAAAACAAAAACAAGGAAACCCCCTCATTGACGCCAGAGCTCTACCAGCCAGTACCACCTCGTCGGCAAGGCTCCAACAGCTGAAGTTTTGGTAACAATTTGAGTGTAATAATTAATTACTTGAGTTCCTTAAGCCCTATTAAGTGTCATTGAAAAGTTGAATAAAGAGAATGACAATTTTAATGTTATCAATGACAACTTGAGTATAACAATCAATAACTTCAGGACTGCAATTTATCAATCGATATACTCAAGTTGTCATTGCCTTTATTCAACTTGCTAACAACACCAGATAGGGTTTATGGACTCAAGCAGTCAACCCCTATAATAAAGTAATCAATCTCATTACTCAAGTTTTTACCATAGCTCTGGTGACGATAGGGTTCTGGCGAGGGTTTTTTCTTTTTTTTTAAAAAAAATGATAGACATTTTAGTAAAAGTACAATATTTTAAAATTTTAGAATAGTCCATTGAGACCTATTCATCATTTACATATAGTAATATACTTTTTTGGAGATTTTCAAGTTCAAATAGTATTTATTTAAAATTTTCTCTTAAAAATAAGTGAAAATATAAGGATCAAATATAAATAAATAAAAACCTATAGAACCCAATTAAAAATTGATTATGACCATTGGGACTTGTAGATTAATTTCTTTTCTATTAAAATTAAAATTAACAAAAAATTGGCAAATGCAAATGGGATTAGGATAAAAAAAAAGCCTTTTGAAAACAAGTTGACATTTTGCCAAACTAACTTGTCACTTTTGATTAACGGGGTTGAGTCTAGTTCCTCACAATTTTACGAATCAAAGTTTGAATCCCCTACAATGAAAGGCGTCTACATTTTTAGTGCCGACTTGCTTACCATAAGAGAATATGTGTTCTTAGAAAAAGAAGGGGGTACTTTTTGGTGAGTTGGCGATTGGGCCCAGCTCATATTAAAAGACGTGGTTCTTATAAAAAAAAAAAAAAAAAAAAAACTCATTATCAAACCTAGTATATGCTATGAACTGCTCCATTTTTTTTCTTTTTTCTGTGCGCAAAAATTTAAGAGTAATTGGGTCTTACTTATAATGGTGCTTAAGCATCGCCTTGTTGACTTTTGTTGACTACACCATTTCAATTCTTTGAACGAATTTACCTCCCCAAAAAAAAAAAACTATTAGTGAGATTTAAACTTATGATCCTATGTGTTATGCGTAAAATCCTTACCAATTAGATTAAACTATGATGGTCAACATCTACATTTTCTAATTCATATATTATTTTTTCTAATCATTTATGGTGATAATAACTATTTGTTAGTTTTCATAAGCATGCAACAAACTCCTAAAGGCTTACGCCCCCAAAAAAAAAAAAAAATCCTAAAGGCCACATTGCCCAGGGTTGTAACACTTTAAGAAATGTGTTTTGCCCCACTTTTGCATTAAAAAACATTTTCCCACTTTCCAAAATAAAATTTTGAAAAAATTAGTGAAAATTTTTAATTTGAAAATTTAATTGGCTATAAGAACTTTTATGTTTTATACATAGAAAATGTCAGTGCTCTACATATGATTTCTTTTATTGGTTGCTACAGGATTGCCGTTTAAAGTTTATGAACACAATTAGAGTTTTAGAAAAGCCATTGAAATTTGGATACAAACATGAGTGGTGTGACAAAAGCGCAACAGATTTAGATGCCACATTGGAGTTGGATAATGATAATAAGGTATCTGCTCATTGCACGCTTGGCTCCTCCAAAGATGATAGTAAATGCAAGTTCAAGTACACTCAGCATCATCACAACAAGGGACTCACCACATTGAAGCCTTCATATGAAGTGGTTCACAATGTTTGGGATTTTGCAGTTTCACACAAAATTATTTATGACATTAACACACTTAAAGCTTCCTACAAGACATCAAACAAAAACTTGGGACTTAAGTGGACCCTGGCTTCAAAGCACAATGGTACTTTCAAGGTTAGTATATGTTTCTTATGTTATTATATTATGCTTTTCTTGGAACAACCTACTTCTCTCCCCCTTTTATGTGATTTAAGTATATTTAGGATAAATTTTTTTAAGGCTCCTTTAATCATAAATATAGAAGCTTGTAGTGAGGTTTGCTATTACAATCCACTTTATCTCTGAAATTTATAATTTATTTTCCAAATTTTTAATTAATTGCACTGATGGTTGTTTTGAGGTGAATAGTAACCCTCCCTTTTTATTATTTGTTGATTTTGCAACAAACATTTGTTCACTCTCTTTTTATCTACACTAACTTTTTTATTGGGGTTTTAATTTGTTTCAGATTAAAGCATCCTTAAACTTGGGGGAGAAATTGAAAGTCCCTAGTATTGCTGCCACAACCACTTTTAATTTTGACATATAGTCTTTATATTCCCATTGTATGTGTTTCTACCCTTCTTAATAACTTGTAAATTTTTATTTTTGCCAAAGTAACTTTTATATTTTATAATTTGAAAATAACGTAATAATTTATTAAGGTGTTATAAATAGTGTGATTTTTTTAGAGGGAAAATTAGCACAGAAGACCAAGAGAAAATGATATTTATCGGAGATCACGGGTACAAAAAAAGCTTTTAAGACCGGACAAGAGAGGCATCGGAAGACCGGACATTTAAAAACATCAGGTCTTAAAAGTGATACTAATTGAACCGAAATATTTTTTTTGTCAGTCCTAAAACTCAATTTTTAAGACCAGACAAAAATAAATGAACTCTAAAAAGTATTGGCTTGTTAGACCGACGAATAATTATACGCGGTCTTAAAAGACTCACTTTCAAGACTAGATGATTAATACGTCCGGTTTTAAATATTAACTTTTTAGACCGGGCATATTAAACCATCGGTTTTGTAAGACAAACTTTTAATACCACCTAATATCAAATATGTCGCCTGACCTTTAAGACCGCGCATTTAAGTAAATCCATGTACATCCGGTCTTAAAAGTTGAACTTTTAAGACTAGCGTTTTTGTTTTATCGGTCTAAATTTTCCTGAATTTTTTTCCTGTTCTGTTCTTACTGATCATATATATACATAAACCCATACCAACCAATCCAGCACATAAAAGGGTATACTTTAAGCTACAAGCTATGAACAATTATGAATAAATTAAATGATCTATACACAAATCCATACCAGCCAATCCAGTATAGGAAAGGCTACACTTTAAGCTACAAGCTATGAACAATTATGAATAAATTGAATTGGAAAAAAGCAGATCGTAGAATACAAATATTATTGACCATGAGTTACAAATACAAATATAATAAGCTGTTACAATAAGATATATCACACTTAAATCAACATACATGCCCAATATTCACCATGCCTTCATTTGATTCCCATCCAACAACGTAACATCTTCTTTTATAACATGCATGCCCTTTTGGATCGTATCCTGGCACCAAAATAAAACAAGAACAAACGTCATAGAGTTAGTGACATTGTTTAAAAACACGGATGGAATATAATAGTGTTAAAACCTTAAAGTTTTCAAAGATTTGTGCAGTTACCTTACGGATTGACTATTTTATAAAGGGATATCCTCCCATATCCCTTCTTGATGATTATTCCTTATACCGGGTTCATTATCTGCTTCATTTTCTTCGTTCATGTCCGGTAGACCCCTTGAAAAAGGAGTACTTTTAGGAAGACCATAATTTGCATGACTTTCCTCATCAATATCGATGTCCCTTTTTCCTTGGAGAGCTACAGACCACATTTTATTTGCTTGATCGGTGATATAAAAAACTTGTTTCGCCTGGTCTACCATAATAAAAGGTTCATCTCCAAAACTTCTATTATTGACATCAACTAACGTAAATCCCAGCTGATCGATTTGAATATCATTGTTAACATTCACCCACTTGCATTTGAAAATGGGAAATCTAATGAAGACATAGTCCACCTCCCAAATCTCTTCAATAACCCCATAATATGGCATGACTACCAATTTAGGCCGCTTGTCTTTTGAACTGGAGTAGTGCACAGATTCAACCTCTAACATTACACCACTATTCTGGACGGTACTCCTATCATCTACGGACTTCGTGTAAAATGTGTAACCGTTGATCACATAAGAATTCCAATATGACATCAACCTTAGGACCACGTGCTAACCATTTCATTGTCTTAGAAACAAATTCCTCTCCCTCGACCTTTTGTTTGAATCAGTTTGCAAATGTTCTGTTATACTCCTTAATCAACCTTTGTTCAGTCATTTGGGGATTTTCTTTTCTCACAGCTTCTTTATATGCAGCTATGCTGGCTTGAACTTCATCAACATTATTCAAGATGTATAAGTGGACTTGTGACAATTCATCAGGATCCACTCTCTTTATTGAGGCCCCTCGTCTACCCCTTTCAGCATGCTGACATTTTGGAAGCCCGATATGTCTTACTTTAACCAAATGATTTTGACAAAATTCCATGGCCTTTTCAGATACATACTTCTTAACAATTGATGCTTCTGGCTGGTATGCGTTCTTCACGTACCCTTTTAAGAATTTCATAGATCTTTCAATTAGGTTTATCCACCATAAATGGACAGGGGCCAGACAACTTGATCTCCCTCACTAGATGAACAATTAGATGAACCATGATGTCAAAAAATGAAGGAACAAAAAGCTTCTCAAGGTGGCACAAGATAAGATATCCTTAATTCTCCAATTCATCTAATTGTTCAATCTCAAACACTTTACTGCAAACAGTATTGAAGAACAAACAAAGCCTAGTCAAAATATGTCGAAGATCATACTCGGCTATGCCTCGAATAGCTACTGGGAGTAGCTGTTGCATCAAGACATGACAATCATGAGACTTTTGGCCTACCAATTTCAAGTCCTTCATCGATACAAGCCTCTTAAAATTTGAAGAATACCCTGATAGAACTTTTGTGCCATACAAACACTCACAAAAACTACGTTTCTCATCCTTAGACAAAGTATGAGAAGCCAGGGGGCACTAAGTTCTATTACCATATGGCCTTGGATGTAAGTCTTCGCGTATTCCCATTTCTTGCAAATCCAATCTTGCCTCTACACCATCCTTTGTGCTACCTTGTATGTTGAGAAGCGTGCCAACAATACTATCACATACGTTTTTCTCCACATATATGACATCAATACAGTGTCTCACATTAAGGTTGCACCAATATGGAAGATCGAAGAATACTGATATTTTTTTCCATATATTTGTTTCTTTTCTACCCTTTACAATCTTATCAAAGACGACACTTATATTTTTCACCTTTTCATACACTTGCTCCCCAGTCAATGCCACCGGAGCATCTTCATACTCTTGGCCACCAAGAAAGGCTTTCTTTAATCGATGATATGGGTGGCCCCGTCTAAAAAATCTTTTATGTCGAAGATAAACCGTCTTTCTTTCATGTTGAAGATGATGATAGCGTGTGCCTTCTTCACAAACCGGACATGCCTTATGGCCTTTTATACTATACCCTGACCAGTCCCTATATGCTGGGAAGTCATTTATAGTACAAAATATCATGGCTCACATTTTAAAGACCTTCTTCTTGAAAGAGTAAGAAACATCGACACCTTCTTCCCAGAACTCCTTCAAGTCTTCGATCAAGGGTTGAAGGTAAACATCAATGTCATTTCCGGGTTGTTTTGGTCCTGAAATCAACATAGACAACATAATGTACTTTCATTCATGCACAACATAGGAGATAAGTTGTAAATAATCAGGAGTACAGGCCAGGAACTATGTATGCTGCTAAGGCTTCCATATGGATTCATGCCATCCGTGCTAAGGCAAGCCTAAGGTTCCTAGGTTCTTCGCCGAAGGTCGGAAATAATTGATCGATTTTCCTCCATTGAGAAGAATTGGCAGGATGTTGAATCTTTCCATCAAAAATCCTTTCATCTGCATACCACCTCAAATTTTTTGCATCATTTTCATTAGCAAACAAGTGCTTGAACCTTGGTATGATTGGAAGATACCACAACACTTTTGGAGGCCCCTTATTTGACTTGTACCTTAGGGTTTCACATATCGGATAATTCAACTTCTCTTCTAATTCGTTCCTATACAACACGCAATCATTCGGACATGCGTGGATCTTTTTGTACTCCATCCCCAGTGGACAAAGTATTTTCTTAGCATCATAGTATCGGTTAGGTAACATATTATCATCTGGAAAAATCTCCTTAAAAGCCTTAAGCATTTCAGAAAAACTCTTGTCGCTCCATGCATGACGTGCCTTTAAGCTGTCCAATTTTAATACAGCGTTCAACAGTTGGTATTTTTTACACCCAGGGTATAGTAGGGTCTCTGCATCACTGCACATATTACCATATGCTTGTGATTGATGAAAAGCCTCTTCTCCTACATCACGAATAATGTTCTCTATGCGATCATCCATATCCACGTCATTATCATCAGAGGCCACTTCTCCATGTTGAGACCCACTTGGTATTTTCTCACCATGCCATACCTATACTGTATAGGTCTTACAAAATCCTTGATAAACTAAATGTGTGCGTATAACTTCAGGACATAGTCGCCTCTCATTAAAACATCGTACACAAGGGCAATAAAACTTCCCACTATCATTACGGGCGTTTTGTTTAGTAAATTCTATAAATTCCCTAATCCTATTCTGATATTCAACACTCGTCCGTAAAGCATTTATCGAACTGCGATCCATATTAAAATTGCTATAGACGGAAAGATTTAACATACATAATCCGTAAAAATTGAAACTTGCATATAAAATAAGCCAACTACAAATGTGTATATAAGCTAAATGTCAGTTTTGTCTTATGGTCATAAATGTATCACATTGAATCAAGAAGCAAAATAAATGCATGACGAGGAAATTAAACGCATCGCAAGTAGGTCTTGTGGACTCACTTGTAGCATATAAGGTCAAATGTGTTTGCTAAGTCTCTCTTCTCCTGCCACGAATGTTAATATTATAGACAGTAAGAGTAACCTGAAAACACTTGTTGGTTAGTTGGGTAGGTCCCAAAAGAAGATTTCATTGATTTTGGTCAACCCATGAAAAACCCATAACAATAAGTGGGAAAATCATACAGTTATATAGCTGAAACAACTCGTACAACTTGGTCTTTAGATGTTGAGCTAAGGAACCAGAAAGTTGTTGTTAAGAGAGCAATGTGAAGCAGCGACGAAGTTACACACAAACACTAGAGACATAACCTGAGTAATCACTTTCGGCTTGACAGGAAAAGTCCATACAGGGAAATTTAATTTTTCCACATGAGTGGCGCGAGAGAGACATTTATTATTTGGGATATTATTAAGACCGGTCATTTTAAAGGAATATGGTCCTAACAACATATTTAAATTATATTGAACTTTTTAAGACCGAAGCTTTATAAAACTGTGGTCCTAAAATTAATTTAATTTATATTTATATTGAAAATCTTAAGACCGGAGGTTAATAATACTGCGGTCATAAAATTCATTTAATTTTGAACCGCATGTTTTATAAAACAAAACATACGGTCTTAAAAGTCAAATACTTTTTAATTTTAAAATGAAAGATTGCAGCAGCAACTGAATAAAAATAAAGAACACTGGAGATTGGAGAATAAGTTTTTTCTTTAATGGAAAAAAATAAATATAAGCTTAGTTCTTATTAATTTTTAGATTACTATGACAATATGCAAGTACAAAAGGAAAATAAGAACAACAAACTAAAAATTAACAAAAACAAAAAGCTTATAATGTTACTAAAATTCTTAATGCTTTTTATTAGCTAATGTCTTGGAGATATTGGCTTCAACAGCAGCAATTTCGCGCCGGATATCAGCAATTTCTTGTATTATGCGCATCAGTTTCACTTCATCATCATCATCCGTGGGAGCATTGGGACCAGGAGGTTGGAGAGGGGGATCGGGAACCTCTTTGTGGTCTGAAGGCTGGAGGGGGCCGTCAACCTCTTCATCATCCGAAATAACAATGGGTCCAACGACCTGCGACTCCTTCGTCGGAATGGAATGCACTAGAAGAGAACCCATGAGAGATCTGGCGTGGGCACGAGCTTCAGGAGTACCCCTGCGAGGGGTTATCTTGTATATAACCATTGTTTGAGCAGTTGGGGAAGGAGGGGCAGAGAGCTATGTAGTGTGGAGTTACGAGGTAATGAGGACTTAAGAACAACAGAGAGGAAGCGTGAGGAGGATAATAAAGGCAGGACAACATGAGTTTTATACGCAAAAGTGTATTAAGACCGTCATATCACATATCCACGGTCCTAAAAGTCTGTTATTTATTATTTCATTAAATTAACTTTAGGACCGATCATTTATATAATACCCGGTCCTAAAAGTCTTATAATTTCTTTCCTTTCAATTACATTTAAGATCGGTCATTTATGTTATAATTGATCCTAAAAGTCTATTAATTTTTTTTTAAAAAAATAATACATTTAAGAATGGATCTCTTACAATATCCGGTATTAAAAGTTCATTCTTTTCAAATGAGAGACAACAGTATCCTTACACTCTGTTCAAATGAATGATTCAAAGTCTCTTCGGCTACCAAATAAATTTCCCAACTAGGCGTCTCCTCGTATTCTGATGAACTATGCATCTCCCCGTAAATGTTTCCTGTATTTCACATTCTTCAGGATGGCTTCTCTATTTAAACCCGTTGTTACTTTACTTTCTTCACATTATTCTCAATCACTTCTTCTACAACATCCACCGTAATGGCTGCTCCACCACCACCAGGTGTGCCCAACTATCGTCCTCCCTAACAGCCACCTCCGTACCCTCCTCCGCTGCCTCCAAACCCCTTCGCCTGACAAATGATGCAACACCTCCTGGTTTGCGTCGCTCATATAGATTGACGCATGGGCCAAATGTTTCAGGTCTACCATGTCGTCAATAACAAGTTGAACATGTTACTCGACGCCAATGACGTCGAATACAATCTCTTTAACGACGACGTCTCCGACCTCTCCTCTAATCCCTTCCTCCCCTCCGCCAACGACGAGGGGGATTAAATATTTTTATGTTTTTTTGTTTGTACTATTCCTGCCCCACAACAGGCAAGAAAAAAATATGATAAATAATTTTTTTCCATATTCGATTGTCTGTTCATATATCCTTTCGTTATCTCGATTTTGTTTAAGACAAAAAAGAAACAAACAAAGCCATAACTAAAATGTTTCAAACAAAATTCACAGAATACAGTTAACAACATACAAACAAAATGGAGAAAAGACAATTGTTACCTTTTAAGAATAAAAACAAACAAAACCATAACTGAAATGTTTTTGACAAAATTCACAGAATACAGTTAACAACATACAAAACAAAACGGAAAAAAGACAACTTTTACCTTTTAAGAATAACAACAAACACAGTGACAACTCTTCTCAAGGTTAAACCACCGTTGTCGTCGATTTTACCATACCCAGAGTTGAAAATTTCCATTATCTTACATCTTTTCCGACAATGCTCTTCAACTTCTGGAGAGGTAAAACTGACGACAATGAGGGTCCTGAGCTTGAGCAGAACGCCAGGAACTCAAAGTATTCTTGAACCCTAATTATTTGTCTTAAAAATGAGTTATCATTTCTATTTAAAGGAAGACTATTAAGACCGCAAATTTAACAAATAGACAGTCCTAAATATCTAGTCATATTTAATTTAGAATTATCGAAGACTTTTAGGATCAGACGTTATATAAATAAACGATTCTAAAAGTGTTGCCATTTGTTATGATACTTTTAAGACTTGCGATATGATAAACATACTGTCCTAAAATCTAGATCTATTTTTTTTAAAAAAAAACCAAAGACTTTTAAGAGCCTCTCTTTATTAAATATGCGTTCCTAAAAGTGTCACCATATTTATAAGAGTTTTAAGACGGGATATGTTTTAAACATACGGTCATAAAATCTAGGCTTTTTTTTTAAAAAAAAATACAAAGACCTTTAGGACCGTCTCTTTAATAAATATGCGTTCCTAAAAGTGTCGGAACTTTTTTTAAGACTTTTAAGATCGGAGATGTATCAAACATAAGGTCCTAAAATCAAGGCTTATTTTTTTTAAAAAAAAACAAAGACCTTTAGGAGCATTCTTTAATAAATATGCGGTCCTTAAAGGCACGAATACTTTTCAGAATCTCTTACTGCTATTTACAACTCTCCAAAACTGAAATCTCAAGCAATATCCACCATCCAATACATTCAGAAAACCAAAATTACACAGGCTAAGAAAATTGTTCAAAAAAATAAACAAATTTATATATATTGAATTATACAAATTGTGAAATTGTTCATTTACAGAATGAACTTACAAATTAATGTAGTACTGTAATTACAATTGTTACTTTACAAGCATATATTTACAAATGAATTAGTACTGTGATTGTTGTATTTACTTTAAGAGGTCAGTAACATGTTGACAAAACACACTGCATATGTGGTCCACCTTATCATCAGAAAAGGAAGTCTCAGAGGCAAACCTCTGTAACACCAAAGAAAGAAACTGAATTAATTCGTGTGCACATTTCATATTTAACATTAAGCCAGAAACTGAATTCAGCCATAATATGTAACATCAAATACATTTACCTTTGCAGTGAGTTTATTACTTAGTTGAGTGATAATATCATACATGTGTCTCATTATGTACAGGCCACATAAGTTGGATCCGATTGGTTGCTGACAGGTCTAAAAAGAACAAGAAATATATATAAGATCGAGCATATATAGCTTACTAACCAACTTTACAAGGCAGTGTGCCAGTGTCCAAATATGTACTAACCTTTGGTGTGAGCCATTTAAGATCTTTGAGATCACTCCCTCACTTTTTGTTGACCTGGTTTTGGAAGGTCCTCATGGCACTATCATCATAATCACAAATTTATCAATAATGTTTGCTAAAAATTCACATCAAAGATTTCAGACAAGAGAATCAAAATGACATGCTTACTCGTTGATGATCCGCTTCAATAGAACCCCTAGTTTGCTCTGAGTGAAGCATAAGAATAACACCGTATTCAAGTCCATACACAAGACGAACAACTACCAGTGGTTGCTGAAATTTCACAGCAGTAAAGTACTCAGTGATATATTATACAGAATTAAGTGAATTGCGACAAGAGATCGATTATGATATGTACCTATGGTGATATGGAAACAAGTACACATTCCTTCTCACTTCACACAACCTCTTTGATATGTACTATTGTCTTTCTTCCTTGGGGGTTGTGTTTGCATATATTGGGCACAAGAATCCAAAATCATTGATCCTGCCTGTTGCTCCAAATCTTGATGCATGAACCTACAATAATGACATCGATCAAGGAATTGATATATATGTATGTGTGTCTAAACGGTTCATTTAAATTATGTACTCATAAAAGAAGATACTTACTTCAAAAACATTTAAACAACTGTTGATGTAAGCTCCTGTCCAGGAAGCAGCAGGGACTTTATATCAACGGTGTCAAAGAAAATCGGTTGAGGGTCATGAGGAACCCCTACCACTTGATTGATATCTCACGATTGTAATCTAAATTCTCCTTTGGATACCATTTGGGATATTTTATCCTTGGCCGCCAACTCAACAGTAAGGGATGCAGCTTTATTAGGAGGGGATAGAGATTGAGGAGGGGATGCAACTTTATTATGAGGGGATGAAGAATGAGGAGGGGATTGAACTGGAGGAAGGGATGAAGCATCAGGAGGAGTATAGACATTTACAAGCTTCACTGGCCAAGAGATGAAGGTTCCCTTGACATCACTCACACGCTTCAGCTAATCGGTTGGGAGAGGGAGAGGTGCATCAATGATCACCTCTTCAACTGACACTCTGACTTCATCATCAGCCATTTGTTTGTGGTGTACATTTGATCCCAAGTTGTGGACAGTCCCTTTAGCAACTAATTGTCTAGTTAGTTCTGCCACTTATAGGTCACAAAGTTGCTCTAACTGTCCAACAATGCAGCTCTCTCTGGTGCTCTTTTGCACAGGTGTAGGTGTATGTGTGAAGGGAACACTGGTCTCTAGCCGAGAGCTAATAAGCTTCTTCATCTCCATCATTTCCTCCTTCATTTGCCTCATCTAGGCTTCAAACATTTCTTTCAATGCACGTTCTTTAGCCGCTGCCTCCTCATTTAATTGTCTAATCGTTTGGTCCATCTCCTCCTGGGTAATCATACTTTGCCTAAGGTATTTGGTTTTACCAAAGTATTCTTTTAGGCCTACACAAAAGAGTACCAACTGTTTTCCAGTTGCAACTATCAGAACATCATTTCTCCCGCCCGACACAAAAGATCCCTCTGCTTCTTTCTTTTTAAGATCTTCCTGTAAGATACATATAACAAGAAGTTGAGTAATGAAACATGTTTAGTAACTAAATAATAACAATAACGATACTTACAATTCTCTCAGCAACTAAACGAGTTTGTTTACTCATGTAGGCGCCTTTTTTTGGTCGCCGAATATACAATAACTATCTCCTATGCTTGTTCCCTTCTTCTTTGTGAATCAGAATTGAAAACAACTATTAATTATGAATTCAAGCCATCTTACTAAAAGAAATTAGAGAACTTCTGCTTCATATGAACCTCAAACACTAGTCAAATTCACTTCATCAAGTTTCAACATTTTACTTAAGGAAGATGTAGAATTGTATAGAACTAACATACTAACTTACTAATAGCAATGTCTAACCACTACCTAATATAACAGAATTAGGTAAGAATATAATAACAGTTAACATATAAGACATGCATATAACTAAGACATGTTCCTCTGATGTAGGACAAAGGATGGAAATATATACTTCTACTCACACATTAAACCATCTAACTAACAGGATTAGACGAACACAATAACATTCACATATCCGCAGAGGTTAATAAGCAAACAAAACTAAATCTAAACTCACCAAAGCTTCAATAGTGGTCTGAAGCTGAACAAATTGTTGCCAAGTGTCTTGATCAATATATGTGTACTTGTCCCAAGAATTACTTCTCGTTTGAACAACCTATCATAAATCATATATTGTCAAATATTTGAATAAATTAATACCTTTTTTTTTCTGATAATGCCCTAATTAGCATGGATGTTGTAAGATCATAATGGCGGACAAAAAAATGATATATAGGGATAACTGTAAAAAGTACTCCATCATGCTTTTAAGACATACTTGAGGGCTCGGTCTTGATTGTAAATAAAAGACATATTTTTTTTATATATATTTTTCAATCTTTTTCTAATTTACTTTTATTGATATTCCTTCAATAAAAAACAAAGACAAGAGGGAAAGGAGAATTAAGAAAGATGACTAAGGTATTTTAGAAAATACATGTCATATAAAGTTAGAAATTAACTACCTTAATCTAATAAAATTAAATAAATATGTCTTATATTAAATAGCAGAGGTATTTTTTTAATGTTCTTTGTTGATTTTAGTAGAAGAGGTTTTGACCACTTAAGTATATAAGGTATTAAGTTTAAGTTCATCTGAATGCAAGAAGCACCTTTGGGAAAACTACCCCAATTAGCATGCAAGAAACACCTTTGGGCAAACTACCCCAATTAGCCCTAACAATGCCTTAAATATAGCCTAGTTTGATAGCCAAATTTCTTTTAAAAAACAATTTTTTTCCCAATAGGGTAACACATATTTATAAAAAAAATGAAAAATTAATATGGAAATCCTTATACTTTACCCTAATTTAAAACTAGTTCCCTTACGGATACAAAAAATGCTTTTAAGACTGGATGAAAGAGACATCGTAAGACTAGATCAACAACCAGTCTTATTCCAGATGGTCTTAAAAGTTTGTAACTTTTTAGACTAGACGCGAACCTATCCTAAAGAAATTTTTTTAGATCAGACATTAAAAATATTAGGTCTTAAAAATTGTACTATATAGACCTAATATATTTTTCATGCAGTCTTAAAACCAAACTTTTAGGACTCGAAAAATAAAAAGGCCAGTCTAAACAATGAGTTTTAAGACCAGACAAAATCACATCCAGTTTAAAAAGTATGACTTGTAAGACTAGACAAAGAAATATACCGCTTTTAAAAAACCAAAAATTAAGACCGTACTATTACATACATCGGTATAAAAAGTATGACTTTTAAGACCAGACTAATAAATACATCCGGTCTTAAAAGTTGGTCTTTTTAGACCAGCGTATTAAGACTTGTAAGACCGTAAAGAGCAACGTCCGATCTAAAAAGTTTGACTTTTAAGACTAAACTATTAAATACATTGGTCTTAAAAGTCGAATTTCCCCTGTTCTATTTCTTTCTAATCATACCACATCCACCACCCAATCCAACATCTAAAAGACAGTACTTTAAGCTACAAGCTATAAACAACCCTTAGTGAATTACAAATTGAATTGGAAATGGATACAAATATTATTCACTATAAGTTATGTGGCATCTTAATAAATATACTATTACAGTAAAACACCTAAATGAATATATACAATAAGATAAGTTACAAATACAATGAGTTACAAAGACAACACCTAAATGAACATACATGTCCAATTCACCATGTCTTCATTAGATTCCCATCTAACAACATAACTCATATTCCTCTTTTGTAACAAGCCCCTTTCAATCAGATCTTGCCACAAATATAAAAACAAGAACAAAAGCTTCAAAGTTAGCGACATTGTTTAAGAACACAAAAATGAATATAGTTAAAACCTTTAAGTTTTCAAAGAATTCTGCATATGAATATTACCTTATGAATTGTCTCTTTTATAAAAGTGATATCCTCCCATAACCCTTCATGATGATCATTTCTTATGTCGGATTCATTATTCGCTTCATCTTCTTCGTCCATGTCTGGGAGACCCCTTGAAAAGGATACTTTCAAAAAGACCATAATTTAAATGAATTTCCTCATCAATATCAATGACCCTTTTTCCTTGGAGAGCTATAAACCACATTTTATTTTCATGATCAGTGATATAGAACACTTGTTTCACCTGGTCTACCATAATAAAAGGTTTATCTCCAAAACTTCTATTATTGATATTGACTATTGTAAATCCTAGTCAATCGATCTAAGCATTATTATTGACATTAACCCAATTACATTTGAAAATGAGAAATTTAATTGTAACATAGTCCATCTTTCAAATCTCATCAATAACCCCATAATAAGGCATGATTGTCAATTTAGGCCTATTCTTTTTTGAACTGAAGAAGTGCATAGATTTAGCCTCTAATATAACACCACTATTTTTGGAGCGCACTCTTTTCATCTAGGGACTTCATGTAAAATGTATAATCATTGATTACATATAAATTCCAACTTATGACATCAACCTTAGGACCACGTGCTAACCATTATATTGTACCAGAAATACATTCCTCTCCCTTGACCTTTTGTTTGACCTAGTTTGCAAAAGTTCTATTATGCTCCCAATTAACTTTTGTTCAATCATTCAATGATTTTCTTTCCTTACAGCTTCTTTATGTGCATCTATGATGGCCTAAACTTTATCAACATTATTCAATATGTATAAGTGGACTTGTGACAATTCATTAGGATCCACACTCTTTATTGAAGCCCTTCGTCTACCCCCTTTCAGCATGTTGATGTTTAGAAAGCCCAATATGTCTTACTTTAGCCAAATAGTTTTGACAAAATTTCATGGCTTCTTCAGAAACATATTTTTGAACAATTGATGTTTCTGGCTGGTATGCGTTCTTCACATACCATTTTAGGAATTTCATCGATCTTTCAATTGGGTACATCCATCATAAATGGATAGGGCTACACAACTTTATCTCTATCACTAGATGAACAATTAGATGAACCATAATGTCAGAAAATGTAGGAAGAAAAAGCTTCTCAAGTTGGCACAAGATAAGATATCCTTCATTTTCTAATCATCCAATTTTTCTTTTATACTTTTTGCAATCTTACCGAAGATGACACTGATATTTTTCACCTTTTCATAAACTTGCTCCTCAGTCAATGCCAGCAGAGCATCTTCATACTCTTGGCTATCAAAAAAAGCTTTCTTTAATTGACGATATGGGTGGCCCGGCCTAAGAAATCTCTTATGTCCAAGATAAACTGTTTTTCTTCCATGTTGAAGTTGGTAGTAGCATGTGCCTTCTTCACAAACCGAACATGCTTTATAGCCTTTTACATTATACCCTGTCAAGTTACCATATGTTGGGAAGTTGTTTATAGTACAGAATATCATGGCTAGCAATTTAAAAACCTCCTTCTTGAAAGAGTAAAAAACATTGACACATTGTTCCCACAACTCCTTCAAGTCTTCGATCAAGGGCTCAAGGTAAACATTAATGTCATTTCCAAGTTGTTTTAGTCCCAAGATCAACAAATACAATATGTTGTACTTTTGTTTCATGCATAACTTAGGAGATAATTTGTAAGAAATTAGGAGTATAGGCCATAAACTAAGTATACTGCTAAGGCTACCATAGGGATTCATGCCATCCATGCTAAGGGCAAGTTTAAGGTTCCTAGGTTTTTCGTCAAAGTTAGTAAATAAGTGATCGATTTTCTTCCATTGAGAAGAATCAGCTGGATGTCGAAGTTTTCCATTGGAAATCCTCTCATCTGCATGCCACCTCAAATTATTTGCATCATTTTCATTAGCAAACATGCGCTTGAACTTTGAAATGATTAGAAGATACCACAACACTTTTGCAGGCCACTTATTTGATTTGGACCTTGGGGTTTCACATATTTGACAATTCTGCTTCTCTTTAAACTCTTGTCTATACAATATTCAATCATTCAGGCATGCATGGATCTTTCTGTACTCCATCCCCCATGGACAAAGTATTTTCTTAGAATCATAGTATCGATGCAACAACACATTATCATATGAAATCATGTCCTTAAAAGCCTCAAGCATTTCTGAAAAACTCTTGGCGCTCCATCCATGATGTACTTTCAAGCTTACCAATTTCAATACAACGCTCAACAATTGGTATTTTTTACACCTAGGGTATAGTGGCATCTTTGCATCACTGCACATATTACCAAATGCATGTAATTTCTCAAAAGCCTCTTCTACTACATCACGAATATTGTCCTCTATGCAATCATCTATATCTGTGTCATTATCATCAAATGCCACTTCCTTATGTTGAGATGCACTTGACATTTTTTCACCATGCCATACCTATACTGTATAGGTCTTATAAAATCTTTCACAAATTAAATGAGTATATATAACTTCAAGACTTAGTTGCTTCTCATTCAAACATTCTACAAAAGGGTAATAAAACTTTCCACTATCATCATTGGCAATTCATTTGGCAAATTTTATAAATTCCCTCACCCTATTCTCATATTCAACACTCGTCCGTAAAGCATTTATCTAACTCTAATTCATAGTAGAATTCCTATAGATAGGAAGATTTAACATACGTTATCCGAAAAAATTGAAAATTGCATATAAACTAAGTCAAGTCCAAATGCATATGTTCAATGTAGGTTATGTTTTTTTAAGGAGAAACTTGCCCATTAAATGCATCACGAAGAATCACTCTTGATCATAAATGTATCACAGTGAATCCAAGAAGCCAAATAAATGCATGACGAGGAAAATAAATGCATCGCATGAAAGTTTTGTGGACTTAAGTATAGCATATAAATTCAAATACTTTTGTTGAGGATTTCTTCTCCATGAATTTTGCTATTACAGACAACAAAAGTAACCTTAAAAACACTTGTTGGTCAGTTAGGTAGGCCTCAAGTGCAAATATAATCTTGAAAATACAATATTCATTAACAATAGAGGAACTCACAAGAACACTTCATCAATTTCGTTCAACCCATTAAAAACCCAGAATGATAAGCAGAAAAATCAAAAAGTTATATAACTGAACACCTCTTACAGCTTGGTGTATCACCGTTTAGATAAAGAACTAGAAAGTGATAAGCTAACCAGATTAGCTTGTCAAGAGAGCAATACAAAGCAGCGATGAAGCAACACACAAATATTGGAGACAAGACATGAGTTATCACTTTCGGCGTGACAAAAGAAGTTCAGAGAGGGAAAGTTAATTTTCCAAGTGACAGACATTTTTTTAGTGTTTTGGGATTTTATTAAGACCGGTTAATTATAATGTATCCGGTCCTAAAGGTATACATTTAATGTTTTCTATTCATTTAATTTTTAGACTGGAGGTTTATAAGAATCCGGTCCTAACTTTTTTCTATTCATTTAATTTTAATATCAGAGTTTTAAAAAATATCCGGTACTAAAAGTCAAAATTTTTTAGACTGGTTACTTATAAACTATCTGATCCTAAAGGTCCTTATTTACTTTACGAATTGAACTAAAAGATGGCAACAACAACTGAATGAAAATAAAGGATACTAGAGAATAAGCTTCTTTCATTACTAGAGAATATGAACAAAAAGAAGATACAAGCTTAGTTCTTTATGCTTCTTACATTACTAGAGAATATGCATGTACAAAATTAAAATAAGAACAACAAATTGAAAATGAACAACAACAATAATGTGACAAAAAATCCTAAAGCTTATTATCGGCCAATGCCGCCGAGCAGTAATAATTTCCTACTGGAGATCAGGAAGTTGTTGTCTTATGCGGATCAATATCAATGCATCATTAGAGGAAAAAGGGGAGAGGTCAACGATAGGCGCGCTAGGGCTAGGAGGTTAGCGAATATTATCATAAGACTGGAGAAGGGAAGCGGGAACCTCTTCATGGTTTGAAGGCTGGAGGGGACTAGCAATCTTTTCATCATCCGAAATAACAATGGGTCCAACGACTCGAGACTCTTCTGTTAGAATAGAACACACTCTCACTTGAAGTGCCCTGTATAACGATCTAAGGAAGGCACAAGCTTGAGAAATACCCTTACGAGTGGTTATCTTGTATCTGACCATTATTTGAGCAATTGGGGACAAAGAGGATTGTTAGGGATGCAGCGAAGAGTTAGGGTAGAGAGGTACAAAATTTGTGAGAATAAATGGGATTCAATTGGTATATATAATTAGTAAACACTTTTAAGACTGGTTTCTTATAAAGTATCCAATCCTAAAAGTTCATAATTAATTTTTTAAATTAAATAACTTTTAAGACCGGTTTCTTATAAAGAATCCGGTCCTAAAAGTCTATAATTAATTTTTTCAATTAAATATTTTTTAAAACCAATTTATTATAATTTATCCAGTGCTAAAAGTCTATTATTTATTTTTTCAATTCAATTACTTTTAAAATCGATTTCTTTAATTTATCCTATCCTAAAAGTCTCTTATTTATTTTTTCATTTACATAATTTTTGTTATCCTCTATTGGTTTTGTGATACACTCACCCTCCTTGGTTCCAAAACTGGTTTATTACCATTATTTAGGGAATAGGGGTTGCTAAGAAGATTAAAAAAACAAAAGCAATGTACTTTCTTTCATTAGTGGAGCATATGAACAAGAGAACAACCTTCGAGCAAAAAAAAAAAAGAAAAACAAGAGAGAACAACTAGAAAAATGAAATAGAAAATGTACAAGAAAAATGAAAGTGAAAATGTACAACAAGAAAAAGGAAATTACAAATTTTTAACTTCCTTGACCGATACATTAACATGAGCTTCATAAAGCTTCAAGTTGCCGCCAAAGTTCAGCCATTTGCTGTTTAAGATAGGTGACACGAATCTCAATAGACTTAAGATGGGAGCATGGTAATTAAAATCTTGATTTATTACTGTGATTTTACGTTTTTACTTTCATTAAAACGATGTTACTAATTTTCCAAGCGCTTTTATGTTTTTACGATCTTTTTACAATTTTTTTACATTATGATTTTACATTTTACGATTTTTTATCCTTTTTCCGATTTTACGTAAAATCTCAATTTTAAATATCTTGGACCCGTATACAACGAGAGGCTTGTAGGGACCAAGAGGTTAGGGAATGTTGGCAGAAGGATAGAGGGGGGAGTGGGAACCTCTTCAACGTTTGAAGGCTGGTGGGAGCAGGCATGTCTACATCGTCAAAAATAACAATGAGTTTCTTGACACGAGACTCTTTGTTTTTAATAGAAGGCTGGAGGGGGGAGCGAGCATCTCTTCATTCGTTCTACGTAGGCCGCGAGCACCAAGCGTACCCCCTGCGAGCGGTTGTCTTATATCTAGCCATGGTTTGAGCAGATACGACGATTAGGGATAGAGAGGATTATTAGGATGGGGTGAGGAGTCAAGGCAGAGAGGTACGAAATGGATTAAATGTGGAAAAGGAAACAAGCAGAATTTAAGTTGAAAATTGTAAATAGCTTTAAGACCACATTTCACCAATGGCCAGTCTAAAAATACTTTTAAGACTGTCCTATTAAAATATCCTGTTCTAAAAGTCTATCCTTTATTTTTAAAAAAGCAAGATTCTTTTTCTTATAAATAAATACCTTTAAGACCATATTTGAAAAATGTTTGGTCCTAAAAAAACTTTTAAGACAGACATTTTAAAATATATGGTTCTAAAAGTCTATCCTTTATTTTTTAAAAAAGTCATAATTTTCTTACAAAAATAATATTTATAAAAACGGTTGTTTTACAATATTCGGTCTTAAAAGTTCCGTCGTTTCAAATTATTCATACAGCAGAGTCATATCCTTACACTCTCTATTCAATGAATACTTCATAGTCTCTTCCACTTCCAAGTAAACTTCCCAACTTTACATCTCCTCGTATTTTGAGGACACTTCAACTGTGGTGCTCTATTTAAGTCTCTTGTTACTTTAGTTTCTTCACATTCTTCTCCATTTCCTCCTTTTCTTCAACAACCTCCACCTCCTAGCCTCCACCATAATGGTTGCCCTACCACCATCGGGTCCTCCTTTTCCTCCTCCTCCTCCTCCTCCCTAACCTCAAAGGCTTCCTCCACTGCTATCAATCCATCTATGAAGCAAATGCTAGAGCACTTGAAGGCCTGTGTCAATCACATCAACCGACGCTTGGGCAAACTAGTTGGGCTTATGCATACTGTCAACTGCAAGCTCAACATGGTACTCCACACCAATAATATGGAGTACCATTCTTCTCAAGAGGACTCCTTTGATGCCCCCTCCTGTGACTCCTCCTCCGACAACGATATAGAGGATTGATTTTTTTCTTTTCTTTTTTTTTATGTACTGGATATTGCACGATACAATATAATGAAAAATATGTTTAAATTATGTTCCATCTTCATTTATCATCAAGTGGTCCATACACAATAGTAAGGAAACATAGTCATACATGAACAAACAAAACAAAATAAAGTCCTTGTGTGTCATTGTTGACTTTGAAAATTCGTAGAATACAACGTTAAGAACAAACAAAACATCGTTTACATTGTTCGAAAAAACATACAAATAAATACAATGATAATTCTTCTCAAGGTTGGACCCTCGTGTGTTGTCGTTTTTACCTCTCCTGATTTGGATCATTTTCAGTGTCCTTTTTCTTTGTCTTTCTTCTTTTTCTAAAAAAGGAAAAGAAAAGAAAAAGGACAAGACCATTAATGATCAAAATTAGGAGAGGTAAAAAACGGTTGGTTCTCAGAATTTTGATGATAACAACACTTAATGGGTTAAAGGCTTTTTAGAAAAGAAATTGTTTCCTTTTTGAAATAAAAGAATTACTCGAGTAAGATATCCTAGTTACTCAAGATATGCTGCCTAGTATACACAGAATACAAAAAGTCATTTGGGTGAAATGAACAAAATTACTCAAGTAATTACAATTTTACTCAAGTAATGTCACGCTGAAGCAAAGAGCAAGAGACGTTGCACATGTTACTCGAGTAAGTATATTTTGTTACTCAAGTAATATGGCTATTGGAACATATTATTTCATCTAACATTAAATGACTCAAGTAACAAAATATTACTCAAGTAATATCTATATATTATTCGAGTAACATAGTTGTTACTAAAGTAATTTTTGTTCCAACGCTGTTACTCTGAAGAGCTACTCGATATTAGTCAAGTAACAAGTTGTTACTCAAGTAATATTTAAGTATTACTAAGTAACATCTTCTATTACTTGAGTAATATGATTTATGAGGATATTACCTTTAAACCTTACTCAAGTAATCTATATATCCTGCGCAGGTAATGTCAATCTAGATGCAACGTATTTGAAGATTCACATGTTTACTCGAGTAACACCTTGACATTACTCAAGTAATGTTGGCCATAAATCAGAACGATATTTTAGATCATTAATCTCTTGATTAATCATATTGGGTTATTTTATATTTATTCTTAATCTCTCTCAAACTTATTTCTAATATATCTAATCATCTTTTTGAGTGATTTACATATGCTTAACTATGTTTAAATTGAGATTAACAAAAATTTTCCTTCATTGTGTTAGAAGCATTTAATGCAAATAGATACAAATGGAATAAACATTTTGAGCATACAAAAATATTCCTTCAAGGCATACTCATTTCGGCTAATATTATGAGTCAACTTCTATGTATGAGTCAACTTCTATGCCAAGTACTTTAATGATGGACACATTTAATGAAGCAACGTTTGATTGCACTCAATGGAAGTCATTTGTACCTAACAGAAATTCGAAGAGACTCAACGGTTATATTCAATATCTCACAACGACATTAATGGGATAATGGTATAAAAGCTCACACATTCAATTCAACCAACCACTGAAACTCTACGCATTCAATTCTGTATTATTGCGATCAAATGTTTTATTAGTTTCAGTTAATATCTTCAAATATAACTTTTACTTCAGTGATTATCATTTATTTACTCAGTGAGGAGTTAAACACAATTTGATTATCTGTAAAATCTTAAGGTTGTGAAACCTTAAGTGTGGGTATACAATTATAACTTGTAAGGGGGAGTAAGTTCTAGTGTGATAGAATCATCTTGAGTATAGAGTGTGTACATTGTATCAGTGTTTAAGATAGTGAAAAACTTAGCATCTGGGGACTGGAAATAGGTCAAAGAATCAGACCAAACCAATATAATTTCTTTGTGTTCATCTTTCTTTGTTGTCTCTGTTTTACTGTTCTTGAGTGATTGCTGAAAAGAATTTTCAATATCCCCTATTCATCCTCCTCTAGGTAATATTCCTATTTTCATTTGGTATCAGAACTAGTATTCTCTGTAGGGCTTAACATCCTGAGAAAAGATCATGGAAGGAATATTACCTGATAGTGCCTCCATAAATCGTCCTCCTAGATTCAGTGGAGAACATTACTCATTCTAGAAAGTAAAATTTTGGGTGTTTGTTATGGCCAGTGAATATGGTCTCTGGCGAGTATTCAAAGTTGGCGATTATGTTCCTACAAGATTAGAATGAGGAATTCATGTTCCAAAGATTGAGGCAGAATTCTATGAGAATGATAAAAGAATATAACTCTCAATAGCAAGGCTATGTGGATGCTCTAGAGTGCCCTCAGCCAAAAAGAATACTTCCGAATATGCAGCCTGGCGAATGCTAAAGACATGTGGAGTAACAAAGGTTCAGACTTCAAAGAGAGTAACTATAGGTTTCGTGCGAAGAAGAATATATTTGGCGCTTTAATTTTAAGACCGGATATATTAAAAATCTGATCTTAAAAGTTAACCTTTAAGACTTGTCCTTATTAAATTCCGGTCTTAAAAGTAATTAATTTTTTGTTAAATATTTTTCAATTTTTTGTATTGGTCACAATTTAAATCCGGTCTTAAAAGTGTAACTTTTAAGACCATCTTTTAAATACATCCAGTCTTAAAATTTTTAGACTTTTATAGTTAAATTTTTCCTTATATTTTGGACCGGATAAAATTTAAGTCCGGTAATATGAGATTTTTCTAAAAAGTAATTGATATTTCAATTCTTTTAATAACATTTTTAAGATTGGTTGTTTTCGATATTGGTCTAAACAATATATTTAAGACCTATGAATAAAGGATACAGTCCAAGAAATTCTTAATATTTACAAAATTGTCACTGGTTATACTTTTAAGACCGGGGCGTCAATACTTTGGTCTAAATAAGGTGGTCTTAAAGTGCTTTTATGCACTAGTGCCTATAATTTTTTTTCTTTTGAAATGGGCACTCATAATTTAATCCGGTCCTTTTTTTTTGCTGATAGACTAACACATATTTATAAAAAATGAAAAATTAATATGCAAATCCTTATACTTTACCCCAATTTAAAACTAGTTCCCTATAATTTATTTTGTTCGAAATGGGCACTCATAATTTAATCCATTATAAACCTTCATGCTTTATTGTAAAAATTATTAATTTTAATGCATATAATTTCATGGATTTTATGAAATTTTCTTCATTTCATTTAATAATGTTGTAACTCCCTTGCATTTTTATAAAAGAAAATTTATTAGTTTTAAATTAAAATTACGGGATCCAATGCCCAATTCAAACAAAATAAGTTCCCCAAACAAAGCAACTAGATTCTTCAAGTAGTGATGCCATTTCTGTGTCTCGACCAAGAATCTACAAGGCCGCAGGGAGTCATCATGCCTTCTACGAGTAGAGTATGCTATTTGCAGCGTTTCGCTTTACTTGTCAAAACAAGCTTGCTAACCTTTCCCTCGTAAGCTTTGGAATTTGTTTCTAGTAGCTAGCTCTCCAATGAATATTAATCGACATCATCAATGGAACTTTACTTTCATGATGTGGGGCTTCGTTGCTTTACAAGCAAGTTTTCATGGGATGAATTGAACCTCATGCTCCGTATTTGAGTTTTAACTTGGCGCATGCACATAATTTTATCAGGGATCTCTAAGTTCAACAGCAACCACTTAGAGGTCCTTCTTGCAATGCTAGCTGTATTTTTTTGGTCTTTTGATGTTCACTTTTCTGGTTGTTGTGTTTTTTTTCATAAGTTGCTTTAGCCCATGCTTCATTTGCCTAGTTGGATTACTAACCTTTCTCTTAGCTTATAGTGATTGTTGCTATGGCGCTCTCTTCTTCTTCTGGGTGCTCCCAATTGCAATTTCAACGTCATCAAGGGTCGGGGTATTTATAAGGTTCAAATGCCCGTAGTGCTCGCTCGCTTGAGCCCGGTAAAAAAACAACCAATCAAGCCTTAAAAAATAAGCTTATAAATCATTTGGCCATCTTTTGGCCTGGCCAAATATTGTGGAGGGCTGGGCACCGGATAAGGTATGTTAACCTGCCTATTTGTCCTTGTCCAAAATGTATATATAATTATATTTAATGTATATATAATTGAACATGTGTTTACTTACAATTCATCAGAATTTAATGAATAAACATATTTTGTATTTACTTAGTACATATGCATTTTTTTCATACACATATTTAATTAAGAGGTAGGTAAATTGAGTTTTTGAAAAGTAAATTATTATCAAATAATTAGAAAATGATCTCTATTGAAGTAATTTGTTTTATTGGCCAATAAATTGAATCTAAATAATACAATCTTGAAAGGACTATAACATAAAATATGTTTTTAAAATATCAAACTATATATTTTTTTGGTACTATTTTTAATACTTCATTATTTTTCAATTTTAGAGAGATTTTCAGGCACACAAGCCCGCCCTACCCAATATTATTTGAGCTTTCATTGAAAAAGGCTAAGTAGCGGGTTATAAAATGTTTTTTTTTTAATATACAAAAGAGAATGCATTAAAAGCATAAAAGCCAAATTACAATGGGGAATTAAATCCCAACTCCTCCTATATGACCAAAGGTCTCACAAAACCAGGACACGAATCCCAAAACATAGAATTAGAAATCCCTCTCTTGGCAAGATAGTCTACCACTTGATTAGCCTTTCTAGGAATAAATTGTATGCTTACTTCCCACTCTTTGGTACACAGCTCATAAATTTTCCACACAGTTAGAGTACTGCGAGATTGAGGTTCCTTCTTCAAGAGATCAATAAGTTCCTTGGCATCAGACTTAACCGTTACCTGACAAAGGCCAAGGTCCCATGCCATAGTTAGGCCCTTGAAAATAGCCCATTCCTCTGCCTCGGTTACCAGACACAGACCTAGGGCATGAGAGAAACCAGCCAACCATTTACCTGAATGGTCTTTAAGCACACCTCCACATCTAGCCCTTCCAGTGTGTCTATCCATTGCTCCATCAACATTCAGTTTTGTCTTTCCTACTAAAGGAGGTTTCCATATAGGCATCCTAGTTGGGGTTCTCTGCGAGTTAGATTGGTCTTCCTAGCTGATTGCAAAGCTTTTCCAAGAATATAAAATTATCTCTGCAAGATTTAACGGCTTAACGAAATCCTCATCAAAAATCATCTCATTCCTCCACATCCATAGTTTCCATATTGTAACTCCCCAGATTTTTGCCCAATCCCCATGAATTTGTTTCCCCATATTACCTTGCAAATTAAACCTACCCCAGGGAATAAATGGGAAATTAAAAAATGCATTAAGATGCCTCGGATCTAGCAACTTAGACCATAGCTTTCTGGCATATTGACAATCCCTAATTATATGAAGAGTATCCTCACATTCAGACTTACAAAAATCACACAACGGTGAGCAAGAAGACCAATTATTGCGCCAAACATTAGTAAGAAGACAATCATTAAACACAATCCACATAAATATTTTTATTCTCTCAGCTCCTTGACATTTCCACAAGTTCTTAAACAAAGTATCCTCCTTGGATTGATCAACCCCTTCTATTAGATTATACGCACTACGGACAGAGAAGAGCCCATTACTTGTTTCCTTCCATGCCAAAGTATTATGCCCAGCCTCAGGAAAAGGGGGAGGATTGATATCAAAGAAGATAAGATGTCATCTGGTAAGACCTGAGCCAATTTAGCAAATCCCACTCACCATTAGATACCCAATCAGCAACCACACTAACAGCCTCTTGATCCGTTAAAACCCGAGTACACACATCTTGGAGAGGTTTATCTTTCCGAAGCCATCTATCAGTAAAAAATTGAATCGTTTGCCCATTTCTGACATTCCATGCCGAGCCCATCTGAACAATCTCTTTCTGTCCTGCAATGAATTTTCAAAGAGGGGAGTCTCCTTTCCTGATCTCAAATAGATCTAAATCATATCGCAACAAATATTTATTTGTTAGAACATCTATACACAATCCTTTCGCTCCTGTAAGAAGTTTCCAAGTTGTTTTGGCTCCACAAGCTTTATTAAAAGAGGACAGCCTCTTAAAACCAAGGCCCCCCTGATTTTTTGGAAGAAGGATTTGAGACCACCCAATCGGATGATACCCATAAGTAGACTCACTGTGTCCCCATATGAATTTTCTTTGGATCCTTTCCACCTCTTTGCATATAGAAATAGGGATGAGAGCTGCTTGCATAGGATAAAGAGGCAAGGCACTAATAACTGACTTTGCCAAGGTAATTCTCCTGGCTCTAGACAGGCATTTCTCTTTCCAAGTAGAGAGCTTCGATCTCACTCTATCCACAATATATTGGAAGGTCTCAGTAGGCTTCCTCGATCTAGACAGGGGAAAACCCAGATATCTCCCTATCACTATTGAGACATGTAGCCCTGCCTTAGTAGCTAAATTTTGCTCATTTGCATCTGAACCTTGGGTGAGAAAAACACCGAAGATTTGGCCATGCTAACTGTTGCACCTGATATGTTGTAAAAGCTCTCCAAACATTTCATCATACAGGCCATCTGCCTATCAGTAACTTCCCCAAACAAAAGAATGTCATCAGCAAACAAAAGGTGGGAAATAGGCAGTCCCTGATTGGACAACAGTATCGGTTCCCATTGTCCCTTGTCTACCTCATCACAAATAATATGAGACAATTTATCCATACAAAGAACAAATAATAAAGGGGAAATAGGATCCCCCTACCTCAAACCTCGTTTTGCATGAAAATAATCAGTTAGTTCTCCATTCCATAGAATATTATAAGAAACAAATGTAACACACTCCATAATTAAATTAGTGAAGTTATAGTCCATACCTAACTCTTCTAAAACCTGCTTCACAAAACTCCACCGAATTCTATCGTAGGCCTTTTCTAGGTCAATCTTAAGAGCCATTAGACCTTTCCTCCCCATTGCTTTCTTCATGAAATGCATCAGTTCTTGACCAACCATTATGTTGTCATGAATCTGCCTCCCCTTAACAAAAGCTTATTGGAAAGGAGATATAAGTGAATCCATTAAAGGTCTCAGTCTTCCGGTGATCACCTTAGTAACAATCTTGTAATGAACTGAAAATAGAGAGATTGGTCTAAAGTGGTCAACTTCCTCAGGGGCCTCTCTTTTGGGGATTAACTAGATGAATGTCTTATTATGGTCTTGTAACTTCTGCTGCCTAGAAAATACATTTTGCACAAAACTACATAGATTTTTCCTTACCACATCCCATTGAGACTAGAAAAAGATGGGGGGAAAACCATCAAAACCTGGAGCTTTATAAGGGCCCATGGAAAAAAGTGCCCTCTTGATTTCTTCTTCGGATGGGGACTCCATTAATGCTTCCAGAACATCACGCTCCTGACATGGGAAGGAGTTGGTTGTATTCATATTGACCAGGGAATTATCATCGACCATAAACAGTTGTTTGAAATAGTCAATTACTAAATTTCTTACCCCTTCCTCATCTTCTATCCATTGACCCCTATGATCCTTCAACATGGAAATGTGATTCCTTCTTCTTCTCATTTTAGATTTAAGATGATAGTATTTAGTATTTCTATCACCTTTAGTAATCAACTCCATTCTAGCTTTTTGGAACCACTTAACTTCTTCCAATTTTAGAATCTGATCAAGATCACTCTGTAATTCCTTCTCCAGATCACATAAGAACCTAGAATGAGGATACTGTGGAGATTTCTGGATACCTGCTAATCTAGCTAGAATTATTTTTTTCTTCTTTTCCACAAAGCCAAAGACCTCTTTGTTCCACTCAAACAGCGCAGATCTAACTTCTGATAAAGAATCCATGAGATGGTCACTACTCTTCCAGCAATTATTAATGAAATCACCAAAAGACTCATGGCACAACCACATTGCTTCGAATTTAAATCGACTAGGCTTAGGATTTCCCTGATCCACAAAAAGGATTAAAGCCAGTGGGTTATGATCCGAAAAAGAGAGTGCGAGGAAGGACTTTCACCGCAAAATTATCCATCTGATCGAGAAACAGACTGTTGCCCAAAGACCTATCTAATCACTGAAACAAACGTTTATGCCCTCTAAATAAAGGACCTTTCTAGGTAAAATGAGGACCCTGAAACCCCAAATCGGATAGACCACAATCTCTAATGTTATCATTAAACCATCGAATTCTGCGATAGGGACTTCCAATACCTCCAGACCGTTTATGGGCTGACAGAATATCATTGAAATCTCCATACACTACCCAAGGTTTATTAATAGACGCCAAAAAATTATGCATTTCAGACCAAAGAAGCTCTCGATAGTTGGAATGAGGAATGGCATATATTGCAATCAGGATGAAGGTAGGCTTACCCAGAATTTCACACTGCATGTGAATAAACTGTCTTTTGACGGCAAGAATTGAATCCAAGATTTCATTCTTCCGCCGTAGGACTACTAATCCACTTGAACATCCTTCACTAGGAACTAGACAAGAAGAATCGAATCCCCAAGAAAGGAGAGGATTAAAGGGAGCCTCTTTGTCTGTTTTTGTTTCAGCAAAAATAAACATATTGGGCTTAGGCCCAGAACAGATACCCTTGATGTTTCTGAGGAGCTTTGATCCACTAACTCCCCAAATATTCTAGTAATAAATACTAATCATAAAAGCTGACAAAGAATGGACCAAGATACTTATTGGGACAACTGGGTTTCAGGGACAAATGAGCCCTTACCACCATCTCCACTTAGCCCATCTTCTCCCACCAGACTCATGTCTTGTGACCCCTTGTCCACGTTTACAATCAGGCCCAAATCTTGTCCAGGGTTACTTGGATCATCCACCACATCATCCATATAGGCCTCAGTAGAGTGGCCCATACCCGCTGCAGTGTTAAGGCGCCATTTGAACTAGATTTGTCCCTAGTTCGCTTTTCAACCTTTTTCCTTATCCCAACAGAACTCAAATTATTTGTGCCAATCCTCCTCATTCTATCAACTCCTTTCCCCAACTCACTTTTCCCCGACTGTTTCTGCATCCGTACATTATCAATGCTCTAATACAGATTAGGTTGTCTCATGGCTGAATCTTCTTCGGCTCCTATGTCCCGTACTATTTTTGAAACAGGAAACCGTCGCTCCTCCTCCCCTGCCAATATACCGTATCGAGAATCCTGTACGGAATTGAAATGTTGTCCCTCCACCCTTTCCCTCGATTTGCGTGGCCGGCGCACTTTCTTCACAGTTCTCCATTGATCCCATTGATCAGCGGCGTCTTCTTCTGGGTACTGGTACACTCGACCGTTGGCCCCTGTAGGCAGCTCATTTGGATTCTTCTCATTATCATTCGGTGTTTTATGTCTGCTTGGACATGATTCACCCCGATTGTCCATACATACCACAATGAACAAAGTAAGTGCAATCCTTCATACTCTAGGAAGTAGTCTTCCCCATCCGGATTAAAACCAGGCATCAACTGCTTACCCAAATCAACCAAGACGCATACACGTGCAAACTACCCTCGGAGTTGACATGAAGTGTTTATGTCCACCTTAATGGTTTCTCCAATCCTGTTTCCTATGAAGGTAAGAGCCTCACGATCATAGTACTCCATCGAAAGGTTCGACACTCTAACCCAAACTGCAACCTTATCAATCCTTGCTCTTGCTGGAATGAAATTAGGCTCCCAAGGATAAATTGTGGGGTAATGATCATATATCATCCAAGGTCCTCCTGTAAGTGCGTTCATGTAATCCTCACTGTTAGAGAGCTTCGCTACATAGTAACCACTACCAATGTTGATCAGAGAAACGACCCCCCGTTTAGCCCAAAGTTTTTGCAACCTAGAGAGTAAGGCTTTATATCTAATAGTCTTGTCAAGGAGCTTCACAATCACTGCCTTCCTCCATGCTCTGTATAACTACTTCTTAGCTTTGACAGAGAAGTTGAAGGTCAGAAAATTCCTTTGAGGATCTTCCTCCAACTGACAGATAGGGTCACCATCCTCCTTCTCAACCTCTTCATCAGTCATGATCTCATCATTTAAGTCCTTACCTCCAGTATCATCATCCTCATCAAAACTGTCAACAGACTCAGATTTTCCTTTGAGCTTTTTCGGCAAATGAAGGACCTCCCTCTAAAAAGTTTGAAGTAGCCTGACCAAGCTTTGGCCATGGAGCGGGTTATAAAATGTTGCCCACTCATCTTTCGGTGGGATGGTGGCGGCCGGTCGCCGACGGTGGGGCGAGTGGTAGCAGGTTGCAGGTGTGTGGTGGCCGGCCTCTCCTTGGTGTTTTTTTAAAAAAAAAAAAAGTCGTCGGAGGTGGTCTCTGGCAATGGGGCGGCGGCGGCCGCCGATCACCGGCGGCTGTCGCTGGCCTCCCCTTAGTGTTTTTTTTTATAAAAAAAAAGTCACCAGAGGTGGTCGCCGGCGATGGGGCGGCGGCGGCTGGGGTGGTCGGGGGGTTGGGGTATTTTAGGTATTTTTTAAAAAAAAAAATTCGCCGCAAGTGGTTGTCGGCGGCTGCCGGCCTCATCTTAATGTTTTTTTATTAAAAAAAAAGTCGTCAGAGGTGGTCACCGGCAATGGGGTGGCGGCGGCTGCCGGTCACCAGTGGTGGCTGTCGGCTTAGGGTGGCCGGCCTCCCCTTAGTGTTTTTGTTATAAAAAAAAAGTCCCCGAAGGTGGTCGCCGGCGATGGGGCGGCGGTGGCAGCCGACAACAACTGGGGTGGCCGGTGGTGGTCGCAGGGTAGAGACTAGGGTTCTCTTAAAAAATAAAAGCTTAAAAAATAAGCTCCTCTAGGAGAGCTTTTTATTTTTAGCTTTTTTCTTCATGTAAAAAAAAAAAACTCTTTTTATTATAAAAGCTTTTGTAAAATATTGTTTGGTCTAACTTTTACTTATAAGGAGAAGATAAACCCAAAATAAGAGGATCCAAACAGGCACTAAAAACGTAGTAATATTACCCTTTTCCGATAAAAAACTAATTTCGATTATTAAGAAATTGACGTTGATCATTAATTTTTTAACGAAATTGTCTCTTATTAAATAAACAAAATTAATTATAGAGACTTGATTTAAAACTGTGGTATAAGAGCTTATGAATTAATTTTTTTTTTTCCATTACAAAAATACGTAAGAATAGATAGATAAGCATTATTTTTTATGGGAAAAGAAAGTTGGAGTCCAAGGAAAGAACCCTGTGGACACAATGTACATATATGCGTTTAGAACATGAATATTATTCGGGAAATTCTCGGCATATCGGCAATCCAAACAAGCTTCTGCGTCTACGGTTGCTGACTTCTCTTCTTCGTCGTCGTCGTCAACCAATCCAAGTCACTCTCGGATTCTCACTCATTTGGGTTATCTGTATGGTCTCCGATCAACATTGCATTCCCATGTTCTGATATCAATTTCAGGCTTCGATCAATCATCCCAAGTGTAATCACAAAACAATGGCCACCACATTGAAGACAATCTCCGCCGCTCTCAAGCTTATTGACACAAAGAAGGAAAACCTTAAGAAGGCTTATGATGACCTCCACGCTGACTCACATCTCCTTTCTTCCTTCCCTCTCTCATGGTCTGAAATCGATTCTCACTTAACTTCTTTCCAGAATTCGCTTACTCAACGTTTTCATCTCCTCGAATCCCTCGAATGCCAGGGTAGCCAACCTTGTTCATCAACTTGTCCCGTTCCCACGCCAGCCCAGAATTCAAATTCCCCGACCCAGAACCCTAAAGATCCGTCCTCGTCATCTTCACGGTCGCCAAGTCAAAATCAAAAGCCCTCTGGTGACCCATCTTCATCGTCAAATCCACAGGATCAAAATGGAGCTAATGTTGTACCCAAAAACTTCGATGGATCGAGCTCGGTGGAGCCTAGATTCGAGTTGTCTACTCTGTGCGAGAAGATGGATGGCAAGGGATTGAGGCAGTATGTTATTCTTCACGCGAAAGAGAGGACTGCCATTCAGGCCGAGCTTCCCGGGGCACTACGTTGTGCTCCAGACCCAGCCGCGTTGGTTCTTGATTCTCTTGATGGCTTTTATGGGTTAACTGACCCAAGGGATATGGAACAACGTAAGTCTAGGAGGGCCTGCATTTTCTTATTGGAACAGTTGAGGGTTTTTTCTCCAAATATAGGATTCAAAGTGAGAGAACAAGCGAAGATGATGGCCGCAAAGTGGAAAGCTAGTTTGAGGACTGATGGCGCGAAGACGTTAGAGGCATTGGGCTTTTTGCATTTTGTGGTGACATATGGGTTGCTTCCTGAAGTCAGCACGGATGACCTGGTTGATTTTACCGCTATGGCTGCTAACAACGATGAGGTTCCCCAGCTATGCCAAATTATTGGTTTGACAGAGAAAATTCCTGGTAAGATAATTTGAAGTTGCATTCTTGAAGAAATAAGGATAATAAGCTAGATTATTTTTTATTGTTTGAACATTATTACGCAGTACGAATTGATTTAGGTGTATATTGACGTTGGTATTTTAAGTAAGGCAATGGGTGGGTTAAAAGAGGAAATACATTGGTTAGCATCGTATAATCTAAAAATGCTATGATATATAATGAGCTTGAAAAGTTTTGTCATTATTATTATATTTTATCTTTTAAATTTTCCCATTTACTTGCATAACATTCTGCAAAATGCTTTTTAATGTTGAAAAAGTGTTGGTATAGTTACTGGTGTCAGTCATTTCATTTTTACAGATCTTGTTCAGAAACTTGTTGATAAGGGCAAGCATGTTTTGGCTGTCAAGTATGTCTTTGAGTTTAGTCTTGCTGATAAGATCCCACCAGTTCCCATCTTGAAAGCTTGTGTGGATGAGGCTAATAAACTTGCTAAAAGACTTATCCAGGAAGGGAAATCACTGGTATGTATGTCCCCTGATTGGTGTCTCAGGCTTTGTGTCACTGAGTCATTCCGATATTTATTGAGGTATTTTTGCAGAATGAGGCCACAGCAAGAGAAATTCATGCACTGAAATCAGTAATAAAGGTTATTGAGAATCATAAGCTTGAATCTCAATATCCACCAAAAATCCTTGAGCAGCAAATAGTGCGACTGAACATGCAGAAGTCAGGTAGGAAACGTAAGCTTCATCCTCAGTCTCAGTCTCAGCCTCAGCCTCAACAGAAACCACAGCAACAAAAGAAAACGCAGCAGCAGCAGGTTCAAAACAAACATCCCTATCCTCGAACATCAGCCCAAGTTGGTCCCATGGCTGTCCAGAATATTGTTAGTGTTGCCAACTCAGCATTGCACCAGTACCAACAGACTCTGGTTCAGCCTACAGGTTTGTTGTCAGAACAATTGAATTCATACATGAGCTCACAAGCTGTGCCATATGGAATGGTGGGTCAAACCTCCACCATTTCTCCATATACAGGTCCTTCAGTTGGGCCTCATGGTTTGGCTGGTGTCCCAATGGGGTCCAGTGGCGATCCAGCTCCAGGTGTTTCACATCTATATTCAGAGCCAAATTTGCAGTCTGGTTATCATGACAGAGCCACTACTTATAGTGGTTATGGTCTTCAACAATATTACCAATCTCACTATCCTCAATAGTTCAAGGATTTGCTTCTCATGTGGTCTCTTTCTGACATTGCACTGCTGGTGTCTGGTTATCAATGTCACAATCATCAAAAAACAGGAATTAGATTCAGTAATTAAGAATTGTGAGAGATTGCTTAGTTTCTCAATTTTGATTACTTGAATCAGTTTGTATCTATTAGATGACTTTTAAGCTATGGCCTACTAATCTTCTTTTCTCTTTTCTGAATGGAAGTTCGTGCTAGGATTTTTAAAGTAAGAGCTTCATGGATAGAATAAGTTCATAATTGTATTAGCTAGTTTTGCTTGAGAATCACTTATCAAGTGAGTCTACTGCTTGCTCACCTTAACCTATATTTTCCATCACCCAGGAAACTATAAAAAGGTCATTTTGTTTAAAGGCTAGCAAGAGTAAATCTTGTCAAATTTTCCATCTGTGCTGGAAGTTACATGGATTCTTACTTCCCTTTATTTTTGACATCTTTTGGTTCTCTCCCTGTAAATATATGTTACCTTTATATTTTTCTCCCTTGACGTCAAATTCCAAAAAGAAATGTGGTAATTTATTTCCTAAAACATCTCAGTTCAGTATTGCCAGTTCTCTCTCATCCTTGTGCACCATGTCTATCTGAGGATGACAAAAGTGTTGTTGTGTGTCGCTTTCTGTCTTCTTGTAAAGTTTTCTTTCTTCTCCCACCATCTCTATCTTACATTTATTTGATATCACTGGTCATATTTCCTTTGAATGCTCCTAATGTTGGACTGGTATTTTTATTAAAATGAAAAAAGAAGCATCTTTTGTGCCATTCAAAGTTGTTTTATTTGAATTTTTCCTTTACTATAATTTGTGGTCTTAGAATTTGACATTAAAACGATTACTTTATGCATCTTTATATCAATATTCTTGCCTTTGATGGTAAAGGGTGATTGATATAGGTTATGTTCAGTTCTCTAGTTATCAACTTTTGCTGGGAGTATAATGGGCACTCAAGTTGGATAGAGTGCTCTTCCTCAAAAGTTGAGTTGGTCAACCAACCCACTTAAGTACTTCATAGAGTTGCCTATACTACTCATACTCAATGTGAGGCTAAGGAATGCATATTACCTTGTTCTCAATTGGTGGGCATAGAAGCGGGGGGTAAGAATTCATGGAGTTGTTGCAAGGGCTGAGAGAGATGGAAGAAGATATAGGAGGGTGAGAGATGGCTTACAGGCCAAGAAAGTGTTTATTGATAATTGATCAAAGAATTTTCCCTAACCTTAATTACTTAGGTCTTTATAGAGCCCAAAAGATAATATTTTTTAAAGGAAATATACTAATCCTTACAACACTTTACAATCCTAAGAAAAACCATTAAACTAATAAATTCCTAGCAAGAAAATATATAACATAATTTAAATAGAAAAAATAAAATGCATTACGGTATTAAATTGATATTGTAATTATTCTTAATAATTGAAATGCTCTTACTCTTGTATATAATAATCCTTAATTTATGAAAGATTAATATTATCTTCTCTTTTTTTCATCATATGTGCCCAAATGTTGATGCGAGGGTGGATCAACCTGAACATCTTAGTTTATCCATACTACTCAATGTCTCGATGTGGGAGTTTGAATAGGCAATACATATATCTGTCTCAGATTATGTTCTCATAGAACACAGGTACTTTTCATTTGTGCCTTTTGAGTGATGAGCAGAACTAACTCCAATCAGAAAACTTGATTTTTTTTAAGACATAGATGACGATTGATGAAACATCATAACCCCACTGGTATCTGATTGGGACATGCTATCAATCATTTATTCTTTCATAGCTGACGTCCCATTCAAGTATGACTTTGGTCATAGGTGAATTTCATAGAGTAATTTGGATGAGTGGAGGCAGCAATTGAGTTGCATTTTGCTTGAAATTGTTTTTCCATCACCCCATTGCGGGCATCTATATGTATTCCTCTATGGAGTAAGCTATTATGATTTTACTACTACCTCCTGTCCTAAAGGTTGGATCTAGTTTGTATTGCACTACAAACTAGATGTAAAATTTAGGACCAGAGGAGTATCACACTTGGTAATGTGTTAAAACAGCTATAATCAACAGAGATTGATCCAATATTAGCCACTCTCACCCATGCTTGTATAAGTTCATTAAAATCTTATCTTTATGTGTGTGACCACATCTATCTCAACATCCTCATCTTAGTTATCCCTACTTTGTGCTCATGTAGCCCCTTCACAGCCTAACTTTCACTACCATAAAGCATTGCTGGTCGAATAGCCATATAATAAAATTTTCTTTTGACTTTATCAAGTACTTTTCGATCACAAAGAACTTTGGTACCTTTTCTCCACTCAAACCACCCGGCCTGAATTCTATGATTAACATGTCCATCAATTTCACCATCTTCTTGAAATCCCAAATATCTAAACTTTGTCACCTGAAGAATAACCTAATCTCTCAATTTGACCTCCAAATCATTTCTTACTCCCCTCTTATGAATAGTGCTATGCATATATTCTGTCTTGCTCCTACTCAGTCAGAAATCCTTTGACTGTTAGGTTCTTTTCCATAACTCAAGTTTAGAATTGATTTCTTCTCTTGACTCAGCCACAAGAACAATTTGAGAGGCATTTGTGTTTCCAAATTTGTTGCCTGGCATTACCATGAAAAAGTTTGCATGTTCTGCTGATATATGATTTCACAGCCTTGTTTAACAGCAAATCTGCCGGACCTGCACCTGATTATGTCATTATATTAGCTTCACTCTGCATTTTTTGTTTAGGCGATCTTGTAAATCATGATTGCTAATAAGTTGATTAAATTAAATGTGGAAACATCTAAGTGTGCATTCGTTCATGCATGTGTTTTCAGTGATGCTTTTTAGATGTTTGAGTAGCTATCTGTTTTGTTTAATTTACATATTTGTAGAATAGATTATAGGAATTCAACCAATGGCTAGTGGAAGGGGCTAGTCCTTCGCAACATAGCCAGCCAAGGTTTGAATCCCTGTCACTGTCATGAGAGAGATTCACATTTAGTGCATAAGAGTGATTGGGTTGCCTTCAATAAGATGACACTTGTGCTTGAAAAATAGAATGAATAGGTGATAGAAGTTTGTACTATCGCTTAGATTGTTCTGATTCTATGCTGCTAGTCTTGTGATAGATATGACCATTCCTGGAGTTTTTGCTTATTCATTATTCTCTGGCATCTGGAGTCTCCTTGCTTGGCCTCTAACCAGAGAAATTTACTGGTTCTGTACATGCTTCATCACCTCATGATTTTTCTTTCTTCTTTCCATCAATTCATGACCATCTAAGATGGGGAAGTAGCCAAAAAAACAAAAGGTATTGGGAAATATCAATACTGTGGTCTCTTAAGGAGGCATCACATTTTATCTTTTATTTATATTCCTACATTTATATAGTTGGTGTCAATATGATGTAAAATATGTGCCCCTGTTTCAAGTTTATATTTTATTTTTATATTCTTATCATTTATCCCCTTCGTCATTGAATAAACATTATTCTGCCCAGGAAAAAAAGTCCGAATTTGAAATCAGTTATTTTTGCCCCTGAAAAACTTGAGATTATAGGGTATAAGTTATGCCTTCATGATATTTTGCTATGATTTGAAATGTAACTATTTAACTTGTAAGACCTTGTTTCTACTAGTACTTTGTTTGAGATGTTGATGGATACGCGTATTTTCAGTGTAATCCTTGTAGCCACCCTTCAACTTTCTCTAACTGGGAGTAAAATAAATTACCGCAAAAAAATGGAGGGAGAAGCGAGAGCCAAAATGATACGAGAGACGAAGTATCAGAAGAAATTAATTGAATAATTAATAATTAAATGTGTTGTGCATGAAAAATTAAGTGTCAAACCAAATGACCAATGGATGATTTTGGGGGAAAAACCACTAGATAATGATTTAATGGAAAGAATTATGGAGTTCGTTTAGATTTAGCTTTTGGAGGATAGCTTTTAGGTTTACAAGGTAAAATGATTTTTTTAAAATAGTCTTTGTGATAATTGCATATAAATAATCATGTTTTATTTTAAATATTTTTAACACTAAATCTCATAATAAATACCAAAAATTAAATAAATTTGTGTACAAAATTAAAATACTTCAAAGTATTGAATGATACTAAAAAAATATTTCAAAGTACTAAAAAAATATTTCATTATCTTAAAAATTTATTTTAAATCTTAAAAAAATATTTTAGGATATTTACTAATCTTAAAAAAATATTTCAAGATACTAACAGGTATTAAAAAGGTATTTAAGGATACTGACTGATACTAAAAAAAATACTTTGTGATCTTAAAATTTTTTTGAGGATTTTGAAAAACCATTTTAGGGTACTGATTGATTTTGAAAAAATATTTTAAGGTATTAACGGGCACTCAAAAAGATGCTTAAGATATTGACTAGTACTAAAAAAATATTTCATGATCTTAAAAATTTATGTTAGGATTTTGAAAAAATATTTTAGAATATTAATTGATCTTGAAAAAAAAATTCAAGGTACTCACAAATAGAGCATGGAAATCAGGCTGGCCAGAGCCTAAAAATTTGAAGAGATAAACGAAATTGACCCTAGAGGGCCGGCCCTGCAAAGCCTTGGGCCATGAAGGGCTACGAGCCAACCCAGTAGGCCCTGCATAATTTTTTTTAAAAAAATTGGAGTTGAAGTTGGACTTGGACGCTTCAAATACATGATATTTTTACTCATGAAGCAGAGTCTACTGTGGTTAATGAAGCACAATCAAATATCTTTGACATTGATGATAGTAATGAAGATGCGTAATCATTTTCTGTTAGTGGTACGCTTCTTATATTTTATATGTTTTATTTATGGGCAATAGTTTGTTTTTTATTACGAACTGATGAATGTGTTCATTTGTTGGATAATTTGTGTTGCTTGAATATTAATATTGATAATATTTATTTGATAAATTAAAACTTTGGTTGTTGTATTTTACTAATCATATTTCTTTTAAAAAAATGGACGAAAAATAGTTAAAATTTGGAATAGTAATTTTCGGGCCCTAAAAGACCGGCCCTGGTCTTGGTGCTCTCGAGCCGGGCTCCGAAAAACAGGTGTTTTTTTTCTTCTAGACCTTTGAGGGTCAGCCCTCTTAGACTCTGACCCTTCAAAGGCCGGCCCTAATTCCTAGCTCTACTTACAGATACTAAAAAGATACTTACCCATATATACACTTTTCCATTTATCCTCTTGTAACTTCTAATCAATGGCCATTCTTTCCATGACCATCCAAATGTGGGGCACGTGGCTCATGGCACTTAGAATAGGTGATAAGAAATTCAAATCCTTAATTAACGTTTTGAGTTTGAATCTTATTGAAAAAATTTTGGATTTTATACATGAAAAAATAATAATGTTGAATTTTCATATAATTGAAATAAACTTGATTTGAACCAGAGGTCGCCTAGTCTTGTCGTGTTTGAATCACACTGAGAGCAACGTGTGTTTTTGAGGTGGACCCAATTAGACTGTGGCATTCTATTGCACAATGCCTCACGGTTGGGCTCACTGGTGGGCTATTTTAATGTTACTAGCTCTCTATTTTTTTTTTTTGATACAAAGAAAGTTTTAGAAGGGTTCGACACTAGTCTCCTACCAAGGCTAGGGTACGGCCCCAGGCTCTATGAATACTTATTGGAGACTTACGAGATCGCCTACCAAAGGAGTCCTGGCGACGGCAGAGGAGATCGAACTCATGACCCAAGGGCCTACTCCTGAATCCTTTACCATCTGTGTCAACTGTTCCTAGCTCTTTAGATCTTTGGTCTGAGTTTACTAGATGTATCTCCAAGTTTAGACTTTGATGAAGACCATAGTTGGTTAAAAGGGCTCTTATTATGGATTTAATCCACCTAATGAAATGGGCTGGAATCAAGCTATTATGGACCTTTTTGATCTTTTGGTCCGAGTTGCCTATCCAATAGGTTTGGGAGACCCTCTTGTCCTCTAAAACTTGAGAACCCTGACAAAAGATCAGCCCTACTATGATCAGCCCTACTTGTAGTGGTATTGTAATTCATTTCCCCCTTTAGGTTCATCCTCATCTCATCTTGTATAAAAAAAAAAAAAAAAAGAAAAAGGATTTATTCTAAAATAGTGTTGGTAACTCATTTCCCACGACTCTGTGCCTAACTCCGGACGGACTCGAATTAGTCAAGATTGAAGGTTCTGTGATTTGGGTGGGCAAAAATGAAAAATAAAAAAAATAAAACTTGAGAACCATGTCATATGAGCGAGCGTCTTTTCCCACCACCTCAACAAGAGCAGCATGATAAGCACAATCAAATGGCGAATCAAAGAGACAGCGACCGTGAGTCCAATGCTGCTATTATCCTCATGGCTTCTAACGCTCAAAACTCGGAAAAGTTTTCAGTCAGAAGCATCATCTCTATTTTACGGTCTTGGTTACGTTCTGTGGTGTCTTCAATTTCTAAACCTGGGCTACTTATTGGGATTTAAATCAAATTTCTGGTTTTAATGATAAACTTAGTGCTTCATCTTCCGTTGAGGATGCAGATTATTTGCGTAATCTCATCAATGAATGCAATCTTTTTTATATCCCATCAAAGGGAGGATGGTATACATGGACTAATAACAGGAGAGGTTTGAATTGCGTGAAAGGAAGGCCAGACAGAGCCCTTTGTAATCATATTGTGGCTTCATCATTTTCCATCCTCAGTACTTCAAACTTTGCCAATTGCTGCTTCGGATCATTCACCAATCTTACTTCAAACGCATCTCTCAGTATCAGGCAGGAAACCTCTTAGGTGTGAGAATTTTGGTTCTCCTTTCCTAAATGATATGATGTTATTAACCAAGAATGGGTAGGGAATGTCATGGCTCATGGGCATTCAAGAACAATTTCAGACTGAAAATATGAGACAAGCTCTTACGCAACGGAATAGGGAATCAGTAGGTAGAATTTCTTTAAACATTATTAAATTAGAAAAAGAATTACAAGTCTAGCATGAGAAGGGGGCGCTTTCTACTTAGGAGGAAAATGTGTTGAATTCTTTAAAATCCTCCTTAGAGTTCTGGTATGACTGTGAAGAAGTGCAAAAAGGGACAATCTTGATTATGATATATAATTTGTATTCAGATATGATATATATCATGAATGGATATGCTCTGGGACGGAAGGATTCGAACCTTCGAATAGCGGGACCAAAACTAATACAAGACCTGATCCCAGAAAGATTAAAAGAAAATCATGTATCGGTTCAGGTAAATCCATTAGATGAAAAATAAAAGATAAATAAATTGAAATTTCATGACCTTATTGATACGACCAGGAAAGAATTTGATTTTTATATACTAAATTCCTAATTGAATTAAATCCTAAGGAGTGTGAATTCATCTAGGTACAGTTATAGGACGAATCTAATTCTTTATACGAACGAGTATTCGTTATTATTTATTCTATATTCTATTCTATAGACTATAGAATATTCTAATTATATATTATATATATTATATAAATAGAGATAAGATAGAAATATCAAATTAAATAAATAAAAAAGAAAAGAAAGGGCCCTTTTTCAATTGGTTTTCAATATGGTCTCAAAGTGCAAGACAAAACTGATGACAGAAATACCAAATACTTTTGTAGCTTTGTTTCTTCCAGGAGTATGAAAAACCTCATTTTTCGGATCCAAAATCTGAATGGTCAATGGATTGAGGATTATCAAGAAATTAATCAGGAGGCCTTGAATTATTTTAAAGAAATTTATACAAATATAAATCAGTTTGAGGCTTCACGGGTGGATCAAACCTTGTTCAACATCAACTTACCGAGATTATCCTCTCAGCATCTTGCGCAGCTGAATAGACCTCTATCAACCAAGGAAATTGGAATAGCGGTCTTCCAGATAAAAGAAGATAGCGCCCCTAGACCATATGGTTTTCATGAGGTTTTATAAAAAATTCTTGTCGCTTCTTAAGAATGATATTCTTGCTATGGTTTTCCAAATATTTTGTACAGGATATATATCTGCTTAAGGAGCTTGATCGGTCCTTTATTGTTTTGGTTCCAAAGTATAATAGCCCAACCAACGACTTTCAAGGATTTTCGGCTAAAGGAGATTCTGAGTGATTTGATAAATCCTAACCATAATGTGTTTCTAAAAGGCAAATTAATCACGGATAACATTATTCTTGCTTCCGAGTGTATGGCCAAAATTCATGGTACTCGACAGAGCAAGGATGGTTGGTGTGCAATGAAGTTAGATATTGCCAAGGTTAATGACAGTGTTTCCTAGCCTTTCCTACAAAAAATCCTTGAAACAATGGGGTTCTTGTATTGGATGATCCAATTGATTATGCAATGTGTCTCGACTATGCCTTGCCAAGTGATGATTAATGGCTCCTCTTGAAGCCCTTTTGCTCCTTCTCAAGGCCTTTGACAGGGGCATCTGGTTTCCCTCTATATGTTTTTGTTATGTGCTAACGTATTATCATGCATGATTCTTTTCATTGGTGGAAAGGCATTCGTGTTGCTCAACAAGCTGAACCTCTAACGCACTTGATGTATGCTGATGATACCCTTTTATTCTGCACGACCACAGAGGAGGATTGTACAATTGGCCAGCCATTTTGAAAAGATATTCTCGAATTTTGGGTCAATAGATAAATTCTCATAAATCCCATATATCACATATCAAGTGAAGAAAAAGCTGGCGGATATACTTGGAGTTAGATTTCATTCTCGGCTGGGGAAGTATTTGGGAGCATGCATTGATGATCCTAATTCAGATAAAAGGAAGTATGAAAAGGTGATAGATAAAATTGATAAACAGTTGGCAGGTTGAAAAAGTCATTTTCTCTCCTAGGCATGAAGACTTGCATTGATTAAGAATTCCTTAACATCTTTGCTGGTCTATCCTTTTCTCGTGCTTGAGCTTCTCTCAACAACTTTGTCACAATATTTCTACGAAGATGGCAAATTTCTTTTGAGGATCATCTGGTGATTCAAAAAGGGCTCATTTCCTAAGATGGGAACGACTATGTCTTCCTAAGGATAGGAGAGGCTTACAAATGATTTAGGCCCTGTTTGGTATGGGGGAAATTTGAGGAGGGAAAGAAACTTAAAGAGGGAAAAGGAAGGGAAAGGAAGATTTTGAAAGATGAGGGGAAATGGCTTGAAGGAAGATGAGTTATTTGGTAGGAAGAAAATAAAATGGTAGTAATTGGTAAAGAATCAAGAAATGTTTATTTTACTCTTAAAAGTAATTAATTCAAAATAAAAAGAAAAATATCTTTCTGCTAAAATATATTTTTGAAAAATATGTTCTTGTCAAGTTCGAACTTGTGTAAAATTTTTTTTCACTAAATTCAAACTTTCTCGCCAAATTCAAACTTCTTTGTCAAGTTCAAACATTCCCATCAAGTTTGAATTTCAAGGGTAAATTTGTCAAAAAAATGTGAACAATAACGTGGAAATTTGAGATCCTACCAATTTTAGTGGAATCTGATCTTCTCACATATGAGGGAAGATTGATGGACCTAGAAACTTGGGTTCCCAAGAATATTTGTCCCAAATGCGTACCAAACGAAAGAACTTGCTAATCTTTCTTTCCTTTCCCACTGATTCTATGCAGCAAGCAGGCGCTTAGTTGGATAACTTCAATTCAGTGCTTCTAGCAAAGCATTTGTGGAGGGTAACAGCTGAGCAATCTACCTTGCTTAGTCGCATAATGCTCACAAAATACCTTGACCCGGGTCAACACTTTATCTTCAAACCACCTTATAATAGTTCTATTATATGGAAACATATTCTTAAAGTTGGCTCTGCAGTATACGACCATGTCGCGCGCCTGGCAAGTTGGAGATGGAACTCGTACCACCCTCAAATGCTTAAATAAATAAATATGAGTTTTATTATTCATACTGATCAAAATAAATAAATAAAAGCTTACAGGTCAGGGAAAGTAGATATAACGTAACAAAACAAATATAATATATGTGTAGTTAATAAAAGAGTGCATTTTAAACTAAACTATAGAGCAAAAGAGAAGCAAGTCATGTGAAAGAAAGAAAGAGGGAAAGAAGAAGAGAAAGAGAGTAGGTAGCAATTAATACGAAAGAAAGAGAAATAGAATGTTCGCAATTAATAGGGTGACAAGCATGCCACGTGAAAGAAAGAGAGTGGGGAAGGGAATATAGATTGACATACTTCAAGAAGGCATGGTGAACTGAAAACCAAAGAGCAAAAGGCATGGTGAAAAAGATAGAGTAGAAATAGTGGTGGGAAAGAAAGAGAAGGATAAGACAATAAGAAATAAATAGGAGATAACAATGCTAAGTCATGTTGAAGTTAGACACATTAATTAAAGAGCATTAAAAACATGGTGCCAATAAAAGCTACGTGTCTCTCACTTTCAAAAACTTAGTATCATTAGTATGAAAACTAAAGAAAGTAATAAGAAAAAGAATTGTCACTAACTCACTGCAAAAAATAAAGTAAGAATTTCTCTTCCGGAGTAATAACACCTTAATATAAAGGTTTACATAAATAGACCTATATATATATATATTTTATTGGGTCGAAGAAGACCTACATATGATAAGGATAAAAAAAAATTGTATGTTTCGGATGGAAATAGCATGGAAATGAACTAACTAGGAAAGCAGCATGGAAAGCGATTCTCGTAGCACCCCCGCGTAGTAGTAAGGGACGAGACTCTTATCCCTCGACTAAGGTGATTCCATTCCCTACGTATGACACTATGTGCCTTCGCCTCATCCTCTCATGCATGCACATCTTGCCATGATTGGTGGGTACGCAGTTTCTCATGATAACAAGGGTTAAGCATTTTTTGATAATTAATATTTACTAGCTAGTTAGATAAGAAATAGGTTTTACAAAACTGCAATCAAGTTTAACAGTCAATTTTGGTGGCCGGTGCAGCAATTTGGTTTGCCATACTCGTCTGGTGCAAGCTCGCAATGGTCCGGAAACCATTTGATAAGATGTTGTTTGGCTATCAAAATTACTAGATTAGATTACTGAGTAGTTTAGTGAAAGCAACCTAGGTCAATTCTTAAAGGTTTTTTACTCTCAATCTAACGTAATTTGTCACAAAGTTCGGTGAATTTTAACTGGCCTAAACTGCCTGCTACTATCCAATGACTATGTCAGCTTCCACCTCAACTACCTTTCTTATCATCATTGTCATTTCATTACTCTAATTAGGCTCGTTCTCAATCTGTCAATTGGACTTCGAACCAAGAAGTAATGCAAAACTGTTTCTGAAATTGAATAGGAAAAATGAGGAAATATATGGAGATTAACAACTCACATAATCAGCATATGAAATACCATTCACAAGGATTGTTCATGAACTCTTCATAACAGATTTACTCAAGCTATCATGACTAGATCACTACAATAGAATTCAGATTACTAACATTAGCTTTAATCTCTAAAGTTATTGAAAACTATCATCAACATGATACTAGCAATGGACAACAATACTCACGCGATCCAACCTTAATTACACACTAATTCAATCAGAAACAGAAGCTACATGAGGATTCACGATTGAGAAATTTCCCTGTATTAATTCCAACTCCATAGCTCAAAGAAGGTTGGTTATCCGAGATGGAAGGCTCAAGAATGTACTCTGAAATGCCACTGGAATCGTTTATGAGGTCTTTTGCATCTTCTTTCTCTCTTGTTCTTCAATTTTCCTCAGCTCAAACACCTTGCGTCCGATATGGGAATTGTCCGAACATTGCACTCCCTTTCTCTTCTTGTACTCTTTCAATCCAATGCCTGATCTAATTCAGCTTCCTAACCACTTTCTCTTTCTGTTAGAACTTCACTCCAGCTTCCAGAAATGTTCCAGGCTCTTCTTATTTATGTTTTTCACTCAATCCTGCGCTCATTTCATTTTGAAACTTCAGCTCAGCTCTGACGGAATCTCAATTCCACTTGTGATGGAATTAAACTTCTTCCACTGATTGACTTGCATTTCCGTGGAGTCCATTTCCTTTCCTTGGTATAAAACGCCATCGTTTGAGTCAGTTGGCACCTTTTCTGTTTAAAATCTGGGGTAAGGATGCAAAAATACATATGTATTTTATTTTGAGAAGCGCCCAACACCAAATTTTTTTTTTCAATGCAAAATTACACATGAACTTTTAAAATTGGAGCAAAAATACGAGCGCCGTCACATTGGCTAAGAGACGTTACTTTTGTAGTGGGTTCCACATTATTAAAAGCAATAAAAATGCCCAATTTACTTTATTGCCCTCCCTTCCATCTATCATTGCTTATAACCATCCTTCAAACATCATCAATCTTCCTTATTCAGCTACTGCTCTTACCATCGGGTGTGCAAGCTTTCTCTCTCCCTTAGATCCCAACACCAACTCAACGGACTCATATCCAAAAAACTCCACAGGACACACAATCTTAAGAAAAATTTGGTTTCATCTCTCTCCCTTAGATCCCAACACATGATTCAAGCTTCTCTGGTTTAGTAGTTGACAAACCGTCAGGATTGGCTCATAGATGACATGATCTCATCTGCTAGTGAAAATTGAGTTACTACAACTGTTTTTTTCAAAACCAGTCGTCGTAACTCAAAATGTTCACCAACAAATGAGATTGTGTCGCCCATGAGCCAAACCTGACGATCTGTAAACCACTAAACCAGAGAAGCTTGAATCATGCGTTGGGATATGAGGGAGAGAGATGAAACCGAGTTTTTCTTAAGATTGTGTGTCCTGTGGAGTTTTTTGGATATGAGTCCGTTGAGTTGGTGTTGGGATCTGAGGGAGAGAGAAAGCCTGCACACCTGACGTCACAAGCAGCAGTCGGAGAAGGAAGATCGATGCTGCTTGAAGGATGGGTATAAGCGACCGATAGAAGGAAGGGAGGGCAATAAAGTAAATTAAAATAATTAGGCATTTTTATTGCTTTTAATAATGTGGGGCCCATTGCAAAAGTAAGTTTGTTAAGCTAATGTAATGGTGCTAGTATTTTTGCCCCAATTTTGAAAGTTTATGTGTAATTTTACACCCAAAAAAAGCAATTGGTGATGGGCGCTCTTCAGGGTAAAACACATGTGTATTTTTGCACATTTACTCTAAAATCTAATTCCTGCTAATTGCTCACAAGCCTGCGAAACATCTTTCAAGTCCATTCTTCTCTTATACTTGTACCCCATAAACTTTCAGAAGATTCAGCTGTGTCCCTACGTCCGTAATAGGGATCAAGTTCATCAATTTAACCATGAATATTTCCACACTCTTTCTCACTCATTATCATGAATTACCTTCCTTATGCACCCAATTCTTATTAATCACAAAGGAATTTAACCATAAAAACCAATTCTTATTACCACATGTTGTAAATTGGAGTGAATCAAGATACATTTAAGATAAATACATTATATCAATTGATATGGTAATCTTTAATTCCTCCAAGATTGCAACATCTCATGTAGGAAATAGTAAAAGATATTCTACCAACTTCTTCTTTGACCTTAAGAATCTATCTAATACAGAGGTATGTGCTTTTGTGGTATAGATAATGAATCTTTAGATCATTTACTTCTTTATTGCTCGTTGTTGGTCGTATTATGGGTGTTAGGAATGAATCCTCTGAATTTAGGTCATTATTAAATTAGATAACCATATGGTTGCAGACCCTAATTGATCCTGGTAATTTTATTTCTATCTTACCATTTTATATTATAGATACCTTGTCATTTGCACGCAAATCAAAGGCAGAGCTAGGATTTGTAGATAAGGGGAGCAAGATTATAAAGCAAAGTGTATAGGAGTTGAAGAAAAATTTTAGTATCATGCTTGTCATGTAGCTTTTTCGAGTTTCTTTCTTGTTCGTATTCAACCTCCCTTAGTTTGAAGGAAACTGAGAATTATATTATTAAACTACTAATAATCATTTAGTATAAAAAGAAAAAGATCATTTCACTGTAACGGTAAGAGATCTATGCAAAGAAATCAATAATAAGACAATTAGATGACAAACACTCTAAAATCCCGTTAAAACCAAAATATCAACTCATCATGCTCTGGAGATGATAAGTAAAATACTAAAATGCCAATCTAATAACTAGAGACAAATTTAAACAATGCAATATGTGATGAAGCAGATTAATCAAATAATAAAATAGACTATTATCATAAGAATTTATGAAGGCGAATAACATAGAGAAAAGACAAAAGATGAGGGTAATGCATAAGGCATATTAGTCCTTCGTCCATAAGATATTATCTAAAGTTTATGTACTTCTGGGCTTGATTCTCTTGTCTCAAAATTTAACCGAAATAAATGCTAAATCCAACTCAACCGAAATTTCCATCATAAAGAAATAGGAAATTGAGTTTCATATATACCAAACCATATATATAATTTTTTTTAATATATTTTAGGCTCCGCCCCTGCTCGAAATGCTATTTGTCATGCAGTGCAATTGTTCTCTCCTACTAAAGTCATGTAGTTAGCTCAATATAGGGTGATTGCTAGCAGTATCTCTCCAACGACAAATAGATCCAAAGATAGCCCAGCCAGAGGAAGGATGCAATGAAATCTATCCATCCTTGCTCATTTCCAGCATACCATATATGCTCCTTGATGGAACGTGATATTCAAGATTAAGAGAAACCTTTCTCGAAAGCATTGCATTCTTATTATTGTATGCTTCAATTAGACATACCGTAATACATGGAAATTGTACTATAAACTTTGTCTTATATTTAGGATTCGTACTATAAATTTTATCTTATATTTAGAACCCAGGATACACTACAAAAAAACCTTGTTTTGTGGTGGAACTTTTTCGTCGCAAAACAAGCATTTTCCGTTGTAAAACTGGTTTGTGACAGAAAACTGTCCTTCGCAAATCACTTTTGTGACATAAAACATGACTTTTTTCCTTGCAAATTTTGAATTTCCAAGGGAAGAATTTTCCCTCACAAATTTTGGTATTTTTTTCCTCGCAAATCCTGTAATTTGCGAGTGCTTTTCCCTCACAAATCTGGAATTTGCAAATATCAATTTATTTAAAAAATATATAAAAAATCATAAAAATTAAAATAATTACATAAAAATTAAAAATAAGAAAATAAGAAGACTTGTATAGCATAAAAATAAATTGTAACAATCATACGAGTTTATATAACAAAAACAAAATATTACAAAGTGCAATGTTGCAACCAAAATAAACTAAAAAAAAGTCTAAACAGTAGCAGTCTAGTCATCATCAACACCAATATCATCATCACCACCAAGAAGCAGCCCTGTACCCTTGTCCTTCAATAGGGATTGGAGAAGTGCCCGCATCTTATTAATCATCTCTCCTTACTCCCTCACCATCTGTTCTAACGTTTTTACCCTCTTATCTTCTACAAAACCAACATGACGAAGTCAGTTTATTTTTTGTACTTCATTTAAATGAATGAGGGAATAATGGTTTGCAATTGATAGCAAAAGTATTACATCTACCTACAGGAACACCTCTAACATTGATGGATGAGCACTTCGTAGATGACTTCAGTTTGCTGGCAGAGCCACCCATCCCGAAGACCCTCCCTTTCTTGTCAAATCTGCATGCAGCCTGAATGAAGAAACTCTCGTTATCGGAATAAGAGGACACCGGGTCATTCTCAATCTGCAAGTCTCTCTCTTGTGTCAACTGTCGATAGTTCTCCTACAAGCACAAAAATACATCACAAATAAGGCATGTAAAATGAAATAAATATGTTACTATTTGAAACAAATAATAAATCTAATTAATATCTCACCGAGAATTGCTGGGACTTGGTGTTAATCCTGCTCTTGCCACTACCTTCAATCTCTTAGGAATGGGTCCACTTAAAGGTGGTCCAAGGAATCAATTCTGAAGGAACTTCCCCAAACTTTACCTACAAACACAAATAATTGTACGTCAATGCTCACTAAATACTAAAAGCTAAAATAGAAAATAACGTATACTTACAATTTTTCGTCGATGCTCACTAAATGGAATGGAGCCACTAGCATATGATGATCCATCCATTTGGGCCCTATTTAATTTATTTCATTCACTTTGCTTTATAATTTTTTTGTCGATGGCCCATCTTTGAAATAATTGTTCTGTGACCTCAAGTTGAATCCGATTTTTCTTTCCCTTTCCAAGTCTCAATTTATAAAATTTATCAGACAACCACTTGCTTTCCTTGAAGTTATAAGCTTTTTTTAAATTTTCTAGATGATCAGGCAACCAGCTAAACTTTTCCTAAAAGTCAATAATAAGCAATTAGTGCTCTAAAGTATACAAGTAGTTAACCATTTTGAATTTTGATGAGAATAAATTAATAACCATAAATCACATAACTTACCAAGAACTCATTGAACTAAACGTCCTGATATTCCTAAGGAATCTTTGTCCAACTGGCCTAAGGCTGATCAAAATTATGGAACATTTGATCCCCTATGAAATTCGTCACCGACTTATAAGGATGAAACCTGAAAACAAAGAAAATGTTGTAAATATTAGTATACAAACTAAAGGTAAAAAATCATAACATTACAAGTAACTTTACATGACTTACTTGATGTTGCCGACAGGAGGGACCCTCAGCTTCCCTGTTGCAAGATCAACTGTTCCCCAAACTAGTGCATCAGAGATTAGCTTCCCCGACCTGGCTCCGAGGCGAGGGAGTATGCTGAAGGAAGAAGTATTGAAAATGTTAGAACATAAATGCTTAAAGAGAACAAAATATATGTAAATCAGTCAAAAATTGTAAACTCAACCTGCTATGCGCCTCACTATGGATAAGTTAGAGTGACAAGCACACTTGTACCGTCCATAACAAAGTTGATAGTAGATGGTGAAGATGAAAAATAAAGTGGCAGCAACTCTGGGGAAGAGCTAAGCCCTCTACCTACAAAGGGGGTAGATGATGTCACCCTACCCCCTCTGATAAGACGAGGTCAGACGTACCACTACTACGTCCACTACCTGAACGCCCTCTTGGATGCTCCATCTTTGAACACTTATAAAATTATGTCAAAATAAATATAAATATAAGAAATTTACTTAATATGACACAAATGAAGTAACGGAGTATCTATATAACAGATCATCATAAACAAAAAAACTAACTCAAATCAACCGAACAATTCTTGTTCTTCGACCTCTGCCTGCACACCTTCCTCCAGCGTCTCATAGTCATTGAATTCAAATTTAGTATTGGAGTAAATCTCTTGTGCCTCATCGTCTAATTCCTCATTGTCAATATGGATAGGAATCAACTCTTACACTGTAGTGGAATCAAAGAGATTGCTTGGTAGATCGACCTCGACAATACTTATGGCAAGTACATGTTCCACATCAGCTTGGAACATTTTAGTCATATCGTCAATTGTTTCTGACTCTTTTGTTTTAGGTATAATATTTCGTGCTTTGGTTTTGATAACTCCCATCCACCCTTGGCGGGATGTGGGGTATGATGTATAATAAACTTGTTCCACCTATTGAGCAAGAATGAATAGGTTATAACTATCTGTATATCTATTTGACCAGTGGATCTCAACATTTCCATATTTGTCCACTTTTGTCCCACTCGGAGTGTTATCAAACCACTCACATTTAAATAGAGTCACCAACTTGTCCCACTTGTAATCCAGCTGAATTATGTCAATTAACTTCCCGTAATAGTCGCCCTCGACCCCATCAACTTAGCCACCTCGACAACATACATCGTAATTGCAACTTTCTGTATTTTCGTTCGCTTCAACAGTTGCAAACTGATATCCATTGATTACATATTTTTTGATTCAGGTAACAACTATTGCAGATTCGTAAGATAAACTCCACGCAACATCCTAGGGAACTAATTTGTTTTGCACAAAGTAGGATCGTAACCAATTAGGAAACTCAACGTTCATGAATTGATCAACTTCGGAATCTGACATCAAAAGATTTGTTGATCGGGCCCAATGAGCGAAATAACTTTAACAAAAAAATGAAATTAATACTTTAATACTTATCGTAATAGTTACAAAAGAGGAAATCTAACATTAAGTATGGGGCAGTCTCTTCACAGTTGTTTAGAATGTAACACTCCGCTACTTTCTTATCGCTTCCTTCCAGAGTTGACGTACAATGTTTTTGCACAACTCGACCAGGATAATTAAATATTGATATCTTACCACTCAGTTCACCGCCATCATTGTTGCAAGGTACCCCTCTCCATCTTGATATAACTTCAGGGGGATAATAGTACGAGGCAAATTTAGTAGCCTCTTAGACTTGAAATGCTTCAGCGATAGATCCTTCAATGTACCTTTTATTTTTGATCTTGTATTTAGGTGTGTGTAAAAACCTACAATGGACAATTAGAGGGTATTTATAACCTATGGCACAATGTGCTCAATTAATCACAGACAGAAGAAATATATATTACCTTTTAAATGGATACATCCACCTATATTGTTGTGAACCTTCTACCCTTACTTCGTACACCAAGTGAATGGGAAAATGTTGTATTAAGTCAAAAAAGCTAGGAAGAAACATCATTTCTGACTTGCATAGCAATATTGGCATGCTCGCCTCCAACTGCCATAACTTATCAACGTTAAGCTCAGAAGCACAAATTGTTCTAAAGAACAAGGAAAATTCTTTCAAAAATACTTCATATATGTTTCAGTAGTGCTTTGAAGGCCCACGACAACAATCTTTGAAAGAAAACATGACAATCATGACTCTTCATCTAGCGTAATTTTGCCTCATTCATGTCGACATATCTCAAGAAGTTTGATGCATAATCTTCGGTAGTTTCACACCTTTAACCCATCACAACAATTGTAAATTCTACTCTTTATTCAATGTGTATCGCGCTTTAGGTTTGGAAGTCTGGCTTGTGGCATTCTCTACCAAATGCAAAGTAGGCCTTCTGCAAATTTGTTTTGTGTCACGTCTTGCATTGACTGTATCCTTCTTCCTACCCTTGGTGTTCATTACGGTGTACATGATATTGTAAAACACATTCCTCTCAATATGCATGACATTGAGGTTGTGTCTTAACAATTGATCTTTCTAATATGGTAGCTCCCAAAAGATGTTGTGTTTGTTCCAATGATGATGAACGTCATATCCCTCAGGTTCATTGGAAGCAACTCCCTCTTTAACACTTTAAATGTGCTTCACCCTCTCCCATATTTCTTGGCCACTTAAACGACGAGGTTTATTTGATTGTTCAACCACATTCCGACTGAAGTCTTTTTTGTTTCTCCTAAGTGGATGATGGAGGGGTAGGAACCGCCGATGCCTATCAAACCAACAGACATTGTGACTATAGTGCAAGCTAAAACCCATGTTTTGTTCAAAACATATCGGACATGCAAGCTTCCCCAACGTTTGCTAGCCACTCAACATCCCATATGTAGGGAAATCATTTATCATCCACATTAAGGTAGCTCGCATGGTGAAATTCTGGCTCAATGATACATCATACGTAAAAACCCCTTTACTCCACAACATCTTCAACTCGTATTTTAAAGGCTTAAGGCACACATCTATCTTCTTTTTTGGGTTGGATGGCCCAGGGATTAACGTATTAAGGAACAAAAACTTTCTTCTAATGCAAGTGGAAGGAAGGAGGTTGTACGAAGTCAAAATCACAGGCTAATAGGAATAATTTATGCCCATGTGGCTGAAAGGAGCGAATCCATCTGAACATAAATGAAGACAGACATTACGATGATCAACTACAAAGGAAGGATTCGCCTCATCAAATTTTAGCCAAGCTTCAGCATCAGATAGATGCATGACAAATTTTTCATCCCTGTGATGCTCCCAGTGCCATCTCATATGATCAGCTGTTTGTTGTGATGAATACAATCTCTGAAGTCTGGGCCTAAAAGGAAAGTACAACATCTTGCTTAATGCTTGAAAGGTCGTTTTCCTTCCATTCCTCACAACTTTGTACCTATCATGTTCACAGAATTTACAAGTAGTCTGCTTAGCATCATCCTTGTAATAGAGCATACATCCTCTAGGACAACAATGGATTTTTTCACATCTAAGACCAAACTTTTTCACCTTTATCTTTGCTTGGTAAAAATCTTTCAGTAAATTATTGTCATTGGGAACAACCTTACTTATGATCTGCATCATTTCATTGTAATTCTTCTCACTCATATGGTGATCAGTCTTTAAGGTTAATGTTGCTAAGGTAGCTGATATCGATGAATATTCACTATTTTCAATGTGTTCGCAACCTTCCCATAAATGACGTTGTGCATCTTGAAGCATTTTATAAAGCCTATCGACTTCCAGATTAGGATCCTCTCCCACGTATGATGGTTGATTATGTGTACCAGCCTCCTCTTCTATGTATGAAGGTTCAACATGAGTAACGAGATGAAAATATTGGCTGATCGATGGTCTCGCGGCATCTATAACCAACTATTGATATTGATTAAGGTTGTATCACTGAGTACTATCTCCGTAATAATCACTCAGTGTCTGTCGGACTTCCCCATGAAATTCCCAACATTCATACTTCATCACTAATCATTTTCTACACAAATGGATTCTGATCGTGCTCGCGTCTTAAAATTGCAAACACCTATATTTCACACACGGATAACTGATCGAGGTACTTGAACTAGTTGTGTGCGCCAAAAAAAATTGGATGAATTCTTCCAAACCCTCTAAGAATACTCTAGTAAGTTAGAAGATTGTACATTCAATTCCTATCCCGATCGCCTTCCATACTTCGCAAACCCAACCCTACACAAAGACTTTTGGAATATAATACAATAATACTAACTAATTCAGCTACTAACCTAAGTGGCAAATACAATTGACCGCTTATACCAACCAATTGCCACTTAATCAAGAAAATGGCAAACAATGACATGCAGTGAACAAAGAACAGATCCTAGCAAGCAACCAGAGAATGAGGATAGTACACTAAAAGATAGGGGCATGCATGTTGATGGGGCATAAAAGGAATAATAAAGTATAGGTGAAAATAGGGACACATAACAAATTTTTTTGGAAAACATACATACTATCATTCCATCACAATGCAAACACACAATTACATCAGGGTTGTAGTTTATTACCTCAATTCTAGCAACCAATTGCAAAGAAAAAAAAACAAGGGTTGAACAATGCAGAAGAGAACAATCCACACAAAATGCAACTGTAGCAAATGAGCAAAATAGAATATAATCAAGTCTCAACAAATCTTAATTAACCAAGTAGTAAGGGAGGTGTCAATATTTTCCATTAATCTATTAAATCATTAAGCCTTTACTTTTAAGTTGTCATTTCTTTTGCAAATTTTTTCACCTTTTTATACTTAATTAATTAATGTTAGTGGGATTAAAAGGAGGATATGCAATGTCTCTTAATTAATAAAAACTACTATTATTATCTTGAATTAATTAATTAACTACACAGTTAATTTGTACTATATACTTAGTGGTAATTTATAATCTTCTAATTAAATTATATGCACAAATATTTCTACTATAAGAATCCAAATAACTCAGGCCAAAGCAATCACAATAACTATATCTACAATTTATCATATCAACAACAGTTTCACAAATATTTAAGAACTCAAGATCAAATAACTCAAGACTTGCAAATTAAATGAAATATTAACTCTTAGTTCTCTTCATAATTAATTTTTTTCCTCTTAATTGTGTTAAACTTGCAAATTATATGCACAAATATTTCCACTATAATTATAAAGTGATAGATAACAGAAGCATTAAATTTTTATCCATTAAATGATTTATTTTTATATATATATTAAAACTAAGCTGATAATTTGAGACTTAATACCACTCTTACTAATGATTTGAGGTTTAAGTTAATTAGGATCTAGCAATGAAATCATTAAATTGTTCCATTAGTAGATTAAAAACAAAACATCTGAAAAAATATATGGACTAAATAATTTTTTATTGTTGTTAAAATTATAAATCTAGTAACAATATACACAAAATGTTATTCTAATATAATTCTTAAATATATTATTTATGTATATTTGGTTTATGTTTTCTAAATTACAAGTATTTAGATTCATTAAAAATATTAAGTTAAAACACGAATATACCAATTAACTTATACTGCATAATATAATTTTATTGTATAAGTTATTTATATATTTTTCAAAAAATTATAAATGTATGAATTTCTTATAGTTATAATATATCCAATATTACTCATTAATTTATATTTAAATAAGGTGGAACAATTTTTTTTAAGTATCTTTCGCTGGTAAAATTTTTCATTCCATTGAAATGGAAGCCTAGTATAACTATAAGAATCTGAATAACTTAGGCCAAAGCAATCACAAGAACTATGTCTACAATTAATCCTATCAACAACAATTTTACAAAGATCTAAGAACTCAAGATCTAATAACTCAAAAAAAAAAAAAATCTTACACGTTGAAGAACGGCTTGAGGCAGACAAAGAAGAGAAAGGACGATGGAGTATGGCTTAGAGCGGAGGAAGACGAGGTTGAACGGCGGCAATGGGCTCGCAGCGGTAGTCGGACGATAGACAGGTGTGGAGAGGAGAGAAATGCCAGAGAGCTATTGTGAATGAAGGAGAAAGGAAGGGGGGATTTTTAATTGAAGTTTGCAATAGAACTCTAAGTTCCACCGCAAACTTCAATGATTTTGCGACGGAACAAGAAGTTCTGTCGCAAAACGGCGGCCCATACACTACCTTTTTGCTATGTAACTCTATGTTCCATTGCAAAAAGATCTAGTTTGCGACGGAAGATCCTCTTCTATCATAAATTGTCGACGGGCACCAACTTTTTGCAACGGAAGAGGAGCTTCTGTTGCAAAATTACCAACAATTTGCAACGGAAGATCTTGTTTCATGGCAAACTTAAGTTTTTTGAGATGGATGGAGCATGTCCGTCACACCTTGTACAAATAATGTTCAAATAATTTTATAAATGGAAAACATCTACTGATAGGATTCATTTTGAACTTCTGTCAATATTATTGATGAATCTATTTTTTTTTTTTTTTAAAAAAAAAGATAGTTACACCTTGTTCAAATAATGTGAAAGCAAACATATCAACCTACTCTTTCCCAAGATCATTACAGCATATCCAAGAAAAATTGATGACATTCTCATTTTTTTTTTAATTATGATTGAAAGAATAAGTAACACCTAATTTTGGCTTTTCAATCAATGAAAAATTCAAAATATGATTGAATTTCTCTATTTAGATTGATACACTTAAATTTTCAGTCAATTACAATTACTCCGCCATAGAGGAACTTTAAATTGCTCTTTTTGGTAATTTTTGTTAAAACTTTTAGTACATCCGATGTTTTTTTTTAATCGTCTGGTAAGATAGTGTCAATGTTAATTTGTTTTGTTGGATTTAGAGTGGCATTGCGACCTCCCTGTTATAGAACTTTCATACCGCTTCGTTATTAGTTCAATGGGCAACACTAATTTTCTTTCATATGAACTAAATTTACATTTTTTTTTGGAGGAAAAACAATTTTAATAAACAAAAATTCATATAGTATTATTTAAGCACTTATTGATGTGATATTAATAGAAAATCAATTCACATGTCCGTTAATTTACTATTTATTGAAGTAATATTCTTTGAAGCATAAAAATAAGCATAATTCAGTCATGTTAACATGTTTTAATAATACAAATTCACAATGACCAAACATTTGAAATTCTATTGGAGTAAGCATAATTCAGTCATGTTAACATGTTTTAATAATACAAATTCACAATGACCAAAAATTTGAAATTCTATTGGAGTATTATTAATAATAAAAATCACACATTACAAGATTGAATTAGAGAATTTGACCTAATGAAAATAAGTAAATTGACCTACGTTTCCCCCCCCCTTTTTTTAATATACAAAAATGAGATGCTTTGTTAGGTTATGTGATTAAGAAAAATTAAATATTCAGTGTATAGGACACTAAAGAGAGATTTCAGTAAACTCCCACTGAAGATATATTATATTTGAAATAAAGACTAACAAATACTGAAATTACATTGCATCATTAAAAGACCAAATTCAAATCACATTTTGATGGTAAATGACCAAAGTAGATCATGCAAAAAGAAAAAAGAAGATAAATGATCAAAATGCCTTTCATTCATATGGGCACTTGTTATTTTATTATTATAAGTTGTAAAAATGTATATGTGAACTCATAAAAATTTATTAATTTTTGTATCAATTGTTATAATATAAATTACGACTTGTAAGTTTTTATATGGACACTTATTATTTTGCTATGATTATGTATTAAATTGCTTATATGTGCTTGTAAGTTCACCAGAGAACACTTGTAAATTTTTGTATTAGTTGCCATAATATAAATTATGACTTGTAAATTTGTATATGAACACTTACTATTTTGTTATTGTTAATTGTTAAAAATGCATATATATATATACTTATAAATTTAGTTATTAAAAAAACATGAAAGAAGGATTCCATTATTGTAACTTTTTCATATAGTGCGCATATGTGCACTTGGCGAAAGATTGAACCGAATGAGAAATTTGACCCCAAAAAAAAAAAAAAAAAGAATGAGAAAACAAAGCGTTAAATGAAACATGAGGGTTCCATCGTTGTAACTTTTTCATATATTTTATTACTCTTCATTGATTATAGTGTGGACCTAAACTTGATCCTGTACTTTTCCTTTTATCCTCTTCTAACCAATTCATATTTTCTTTTCGTGTTCACCAAAATTATTTAATACCACGCAACTCGGAAGACCCAATTCAATTAACTCCATTGGAGAAATCAATTTGGAACATTAAAACAATAATGAACCAACTCTCTATAATTTCAGTTAGTCAGAAGCAACAAAAATCCATTGACGATCAGTCAAAAATTAATAATATGTTATTTTTATTCTTTTATATAATAATTATATATATAAGATAAAAAAAAATTGTGGATTGGTTTGTTCCACCGGTGAACTTAGAAATTAAACTTAAAGTTTGTTTGAAGCTTTAGAATTTTATATCTTGAAACCATTAAAAAGTGGTCAGAACCAATAAATCAATTACAAATTGATAAAAAAAAGTTTTGAGATAAGTATCATTTTTGTCCCAGAAATTTTGGCTAAGGAGAATTTGGTATCCAAAAGTTTTTTGTTTGAGCAATTTTGACTTAAAAGTTAAGAAAACGTAACAATCTTACTCTTCCGTTAATCTTGACCATTAAATTTGTACTACATTTTATAAACTTTTGTGGTAAAATTGCTCCTTAAAAAAACTTACGGATACCCACTGCTCCTCAACGAAAACTTTTAGGACAAATTGTTACGTTTTTCAACTTTCGGGACAAAATTACTCAAAATAAATTTATGAGTGTCCAATGCTTCTCAGCCAAAACTTTCCTAAGGGGAATGATACTTATCCCAAAAAATTAATTAAGATTACTAATAAGTAAAAACTGACAAAACACTTTTTTGAAAAAATTGATACAATTTTTTTAAATATAAGAAATTTTAAAAATCAACTTATATATGATTTGCTCCGTTAAAATTTCATTACAATATATATAACCAATAAGTTTTAAATCAAAGACTCCAAAAGTTCAATTATCAATATGAGTTGAAATTAAACATTATTCCGTCAGTTTCTATCTATATGTTTATAGATTTATTATATAAATTAAGAAATACATAATTTGTTTTGTTCAACCATTAACAAATACATAATAAGTGATCACAATTTTGAACTTCTAAAGTTAATGAAGATAATAATAGATTAGAATGGATTGGCGCGTGCTAGGTACTCTAATTTGTTAAACAAAGTGGTTGGAGCAAACTGAGTTAGGAAGTCTCTAATTGGGTGAAGAATAACTATAGTCTCAGATAAATATATAGGATTGGAAAAATAGTCATTAAAATATAAATTAAATAGAAAAATTATTATCTTTGAAAGTATTTCCTCTGTTTTGGACTTTATTTTCAAACAATTGTCACTTTAGATTTTCAATAAAGCATCAATTATTCACTTAACAATTTTATCCTTCAATCATTAAAGTAGGTGAAATATTAAGATCTAAAATACCAAATTTAGTTCCATTGATATCAAACACTTTTTTAGTCTTCGTTTAAATAAGAGAGTGTGAATTCAACCCGTATAGGTTTATTTTTATAAAATATTAGAAGTATTGCATTTGTTAAAATTTAAATTATTTAATAATTGTCTTTCAAGATGCATGGTTCCAAATATAGCAACTATGTTTGAAAATGGAGGTAGTAATAGTATTAACACTTAAAAAATGGGAGTGAGGAAGTATTGAATTATTAATTATTAAATCCTAATTAAAGCTGTTCAAATAATATATGAAAGCCAACTTACCATCTTATTCCACACCCCAACCACAAGATCTTTACAGCATATCCAAGAAAAAATTGACAACATTCTAATTATTTATTGTGATTGAAAGATGAAGTAAACACCTAATTTTGGGTTTTCAATCAATGAAGGAGTCAAAACATGTTTAATAAATTTTACTATTAAGGTGATCATGAGGTTAATTTGGCAGTCAACTAGAATGACTCCATCAAAAAGGAACTTTTAGTTGCATAATGAAATTACCGTCTTTTTTTAACAGTGGTAAGAAAATAAAGTCAAGGCCAATTTGCTCCCAATATTTGAAATGAATTTACTTTTTTGATTTAGAAACAATGTATTCCATAAAATTAAAATTATTCACTCATTATTTATTGATATGATATGAGTAATAAAATTAACTCATATATCATCATTAATTTACTATTCATTCATGCACCTGTTTCTTCAAATATTTTGTGTTCAGCACACTATATTAAGTTTGGTGTACAATTTGTGAAGTCTCACCAGCATAAAAAAAATAATTTTTTTTAAATTTAAATATTATTTTCCTGGTGACAAATTAATATTTTGAAAATACTAGTTCAAATTTTATTTATTCAATTACAACACATACTTAAGCTACTATATTTTAAAAAATTTGGCTTTTAGGACTGGAGGCTCGCTATATGGAAACCTGGCTACCCCGAGTAAGTAAATATATTTATAAATTTTAATATAAAGATAATGACCAATTATGTAGTTCCTAATCAATTTTATCACTTTTACAACTCTATTTCATTTAAAAGAACACAATAATATGGAACTTAGCTTTAATTTTTTTCTTAAAAAAAACGAAAAGAATGGAATTTATCAGTTAAACAATCCCACATATTATCTTCTTTCTCGAGAATTCACCACATAAATTTCTCTAAATTGAAAATATTTTCTCTGGTCTACAATGTAGGAATTAAATAACTAATTTATAGATATTACAAAAATTAAATTATTTAATTACTTGTAACAAATATATATTAGTTCCCCTAAAATCCCATTTAATTCTTTTACTCTCCCAGCCACTAATAGAAAACTTCCTTTAAGATATGCAATCAGTAGAGATAGTTTGAGGAAAAAAAAAAAAGATATATTAATTAATTACTTGTAACAAATATATATTAGTTCTCCTAAAATCCCATTTAATTATTTTACTCTTGTAACATCCCACCTTAAAAATAGCGGAATTTTTTTTAAAAAAAAAAACGTTGATCAGAGTAGAGCAATTTCACAAAACGAGTAACTGAACCTTTATATTACATAATCACAGTGTAAGTGTACTTATACAGTTATCTACTATCCAAAAGGAAACAACACCTAACTAGGCATATAAATTACAACGATAACATTCCTTCTGCCATCCTACGCCAGTCGCTCGCCCCTATCTTCAACCCCTTGGTTCACCCGAACTTGAAGCTACAGCTGAGATCCAATTACCATTTGGATATCAGGTAACGATTGACCTTATGCTCAAATAAACAGTATATGGACAACAGTTATTCACAACTCATAACAGCAGTAAATCAATACATAAGCACACAGCAGATGCATGATCACAACATTAACAGAACATAAGCACAAAGCAGTATGTAAAGTCCCACAACATGTCTGCACATAACCAGTGCCACGACGGCCCATTGTATCATCAGCGCTAGGAAAACCCAACGGCGTTATCAAGACTATAACCCGTATAAAGCTGTATGTATAACTGACAACCCTAGACAGAGCCTCAGTATATAAACATGTCTATCACATATACGTATATGAGCAGCATAAGTGTTAAGGTTACAATACGCGTTCGTACCTTCGTTGATGATTCTTGGCACGTTTGTCGAATTATGGTATGTTTGACAGCGGGACGACGACAGTATGACAGCGGTGACAGCGAAAACAGTGGTTTGTAATTTCGGATATCCTAGAAGGATAATATCACCGATATGAATATTTAAGATCATAACAGGCATTTTGGTACAAATTACCATTTTGCCCCTAGTTTGATTACTTGGTGGAATTTTGCCAGAGCTTCGCTATTTTGACTTTAAACTCTCAAAATTTTGCTATAACTTTTCCTCTAACCTATTTCTGAGATAAATATCATATTTACTCCTAAACATGATATCTAAGCTAACTTGAAAAATTAGAGACTACTCTAGAAATTCTATTATAACTACTGAAACTAAAAATTAAGGACTGAGAAACTTACTCAAAGCTTTGCTATGAACTTCTTACTCCTCTTCTAGAGCTTCTCTCTCTAACTTCTCTCTAGGATTGTGAGTGAATTGTTGAAGAATGAAGAGAAATGAAAGGCTATTTATAGAAAAACCCAATGACATTTTCATAATTTCATTTAACTTTGTCTGATCGAATTCTGACCGTTGGATCGCATTTTGTTGAGGTGGTTTGATCTTGGCCCTACACCTCTTGGCCGACCTCCCCCCCCCCCCCCAACAAGAAGACAAAATTGATGACCTCATCATGCTTGTGTCATCTTGCTTTATCAGATGAAATTCCTGGTTCGGTGTTCTGATCGTGAAATTTTGTAAAATCTTAAAATTCCGGGAACAACACTCTGAAGGTCTTTTCTTCCTCTTCAAGAATACTGGATTTTCCTATCCTTATACTCTCATTAAGGACATTCTGTTACCTGCCGAAAATCCTCGGTAATCGCTATCAGGTACAGAAATAACGTTGGCCGGCGCCAAATTCAGGATAAAAATCCATTGATCAATAATATACTCTGGTTTTCCTCAACTTATCCCTGGATTCTAGTTTATGAATTATTTTCTATCGGTTCTCATTTCTATTATTTGTTCTAATTCTTCAAAATATCCTCTTAGCATGATCTCCAAAACACTCCGTTGGTTACCGAAATGACTTCGGAGACAGCCTACTCCGAGATAAAAATTCACTTGTTTATAATATACTCTGACCCTAGTAACCTAGTTCACAGTTTCCTAGGTAGGATTTTATTTCTATCCGTGGTCACTTATCCTGTTCACTTTTGAATAATATAATATTATTTAATTACCACATGTCTTAATCTTATAATATTATTATATAACAAATATCTAATTCCATCCTTATCTCCCCCTAATTTTCGGCCCACACATATAATTATATATATATATATATATATATATATATATATATATATATATATCCCATTTACCATAATATCCTATTTATCTTGCATTTATTTTTCCCAAATTTTCCTATTGGTCCAATAATAATTACATAGATTTAGGCTTTTATAATTTCTTGAATAATCCTAAGCCTTTGATCTTGGTTTTTCAAGATTACATCCTAACCTTTATTATTTATTTAATTAGGCCAAAAATTTCGGCCCTTAATATTACTTATTTATATTTATTTTATTTTTCACATTTCTTAAATTCCCAAAAATTACTTAATTAATCCCTTACTAATTTTTAATAATTTTCTTAATTAAAATTATTCATTTTCTCACAACAATTTTATTGACATTAATAATTTGAACTCCATGCAAAATATCAAAAATCATAGAGTCAATTTTAGTCTCAGAATACTTTTTAATTTTCCTTCTTTTTATTTCCATAAGAAATAATTTATTAAATTGTCTAAATTAAGAATAATATGTTTTCTAAATTTTTAATAATTATTCCATGCCTTTTAGAATTTTTCCTAATTCTTCTTAGGATGCTTTATGGCCTTAAGACGTATTTTTCACATTTCCGATATTAAACTTCCTTTAATTTTCTTAATGTTTTCCTTTGAACATATACTAATCACATAATATGTTGAGACCAAAATCTTCATAAATGGACATTTTCATTATTGTGACATAATATTCCAGATAATAGTTATCCGGGTATTACAACTCTCCCACTAATAAAAAACTTCTTTTAATATATGCATTCAGTAGAGATAGTTTGAGAAAACATTATAAATTTGGAAAGCAAAGTTAATTGAAATATTATATTTAAAACCAAATTAAATTCTACATTTAGAATTGGAAGAAGTATATTGTAACACTCACATTTGTATTTACAGTGATAGGATCATATATGCTGTTTCAATCAGGGGATTCAATTGCTGTTACACTTATGGCAGAAGGAGGAGCAGACAAAAACCTGACTGATTAGAATGTATGATCAAAGTTAATATAACATAGACGCAAAAGTCAGATTGCTTCACAATGACTCTGCTATTTTTGCGGCTTCAAATTATGTGAACCTGACCCTAATTTTTGTTTTTCAACTTGCAGAAAGAGATTTGCAGATTTGCTGCATTATATGTTCGTTGGGTTTGATTCTTGTGTGTGGTGATGAGTTATGTCGACTTTGTACTTGCCACCACCTTTCATTCTCAAGTCTTCCACCTCATCATAGCTGAAATATTAATATTAGTAACTCATGAAAGGATGTCGAAGAGAAAATGATAGAAAATCGTATGAAGTGATTGGAACATGTACAAGTAAAGTATATGAGACACTTTAATGAGAGTAAATCAAACAATATAAAGTTGTTTGAAAATATGTAAAAAAGAATGCATGAAAATATTCAATGGAAGTATCCAATGAAAAAATGATAAAAAATTGTTTAAAGTGGTTCGAATATGTGTAAAAAAGATTGTTCAAGACAGGATTTAGGGTGTTTGTTGCCCCATGTTTGCCACCCCCTGATTTCCCCCAAATTTTTAAATGTTTTTTTCTTGTTTCTTTAATCATTAAAATCGTATCATTTCTTTTTAATCTAAAGATGTAATCTTTGAAAAATAAAAAAGAAAAATTGAAAAATACACCAATTTTTGCTCATAAGATATTCAAAATAGCACTCATTTTATATACAATCTAGTGATAAAAAAAAAAAAACATTTGGGAAGTTGGAGAAAATTAAGGGGCATCATAGAGGGCAATAAAGATGGGGGCAACAAACACGCCAAATCATTTGAAAAGTTTGGGAGAGTAGCATATCAAATAATATAAAGTCATTTGAAAATATATAAAAAAAGACTGAAAAGAATATTTAATAAAATCATCGAATGAGACTCTATTTTGTAATTGATATAGTACAATGTGAAATTTTTGGACCCTGTGAAAGAAGACTTCTTGTTATTGTTGACGGGTGGAATGAATATGGAAAGAATGTTAAGTTGTGTGTAGAGGTTCATTTTAGTTGTCCATTTGTAATTTAAAAGAATCAAGTGAGTGATGTGATTTTTGGTTTATGGAGATTGGTGTGGTAAAAAAAGGAAACTCTCGAGCTTACATTTTTTTTTTAATTTTTAATTTTAATCTGCAAGACTTGATTATATTCAATGTCTTGGAGAACAGGTATGGAATTCTTTATTGGCCAACCAAATGTAAACAATTAAACAATGTTAATTAGGATAGAATCATATAAATGATTTATATTTTTCAAAATTATTTAATTTTCTCCAAATTTTATGAAGAAATAAATATCTTTTCCATGCACAAAATAGATGATAACTCAATAAATTTTGAAAAATTGTATTATGTTTTAATAATCAAAATGTGTTAAAAATTACAAGAAACCTAATTAAATATGTGAGAATTATTTCAAAAAATAAAGTAAATTGCACAAAAACTAAAAAAAGTTATGTTGTTGTGCCCATATTTTATATTTGTCATTTAAAATAAAATTTCATGATTTTTATATTTGTTACATCATATTTTTTATAATTTCTTTCCACTTTAAAAGCAAATAAAATGGGGAAAAAAAAACCCTTTTATCAACTAAGAAATGAAATATTTTTTTAAAATTTAATATAAATTAAATGGGCTCTAATTTTTTTTTCCCCAAAAGAAATGGACTCTAATTGAAAATTGGATCAATATGTTGTGAATTCATACCAGGTGGGCACCGCATCTAAATACTCTATCATCAGATCCCTATTATAACAAACCACCTCTGCTTAGTTCCGACTTCTGATTGGATACAAGAAAATGCTTTTATAGTGAAAATTGTTTAATTTTTAAGGGGGAATTAGGAAATTGATAGTAGTTATTTATGTATTTTATTTTTTTTCTCTGTTTATATTTGAAAATATGACTCTAATAACACTTGCATGAAATTTTTGGAACCAGTAAGAACAAATCCTAAAACAGTTGCCAATTCTGATCATTTTAAAATCCAGGTAAAAAAATCTGATCATTTAAATCTTTTAAGATATATATAAAGTTATTAGTTACACAACTTAACATTGGAGAAGCAGCTCCATAAAAGCTTTATAAAAAGAGAGAGACGAACCACAAAAGTCGCAAGTCAAATGCAACTCGCTGACACAAAAGCTTCTTAACATTCACAAAGGAGTAAAACACAAAGTCACAAGACGCTCGGAACGGAGCAAGCTCTGAAATGACCCTTTTGCCCTTCCATCTTCCTCCTCCTCCTCCTCCGTACATCGAGACCCTGCTTCTTCCGCTTTGACTCTCCCCGTCTGATTCATCCTCCTTCAGTCCTCCTCCTCACTCTCTCATCAGTGTCGACCAACAATGGAGGCTACTAGCCACTCGGAATCGCAGCTCCAGCTTTTGGATTCCGATGATGTAGCATTTAACGATCTGAATCAGCTCGGCTTGCGGCAGAATTCGGACGTCGGAGTATCTGCCTCTGGAAGTGGAGGTGCCAGGTACAAGCTGATGTCGCCAGCGAAGCTTCCGATCTCGAGGTCGCCCTGTATTACGATACCTCCCGGGCTGAGTCCGACGTCGTTTCTGGAGTCCCCGGTCCTCCTGTCCAACATGAAGGTTAGCTTGTTTTGAGGTTTTTTTTCATTGGATTTTGGTTTTTTCCCCTTTGTCTGAAAATGTAGTTGGTGAAATTGAGAGTTGGGGGGGAGGGGGGGGGGGGGGGTCGGGTCAGTTTTGGTGAAAAAATTAGGGAAAATGATTCACTGGCGAAAATTCCACCTGGTGGGTGGGGTTGAAATTTTGTTATTTTCACCTTACTTTCCTGCGGACACTCAGCGACCAAACATATCGTATCTGAGTCTATTCATCTGTGAGCAATAATTGTTCTACCTGAAGCTTTTGTTGTGAGGTGTCATGCGTTGACAGGAATAAATTAAATGACATGACTTAAACGTTGCTAGGTAAAGATGCTCTTTTGACATAAATTAGGCTTCTTTCATCTCGTGGCAATAGTGTTAGAGAGTTGGATTTTTTATGTTTGATCTCTCCCTCTGTGGATTTTATTTATTTGTGCTTTTGTTGGGACTGCTAGATTCGGATGCTTGCTCTTAATGAATTATGTATAGGCTGCTTTATTCTCAATAGGGTGTTCCGTGGGAATATGGCTCTCTGTTATGATCACTCAGTATTCTTTTTTTAATCGAAGTGCTGTTTTTTCACATTATGAATCTTCCTTTCTGTTGGTGCTTGCTCTTTTTGTTTTGACGGTGTTCTAGGATGTGCTGAAAAACTTTTTCCTATGTGGAACAAACGAATAAATGACTAGTGGACTGATTTATGTTATGGGTGTTATTGGAATAATATACGGAATGTCAGAAAGATTTTTTTGAAGATTTTTTGTGGGAGGACAGGATTATCTAGATATTAACAATCTGGATGCTTCTAAGAGATGCAAAAATTCACACAAGATTCATGTAGGAATAGCTTTTCTTAATTTCGTTTATATAACTTCAACAGATGATCAGGTATTGGTCTATCTTTCGTTGTATGCACACAAAATCAACTGTGAATTATGATCAGAGCAAGAAAGTGGAGAAAATGACTTAGTCTTGGTTATAGTTGATTATTTTGAGTGGCTGGATGCTAAATCTGCTCGGAAGTTCATTTATCTCAGACAACTGTATGTGTGATCTCCTGTTATTTCTGATACTTATGATTGGAGATATATGTACACCAGAAGTCAGCATGGTATCCCTAAATTGAGGTTCTTGTTTGTATCTTGGGCAAATTGATTGCAGTCAGGAAGGGACCTTAGGCTTTGTAGGAATTTAGAACTATGTACCTTTTCATTCTAAATTTTTTCTCCGTGTGTTGTGTGTGTGTGTGTTCATTTAATTCAGCAGTTACTTCACATTAAGGTTTATTTTTCATATAGGCTTTTTCTTTCCTTGTTTTGCAGGTGGAGCCCTCGCCAACAACAGGGTCCCTCACTAAGCCTCAAGCAGTGTTTAGTTCTGTTGCTTCCGCAGCATTTCCTGTGACAACTGTATCCTCAAATACCAATACTGTTGATGACAGAAAATCTGACTTCTTTGAGTTTAAACCATGCAGTACCACAAGTATGGTAATGAAATATTGCTTTTGAGTTACTATTGTGATGAATCTTTTGAATTGGGTAGTCGTGTAAACCTGGCTATGATATTTCTGCCTTCTACTTTTTCGATTGCGCCTTAACAGGAAGGAATGATTAATCCCAGATTATTTTTGTCCAACAATTTTTCATAAAAGACTGAATCAAATGTTTCCTTGTTAGGCATAATTGTAAATAAACAAGAAATTGGTTGCCATATATAATGTTCTGATTTCAACATTATTATTAAAAATTCTTGTTGCATTTTCCTAATCTAGTCCTGTTCCCTTATTTAAAGGTTCCTGCTGATTTTACCAACCATGTGATAAGTGAACAATCCAGGCAAATAGATGGTCCAGGGCTTGTTCAATCATATGGCTCATCAACATTAGTTAAGACTGAGACAGCAGTGCCATCAAATAAATTGTGTCTATCATCAACTGTTCAAATGGTTAGTTCAGGTGCTAGTGCTCCTACTGAAGTTGATCCAGATAAACTTAACCAGAAAGGCAATGCTGCCCCTGGGCTTCAAGCATCTTTAGCTGATGGTAGAGGCAATGGCCTTCCAGTTGCAGCTGAGAGAATATCAGATGATGGATACAATTGGCGAAAATATGGCCAGAAACATGTTAAGGGATGTGAATTTCCGCGCAGCTACTACAAGTGCACACACCCAAACTGTGAAGTAAAAAAGTTATTTGAACGCTCTCATGATGGGCAAATAATAGAGATAATTTATAAGGGAAAACATGATCATCCTAAACCTCAACCAAGTCGCCGATACTCTGCTGGTACTATGATGTCTATACAAGAAGAGATAACTGACAAAGCTTTGTCAGCCAACCAAGATGGTAACACCAACTAGACGTTTCTCATTGATATGCATTTGTTTTTATTTATTAGAAAACAAATAATCTGTCTTTTCTTTTTCTCCCATTTTTTGCTTTGTAGACAAATCATCCAATATGCATGCACTGGTGCCTCACAATATTGCTGAACCCAACAGTAACCCAGATCAATCTCCCATACCTGCGGATAGTCCAGAGGGTGTTGGGTTAGCGTCAAATAGGGTTAATGATGAGGTTGATGATGATGATGATCCCTTCTCAAAGAGAAGGTATGACAATTTTGGTGGGAGGCCAGTGTTCTAGATTTTTTCTGCAACATGTGCTCTTGTGCTGACTTTTAAGTATATTATTGGGCAGCAAAATGGACACTGGAATTGCTGACATTACTCCTATAGTTAAGCCAATCCGGGAGCCACGGGTTGTTGTACAAACACTAAGTGAGGTTGACATATTGGATGATGGTTACCGCTGGCGTAAGTATGGGCAGAAGGTGGTGAGAGGCAATCCTAACCCTAGGTATGTACTAATTATAATGAGAAGGAAGCTTAAGCTTGCCTAATCAAGGCCAATTTAAAATATGCCATCCATCAAATTAATTTGTAATGTTAATTGGAAAACAATTTGTGTCTTGCACTCTTTAAGCTACAATTGAAGTGAGGATCGATATAATATGGTGTCGTTGAATCATTATAAATTATAATCAATTCTCAGTCATTTTGATGTGAGTCTTTCTTTTGTGACATCATTAAATATGAAATTTCAGTAATTGGTTTTGCATATGATTGTTTTGTGAAAGTTAAATGAAGTCACTGTTCTTGTACTCCTTCTGGTCCTTATAAGATTCTTTTCTGTAGTACTTATTATACAGCCCTTTGTGACTTGTTTAAATTTGTTTCCTAATTGCCCTTTACTTTGATATTTCATAACTAACTAAACAACCTCTCAACTAATAAATTGTCCTTGCTTTTATTGACTTCATTGAGAGTAATTCTGGAAATTTAAATGCATTAACTAATTTTAATTTAGTTCCTTAATCTATGTAAAGATGTTAATAAGCCTTTTATGATAAGGACCGGAGGAAGTATTTTATTGACAGATGACTGCATTTAGTATATTTGTGTCTTTCAACATAAAAGCAACTGATAATTTTTTCACCCTTCTAGAACTTTTGGTATGTGCCTTTCTTTTTGTTTGTGTTATTAAGCAAAAAGATGTATTGAGTTCAAGCACCAATTTGTATGAATGTTACAATTAAGAAAACTTGCAGTACTAATTACAGATGATATTTTAATTGTTAGAGATGCTAAATTGTGGGGTGTACTTGTAGGGATTTTCAGTAACGCTTATGGTATACCAATGTGGGGAGTATAGATGATCTTTTTATTAGTAAGGATGCTAAATAGTGGGATGAAATTGTAGTGGTTTGCAGTAGATAATGTGTTTAAGATAACAATGCGGAGAGTATGTTGGGCTCTGATATGATAGTTGTGACTTTTTGATGCAATTCCGCCTCTTGCTACTCATGGGACTTTTATTTTCCTTGCTTTGATCTATCAGATATGATAGTTGTGAAGGTATTAAAGGTTGAATGTTGATATCACAGAGATTGCTGGTATTTACTAATTGCCCATGGTGTTTGCATTAAAATCAGGTGGAATATGGGATCTTAGGGAAGAGAGTTATATCTAGGATAATAGAACTTATGACTAGAGTAATAAAACTCATCGAAGATAAGAATATGAAGTAAAAAAACAGTAACAGCCTTGTCCTGCAAGGTGGGGTTGGCCACATGGATCATATGGTGCCATTGTGCTTTATCAACAATCAAATCTTTGGATAGATTGTTAACCGATAGACTCCATTCAATAACTTCATTGAATGTTCTTTTCGGTCTTCCTCTACCCCTTTTTAGAGGATTGCATACTGTTTGATCAACCCTCCTCACACGATGTATTCAATGGCCTTCTTTGAACATATATGAGCCATCTCAAACAATTTTCTACTGTTTCCTCTTCAATAGATGCCAAAACAGCAATGTTAGCCTGTTAGGTATTGAGAAAAGTGTCAAAACATACACCTTGATTAAAAAGAAGAAATATATGGTTATGAGTGGCATGTGAATGCAGGCTTGCTGAGTTGCAAGGAAACTCAGAAAAGTAGGTGTAAAAAATAGTGACAACTAACTTGATTGAAGTTTAATATAGAATGGACAATATCGAGGACTTCTTTATGTTGTAAAATTGTTTACAGATTCATTTCTTATCCCCAAAAAGTTGTTCTTTCGTTTGGCTACCTTTATGCTGAATTACTTCACTTGTCTGATATCCTGGAACAAAACTAACAGCTACTCAAATATTTATCATTAAACCATTAAAGTCTACTTGAATTTCACTGGCATGGTATAATTATGCCAGACTTCCATATAACAAAACAAAATGAGTCAGGATATTTCCTATTCTTATTTAGGACTTCAAGTTATTTTTATTGTCTTGGTTTTGGATTGTCGTAGATGACCCCAAAATATTACAATTATGGCTTCTTGTTGATGTCATTTCCTCAGTTTCTTGATCACTTATGGGCAAGTAGTTACAAGTTTAGCTATCTCATCTAGTTATCTTGTGCCAGCACCAGTAAAAGAAGAAACTGCAGATTTGATACTTCGTTCAAGATTCATGCATCTCTGTTCTATTTGTTGGATAATTGACTTGGCTGAAAAATTTGTAGACTCTTGAAATGGTTGAAATGATTACACTGTGATTGCTTGTGTGTTTGTGTAAGAGTTTGAAAGCATGGAACGAACATTAAGTTTTTGTATGTGGGCTGTGATGCATGCAGGAGTTATTACAAATGCACAAATGTCGGTTGCCCTGTTAGAAAACACGTGGAGAGGGCATCTCATGATCCCAAAGCAGTAATAACCACCTACGAGGGCAAACACAATCATGACGTGCCTACTGCGAGGAGCACTAGCCATGACACAGCAGGACCATCAGTTGCTGCTGGAGGGCAGATAAGAAATAGACCTGAAGAAAGTGATAATATTAGCCTTGACCTTGGGATGGGCATTAGATCAGCTGCTGAAAATATACCAAACAGACAAGGCCAATTGCTGCTCTCTGAATTTGGTAACAGCCAAACGCACCCTAGCAATTCCAGTATCAAATTTGTTCATAACACCCCTCCTCCAGCATACTTCAGTGTTCTTAACAACAGCTCGAATCTGTATGGTTCTAGAGAAAATCTGAGTGATGCTCCATCTTTGAACCATTCCTTTATCCGTGCCCTCCGAACATGGGAAGAATACTGACTGGTCTGTGAAGTCGATCGCAGTGTTAGCAGGAAGAAACAGAAATAAAATCTGGGTACAAGTTTGTTTCCATCTTTTCGGCTGGTAAATCTCCCAAAAGGTAAAGCATCACATCACATTCTCAATCTGAAACTGCAAATAGTTCTCTTTCATGTTTTAAATTACCATTTGAGACCTGCTCTGTAAGTGGGTGGAGTACAAGTCTCTCTTGGGATTGACTGAAATCTAATTGCTGTTTTCTGTAATAGTTTTAATTGTAATTCTTCTGTACACACATGAAGCTGATATTGAAGTTGCTTCACTGGAATACCTTTTGTAATAGAGCTTGAATGGAACTCTTTATAAGTAACATTTAGCCTTCATACTGAAATCTCATGATGTAATCAAAACGTTGTCGGAGATTGCGTAATTTTTAGAGCAGGAAACTTAAGTCTCATTCATTTGATTAGGGATAAAATGAACTTTGGGTTGGTCCAACATTCTATCTATAATTACAAAACATTTGTGAGATATTCCCCTCCATCAGGGTTTTTGAAATCAATTCTAGACTTAGAGTATTCTATATTTTCTCTTGGATTGTTTATGATTGAACTTGGTATTTCTTAGTTAAAAATCATTTTTTAAGTTGATACTTGAAAGATTATTTCTTATTTCATGTTATGTTTCATTCAGAATAAACATTTAGTTTTGAAAAGGTGATGATGGATGTACGCAATATTGATCCACATGAGATGAACTGAGAATAAAATTTACTCTGGGAAGTCGCCAAAAATGTGCAGGATGTAGCCCATGAAAATTTTATTTGCCACCAAGTTAAACGTGGAAGGATAGAGTTGCATTCAGGATTCCTAAATAAACCAGCTTCTGATAAATCAACAATCACCCATATGCATATGTTAATGAGAGTTAGAGAGTTAGCACATATGGTAAGAGATTCAAGATTAGTCTTTTAGGATGTGGGTTCGATCCACTCTGCCGTCGCTGGGACTCTTTTGGTAGGTGATCTCATAAGTCCCCAGTAAATGCTCATAGAGTCCGGGGCCGTGTCCTGCCCTTAGTGAGGTACTGGTGTCGAACCCCCCCAAAAACTTTTCAGTATCAAAAAAAAAAGTGACCCATATATTTCTTTCCCACCAAAAAAAAGAACTTATAGGCTAAAATTGTGGATCATTCTCATATGTTCAATTCGGGCAAAAAAAAAAAAAAAATCTCATATTTTCAAAACTTACGGCACGTAATAAAAAAGAAGAAAGAATGAATTTGATTTTTTATTATTTCAATGATAATGCACTTAGAAGTGCAAACCTTCACAAGGTCAAACTTCAATTTTACTTCATAATTTATAAATAATAATCTCTACAGTCTTAAATATAAAATAAAATAAAATCTTTTTGAAGAGATTAATGAAGCTAAATAAATTACTTAATTATATTATATATTTTGTATACTTAAATTATATACTACCTCTGATCATAATTATAAGGGTCCGTTTGGATGGTTTTTTTTTCTTTTTTTTTTTAAAAAAGCACCTTTTTAATGTTAAAAAAAATCTTTTTTTAATTAATTTATGTGTTTAGATGATATTTTTTTTTTTAAAAAAAAAGCAAGTGCCATAAAAAAAAAAGTCAAAATACTGCTTTTTTAAAAAGCTCCAATTTGGAGCTTAAAAAAAACACTTTTTTTAAAAGCTTAAACCAAAGGGAGTATCACTTTAGAAGTTAGGCAAGATAATTTAGAGAAAAATAAAAAATAAAGATTTTTTAAAGTAATTTAATTAACTTCTTCAATTTCTCTAAAAAAGTCAACTATGTCTTATATTTAGAATCATATGGAATATTTTTTTTATGAACTTTATAATAAAAAAATATTTGGGTTAAGGGGCTAAAGTGCCATGAACTTTTCCTAACGTGTTGGCACAATATACACTTCGTAGTTGCAAGAATGTTTGTGAAGATTACAAAATGTTGCAAAAATACTAGCTCTGTTTATGCGTATGAAAGCAATTGAGGAAATCTGTAGCCAAGCTCAAATATATTCTTTTTATATATATATATATATATATATATATATATATATATATATATATTTGATTATATTCTTTATAATTTTAAAAAAAATTAGGGGGGGCGGGGGCCACCCCTCGCCCCCCTCTGTGTCTGCCCATGGGTGGGACCCACACCTATCCACATGTCAATTCCTCCTTCTTCCATGGTATGTCAATTCTCTTTCCTCTCACTCACTCTTCCTCTCTCTCATTGCCCTCTCTCACTCTCTCGTTAGACACCAGTGGATTATTGTTTTGGTTCTTACTTTTGGTTGCCTCATATTATTGTTGAATCAGACTCGTATAATGCAATCTCGCGGGTAAAGGAGGGAGACAGACTCGTATAATGCAATCTTGCGGGTAAAGGAGGGAGACATCTCTCTTCATGTAGATAAGTCAATAATCTTAGAAACTAGGAATCTCCCAAGTCTGAGACTAAGACTTCCATTGTCTAAGTCAACGATGTAGTGAACCATTTAGCTCACTAGGCTTTAGAATTAGCACATAGTTTGAAGGTCATATCGCCTTCGAGTGAGGATTTATAAGCTTTAATGTAAGCTGATTGTAATGATCTTAGCATGTATGTTGATTATAGCTGGTTGGTTGGTTACCTTCAAATATGTAATAAAAAAAAAGTAGTTAACTGAAGAGACATTAATTATTCAAAAAGATTAACAAAAAAAGTTAAATCGAATTCAAACTAATGAACTGAGTTTCTTACCTTGTTAACATACTAAAATATCTTCCTTGTTTCTTCTCTCAATCAGCGAATGGAAAAATAGATCAATTAATGTTAACAAGCATGTACGGTGGTTAAAGATAATTATTACCTTCGATATGACATTTTTCCATCTATTTGAAGACATTGATGTGTATTTTTTCTCCCAAGAATTATATATGTCGCCAGATGCACATTTGGGGAAAAAAAATTATGGATATTTTTGCACCTAGACCCTTAAAAATAAGGGAAAATTGCACTTTAGGCATAAGCTAGAGAAAATATGACTTTAAAGTCAAAATCTCTAATTTGTAGGCAAGTCTAATGAGACATTTGAGTGATATAATCCAATTATGTAAAAACTGAAATACTCTCATGGAATTTGAGAAAAAACAGACAAATTCAAAACCCCAATTTTCTTTCTCTCTCCTTGATAGCCCTAATTCTTCATCTATTTTCCTGATACCCATTCTTCGTTGCACCCCCAACCTAGTCTCATCACCATCGCGGTTTGTTGCCGGTCTCTGTTGAGTAAACATTGTCGTTACCTGAGCAAACATCGTGAAAGACTCGCTAACATCCACTCCCACCTGATTTCTCTTCTGCTAGTTTTTTTTTTTTTTTTTTTTGCTCCACATAAAGCTCTAGTGCTCAACTTAGCCAAGTCTTCAACCGAGTATAAGGCACGACTCTTCAACATTTGACTTAGCGTTCAACCTCATTGTCATGTAGCCATGGTGCGACTCCTTTTGAGCTCTTACAACTTAACACATGATTCCCTTTTTGCGAGTCATATTACTTACAATTCCTCCAATGAGTTTAAAACACATCATATAAGTAGATATGTGGTGACATTAGTGGGTATTCTATTGCAAAATTCCTCAGCTGATTTCATATGTTACGATTACATCTATCATTTTTTTCGTTGTACTGTTTTTCTATGCTTACTAGATGACATAACTTGAGAATGTTAAATTTTCTTTTCTTTTTTTTTTTTTGGTCTAATCTATGTTGCCCTAATGTACATGACTGTCTTATTGTCATTTGGTTCATGACTTGACAATATTTTGCCATATCTAGAATTTTCTTTTTCTTGATTCATTCTTGACTTTTCAAAATTATTAAGGTTAAAATGAATGTATCTTTTGCTACATGATTACATTGGCATGTGATGCGTGGATAATGAGCCAAACCTTTCCTATGGAAGAGAACACATGCAGAGTAATTTTTTATATGAGCATTGAAAATCCGAATATTCTTTACAAGTTGTTCATATTGCTTTTTTCTCCCAAAGCAAAGGCCTTATGTGTGACAAGTGTTGTGTTGTAGAGTAAGAAGCTCAGTAAATTTTTTGTAATTGTTTGAAGAGCCTTGTATATTTTTTTTCAAGTAAAGAAGATTGAGAAGGAAAAAAAGTTATCCAAAAAAGGAAGGAGAAAAAAAAATAAAAAATGGACCAAGGGTGTCAAGCTTCTCTGGTTATACCTTGTTTACTAAAGAATTGTACAACAAGGGGAAGGGGAAGGGGAAGGGGAAAGATGATGATGATGATGATGAGTTAAAGTCATTTCAAGAAGTGAATTTAGAAGTCAAAGACGCTTGGAATAAGTTGAGTGATGAGAAGATAGGGGAATGTAGTAAACGGACTAAACAATTAAGAGCCCTAATAAATGGGAAGAAGTATGTTGTTCCCTTCCTCACAAGATGCACACCAAAATAGTTTATGATAGTTTGCAAGAACTTGAAGGAGAGACCGGATAGAATGAAAATTCTTAAGGCAATAGGGTTTGATAAGTTGGTCAATGTTTATTGTCTACAAATAAACCATGACTTACGTGCAGAGTTTATGCAATGTGTTGACCCTCCAACTAGGCAAGTGTCAATTCGAGGGGATACCAATGGAATAGGGCTTGAAGATGTCAAATAATTGATGGGTCTACCTAATGGTGGGAGTAAAAGTTGATGATAAAGATCCTGCTTATAAGGATTTGAGGATTATGCATAAGAGCATCCCTTACCACACAATAAAAGAATGGTTGATGGACAAGAATGATGCAAATGTTGAGTTCCTTTTTGTTTTATTTGTATTGAGGACTCTATTGTCTCCAACTGCAAGTATTTATGTAAATGCAAGTATTTATATAAATGCTATGTTTTGAAGGTGATGACAATAATAAAGGATGCACTTATTGAGTTTGACTGGTGCTCCTTTGTTTTTAAAGAACTATGTGATGCAATTGGGGAATTCAAGAGGGAGTTGATGAAAGGGAATGGAAAAATGGAGAAAGACTGTAGGAGGTCGTTTATACTTCTAAAATGGGATGTCATTATTTGCCATTTAGCTTACCGCAAGTGTATGGTTCACAAGTAATAATATAGTATTGAAAAGATATCATTCCATAAGGACTATGATGAAAGCGAGCTAACTAATGTAACCTTGATCTTAATTAGGTTGAATGGAATCTTTGAAATTGAGTATGTCAAACAAGGATTTTTTTTTTTTTTTTTTTTTTTATAAAATCAACAAAGTAACACAATGCAAATTGGGAAATTGTTTCTGACTTCAAGAGGTTATAGGCTTAGAATTACTTCTTTCCCATTGTATTTCATGTAACTACGCAATTATCCATTTATGTTAGTTAAATGAGTTTATATGCTAGTCAAAGGTTCTAAAATCATGAAACGAGCTCTCTCAATTCAAGATTGATTTTTAATCTTCATTATAAATATTCAATCTCTTATTTATAATTAATGAAAACCATCTTTCTGAGTAAATCCTTCAATAGACTATACTAGATTGTTAGATATATATTTATTCTAATAACAAACCATCCTTTTAATCTCTAAACTTCAAGTCTAACATGATTTTTCTTAAGTTCTACAATCAAAATATCTCTCTCAAGTATTTTCCAATTGAACTACTTTAATCATATGGTGATCAAGCACAAGATTGCATTAAACACAAAGAAAAATCAACATATATACTAATTAACATACCAAATTCTAAGCATAAAAATAGAAACCATATCAGCAAAATGAGAGAAAGAGGGAGAAGAACTAGAAAAGCCCAAGATTTTTTGTCCAAATCTCTTTGAAACTTCAACCCAATCCAAATCTTCAAGGCTCTTCTTCACCAAGCTCTCCTTAGCAAGAACTCAACCTCTTCAAGTAAGAATGGCTAGTTTCGACACCCTCTATAAGCTTTTCCTAGGTTTTTCATATTAACTATTCAAAATGTGCAACTTCATTTTTTTTGGGTAGTTTGCTATCATTTTGCTGTGGTGAAATGGTAGAAAAATTGCATTGGAGGAAAAAAGGTCACTGGTTTTTTCCATGGTTGTTTTGCGGCAAATGGGAATGAAAATGACACTGAATTGGGCATAATGGTCACTAATTTTTGCTATGAATTTTCTATGGCATACTTGCAGCAAGTGCATGTATAATCTCTTTCCTTTTTCATCTGAATCTTCCATTCGTTTCTTTCTTTCCTAAGCTTTTCATGATCTTCTTAAGCTTTCACATCTGGTCATCATCCTCCTACATAAAGAAGGATTTTATGAGCTACTTAACACTCTTTTAAATAGTTAATACTATTCATATTTAGTTAAAAAATTTCTAAAGTTTCAACATTGTTTCACCAAATCACATTTTCCTTTATGTATGTAAATGCACAAACTAATTCCAAAAACCTATGATACTATGGGAAAATGTGTTGCAATATATGAATTTCTAGAGATTATCACACGCCTAAACATAAGCTTTTGCTTGTCCTCAAGCAAACATCACAAATTCTTCCCATGAGCTAACCAAATGCCTATCAAATTTGCAAGACTGTTTATGTCTTCACTCATTGGTCCAAGGATTATACAAAATAGGAAATCAAGAGAATATGCCAAATTGAATGCTTCATAGTTTTAAAGCAAGGCTTTAAAGAACTCATTAAGAAACACAATAACTTTCCAACTCTTATCATAGTCGCATATGATACTTCAATCCATGTACGAATCTTCAACCATATAACCTCACTACCATCTTTTTCCTCCCTCTCTACTTTAAAACTCACCTTACATAGTCCCAAAATTAGAAGGACTTTTTGAGCTTGTCCCCCAAACTTAAAACTAACAATGTCCCTAGTATTAGCTTAAGTGAAGGAAAGAGGTCATTTCTATTCAAAACCGCACAATAAACAAATAGCATAATCCAATCAAGAACAACAATATAGAAATAGAAACCATATGGAATCATTCACAAGGATCATCAAGAGTTTTAAGCCATCAACACATGTTCAAGAGAAGACAAAAGAAGTAAAAAAGAAGCTTTCAATAACCCTATTAACACATGTTCAAGCTGTTAGAAGCCTCTATCAAAATATGCACAAAAAAATTAGAAAATTGAACCACAATATCCTAGAACTAACAGGCAACAAAGATTCAGATTTAGATAGTCATTTACACAACCAAAAACAAGACTAACGCCAACAAGAGTTAATTCTCAATATTCTCAAGACTCAAGGAACCAACAAAAGCATAGTATGAAACCATAGCAATCGGGTCATCTCCTTTTCCATTCAGTTCTATATGATCATGCACCCCTAAATCAGTGGTTACATCCTCAATGGCAAGAGGAATATTGACCCTAAATTTGCTTGCTATGCCTTCCACCATGGTTTTGATTCACTTCAAGCAACCTCGTTCTTCAGTTTTCTCTATATTACTTCCTCAAGATGGGCATTTAGAGAAGACAAAGTGATTGAGTGGCCAATATCACGAAGCAAGAAGAGGAGAAAAATGATTGTATTGAATTAAATCCAGAAAATGTACATCAAGTCTATTTATAAGCAAAGAAGGTAAAACTATCATCTAATCTAATTCTTTTATAGATAACAACCTAACTAAGTCAGTTTTATTCTAACTAACTATTTACAATGAATAAAAATAATTACAAGCAAATAATTATTTATACTCTAATACCCCCTCAAGCTGGAGAATGGATATCTATCATTTCCAGCTTGGAAAGGAGTGTACAAAAAGAAGTAGAAGCAAGGGGTTTAGTAAAAGTGTCGGCCAATTGATCTTGAGATTTAATGGGAAGTAAATGAATTAACCCACTTTGAAGCTTCTCTCGAAAAATATGACAATCAATGTCTAAGTGCTTAATTCTTTCATGAAATATGGGATTAGCAGCGATATAACGTGCTGACTGACTATCACAATAAAGAGAAGTAGGAGAATCAGTTGGAATGCCAAAATCTCTCAACAAATAAGATAGCCACTGAAGCTCACAAGTTGTAGTGGCAAGAGCACGATATTTGGCCTCAGATGAAGAAGTAGAGACAATTTGTTGTTTCTTAGATTTCCAAGTGACTAAGGCCTGATTTAAGAAACCACAAAAACCAGTAATTGATCATCTTGTATCAAGGCAACCGGGACAATCAGAATCACTAAAAACATTTAACTTCATGGCAGAATGAACAGGAAAAAATAAGCCACAAGCAGGGGCAGCTTTGAGATACCGAAGCACTCTGTGAGCTGCTTTAAGATGTAAATCAGTAGGATGTTGAACAAATTAACTCAACTGTTGGACAACAAAAGACAAATCAGGCTGGGTGATACTAAGATTAAGTTGTCGACCAACTAGAGTCCGATAATAAGAACCATCTTCGAAGGGAATACCAGAACTTGTAGATAATTTCAGATCTCTAGTCATAGGAGTAATAGCAGGTTTACATTCAAGAAAACCAAAATCAGCCAATATGTCTAAGGCAAATTTTCGTTGACAAAGAGAAATACCTTTGGAACTACGAGCAATTTCCAAACCAAAAAAAAAATACTTAGCATCACCTAAATCTTTGATCTTAAACTGAGAATCCAGGAAGTGTTTCATATGATTGATCTCCTTCAAATCATTACCACTAATGATAATATCATCGACATAAACAAGCAAAGCAATAAAGGAGTGATTTGTATTCTTAATGAATAAAGAGTGATCTGCATGTGAATGATGATAACCACAGGAGAGAAGATCTTGGGAAAGCTTAGAAAACCATTGTCAGCTTGCTTGCTTGAGGCCATAAAGAGAACGTTGCAATTTACAAACAAGATTAGGAGAAGAAACAGATAAACCAAGAGGTGGCAACATGTAAACCTCTTCATCAAGATCCCCATGGAGAAAAGCATTATTAACATCTAATTGCTTAACATGCCAATTATGTGCAACAACAAGAGCAAGCAGTAAACGAACAGTTGTAAGTTTGGCTATGGGGGAAAAAGTGTCATTAAAGTCAACACCCTCTACCTGAGTATAACCTTTAGCCACCAAACGTCCTTTGTATCGATTTAAAGATCCATCAGAATTATATTTCTTTGTAAAAACCCATTTGCACCCAGTAGGATGTTTACCTTTTGGAAGTTCAGTCAACACCCAAGTTTGATTTTGTTGTAAAGCGTCTAGTTCAGCTTCAATAGCTTTCCGCCAACCCTTATGTTTAATAGCCTTAGAATATGTTTTTGGGATGCCATCAACATAAATAGATAATGCAAAGGAACGATGAGAAGGCGAGAGAGTAGCATATGAAAGAACATGAGAAAGAGGATGATAAGTACCTTCCTCCAATGAATTTAGTATGACTGATGTATTTTGAAGAGCTAAATGATAATCATGCAAATAAGAAGGTAAGGTTCTGGACTTGGTAGATCTTTGAAGAGCAATTGGTGAAGAAAAATTAGAAGGTGGCGTGGAAGTAGAAGTGTTCAAAGATGTTAAAGAGGATGGTGAAGAAGTTGGATAATCAAGAGAAGGAAACTCTTGTGGCAAAGAGAGAGAAGTAGAACCAGAAATAGTGGAAGTAGAAAATGGAAAAATAAACTCATAGAAGAAAACATTCCTAGAAACAGAAATCTGACGAGTATGTAAGTCTAAGGTAATAAACCCTTTGGTGCCTGATTTAAAACAAAAAAAAAAAACACACTTATGTGCACGAGGATCAAGTTTGGTACGATGAGTGGTAAGAGTAGAAGAAAAACAAAGACAACCGAAGACTTTAAGGTTGGTAATGAAAGTGGAAGAAATCACCAAGAGGGGGGGTGAATTGGGCATTTTAAAAAATTTTTTCAACTCTTAAAAATAAAGCTTAAGAAATGAATAATAAAAGAGTAGAGAAAGAAAAGCTTAGACACACAGAATTTATATTGGTTCGGTCTCAAACTTGACCTACGTCCAGTCCCCAGATACCTTCTGGGTGTTTCCACTAGTTCAACAGGTTTTTAACTACAACAATGAAGACAAGACACAATCCTAATCACCTAGGACTTGCTCCCCCTTACACTTTATAATTAAACAACCTAACTCACAGGTTCCACAACCTTGAGTTTACAAAACCAAATGCTTTAAAAGAATTTCAATCTCTCAAAAGAGTGAATATTGATAATCACTGAAGAACAGATAAAAGAATCACAATACAGACTCAAAAATGCAAATGTGTTCAAGTTTAGCTTCGTTGTGTATCTTGCTTTGAGTCTTCATAGTCTTTTATAGCCTAACTAGATGAGCTAGCCGTTGCAATATCTTCTCCAACGTTCAGTTGCAAATTTTGCTCTGTTCTTTCAATTCTTTGCTGAAATCCTGGAATATGTTGTTGCAGAACGTCTTCCATATTCTTTCTAATTCCATAATCTTAATTTGACCGTTTGAGGTGATCTTAATGTGTTCCAACGGTCTGAGCTAAACATCTAGGATAAGGGAGAAGAATCAGCCCTGTTCTTAGTTCTTCATTAAATGCACTTATTCTAGATCTTTGATTCTCTTTGATCTTGTGATGAACCTGTCTGATGCTTATCAAAAACTTGATCAATAGCGTTAGGAATAATAATACAACAAGATATGATAATTTCAGATTAACCCATAATGATTTCGCAGATTGATTTGATCTGGTTTTCAAAAGTTACCGATGCAAACTCGAGTTGGTTGTTCTAGACTCGAGTTTGAGGTTCATCCAGAGAGCAAGATATGTCTGAAAGTTTCCTAAACTCGAGTTGACAAGTAACTGACTCGAGTTTGGTTCTTACAGAGAGGAAAGTCGCGAGTTGGTCCTGAATGAGATTTTGAACACATGGCTAAACTCGAGTCATTTAGTGACTGACTCGAGTTTTGAAGTTTTTATGAAAATCTTAAGTTTAAGTTCACAGCTTCAAAACTGGAGTTTAGAAATACAGATTGGAGTTTACAAGACCTGAAATATCGCATAGCTCTCTGTATGATCCAGACTCGAGTTTTGATATTCAAAACTCGAGTCTCAGTGAAAACTGAGACCTTTGAAAAAAAATCTTTTTATGTGTAAACTGGAGTTTCTATTTTTCAAACTGGAGTTTAGAAAACAAGTATCAACTCAAGTATCTCTGTATGTGCAAAACTCGAGTTTACATAATCCAGACTCGAGTTTCCAGTGAAAACTGAAAACATGAAGATTATTGCATTTTGCAAACTGGAGTTTGTAAAACTGAAACTGGAGTTTGGAAAACTTGATAAAACGTTGAAACTTCTGTTTGATCTCAAACTCGAGTTTCCAAATCATAGACTCGAGTTTACAAGTCTTTAAACTTTTAGCACATAAACTTTCTTGTAAACTGGAGTTCCTCATAATCAAAGGTAGAGTTTGGAAATAAGTTGAAATTCGAGTGTTACTGCCTTTGATCTAGACTCGAGTTTATAAACACAGACTCGAGTTTACAACTCTTGTAAACTTTGATAGCTCTCTATAACTCTGTAAACTCGAGTTTGCCTATACAAACTGGAGTTTGGCCAACATTGTGAAATCTGAGCTTCTGTCTGTCAAGTCCAAACTCGAGTTTAGCAACTCAAACTCGAGTTTGCCTTAAACAGAAAGTTTTACAACTTTCCAAGGACAAACTTCAAATTGAGTTTACAATTGTCGATTATCATCAAAACACACAGAGAACTAACAGGTAAAATTAGGACTATGTTGATATAACATTTCATAAGGGGATTTGTGATTTAAAATAGGAGTGGGTAAACAATTTATCAGATAAATGGCATGTGAAAGGGCATATGACTAATAGACTTTGGGAATATGAGATGGAAATAACAGAGCCCTTGTAACATTTAAAATGTGTTGATGCTTTCGTTCTACCTTGCTATTCTGTTAAGGTGTTTCCCTACAACTGGTTTGATGAAGAATACCATGTTTATTGTAAAATTTAGTCATATCAAATTCAATGCCATTATCAAATCGAATGGTTTGAACAGAGGCAACAAACTGAGTAAAAATCATATGAACAAAGTTATGAATGCAAGAACGTACTTCAAATTTCTGTTTTAGAAGTAAATCGAGTAAAATCATCAACAATTGTGAGGAAAAACTTATGACCATGAACAAAAGGTAAGTGATAAGGACCCCAAATATCCATATGAACCAAACTGAACATTTTATTTGATTTTGTAGTACTTACAGGAAAAGGTAATTTGCGTTGTTTTGCATAGTGACACACATCACAACATGTAAAAGAGGGATTGTATGTAATATTAGGTTGACTTTTATGAAGAGAATACAATGTGGAATTGGATAGATGACCTAATCGAAAATGCCAGAGATCAAAAGGTGTATGAGGATTATCTATTTGAGCAGACACATTTCCAACAAGAGACAAAGGAGAATTTGCATGTTGTTTGATCAATAAAGCCCTTCAAACACATCACCTGAACCAATCATCTTCTTGGAAGGTAGGTTCTAAATTAGACATTGTGAGTTCTGGAATAAAACATCATAAGGAAAACATTTAGTCAATTTTGAGACAGAAATGAGGTTAAATTGGAAAGATGGAACAAAAAGAACATTGGGAAGAAGAAAATGAGGTGTAAATTGAATAATGCCACTACAAGTAGCCAACACTTTTGAACCATCTAGTAAACTAACAGAAACAGGTGGTATGGTAAACTAACAGAAAAAGGTGGTATGGATTTATAAGAAACAAACAGATCAAGATGAGAATAAACATGGTCAGTTGCCCCTGAATCTATGATACAGGAATGAGAAAATAAGTGAGGAACAGAGGGTAAATCTATACCAGCAACAAAGACACTATTAACAGAAGCAGAGAGCTAGGGTGATTGATTATCAGCCTGAACCAGTGCAAGCAACTTTTTGTATTGATCAGGAGTGAAGATGTAAGATTGATTCACAACCTTATCGGGCACAATTGGTGTCTTAACAACAGAAACAGGGTCAGCAGCAACATTATTAACAGATGCATTACAAAACTTAAACCCTGGAGGAAAACCATGTTTCCTATAACATGTAGCTTCAGTATGGCGTGCTTTTCCACAGAATGTACACATTTTACCAGAAGTAGATTGATTAGGCCGAGAATTATTCTGAGAATTTGGCCTTGGAATAGGAGTTTTATTGAACAAAGTAATCGTTTTAGATGGCTGAAAACCAATTTCTCGTTCTTGTTGAGTGACCAAAGAAAAAACATGATTTATATTAGGTAAGGGATCAACTAACATAATTTGTGATTTAACAGTACCAAAACGATCACTTAAACCTTTTAAAAATCTGATGACATCATCTTCATCCATATGCTTTTGATAATGTTCAGAAACACCACAGTGACTTTGAGGATTGCAAGCACAAGACAAAATAGGACGTATAACTAGTAATTCATCCCATAAAATTTGGGTTTAGTAAAATACTCATTGACCGAGAGATCTCCTTGCTTCAAATTTTGTATTTCTTCCTAAAGATCAGCCAGTTGAAATACAACGTTCTAAGAATACTGAGCCTTCAAATCTTCCCAAACCTCACAAACTTTATCGATCTAGAGGATGCTCTGCGCCAAGGTTGGAGAAAGAGAACGAGTAATCCATGAGAGGACCATCATGTTGCATCTTTCCCATGCTGAGTAGGTCAGATCGGTCTTCAACGGAAAAAAGACCTTGTTCTTCGAGATAAGGGCCATTCACATGGCTCGAGCCCAGCAGTGATAGTTTGGGCCAGATAACACCGATAAAACAAGAATCAAGGAAGGATTTTCATTTGGGTGAAGGTAAAGAGGGTGACTAAGATGATGAATTGAATCAATGGATGGTTGAGTAGAATCGGCACCTGAATGACCGCCGAGTAGTGAAGTGGAAGGATTCATATTCATAACTGTGGAAAAAGGATACGGATTTGTAGCCATTGTTGAAGAAAGAAACAATCAGTGAAATAAAAGGGGGAGAAACTCAAAGATTCCGAGACAACGCAGTAAACTCGAAGAAGTGAGAAGGAGTATACGGAAGTCTTTAAGGAAAGAGAAAAATAAATAGGTGGATAGAAAAAAAAAAGAGTTGGTCAAATACTCAACGCTTTGATACCATATCACGAAGCAAGAAGAGGAGAAAAATTATTGTATTGAATTAATTCCAAAAAACGTACATCAAGTCTATTTATAAGTAAAGAAGGTAAAACTATCATCTAATCTAATCTTGTTACAGATAACAACCTAACTAAGCCAGTTTTATTCTAACTAACTATTTACAATGAATAAAAATAATTACAAACAAATAATTATTTATACTCTAATAGCCAACGACATCGGTTCTATTCAGATAGTTCTTACAGACCTAATCATACTTGAATTTGGTTTTAAAAATAAGTAAGATATCAGTATCCTTGGTTGTAGCCCTGGCTTGTGTATACAAGTCAGAAATCAAGTGAGGAAAGACCATTTGTATGTGAGAGTGATTGATCGAGTGCATCACAACATCATAAATGACAACGTCTAGCTTTACTAGTTTTTTAGTCATCAAGAAGTAAACCAAGAAAGCATCTTCTGGTGTAGGATCACTCAAACGAGATTGAGGGTAGATGTTATAGCTAACAAATTGCCACCATATGTGAGCTTCTTCATTAAGGTCTAATTGCCTAGATATTCTCTCTTCCCTTATCCTTTAGGTTGGCTTCACTTGGATTTATATGATTGGCCTAGAGCCCATTTGGATGTAGCTTTTGAAGAATAACTTTTACGATTTACAAGGTAAAAATGACTTTTGGATAATAGCTTCTAGGATTTACAAGATAAAAATGGTTTTTGGAGAATAGCTTTTGAATAAAAATAATAGGAGTAAAATACTCTAACCACCCTCCTATTCTACCTTAATTACACACATCTCCCCTCTATTTTGAAAACCAATATAAACATCCCTTAAAAAAAATGGATGTTACACAAACCTCCCTTATATTTTAAAATTCTATTTTTATCCACCCAAATTGTTAGTTGGCCATTAAATTTGACTTTTTAATATATTTTTTTTACCAAAATGTCTCTCTTTAGTAGTGTATATATGAGTAAAATACTCTGATATCTCTCATGTTTTGCCTTAATTACACAGACCTCTCCTCTATTTTGAAAACATACATTTAAGTCTAAACAATTAACTCCATTAAGAATATTCCTAAGAGATTCTAAAAATTTATTTTTTAATTAAATTTTTTATAAAAATAAAATTTATTTACTATTTTACTCTTAATACTAAATCTCTAATTTTACTTTTATGTTGTGCGTATTTATTTTGTCTTTCACATTTTGACTAAAAATGTTTTAAAGAATTTAATATTTTTTTATTTATTCATTAATTTCTATTTTATTTTTACATATAGTTATTTGTTTGATGATTTTAACACTGGTTAATGTAAATATCACAAACTTTGAATACTCAAGTAAGTTTTCAAATAATATGTGCTTGATCAAATGTGTTTATAAATATTTATGAAAAAAATATTAAATTATGAATTTAAATGACACATACAAACTCAAACTTATGTAGTTTATTATATTTGATAAAAAAATATGTGTTTAATATATATTTGAAGTCAAAATTAATTTATAATATCAAAACTAATAAATTTAAAAAAAATTAGAAAGTTGTATATATATAATATTGAAGAGGGACATTTTAGTAAAAAAAAAAGGGGTTCAAAGTTAAATTTAACGGCCAACTAACAGTTTGGGTGGATGGAAATATAATCTTAAAATATAAGGGAGGTTTATGTAACATATATATTTTTTAAGGGAGGTTTATATGGGTTTCCAAAATAAAGGGGAGGTCTGTGTAATTAAGTTAAAACAAGAGGGTGGTTAGAGTATTTTACTCAAATAATAGTGGTTGGATATTGTTATCAAAATAACTTTTTCAAGGTCAAATTTGCCAAAAAGGACATTAGCTTTTGATATAACTGCATATAAAGAATAATGTTGTATTTTGAATATTATAAACATTATATTTCATAATAAATACCAAATATTACATCAGTTTGTTTACAAAATTAAAATACTTAAGGTGCTAACCGTCACTAAAAAAATACTTCATGATCTTAAAAATTTTATTTTAGGATATTAAAAAAATATTTCAGGGTACTAATGGATACTAAAAAGATACTTAAAAATACTGAAAAAAATACTTCATGATCTTGAAAATGTATTATATAATATTGAAAAAATATTTTAGGGTAATGACTAATCTTGAAAAAAAGTTTTAGGGTACTAATGGGTACTAAAAAAATACTTCATGATCTTGAAAGTTTATTTTAGGATATTGAAGAAACATTTTAGGGTAATGACTAATATTGAAAAAATATTTCAGGGCACTGAAGGGTACTAAAAAAATATTTAAGGATACTGACTGGTACTAAAAATATATTGATGGTGGCAGAAGAGAGAGAACAATATGGGAAAAAAAACTTTTTCCAAAACATAGGTTTTAATACAAAATAGCTTCTGGCAAAAATAGGGGTATTTGGCAAACTTATAGCAAACATAGGTTTTAATGCAAAATAACTTCTGGTAAAAATATGGGTGTTTGGCAAACTTATGGCAAAACCTAGGTTTTGATTTCCCTCAAACGGGCCCTTAGCGTGTTAGCAATGTTTGTAAAGGGAAAGAAAACTTGGTCATCCTTATTTTGGAATACATGCATGTTTGAACTGGATGGAGGTTATAAAACTCTCAAATAACCTCCGAGGTTAAGAAAAGCTTTATGTTTTACTCAACACATGGAATGTTGGTGGTCGTTGAATGATACCATCTAACATGTGTATAGAAATGACAAACAAAGGTCGCATTTACATATGGCTGAAGTCTAAGAAGCTTGCACAACTTCTGTTTTTTGAGGCAAGCTGATAGAAAGCACATAAATTAGATCTTGGAAATTCTCTTTCTTGATGAAATTTCCTCTTATTCATGTGTGCTTGAAAATTCTCAATAGTGTCCATAACTTGTTGTCTTTTCTTAGGGGTTGCTGTTTTCTTAATTTTTTTAGCTTCTTCTGGATGGTTGGGGGTGTTTTCTGAGGCTTTCTTTTTGGTACCATGACCTGAAAAAAAAAACACACACACACACAACAACAAGAAACAACACACTAAACACATACATAGGAGAAAAAAAAACAAAAAGAATTTCTAACCTAATAAAGACTGAGCTCTAATATGTCAAAGCAATAAAATTGACTCGCGAGCTTAAATTTTGATATTGTGGTTAAAGCATTCAAACTGGCACAAAAGTGCAGAACTTGAATTTTACTTTCGATAGGTAGCAACTAAATAACCTTGAATGCTAGTAGTAAAACTCCAATCATTCAGTGGAGGATTCAAGAATAAAAATTTCATTACTTAAAGCATAACAATAGAAACCACATTCAACCATAACACAAGATTTTTTTTTGGTGAATTCCGGGGTACTAGCCCATTCTTATTCCTATATCAAAAATAGTCCTTGGGTAAGAAATACCCATACAATCCCTATGTAAAAGTTGGCCTAGCTATGGTGGTGGACTATCATACACAGACCTGTTTTCCTCTTGCACCAGGCTTCGTTTGGCAAGTGCACCAGCACACTTGTTCCCTTCTCTATAAGTATGGAGAAATATAACATCAAAAAAATTCTTTACAACTCTACTAATGGCCCTAACTATACTCGACTCTGACTCATCCACTGACTGCAAGCTTTTCAGTCTATTAATTACATACAGTGAATCAGACTCAACAATTATTTTAGGAAAGTTCCGCAATGCTGCAACTTCAAGACCCATTGCTACACCCCACATTTCTGCCCTCTCAGCCAAGCATGGGCCCAGTTTGTTTGCATACCCTCCTAGCCACTTTCCCTTTGAGTCTTGGAGCAAACCTCCACATCCAGCCATTAGGCTTCTACCCCTTGTTGCTCCATCTATGTTGATTTTCACCCATCCTTCTAGTGGAACTTGCCATTTGACTGATATTTCCTACCTACGTGTCATTACATCAATCGGGTTTCTCCTTGCTCCCTTTATCTCATTTATAAACCAGTATACAACTTGTATTCTATTACTTGGCATTTGGTACCCTTCTTCAAAGATGCATCTATTTCTCCACATCCAAATTAGCCAACAAGTTAGGCCAAAAATGAGTTTCCAGTCTTCATTCCTGCATGATAGATTCCAGATTAACCATTCTCTGTCTTTCAGCCTCCCAAACGCAGCATCTTTGCTTGTAAACCCCAACTCCTCCCACAGGCTCCATGCTACACTACAATCTCTCAACACATGCAGAAGATTCTCGTTGCCTCTGCACTGGTAGCAATCTGAATTAGCTCCATAGATTCTTCCCCTTCTTTCCCTTGTCATTAGCCTATTATACATAGCCATCTAGAGGAAAACTTTAACTTTCTGAGGTCCCTTCCATCTCCAAACCACCTTCCATTCTATCCCCCTAACCTCTTCCTCATTCTTCAGTAATTTGAACATATCTGCTACCACATACTCTCTATTTAACTTTTTGCCCCATCTGATTGCATCAGGGCCATTGTTAGATTTAGGCGGTGGAACATCTCTTATTAGATTTTTAGTATCCTCATTCACCCAATGCCCAATTCTTTCCATATTCCACTCCCCATTCCTTCCTATCATATCACTTACTTTGCTTCTTTTTTCTTCTATAGTCAGCTGCCTTATACTTTTGTCAGCAAGTTTCCCCTTATCCATTAACCACTTGTCCTCCCAAAACTCAACCGTCTCCCCATTTCCAACCTCCCAGTAGATATTTTCAACTACATTCGACCATATATTAGTCAGCTTCTTCCACAATTCAGAGTCTGACTTCAAGCTTCTGCACTCATTCAGTAAATTGCAATTTCTGCTATATTTATCTTTCAAAACCTTCGAGCACAAACTTGACGATTTTGAAATTAGATTCCAAGCAACCCTCCCCAATAATGCCTCATTCATGAACTCCAAGCTTTTAATACCCATCCCACCATTTTCCTTATTTCTGCACATTATTTCCCAGCTCACTGCATGGATTCTTCTCTTCTCCTCGTTTCCTCCCCATATAAAATCCCTTTGAATCTTCTCCATCTTATTTCTCACTCCAACTGGGATCACATCATGTTGCATAGCATAGACCCCCATTTGGTTAGTAACAGAATTAACCAACATTATTCTTCCTGCTAGTGAGAGCGTTTGAATTTTCCAGCTACTAAGTTTCTTCTGCATCTTGTCAATTATGTGTTGGAATTTGTTGCTCTTGACTCTTTCACTTCTTAGATCAGTCCCAAAATATCTACCTAGGTCCTCCTTCCTCCTGAAACCCAACATATCACATATATCATTTTGTACTTTCCTTTCTACGTTCTTTGAAAAATAGACACTGGTTTTCTGGTTGTTCACCTTTTGACCAAATATGTTACCAAATTTCTCTAATATTTCCATTACCACGCACATCTGATTTACCTCAGCTTCACAGATCAAGAGCAAGTCATCAACAAAAATCAAATGGGAAATTTCAGTTCCTCTCCATCCTATTCTTATTGGTTTCCACAATTTCTTATTCACACAGTCAGTTATCAAATGTATTAACTTCTCCATGCCTAACACAAACAAATATGGAGATAGGGGATCTCCTTGTCTCATTCCTCTATTTGGGTTTAGTTCTCTTCTTCTATTGCCATTCCACGTGAGAGACATCTTAACTAAATTAACACAACCTCTGATTACCTTCCTTAGATTCTCATCAACCCCACACTCCTCCAACACTACCAATGAAGTTCTAGTTCATGCGGTCATAAGCTTTCTCTAAATCAATTTTGACAATCATATATCCTCTTCTACCTCTCATCATATTCATAGAATGTATGATCTCTTTTGCTATGATTATATTATCATGTATGCTTCTTCGAGGCACAAAACTAGTTTGGAAAGGGGATATCAATCTGTTCAAAAATGGTTTTAGCCTATTCACAATTACTTTGGCTAGACCCTTGTAGATTACATTGCATATGGCAATAGGTATAAATTGACTTACCTCTTCAGGTCTATCAATCTTGGGGATCAGCACCACCAATGTGTCGTTTATTTCACCAATTCTATTAGGGTTTCTCCATAATGCTTTAATAAACTCTATTACTGAATGGCCCACAGTCTCCCAATTTTGCTGGTAGAAAATTGCTGGGAAGCTATCTTTTCTAGGTGCTTTGAACCCTCCCATCTAGTAGAAGGCTTTTCAGACTTCCTCTCCACTTACTTCTCTTCCAATTCTCTTCCATCCCGCCTCATCCACCTTTCCCCAAGTCTGTTCGGTCTCTATCCAGTCCCTATTGTGGATATTTTCCCAGAATAGGTTGCTGTAGAAATTATAAAACAGATCCACAATTTTTTCTTCATCCTCCACCCATTCCGCTGTATTATTTTTGAGCATAGAGATCTTGTTTCTTCTGTGCCTTATCATGGTTTTTGAATGGTAATATTTTGTATTTCTATCACCATCCTCCAGCCATCACCCCCTTGACTTCTGAAACCAGAAAACTTCTTCTTGCCACAAAGTCTGCATCAGTTCCCCTTCTAATTCTTTCTCAAGGTTTATTAGGAATAAATTATATGCCCTTTCCAGAATTTGTTGTATGCCATTCAGTCTGTTCATTAGCCTTCTTTTTCTATTTTCTACTTTCCCAAATACCTCTTTGTTCCATTTAATAAATTCTGATTGTAGATCTGCAAGGTTAACATGTGCTTCCTGGTTGCTCTGCCAGCTATCAGTCATAACCTTGTCAAAAAGCTCATGAGATTTCCATATGACTTCATACCTGAACTTTCTTTGCCTTTTATCATGCTTTTCCGTATCTGTAAAAACTAGCACTGGATGATGATTAGATCCTAGTCGGGGTAAAACCCTGATTTCAGCTTCCACAAATTTCTCTTGCCAGCTTAAATTGCATAAGCACCGATCCAATCTCTTGTAGACCCTCTCTAGCCCTTCCCACTTAAGGCCCTTCCATGTATAGAATGGCCCTTTGGTCTCTAGATCAATGAGGCTACACTCTTCTATCCATCCATTGAATCTTTTGCATCTGGCTTCATTAATACGCCCTCCTCCTTTCTGTTCTAGGGGCGTTTTTATTTCGTTGAAATCCCCCATTAGGATCCATGGTTCATTGATTCCACATGCCAATTCAGGCAGCTCTTCCCATAGCCTAATTCTTCTGTTTTTTGACGGGTTAGCATAGATGGCTGTAAATAGCATTTCTTCCTCCCTAATTCTCACCTTACAGTGGATAAATTGTTCATTCTTTATGAATACATCCACTACAATTTCACTCATATCCCACAAGATCCAGATCCCACCTGAGAAACCCTCAGCTTCCATTCTTATTGAGTGATGGAATCCCCAACTTTTGATAATCTTTGATGCATGATTACCACTTATCCTTAATTCCAAAATTACAACTAAATCCACCCTATATTGCTTTTTTATATTTCTGATTATAGGAGCAACCCCTTTACTTGCTGCTCCCCTACAATTCCAAGCTAAGACTTTAATCATGATAACTGAATATACGTACCACATATTATATATCTTCAGTAGCACTTCATTGGGCAGCCAGACCAACTATAGGGAATGGCTCTTCCATGCTCATACTGATATCATCAGTGGATTCCGCATTCTCTCCTTCAGCAAACAGACCCTCTACAACTTTCTTTCTTGTTCCATTAGGTATTGTCAAGTCATCACCAGGATTAAGATTCTCCTTTCCTTCCATTAAAACTTCTTGCCACTCATTAGCCTCCAGATTACTTTCAACTATCTCCATATTGTAGTCATAGTCAGCTACCCTTCCAATCTGATTACTTCCCCCCTTCTGCTGCAAAATTCTTATCCCTCTTCTTTCTTTCCTTTCTTTATCGTTGGTGACCTCCTTAAGTACCTGTTCTTCGCTTCTTCCTGCTTCTCCCCCATTCTCCTTCAATATTCCCCTATAACTCTCTTTCACCCCCTGCTTGCCCTAAGGATATTGTGCTCCTTTGCCTTTCTCTTTTGTAGCTATTTCATTAAGCATCCCCCTCCCTTTTCTGCTAGTCACGATTCGTTCTGGAACTTCCTCCCCCCTTTCTTCCCTTAATACTACAAACTGTGACCCATCCTGTTGCTTTTGCTGTTCTATAACCTGGCGCCTTGGTTTTCTAGTTCTTTTTATGGTCTTCTACAGGCTCTTCTCATTCTCCATTTCCACATCTGTTTTCTTTATTTTTTCTACTTCCCCTCCATTTATGTTTTCTTCATACAAAGCTCTATGGAAAGCTTCACTGTTCTCTTTTAGATGTCCGACCCTTCCACACTTTTTGCAAAGCAGTCCCAAACTCTCATATACCACGCTTAGTATCTGCCCTTCAACATTAAATTCTGGAACCAAAGGCTTATTCAAATCCAACTCCACACACATTCTAGAGAATCTTCCCCTAGTTCTCTAAGCAGTGTGCACATCTAACCGAATTGCTTTGCCAATGGAATTCCCCAGGTTCAAGAGGAATTTTTTGTCAAATAGAGGAGCAGGTAAGTCTGGGAACCTGAACCAAGCTACTATTGTATCAATCTTCTCAGTCTTTGGACAGAAATCAGGTCTCCATCTAGCTATACTCAGATAAGCATCTGCAATCACCCATGGCCCTCCTGTAAGTGCTCCCATGTAATCCTCCATACTCTGGAAATTGATTAGGTAATAATCATTTTCCATATCAAACACATCTATCTTGCCTTTTCTTTCCCAGAGTTGCCTTAATCTTTTCACCATAAATCCATACATGAGTTGTCTGCCCAAAAGTTTCACTACCAGTGATTGGCGAAAAGGCTTCATCAATCTTTCCCTCTCTTTTTCTTCAAACATAAATTTCGGACATAAAGGATCAGAGAAATCCACGCTAATGCCATCGCCAGGATTTAGTACCTTCTCAAAATCTGTCTCGCCTCCATAGCCTTCTACCTCTTAATCCTCGTCATTCTTATCCCATTCCCACCAACATTCCGGTGGATTCACGTTTTGAAGCAGCGATTCACGATAGGACCTAGGTGCATGGTCTTTCTCGTCTGATTTCATCTAGCGTTCGTCCCTGACTTTGACAAATTCTTCTCCTGTGAATTTCTCATTCACAAGACGCACCTTCCTTTTCCTACAATTTCCTTCCTCATTCTCCTCCCTCAGTGTTTCCTCTCTTGCCCCTCCTCGCATAGCACGATCGGAGGAGCTACTCATCTCCTCCGTCACAGTGGGTGATGGAGCCCTCAGGTGAAATCGCGGTTTCCTCCCCTCCAAAACCCTAGTAGAACCATAACACAAGATTTAGTACTACAATCCTCTGTTCAAACCTATTAGCACATGCATTTCTCAAAATCAAGGCCTATTCTTTGAACAAAATCCTAACTATACACCCAAAAACAAAAAGGCATTCAATAGGAGGAAATACCTTGAAATGTACACAAGGGATGCATAGAGCAAGTCAAAGAAGGATGAGAAGTGCCTAACCCAAGCTCACCTAATACAAGCTTTACTATGCCGAAGAGATGAAAGAATTATAGAAGATGGAGGTTTGGAGCATACTAGAGGAGACGAGAGAATGAAGATGATGAAGAAAATCGAGATGGAGTAGAGTTAAGGATCGACGAAGAGATGGTAAGGGGCGAAAGAAAAGAGGACAAAGGAAGACAACATGAAAAGAAGAAGACTGGTGGTCAATGGCAAAAACGGAGGAGGGCACTGAAGATTTAAGTTTGGTGATAGTTGTGGACAACAAAAATGGATGACTGTGGTGGCACAGAGTGGGTTAATCACGATGGTGGAGAAGTGTATTAGGTTTGGAGAAGGAAAATGAATAATAGAAGAGGAAAAGTAACGGCCTGTTTGGTACAGGGAATTGGTGGGAAGGGAAAGGAAGATTGGAGAATTCCCTCATTTGGTACGCATTTTGGGCAAATCTTCCCGGAATTCCATCTTCTCAGGCCCACCAATCCCTCACACGTGGGAAGATTAAATCCCACCAAATTGGTGAGATTTCAACTTCCCATGTCATTGTTCACATGTCTGGACAAATTTACCCATCAAATTCAAATTTTGCGGGACATTCGAACTTGGCGGGAACGTTCAAATTTACGTTCGAGCTTGGTGGGAAAGTTCGAACTTGGCAAGATTTTTTTTTTTTCATAGGTTCAAACCTGATAAAAGCATATTTTTAAAAAATATATTTCTTCAAAAAAAATATTTTTCTTTTTTATTTTGAATTAATTACTGTTGATGGTAAAATAGACATTTCATAATTCTTTACCAACCACTACCCATTCATTTTCTTCCTCCCAAACAACTCATCTTCCCTCAAACTATCTTCCCTCATCTTTCAAAATCTTCTTTTCCCTTCCTTTCCCTCCTCAAATTTTCCTTGTACCAAACGGGCCCTAGTGGATTAAGGTTTAAGATTGGAGGGAAGTTACCAAAAAAAAAAAAGGAATGGTTTTTTAATTTAAAAAATGAATAGGGACAACATATAAGATAGGTTCATCAAGGTATTGAGAAAGAAGAATGGCCAAAATGGGTAATGGACTTTATTATCATGTATTTACGAAATTTGTTTAAGAAACATAGCAAAAACACATCAAAATTAGGAAGAGAAGACTTAAAAATTTCACTGGTAATTTGCTGCGGCAAAATGACAGTGAAACAACTTCGAAACTAAACAAAGAGGCTCCCAATTTCGCTGAGATTTTTCCATGAAAAAATCACAGCAAAAACACAACAAAAGTTAGTAGAATAGACTAAAAAATTCCCTAAAACTTTGCCACGACAAACTAACAGCAAAAGCTCATCAAAACCAAACAAAAATAGGCCACAAATCCACCACTCTTTTGCCATGGCAAAATGACAACGAAACACATAAAAACTGGACAAAAACAACTAAAAAATGTGCAAGTTTTACCACCGCACAATGATAATAGAAACACGTCAAAATTGGGCAAAAATTACCTAAAAATTTTCTGAGGTTTCACCACGGCAAAATGACAACGAAAAAGACAAACAACAACATCAAGCATAACATCTATATCACTGAAAATCCATTCTCAACATCCACTTCCTCAAGAACCACCAATCATTCACATTATATCAAATAGAATTCATTCAAGCACAACTCAATTGCAACATGACTTTAAAAAAGTAAAATTAGTATCACTTCATAATAACATGCAAGGTCCACAACTACTTTGTAGTGAAGTTAAGTGTATACTCCCCTTTATAGTTCCCTTCTTGATACACTTAATGCTCTTCTATCCTCATCTCTCCAGTCCACTATGTAGTTCATGAGGGACACCTTTCTCACTTACAAAAGAGTTAAACCAAACATAAAACCACTAAAACATGCTAAAGTAAAGCAAAAAATGAAAGGAAAGAGTTTAGAACTTGGGTTGCCTCCCAAGAAGAACTTGGTGCTTGACTCTTCACTCCTTTAAGTGAACTCGATGAGGGGTAAAGTGATGGTCTGTCTCTCTACTGTACCACCCCAATAATGCTTTAACTGATGTTCATTGATCTTGAATTGCTCACCATCTTGTCCTTCTAGCTCCACAACAGCCTTGTCAAAGACTTGTGAACCACAGTGAAAGGTCCAGACCACTAGACTTCAACTTTTCCATAAAATGCTTTAACTCAGACTTGTATAGAAGTGCTCATTGACCCAACTCAAAAGACTTAAACACAATCTTCGTCTTAGTTTTTCCTTGTGAAGCCTAGAACTCTCATAAACATGGTAACGAAATTTGTCAAGCTCATTGAGTTGAAAGAGCCTTTTTTTACCCACTTCTTTATCATCAAAATTCAACTTTTTAATAGCCCAATATGCATTTTGTTCTAATTCTACAGGAAGATGACAAGCTTTTCCAAAAATCAACCGGTAAAGAGACATATTGATAGGTGTCTTGTAAGCAGTACGATAGTCCTATAGTGCATCAGCTAACTTGATAGATTAATCTTTTTGAGTTACACCCACTGTTTTCTTAAGGATTTTCTTGATTTCTCTATTGGAAATTTTAGCTTGGCCATTTGTTTGGGGATGGTAAGCTAAAGCAACCTTATGTTTCACTCCATATTTTTTCAAAAGAGATTTAAATTGATGGTAGCAAAAGTGGGTGCCTCCATTGCTAATATAATGGCTCTTGGAGCACCAAAGCGGGTGAAAATATTCTTCTTCATAAATTTGACCACCACTTTAGCATCATTTGCTTGAGAAGCAATAGCCTCAACCCATTAAGAGACATAATCCACCGCTGCAAGAATGTATTAATTGTTGAATGCTTAGGAAAATGTTTCATGAAGTCAACCCCCCCATACATCAAATAATTCAACTTCTAACATGATATTGAGTGGCATTTCATCTCTCCTAGAGATATTACCAATTCTTTAACACCGGTCACAAGATAGAGCAAATTCATAAGAGTCCTTGAACAATGAGGGCCAGAAAAAACAAATTGCGAGACTTTTGTAACAATATTGTTGCCACCAAAGTGGCCTCCATACTCAGAGGAATGGCAACACTTCAAGACATCTTGCTGCCCATTATCTGGAACACATCATCTAATTAATTGATTAGTATAATAGTGAAATAAGAATGGTTCTTCCCATTGATAGAACTTCACATTATGCAATAATTTCTTTCGTTGGTGATAGCTTAAGTCCTTAGGAATGATTCTACTCTAAGGTAATTCACTATTTTGGCATATCAAGGAGTCTTAGAGTGCATCGTCAAACTTGAACTGGGCATCCTTCTCAAGTAAAGCACATAGTGGCTTGGTGATTTTGGTAAAATATGTTATGAACCTTCTATAGAATTCAGGATGGCCCAAAAAGCTTCTCACACCCTTAAGATTGGTAGGTGGAGGAAGTTTCTCGATCACCTCTAACACTGTTATATATGCCAAAAGAGTGTGAGTCTCATTATAAAAATTAATAGTGTTAAGTCAAATTTAATGGTGCTATCATTTTTTCTCCCATTTTAAATATTTATTAGTATTTTTGTACCTCTGAAATTTATATGGTGTTTGACGCACTTTTGATAAAAGTTTGTAGGTTTTTTTTTGCACATTCACCCAAAATTAATATAAGAATAGTAAAAAATAAAATAAAAATCAATGTAACTTATTATAAATAAAAATATAATTAGTTTCATATAAAATATATTCCTTTGAAAATTGATGTTATAATCAAAATTTATATTTTCTAAAATTATGAATACTGAATAATAATTATACACTATTAGTTTTAATAATATTAAGTTAAGAAATTAGTAAGAAAAATTAAATCTTAAAATGTCTCCAAAATCATAATGCAGTTAAGTTACAAGATATGCGTCAAGAAATTAAAAACAACCATATATATGGAATCAATCAATGTTAATAAAAAATAAAAATAAAAACATAATTTATAGCATAGATATATAGGAAATGGAATATATTTCTTGCATAACAAACGTTGAATAAAATAAAATGATATAGATCTAAGGCCCGCCGTTTAGGCCCAAAATGGCTAGGGCCGAAAGCGAGATTTAGATCTTCAAACAGCAAACGAGTTTACTGATGGTATTTAGACTTGTTTCTTTAAAGAAAGAGCCAATCAAAAGCCGATGTTCCTTTATCAAAAAAAAAAAAAAGGCCGATGTTTCATACTCCACCAATCTTAAATATAAAATAGAATTGATTTTTTTTAAGATATTTATCTCTCTCTTTTTTTTTTAAATTATTTAATAATACACAACATATGATATAATTAAGTAAATTATTTAATTTTATTAATCTTTTAAAAAATAGGTCTTCAATTTAAGACCGAGATATATTATATGATTGGGCCAGCTCTCCTAACTCTTACCCGCAAATCAACATCTTAGTTACCACGGTATTTACTTGGAAATTAAGTTGCTTAATTCAATAAACAAACCAGTATTTTCATTTATGAAAGTTCCTCATTCGGTTGCTTCTTAACGTACATATGCTCTTTCAAAAGTAGTTGATAAACTAACAACAAATTAAACGGGTTGATTTTTATTTTATTTTATTTTATTTGGGAAGATACACCATTTCACTCTTTTCTTCTTCCTCTTCTTCTGTCTTTTTTTTTTTTTTTTGAAGGAAGGACAAAATGATATCGCTTGAAGAGAATGAAAAATTCTAAGAAAATACTACTTCAACTTTAAAATCTTAAATATATGATTTTTTTAATAAAACGAGTTGCCAATTACTTTACTGTTCTTGTTAATCCCATTACTATTGTTATCAATAAGATTTTAAAGTTCAAGTGGTATTTTTCTATCATTTTCCATTAAAAAAAATGTTCACAAAATACTAAAGCAAATACCACAAATAAAATGATGAAAATAATGACAGTGGACAGAATATGAAATAACATGAACAGGCCACTAGATAAAATCTTCAAGAAGCGTCAAAATCCCCTGCCATGTGATGCTGTGAAAGATGGTAGTTGATTTGGGAACATGAGAAAAGCTTTATTGACACAAGTGATAATAAGACGTTGTTGTCCTAAACTTTACCGCATGTTAGATTTAGTGATCTATAATAAAGAAATTCTTAAGTGTGTCTAGTGTGAAATGGAGTACCAAGATTCACTAAAATTTTCCCGCTAAATCAATGGATATCCTTGGCACTCTTATTTTCTTAATAGTATTTATGTTCGTATGAGCCTAACTCTTTAATACCTGGATAAGCAACATACTTAATATTTTTTATAATAATTATTTTTCCCCAAAATATTTTATAATTATTTAGTAAACATATTTTCAGACTAGATTTTAGTATTGGCAAACCAAAATAAGTAAATATTATTCGAACCTTTGACGAGTTCACTCTGTTGAAAATTATGTCATAGAGGCAAATCATTGTAATTTGAACATTGACGTTATTTAAAATATTCTCCATTTCGTTATTATTTTATTTGCATGTTCATAGTGATAACTGTATATTTGGATGTATCTTATATATTATCTTAAATGTCCTGGTTGGTCATCTACGCGGGAACGAAGATGAAATAAGACCAATATGACTTTGATGAGGTATGAAGATATAAATTAAAGTCATAGGAACTTGTAAGAGTATAAGGTACTGGACCGACCCACTATGAGAAAACTGTATGGATTTAGTCATAAACTTATCTCATGTATAACCACGTCACAACATCCTTTGACTTGAGATCATCATGGATTCCTACATGATAGTCGCTGATATTTGACCTAGTTAAAAGTCACATTTGACTGGGTGATGATAAAGGCTATGATTGGGAACGATAGTTTTCATGCAAAGGAATGTAAATAGTCAAGATGGAATTTGTCCCTCACATTTGTAGAGTGATAATATTAGGCCCCCTCAATGAGTGAGTCTGAGAAATATATGACCATACTACGATGAAAATGAGTTTTCATTTCAATTATTAGACTACTCAAAAATCCTGAAAATAATGTCAAAAATAGGAAGTTGACATTATCCATACCTTATACTTAACTAAATTATCGCATGACAAAAGGAACGTGACATGGTTATACGATATGTTTACCATATCATCGATCCCTATATGAACTGGGCAGTCACAATGTATTGCTAGATGCCGCTTGTGACTTGTGGGCTGGTACAGTATTGGCCCGCTACCAATCTTATGTAAGCCTGCAAGGTCGCACACAAGAATGGTCCAACATAAGCAATAGTATCCATATTCATTAAATCTTATATATGTCTAATATTTAATGAACACAGTTTAACATAGGGTGGATATATATATATATATTGAAAATAATAATATGATTATATATATAGTATTTAATTTATTTGATAAATTAAATAACTAAAATAAACTGAGATATCATATATCTGATTTAATTTGAATTGAGATATAGTATCTCATATTTAATTAAATAGATAGATATCATATATCAGATTTAATTTTCGAATAGAGATATAATATATATGATTTAATTTGAATTGAGATATAATATCTCATATTTAATTAAATAGATAGATATCATATCTCAGATTTAATTTTTGAATAGAGATATAATATATCTAATTTAATTTGAATTGAGATATATTATCTCATATTTAGTTTATAAAGATAAATTAAATCAACGGACTTTTAATTTTATTAAATAAATAGATTAGATTAGATCTATTCAATAGATTTAATTAATATATTATTTTAATCCAAATTCAAATTTCAAAATTAATAAGAATTTATTTTGAATATAATATGCCTATTGGGTTTTGAAAAATCCACAAGACTTTTTATCCGACGTATTAGAAAATCCACAAGAAACCCTAGAGAGAATATAGAGAGATGTGAGAATACTGAAGGCGTTAGTACACTGCCGTTGGTGTTGGAGGCCATTCGTGTGGATACCAGTAGAGGGAGTAGATTTGCAGAGTCGGCTCCTATTGATTAAGTAGGTAGTCCACGAAATCAAATTGAAGGAGACGCTTATTAATTCACATAGGTACAGTTCTTTATCTCACTTGATTTAAACACGTTGATAGATCCTCTGATGGGATTCGTAAGTTTTAATTTTGTTGCATGTACGGATCCTAGCAGACTCAACATATTTAAATGCAAAACAATATATGATAGGCAGCTGATATTATTTATTACTTCTGTAAATACACAGATATTTTATGTTTTAAATTATTTATATATGTCTTAAAAATGATTACATATATGTTCCGTCTAAGGGTAAAAATAATGGTTAATGACTTAGCCAGGAAGGGAAAAAATACACACACACCCAGTGTTAATGGTACCAGTACCACCTGTAAATGCTTGTGAAAACACGCAAGGTTAGGTTCCATTTTACCATCCTAGATGTTACCCCATTTTTTTGACATCATGCTCTTTACTTTAAGGTATAAATACTTCCTATCGTATTCAATATAGGAATTTTTTTGTTATAAAAAATATAGGATTTTTTTTTTTTTACTTTCTTAAATATAAGACATTACTCCTATATATGATTATCTTGGTTATATTTATAAATCGCATCATTAAATATTTCATATGAATATATAATTATACTCTTAAGTTATTATTATGTTGACTTTGCTATTAGGAAATATATTGTATATTAACTAGAGATAAATTTTAAGGCAAAATTAATAAAATTTGAAGTTTCTCTTAGTTTAAATGAAACATATATTGGAAGTCACTTGTTAAAATGATTAGAGGGGTAAGACTTATTTCAAGTTGCAACTACCATTTCTTATGGTAAAAAGTATATTTTTAGCTCTCTAACTTTATATAATATTTTAATTTGATTTTTTTAAAAAAATTTTATAAAGTATTTTTGGCCTCTAACTCTAACAATTAGTCTCAAATGATTTTTTTTTACCAATTTTATTTTTAAAATTAAACTTATATATTACCATTTTGGGTCCTTAATATATGAATTAAATTAGTTATTTATAATAAATAAACGTTGGTTTCATTAAAATACTTTTTTGAATCATCTTATTAAAACTACCTCTTGGTTGTAAACTTGTAATTACCCCCTTAAGAAGAAGGGGGAAAAAAGATATCTATTTTCTGAAGATAGTTGTTGGAGAAAAGTAGAAAGCATGAAAAGGATGTGATAAAATGCTGAATTTTGGTTATTGACTAAAAATAGATAAATAAAATTCTCCTAATTTTTTCCCAATTAAATTACAATCTATTTTGGTTAATTCCTTAATTTTAGGTATCTTACATTACTAAACTTTACCAAATATATTAGGTTTGTTGAATTAAGTTTGACATTTGCTGAAGTTTTTATAATTGCTAATTTTTACTGTTTATTTTTATTTGTATATTTATATTCTGAGATTTGCTGAAGTTTTTATATTTGTTTATTTCTACTATATATACTCTTATTTTCCTATTTATATTATATTTTTGCGGTTAAAAGATATATGACAGGAACTCTGAGAGTACATGAGATCTATAGACAATCTACAACAAAGATATTGGAGAATATTATAAAAATTTTATCAACAGATTTTATTTTAGAATTCAAAAAATTGTAAAATAATTTCTTTTAAATTGTATGATGTTTATCAATAATGTATGGGTTAAGTATCATTTTTGCCCCGAAAATTTTGCCTTTAGGGAGGAGAGAAAGCGAGAGGGAGGAGAGATATAGATGAGGTTTTGACATGACATAATGGGTGATTATTATGTGGCATTTAATCCAATATGGTAGAGTCATGACTCATGACAGCATAATTAGGTCAACTAATTGTTGACCGTTTGGGTCTATTAAGTCAAATCAAAATTGCTCAGTTTTCTAAACTATTGGGGCAAGAATAATTCAAAAAAAAAAAAAAAACTTTCATGTGCCCAATACTTATGGGGTAAAACTTCTGGGGAAAAATGATACTTAATTCACATGGTGCTTTGAGTTGAACGATGAGGTGGTATGCCACATGAATTTAAAGGTTAGACTTAATAGTTATAAACAACCAAGGCGAAATTGCTCTATTTCCTAAACTTTCAAGACAAAAAGTGATCCAAAGAACCCCTTCGAGTGCTCATGCTCATAAGACAAAACTTTGGGGGCGAAAATAATACTTAGCCCATAATGTATTGAGTTTGGAATATAATAATCATAATTTTATTTAATTTTATTATCAATGATTATATTGCATCTTGTATAATAAATATTAACACAAAAATAAATAAAAATAAATATTAAAAAATAACTATTTATAATAAAAAAATAAAGGTAATACATTCTGAATGTTAACCAAAAACTGTTATATATGTATGCCCTAAATACATTACAGTTTTTTTTTTTTTCGCTCAATCTAAATACATTACAGTTTGGAACCGTTATGTATCAACGCTAAATATATATACCCCTTTCATATGACACATGCTTCGGTCATATATGCGTGATTCTGTAATAGCGTTGCAACACTTAATTAGGAGGGCAGGACGAACTATTAAACTTTGTTTACTTGTGAATCCATTCACAATAATGGTTCCAGGTAAATTTCTTAGTGATAAGAATATTATTCTTCAGGAGAGCCTCCCATCATCTCTAACCCAATCATAAACCGTGTTGATTTACACACCAAACCAACCCAAGTCTCAAAATTGATATACCTTGATAGATCATCTAAAAGTTACCATTAGAATCCCTAACAACAAAAACCAGCCTCCCTCCCAATAGTTTTTTTAAAAAAAAAAAAAAAAATCAGTCAATGTAAAAAATGGTTATGTATTACTTATTCCAATCCTTAATATAAAAATTAGATAAACAATTTTACTAGATTTAAAAAATTAGTTAAGTTAGTTATTTATTGTTTTGTTTTTTTAAATATAATCATGTACATTATAACTACCTGTTAGTACAATATGGATAATCAATAAGGGTGTTTTGAGGGAAAAGATTATAGATTTATAAGATAAAGTGGATTGAGGTCTTATATTTAGAAATATCATCAAAATAAATCATTTGTCTACCTTTTCCTTTTAGGATAGGAGGTAGTATAATACTTCAACATTTTTTTAGCAAATGAAAGTACAAGAGAAGACGAGTGAATTTCCTTCAAAATTACTCTCACGTCTTGGCTTGGCTCCATGGTCCGAACCTTTGAATGTGACGAAAACGACGTGGGTGTGTTAATAGCTCTGTTCATAAACAACCAATTCTCTTTAATTTCCATCTCATGTTTTGTCTTTGCCTTCGCCAGCAAGCATTGGAGAATTCTGCAGCCACGTTATCCCTCTCTCTTTCCTTCCACATTAGGATAAAACTGACAATATAATTTCAGACACTCCAACGCTTTCATTCCACATTTGGATATATAACCTGAGAGGCCAAAAAAATCGGAGACTTGGGAAAATAATCTCCATAAGGATTTTCATTATTATTATTATTATTACAGAGATGAATACCTTATGGGTTTCGCTGAAGGAGAATGTTAGGTGTGGTAGTAAGCTCACTGATGTGATGATGAGGCAGCAGCCTGCTGTGAAATCTTACAGTGACAAAAATGGCCATTCAAATCCAGTGCAATCTCAGGCTACTCTTGTTGCTACCACACCAAAGCTTCATGGTAATTTCCTTGCTCATTATATATTACGAGTTTAATATTAGAGTTCAGAATCTTTGTAGAAGCAAAAATGAAGTTTTACTGTACCTGTATAATATTATCTAACTAGTTTCTTCATGGCAACTAAATTCTTTGTCTGTATTCTACTATTATACTACAACTTCAATATCAATTCAGAAGTTCATGTCATATATTTATTCATACATATGACTTGATATCACTTCATATTATTTGAAGAACCAAAGTTGCTGGTTTTAGTACTGATATATTTGTATGATCTAACTAGTTTCTCCATGGTAAATTGGTTGTTCAATTTCTTCTACTTGCATAAACACTACAGTATGTCGCGATTACAGCCTTATTAAAATTTCTCACTATGCTTCAGCTTTTTGATCCAAGTTCATGCTGCTAACAAAGAAACCAGTTCATTCTATTTAAAACTCATTTCTTCTTCTTTCCTTCCAATTTTCATTTCATGAAAATGACATTCTTGGAAGAGGGGTGTACAGAAACTGACTTGATCCCATAAACCCGATCTTCCTTATCCATTATGGACTCGGCTGGACCCGGCTAACAAAGAAACTGAGCCCAACTGGAAAAAACCGCTTTGGGCCACAAGAAAAAAAAAATAGTCTCTGTTGCAATGAACTCCCTCAAACATTAAAGTATTACTCGTTAAAAAAAGAAGAAGAAGAAAGAAAGCATTGTTTAGTATTTGCTTCAGTACTGGAAAGTTTGGTTTTGTTTTAGTGCTTGTTTGGGTTAGCCTTTTTTTTAAAAAAAAAAAAAAAAAAAAACTTATTTGAAGTGCTTTTACATGATACGAGCCTTATAAGGTAAATATATGTGAGAAAAATTTTATCTTGAATTATATAAATAAGTGTATTCGGAGTGTTCAATAATCTCAAACAAGCACTAAGGCCTATAAAAAATTTGTTGAGATTATATATATTTTTTTTTATAGTTCCTTAGAATACTATATTATTACTACTCCTAGCATGAAATTTTAATTAAACTAAGCTTCCTAACTGTAAAATGATTTAAGAAAAATGTTCAGTTGCCATTAAAGATCCAGTTAGTCTAGTTCATTCATAGTTAAAACTACTCTGTTCATTTTCTTTCTATACGTAAATTATCTAACCACCTCCTTGTCCCTATGAATCTTTGACAGAACTCAGTATAGGAGACCCATCAAGGAAAATTGTTGAGATGATATTTGACAAAGCTTGGATGAACACCTCAACTCCAAAAAAAAAGGTCAAAACAGTCTTCAAGGTGATCGTTTCGCCGGAAATGCTCGATAGATTCGAGAAGTACAGAGAAAGCGTTAAGGAAAAAGCCTGTGAGCAAAATCCAAGGAACCCCAGAAGCATTGTTGATGGGAATGAACTTCTGAGATTCTATGGCACCACAATGAGGTGTTGCTGCCAAGGAAAATCTGTGCAGAAAGTAAAATATCTCTGTAATGACCCTTCTTGCAGTGTTTGCCAAATAATTCAGTTCAACTTTGACAGAGAATTCTCCAGAATGTTCTCTGCAGGAGTGAAGACTGAGAAACGTGCTGTAATAATTTGCAGGATCATTGCTGGAACTTCAATACATGAAGTTAATAATGGTCAAATCGAAGGGTCTTGTTCAAATAGGGTAGGACAAATGAAATTTAGTTTAGACAAGTTTGTAGTTAGAAATCCCAGTGCTATACTTCCATGTTTTGTTTTAGTTTTTGATTGACATGTTTTGTTGGCTTAAAATGACCATATTACTAATATAAGATTTCGCTCTTGTATCTATAGTTTAAAAACTTGTAATTTAACCTATATCGCTTCAAATATCTTCTTTAATTTGATTCTTGTCTGCGTTCTAATGTTATCTCATCCAATTTATTTAACCTTATAGAGCATTAAATTTCATAGACGTCAGTGAATTTCATTTCATCTTCTACTGTTACCCTTTTGTAGACAACATACATATTTTATCCAAAATATTAAAATGAGACTATAAATTTTCCATGTCAGTGGAATTTAATGGAACATATTACGCTTATTAACGTTATAATCTTTGTTTGAGTACTCAAGAAAATATAGCTTACTGAAATTCTGGATGTACATGCTGCTTGTTATGGTTACTGCTGAAACAAGATCTTTAATGTTATATCTAATCTGATCATAAAAGATAAGGATGAAATATAGCCTAAGAACCTAATCTATGAGACTGAAATGATGAAAATAACTGATCTGACATTGGAGAGTCATCTCCATGCACAAGAGGAAACAAGAGGTTGATTCATCCAACCAAGGTATAGAGCACCATCTTTCTCTTGTAGAGTGTAGTTTTTGGAATAATCCTCCAGAAGATCCTTGATGGTAAAATTAATGAATGAGCTCAATGGATATGGGCCAAACCCCGCCATTCTGAAACGTGATCTCCAAGTTTCCAAAGTCTCGTGTCGTTCCACTCTATCTTCCCCTACACAGGCTATCAAGTTCACAATCTCTCGAGCCAAACAATGTTGTTCCACGTTGATCCGATCCCTGTGATCCCTTGCCATGACATCATCAATTGATTCAAAAACCGGCAAGTAGTAGTTAAGTGTCTGAACAAAACGCGGGTAGAACGGGACATGATTGGTTTCACTTTCTTGCTCAACAAGGGTCACTACCTTGGGGCACAAGCAATTAACCAATCTCAGCAAACGTTCTATGGTCTCATCTTGAAGATGGTGTAGCATCATGGTGAAGTTCACAGCAATGGCTTCACCAGGTAGAATCTTAAGGTGTTGGAAATCGACATCCGATGCAGAAACTTCCACAGCAAGGAACTGAAATGGGACGTTACATGACTGTGCAAGTGCTGATAATCTTTTCCCCACAATCTCAAGTCCTCCTCCTCTAGTAAAAGCCGAAGTGGAGTCATCAACACCTGTGATTCTAATCTTTGGGGGCCCTCCTGGTCGGCAGGCAAGAGCTCGAATGAGACTCACCCACTGGATGCCCTGATTAATCTGAAAATCAATTATATGAACCTTATTCTCTTGCTTCATGGCTTCAGCAATCACCCCATTTGCTGAGAAATAGCCAAATTTGAAGTATGGGCATATTTCATATAATTTATTCATATAAGAAAGGAGTTCAGAAGCAGTAGGTTCTTTGCATTTTAAGGATTTGCATATTTTGCTTCCTGAAGAAGACAATCTAGCCACAAGAGCCTCTAACGCATATGCACCTAAACGCTGTAGAGGATTTCCAGAAATTGACACCATTCCTCGCAGCTCAGATATCAGCCATTCGCTCGTCTCCATATCATTCTCCTCCATTGCATGTGCACAAGCACAAAGCATCTCTTTCAAGTCTCCTCTAGATATCATCTCTATTGTCTTCTTCCATCTCTCTGCTTCATTCATGACTGCATCAGCATCATATGTGACTGAAATTTCTTCATCAGGTCCCAACATCACGGTCTCCAGCTCGTGTAGCTTGTGGCTAAGATCATCAATATCTTGTGTCTGTGTCAAGCAAGATTCAAAAGAATTTTGTGTCTTCAACATGTATGAGTTTAATACTGGGCTTCCATTAGCTGATGGAGAACTAAGGCCAGGATTACTGTTACATGTTGAGCAAGATTCTATGGTTTGAGCTAAAGAGGAATGATATGATTCCAGAGTTTGCACAGAGCCATAGAAAATCTCATGTTTCTGAGATGCCTGCATTTTAAATTAACCACTTCTTTCACTATCCTCAACAAATTTTAGTGTGACCTGGATGTGGGTCTTGATCTGCAAAAAGCTGAGGGAAAGTAAATGTTTGAGGTTGGAGATGAATGGAATATATTGCACACATGAATGTGAAATATAAAATAGAAATACAGAATATGTGTCACATAAATGTTAGTGCATATTTATAATCTACATACACAGAAATTGAGTGTTGCATTTTTCATTTTACTCACCCAAAGTATGTTTAACAGTAATTTTGTCAATAATATGACCTTTGATACAGAAACATAAATAAACATAAAATTTATTATGAGTTGTACAATTTATAGGTTATGAACAACATAGCTCATTTGTCCAATTCCATGCTATATAGGAAAATATGCATATAGTAGTTCTTGGAGAAATGACATGAGGACTAACATGAAATTGATAAAATTTAAGGACCTTGAAATGAAAATTATTGAAACTAGCCCTTGTTATTTTCAAAGTTATACTTGCACTACATGGTATTTTCCAAATCATAATTTGGTCATATGGATATTATAGGAATATTTTAGATTTATAATTTTAAGAACTTGAAGTAATAACTTCGGGATAGACAATAAAGTTGAAAAGATAAAATAATACTCACTCTCATTCTTAATTATCTTGACATTGATCATGTTCCTAAATATAAAACATATTTTTTATATTTATCAATCTTTTCTTAATTTACCCCTATTGATACTCCCTTAATAATGATTAAAGAGGATAAGGAATGGGGAAATTAAAGAAAATAACTATAGTATTTTAGAAAGTACATGTTATTTTAACTAATTTAACTTACAATTTTAATCTAATAAATATATTTTATATTAAAGATCAGGGAGTACTAACTTTGATTAATAAAAAAGTTTTTAAGTTCTTTTGGTACAATTATTATCTGATATGAGTAATAAAATATCACATTTTTTTAATTATATAGATATCATATATTAAAAAAAATGTTTGAAAAAGTACTTATGTTTTTCAATATGCATTATGTTTTATCATTTTATAACTAATTTTGAAAGAAGTAATTTAGACAACATTGATTAAGAAGTGCATCAAACTTTAACTTTAAATATTTTTATATTTCTTATGTAAAACTATAATAATATTTTTATAAAATATTAAAAAAAATTAATTTAAAGCTCATTTAGAAAAAAAAAATATAGGATTTTTATTCCTTAAGTATAAGGTCCACCTTTAGGAGAGCTATTGTCATTTGCACATATAGATATATTAAGAAAACTATAAAAAATTCAAAAAATAAAAATAAAAATAAAGGAAGAGATAGATGCGGAAGAGTGCAAACGAGACACTCATCCCCGTGTTTGATTAGAAAAAAGTTTTAATTTTAAAAATGTTAACTATAGTCAATAAAAAATTGGGAATTGGCTTGCGTCCTTTGCACCTTGGCATTCACTACATGAAACGGTAGCGTTTATGGCAAATTTAACACACATATGGTCCTTTTAAAAAAAAAATTCAAAGCACTTCCAGATAGTAAACAGATAATTCAGGATACTGAATGAAACTAAAAAAATTCTTCATGATCCTAAAAAATTATTTTAGGATCTTAAAAAAAAATTTTATGGCACTAATTAGTACTAAAAGGATACTAACTAATACTGCAAAAATAATTCATCATCTTAAAAAATTATTTTAGATCTTGAAAAAATATTTTAAACTATATTTTTAGTAGCAATAAGAATCATAAATATTTTTTTAAGATCCTAAAATAATTTTTTCAATATCATAAATTATTTTTGCGGTACCAGTCAGTATTCTTTTAGTACTAATCAATGCCAAAAAATATTTTTTTTAGATCTTGAAATAATTTTTCAGGATCATGAATAATTTTTTTAGTTTCATTCAGTATCCTGAATTATCTGTTTACGATCTAGAAGCGCTCTGAATTTTTTTTTTCTTTTAAAGGACTATGTGTGTGTTAAATTTGCCAAAAATGCTACCGTTTCATGCAGCTGACGCCAAGGTGCAGAGGACGCAAGCCAATTCCAAAAAAATTGAAGGGGAAAAAAATAGGGTAAAGGTGCAATTTTACATATAACTTTTATCCAGAGGAGCGCTTAGCACCATAATCTTTTTTTGGAAGCAAAAGTACACATAATGTTACGTTTTGGGAGCATCCAGCACCACGGGCCGTTAGTCAACCAATGTTGACCGTTAAGTCTGACAGAAATGAACAGTAACTCCGCTAAAATTACAGTTTTACCCCCAGTTTTAAGCTAAAATTACTATTTTGCCCCTAGTTTTAAATAATTTTTTTTAAAAAAACACTAAAATAACTCCTCTCCGCTGGTGGGCCACACCGCCGGTGGCGGCCGCCCTCCCCCCACACTAGCCGCCGCCGGCAACCGACGACCACCTCCAGCGACCTCCTCCGGCAGTTTTTTTTTAAAAAAATATTTTTTTTTAAAAAAAGTAAAATAACCCCTCCCTCGCCGGTGGGCCCCACCACCGGCCACACCGCCGGCGGCGGTCGCCCTCCCCCCACCGCCAGCGACCGGCAACCTCCTCCGACAGCTTTTTTAAAAAACTATTAGGGGTTGTTTTGTAAAAACACACAAACTTTAAAATTTCATATTCCAACTGCATCACCTTTTGTCATTTTTTACTGTTAACAGACTTTTTAGGATTTATACTATTTAAGTACCTTTGTCCCTAAAATCTTTAAACCCCAGTTCTCAAATTTTTCTAACTTCAATTAAGAAATTTTCCTCCCAACTATAAAGGTAGGTGGGGGTAGGGCCCACCAGCAGGAGGAGTTATTTTAGTGTTTTTTTTTAAAAAAAATTATTTAAAACTAGGGATAAAATGGTAATTTCAGCTTAAAACTTGGGGTAAAATTGTAATTTTAGCGGAGTTACTGTTCATTTTTGTCAGACTTAACGGTCGACGTTGGTTGACTAACGGCTCGTGGTACTGGACGCTCCCAAAACGTAACGTTATGTGTACTTTTGCTCCAAAAAAAAAATTATATTGCTAGGCGCTCTTCTTGAAAAAAGTTATATGTAAAATTGCATCTTTACCCAAAAAAAATACTATTAGTTTACCGACCAAACCAACTCTTGTCCAACTTTCTCATCAAATTCGAGGACAACGGACGACACAGAAAAAAGGGATTTCTGAAACACCCATTGCAACGGAAAACTGAAAACTCGAAGCTATCTGCAAATTATATATCGAAGCGCCGAGAAACGGGGGGACAAAGAGATTGGGATCAAACATATATAAAGCCCAGAAACTTGAAAACCATAGCCGCAAATTAAACAAATGAAATCAACAAGAACAGTTCAACAACCTCAGCGAGAGACAGAGAGACTCGTACCTTATCAACAACGTACAGTAAGAGTATTGAATTCTGAGCTCAACCTCGTAAGAATTTGATGACTTAGGTACATAAGGTTACATTTTCTGGTTTGGTTTCTTGGAGGTTGAATGAAGAAGGACACGGCGACGCACCCTTGTTTATGAGGACTTCAACTAACCCTTTCTCTGAAATGCATTTCCATTTGTTGATTTATAGAAAAGTCTCGCTTTATGAAATTACTTTTCTGCCACTGACATTTGACTCACGTTTCTTCACCATCTTTTGAAATTTTAATTTAATTTATTGTTTGTGGCAACAGGGGTTGTTAAGGATTTGGATATATACATGTGGGTACCAGCGTGCTGACTTTCGTGCTCAGTAGTGGTATTTATTTATGGCTTTTGGTGCAATTGAGGCTTATGACCATCTTGTTTCTCTGCTGAGTCTTGCATGATAGCGACGTCATGGCTAGTAGGAATTGTTGGTTCTCTTTTTAGAGTTTGGATTTTGGGTTAGTTTAAGGCCCTATTTTGGTACAAAGGAGAGGAGGGGAGGTAGACTAGTTGGAAGGAAAATTTCTTAGTTGAAGTTAGAAAAATTTGAGAAGTGGGGTTTAAAGATTTTAGGGACAAAGGTACTTAAATACTATAAATCCTAAAAAGTCTGTGTTAACAGTAAAAAATGACAAAAGGTGATGCGGTGGGAATATGGAATTTTAAAGTTTGTGTGTTTTTACAAAACAACCCCTAATAGTTTTTTTTCCAAAAAAGAAAAAAAAAAAAAAACCACCATTGCTAGAACGTTGAGGTAGTTGGCCAGCGGCCTCCAGAGTTTTGGCGCCAACAGCCTCACTAATGTTTTTTGGGGTGGGTATTAAATTTTTGGAAGAATTATATTTGAGTCCTAAGGACCAAAATTAATTACAAAAAAAGGGATTTTTTTTATAGTAATTACAGACATTTTAACAACAGAAAATATCATTTTTACAATTGAAAATGTCATATTTACAATTGAGACACTTTTTATATTGGAATTCTAAGACTTTTTGCAATTTTTTTTTTTGTTTCTAGGGACCCAAATGTAATTCTCCCTAAATATTTTTTAATTAAAAATATGTGGAGCCAAGGTGATAAAGGTGGGATTAAAACCCATCCCACCTTGGTTTTCTAAGTCACCAAGGCACCAAGCCTCTTTGATATCTCTCTGAGCGTGTGTGCGCACACTTGTGTGTGTGTGAGTTTATCCATAATGTGCACCAAACACCATAAATTCTTCTGGATGTAAAACTATATATAAACTTTTTGCAGTCAATAGTCAAAGAGGCATACTTATATTGCAATCAAAGATATAGATTATATTGCAATCAAAGAAAGTTACATACTTAAACTTATTGTTAGATACTTGAAATATTAGTTCCTTTTTTCCCCCACAAAGATATAGATTATATTGCAATCAAACGAAGTTACAATGTCTCATTGAACGAAATTAAAAAAGTTACAATGTCTCAGAGGTAAAAACAAAGACAATTAAACAAACTAGAAAACTAAACATCATAAAAGCAGCAACCAAACTAGAAAACACGAACAATAAGATGCAGGAAGAACCTAAGACCAGATAAAATGAAATTTGCTGAATGCCATAGGCCAACAGCTGTGACGGAGGTGGATAAATCCAATATAAAGGCCAAGACAATTCCAATGAAACTTTGGCAATCCCTCCGGCAACCAAATCTACTTCCATGGGAACACATACTATACAAGGATGGTTCCTGATGAAGATCCTTGAGATCAGAATATTCTTAAGGAGAGCAATGCTCCTCGCCATAGCAGAGAAAACACAATTAGCATAATAGTAAAGGAAAGGGTCACAACTCCAACCCGAAGATTAACAACAATGCCACACACAGTAAACTAGCATATGTCGAGCCCAAAAATGAACAGTGTTGGCATAAACACTGAATTAGTACATGTCTGAGCTAAAAGATGAACCACATGTACAAGTCTACTGGACATACACAAGTTGATGATTCTTACTTGAAGAGCAATTAACTATGCATTAAAAACCCACATAAAAATACCTCAAACCAAACATTACAATGCTTAGTAAATACCTCTGACCCCCTTTTGTATCACTATAGTCATCCATCCCACCTCTTCCCCATCTAAAAAGCTTTCCACATCTATTTGAGCAGTACAATAACAATTTGGTGAAAATGTATTGGCATATAGTATACGCTGATCAAAGTATAAGCGCAAGAAGCCTCCCAATAATACAGATGAACCAAACAATAGCTTGTTTCGACACTTCTAAGCAAACATTATAAATCAACATGGAGACTCCAACATCGAGAGGGTCTCTAATACTGAATTTCAAAACAAAATCAGCAGAGAAATACTGAGTCTTTAACAAACCATTAACCTCATATTCTGTGGCTCTCAACATTACCTCTGAAATCCTCTGCGCCTCTGCCTTTGATTTACCCAAATCAACGAAAATGTCCCAAATCTTAACCACCAACTCGTAGGGCAAATCTGTCCTATTGACTGTGAGAATAGAAAATCTCCACCGCGAGTCCGCGACCCAACACGGGGATATTGTCGAAAACTTCCACCATTTCCAACAGGGAGCGCTCGTCTTGGGGAAGGGATCCGGCGATCCGGATCTCTTTTTATTTTTTAATATCAATTTCTGAAACACCTTCCTTTTCAGTATTATCCTTTAGTATTGGGTCGAATTATGAAATATTTTTTTAAATCGTGAAGTAATTTTTAATATCAATTAATACTCTAAAATATTTTTTTAATGATTTTAAAAAAAATTTATGATAGTAACTGAGACAAATAACATACTTCAGCATAATGAATTGTACTAAAAAAAATTTATAATCTTAAAAAATCATTTTCGACAACTGATAAGTCCTAAAAAGATATTTTATAAAACTGATATAAAAAAATTTTATTAAAAAGAAATAAGAGATCTAGACAGACAAATCTTGTTAGCGAAATGGGCTTTATAAAGCAAGGCCCAATAAAGAGGCTTTTACAACAGAATCCCCTAATCACGTAAAACACTAAATCCCCTATTATCATGCCCATGATCATATATGGAATAAGTAGTGGAGTAGACATTATCTAAACGTGAAGGCACACTGCCAACAAACAAAACAATGGGCAGAAACCCTAAGTAATTTCTATAAATAGGAGATTGCCTATAAGGTATATAAGTTTGTTTAATCTACTTTATATTATGTTCCATTGTGCACACACTCCACTCCTTTGACTATCACAATTCTCATGTAGTACAGTGATCTTCAGAAACTCTGTGGTATCTTGGTCATAGATGTCGCTAGATAATATTCTTCTCCTTGGTGCCTACTTCTTACAATCACCTTGGAGATTATATCTAATCCGATATAAATAGTCACCAATCTTTTAGAATTGGACATTTGTGTTCTTATAATAGTAACATATCTCTTTCCCAAGACAAGCGCCAACCAACACGAAAATTCATTCAGCATAGGGAAGTCACATAACTACAATTTTTCTTAAAATATTTGTTTTTAATTAAACGAGACATTTAGATTTTGTATGCAATGTTTATTGTATGACAGATTCTTGTTATTAATATTTTAAAATAATGGATAAAAGTATATCTAACATTGTAAATTTTTTCTTAATATAATATGAATTCATTAATCGGTCATTTAGTTTGAAGTCATGGCATGCGCAACACGTGAGGCTATGTACTAGTAATATTTTATGCTGAATATTATGAAAATCGAAAGGTCAGTTTAGTCATTAACTCATTTCGTACTTCTGTTGCTCCCATCGAAAGACGAAAAGAGACAGGGGATGTCGGTAAAATTAACAAGTCAATGCTCAATCTTGTCGTTTAGCTGAGCAAAACTTTAAAAAATAAACAAGAAGAAAAAATTGTCGTGGATTTTAAGAAAAATTTCACTTAAGACTCAAATAACTAAAATATTATTAAAAAATACTTAAAATAAAGTCATATGTCAAAAAATATTTTTACGTATTTTTTGATATTATTTTAGAAAATATTAACAATTATATTAGTATAACATTAACAATTAAATCAATATACACTAATAATATATTTTAACAACTAAATCAATATATGTTAACAACTATATCAGTGTTCATTAATAACTATATTAGTGCAATGTTTTCTAAAATAATATCAGAAAAAACCCTAAGACCTTCTCTAATATATGACTTTTTGGGGTCTTTTTTGATAATATTTTAATAATTTAAATCCTAAGAAGGATTTTCCCAATATTTTAAGTCAAATAATGGATTCTAAAATCATAAAGGTAAGAGAGAGTCCGCAAATTGGTCTTATTGGTCTTCTAAGCGCAAGAATGAAGCGAAGTATATGCAAATGGTTGAGTTAAGCACAACATTCGCCAAGCAGATGTGAATGGTTGTGGAAGTTTGGTTGAAACGGTATTGGTTGTGTTGTCGTTTACTGATTCATTTCAACACCATCGATGGACCTCCAAGGCCTATTTTTTCAACTATAATATAACGTCATGCTATTTTTTCGATTTTCTTCACCAATACGTCATTCATTCTGTAATATTTTGTATAAAAGTTTTAAGGATTTTGGATCAATCAATTAATTATTTATTTAGTCTCAGTTTGAACAAATTATAAAAACATTTTTACAATAGATGCGTGACGTTTTAGAAAATGTCATCAAAATATTAATCAGTCCTCCTTATAATTTATCTCAATTTTATTTAAAAAGTTGACTTTATAATTTGATCCCTTGTCATCTATATTAGTGAATGTAAAAACTATGAATTTTAACATATAATTTCATAGACAATTAGATTTTATTAAATTTATTTTCTTTCATTTCACACAGTTTTAGCACACCTCCATTAAAATAAATATAATTTCATAAAGTCTATTAACTAAAATTAATTTACCAAAATAATAAGGGCAAAATTGAAAAAAAAAAACAAACAAACTACAGGGATATGAAATTAATAGGGACTTACAAATTAATTTTTACATATATCAATATAGATATTAAAACAAGAGGAAGAGATGTATATGACCCTGTTAACGTATTGCATGTTCTCTCACAATCTCTATTATTAGATTGAGACCTTGTTTTTTTTTTTTTTTTTACTTGCATGCAAAATATTGTGCTTACAAATGTTGGTAGAACTACAATATAAAGCCTCATAAAAAAAAATCAATTCAAAATAAAAATATTCAAATTTTAAGTCTAACACTTTGAGTTAGAAATTTAAAAATTCAGACTATATATACACAAGTCTTTATTTTAGATTAATATTCTTACTGTGAATACCCCTAGGGTTTTAAGGTACGAGGAATTTAGAAGGAGGAGGATAAGAAAAATTTTTATAAGTTGTTAAAAAAAAAAAAAAAAAAAAGAGGAGTGAGGTTAAAAGTTTTTAAATTTTTATCCTCTTAAATAATTTTTCTTACTTCTATTTTTTTCCTTCGATTTTATTGAATCCAAGTAATAAATATTTTCTTTCCATCCCTCTAAATCCCTCATAGAAAATACAACCCCTTAATTATATTACTCATTGAGATTGTCGCTATTCTACCACATCAAGAGGATAGGTCCTATTTTTCTTTTCCTTTTTTTAAGTTCAATTATATTTCTACTTCACTACCTTTTTAATAAAAAGATAAAATGAAATTAAAATATCAAGGTTGAAAAGTTATATAAGGATAAAATGAAGATTTTAAACCTTATAATTATAAAAATACAACTTGGGAACAACCCTAATACTAATAATAGAAAAACAGAAAAATGGATATAATATATGGCAAAAGGAGAGAGTATATATCATTGTCATTTGTCCACCACTTACACACACACACAATTCTCTGAAAATATTATAAAATACAACAACACTTTGACCTTCCTTACATTTTATTTTACTTACACAGATTTCCCTCCATTTTAAAAAATATTTAAATAAATTTTATCTACTCAACTATCCTACATCATTGTAAATTGATAATTTTGGTTTAGAATATTTTGAAGAATTTAAGATTTTTATCTTTTTGTTTAATTTATTTTTCTTACTAAAAATATTTATTTATTTATTCATATTGGAACAGAAGTTGGAGTAATTTTGTTAAAGTAGACAAAAGAATTGATTAAAACTTGAATTAGTTCTGTTTATAAATATAAATACTTGACTCAATGTGTTTTATAGATGCTTGTAGCAAATCAAATGTGCTTAAAAATCACAAATTGTAAATTTAATTATTTATTCAAAATTTTAAGGTATATCATTTAAACTATAAAATGAAAAAAATGCATTTGAAATAATTTTTTAGACATCTAAAACAAAAATAAATAAATAATTTTCAATAAATTTATGAAAAATTAAATTTTATAATAAAATTAAAATGAAAAAATCTTATAACATATTTGAAAGTTTGAAAATGTATATATTATGATTATTCCTAAGTTGTATAAAAATTATTTGTTGGTAAATATATATGTTATAATAATTCCTATGTTAAAGAGGAGTATTTTAGTCAAAATAAAGGTTTATAAAGGTAAACTAAAGTTTACTAACAGTTTGAGATGGATAGAAATAAAATTCAAATGTAGAAAAGAGAGTTAGGTAAAGTATATTTTAATTAAAATGAAGGTATTTATAAATATTTTTAAATAGAGAGGAAGTTCTTATAACTTTAATAAAATAAGGTGATTAGCATAATTTACTCTTTATAAAATATATTAATATCTATATCAATATTAATTATTTTAAGTTAGTAAAACATGCATAAATAAATTTATTATAAGTTATTTAAAGTTGGAACTTTGAAATATTGATTTAACCAGGTGAACTAACCCAGTTAACCTACTTTAAAAAAATGAGCCATGTTAAGAAAATATTGTCATGTTTTAGAATGGGAAATTTCATTTAGTACTAAGGATGTGACTTAATTTTAGTGAACCCCCAAAAGATTCTTAAACTTTCTGCACCCCTTTAGGTCAAAACAAAATTAAGTTTTGTAGATAAAAGGATAATGATATCCTTCTTTTATTTTTTTTAGAAGATAATTTACAAGATAAATAAGAGTGTTTATAAGACAAGTAAAGACATTAACAAGAAAAATAAAGATATTTACAAAAAAAAAAAGGATTTGAAAGAACCTAAGGAATTAAAACATTTTGTCCATTTAGAAGACAAATATGGAAATTCACAAGAAAAATATGAGCATTTACAAAACAAATAAAGGGATTTGAAAGAACTTAGGGAATCAAAAATTTCATTTAGTACAAGACAAATTTCATTTAGTACTAAGGATGTGACTTAATTTTAGTCAACCCCCAAAAGATTCTTAAACTTTTTGCACCCCTTTAGGTCAAAACAAAATTAAGTTTTGTAGATAAAAGGACAATGATATCCTTCTTTTATGTTTTTTAGAAGATAATTTACAAGATAAATAAGAGTGTTTATGAGACAAGTAAAGACATTAACAAGATAAATAAAGATATTTTTAAAAAAAACAAGGATTTGAAAAAACATAAAGAATTAAAACATTTTGTCCATTTAGAAAACAAATATGGAAATTCACAAGAAAAATATGAGTATTTATAAGACAAATAAAAGGATTTGAATGAACTTAGGGAATCAAAAATTTCATTTAGTACAAGACAGATTTCATTTAAGTACTAAGGAGGTGACTTAATTTCAGTCAACCCCCAAAAATTCTTAAACTTCCTGCAACCCTTTAATTAGGTCAAAACAAAATTAAGTTTTGTAGATAAAAGGGCAATGATATCCTTCTTTTATTTTTTAGAAGATAATTTACAAGATAAATAAGAGTGTCTATAAGACAAGTAAAGACATTAACAAGACAAATAAAGATATTTACAAAAAAAAAAAAGGATTTGAAAGAACCTAAGGAATTAAAACATTTTCTCCATTTAGAAGACAAATATGGAAATTCAAAAGAAAAATATGAGTATTTACAAGACAAATAAAGAGATGTGAAAGAACTTAGGGAATTGAAAATATTTTAGCCATTTACCAACAAAAAAAAATGAAAATTTATAAGACAAATATATGCATTTATAAGATAAAATAATATAATTGAATAGATAAATAAAGTAGGGAAAATCTCATATAAAGACGGTTGAAATACTCAAAATTAATTTGAGTTACTAAATTTAACAAATTATTAATAAGGTTTTGTGACACAATTATGGATTTAGAATTTGGGATAAATTACCTCTATATCCCTTAGTTATTAAACAAAAAAAGATAAATTGTTTACACACTACGTAAAAACCCTAATGATAGAAAATTCAAATTCATTAGAGGCTTCAACACCATCAGGAAAAAAAAAAAAAAGCCACAATAAATTGGTTGTAATGTTAAATCTTCGTTGCTTAATCATTTTAGAGAATTTAAATACTGAAAGCATATCAGGACAATATTTTTGTGATCAACACAATCAAATGATCTCATAGATTTCATTGGGGATTGTACAATAAAAAGCATTTGAATGAGTTGATCTTAGGAGCGGAGAAGGAATCTGTCGAGGAGCATTTCTCGCGGTAGCATTGCCCAGGTTGAGAAGGAATTGCTAAGGTTTCTTCGGAACCAGAAGAATAGGAATGATTGCTTGACATAATCTCCATATCTGAAAGATGACTATGCTATATAAATAGCTATATTATAGAAGCTGTGTCTCTATCTCTTAGTGAGCTAGCTGCTACTATAGTTTCAAGGGATTTGTGCAATGTTTGTTTTCTGTCAGTTTTGAGTGGGAGTCTAAATCAACCCATTTTCAAGCAAGATAGACCAAATAACTTTATTGTAGGAAGAATCCCTTTTTAGATTTTGCTGTTAGGTTTATAACCTTAAAATACAAGTTTCATCTTTGCCTTTGGTGAAGATGAATAATTGGTGAATAGTGAAGATGAATAATTGGGAAGCCATAAAAGCTGTGGTGGTGCTAGCTATTTCGGTGCTTACGATGGGGACTAGGGGTATGATGGGAGCTAAATCTACACATGAGTGCTTCCAATTAAGGGTATTATTAGAAAATAACTAATATTTAAATATTCTAAATTAGATCATTGACCCAATTTAAGATTTGTTAAGTTTACTAACCTTATATAGGATTTTCCTATTTCAACCGTCTTTATATGAGATTCTCCCAATAAAGCAAGGGCATCAATTTTTTTTTTATCATCCACAAAATTTAATTTCATTTTTGTTTAGGGTGCAATGATGTTGCTGAATCTTTTTGAGGGTTGATTGAAATTATATCACATTCTTATGGGCTAACTAAAATTCTCCCTTTTTCAAATAGGCTAATTTAGGCCTGGCCTACTTAGCCCATTGGAGAAGAATTAGTGGGAGTACCCATTTCATTATTTTAAAATTAAAATCTTAATACCCTTGGTCCTTGGATTCAACTGGCGTGGGAGTCGGTCTTCCTCACCTTTAAGGAGGGGGTTCGATCCCTACATTGGTGAAGGCGCTGGGGGAGACATCCTAAGAGTCTAGGAATCAGTGGTAACGTTGGCAGATGTGGAGGCATGTGTACTCTCAGGCCAGTATCCTTTGTGGACTGGGCTCCAAGTGTCCTGCCCTTGGACTGTGGATGAGCCCGATCCCTTTCCTAAAATTTTTTTATCAAAAAAAAAATAATTTAAAATCTTAATCCTTTCCTTCCAAATTATTTATATTAGTTCGTAGTTTATATATTGAGTTTGTAATGAGTTGTCTCCATATTTTAGTATTTGTTCCTATATCCTAATAATAGACAAGATATGAGGATACAAAACACCTTAGTATTCTGATTGTTGAATTGATTATTTTGACAATTTATTGTGTTTGTGATTATTTTTTAACTAAGTTGTGTTTCCAAATTTAAGAAATGTACATTAATCTACAAGTTTATATAGTTCCAACTACTTTTTAATTAGGTCTTTACAGTTTTTTTTTTCTTTTTATCAAGTTATTATGATTTCAATTATTTTTAATCAATTCCTTATATGTTTTTATCATGTCTTTATAATTTTACTTGATTTTTGTCGTTGTAGATGTTTTGGCTTTTTAATAAGTGTTTCTAAATTTAATTATGGTATGTTTTGAGAAAATGAGGTTAGATATAGAAATTTGTTTCGAAAAACTCATTTTATTTATTTTTTATTAAAAAAATATGATAGAAAAAATAGGCCAATCCATCAAAAGTCTTCAAACTATAATATTCATCATATATATCTTAACAACTTTATTTAACAAAATTTTCAAAATAATTTGTGGCTTTCATAAAATTAAACTCGTTAATTATTTCAATATCACTGTTGATAAAAACACAGAAAAGTCTAAAATGATGGCTTTTCATATGCATTAAAATTCAAACCTAATGATTCCTAAAAAAGTTGGAGCAAAAAGAATGTAGCTTCCATTATCAGTAAATTAAAAGTCATAATTTTCTGCATCATCCACACCAACCAAGTCAATCTAATTCCTCAATTAACAACCAACAATATAGTGAAAACCTTGTAGATTTGGACAACAAATTAAGTTTATTGAAGAGAATTTGTGTAACACATGCTTTTCAAAATTCAAAGTGAAGAATGTGCAAAAACAAAAAAAGTCAGTGCAACAATAAGTTAAAGGAAAATTAATTGGAGACTTTTTGATCGGTGGTGAATCATAAGTCAGCAGATAAGGTTTTATGATTCTCTTGAAGATTCTTTTCAGGGATATAATTGAAGATAATATACATTACAAAAGGAAAAAAATATGTTTTTTCATGAAATTAAAATGTATAAAATTTGTTAGTTAATTGCTGATATTATTAATTTTATTTTTTTAGATTATATTACTATGTATATTGTGAGTATAAGGACGTATTTGGATTGTGACCCGCTACCTAGAATATCTACCTTGAATAACATTAAATTGACTGAATAACATGGTTATGGACACAAAACAAATACACTACTTACATATGAGGAGAAGAGAGAGCAGACAAAGCACACCTATTCAATATGCAAAGGAATCTATATATCTGCGTGTGGGGTAAAAATGAAACATTCCCTTCTTAATGGACTTGGGAGTTTTATGTGTACTCATTTATTGCACCCATGAAGCCCTTGGAGCTCCCTTGATTTAATCCAAGAGAAACATCTAAGAACATCAACTCATGGAGTTTCAACAAAAGGGGTATATGACATTTTCAAGTTGGGATAATTGCATGCAGGTCCCAATTAACATACTTAATGACAATCAAGTCTATTAAAATCATCAAATTGCTATAAGTCTCAAGGGATTTGGGTGTTATTAATTGTAAACATTAAAATACAATTTTGGACCTCTATATTTAAAAGGGTTAAGGTGCGTCCAACACAATCAACTATGACCCTAAGAGCGTCTAGAACAATAAACTATCAAGTGGACCGTCCAATACAATAACCTTTTAAAAATGAGCGTCTAACACAATAATCTTTTAAAAAGGAGCGTTCAGCACAATGCCGTTAATTTCAACCTGACGTCTGTTTTCTCTGAAGGTTTGGCAAAAATTACAGAATAGTACCCATATCTTTATGAAACTATACTTAAGCCACAAAAACATTTCAAAAATTTTATTTTAGTCCCTCCACCTTGGAGGGACTAAAGTGAAAATTATTAAAAAAATTTGGGGCTAAAACATAATTTTTTAAACATTTGGGTTCTTTTCTATAATTTTTGCAGGGCCATCCATACCCAAAAAAAAAATCCGCCCTTGGTTACAGGTCTTTTCTTTCTGCTTTAGCTTAGCCTGTGGCCTATTAAAGAGGCCTGTAATTTTAAAAATTTTGTCAGCAACCTAACAAACCATAGGCCTCACCTCAAAACAAGCCTACTTCAAACAGGGTGAAAACAGACCTACTTTATTCAAGTTGAAAACAGACCTACGTTTAATAGTCTGTTTAAAGTAGGTCTTTTTTTGGTTTGTTTAAAGTAATTATGTTTTCGCTTTGTTTGAAGTATGCTTGTTTTGAGGTGAGGTTTGTGGTTTGTTAGGTTGTTTACAAAATTTTTAAAATTACAGGCCTCCTTAATAGGCCACAGGCCAGGTCAGGCTAAGGTCTAAAAAAATGCCCGTAACCAGGGGCGGATTTAGGCCCTGCAAAAATTACAGAAAAGAACCCAAAATTTTAGAAAATTATCTTACAGGCCCATAAAATTTTTATAATTTTCACTTTAGTCCCTCCATATAAAGTACATGGAGGGACTAAAATAAAAATTTTGAAATGTTTTTGTGGCTTAAGTATAGTTTCACAAACATATGGGTGCTATTCTATAATTTTTGCGGACGGCGTTAGCTTGAAACTAACGGCATTGTGCTGGACGCTCCTACTTGATAGTTTATTGTGCTGGATGGTCCACTTGATAGTTTATTGTGTTGGACACTCATGGGGCCATAGTTGATTGTGCTGGACGCACCTTAACCCTATTTAAAATGGAAAAAAACCAATTAAAAGAGATTCTGAGCTTGTGTTGTGCGTGTAGTATGGCATTAAGAGAAAGAGAAGCATTTCACGATTTCTAAGTCAATAGCTTTAGGACCAGCATTATTTTGATCATTCACCATCTCCGTTATCTTTTTTGACGGTATCTAAAAGAATATTTAAACTGGATGTATAAGCATCCTATATAAAAAGAATTTAGATTTTTAAATTTTCATAATATTTAATACATATCAAGACCGCATTAAGCTATAACTAGTTTGGAAAGTATTAATTAAACCAAGAGGAAGCACGACTGATATGAAATTGTATCGATATTTACAAAAATCTCACCGATCATAGTTTTTAAATCGTCTTTGCTTAAATAGGTCTAGATGTGGCAGTCATACAAGCCTTTTTTCTAGTAGTGAAAAGCTTATTGTTTTGTTTTGTAACAAGATTGTGAGAAATTAATTCAATATATTTCTTAAACTTCTTTCATGATACTACTACTATAGGAGCAATTTGGATGCATCGATTCATAATGAATATTGGGAAGAGTAACAATCTTTCAGTGCTCATGCATTTCCTTTAAATTGTTCTAAAGAACAAGTGTGTCTTTTATGATCAAATATTAAATTTTGAGACCTTCATTCAAATGGTGGCATAGAAAAATTATGGATCAAGCATTCAAGATAAATAGTTCTTTTCGGTAATATCAAGAGCCATAAACTTAAATTTTGCCAATTTTGACATAACTCAAACTAAATCAATAAAAGGAAATTCTTAGGATATGAAAAATGAAAACATGATATAATAGCATAAACCTCAAAGTAACTACAGGAATAAAAGGGAATTCGTCAAGACGATAAATAATTATAAAGTAAGATACCAAACTTTAAACTTTATGGCTTCGAGCCATTTAATCTCAAGATGACAAATTAAATCTATGTAGCTTTTAGCCATTTATCTTCAGGATAAATAAAAGTTATAGATGACTTTTGGCCACACAATAAGATAAAAGATGAAAAAGTACATGGCTTCTAGCCATATAATAAGGAATCAAAGGAATATGGCTTCTAGCCGTATTATGTCAAAATAAGAAATCAAAGTGATATGACTACTAGTATTATAATTTCAGAATAGGAAATTAAAGCATTATGGCTTCTGGTAATATAATTTCAGAATATGAAATCAAAGGTGTATGGCTTCTGGGCATACTAAAATAAATATGAATCATATAAAGGAACTCATAAAAGAGATTAAAATAAGATATAAAAGCAATAACAATCTTTAATCATAGCCATAGAATCTAATGTTTATAACAATTGGTAACAATATCTCTTTAATTTTATATAATAGCTCAGATTATTCTAGATAGAGCAAATAAATATATGATTAAATAAGTTAGATGAAATCATTAAAGAAACGATGAGAGAAACATACTTTTTTTTTATTATTATTTTTAAAGGGGATCGAATGGTCCCAGGCAGGGGTCGAACACGCGACCCCTGATTGATGGTGGCACTTAAAGGCCACCTACATACCACTGCACCTCGAGGGCGCTGGTAGAGAAACATACTTTCATTAGAGCTTTCATGCTGATAATGTATTATAAAATAAAATAAAAGTGAGGAGTTGAGCAATTCTCATTCAATTCTTGTATTTACAAATTTACAATGCTTGTATAAGGCTTCTATTTATAGGCAACTAAGGATTATCACTGGCCAGGAATGTCGGACAACCTATGGGTTGCGGCTTCACCTACATCAACCTAAGGGTCACGTCGTGCCCACCTATGCGGCCTACATTTTTAAGAGATGGGAAAATCCCAACCATAACCTACTGTGGCGGGTTAGGGAGCCAGCCTGCAGGCTTGCATTTTTTTTTGAAAAAAAAAATCCCTATTTTTATAAGGTTGTCAAAAGTCCAAGATATATATATATATATATATATATATATATATATATATATATATATATATATTAATGTGAGTCATAAAATTAACCTTCCTAGCATAAATAATTCCATTTATAAAAATTTAAAAACATAATTCAAAATTTAAGAGATAAAGTTATCAAATTTGCTAAAATTTGTAAATGAAAAACATCAAATTATCCTCAAACAATCAAAGATATAATAATTTGGTTTAAAGAATGGAGGAGGTTGAGATTTTTTTTTCCTCTTTGGGATTCAAAGGTACTAAGGTGGGAATGTGCAACTTATGAGTTTTGTGGAATTATTATATGCAAAAAAAAAAAAAAACATTTATGTAGGCCAACATGCGTGCCATGCAGTGCGGGTTGAGCCCATATTATTGGCTCTAGTCACCACCAATCCTAAACTTACCCTAAACCACATGCTAGCGGGTTAAACCCATATCACTGGCTCTAGTTACCACTAAGATACAATAAATACATACAAATGAATGTACAATATATGTAGGGCTGAGTAATGAGAAGTCAGGCTGCCCTATGGCCTAACTTATATCTTGCCCTGTGGCCTAACTTATATCTTGCCCTTTGGCCTTCCTTAGATCTCTCCTCTCTTCTCGAGTGTGTTTTATTCTATCGGAGGAGTCTTGGGTTGTTGGACCCATTGTTATTTCGGATGATGAAAAGATTGACGGCCCCCTCCAACCTTCAGACCACAAAGAGGTTCCCGCTCCCCCTCTCCAGCCTTCTGACAATATACGCCAACCTCCTGGTCCTAAAGCACCTATCCCTGACACCTCCCCTCTTTCCTCTAATGATGAAGTGATACTGATGTGCATAAGATAGAAAATTGCTGATCTCTGGTGGGAAATTTCTACTACTGACGCCAATATCTCTAAGACATTAGCTGATATTAAGCATTAGGATTTTTAGTCACATTACATATTGTTGTTGTTAATTTTAAGTTTGTTGTCCTAGTAATGTAAAAATAAAAAGGAACTAAGCATATATCTTTTTTTTTTTCATATTATCCATTAAAGGAAAAAGCTTATTCTCTAGTGTTCCTTTATTTTCATATAGTTGTTGCTGCAATCTTTTAGTTTAATTTTAAAGAAAATGAGGACCTTTAGTATTGTATACTTTATAATTAACTGGTCTAAAAAGTATTTGACTTTTACGACCGAAGTTTTATAAAACTTCTGGTCCTAAAATTAAATGAATTTTAGTACCAGAGTCTTCTAAACATCCGGTCTTAAAAATTTAATTATATCTTCACGACTGAGTATTGTACAATTAACCGGTCTTAATAAAATCCAAAACACTAAAACATGTCTCTGTCGCGCAGAAAATTAAATTTCGCTCTCCAAACTTCTTTCATCGAGTCAAATGTGATTACTGAGGTTTTGTCTCCAGTGTTTGTGTGTTGTTTTGTCGCTGCTTCGGTTGCTCTCTTGACAACCACTTTCTGGTTTCTTAGCTAAACGTCTATAGACCAAGGTGCAAGAGGTGTTTTGGCTATATAACTTAATGATTTTCTTGCTTATCGTTCTGGGTTTTTCATGGGTTGAACAAAATCGATGAAATGTTCTTGTGGGTTTCTGTGTTGCTAATGAATATTGTATTTTGAAGATTATATTTGCACTTTAGACCTATCCAACTGATCAACAAGTATTTTTAGGTTACTCTTGTTGTCTGCAACACTAATGTTCATGGCCGGAGAAGAAAAACTTCGCAAACACGTTTGAATTTATATGCTACAGGTAAGTCCACAAGACCTTCATGCGATGCCTTTAATTTCCTCATCATGCATTTATTTTGCTTGTTGAATTCACTATGATACATTTATGGCCAAAAGTAATTCTTCGTTATGCATTTAATGGGCAAGTTTCGCCCTAAAAATAAAAGACGGAACTGACATTGAGCATATATATGCATTTAAGTTGGCTTATTTTATATACAAGCTTGAGTTTTTTCAGATTATGTATGTTAAATCTTTCCGTCTATAGGAATTCTACTATAGATCACAGTTGGATAAATGCTTTATGGAAGAGTGTTGAATATCAGAATGGGGTGAGTGAATTTATAGAATTTGCTAAACAAAATGTCTATGATGATAGTGGGAAGTTTTATTACCCTTGTGTAGAATGCTTTAATGAGAGGCAACTAAGTTTTGAAGTTATACACACACATTTAATTTGTGAAGGATTTTGTAAGACTTATATAATATGGGTATGACATGGTGAAAAAATGCCAAGTAGGTCTCAACATGGGGAAGTGGCCTTTGATGATAATGACACGAATATGGATGATCGCATAGATGACATTATTTGTGATATAGGAGAAGAGACTTTTCATCAATCATATACATATGGTAATATGTGCAGTGATGCAGAGACCTCACTATACCCTAGGTGTAAAAAATACCAATTGTTGAATGTTGTATTGAAATTGGTAAGCTTGAAGGCACGTCATGGATGGAGTGACAAGAGATTTTTTGAAATACTTGTGGCTTTTAAGGACATGCTTCCGAATGATAATGTGTTGCCTCATAGATATTATGATGCTAAGAAAATACTTTGTCCACTGGGGATGGAGTACAAAAAGATATATGCATGCCTAAATGATTGCATATTGTATAGAAAAGAGTTTGAAGAGAAGCAGAATTGTTCAATATGTGAAACCTCAAGGTACAAGTCAAATAAGGGGCCTACAAAAGTGTTATGGTATCTTCCAATTATACCAAGGTTCAAGCGATTGTTTGTTAATGAAAATGATGCAAAAAATTTAAAGTGGCATGCAGATGAGAGGATTTCTAATAGAAAGCTTCAACATCTGGCCGATTCTTCTCAATGGAAGAAAATCGATCAATTATTTCCGAACTTTGGCGAAAAATTTAGGAACCTTAAGCTTTCCCTTAGCACGGATGGCATGAATCCCTATGGAAGCCTTAGCAGCATACGTAGTTTATGGCCTGTACTTATAATTATTTACAACTTATCTCCTATGTTATGCATGAAATAAAAGTACACCATGTCGTCTATGTTGATTTCAGGACTAAAACAACTCGGAAATGACATTGATGTTTACCTTCAACCCTTGATTGAAGACTTGAAGGAGTTGTTGGAAGAAGGTGTCGATGTTTTTTACTCTTTCAAGAAGGAGGTCTTTAAAATGAGAGCCATGATATTTTGTACTATAAACGACTTCCTAGCATATGAGAACTTGTTAGGGTATAGTGTAAATGGCCATAAAGCATGTCTAGTTTGTGAAGAAGGCACATGCTACCATCAACTTCAACATGGAAGAAAGAAGGTTTATCTTGCATATAAGAGAATTCTTAGACGGGGCCACCCATATTATCGATTAAAGAAACCTTTTTTAGTGGCCAAGAGTATGAAGATGCTCTGATGTCATTGACTGGGAAGCATGTGTATAAAAAGGTGAAAAATATAAGTGTCATCTTCGGTAAGACTACAAAGGGTAGAAAAGAAAAAAATACATGGAAAAAGAGATCTGTATTCTTCAATCTTCCATATTAGCACAATTTTGATGTGAGGCACTGTATTGATGTCATGCATGTGGAGAAAAACGTATGTGATAGTATTGTTGGCACGCTTCTCAACATACAAGGTAGTTTCAAGGATGGTATGAAGACAAGATTGGATTTGCAAGCAATGGGAATACATGAAGACTTACATCCAAGGCCATATGGTAACAGAACTTATTATCCCCCGGCTTCTCATACTTTGTCTAAGGATGAGAAATGAAGTTTTTGTGAGTGTTTACATGGCACAAAAGTTCTGTTGGGGTATTCTTCAAATTTTAAGAGGCTTGTATCAATGAAAGACTTGAAATTAGTAGGCCTAAAGTCTCATAATTGTCATGTCTTGATGTAACAACTACTTCCAGTAGCTATTCGAGGCATCGACGAAGATAATCTTCAACACATTTTGACTAGACTTTGTTTCTTCTTTAATGCAGTTTGTAGTAAAGTTTTTTAGATTGAAAAGTTGGATGAATTGGAGAATGAAGGATATCTTATCTTGTGCCACCTTGAGAAGCTTTTGTTCCTACATTTTTTGACATCATGATTCATCTAGTGAGGGAGATAAAGTTGTGTGGTCTTATCCATTTACGGTAGATGTATCCAATTGGAAGATCTATGAAATTCTTAAAAGGGTGTGTGAAGAACGCATACCGAATAGAAGCATAAATTGTTTAGAAATATGTTTATGAAGAAGCCATGAAATTTTGTCAAAATTATTTGGCCAAAGTAAGACATATCGAGCTTTCAAAATGTCAGCATGCTGAAGGGGGTAGACGGGGGGCTTCAGTAAAGAGTGTGGATCCTGATGAATTGTCACAAGTCCACTTATACATCTTGAATAATGTTGATGAAGTTCAATCCAGTATAGTTGCGCATAAAGAAGATGTAAGGAAAGAAAATCCACGAATGACTGGATAAAGGTTGATTAGAGAGCATAACAAAACTTTTGTAAACTAGTTCAAACAAAAGGTCGAGGGAGAGGAATTTGTTTATGATACAATCAAATGGTCAGCACGTGGTCCTGAGGTTGATGTCATAAGTTGGAATTCATATGTGATAAATGGTTATACAATTTATATGAAGTCCCTAGATGATAGGAGCATAGTCTAGAATAGTGGTGTTATGTTAAAGGCTGAATCTATGCACTTCTCCAGTTTGAAGAGGCCTAAATTGACAATCATGCCATATTATGGGGTTATTGAAGAGATTTGGAAGGTGGACTATGTCATAATTAGATTTCTCGTTTTCAAATGCAAGTGGGTTAATGTCAATAATTGTGTTCAGATTGATCGGCTAGGATTTATACTAGTTGATGTCAATAGTAGAAGTTTTGGAGATGAACCTTTTATTATGACAGACCAGGCGAAACAAGTTTTTTATATAACTGATCAAGAAAATAAATGTGGTCTGTAGCTCTCAAAGGAAAAAGGGTCATTGATATTGATGAAGAAAGTTATTCAAATTATAGTCTTTTTGAGAGTACTCCTTTTTCAAGGGGTTTACCAAACATGAACGAAGAAGATAAAGCGGATAATGAACCCAGTATAAGAAATTATCATCAAGAAGGAATATGGGAGGATATCTCTTTATAAAAGAGTCAATTCATAAGGTACTAATTATATGCAGAATTCTTTGAAAACTTTAAGGTTTTAACTATATTATATTCCTTCTATGTTCTTAAACAATGTCACTGACTATGAAGTTTGTTCTTGTTTTATTTTTGTGGTAAGATCTGATCCAAAGGGGCATGTTATAAAAGAGGATGTTACGTTGTTGGGTGAAAATCAGATGAAGGCATGGTGAATATTATATTGGGCATGTATGTTGATTTAAGTGTTGTATTTGTAACCCATTGTATTTGTAAGTAAGTTATCTTATTGTATAAATTAATTTAGGTGTTGTAGTCATAGTATAGTCATTAACTAAGAGGCCATATAACTCATGGTGAATAATATTTGTATTCTTTCTCCTTATTCAATTTATTCATAATTGTTTCATAGCTTGTAGCTTAAAGTATTGACTTTTATGTGCTAAATTGTGTGGTGGATTTGTGTATATAAGATCAGGAAGAATAGAACAGGGAAAACATTTGGGAAAATTTAGACCACAAATAAAAACATCGGTCTTAAAAGTTCAACTTTTAAGATTGAATGTATTTAGATGTACTTATATGTCTAGTCTTAAAAGTCAGGTGTACATATTTGATATTAGGCCGGTCTTAAAAGTTGGTGTTTCAAGACCAGTGGATTAATATGTCTGGTTTAAAAATTCAATTTTTAAGATCGGGTGTATTTATCATCCAGTCTTGAAAGTCAGTCTTTTAAGACCACGTATAATTAGTCGTTTGGTCTTAGAAGCCGCTATTTTTTAGATCTGATTTATTTTTATCCAGTCTTAAAAATTGAGTTTTAGGACCAAGCATAAAATATTTTAGGTTTATTTAGTACCACTTTTAAGACTTGGCGTTTTAAATGTACAGTCTAAAAGAGTTTCTTTAAAATCGGTTCGAGTCCGGTCTTAAAAGCTAGACTTTTAATACCACCTAGAACAAGACCGGTCGCAGATCCGGTCTTACAATGCCTCTTTTATTTAGTCTTAAAAGTTTTTTTTGTACCCGTGGCATTTGAAATTCAACACCATTGTCAATTCAAACAATTTTAATTTTATGATCAGTTTGATTTTCAAGCAAAATAATTAGAGATTGCAAAGCATTTCTAGCCTCAGGCTTAATTTTAAAAAGACATACCCAACTATAACATGTAAAGTCATCAACAACAGTTAAAAAATAGCGATGATCATGTATAGAAGCATGTAACATCTGAAGGCAAGAAACAGTTGTAGATGTGCTAATGGGAAAAGGAATTTTTCTTTGTTTAGCAAAGTGACAAACATTATATGCACCAAAGGAATTACAAGATAGAAAAGGAAATTGATGCTTCAAAACACTCCAAACAGGAGAAGACAAGTGACCAAGGCAAAAATGCCACAAATCAAATGAAGAAAAGAGGAAACAGATGTGGAAACAGAACCAATACTAGCAATCATAGGTAAGTGACTATGCAGCTTGAATAATCCATTAGAAATATCATCTCAACCAATCATTGTCAATGTCTTCGAATCCTATGTAAGGCAATGAGAAGAAGAAAAATGAAGAAACAAAAGAGCTCGTTAGCCATTTGTGAAACTGAGACAATATTAAAATGAAAGTCTGGGACATACAGAACATGAGAAAGAATAATATGGTTATTGATTCGGACAATACTAGAAATGCTAGCAATAATAGTGGATTTAGTTGGTAATGTTAAACGAATGGGAGAAACATGTGAATAAGAGAAAAGAAAATATTGAGAAAATAGTATTATGATTATTGAGTCTAATCATGGACAGTGTGTCTCTTTATACATAAAGAAATAGTTATAAACTAACTAACTAATTACAGACTAACTTCTTGCTATAATTGGTTACAACAAATATCTATAAATGACAACAGATATACTAATAAAACCTACCTCTAATACTAATTATAAGACAAAATTGACTATTTTTAGAAGGATTAAGGAAGTTAAATAAGTTACTTAATCATTTCATATGTTGTGTATTCTTAAATTATATATTAGTTTATTAATCAAACTAATTAGTTTAAAGAAAAAAATAAAAATAAAAATACTCTAAAGTAATTTAATTAGCTTCCTTAATTTTTCTAAAAAAAGTCAACTATATCTTATAATTAAGACTGAAAGAAGTAATATTTAATTAACTATTTATTATGAAGAGTCAATAAACATCCATATAATATAATGTATGTAGATGTAAAATGGTTTTCCAGAGACAAAGTCAAAACCCTGCTGCAACGAGGGGTGTACTAACGCAAAAGTTAAAGTGAAGCCCACGTAAATAACGTAAAGGTCAATGCATCGCTTTTTGAATATTGGCAGAGATTTGCAGCTAATTAAAACACAGCTTGACTTCGTCAAACAATCAACCAATAAAATGCAATAAATGAGTCAATTAATAAATTGCATACAGTGGGATGCAACTCAACAGCTTGCAATATGAGGAATGAAATTGAAATGATAGTCTTCACTTTGTGAAAACGGAAATTAATTTGGAAAACGACTTTTCATATGAGCACTAACAGTACAATAGTAATTGAGACCGCCTCAACTTCAATTAAACAATAGAGTCTCCACTAAACAATAGACTCTCCACTAACCCATTTCTCTTGGATTGACTTTTTTGGTTGAAATTTTATACTATGTAAAAAATATTATTTAATATTTATTATTAAATGATAATAATATTTTTACAGAATAAATCCCAACCATTAAAAGCCAATTATATTATAGAGAAATTAAGAGCGAGGGGTTAGTTGAGGCACTATTTTCCCATAAGGCTTACACTATTCATAGTTTCAAGTGATTTCTTATTTTATTTCTTAATTTTTTTAAAAAAATTTTTGTTTATTGGGTGCTTACAATTGATTGCATTAGGTTATATATTCATAATAATCTTTTAATTAGAACGAGCTTATACTTTCCCGTGCGTTGCACGGGTAATATTATTTTACGGATCACTCAAACATATTTTACTTCATAAGTGATACAACTATCTTGCTTTTAAGAAACATTTAAACTTTACTACTAATGAATGACTACATATTAAAAATGTAATATTGGTTTAAATTTGAAGATTGAGCAATGAACAAATTTGAAATTGATTTTCAGTGCTCTACTATTTTTTTAAAAAAACAATTGATATCGTGGAAAACTTGAAATAAGACATCAAAGAGATCCAACTAAATAGCTTCAAGAATTAACTATGTCTTACATCATGATTGGCTTTGGATGACATTCAATTAAGAATGCAAGAAAAAAATTTCATAAATCTGTATTTATGAAATAGGGTATTTTATACATAGAGTCTATACTCTATTGTGGATTCCCTAAAACGTGAAAGGTGAGAGTCATAGTTGGCTATGAATGGAAACAAAAGTAAAACTCTTAAAAGTATTTTAAATATTATATAGAGTGGACTAAAAGTTTGCTCCTCCTACAACGTTTTTTTAACATTGATGAGAGAGCATCAACACAAGTAAATTAGAAAAATATTAATAAATATTAAAACTATATCTTATATTTAGAACCAAGATCAACTTCCTAAATATGTCTTATATTAAAAACCGGAGGAGTAATATTTTAGACATATTATATAACGCTCCAAGTGAAATGTGAATCAAATTAACATGGACAGTGCGAGGAAAACAGTTTATAAGCCAGGGATGAAATTTCTGTTTATAAGCATTTGAAAACTTTAAATAGAAAATAGCATTAACTTTGCACTGAGCGCTGAAAACTTCTTATGAATTTCTAAACCCTTTAAAATGGCATCTCAGTCCGACAAATCTTCTTAATTAGTAAAATAGATATAGTACCTACAAAGTAGGTCTTATATTAAGAACAGAAGGAGTGTTGTTCAAATGTCGAAATATCTTGACATTTACATCATCCAGTGATGATACTAATGCAAGTCAGATGCTGAAAGCAACTCCACAGACACAACTCAAGACATGTTAGAGTAACTCAATTCGATGATACTAATGCAAGTCAGATGCTGAAAGCAACTCCACAGACACAACTCAAGACATGTTAGAGTAACTCAATTCTGTTGTTTCTAACATATGGAGTAGGTAGAAATTGAATATGTAGTAAACAAAACAGTATAACAACAATATGTGTTTGACAAAGTATAACATACAGAGAGCATACAACAAGTTTGTATCATATGAAAAAGCTGTAAACGAACTCACAAGACTGCCGAATATGGTTATGAACTATACAGAAATCCGGGCCCAACTTTCGTTGTCTCCTTAAGACAATTTTGTTCCCTCTATGGATGCCACAGGTTTCTGAGCAATTGCCTCCCAGGATAGAGCGGATTGTTCGTCTTCAGAAAGGTGGCTCTGTCTGTCTGAAGCCCAAGCGAATCCAACGAATCTGCTTTCGGAACGCACAAAATGTGTATGTAGGAAGAGTGTATGCAGAGAGAAAAGAACGTTAAAAATTCTGTGACTAGGAGCCCCTATTTATAGACTCTGGAAAAACATGATCAGATGGACTCGTCTGTTGCGCGAACTGGTACGTTGTGCGAAAAGACACACCAGAACGGAACGAACAGAGGCGACTTGCGTTTGTTGCCGGCGAACTGGTGCGTCTCACGAACAGACGCACCAGACGGAGCTAAACGAGTCGGGTCGTACGAACAGACGCGAACAGACGGGGCTGAACGAGTCGTACGTAGCCGCTGGAAAAAATCGGAGAGGCACAACGAAAATAAAAATAAAAGGATTATTTTATTCAAAAAATTATTTAATAAAAATTATTATTTTATTTCATACGCGCGGACCGGGCGGCGCGCGTGGTGGACCAAGGGTTGCCTAAGTCCTCACCCCTTCACAAAAGTGGGTAGGCCCAAGGATCCAACTAGTAGGAGCCAAATTGGAGCTTATATACCCTCCAACTTTCCTTCACCTAACCAATGTGGGACTTAGTACCACACACACAATCCTTCTTATTTTTCCTCTTCTTTTCCATCCTTCTTCTTATTCATAAACTATGGGATTTCTTCTTAAATTCCAACAAATTCATCAAAATAGTTTCAATCTATCTTGGCAGATCTCAATTGCAGCCTTTGTTTCCTATCTTGGAGGCTATGCCTAATGAACTGCATGCCGCTGTTCCATTTCTTCTTAGTTTTGTCATGGGTAAGTGATCTGTTTTCTACTTATCGGACTTTTAGATTCAATTTTTTTTCACTTAGTCAATGTAATTCATTCTCAAATGGTGCATGTCCTTCTTCTTCTCCTTTCATTCTGTATATCTTGTGGATGGGAATAAGTCCATGTATATTCCATACGTGGTTGCTTGGTTATGTGCAAATGCGAGATTAAATATCAAATTATTTGTGTTCACACAGCGGCTATGATCAAGTAATATGTTCAACAATTGTTATGAGGCATATTCTTTGATATTTATATTTTCTCAGAAGCAAAACTCCTCGCTCGTCGTGTTCTCAATTTGATGTTAAAGACTGCAACGAATTTTAGGTCCAGTAGCTTTTCTCCAGCTTTAAGAGAATGTGAAGGATTAATCACGCTTTTAAAGATTCTGTTTTCTTATGAATTATAGGTTCTAATTCTAGTAATCACAATCCAGTTCCTTTTGCTTGAAGAGCTATATAAGATTAACGGAAATCTCATGCCAGACTCAATAACACAAGTACAACATTAAAAGAAATAGGTGGCTTATATTTTAGTCTCAAGGTTGTGAACATTGGAATTGCTTTTTTACGGAGAGTGCTCAAATCTCTTACTTCGGCTTTACATTAATAGAATTTTACTTTGACTTCCTGGGTTCTTGCTCCATTGCTTTATTATCATGATATCAGGCGATCCAACAAAGATGGCAGCTGTCAACATTGAAAATAGACTTCTTCCTATGGAAAAAATCGAACAGTTGTCCTACAACCTTACTGCATTGCTGCCATGTCTGCCTGTAAGAAGTAAACATCCTGGGTTCTTGCTCCATTGCTTTATTATCATGATATCAGGCGATCCAACAAAGATGGCAGCTGTCAACATTGAAAATAGACTTCTTCCTATGGAAAAAATCGAACAGTTGTCCTACAACCTTACTGCATTGCTGCCATGTCTGCCTGTAAGAAGTAAACATGTGTATTTCTAAGAAGTATGATTTTGTATTTATTCTTTGATCTTTTGGCTCTACTTTTTGACAAACTTGAAAGTTCCTACTATTCATCAGGATGTACTTTATTTATTTTATGTGATCTCTTACCAGGAGTTGGCCAGTCTTATACCAAAGGACACCCTTCTTTGGAAGCTTAAGCTTCTTAAATATGCTGCTGCATATGCTAATTCACGTCTTCATGCTGTGAAACCTGAAGTGCTCGTGTTAGCTAGGTTATTACTGAGATCACTTCTTCGCTCCATTTTCAATACTGTCTGTGTAATATAAAATATGTATTGAGTTTTGTAAAGTAGATTGACATAATTTTAAATTCTAGTGGCAACGATAAAATGCTTCCCAGTGAAGATGAAGCTAAAAGGCTAAAGAGCTCATTGTAGCACTGCAAAGTGCGTAACTTTAAGGACAGCGGACATATCCTTCTTTTGGTACGTGAAATGACTATATATTTGCAACCATCTTTCCTGTGTCTTCTGGCGCTTTTAAATATGATCCTTCTGTTTTGTGCTCACCTAGATATAATACAACCGTAACTCCTTTGAATAAAGCAAAAATTGTATGCTTTGCTTTCTACTTGTGAGGTGAGTTAGTATTCTTTAACCTAATCCATACATCACATTGTTGTTTAACATTATTTAGATTTCATTTGTAATATATATTTGAATCAATTGGAAGATATTGTTATTTATCATTGTTGGGGTTTCATTTATAATAATATGTAGTCATTCATTTTGATGTTTTAATGTTTCTTAAAGATAAGAAAGTTGCATCACTTATAAAGCAAAATATATTTAACTAACCTATGAAATACCATTATCCCGTGCACGCACGGGGAAGTAAAAGCTCGTTCATCAAAATAGTTTCAATCTATCTTGTGAAATTAGGTTCCCAAACAAGGGATGAAGAATAAGATCATCAAGTATAAGAAAACACAAGAACACTAAGGGTAGCAGTAAACTTAGAAGTAAACACAAAATAAAAAATCTAGAATAAAAATGAATCTAAATCCAAAGGTTAATAACAAAGTCACATTGGACGCTCATAACATAAACAAACAGGGAAGATATGGAAGGAGAGTTTTCTTACCTCCTGCAATATTAGACCGAATGAAAAGACGTCTACTTTGGTATCATACTCCTCATTTTTATAGACCTCTGGAGCAACATACCTGCCTGTTCAAAGACATTTAAATTACCTTAGCAACAATAACTATGCATAAAAAATAGCCACCATGGCAAAAAGATTGAGACGTCACCAATTGTATGACTATACATGCCTAAAAGCTCTAGTAAAAAAAAACACTGTTCTCGCACATCCTTTTGTAGGACATGCAAATAATGCAGATTAAACCCTTTTGGAGTCATTATTTGCAACGTTTCTCTCTCTGTTATTTTTTTAAAATATCATTTAGTGGAATGACATGAATCACTAAGGAAGAGAGCATACAAGAAATATCGCTAGCCACAGGATTGTATTCTTTGACAGTTTTTGCAACTTCTAGTAACTTGCTAACCCCAAAGTCTGCAACTTTCAGATGCCCAGAATCATCCCGTAGTATATTTCTGTTATCTTACTCATGTACAATGGAGCAACTCTCAACCGTTTCAATTAATACCAAGCTTCCCATCATTATTGAATCTTGCTTTGATGCGTCAGATGATCAACAGCAAATGATCCTCTAATGTTGCCTCAATCGTCCCCCACTGAAACTAAGGTATTTCCCATGATTGTTGAATCTTGCTAGGTGTTATCCCCTTGTATCACTATCGAGGCCATCCTTTTTTAGCCTCTTAGGCTTTCTGTTACCCTAGGATAAAATCAATGAAACATAAACAAACAATCTGTTGCAAACACAGAGCAAGAAACCAAAACGATTACACGACCAGATTTAAAGCCAAATTACAATAAAAAATGTAAGACAAAGCAAAAACAGTGCTACTACAACATGCTTCAAAGCTAGATTGAACAAATCAACCTCACCGGATTTTGTAGAAACAATCAAGAGCTTAAACCTCACAACAATGCAAGTATAAAATATTTATGAAACAGAGAAGCAACAGCAGTTTTAGGGAAAAAGATAATCAATGTTTATAGTACCAAAACAAACGTAAAAAAAAAAAATGCAGAAAAGCCTACCCTGCTGATTCTTCTTATCCCATCAATAGGCTCCATCCGCTTGACATCAGCTAAGCAAGTTTCTGGCAAGAATTGCTACACTTAGCAAGCATAAGCAGACAAAAGAAAAGAGTATAGAGATCAATTAATGAGCTAACGAACCAGGCATCCACATGGCACATGCCAAATGAGCCCATCGACCATCTGTTGTAAGCTTCATTGCACCTCCTAGAAGAAACTCAGTTATCATACTCGATCTTGTTTAATCATGAAACATGGGATAAAAACAAAAAAGATCTCTCCATACCTATCAGTGGACATAAGCAGCAAGGGGGTGGGGGCGTGGGAGCACCAGAGCATTCTTGAGATTTAAGATCAGAAGGAGAAAATAACATCAAAAAAAGTCGCAATTACTTGGAAAGGAGAAATTAAGATGCTAGTTCTTCATAATGGATTTGGTTTAAAAAATGCCAATATAAGGGGCAAAACTAAACATTAGATGCTTTGGAAGATATCTATCAGAAAAAACATGTTTATGAGGGAGAAATCACTTGGTCATGTAGGAACTAACCTGCTCTCCACCATCCAGCGTCACCCTAAAAAGTGGTCGAACCTTTGACTCAGGATCTCTCAACACCTCCATCTTATATGATGTGCAAACTTTTGAATGCTTGATCACTTTCACACACCTTTACACTGCTTCTTCGCCGTCGCTCTCCACTCTACCAATTCACTTTTCGGGTGACAATTTATACTCGTTCTTCTGATGACTGAGGATGAAGATTTTGAAATTTTGAATTTTGAATCTGTGGGACGACGAGGATTGTGACATTTCAGAGGAAAAGGACTGGGGAAGGGAAAAAAGAAGGTAGCATCAGAGAGGCATCTGAATCGAGGAGGAAAAAAGGCGAAGAAAGCAACTTCTAAGAAAAGGGTTTGGGAAGAGAATGAAGAGGGAAAGCACACGGCTGAAGAGAAGGCCGAGGATGAAAGAGATCGGCTTAGCTACAGTGTTTTGTGAGGGGAGCCACTGATACTGATATATATTGACTGGTGAATGTCGTCTACAACTATACATGAAGAAGTAGCAACAAAATTTAAAATAAAAAGAAGTTATAGAAAATAAAATGTGTTATAAAATGATAAAAATAATAAGAAGAAGAGCAGAGGTTCTAGAGAGATAAAGTAGAGAGATAGATTCTCATTTCATTCAATAAATGAACAGTTACAGAAAACCTCTATTTATAGAAGAAAAATGGGACTTTAGTGTAATTTCTACCTCTGGGTCATTTGGTGTAGTTTTCTCCAAAAACCTAAACTATTCACTCACGGATTTCCTTCCCGTGAGTGATTGTATAATTGTGTGCGGGTCCCACCAAATAGTAAATCACTATGCGTGGTACTATGCAAATAGTAAATCACTATGCGTGGGTCCCATATCATCTTTTAATATTTGGAAACCGGGAGTCAATGGACATCCACATAATAAGTATATTCATAACACTCCCCCTTGGATGTCCATTTATGAATGTGCCTCGTTAAAAACTTTAACTAGGAAAAACCCAGTGGGATAAAAACCTAGCCAAAGAAAAGAGTACATCATCCATTGATACACTTTCTAGTGCTGCCTCATTAAAAACCTTTCTAGGAAAAACCCAGTGGGATAAAACCCAGATAAGGGAAAAAGAGTACAGCGTGTATCGTCTCCCCCTCTTGATTACATCAGTGTTGCTCCCCCTGATGACTATATTGCTTCAATGTCTTTCTGAGCATATTATACTTTCTGTCATCAAATATTCTGTTAGAAACGCCCAATTTGATTGTTCATTATATACCTGCAAGATCTAAATCTGTCAAGTAAAGTCATAATAATCTTTTCATAAATATATATGTGCATATAGAAATTCAATAAATGTTTATTCAGATAATGATGCTATATGCACTATCATCTTGAGTCCTTTTGGGACATATGTGTTTCTGGCGCCTTATGTGCTTCTAGCACATACAAATATATTGTGGCTCATGATCCTCATTATCATTCATTGCAGCATATGCTATCATAGATATTATTAACGTCGACTTCATTTTCAGTTCCATCGGATTTCATTCATAATTTATTGAGATCTCATTATATTCACATATATTAGGTACCTAGGTCTCTCTTGGACCACAATACACTTTTCTTGTAATATCTCTTCTGGAGATAACATCTCATCAAAAGATAACTCTTCTGGAGCTTTACTTAATTATCCTCGACTTAATCATCTATATTTTATAGCTCCTTTTTTCTTTTGAGGATTTTTATCTTTTAAAACCGATGGACCTGCAACGCTTCAGGAGTGCTTTATAACAATTCATATAGGAGCATTTGCAGTTGGGATATGTGACTTTGTCACTTTCTTTAGGTCAGTAAATGCTTCTGGCATTCGATTAACTAAACTCTGAAATTGAATTATCATTTTGAACTTTTAGTGCACAATTCCTTGTACGATGATCAATATGAGCCAATGATAATTCATTCTAGTAAATCTTTACCCAATCTGCTTATTTTTCTCCCCCTCATCAAATCATCAATTTTCTTTGTATATCCATCTATGTGCATTGTAATAGATTAATAATCATTACACATTTAAAACATTTCAAGATGGAATTAATCTGGCTCCTGACCAAAAGCCAATTATACGGGGAGAATTCTGTTGGCTTATATAATTGCTGCAAATATACACAACATATAAATTTTGTTCTCATAATCATTGATCTATCCATTCATGGATACTTTAATACATTATTTTTGGATCATTCAATCTGGAAATTGCGCGCATAATATATTGCAAACTTCACTGCTAACTTTGCAAATTTATAATCTCATATGTAAACTTTCAATTTGATATATTTCCAGAGATCCATTTCCAATAATTAATTCTATCTGAGAACATGCAGCACATAATATATGACTCGGATGATCAAACAAGTCATGCCAACATTTCATATGATTTATCATCAAATCTAATATTCATTTTGGGGGAATCAACATAGAAACATTCACAAAGAATTATCACATAAATATTCACACTTGATATATATCATTATCATTCTCCCCCTCAAGTGTGAGACCTTAAAAATTAATTTATGGAATTTCCATACAATATTCCATGATAATAGCATATATGATATCTATTTCATTAAAATTCCACAGATTTCTAAATGCATTATCAATGCATAATTTTGTTACTTCTGGTAACAAAATTTCCATTTTCCAGAATCAACAAACAAATATATATTAAATACAAAATCATCAGGTGTATAATTGCAGATTCACGAGCGCAATACTGTGTAATCACAGGCGCATCACTGTGGAATCACAGGCGCGACAACTCAGATTGTCGTATACATATAAAGTCAAAAAGATTCCAGGCTCGTGCTTTATAGGGAGCAAATCTGTAGAGATTTAACAGGACTACGCAAATCTGCAGAGATTCAATAGGATTTAATTCAACTATAAATAATGGAAGGCAAACGAACATGCCTCACAAACACTCAAGCATCTGATAATATCAACTACCAGATACTCACACATATTTCTCTAAATTCTATTGCCATGGCAGGACCAAGCAGTTTTATCCCAGTTTCTGATACATCCGAAACAGCATTACTTGATGCTTTGTTGTATGATGATCAGCATAACATGTCATTTACTTCTTTGTTATCTCCTAATCCCTTTGAAATGTTTATTCCTCCTTCTACTATTCCTCCTTCTGCTTCAAATGTACCTACTTCTCCCCCTAGAACAAGTGTTCTTCCTCAATCTACAAGGATTGAAGGTACAACTGAAGCAGGTTCATCAAGGAGGCCTGTTAAGAGGTGTAGAACTATGGCAGAACTAATGGAGTCTACCAATCCAGTTCAGCCAATAGTGTCGGCAGTTAACCAACCAGCATTCACTAGCCAGCAATCTATCATCAGTTTGCCAGCAACAACCAGCCCGACAACAACAATCAGCCAACCAACAACCACTAGCCAGCCAGCAACAATTAGCCAGCCAACAGCTACAAGCCAATTAGCAACTACTAGCTTATTGGAATGTAGTTGCTGTCATGTTTTACGGGAAATTATTCATACCAACGGACTTCAGTACCATAAACTTGAAGTTCACGGAAGAAGAACAGGTATGATTACCCATGCTGTTTTATTTGAAAGAGTACAGGATAAATCTTATAATACTGACAGGCTTCCAATGTTTGATTTCACAAAGAAAAATTTTGAAGAAATCAAACAATTTCTGACACAGTATTGTATAGATTTACAAGCATCAGGATATATCTTGATGCGTGATCCTGTATTAGCCTATCATGAGGTTCTCTGTGTTGGTTCGGAATGGGCTATAAATCCAAATGACCTCCATGGAAGTTCATTTCAAACCAATATTGAACACTCATTAGGCAAAGGAAAACAACCTGCAGTAAGTATACCCTATGATACTCCATCCCTTAACCAGGGTGAATTATATAGGTTATCTATGGAGCAAAGAGAAAGAATAAAGAAAACAACGCTCCATGATTTAAGAAATTATTTTCACTTAACCCTTGATGAAGCGAGTAAACAATTAAATATGTCTACTCACACCATACAAAAAATCTATCAAAAAGGAGGGTTAACTGAGTGGCCACACAAGAAGCTCAAGAAACTTATGACGCAAATCTCGATATTACGAAGAGCTTTGCCTCATCTGGATCCCATCTCAAGAGAAGCAAAAGAAGAAGACATTAAATATCTTCAGAATGAGATGATTAAAGTTTGTAATGATGTTGAGCCACTCGCAATTAAACTTTGTTGAAATAATATTTCCTTTTGCTTAATTATTTTGTTTATGAATATTCTTTTCTCGTATTTATAAAAATTGTTATAATCATAGAAATCACATAACAACTATAATAATATATTTGCTTCATTCACTTCTGGGAATGAAGTTGGATAAAAATTCATGATCCATAACTCACTGATTTGTTTGATCATGGCAAGAAATTAATCCACAATATTGCTACTACAATAGCAAATTGAATATATTTATTTATAATATCAATCATGATCATACAATCCCTTGTCTCATAATTTAAGGGAATATTTAATGCCAAATATACAATTTTGAGGCCTTTATACAACTGATAACATACAAAATTTATGGATCAAATATTGTTTCATAATTTGTCTCTTGTTATCAGGCTAACTTGCCTCTTGGCTTCAGGCAATCTTGCCTCTGAAATTAAGGCTATCTTGCCTCTTAGGCTCAAGCCAATTTATGCCTCATCTCTCAAGCCAATCTATGCCTCATATCTCTATGGCATTTTGATCTCATAATAATATATATGATCTTTTAACAGTTTATCTTCAAGATAAATAAAATATAAGCATAATAAAATAAATAGATGGAACCCACTAATAGTGTGGTTGCCATAAATAATAAGAAGGGAGAGGGATATATATATATATATATAGCAATAAATAAATAAAATAAAATAAATGACTGGAAATAAACATGCTAGATTAATAAAAAGAAGATGAGATAGGAATGGTAGTAAACTCACAGCGAGACCTATCTCATCCAAAGATAAGAAAGAAGATGCATATGCAAATGTAAATATATATATATATATATATAATATATAGAAAACGGTAAAATAAAAAGGGAAGGGGATTTAAAGCAGTAAATAAATAATAAATAAATGGAGTCCACTATACAAGTGTTACCACCATGAAAAATAAAGCAGTAAATAATAAATGGTGCCCACTATACTAGTGTTGCTACCATGAAAGATAAATAAAGCAGTAAAGAATTAAAATAAAATAAATGGGGCCCACAAAATGTCACCACCATAAAAGATAAATAAACTCTAAATAAAATAAATAAATAGAGCCTACTAATAGAGACTAGTGTGCCTCCATGAAGAATAAATAAATGTAAAATAAAATAAATAAATGGAGCCCACTAATAAATAATGTTGCCGCCATAAAAAATAAATAAATGTTAAAATAAATAAATAGAACCCACTAGTAAATATACTAATGTGCTATCATAAAAGATAAATAAATGTTAGTAACAATAAAATAAATGTTAGTGACATAAAACTAAATATTAGTAAAGTCAGTATGGAGCTTAGTATAGCCACCATGAGATAAATAAATAAAGCAGTAAGTAAAGAATTACAAATGGAGCTTAATGACGCCACCATGAAATAAATGAATAGGAAGTGGGAAGAATATATAAACATAAATAAATTACTGTAAATAATAAAATATAAATTTACCGTGAATAGTAAAATTACTATTCACTATAAATAGTGAATAAAGTAAAATTACAGAAAGATTAATCTAGACTTCCATGTAGGAGTCAAATGAATAAAATGTAAAAATTACTGAAAAAGGGGTAAATTTACTGTGAATAGTAAATTACTATTTACCGTAGTAAAATAGTAAATAATCTCAAATCTTAACCATGGAACCCGATGTTAAAATAATCGGTAAGAATAGATATTTAATTCCATATAATGGTTAAGATCATCCCAGATAAATAAAATGGAAATATGAAATAGATGGTGAGAAAATCTTACCTTGGTAGAGTCTTCGTGCTGATAACGTGTTATAAAACTGATAAAAATAATAAGAAGAAGAGCAGAGGTTCTAGAGAGATAAAGTAGAGAGATAGATTCTCATTTCATTCAATAAATGAACAGTTACAGAAAACCTCTATTTATAGAAGAAAAATGGGACTTTAGTGTAATTTCTACCTCTGGGTCATTTGGTGTAGTTTTCCCCAAAAACCTAAACTATTCACTCACGGATTTCCTTCCCGTGAGTGATTGTATAATTGTGTGCGGGTCCCACCAAATAGTAAATCACTATGCGTGGTACTATGCAAATAGTAAATCACTATGCGTGGGTCCCATATCATCTTTTAATATTTGGAAACCGGGAGTCAATGGACATCCACATAATAAGTATATTCATAACAAAATGTATCTATTATTTAACATAAAAATAAAAAATTATTATATTCATAACAGTCTCCTTGCATCTATATTCAGAAATTTATTCATAAGATTTGTCTTGGCTGATTGATGAAGGAGGAGAGAGAAAGCGACAGTAGAGCAAGATTGTGGTGGAGCATGGCAGAAGAGGACGCAAGTAGGAGGGGAAGTGGGTCAATGAAAATGGTGTTAAAAGGTTTATATTGTTATAAAACTGAAAGAAATCTAGAGAGAAGTCAGAGGAAATTCTAGAGAGATGAAATCCATTCAAGTGTAATGAATAGTTACAGGAGACCTCTATTTATAGAAGGATGCAAATAGTAGATTACTATGCGTATATACCATGTCATCCTGTATTTGGAGATTATGGGTCAATGGACATCCACATAATAAGAATATTCATAACACTCCCCCTTGGATGTCCATTTATGAATGTGCCTCGTTAAAAACTTTAACTAGGAAAAACCCAGTGGGATAAAAACCTAGCCAAAGAAAAGAGTACAACATTCATTGATACACTGTTGAGTTTTGCCTCATTAAAAACCTTTCTAGGAAAACCCAGTGGGACAAAACCTAGATAAGGGAAAAAGAGTACAGCGTGTATCGTCTCCCCCTCTTGATTACATCAGACTTGCTCCCCCTGATGACCACATTGCTTCATTGTCTTTCTATCATCAAGTATTCATTGTATACCTGCAAGATCTAAATCTTTCAAGTAAAATCATAAATATACATGTGCATAAATATTTATTCAGATAATAATATCACATGCACGATAAATGTTTCATGCTACATATGAAGTCACTTAATTAATTATTCTCGAGAATTTGATGCTCCTAGCATCTTGAGTCCTTCAGGGACTTATTCTAGCGCCTTATGTTCTTCAGGAACATGTGCTTCTGGCACACACTAATATAGTATGACTCATGATCCTCATTATCATCATTACAGCATATGTTATCTTATAAACATAAATATCATCAATGTCGACTTTATTTTTCGGTCCCATCGGATTTCATTCATAATTTATTGAGATCTCATTATATTCACATATATTAGGTACCTAGGTCTCTCTTAGACCACAATACACTTTTCTTGTAATATCTCTTCTGGAGATAACATCTCATCAAAAAATAACTCTTCTGGAGCTTTACTTAATTATAGGAGCATTTGCAGTTGGGACATGTGACTTTGTCACTTTAGGTCAGTAAATGCTTTTAGCATTTGATTAGCTAAAATCTGCAAATGAATTATCTTTTAAACTTTTAGTGCACATTTCTTTGTATGAGGACCAATATGAGCCAATGATAATTCATTTCACTTTATCTTTACCCAATCTGCTTATTTTTCTCCCCCTCATCAAATCATCAATTTTCTTTGTATATCCATCTATGTGCATTGTAATAGATTAATAATCATTACACATTTATAACATTTCAAGATGGAATTAATCTGGCTTCTGACCAAAAGCCAATTATACGGGGAGAATTCTGTTGGCTTATATAATCGCTGCAAATATACACAACATATAAATTTTGTTCTCATAATCATTGATCTATCCATTCATGGATACTTTAATACATTATTTCTGGATCATTCAATCTGGAAATTGCGCGCATAATATATTGCAAACTTCTGGTTGCAAACATCACTGCAAACTTTGCAAATTTATAATCTCATATGTAAACTTTCAATTTGATATATTTTCAGAGATCCATTTCCAATAATTAATTCTATCTGAGAACATGCAGCACATAATATATGACTCGGATGATCAAACAAGTCATGCCAACATTTCATATGATTTATCATCAAATCTAATATTCATTTTGGGGGAATCAACATAGAAACATTCACAAAGAATTATCACATAAATATTCACACTTGATATATATCATTATCATTCTCCCCCTCAAGTGTGAGACCTTAAAAATTAATTTATGGAATTTCCATACAATATTCCATGATAATAGCATATATGATATCTATTTCATTAAAATTCCACAGATTTCTAAATGCATTATCAATGCATAATTTTGTTACTTCTGGTAACAAAATTTCCATTTTCCAGAATCAACAAACAAATATATATTAAATACAAAATCATCAGGTGTATAATTGCAGATTCACGAGCGCAATACTGTGTAATCACAGGCGCATCACTGTGGAATCACAGGCGCGACAACTCAGATTGTCGTATACATATAAAGTCAAAAAGATTCCAGGCTCGTGCTTTATAGGGAGCAAATCTGTAGAGATTTAACAGGACTACGCAAATCTGCAGAGATTCAATAGGATTTAATTCAACTATAAATAATGGAAGGCAAACGAACATGCCTCACAAACACTCAAGCATCTGATAATATCAACTACCAGATACTCACACATATTTCTCTAAATTCTATTGCCATGGCAGGACCAAACAGTTTTATCCCAGTTTCTGATACATCCGAAACAGCATTACTTGATGCTTTGTTGTATGATGATCAGCATAACATGTCATTTACTTCTTTGTTATCTCCTAATCCCTTTGAAATGTTTATTCCTCCTTCTACTATTCCTCCTTCTGCTTCAAATGTACCTACTTCTCCCCCTAGAACAAGTGTTCTTCCTCAATCTACAAGGATTGAAGGTACAACTGAAGCAGGTTCATCAAGGAGGCCTGTTAAGAGGTGTAGAACTATGACAGAACTAATGGAGTCTACCAATCCAGTTCAGCCAATAGTGTCGGCAGTTAATCAACCAGCATTTACTAGCCAGCAAACTATCATCAGTTTGCCAGCAACAACCAGCCCGACAACAACAATAAGCCAACCAACAACCACTAGCCAGCCAGCAACAATTAGCCAGACAACAGCTACAAGCCAATTAGCAACTACTAGCTTATTGGAATGTAGTTGCTGTCATGTTTTACGGGAAATTATTCATACCAACGGACTTCAGTACCATAAACTTGAAGTTCACGGAAGAAGAACAGGTATGATTACCCATGCTGTTTTATTTGAAAAAGTACAGGATAAATCTTATAATACTGACAGGCTTCCAATGTTTGATTTCACAAAGAAAAATTTTGAAGAAATCAAACAATTTCTGACACAGTATTGTATAGATTTACAAGCATCAGGATATATCTTGATGCGTGATCCTGTATTAGCCTATCATGAGGTTCTCTGTGTTGGTTCGGAATGGGCTATAAATCCAAATAACCTCCATGGAAGTTCATTTCAAACCAATATTGAACACTCATTAGGCAAAGGAAAACAACCTGCAGTAAGTATACCCTATGATACTTCATCCCTTAACCAGGGTGAATTATATAGGTTATCTATGGAGCAAAGAGAAAGAATAAAGAAAACAACGCTCCATGATTTAAGAAATTATTTTCACTTAACCCTTGATGAAGCGAGTAAACAATTAAATATGTCTACTCACACCATACAAAAAATCTATCAAAAAGGAGGGTTAACCGAGTGGCCACACAAGAAGCTCAAGAAACTTATGACGCAAATCTCGATATTACGAAGAGCTTTGCCTCATCTGGATCCCATCTCAAGAGAAGCAAAAGAAGAAGACATTAAATATCTTCAGAATGAGATGATTAAAGTTTGTAATGATGTTGAGCCACTCGCAATTAAACTTTGTTGAAATAATATTTCCTTTTGCTTAATTATTTTGTTTATGAATATGCTTTTCTCGTATTTATAAAAATTGTTATAATCATAGAAATCACATAACAACCATAATAATATATTTACTTCATTCACTTCTGGGAATGAAGTTGGATAAAAATTCATGATCCATAACTCACTGATTTGTTTGATCATGGCAAGAAATTAATCAACAATATTTCTTGACTTTACCACAATATTGCTATTGCAATAGCAAATTGAATATATTTATTTATAATAGCAATCATGATCATACAATCCCTTGTCTCATAATTTAAGGGAATATTTAATGCCAAATATATAATTTTGAGACCTTTATACAACTGATGGCATACAAAATTTATGAATCAAATATTTTTTCATAATTTGTCACTTGTTATCAGGCTAACTTGCCTCTTGGCTTCAGGCTATCTTGCCTCTGAAATTAAGGCTATCTTGCCTCTTGGTCTCAAGCCAATTTATGCCTCATCTCTCTATGGCATTTTGATCTCATAATATATATGGCCTTTTAACAGTTTATCTTCAGGATAAATAAAATATAAACATAATAAAATAAATAGATGGAACCCACTAATATGTATATATTAGTGTCGTTGCCATAAATAATAAAAGGGAAGGGGGATTTATATAAAGCAGTAAATAAATAAATAAAAATAAAATAAATGACTGGAAATAAACGTGCTAAATAAATAAAAAGAAGATGAAATAGGAATGGTAGTAAACTCACAGCGAGACCTATCTCATCCAAAGGTAAGAAAGAGGATGCATATGCAAATGCAAATATATATATATATAATATATAGAAAGCAGTAAATAAATAAATGGAGCCCACAGTACTAGTGTCGCTACCATGAGAAATAAATAAAGCAGTAAAGAATTAAAATAAATAAATGGAGCCCACTATAGTGTTGCAACCATGAGAAATAAGTAAAACAGTAAATAAATAAATGGAGCCCACTAATATAGTGTTGCAACCATGAGAAATAAGTAAAGCAGTAAATAAATAAATGGAGCCCACAGTACTAGTGTTGCTACCATAAAAGATAAATAAAACAATAAAGAATTTAAATAAACAAAGCTTTAAATAATAAAATAAATGGTGCCCACTATACTAGTGTTGCTACCATAAAAGATAAATAAAACAATAAAGAATTTAAATAAAATAAATGGGGCTCACAAAGTGCACCACCATAAAAGATAAATAAATACAATAAATAAATAGAGCCCACTAATAGATACTAGTGTGCCTCCATGAAGAATAAACAAAGCGGTAAATAAAATAAAAAAAAATGGTACCCACTAATATTAGTGTTGCAACCATAAAAGATAAATAAAATTAAATAACATAAAAGTAAATACATAAAAGTAAATGTTAGTCACAATAATAAAATTAAATTAAAACAATTAAAAGAAAAGATTAAATATAGAAATTTAATTAGAACTTACCTGGATCAGAGTGTCCTACTTCGCTTTCTTCGGTTTGACAAATAGATTAAATAATAATAACAAAAAAAAAATAATAATAATAATAAAATCTTAAACATAAATAATAAAATTGACGTGAGAAAGAAAATATTAATATGAAATATATTATAATATAAAAATAATTATAATTAATCAAAAATTTTATTAATATAATATAATACCCACCGACGTTAATGTACTATTAATACACACATAATAACATTACGTATTATAGGTTAGTTAAATGCGATTTTTTTTTTAATATAGAATATTATAAAATATTTATTATGATATCATATACAAACACCTAGGACCCAGTGGAAATTTTTATATCTCCGTGAATCAATGTATAAATCAAAACGTGTGGACCCCGCTCAAATAAAAATGTAACTTCAAATTGCAACTTTCATTCACGTCTAATTATGCAATCAATCAAAATACATAAAACAAAATGTGTGGACCCCGTGCAAAGAAAAATGCAATACAACATTACTTATCTCCTGGTCTCTTCCGAACAGTACACATTAATCACCTACTCTATGATCATGCTTTAATAATTCATTGCTATTGTTTTCTATTAACTATTCATGTTTTGTCTTACTATATTCATCAACTTCAATCATTCATACATTGAATCAGAAAACGTACCTAAGCAAAGAATCCTCCTCCGTTCTTTCTCATCTACTTCTCAGAAGCCCTCACGAAGGACAAGAGATGAAGCTCCTTGGCTATTTCGGTATCTTGAATTCTGCAGGTTGAAGAAAAATGAGAAGATGAAGAGGTTGAGAAAAAGAAGAAACAAGTCCTCTGCGGGATGAGAAGAAGAAGATATCAGCAATCGTGCTGATAACGTGTTATAAAACTGAAAGAAATCTAGAGAGAAGTCAGAGGAAATTCTAGAGAGATGAAATCCATTCAAGTGTAATGAATAGTTACAGGAGACCTCTATTTATAGAAGGATGCAAATAGTAGATTACTATGCGTATATACCATGTCATCCTGTATTTGGAGATTATGGGTCAATGGACATCCACATAATAAGAATATTCATAACATATATTAAATTTTGACAAAATTGTTTCATTTTTAATACATGAAGGCTACATTGAACCCTTAAATACTTTATATTGTTTAGCTCGATTTCATGAGAGATGATTATATGTAATCTTGATGTAATAGAGTGATTATAGCGTTTGGTTAAGCTTCCGTAATGTAAAGAGAATTACAAAAATTGTAATCCTGATTATATGTCATTTGATGTAATCTGATTATATGACTAGGAGCCTAGGATTGATGAATGACAAGGCAAACATCCTTTAGTCAAGTAAAAATGATACTGTTACCATTATAATTTATTAAATTAACCAAAGTGCCCACCTACAAATGTTGTTAAAATATTAAATAATTTTAATTACCACCATTAAATATTAAACAATTCATTAATACATAGAAATTTAAGAAATATTCCCCTGTTAAAAAATTATATTACACTGTTAAAAAATATTAAAATATCTTATTAAATAATATTTCTATAATTAAATATTAAAAAATGAACATGAACTCAACCTATGCCCAGGGTAATATTTTCACTATTAAATATTTAAAAAATTACTATGAATCCAATATGTACAATGCACAGAATGAAAAAAAAAAAATTATCATGAACCAACGTGTACATTATTATATGTTTAGACATGGGTAATTTTGTCTTTTGCTATATTATTATCATATATTCTCATGCTTGATGTAATCCAACTAAACGTTTTTATGCATATTCATCATCATTTCCTAATGATGACGAACCAAACAAATTATGTAATCATCATTATATTATATTCTAACAGATATTTAGGGTGTTTATTGTACATCAAAAAATAGTTGAGGGTGCTCAGCGCCCATTAACTCAACAAAATAAAAATAAAGACTTAACTAAAAAAATGATATGAACTTAATTAAAAAAAGATTTTTATATTAATTTTCTCACTAATACAACACAAGGATAGGTTTTAACTATTTCCTTTGCAGCTTCAATTGATATTTTCAACCTCTTCAGATGCACACTGATTTCTTAATTTTTTTTTTAGTTATAAATTAAAAGGAATTAATGAACTAGTCAATAAAAGAAATAAGGAACTCTTTACTTTCGAGGGTTGTTGCAGTCAATTATGGTCAAATGCATGTTCATTTATTTTTTTATCAAGGTCCTTGTAGTATTTTATCGATGAATTAGTCCTTGAAAATTCAATCAAATCCTTGTTGACTCACTATCCAAAACTAAACATAGATATCTCTCCTAATGAAAATTCGAACCATGGTTATTTATATTGTGATGGAACAATCCCTTCTCCTAGACCCAATCCTATTAACTGTTTTTTTTTTTTTTTGTTACCCATCCGGTATCCAAAATTTCGCTTTAACTAATCCAGATCCGACCTGCATCGTGCACCTGGCTACAGTGGGAGAGTCTCCTAACGAGGTTTTTTTTTTTTTTTTTTTCCATTCACAATGTTTGAATTCAAGATCTTACTTAAACGACATAAGCTGCTTATTATTTGTGCTAACCTCCGTTAATAATCCTATTAGCTGTTGGTGGAGATACAGGTGGAAAAGCTCAAGACAAGGGCTTGAAAAAAATGAACAAGTACTTGGGTTGGGCCAATAATCTTTGGGCTTGAGCTTACTTAGAGCCTAGTGTAAGGACTGAGTTCAATGGGCCCAGCCTGCATGCCCAATTCAGCTCTTGAGGAGATGCACATGTAACTGGGCTCCCATTTCAAATTAAAATATGATAAAATTATATGAATATCATGAACAAAATAAAATGAGTGCCGCTTTCAAACAACAAAAACATTTAATTAATGTCCTTTTCAATTCAATATTCTTTGTTCCTATTTGGGACTGTAACAAATCAAAACAAATTTGTGACTTTTCACATTTATTGTCTTCATCCAAATATAATTAAATATTGTCCATACATTCTAGATAAACTTATTCTTTGATCTCTCATTTCCAAGACAAAAATCTATTTTGGGTTTCTGAAGTTTTGTTCAACAACATGATAATTGAGAAGAAACAAGCCTTAAAATACAAAATAACATTTGAAATAGAAAGACAAATAAAATTAAAGTGCATATTCACTTATATCATAAACATCAATTATGACATCAAATAGGTTTGTCCTGCTAATGGTTTGAACAATACTTCCAATTAAACTTAGAAATGCTCGAATCTAACTAAATAGTATCATGTAACTAAAGGAAAAGGGGGGGGGGGATTAAGAGTGGAATTATTAACAAATTATAAATAGGTTTAAATCACAAAAACTCCCCTAAATTTTGGATTATGTATAACTAATCCCCTTAACATTTAAAACTTAATAATAAACCTCCATAAGCTTTTAAGTTTGAGCAAATAATTCTTTACTATTATTAATCCGTAAACTTTATTTTTATGTACATATAATCCTCTCAAACTTATGGATGAAACTTTACGTTGTGCGGAAATCAATAATGGATAAAACTAATCATAGGGGAATTATATGCAAATACATAAAAGTTTAGGGGAATTTATTCTAAAATTTAAAAAAGTTAAGGAAGTTATCTAGACATGATATGCAATTCAATTAGGTCAGGTATGATTTATCCTATAAACAATAATGAGACTAAGTCTAAATAAAATGAGTAGGGACAAAATAATGAATCAAATAAGGAGAAAAAGTAACAAAAGTAAGTAACAAACATTTGAGACAGAAGTAGTGTAAGCTGCTATTATTATTATTATTGAAAATATCATTAGTAAGTAATTCAAATGGTTCATCTCTGTCCAGACCCACAAATCCCAAAATCGTTCAACAAAGAAAACTACGTATACTCATAGTTTCTTTCGTACACTCTAAAATGATTTCATAAGGATCTTCCTAGCTAAAGACCAAACCCTTTTGCCATCTTTTTCTAACTAAAAAAACATCAGGGTAACTCCATAGAAAACTACATATCAAAAGATTGAGCTTTTCAACAGTAAATATATTCTCACACTGAAGTGTGAGAATCTTGAAGTTGTCTTGTCTATAACTCAACCTTTTGAGAAGTAGAAATCGGGATATATCACCCGAAAACTATAACACTCTTGTTTCTATTTGTTAGACACCCATTTTCAGGAACTAAAGAGGAGATTCTTCCTTGTTTCTTCTTCTGCTTCTTCGGCTAGCAGTATTTATTTGTTGGAGCTGAACAGAGAAGAGATGTAGCCGATGAGCTACTCGATAAAGGAAACTGATGAAAGGGCCTGCGCTTCAGGATACCAAAAAGCCAAAAAAAAAAAAAAAAGATGTTGCTTTTTGTCTGGTGCAATTTGCTCTATATTTTTCTCCAGTGGGGACAAAAAGTTTAGGCATAAGATGTTTGGTTTCAAAGTTTTCTAATAAAAATATAACAAGTGGGTTTGTTTTTATGGCCCAATGGCAAACCACTTATCACAGCTTTACTTAAAAATTTTTATAGCAAACATTTGAGTGTGCTGAAGAATTTTTCCTTGGGAATCTACATTACTGTTGGAATTCCACTATCAACTGGAAATGAAAATGGGCTCTCTGGCAGATCAATTCCTTCACCCCTGAGCCAAAAAAAGAACAAAGAAAAATGAGAGGATCCACAACAAGCATTTGAAATGTCAGAAAAATCGAAGCAATAAAAGAACACATATTATGAAACAACTGTAATGTGGAATATTATGTGACAGCATAGGGATGTGGAAAGATGAGAAACCTGTAAGTCAATCTGTACCTGTCTTCATCGGCAAATCTGGTGTCTGTATGCCCAGTCTTGTCATTCAGAGCGTAACTGATAAATTCTGCAGACCGAAAATTGAAATGATCTGCATGACAAATGATTCAGTAAGTACAAAAAAAAAAAACTACAAGGCAAATATAGAGAAGAACGAGCTGTGGAAATATGCGATACAGCATCTTTTCACACCACCTGAAACATTGAACTGGCCCAAGGAGCTTCCAAAATGAGGTGAAGTTGACAGAGGTTTTTGGGTCAGTAGTAGCTCTGCAAGATGCTGTTTTCTCTGAAATTCAAGGACCTGTTCTTGCTCATCCATGAGCTGCCTCCTCAGAAATCTATGGTTCCCATAACTTGGCGCTACAAAAATGGTTTATGTTATTAACCAGAAGAAATTAGACTTCAAGTCCCAATTCAGGAAAGTACCAAACTCACTTGGGGTAAGTTCAAAGTCCTTATCCACATAACGAGGTGAACAAACAAATGAAGGCTCAATTCTCTCCGAATGTTTCCTGCATCAAATGAAAGACCATCAAAACAAAGAATAGTCACGGCATTTGTTCAATGACAAAAGAGAATATTTCCAGGTCTCAAGAATTCCACATATTATTAAACCATTACACAATGAGTGCAAGGGCTGATTCAGTAAGCAGGAACAGCGGAACGAAGAATCGATAATCTGGAATATTGGTGACACATTACTTATACTAATCATTCCATGCTTTGTTCTGGAAAAGCTAGCTTTGATTGGTGACTTCTGGGTTTACATGAGGATTTGAAACAATAAACTCAACAACTTGAGGTCCAAGTGAAAAAAAAGTCAAGGATTATTATACCTGTATATAGGCTTTGACTTCTCCCGGTAAGGTTTCACAAGCACGAAAGAGTCACATACATTGTGGGGATTTCCTTTTTCCAATATTGTTTTAACAGTTTCAGGATCAACAAATGTTACAAAACCAAACATCCTTCTCTGTTGGGGTGGAATCCTTACATCTTCAACCTGCCCAAAGGAACTACAAATGCAGGAAAGCGAAATCAGCTTGCTGACACAAATCTTCACCTGTGAAGAAAGCCTGAAAATGCAAGAAAATACAACAAATTTTAACTTACTTGAAGTAGTCTGAGACATCCTCTTCTGTGAAAGAACTTTCTGACGGAAATGTCATATATAATTGTCTCAAAACGCTTAGATTTTGACTGGGATCTCCTTTTTCCCTGTACCTATTTTCCACCAGAACCACTGCATGCTGCCCATGAGGTCTGTGAATCAACCATAAGGAATAAGTCAAATTTGGAGAAACAAATTATCCATAGCTTATAGAATAACAATTGCGTCAGGATGTTGAAGAATTCACCTGTCAATCAGTTGTATACTATTTTTCAGCCGTGCAAGAAGCTTCGTTAAGCTATATCCCGATCTACCATGTCTCTGGCTCTCAGTTAGATAACCATCTGCCTGAAGCACTCTTTTGTATTTCTCATAATATAACATTGGCAGGGAAGCAATGGAAATAGGACTGCCTCTCCTTGGCCTTAGAAGCTCAATAAGGTCAGCCTCTAACTGTGCGAGCGAGCCCGGCAATGCTCCCTGATCATCGCCACCATTCCCATTCATCTGGGAGAAGCTCTCAGGTGGTGCAACTTGTCCATGATGGTATCTACAACTACTTCCATGCCTACAGTATCCTTTGTTGAAATAGTGACATGTCTTGACCGGAAATTCAGACACACCGAACCTCCTACCGGATTTTCCATTCAAATTCATTTTCAAAGAGTCTAATCTAAAGTATCCATTGGCAATCACAGCAGCACCAGCATTATTAGAAGGATCTATGAGATTCTCTGCACACAAAAGCTGCGTCTGTTTTTGACGTTCCAGGATTGAATCTTTGTCACCAATTGACATTAATTCTGGGTTAATACTGTTAGCTGACGGTGGCTCTAAAAATCTAGAGGGATGAACCTGAAAGCTTGATGGAGTTGTTGTTCTTGGGGAGATTATGGGCGAAAGTCGTATACCTGTCTGAGGGTTAATAGGAGGTGAGCTTGAAAGTATGGCAGATTTAGCAGCCAAATTTTGTAGCTCAGTTTTCACCATAAAGGCGATTTGGCTAATTGTATAGTCAGAGCATGAAGCCAATTCAGCCAATCCCTGCTCTCCAAGGTCATGGAAAAGGAGATAACCAATGATCTTTGTGGCATCTTCTGGTTCAAATTTCTGAATCTTATCCAAAACTATTCTTGTGTAGTCTGATATATCCATTATGTATCTAATCATATCAAAATATCTCCTACCACGAGAAGATGGATCAGATCAACTTATCCAGAAAACAAGCAAAAAAATTGAAAATTGCTACAAAATGCAAACATCAGTCAATCACAATGAAATATTGGTAAGGGACTCAGCATATCTTAAAAATTCTGTGTGCTCAAGAAAAAGCAATGCCCTATATGAACCTATGGTATGAATCTAGTTATAGATATAAAAAGTGCAGCAAAATTTGCTTCAATTGCCTCTCAAATCCTACAAAGAAATCTTAAATGCGTGGAGAAATGACGACGTATGTAATTCAGAAATGGGTAAGAAAATCTGAAATAACGAGCATTGAACCTGGAATTGATGCTGGCCTTTCAAATTTTGAATTCGCAAGGACGTACCAATAAAACAAGAAGAAGACACACTGTGTTTCAGCAAGTGCTTCAACTCGCCATCTTTGAAAAAATCTGTTCAAGTCAAAACTTTCCAGTTTGAGAGAGAAAAGATTATACAAAAACAAAATCAAAAGAAGACCCAAACAACAAAAACTTCTTCTTTCTTTCCTTCTGCCTTCAGTGAAAGAGTTAAGTGACTCACTCGACACACTCTCTATAACTTCTCCATGAATGGACTTCAGTCCTTAATCCCTCTCTTTCTTCACCCTCACAGAATCGCCATATTTCATGTCCTTTTAAACATTGATTCGGGGAACAGCTGTTTCGTCGTCACAAAATTTTGAGGCAAAATTTTTTGCTTGATTTTCGAACACAATAACTACCTGGAGAAAAACTGCCCTCACTTACAAAAATGCCCCTCATTTCCAATTTCCAATTTTTCTTTTATTTTTTTATACTTGAAAAATAAAGGGAAAATTGCATTGAAGTTCCAGATCTGACAAAAGGAGACCCAAAGGTCCCTTGAAATTTTCAAATTGCATTGAAGTTAATCTTTGAGACTTTTGGATAATATATCCCAATTGTTAAAAGACTAAAATACCCCCTCCTCTTGTCTCTCATCACCACCAAAAAAAACTTCTCTTCTTTTTTCTCTCATAATTTTTCTTTTGCTGGTTACGATATTAAGTATTCAAGATATGTATAACACTTAGTGTTCCAGTTAAAATACTCGAAACTGGGTCTCAAACTGAATTGGCTTGGTGAATCCCAACTCCACCACCCCATTCGCTAATGGTATACAAACCAAAGTCTGAAGCCTAAACACTTGGCCTTGTCTCGCTCTCTTGTAAGTTGAAGTCGCCAACCTCTCTCCGCCAATGATCCAGATAGAGGGAGGAATTGTAGAATGCCTGACCGGTAACCCCTTGCTGTTGACAAACAATTAAGTCATGGATATAAGAAAGAACCGCTCCCTGTCAATGACTTCTTTGTCCATGGCATCATCATTGGGGGAAAATGATGCACAAATGAGGGAATTTAGCTTAACCTTCTTTTAGTGCCCCTGCTTTATCATGGACGGCAACATTTTGGCCTTCCTTTTCCTAAACCTAGTTGTGGTGGCGATGAGAGAGGGTATTTTAGTCTTTTCTCAATTCAAATATATTACCTCAAAAATCCCATGAGACTTCACTGTAGTTTGGAGATTTCAAGGGACTTTTGGGTTGTATTTCATTTTATTTGGGACCTCAGTGCAGTTCTCCTAAAAATAAATAAGTACGACTTGATTAATTAATTAAATTTAATTCGGAAACCCCAATGTGGTGAAGAAGAAGAAACTATAAGGCGGAAAAATATGCATTTCGAGTGGCACAAACGTGGATTTTGCAGAGTGTTTGTTTGGATATGATCGAATATGATTGGTCTAAGAAGGAACACAAAATTAATAAAAGGCATGGGCCCTTGTGAAATATATAACCTTTGATTTTCAGAAAGCGGGGACCATAAGAAAAATATCGACTTTTAATAAATTAATAAAGTATGTTTTTGAAAAAGAAAAAAAATGAAGAAGAAGAAGAAGAAGAAGTACTCCATATCATCCATCTAGCCTGTTAGTTTTGATTAATTTTAATTCGGCTTTTATATTTTTAACGTTTATAATTAAGTCATTGTCTCTCTCTCATGTTTACACACACTCCTTCTAGCTCCGACGAAGCACCTTCTGACAAAGAATGAATTATCCTTCTAATAAGTACCAAAGTGAGTGTATTAATTATATTTTTTAAAAAAATTATCTCTATTAAATGTTTGATGCAATTTTCTTGTTTTGCTTATTAAGATGTAGTTATTCATTATTTTAAGGTGTAAAACTAAAATATTTAATTTTTAAATAAATTTAATAACTTAACCACCACTCAATAATTGATTTAATTTTGGTAATATAATTGGAAGTGCCTTGTAATAGTAACATGGAAGGGATATGATAGACAAACTTTAAAATGGGGGATCATCTATAAATATTCCGCTTTAATTTAAGCCTTTATGCAATATTGTGCAACCCATATTGGCTTTTTAAGAAATTTGTCACTTGTGCCAATGAGAGTTGGCACAGATGGTAAGGAATCCAGGATTAGGCCCTTGGGTCGTGGGTTCGATCCACTCTGCTGTCGCTGAGACTCCTTTGGTAGACGATCTCGTAAGTTCCCAGTAAATACTCATAGAGCCCAAGGCCTTGCCCTGGCCTTGGTGGGTGACTGGTGTCGAAACCTCCAAAACTTTCTTTCTAGCAAAAAAAAAAAAAAATTGTCACTTGTACTTCCCTTTATGTGTCGTGAAATGTCCAAATTTAATGCACATATTTTAAATGTTTACCACACAACCCTCAAGTATATCATTAAAGGATAATATTGTTAACTTTTAAATTTGTTACGCCATTTGGTGCTTACTTTAATTATACTTTTTATGAGTTTTGGTTTTTATTTTCACTAAATTCAATCTCATATTCACAGAAAAAAAAAAAAAAAAATCTCATATTGCCCCACTATTGGATTCATGATGTTCTCGGTTTCCTTCTCTTTTTAACATTTTCTTGTAGTGGAGCCCACAACATCCAAGAGGAGCATTGTTTATTTCTTCATATTTATTTATTTATTCAGTGGAAACAATATTTAATTGGTTTTATGTGTTATGCGACCTTGCATGGCATCAAATCATGGATAATTGAACCTTATCCTCTACATGTCATCTTGCTGTGTCAAGTGGTTTCCATTTTTTGGCTCATAGCAAATATTTTGAATATTCTCATTTCTAGTACGGAGTATCTTAAAAAAATCAAATCACGTTTATTTTGTTGAATTTGGAAAACCCCCATATATTGTTTATATATTTTCTTGGCATATATTGCATTATTTTGACTATCTTTAGGTTTTTTTATTAATGTTTTTCTCACATAAAAATGTTTGTCAATTATTTAGGGCCAATAAATGTAATTTCTTTCTTTTTTATATATATACACAGAAATTTTAAAGCATTTTTATGTAATTTCTTCGTCCTAATTCTTTGGAATTTTAATGCAAAAGTATGTAGAGATCTAATTTCTTTTAATGATTCAAACGTGTTAGTTAGCTACAAAATTTAATCCTAAAATATTTTAATATTCGATAATTAGTAAAAGTATGGGAAGGTTAGTTTTGGTAATTGAATGAGTCGAAAGAGCGAGATCCATGGAATCGAAGAGACTTTGGCATAGCCGCAAAAATAGTTATCCACGTTTGCTTTTTGATTACTTTTGTTTGAGCTCATAGTCTGGCCACACTTTGGTATAGCCACCAAAAAAAAGAGTGACATCCATGGAAAGTCAAGAATGCTGGAAATTGATAATGGGAGATCTTTTATTTTATATTTTTACTTATAATATTTTTTAAGAACCCATATTTCACACATTAAATTTTTTATATAAGTTAAAGGTGTAAATTTGTCACAACATTAAACTTTTTACCTAGAAGGGGGTATCCAAAAAGTTTTGAGGAGTAATATTACCTCTGAAGTGTAATAAAACATAATAATTTTGTCTCAATGGTAAGTAAAGTTAGTTTTGACGGTTTATTGACCAAATTATATTGAGATTGCTTTGTCATGTAAGATATAATGCCACCTTATCATTCCACTCAGTGAAAATGGCCTCCACGTAATCAATTCTTCCTTCACTCTCACATCACCCATCACCTTCCTCTTCCTCCTTCGGTTCCTATCTGTTCTGTTCTTCCCCATCAACTTCATCTTCTCCTATCCTTGTGCTCTTCCATCTCATCACCCTCTTCTCATAATCATCTTAACATCACATTAATCAACACGGAAAATATATAAAATGTCAGAAACAAAATCATAATAAAACAGAGTTCAATGAATCTAAAATCTAGAGACAAAATTCAAAATCAAATAAATCAAATGGAACTCTAACCTCGTTGGTTCTTTCCTTCTTCATTGAGCTTGTTTGGAGAGCCCAATAGAGAGCTTTTGGAGAGTGTACGTTGGAGGTCCAAATGCATAGAAGCCCAATAGTGTTAAATTTTGTCTATTTGGCTCAACCTTTTTTTCATCTTACTTTTCCTAAAAAAGTGGCTTTTTATTCCATCAGGTTGACGTTCCACTGGTAAGCTTTTGTCCTACGTGTGATTCTGATTTTTTCTTTTCTTAGGGCCTGTTTGGTTTGAGGGAAAGGAGTGGGAGGGAAAGAATCCCTATGGAGTATATTAACCAAACCGTTATTAACGAAAGGAATATTCTTTTTTGTTAATAGTATATTTTTAAAATATTAAAAATTTCCATAGGCAATTTAGTAAAGATAAGAAAATTTTTTTATCTCTCCTCCTTCATTCACACTCCTGAATGCACATTACATGCTCATCCTTAGGTGTTTGTTATATGCCCATCCCTCTATTAGAGGGATGGGCATATTTTTTTAAATTTTCTTAAATGTTGTATTTATTTATATTTAAATTATATGCTGCTTTCTGAAATATTTTTTTTTTCTTAGATGCTTGTTCAGTATACAGGATTCAAAAAGAGGTTACATGCTCATATCTCATGGCATCCATCTCAGTAAAGATCAATGTCCTAGTACACCTGATCAAAGATATCGCATGAATAAGATTCCATATACCTCTGCCATTAGATCTAGCATGTATGCCATATTATATACTCGACCGGATGTCTCATTTGCCTTAAGTATGACCAGCATATATCAACAAGATCCCGGTGAGGGTCATTTGACTGCTGTAAAGAATATCCTAAAATACTTAAGAAGGACAAAAGACTTATTCTTAGTATATGGTGGATTGGGTAATGAGCTCAGTATGACTGGTTACATAGATGCGAGTTTCCAAACTGACCAAGATGATCTAAGATCGCAATCTCGATATGTATTTCTTTTGAATGGTGGTGCAGCAAGCTGGAAGAGCTCTAAGTAGAACACTATAGCAGATTCTATAACAGAAGATGAGTATATAGCAGCATCGAATGCAGCTAAGGAAGCCGTTTGGATCAAAAAGTTCATTACTGAACTAGAGGTAATTCCTACCATCTCAAATCCAATAGACGTGTTCTGTGACAACAATGAGGCTATTGCACAGGCCAAGGAGCCTAGGTCATATCAAAAGACCAAGCATATATTCAAGCGTTTTCATCTTATTAGAGAAATCAATGATAGAGGTGACATAAAAATATGCAAAGTACCAAGAGAAGACAATGTTGCTAATCCTCTTACTAAGCCGCTTGCACAGATAATACATGAACGTCATGTGAGGACAATGGGAATTAGAGAAATTAATGATTGTACTTAGTGTAAGTGAGAGTCTTCTGTTGGAAAGGTTAATCATTATACTTTAAACATTATTGTTATTTAAAGTATTTCTCCATTTTGTTATCATATCATTTGCATGTTTATTATGATGACTGTATTCTTGGATGTATCATAAAGATTGTTTTAAATGTCCCTGGTCGTTCATCTATGCGGGGGCAAAGATGAAATAAAACCAATATGACTTCGATAAGGTATAGAGATACAATCAAAGTCTCAGGCACTCGTAAGAGTACAAGGTGCTAGACTGAGCTACTATGAGAAAGCTGCATAGATTAAGTCATAAGCTTTTCTCATGTATAACCACATCACAATGCCCTTTGACCTGAGATCATCATGGATTCCTACATGAGAGTTGTTGATCTTTGACCCTGTCAAAAGTCACCTTTGACCAGGTGATGGTAAAGGCTTCGATCGAGATTAGTGGTTTTCATGAAGAGGAATATGAATGATCAAGATGGAATTTGTCCCTCACATTTGTAGAGAGATAATACGAGGCCCCTCGATGGGTGAGTTTAAGAAATGTATGACCATACTATTATGGAAAAAAGTTTCCATTTCAATTATTATACTACTAGAAAATTGAGAAAGTAATGGTAAAAAACGGGAGGATGACACTATCTATGCTTCATCCTTGACCAAATTATGGCATGACAAAAGGGACTTGACATGGTTGTATGATAGGATATATCGTATCATCAAATCCTCATGTGAATTGGGTAGTCACAATGTCTTGCTAGAGGCCACTTGCAACTTGTGGGCTGGTACAGTATTGGCTCGCTGCCAATCTCATATGAGCCTACAAGGTCACACACAAGAATAGACTAACACGAGCTATAATGTCCAGATTCATTGAATCTAAGATATGTCTAAGATTCAATGAATACAATGTTTTATCTAGGGTGGATATATATATAATGATTGCACCTAGTGCAAGTAGGAGTTTGTTAGAATTATGCTCTAGGGGCTAATCATTTAAACTAATTGAGATATCGTATCTCAGATTTGATTTATGAAGATAAATCAATGATTTGATTTATGAAGATAGATATCATATATCAGATTTGATTTATGAAGATAAATAAAATCAATTGGCTTTTAATTCGCATTAAATAAATAGATTGGATTGAATCAGTTAGAATAATTTAATTTCCAATTCGATTTCAAAATTAATAAGATTGATTTTAAATATTTAATGCGGCCCATTAGGGTTATAAATACTCTTAGGTTGTGAGTAATTTGATTACACACAAGAGAATTGAAGAGCCACAAAGAAACCCTGGAAGAGAGACGTGAGACAAAAGCTTGAAGGCGCTAGCATGCTACCGTTCATGTTGGAGTGCTGTTCGGTGTGGATACCGGTAGAGGGAGTAGATACGTAGAGTTAGCTCCTAGAGATTGATCGACCAAGAAGGTGTTAGCCCACGAGTTCGCAAAGTACGCACACGAGTTCGCATAGATACGGTTCTTAATTACTAACCCGATTTAAACGCTATTGATAGATAATCTTTTTGGGATTCATAATTTATTGGGTAAATTTCATTCCTTTGTGTGTACGAATCCCAACAATATGATCCGATATCTCGAAGTTTCAGGAAGGACTTTTTCTACTATCATCCATAAAAATCAATAAAAATAAAATATTTATTTTGTTTTAACTTACTAATGAGTTACATAGCAGTAGGAGCTCAAGTAAAAGTAAAGCAAATTGGGATATAAGTTGCATGACAATTTTCATTGAACGATGTATATTGCAATTTCTCAAAAAAGAACGATAAGGTGGATTATTTACATCTACCAAGTGGAAAAATATTTTGTCTAAAATTAATAAAAAGTCAGGAAGATCCTATGACAAAAAACAATTAAAAAATAGGTATGATATCTTGAAGAAAAAATGGAGGGCATGGGATAATCTATTTTCAAAAGAGATTGGTATATCATATGACAGTGCAAACAATAAAATGGTTGTAGAATATGAATGGTAGGATAGAAAAATTAAGGTATAAGACTGTTAAGTTATATGTTTATATTGTTGTTGTTATTATTTAAGGTTAGACTTAGATTTATGTTGTTTTTTCATGTAGGAGAATTCGACCTATCCAAAGTATAGGTACAATGGCATGAGGTTCGCCAACAAATTAGATATAATCTTCAAGGATGTTATGACATTGAGTTGAAAATGTTCTCACCATTGGCAATAGAGTAGTTGGCAATGGGAGATGACGAAGATGATAGGTACCAACCCACAATTGACCTAGAAGAAGGCTCAGGTGATAGTGAGGAAGAGTTTCCAGGTGCGACTACTGGAGTTAGTATGGATTTGGAATGCATAAGCTTGACAATAAGCACCTAACCTAGTGCATCTAATGGTTTCGAATCCATTGGGAAGAGAAAGAGAGGTGAAAGGTCAACGGTAAAAAAAAAAAAAGAAAAAAGAAAAGAAGAACAAGAAGAATAAGAATAAGAAGAAGAAGAAGAAGAAACTCGTCATTCTCAAAACAAATAGCATATGCTATTAGTGTGATGGCTAACATAAGTATCAATAGAGCATAGACCCTTAAAAATATCTCTGACGGTGATGTTTTAATTAAGTAAGTTGTAGCTGAGTTATGGAAAATTTCAGAAATTGCATCTGACTGTGACTTTCTCATGCGATGTCATAACATGATTATGCACCCATGTTGGGATGTGTTTTTTACAGTACAAGAAGATAAAGATGACTTGTTAGACTGGTTGTAGTACCATGCCTATAATACCCCATCATGGCAAGAACCCCCACAGGACTGAACCACATATTATGAAACTTATAAATGCTTGATTATGATAGAACTTTTGTGTATTGTATGACATTTATGTTTGTTAGTATGTCCTGTTATATAATGCGAATTTCTATGCAAAATATATTAATTGTTTTTCATTCGATTTCATCTTGGCTTTGAAACATGTTTCATTATCTATGGAGGGACGACATTTGTCTTGTGCCCAATGTAACATCCTGAATTTTTTTAGGAGAAATTAATTTATAGTAAATAAAATTTTCCATGAAATTATTATGAGTAAACTTTCTTAAATATATATATAAATAATTTTTTTAAAAAAATAAATATACGTGAATGGTAGATGACTGTGTAGTAGATACGAATGTGATATTTGATCGGTAGATAAGTACAAGGTAGTTAAATGGTAGATATACATGTGTTTAGTAGTTAGATTGATTGATAGATAAGTATAGGGTAGTAAGACGATAGATATACATGTGTTTGATAGTTAGATGGTAGATGAACTTATGTGTGGTAGATGGATAAGTAGATAGACATGTTTATGGTAGATGAGTGGAAGATAGACATGTGAAATTTGGAAGGTAGTTGAGACCAAAAAAGTCTATAAATACCTCACCACTTCTTTTCTACCACACAAACACATACTTCCACTGTTCAGCCTTATGAGAGTGTAAGAGAGAGAGATAGTGTTGTGAAGATTATCTGGGGTGCTAGAAGAATCTCATTGAGAGAATTGAAGTCTGTAAGCTAGGAGATAACAGGTAACTCTAAATATTCTTCCATACACTTGTGAATTGTGTATGATTATCAATTATTTATTTTTATGGACTGATTTATATGTGTATGTGTTATAATATTTTATAATAAAATGTCGAAATTACGGATTTGTTCCCGAATAAATTACGGTTATGTTTCTGAATAATTTACAAATTTGTACCTACATATATTACAGTTTTGGACCCGAATAGTGATTTACTATTTGCATAGTAACTTATACTATTTGTATGAAAGATTTTAAGTACACACACACACACACACACACACATATTAAAATTATTTATAATTAGTTCCTACTTTTTATCATATATAATTTACTTGTGCACGGTAGAAAATTTCAGTAGTTATTGAGACATGGAAATCTCATCCCACATTAACATTTTTCAGGTAATTACCCTAATAGGGAACAAGGGGAGGAATCAACGGAGTGAGCCCAGAAAGCTCTTATGTACTCCTGAGATTTAAGTTATGTTATTTATATTTTCCAAGACCCTAGGACTTCCGCTTGTGTTTATCTTTAAGTTATTTTTCAGAAATTTGTACTTTATGTTATGAACTACGTTTTAAATGATTTGATTTGAATGATGATCAACCTTGTTGAATATAATTTTGCTAAGTTTTTGGTGTTGGATTCGGGGTGTTACACCCAAACCTAAAAATTTCTCTTATTTAGGAAGAGGCAAGAGATTATGAATATATCACTGCTGTGGTGGTCAACATATTACACCTTATTTTTCAAAGAGTCACGTCAAATTAGTATGCAAACAAGAACAATATGAATGTAGGAGGTTTTGCAAGGCCATGACATAGTATGTCATGAAAACTTTTGAGTTGTAAAACACATCTTCCATGATTTATGCTCTAAATTGGTGGAGCTTGGGTTACAAAACACCAAGTACACAAGAGTAGAAGAAATGGTAGTAATTTTCTTATACACAGTTGGCTATGTTCTAGGAAATATAATTATACAGGAACAGTTTCAACATTCAGGAGAAATTGTCAGAAAAGTATTCCATATGGTTTTAAATGCTTGTATCAGTCTATCAACTGAAAACATCATACCTTTTGATAATAAGTTTCCCGGTTGTCACCCAAATATATTCAAGAATTGATGCTACTTCCCATATTTCAAGAATGCAATAGAAGCAATTGATGTCACTCACATCATATGTGTCATCAGAAAGAAGTACATTACAGTACGGGTCCAGTGTTCGAAAGGGTAATTCAAATGATTTTCGTGTGTTTCATCATATAAGATTTGTACCCTCCACAGGAAACGATAATACTACACTCTTCTGCTTGAGTGCGCCCTCTCAATACGAGCTATGTTAAACTCTACTCTTATCGCATTTCCCAAAACCTCGTTGGGATATAGGTTATACTCGATAGCAGGTGCGGGCGCGACAACTCGATTCCTTCTCTATCTTAGATTCCTGACTCTCCTTTATCTATTGTATCTTCCATGTCAACCGTCCATCTTCTTCCTTGGTAAATTTCTGGAAACATAAGATACACTTCAACACTTCCAAGTCTCTGCTTCGTCTCTCAACAATTCTCGTCTCTAAGTATTCTTCCTCGGTTTGCTCTCTCTCTGTGTTTGAGTTTTACCCGATAAATAATGAGATCGTATCATTATGCAATTATGTAGCACAACTGGAGTCACGAGAAAAGAGAAATGCGTCCGTGATTCCCGCTTTTCTTTTTACGTTTTCGATAAAGACGACTTAGTGCACAGTAAAAAGAAAGAAAATACGTTGCATAAACAGTACCATACAAAACACAGTGTGCATGCAAGTCAAAAAGGCTACCAAGCTATCGGTTGCTAGAGTGCCTCGGGGAGTGACGGTTCAGAGTGTTGTATACTCAAAGTCAAAAAGGCTATGAGCTACGAGTTGTTGAAGTGAAATGAGGAGCGTTGCGTGTTCAGAATTTCAATCGGTTTGGAGCCAGAGATCAAATCAAGATTCAATGCTACCCTTTTTTGAAATAGAGTAGTACTGGTTTCTTCTATACACTAAAGAAAACAAGAGAAGTGTCTCACATACTCTCAGATTTTTGAAACTACAGATTCCAATTTCCTTCGTTCATCATCTTCTCCTTACTATTTCCTACTATCTTCAAACATGGCAGGTCCAAGCGACTTCGTTCCCATCTCTGACTCTCTTAGTCCTTCCATCTTTGAAACTTTACTTTGTGATGATCAGTTTAGCAGTTGGGCAAACTTATCTGAAGATACACCATTCTTATTTTCTTCTCTGCTTTCACAAAATCCCTTAGAGGTGAGCGTTCCTCCTCCTACCTCTATGCTTCAAGTTTTAGCCCCTCCTTTAAGAGTCCAAGATTCTGTCCCTGTGGTACACAATAGAGAAGAATTTGAAGCAGGTTCGTCAAAGTAGCCAGTAAAAAGATGTCGAGATATGGCCGAACTTATGGAATCCACTTAGCCTTCTCAACCTAGGGTCTCTGCCCCCAGTCTCATAGAGTCTACTCAACCCTCTCAATCAAGGGTTTCTACTCCTAATCTGGCTGCAACCCCTATCCCATCTTCATGTGTTTGTTGCCAAGTCCTACGAGAAGTCATCCATACCAATGGGCTTCGGTACCATAAACTTGAAGTGCATGGTAAGGTAGGTTTGATTTGTCACGCTGTCTTGCACCGGGATGTACAAGAAGGTGCTCCCAATGCTGACAGGCTTCATATGTTTGATTTTAAAGATAAAAATATAAAAGAAATCAAACACTTCCTGATACAGCATTGTTTAGATCAGCAAGCACTCGGGTATGTCTTGGTGCCAGACTCTCTATCAGATTTTTATGATTGCCTTGATTTGAAATGGTCTATAATTCCAAATGAACCCCTCGATAGGTCATTCCTAATCAATGCAGAGAATATATCAAATAAAGGAAAAGAAACCGCAGTTGATAATTTACCAGATGTATATTTAGCCCTCAAACTAGGCGATGGACACAAGGAATTTTTGGAACATCGTAGAAGAGTAATGTCCATAACGTTAGAAGATTTTAGAGATGTTTTTCACTTAACCCTTGACGAAGCGAGCCAGCAGTTAAATTTGAGCAGTCATACCATAACAAGAATATGTCGTAGAGAAAATTTGAAAGAGTGGCCCCACAGAAAACTTCAAGGTCTTATGAGACGGATTGCTATATTAAAAAATCTTATACCTCGTCAAGATCCCAATTCGAGAGCAAAGACTCAAGATGAAATTAGCCTGCTTCAACTTGAGATGATTAAGGTTTGTGGTGGGGTTGTACCAACTGTGGCTCGTAACTACTTGAAATAATATTGTCCTTTCTCTTAGTTTTCATATCTATGACTTACCTCGTTATTCTATAATTTATAAGGCTTTTCAAATTCGAACTTAAAATATTTTCCTACCAAACTTGAATTTACCTCATAAATTCGAACTTAAACAAGTCATTAATTTTCACCTAATAACTCTAAGGCTTTAAATATATGGTTAAATCGTAATTAACTAATTCATATTCTAAGGATATATTCTATGATTACAATCTTTTCCTAAAAGAAATTTTGTCCCAAATATTCAATAACCATTCTATTACTTTATCTAATAAAATATTCAATCTCAATCATATTTTAACCTCGATTACAGTCTCCCCCTTATAAATCCTCATCATCAATCTCCCAAACAATTTGAGTAAATCCATTTCTCTCCTATCATAAATATTACAAACTCTAGATAAAATTCAAGATGTTAAAGGGAAGTGCACAAGTTATGATATTTTATTTGTCATGACCTCTACAAAATTTAAGAAAATCGTTTAGAAAATCAACTTTAAAATTTTGAAACGTTTACCTCTGATACCAAAAATGTAACACCCCAAATCCATCACCAAAAACTTGGCAAAATATTTGAAATATAACCAACAAGGTTAATCATCATTCAAATCAAACCATTTAAAACGTAGTTTATAACATAAAGTACAAATTTCTGAAAAATAACTTAAAGATAAACGCAAGCGGAAGTCCTAGGGTCTTGACAAATATAAATAACATAACTTATACAATAGGAGTACAGAAGAGCTTTATGGGCTCACTCCATTGGTGCCTCCCCTTGTACTCTATTAGGATAATCACCTGAAAAATGTTAATGTGGGATGAGATTTCCACGTCTCAGTAACTACTGAAATTTTCTACCGTACACAAGTAAATTATATATGATAAAAAGTAGGAACTAATTATAAATAATTTTAATATATATATATATGTACATAAAATCTTTCATACAAAAACTTTTACTGTATATAAGTCTGTATCAGCATTTTGTAAATCTGTAATCCATGAAAAATAATGCAATATGCAGCCCCCCTTATATCTCCTTCCAACCTTATATCGCTGACTGGAGCCATAGGCTAACACATGGTCCAATAGAAACATATCATTTGTCTGAGATGTCCCAAGCTCACCAAAACTTAAGTTACACCCGACCAAAGGTATAGAGCTTAAGCCTGGACTATGGCTCCCCTCCTTAATCACAACTCAGGAGGTGTCACGTGTCCCACAACTCCAATGCAATCCCGGCCAGAGGATAACATGGAAGAAGGGGCCCTGACAAGTACCATCCATTGTGCATCAAGTGGTGGTGTTAAAACAGTATCATACAAATCCCTCTTAACTCCGTCCCAACAAATACAGCCGCCATGATAAACATATCTATTCAAAAATAGTAAATTAACATCGTATGTTATTTCACCGGGTCAAACAATCATTTTGAAATATGGAACGTAAATAGTAATTCACTATTCAAAAATACGACACGTACAAATAATCACTGTTCAAAAATACATATAAGTTACTATACAAATAGTAAATCACGTTCAGGGCCAAAACTGTAATTTATGCGGGTACCAATTCGTAATTTATCTGGGAACACAATCGTAATTTATTCGGGAACAAAACCGTAATTTCAATATAAAATATTATAACACATATAAAATTCCATAAAAATAGATAATTAATAATCATACACAATTCACAAGTATATGGCAGAATATTTAGAGTTACCTGTTATCTCCTAGCTTATAGATAATTCTTAAATGACTTCAATTCTCTTGCTGAGATTCTTCTAGCACCCCAAATAATCTTCACAACACTATCTCTCTCTCTTACACTCTCATAAGGCTGAACAGTGGAAGTATGTGTTTGTGTGGTAGAAGAGAAGTGGTGAGGTATTTATAGAATTTTTCGGTTTCAACTACCTTACAAATTTCACATGTCTATCTACCACTTATCTATCATAAACATGTCTATCTACTTATCCATCTACCACACATAAGTTCATCTACCATCTAACTACCAAACACATGTATATCTACCGTCTAACTACTCTATACTTATCTACCAATCAATCTAACTACCAAACACATGTATATCTACCATCTAACTACCCTGTACTTATCTACCGATCAAATATCACATTCGTATCTACCACACAGTCATATACCATTCAAGTATATTTATTTATTTTTATTTTTTTTAAAAAAAATTATTTATATATATATTTAAGAAAATTTACTCATAATAATTTCATGGAAAATTTTATTTACTATAAATTAATTTCTCCTAAAAAAATTCAGGATGTTACACTTTACTTATGTGTTGGCAAGTTGAGAGGGTACGATGCATAATGCATGTTTGTTCAACATTGCTATCTCTACTCCAACTTTGAATTTCCCCCATCCACCTCAAGGTATAACTTCAACACCATCACTTCATTTACATTTTTTTGCCATGTTTATTTTACCTTTCTTATAATTTCATAGTGTTACAAAATTTCATCATTTATTAAGGAAATATTACTTGGTCGATACTAACTATCTAACACTAGTTTGATATATTGGTCCGAATAGATGTGAACGTTATCATCTTTCAACATTTCGGTGAAAACTAGGATTTCAAAATAATAACAAGTACTTCAATTTTTATTATTTAAGTTTCAGGTGCACTATAAAAAGAATGTTTGGAGTTTGAAAGAATATGTTTAATATATTGTGAGATATTCACTCTTATAGTTTTGAAACTCAAATCCATGTAGTTTGTGCAATAATGACTATACATAGTTTCATCAGGAGATTTTCCCAAATTGACGTAGTTTTTTTTCACGTAGTTTTTTTTCAAGCTGATCAATGAGATATAACAATAATCCACTTGATGAGGGATCTTCATCAAATATCCATATATTATCTTTATCACAAATGAATTGTCTTTGTGGTAGAATTAGAGACACACTTGTTAAGCATAACAATAGGAGGAATTAACAATGTATTATTTGTATACATTTTATTCTATTTTATAAAAATTAAATATGAACCATATAAAATCAAATCTGACAAAAATTTGATGAGCTCTACTTACCGAGTTTTTGGCTTGATGATTCCAAAGATTCAAGTACTCCAATAAATGTTGAAAAGACAATTGAAAAAACTTCGGGCAATTTAAAACTTGATAACAAAGTCACCCAAATTGAAAAAAAATAAAACACATTACCGAAAAGTAAAACAAGGAAACAAGTAAAAACAAACTAAACATACCAAACAAACCCGGGAGACCATGAATAACCCAAGTATATATATAGTAGAAGATAAACATTACCCATTTGTTTAATAGATGTATTACGTACGCATATATGACACAAATCACATTGTATGAGATTATTTGCATGTTTTTGGAGCGCTTAAAATAAGTGTTTTTATAATTTTTTTTTTTAAAATCTAGTAATATGTTTATCTTGTACATTCCATAACTACTCAAAATGAATTGAACCAAACAATCACTGTAAAATTTTAAAATGAATAAATTATAGGGTTAAGGTGCAAAAATATATATGAGCTTTTTCCTAGAAGCAAAAATATACATATACTTTTTTTAGGAGCAAAAACACACATGTGGTTGTCATTTTGGTGCAAAAGTCACATTCCACCGTTAAGTTACTGTTCATCGCCGTTAAGTTACTATTCACCTCATCTCTTTCTTTCACATTACGGTGAACAGTGATTTAACGGTAGGATGCGACTTTTGCATTAAAATGGTAACCATATTTGTATTTTTGCTCCTAGAAAAAAACGTATGTGTATTTTTGCTCATGGGGAAAAAGTTTATGTGTATTTTTGCACCTTAACCCTAAATTATACTACCATATAGTATTCAAAATTATTTATCAAATATTCAAGTGTCACTATTAACAATTTTTAAGGGTTAAATTATATAAAATTCCTTCAGATAATTATCTTAATATTTAAAAATTAATGATGAATCATCTTAATCTTTTATAACTTCCAATCATCAATTATATACCCATTAAACTTTGTTTTTATTTACATATATAATTCAAAAACTTAAGCTATATATATGCTAATAAGTAATAAATAAAACTAATGACACGAGACTTATCTACCTCAACCTCAAAATTTAGGTGGTTTATTGCAAACTGTAAAGTGTTCACCATGAGAAAGAAATTAAGGAAAAATAGTAAAAAAATATTACTTGAACTTCAAAATCTTGTTAATAATAACAATAATATGATTAATAAAAATAGTATAACAATTAGCAATTCATTTTGGTGAGAAAATCACTTATTTAAGATTTTGAAGTTTAAGTGGGCTTTTTTTAAGATTTTTTAAAAAATTAATGGTAAAAAAAAAAGGGAAGATCCCTTTAAGGTTCCAATAGACTAAGAAAATGGCCTATAGAAAATTCTGATAACAACTCTACCGTTATAACATTAAACACTTTATTTATGAGTTTTAACACCTCTTTAAGATTTTTATGACATGAGGATTTTCTGTTGAATTTTTTTGACCTTTTTTTTCGATCTTTAGAAATATTAAAGGGATTTTCTCAAAAAAAAAAAAAACTGACAAAAAAATATCTGTGATAAAACTCAGGGACCCCGCCTGGAGCGCATTACCGACTCGGGGTTTTCGTACCTGTTGAATTGTCGACGCAAACCAGACGGTCTTCGTTTTCTTTGAGACATATCGCTGATTTCTCGTTTCCATTTCCTTTCTTTCTATTTCAGCGGTTCCTTCACAACAGGTATTTGAATTTATCGTCTTTTTTCTTCTAATTATTTTTTGTTTCTCTCTGTATCATTAGATATTCCTTCTTATTCTTCTTCCATTTATGATTTGTGGATAGCTGTATGAAAATTGTATTACTATAATAATTTAGTAGTTTTTTTCTTTTTCTTTCGAACTATAAAGTAAGAAGGCTGATTTTGTTTATAACTTCAGGTTTCGATTTTCTGAAATGAATCATTCGGACATTGAAAATATTGATGAAGCTAGTATGAATTGGGAACACGCTCTGAGTCAGTATGAAATGGTGATGTGCTCCGGGACTAAGAATATGCAAATAGAAGCCTTGATGAAGCTAGCCCGTCTCTCTAAACATGCCCCTGAGAGTTTATTAGTTCGCATTATACCCAGTCTCATTGAGAATCTCGATGATTACCATTCATTTCATTCAAGTTGTTCTCTTCAAAAGGCTTCTGCTTATTGCTTAAAATGTATAGCTTGTAGAGGTGATGGTGGGTTGGCAAAGGAAATAGGTAGACGTGGTGCGGCAAATTCTTTGTTATGGTGGTTGTCACATTCTAATGGGCAGTTTCTAGAAGTCCTGATAAAATGTTTGCTTGTTGTTGTTACCTTTTGTGATTCAAGTCGTGCAGTTGTTGCTAGTAATGGTGGCGTAGATGTTATAATCAGTTTGTTAGATTCTTGTACAAGTGATATTAGGCTATACCTGTTGGAAATTTTGAGTGCATTGTCATTGCTGAGGGATGTTAGGAGGGCCCTCACTAGATTAGGAAGTCTTAAATTTCTTGTGGAGGCTGCTAGCTGTGGTAGCATGGTTTCTAGGGAAAGAGCTTGTCAAACAATCGGGTTACTTGGTGTCCCAAGACGGGCCAGGCGTACGCTAGTTGAACTAGGAGTGATTCCAGTACTTGTTGAGTGTCTTCGTGATGGAGATCACACCATGAAACTTGTGGCTGGTAATGCCCTTGGTGTGATCTCTGCTCATATTGATTATATTAGATTAGTTGCTCAATCTGGGGTCATCTGTCTCTATGCTGAGCTTCTTCAAGGACATGACCCTTCTGGTAAGGAGATTGCTGAGGATGTATTTTGTATATGGGCTGTAGCTGAGGAGAATGCTGTTGAAATCACCAGACATTTGGTGAGAATTCTTAGAGAAGGAGATGATGAATCAAAGGCATCTGCTGCTGATGTGTTATGGGATCTGGCAAGTTACAAGCACACAACATCTATGATCCGGGAATCAGGTGTGATTCCAATTCTGGTTGAGCTTCTGCAGAATGGAAATGAAGAGATAAAGCAGAATGTTTCCGGAGCGTGTGCTCAACTGAGTTATGATGAGGCAGATAGAATGGCACTTGCTGAAGCAGGGGCAATCCCAATTCTCATCGAAATGATGCTGCATGATGGGTTGGAGGAAGTAAGGGATAATGCAGCTGAGGCCCTTGTCAACTTTGCTGAAGATCCTTTGTACCATGATAGAGTATCTGATGCAATAAGTGCTCCTTCATTTAGAGATATGCAGAACAGATTACTTCACATTCGTGCTTCAAATGAGCATATGGCTAGATCGTTACGTAGGATGACTGATTGGCAGCTCACATGGAACCCTGATCTTACTTAATCATTTCAAGGGTATTTTTATTCCAACTCTTTTGGAACATTGGACATAACAAGAGAATAGGAGGAAATAAGAACAACTTGTGAAATACAGCCAATGCGGGGTGAAGAAACATTACACGTGCAGGTACAAATATATGAATGGGCACTGTTTGGACATTCATTTCTGCATTTTTGTTTTATGGATGATCCTGCTAAGATGCTATTCAAGCACTTAGGACTTGATACCTATTGAATTCAGTATTTGACGCATTTACGTGTTTTTTTTTTTCTTTAGTTTGGGTTGCTTGTTTTTGTAAACCTTGTATACTAAAGAATTTTGTGTAGAGTAAAATGAAGCTTTTTTTAATTTTTATTTTTAATCAATCCAGATAGGCATTGCTTTTTCTTGATCAATCCAGAAAATATTGTACCGAACAACATGATTTGAATTGATGAATCAGTGATTCCTCTGCTTGGAATATCACGCTGTTTAGTTCTATGACTTCCTACAATGTCATGATGGCAAAACTTTAGCAAATTACAAATTATGGACTTAAAACCTTTCTTAATCTCTTCTTTGTGGGATCTCATAATCTGAATGCTAGACCATGCATTTTGTAATTCAGAATCCATAGCTTTCTAGATTGTCATGTCTTGGACAGAGGCAAAACACTCACTTAGTAATATTATTCATATGAAAGGAGGCTACAATATGTAGGCTAATGAAAGAAGTAAGAGGAGGGAAATTAGTGATTACAATTAAGACTAGGAAATCAAATAATAAAGTTTCTATAATCAAGATCCTAAAATCATTCAAGGAAGGTGATACTGAAACAACTAACCAAAAACACTGGCCAATACCAACTAACTGCAGGTAAGGAGCATCGATTTGAACAATGATTAGCCACACTATGGAGCCCATACGCACCAAACGAACTAAACCAGACACAAAAGCGGGGGGATATATGGCTTTTAATTTGAAAGGGTATATACAGACAGACATGACTTAAGGTGAACAACATCCGGAAATAGGGATATGGCTTTTGTATTCTCTCCATCCTAGTACATACAATCAGGAAAGAATTCACAAATCCATTCTTTCACCTCTCTTAATAAGTTGATAACATCATTTTTGACGAATCTTCAATAGTGGTTAGTAGATTTCGTTTTCAGTCTTCCAAATTTGGACGCAATGCCATTCATTGTCCCATTATCCTTGAAAAAAAACAGATATGCTGATGCTTTACTTCAGCATAAAAGATAACAAATCCCAAAATGGAACTTACCTTAACTTTCTTGAAGGTATCTCTGAATCCCAATTCTCTAAGTACTTGCTCACGAAGTCTGCAGAGGAGCTGGAATATCCCCCGCCACATATTTTGAAGTCTGCAGGGTTCATAGGTTTAGTTGGTCACATGTTCATTTTGGCCCTTTTTCGGTATAGACATTACCAAACATTCAAATGCACTAGCTTTTGAAAGATTCCTTTCAAATATCTATACAAGGATGAGAAGCAGGCTCATGAAGGAAGAACATGAGGATGACATTCGTCTCAGAGGAGGAGCCAAACCTTGATTGACATGGTATGGTTAATGATGAGCGGTATAAAGCTTCCAAAATTGTCTTCAAGATTCGCCCTCAATATGGCGTTAAACTTTCTTAATAGGTTTTCGTCAAAATTTGTTTGGACTACGTATGACATATAAAGGGGCTGGAAACCCAACTTGAGTTATCTCAAGGTATGGAGTTGTCTAGCTTATGTCAAGACCATAACACTAGATAAGATAGGGGCCAGGAGCACCTTATGCTATTTTGTAGGCTATCCCAAGGAAACTAAGGTATACTACTTTTATTGCTCTGATGACTACAAAGTGTTTGTGTCTAAGAATGCTACCTTTCTTGAGGAGGATCTACTCTCTCAGTAGATAGTGGGACTAACATAGAGCTTGAAGAAATACAAGACCTAAAGGAATAGATAGCAGAGCTTGAGTCTATCACTAGGCAATGCCTTAAATAAAGGTTGTAGACACTTAGACCCATACGACTTCTAGAGTTGGTCATCAAGTCAAGAGGTGCGGTTTTGTGATTAAGAATTAACATATAATTGAGGATGATGGGCCTACTTCTTACTTTAAGGCGATCAAGGATGTTGACTCCTTAGAATAGCGTAAACCATGGAGTCCGAGATAGATTTGATGGATCAGAACAAGGTATCGACCTTTGTTTCATCACTAAAGGGAATAATTCACATTGGGTGCAAATGGGTCTTCAAGAGGAAGATTGATGCTGATGTAAATATTCAAACCAATAAATTGACTTCGTCAAAGGCAATAAACTACCTTCGAGGAAACCTTCTCACATATTTCCATGATCAAATCTATTAGGATCATGCGAGCTATAGCCACATATCATAATTATGAGGTTTGGCAAAAGCATGTCAAAACTGTCTTCCTGAAGGTTTTGAATCCAAAGGAAAAAACCATATGGTATGCATACTTTAGAAGTCTATATATGGGCCTAAACAAGCTTCCAGGGGCTGGACTCTTCATTTTGATGAAGTTGTTAAAGGTAACGACTTTTTAATAATGAAGATGAACTATGTGTTTCCAAGAAGGTTAGCAAGAATGCTGTTGTTTTCGTTGTGCTTTATATGGATGTCATATTACTCATTGGAAATGACATTTCCATATTGCAGTCTATAAAGATTTGGTTATCTAAGAACTTTACCATAAAGGATATGGTAGAGGCAGCCTCTATACTAGGTATTATGATCTATAGAGATAGATCCAAAAGGTTACTGAGTTTGTCCCAATCAACGTACATAGATAAGATGCTAAAGAGGTTTAGCATGGATGGGTTGAAAAGGGTTTTCTTCTTGTCATTTATGACATTCATCTTTATAAGGCTACGTGTTCTAAGACACCAACTGTAAGGCAACGAATAGAGAGGATTCCATATGCATATGCAATTAGACCCATCATGTATGTCATGCTATGTACGAGACTAGACGTCTTTTACGCTTTAAGCATTAGAAGTCCATACCAAGCTAACCCTAGAGAGGGTCACTAGACAACTATAAAGACGATCTTAAAGTACTTAAAAAGGATTAAGGATATGTTTTTGGTTTATGGTGGTAGTGGTGAGCTGAAAGTGAAGAGGTTCACTAAAGCTAGTTTCTATAATGACATAGATGACTATATATCTCAGTCAAGCTTTGCTTACACCTTAAATGGTGAAACAATTTGTTGGAAGAGTTCTAATAAGAAACCACGATAAACTATGCTACAGAGGCAAAATACATAGTAGTTAAGGAGGCATCATGGATCAATAATTTTATTAATGAACTTGAAGCAGTTCCTAGCATTGTTGATTCAATACCTTTGTATTGCAACAACACCAAAGCTATAGCTTAGGACAAGGAATCAAGTTTTCATCAAAGGTCTAAACATGTGCTCCACAAGTATCAATTCATCTATGAGATTGTTGAAAGACTGGATATAAAGATGGACTATGTTCCTACATATAATAATCTGACAGATTCTCTAATGAAGGGCCTCTCTCAGAGAAAGCATGCTTATAACATCCCAAAATTTCAGGATTTTAAATTAGAATATTATATGGAGTTAATTCATGAATTTTGGCTCTGAAATAATTATTTGAAATTAGGACTTATTTCTATTAAATTATTTTTGGGAAGAAGAAATAATTCCAAATAAGGAACCTAAAAATTATGGAAAATTAGGAATTTAATTTCCTTTTTATATTTGGAAATAAAGTATTTATTTATCTAATAATTTCATTAAGTTATGGGCTCCCATTTATATAAGTTGAATTAATTGGAGAGACAATCTATTTTGATATATGAGCACCTTGTATTATTAAGTATTTCATGACTAATACATTTGAACACATTTTATCTTTATCGTATTTATGTCTTACCCCTTTTTTATGTAACATTCCGAATTTTGGGCCCTGAGAATTGAGAATAAGCCTAAATAAGGTAGACAACTAAGCTCAATTCGGGAAGAGTCCCAAGAATGATGAGAGATATAAAGCCTCTCAGGGACTAAGTAACTCGACTATACGGGTTAGTGGACTTAGTATCTATAGGTCGTGAAATTAAAGTGCCAATGAAAAAGGGGCACGTAAGACCTATAGGGTGTTAATCCGGTTGGAAAAGATACCACCCAACTATGTCCTGAGGTATAGGACAATTAGTTGAGTGATAATATGCCGGTATAAGTAAGTATACGGTATTTTCATGGCAATCGGGTATACCCTGCGTTTTTGGGAAAACATCGGTACATGACATCATTTATCGAGTCTAGGTATTTGTGTCGTAGTCCTGAGTAAAACCCGATCAAGAATTTAGAGGCATACACGCAAACCGAGACAACAACACCGGAATCCAAACACGCAAATCGAGAATACGAATACTGAAAATTTACACATACGACACTTTCTCGAAAAACATGCCACATATTACTGCCTCTCAAATTGTGACACTTGGTGCCACATCACACACACACACCCACATGCATGAAGACACATGGCAACATGCATGTTAAACCACATGTCACATACACAACACTTCACCAATTTCTTTTTATTATTCATTCACTTTCTCTCATTCCCACTGATACACACACACAATCACCTACACTCACTTAACAATTATACATTCCCTTCTCCAAACCAATTATACTCTCTCTTCTCAACTTTAAACCGTCCCCTCCTCACAAATTTTAACATCCTCCTCATTTTCTCCTTCCAAACCGGTCCTCCTCTTTCCTTCTCTCAACTTCAACCATCAACCTCCTTCTACCTCTTGATTTCCACAGTTAACCCTCATCATTCAAGGGTGAAGATCAGTCAAGAAGATCTAAAGAAGATCAAAAAGAAGGTAAGGATCATAAAACCTTCTCTTAAACTTTTGGAAATTTTCTTAAAACCCATATTTTGTAATCTAAGGAAAACTCAAAGAAATGAGTGGAATTTGGTAAATTTGAGTTCACCATAGTGTTCACCACGAAAAATTGTGTGGGAATAAAGTGGTGAATTAATTTTTAAGTGTGTTTTGAAAAATAAAATCATAAGCTCTATAAAAACATTGAAACTGTCAGTTTTGGAAGTCTGGAGTCAATATGCTTGCATGAATGTTTTGATTGATCAAATGGATTTATAAGATTATGAAAATATTCTAGGAGATAGAGGACATGCATAGGTTTAAAATAGTGGGTATTTTGTATTTTTCTAAGCTCTAGTTAGAGAGACATAAATTATACAAAATGACCCTACGTTTTGGAAGCAAAAACTGAGTAGTGATCTTGTATGTGGAATTTTAATGGGTAAACGAACCCATAAAATTCTGAAAATTTCCAGAATTAAAGAGGAATCGCATAGCTTTAATTTGATATATGTTTTGTAATTTTTAAAGCTGTGTGCAGTGAGATATGAATTTTTAAAGATAAGCCATGAATTATGGAAGTTTAACAGAACAGTCAGTGGAAATGTAGAAGCTGGGAATAGTTTGACAAGTTCTGAACTTTGTAATTATTTTTCTATGAAAGGGGACTTGTCTAGAAATATTTGAAAGTTGATAGAACATTAAAATTATTTTTTTAAAATTAATTAAAAATAATTGAAGTTGCTAAATTGTTAAGGATAATGACAAATAAAGGTTAAAAGTAACAAGTTTAAGTTACTTAATTAAACCCTAATGAAATAAGAGTTAAAAAGGAAAGTAAACATCCATTTTCCCTGGTTTTGGAGATATGGTTATGTCCTTAGGGCCACAAGGAGAATGAAGAAACTTTAAGCAACTTCGAAGGTTGACGAAAGAGGAACTTGAGTAAGGATGACTTACCTTGTAACATCCCAAAATTTTTGGATTTTTGGGAATTAAAATATATATGTGTGTGTGTATATATATATATAATAAAAATAATAAAATAAATAAATCCGATAAAATAAATAAATACAAAAATTTGACTTTAATTATTTACTATTGGCAAAAAATTAAGGCATGATTTTCCCAAAAATTCAGGATGAATTATAGTTTATGAATTGAGTCCAATTTAATAAAAAAATAAAAAAAAAAACCCAAGCCCATACAGTAATCATTTCAGCTCATTTCAACTCTCTCTCTCAGCTCGTTAAATTGCAGAAAAAGTAGGCAAAAAGCAAGGCCACATGCAACTCCATTCAATTACCCATATCGGCTCATATCCAACAAACTGGTCCAGTCCTCATAATCCCATTCAGCTGAAAATCATCTTCGACCCAACACCAGGAAAAACACAGAAAAACGGAGTGAGAGCACGGCATATATGTGTTTCAAGCATCTTGAGACAAGTCACCAATTCATGCAGCACCAAATTCGAATAGAATCCACACTCCGCTGATCAATTATTTTCTCGGAACTCAACCCCACTGTCTCGTGTTTTTAGCTACACCTACTCCCCTTTTCTGCTTAAAAACCCTTTTCATTTCAAACCTCCTTTACATACGTTCCCATTCATTCAGTCTAACCAGCTATAAACCCTTCGGCCTTAACGGAAACAGAAGCCGAAATGCAGAAAACAAACAGAGAGTCGTGAGAGTGAGCTGAGAAGGAGAGAGACCGAGAGCAGGAAAAGTATGAAGAAAACTGATATGAGAGGCAGAGAGTGACAGAAACCGATACATAGAGAGAGAGAGAGAGAGAGAGAGAGAGAGAGAGAGAGCAAGGCAAAACGGAAACTCATTTGCCCTGTTTCAGCCACCGAAAAACAGAGGAGATTTTAGCGATATTGTGAGTCTCTATCACCACGCTTTTTGTGTTTCTTTAACCGTCATTGGTTACTCGTTTTGCTGTCATGGGTGCTTGTTAGTTTTGATGCATGCTCGGCTACCAAAGATCTGTATGTCATCGTTATGTTCTCTTGCTTTGAGTCGATGTGTGTACGTTGTTGAGTGTGTGTGTTTCGGTTGTCTCTAGTTGGCTGTCGTCGGTCATTTTGTTGAAAGCATCAGTATAAAAATATGTGTGTTTCTTTTTTTTTACGGTGTGGGTGTGTACATACGTGAATATGAGAGGTGAAGCAAAGACGAAGATCAGAGAAATACATGTTGCTGTTGTCATGTGTTGCTGCAAGCATATGTTGCCGGGTTTGTGTGTGTTAAATATGAGCTTTGTCTTGTTGGGATTCGTACAGCGGAATTAAAAACTTTACGAATCCCGAAGAGGATTGTTCAACCGCGTTTAAATCAAGGTTCGTTATAAGAAATTGTATCTTTCAAAAGCTCGTGTTCGTCTTGTTTTATTTTAACTAGTGGGCTACTCTCTCGATTAGTAGAAGTCGACTCTTCGAATCGCCTTCCTCTACTGGTATCCACACCGAACAGCTTTTTCAACACGAACGTTGGCGTGCTAGCGCCTTCTTACTTTTTGCATCTTATGCATTTTTCTCTCTAGGGTTTTCTTTCTGTGGCTCTTTTTCTTCATTTTAACACAACTAGATCAATGTCTATTTATAGGGTTTCTAAAAGCCGTATTAAAATATTCAAGATTAATCTCAAATCATCTTGAATTTGAATTTTAGATTTAAATAGCATTAATTAAATCTATCTAATAGATCTAATCTAATCTATTTATTTAATTTAAAATTAAAAGCCTACAGATTTAATTTATCTTTATAAATTAAATTTGATAAAAGATATATATCTATTTAATTAAAATTGAGATACTATATCTCAATTTAAATTAAATCAGATATATGATTAATATTCAATATGAAAATTAAATCAAAGATACAATATCCCTATTTAATTAAATATAAAACTGATTTATCTTTATAAATCAAATATGAGATACGATATCTCAATTAGTTTTAGTTATATAATGATTAGCCCCTAGGGCATAATTTCCAATAGACTCCCACTTGCACTAGGTGCAATCATTATATATATCTTCCCTAGATAAAACTTTCTATTCATTAATTCTTAGACATATCTAAGATTCAATGAATTTGGACACTATTGCTCATGTTGGGCTATTCTTGTGTTCGACCCTGCAGGCTTACATAAGATTGGCAGTGGGCCAATACTGTACCAGCTCACAAGTTGCAAGCGGCCTCTAACAAGACATTGCGACTACCCAATTCATATGGGGATCGATGATACGATTCAACCTATCGTACAATCATGTCACGTCCCTTTTGTCACGCGATAATTTGGTCAAGAATGAGGCATGGATAATGTCAACTTCCTTTTCTTGACCATTACTTTCTCGATTCTTGAGTAGTCTAATAATTGAAATGGAAACTCTTTTCCATCGTAGTATGGCCATACGTTTTTCAGACTCACTCATCGAGGGGCCCGGTATTATCTCTCTACAAATGCGAGGGACAAATTCCATCTTGACCACTCACATTCCTCTGCATGAAAACCACTGATCCCAATCCAAGCCTTTATCATCACCCGGTCAAAGGTGACTTTTGACTAGGTCAAAGATCAGTGACTCATCATGTAGGAATCCATGATGATCTTAGGTCATAGGGCGTTGTGACGCGGTTATACATGAGATAAGCTTATGACCAAATCCATGCAACTTTCTCATAGTGGGTCAGTTCAGCACCTTGTACTCTTACAAGTGCCCATGACTTTGATTCGTATCTCCATACCTCATCAAAGTCATACAGTCTTATCTCATCTTCGCTCCAACGTAGATGTCCGACCAGGGACATTTAGGATAATCTATAAGATATATCCAGGGATATAGTTATCAATATAAACATGCAAATAAAATGATAACTAAAAGATAATACTTTTAACATAAATGTCTAAAGTACAATGACTTAGCCTTTCCAATAGAATTCCACTTGCACTAGGTACAATCATTAATTACTCTAATTCCCATTGTCCTAACATGACGCTTATGTTTTGCTTGTGCAAACGGTTTAGTAAGAGGATCAGCAACATTGTCTTCTTCTGGTACTTTGCATATCTTTATGTCACCTCTATCATTGATTTCTCTAATAAGATGAAATCGCTTGAGTATATGCTTGGTCTTTTGTGCAGACCAAGGCTCCTTGGTCTGCACAATAGCGCTGCTATTGTCATAGACCAAGCCTATTGGATTTAAGATGGTAGGAACCACCCAAGTTCAATAACGAACTTTCTAATCCAATTGGCCTCCTTAGATGCATCTGATGCTGCTATATACTCAGCTTCTGTTGTAGAATCAACTATAATGCTTTGCTTAGAGCTCTTCCAGCTTATGGCACCACCATTCACACAGGAATACATATCCTAATTGCGATCTTTGATCATCTTGGTCAATTTGGTAACTCGTATCTGTGTAACCAGTCACATAGAGCTCATCCTCTAAGCCACCATATTTTAAAAATAAGTCCTTAGTACTTCTCAAGTACTTCAGGATATTCTTGATAGCAGTCCAGTGACCTTGACCTGGATCCTTTTGACATTTGCTGGTCAAACTCAAGGAAAATGACACATCCGGTAGAGTACATAACATGGCATACATGATAGATCCAACAGCAGAGGTATATGGGATCTTACTCATGCGATCTCTTTGATCTTGTGTACTAGGAAACTGATCTTTACTGAGATGGATCCCATGAAACATGGGCATGTTGCCCCTTTTGGAATCCTGCATATTGAATCTATGCAGTATCTTGTCTATATATGTGCTCTGACTAAGGCCTATCAACCTCTTAGATCTATCTCTATAGATCCTAATCCCAAGGATGTAAGTGGCTTTGCCTAAATCTTTCATTGAGAAAGACTTTCCTAACCAAGACTTGACACTTTGCAAGGTAGGGATGTCATTCCCAATAAGTAGGATGCCATCAATATAAAGCACCAGAAATACAACTGTGCTCCCACTAACCTTATTGTAAATACAAGGTTCATCTATGTTTTGAATGAATCCAAACTCTTTGACTACTTCATCAAAACGATGATTCCAGCTCCGAGATGCTTGCTTCAATCCATAAATGGATCTTTGAAGCTTACAAACTTTACCAGAGTCCTCTGGACGCACAAAACCCTTAGGTTGTGTCATGTACACATCCTCAAGCAGCTTTCCGTTAAGGAAGACTGTTTTGACGTCCATCTGCCATATCTCATAGTCATAATATGATGCAATGGCAAGAAGGATTCTGATTGATTTGGCCATTGCAACTGGGGAAAAGGTTTCATCATAGTCCACACCATGAGTTTGAGTGAATCCTTTTGCAACCAGTCATGCCTTGAAGACATTTACTTTGCCATCCATGTTAGTTTTCTCTTTGAAAACCCACTTGCACCCAATGGTTTTTATACCTTCAGGTGGATCAACTAAGGTCCATACCTTATTGTTGTACATAGATTGCATTTCAGACTTCATGACATTAAGCCATTTTTCGGAGTTAGGTCCCACTATGGCTTCTCGATAGGTGGTTGGTTTATTCTGCTCAATGAGCAAAATATCACGACTTCCAGTAATCAAAAACTCATATCTTTGAGGCCGTTGCCGTGTTCTGTCGGACCTTCGTGGGCCTTATGTTCCTTGAGTAGGCTCAACAATTTGTTGTGAGTCTTCTCCATTTTCCATCTGTGGTTCTACGTTGTCTCATGGCTCTCGAACTTCTTCAAGGTTCACTTTACTCCCACTGGTTCTTTTAGAGATAAACTCTTTTTTGAAAAAGATACCATTGCGAATAACAAACACTTTGTGATCCGTGGGATTGTAGACATAGTATCCCTTAGTTTCCTTAGGATACCCCACAAAAAGGCATTTTGAGGATCTGGATGATAATTTATCCGAGGTTTGTTGTTTAACGTAAACCTCAATCCCCAAATTTTAAGAAATGACAAACTGAGTTTCTTCCCAGTCCATATCTCATATGGTGTCTTTTCAACCGCCTTTGATGGAACACGATTTAGTGTGAACGCAGCTGTTTCTAGAGCATGGCCCCAAAAGGACGGCGGAAGATCTGTTTGACTCATCATAGATCGAACCATATCTAATAGAGTTCAATTCCTTTGTTCAGAAATACCATTCAATTTTCTACTGTCCTTAAGATCTTGCACATTTATACAAATGTGAGAACCACATGTAGTATCTAATACCCATGTTGAGGATGTAGAGAAGTGAATATCTATGACATAGATACCTGAAGTGATAGCCCCTCTATCCTTCTTGTTCTATTCCAGATCTTCAAGGTGGAGTTTGCAGTTCCTCTTCCAATGACTGATTTCATTACAGAAGAAGCAAACCCCATCCTTCGGAGGTTTTGCCTTCTTGGCTGCAAATTTAAGTTCGGGCCTATTTGACTCATTGGTCTTACCAACTGAGCCTTTACCCCATCTTTTGCTCTTGTCTTTCTTAAGAGGAACAATCATTTCAAAGACCTCCACATGTTCCAAATCTCCATCGAGGTCTGGAACCATAGTGGCAGGCATCCTGCATCCATAGAGTCATCCAGATGCTTCATGTAAGCATCTTTATGAGCTCTTGGAGCTTTAGCTGTTGGCTTGTCAGGAATGGGTTGATCGATGAGATGTTCCCTTTTTTTTTTTTGTGTTCGGGATCAATGCTTAAGTTCCCAAACAAGTCCAAAAATTTTGTCTCATCGAGTTTGTCCTTCTTAAGGACATATCGCATTGATGGTGTGACAGTATTGCTGGACGATATGATTCTACAACTAATATATGCAAAGTTTAAGTAGTAACCTCCCACTGAATTAACAACCCTTATTATAATTAGTGGGCTAATATCTATATTTGGCGTAAATTTAAGTCCGCTTTGGCAGGACGCTTAAAATCAAGTTATTTAGGTAGGCAACTCATTTGCCAATTACATCACATGTAACTCTTAGATCTTTATGGGATTTGATCATCATATGACCGGCACGTTTAATCCCATCTAATGCCTTGAGATCCAAAACGTTTTGATAATCTCAATTAAGTCAAAACAATAATGAATATTGAGTATCACCATTACTCACTCTTGTCTCACCAAGATAACTCAAATGCATCCACTTTGGTGGAACATACAAATGGGTGATCTAGGTTTTGACAAGTATTCATTTATTGATGGCATTATGACTTAAGATTTTATTTAGAGGGTATTATCTAATATAATCTAATTAATCCTATTAATTCAACTTATATGAATGCAATCACTATTGTATCTCATATGATTTCTAAATTAATAAGAAGTAATCTAATTAAATCATAATTAAAACTCTAAATTAATTATGAGTGATCTAATCAAATCATAATTAAAACTCTAAATTAATTATGATGATCTAATCAATTCATAATTTAAACTCTAAATTAATTATGAGTGATCTAATCAAAGCATAATTAAAATTCTAAATTAAAACTGTGACACAACATGGCTCATCTAACCTTAAATCCTCTCAAGCCAATGGGGAGACTTCTCTAAATAATAAAAGAAAATACATAAGGAGAAACCTCGTTTCACATGAGGGGAGTGGTATGAGAAGAGAATGTACATCAAGAATATTCAGAAAGAGGCATGGCTCGCATGCCATATTTAAATTTACAACAATTGTAAAATCTAGAGCCATGTTGTTCACCATACTCAAACAATACATTGAAAGGTAAATTAGAACATATTTTAATTCATGATTAAAATTTTCTAATTTATATTATATTGTATAATACATATAATATAATAAATTCTCCAATTTAAATTATATTATATAATTATATAATATATTATGATTTCAATTTTCGTGCTACAAACAGCTAATCATGGTTTTCTAATTCATCCGTTTTATAATACGACTAGATTAATATTTATTATAGAGTTCCTAAAACCCTAATGAGCCGTATTAAAATATTCAAAATTAATCCAATTAATTTTGAAATTCAAATATGAATTAAAATAATATATATTAATTAAATCTATCCAATAGATTTAATCTAATATATTTATTTAATTCTAAATTATAAGCCTACATATTTAATTTATCTTTATAAATTAAATCTAAGATATAATATCTTTCTATTCAATTAAATTGAGATATTATATCTCAATTTAATTAAATCTGAGATATTATATCTTTATTTGAAAATCAAATTTGAAATACAATATCTCAATTTATTATAGTTATTTAATTTATCAAATAAATTAAATACTATATATAATAATATTATTATCTATAAATAATATCATTATTACTTTCAAATTTATATTATATTATAATATGATATGATATATTATTAAAATAATATATTAATTAAATCTGTCCAACAGATCTAATCTAATATATTTATTTAATTCTGAATTATAAGCCTACGTATTTAATTTATCTTTATAAATTAAATCTAAGATATGATATCGTTCTATTCAATTAAATTGAGATACTATATTTCAATTTAATTAAATCAGAGATATTATATCTTTATTCGAAAACCAAATATGAGATATGATATCTCAATTTATTATAGTTATTAAATTTATCAAATAAATTAAATACTATATATAATAATATTATTATCTATAAATAATATCATTATTATTTTTGAATTTATATTATATTATATTATAATATGATATGATATATTATTAAAATAATATATTAATTAAATCTGTCCAACAGATCTAATCTAATATATTTATTTAATTCGAATTATAAGCTTATAGATTTAATTTATCTTTATAAATTAAATATAAGATCAATATGATATCTTTAGATTAAATCTGAGCATGATCATCCATTCTGAACGTTTCAGAATACGACTTATGCGCGATCGTGATCGATGATTCACCGTGATCATCCACCGTTCTTAACAATTCAGAAACGGCCACAATAATGGACTAGCTATTCGTAGAAACCCTAACGCAAACTATCAATTTACATGCTTACAGGATTCGGTTTAAACATATATATCACATATACATGCATATAGAAAACCCAATTTAAACGCTCAGTCAACCTGGCCTCTGATACCACTGTTGGGATTCGTACACACATAGTGGAATTAAAAACTTTACGAATCTCGAAGAGGATCGTTCAACCGCATTTAAATGAAGGTTCGTTATAAGAAATTGTACCTTTCAAAAGCTCGTGTCCGTCTCGTTTTATTTGAACTGGTGGGTTACCTTCTCGATCAGCAGAAGTCGACTTTTCGAATCGCCTTCCTCTACTGGTATCCACACCGAACAGCTTTTTCAACATGAACGTTGGCGTGCTAGCGCCTTCTTACTTTTTGCATCTTATGCCTTTTTCTCTCTAAGGTTTTCTTTTTGCGGCTCTTTTTCTTCATTTTAACACGACTAGATAAATGTCTATTTATAGGGTTTCTAAAACCCTAATTGGGCCGTATTAAAATATTCAAGATTAATCTCAAATCATCTTGAATTTGAATTTTAAATTTAAATAGCATTAATTAAATCTATCTAATAGATCTAATCTAATCTATTCTATTTATTTAATCTAAAATTAAAAGCCTACAGATTAAATTTATCTTTATAAATTAAATTTGATAAAAGATATATATTTATTTAATTAAAACTGAGATACTATATCTCAATTTAAATTAAATCAGATATATGATTAATATTCAATTTGAAAATTAAATCAGAGATACAATATCTCTATTTAATTAAATATATAATTGATTTATCTTTATAAATCAAATATGAGATACGATATATCAATTAGTTTCAATTATATAATGCTTAGCCCCTAGGGCATAATTTCCAACATGTCTTACGTGAAAAATTATGGTTTTTGGCTGTCATGAGAGTTTCCCTTCAATGTGTGTGTGTGCATGGATGTGGAAAAGATGAGAGAAAGAAGCTTTAATAGATAAGATCTATATATGTATTCATGATTCGCTTCCTTGATGCTACTGTTTGTGAGTATGGCTGAAGTTATGAATGAATGTGATCCTGTAGTGCTCCCATGCTAGGTATATTTATCATTGAGGACATCTGTGAGTAGTAACACTTATTGGACTAGTATTACCTTAGATTATCATATAGGAATTGCCAATTACAGTGTTAAAGTAAGAGAAAAGTTATATGAGAACTTAAATTGAGAAAGCTCAAACGAAATAGATGAGCTGAGGCTCATGGTTGTGAGACCAGGTGTGTAAGGTTGCATGAGGGTGGTGTCCCTGGGTCATAAGACCTGTGTGTTAAGTACTGAGTGGAATTCTTACTAGCATTATAACTTTAGACTAGTATGTCCAAAGAATGTTTTGAGGCAAGCAGAATATTTGGCTAAACCAAGTAGTAATTGAGATGCCAGTAGCATGAGGTGATTTCCTGATGCGGTAAGAATAGGATATCCAGCGCTTTGATAAGAGAATGAGCTTAAGGGCTAGAACGTATTAAACTGAAAGGTAGATTATTACAGGCATTGAGATTTGTATAACTAATCGCTTGGAGAATGGACAAGTAGGTCCTACATGGCTGAGTAGATATCGGGGTATGGGATGAATAAGAATGTGGTATAATGAAGTGGCATGCTTGGTAAGCATGCATAGGAAAGAGATAGGCGGTGTGTCTAAAATTTTTCCTCAAAGGAAAGGAAGTTCAAATTTCGAGGACGAAATTTATTAAACGGGGGGAGAATTGTAACATGCCAAAATTTGTGGATTTTTCGGAATCAAAGAAAAATAAATAAAAAATATAAATAAATAAATAAATAAGAAACTTGGCTATAGTTCTTTAAAATTTTATTATTGGGAAAAATTAAGGTATATTTTCCCAAAAATTTAGGATTTTATTATTAAATGAACAAACTACCTAATTGCATTAAGTTATGTGCTCCTATTTTCATGAGTTGAACTATTTGAACCTGTAAAATACAAGTCCATTCAGTGTTAATTATCGGTCTTTTTTTTCGGCCCAGTATATACTCCCTCCAAATTCATTGGGTATTGGCCCAATAATCCATGAGATAACTTCTTCAAACCAAAACCCAATAAACAACTCTTCATGTCAAGACCAACACACACAAAAGACGTCCACACATGCTTCATTATCTTTTCAGCCTATTACGTGTCAACAAGGAATTATATCAGTTGCCTCCCTCTCCGGTCAAGCATGAAAGAACATAAAAATAAGACACAGCACCAGCGCATAATCTCCACTATCTCGTGTTCCAGCGACGCCAGAAGCATCTTGGACAGCAAATAGAAAGTCCAACCCATGTATTTTAATCACTTCTCATTATTCCTTAACTCCACTCACGCAAGGGCAGCAGATAAAGAAAAGAATATCACAGTAAAACAACGATGCCCATTGAGAAATCAGAGCGTGAGATCATAGCACGTGTTGCATCATTTCGGACAGCTCACAACGTTTTCATGCTTTTCGACAGATCATCGTGTTTGTTCAAACCCCACGCTCCATTGTCGTGCATGAAATTCAGCATGACAGTTCCATTCTCTTGAAACTCAGCGAGGCAGCAGTGACATAATCCACTACTCTTTGTTTCGGCAAGCATGGCAGAAATCCTTGATTCCTCGTGTCATCAGTAGACACACACAACTCCTCTATTTCCATTAGTTTACCTTCGACCAGAGGACTTGGAAAAACAGAAACAGATACGTAGAGGAAAAGAGAGCCAGACCGAAAGCAGTAGAGGCCGAGGGAAGTGAGAGAGAGTGAGAGAGAGAGAGAGAGAGAGAGAGAGAGACGAAACCAACCTTACTCTGCCCGTAGCACTGGAAAACAGAGGAGCAGCCACCAGCAATTATTATTATCAAGTTTGATCTTCAAAGGTTAGTCATCGAGTCTCTTTTCCTCTGAAGTTTTCGCTGCTGTTCATCACAATAATAGGAAGCTAGAGACGCTGAGACTGAAACGTGAACCAAGGGGGGGCGTTCAAAATATAAACGTTGCCTCCTTTTTCTCTTTTTCCTTCTGTCATCGTTTTTCTGTCTGTCTTGGGGTGTGAATTCAAGTAAATATAGATATAAGGGAAGAATGCAATCAGTAGATAAATGAGCAACGAGTATATTCACACGTGAGAAGGCATGCCGTAGGTGACTGTTAGCATCTTGCATCGAGTTCCTTTTCCTTGCTGCATGTATGTTCCTGCGTGTGTGCGCGCTCGTGGAATGGAAGAAAAGATAAGTGTGTGTGTTGCTGGTCCTTTCCGTTTTCCTGGTGTGTGTTTCTGTTTCTTGCGCTGTGGGTGTGTATATACGTAAATAAAAGAGAAGAGTTGAAGGTTTCACTATATATATACATATATATATATATATCTTTAATGAATGCATGCGTATTTAGTAGGAGACTGATGAATTGAACGAAATATACATAAAATCGTTGCATGCCTTACTGATATAAATGCACTACTGTTCGAAAGTATTTTTGGAAAGAAGAATAAAAACGCTGGAAAAGCAACGTAGCTGTGTGTATTAATATGTTGAATGAAGAAGCATTTTAGATGTCAATAATGAGTTATACAGACATTTATGCTTGTATGTGGTGTGATTAGTGAATTGAGAAATTAAAAGCTGATTTAGAGTGTTGTTTAATAACTCTAAATGCCCCAAGAACCATCCTAGATAAATAAATTAACTTTGGAATCATTAGAATGAAAATGTAAATATTATATAAATTTAGAAACCAAATTTCGGGATTAAATGAATCTAAGTTTTGTAAATGAAATCAAAAGTGTATGATACAAGTTATGAACTAATGTATGAAAATATTAATATTTATTCATATATAATTATAATTCATAAAAATAAGATAAATGGTTATGTGGTAATATTTATTAATTTGATTATGGAATTATTATTTAAGCTCAAATTTACTGATTATAAAATTTATTGTGTTTGCATGGCATTTGTTATTAGGATAGTTTTATGGAGTTTAACTTAGTTCTAGATTAATAATAATAATAATAGTAATAATAATAATAATAATAATACATAAAATAATAATAATAACAATAATAAGATAAGTAAAGAAAATAAATATTCTTATCATTGTGAGGAAAAGTGAATAAATGAGTTAAATAAATAAATATGAATAATATTGTTATTTATTAAAGGAATTATTACCGAGAGTTGTATTATGTAGAGTTTTAAAATATTTATTAATTATTAGTAAATTGATTTTTGATAGATTGAATTGTGGAGTATGATGAGCTCTCGTTTTAAGAAGCCGTGTGGTAATATTTAGTTTTGGTGAGAGGTAACCACTTTTCAATTTATTATGTTTATTAATATGTTGTTTGTCAGTATTTGTTAAATAATTATGAATAATTTTATTAGAAATCTTCCTTGTGGAACATTATTATTTGAATTATGAGATATATGCATATATTTGTTATGATAATTTGAAAAGAAGGAGATTGGGAATAGATGAAGATTAGGTTAATCCACCACGTGGTGAGGCCTCCATTGATGCATGATGGTTGGCTTATTAATATCCCACCAAAGTGATGGGACCTTACCTACCAGAGTGATGGGAATTTGCCCACCAGAGTGATGGGCTTACAACAACTCACTAGTTTAAAGTGGGGAAAGACCCATGGTCTAGGCCGTGTGTTTTGAGGGCCTTAGCCGGTTCTCATTACATGACCAGTGAGCTTTTAGAGTGACCAATAACATGGATGTAACTTAGCCCATGGGTCTAGTCGGAGTGAAATAAGGTGGTTCGGCTGACATGAAGGGTTGTATCCTAGGAAATTATTATAATGAGAAATTGAAATATTTATAATACTTCTTTTATGATATGAATATTGTTGAAATGCATTGTAAATATTTTGCTTATAAATTGTTCCACTTGGCACCTCACTAGCACGTATTAATATCTGTAATAAGTTGGATTGATGGTTACCACATTTTTCAGGTGAGAGCTCCTGTCTTGGTCCTTCAGGGAAGGTGTCAGAAGATTAGACTACACTGCTAAAAGTAGTATTTCTGTCTCTACGTTTTATGTTGGATAAATGTATATTGCCACGTAAGGGTTCATTATGCATGTTTCAATATACTGTGGGATGTTAAATTAAATATTTTAGCATTAATAAGTTAATAACCTAACTAAAATATGGTTAAGTTGTTAAGTAAAAGGTAGGACGTTTCAATTTTGGTATCAGAGCAATATGATTCTGATAACAAACATACAAGCATGTATATATAGTGGCAATATACGGTATCCATGCATGCCTTCCCTGATTAGTTTTCTATTGTTTTGTTTTAATTACTCACATAATATAGTGAGTTTACATCCTTAAGTAGGGAGAATAGGGAGTAAGTGAAGGACTAAAGCCCAGACGCACCACATTGATTCAAAGATACATTAATGATTGTTATGGATGCAAGGTTCTAACAGATTGAGGATTATAATTCAAACGTATAAATATGAATAAGCCTTGATTGAGTAATTATTAATTTAGTCATGAACAAAGAAGTTAAGAAGAAAGGACAATATTATTATTTCAAGAAGTACGAGCAACAGTTGGTACAACCCCACCACAAACTTTAACCATCTCTTGGACTAATTTGCCACCATCTCTTGGCTCGATCCCTGAGCAATATGATAGCCACCCTAGCTTTCTGATATTCATTACAGACCACAGCTTGAAAGATAGTTTCCAAACCCTCGATCCAAGCCTCAGCCTTCAGTGGATCTAGACCTCCACGAAACTTCTCAGGATTGTGACGATGAACATCCTTCCAAACCTTGTTTATTGCTAGGTCTTCAGGATTAGGCTCTGATAATCCTCTGTTCTCATTACTCTTCTCAATTTTATGATGATCAGTTGAGACACTTAGCTCCAGTCTTCGTGATACTTCAATGCTGCGCTCAGGTTCATCTTGATTCTTTGACGTGGAAATATTTCTTTCCTCTCTAGGCTTCTTTTGAAAATCGTCCTCAAACTGTCAAAACCGTGCACCTATGACAGTCATTAATGTATTCTTGATTCGATTTAATAGAGCCTCGTTCTCTTGAGTCATCGATATCTCAACATTTGCATTTGGAGGCTGATTAATAGTCGTATCAGGAGCATTTGGAGGTGGATTAGTGACAATTTGAGGAGCAATTGGAGGTTGATTAACCACAGAGTAAGTCCTTCGAGTATTCCCCATTAATGAAACGACCTACCTTTTACTTAGTAAATTAACCATATTTTAGTTAGGTAATTAACTTAATAAACTGCAATATTAATTTAAACATCCCACAGGATACCAAAACATGCATAATGTGTCCTAATGTGGCATTATATATACAATCATCCAACAAAAACTAAAATAGATAGAAACACTACTTTTAGCAAAGTAGTTTAAGCTTCTACAGCCTTCCCTGAAGGACCCGGACGAGAGCTCTCACCTGAAAAATGTGGTAACCATCAATCCAACTTATTACAAATATTAATACGTGCTAGTGAGGTGCCAAGTGGAACAAAATATTACAATACAATTTGACAATATTCATAACATAATGGAGGCATCATAAGTATTTCAATTAAAATTCGTATGTGTAGAGTTTGAAGGAGTTATTAACGGATATTCAATTTATTATGATAGATTAATATTTGGCGTATGTTGAGCTCTTAAATTAGGAGTCGTGTAAATTAAATTAGCTTTGGTGACAGGTAACCACTTTCCATTAGTTTAAAAGGTATGAAACGTCCTACCTTTTAGGGTTGGAGTAGATGATAGACACCATCTTCCCTAGCTTTCTAATATTCATTAAAGGAATTATTTCGTATGTTTCTATCTATTTTCCATTCGTAAAGGCTGTCAAGCCTATGTAGTTTTCTTCTCTGTTAGCGTAGATACAGAAGATAGTATCGATCACATTGATGTAGTAAGAGAATATCCTGAAGTGTTTCCTGAAGAGCTATTCGGATTACCTCCAGAAAGAGAGGTAGAATTTTCTATTAAGTTAGTACCTGGCACAACTCCAATTTCAAATGCTCCGTACAGAATGGCTCCAACAGAGTTGGCTGAGCTCAAGAAACAAATAGAAGAGTTGCTCGAGAAGGGATTCATTCGACCCAGTGTATCCCCATGGGAGTCTCCAGTGCTATTTGTGAAGAAGAAAGATGGCAGTATGAGGTTATGTATTGATTATCGACAATTGAACAAGGTGACTATAAAGAACAAGTATCTATTACCCAGGATCGATGATTTATTAGATCAACTAGTTGGATCATCAGTGTTCTCCAAGATTGACTTGCGGTCAGGGTATCACCAGTTGAGAGTCAGAGCAGAGGAAATTTCTAAGACTGCATTTCGAACAAGATACGGGCACTACAAGTTTCTAGTAATGCCTTTCGGGTTGACTAATGCCCCAGCTTTCTTTATGGATTACATGAATAGGATTTTTCGGCCATATTTAGATAAATTCATTGTAGTATTTATTGATGACATCTTGATCTACTCCAAGAATGAATCAGAGCATAGAGATCAACTTCATATCGCATTACGGGTATTGAGGGTCATCACTTGTATGCCAAGCTATCTAAATGTGACTTCTGGCTCAATGAGGTGAGGTTCTTAGGTCATGTGGTATGTGGAGCAGGAGTGGCAGTAGATCCAAGTAAAGTGGAGGCGGTGTTGCAATGGGAACCCCCAAAATCCATGACAGAAGTGAGAAGTTTCGTGGGATTAGTAGGTTATTACAGGAGATTCATCAAAGGATTCTCTCATATTGCGATGTCGTTGACTAAGTTGACCAAGAAGAATCGACCATTTCTTTGGACAGACCAGTGTGAAGCAGCTTTCCAAGAGTTAAAGATCAAATTGACTACCGCCCCAGTGCTCACGTTGCCTGACCTTACTCGTCCGTATGTTTTGTACACCGATGCGTCTTTAAAGGGTTTAAGGTGCGTTCTGATGCAAGATAACAAAGTGATAGCCTATGCTTCGAGACAGTTGCGACCTCATGAGGTAAATTATCCTACTCATGATCTAGAGCTAGCAGCTGTGGTATTTGCCTTAAAGATTTGGAGGCATTACCTATATGGGGCTCAGTTTGAAGTATTCAGTGATCATAAGAGTTTGAAGTACTTGGTAGATCAGAAGGAGTTAAACCTCAGACAACGATGGTGGATGGAATTTCTCAAAGACTACGATTTCGAGCTAAAGTATCATCCCGGCAAGGCTAATGTGGTAGCAGATGCCTTGAGTCGGAAGTCGGTACATTTGTTTTGAATGAGCTTGAAAGAGCAGAGTTGGTTAGATGGATTAAGGGATATCCATGTAGTCCCAAATTATGAAAGGGCTACCTTGAATGCAATCCTTGGTGAATACGAATTCTACCAGGACCTGAGGGATGCTCAGATGGAAGACGATTAGTTAAGCAAGATTCGTGAGACTCTAGAGCATGAAGAAGTTCCAGACTATGATATTGGGGATGCAGATATCTTAAGATACAAGAAGAGGATTTGTGTTCCTCGAAATGATGAAATCAAGAAAACCATTCTAGAAGAGGCTCATCGGAGCAAGTATGCCATGCATCCGGGAATCACCAAGATGTATAATGATCTTAAGCGAGAGTATTGGTGGCCAAAGATGAAGAGAGACGTGACCGATTTTGTCCTGAAGTGCTTGATGTGCCAAAAGGTCAAGATCGAACACCAGAAACCGCCAGGATTACTTCAAAGCCTAGATATTCCTACATGGAAATGGGATAGTATTTCCATGGATTTTATCACGGGATTACCACCCATTCGAGCCAGTTACGATGCTATTTGGGTGATCGTAGACCGATTGACCAAGTCAGCACATTTTTTGCCAATCCGAGCGGACTATTCTTTAGAGAAATTGGCAAAGTTGTATGTTAAGGAGATTATTCGTATGCACGGGGTGCCGGACAATAGTAAGCCAACCATCGTGCACCATTGGAGGCCTTACCACGTGGTGGAATAACATAATCTCCATCTCTACCCAATTTACCACTTTTCCATAATTATCATAATAAATGCATAAATCTCATAAATCAAAATAATAATGTTCCACAAGGAAAATTTTGTATAAAAATTATTCATAATTATTCAACATAATACTCACAAACAACATATCAATATACATAATAAGTTGAAAAGTGGTTACTTGTCACCAAAGCTAATTTAATTTACACAACTCCTAATTTGAGATCTCAACACTTCACAATTCAATCTAGACAAATAAATTTTCTAACAATTAATAACACCCTTAACATTCCACACACTCAAAATAATAACTGGTAATAAAAAGAAAATATACTAATTTAAATAACAACCTTATTTATTCTTTTTTTTATTCTCATCAATAATAATAATAATATATTCATTATTATTATTATTTATCCCATTATTATTTATTAATAACTTCCTTAGGAATTTATAATTCCATTACTTTTAATTGCCTTAATAATTAATAACATTAATTATTACTTATTTATCTCATTTATTATTATTTTATTATCCATTATGCATAGAACCCATAACTTATATATATATATATATATATATATATATATATATATATATATATATAAAGGATTACGCATCATTTTATTTAAATGTAATCACACGTTTACACAAACACACTACTATTATACGTGTATATAACAAACTTTCTCTTTTTTTTTAAGTTTTAGGAATATATATATTTATATAACAGGAACACATGCAACCGTTAAATTTTTCTCTATTCATATATACGCAATATGCCCAGAGTTTTATAATTCCTCTTTTCTTCCTTCTCTGTTATCTATCCTTTCTTTTCCTCTTCATTATTTGTTCAGCGTTTTCTCTTCTTTCCTTCTTTTTCTTTGTTTTGCCTCATACACTTACTACACCCAGAACGTATGTATGTATATATATTTCGATTTCATCAACCTTCACGGCATGCAGAGACCCACACCTATATATATACCTTAATTACACATGCGGCCAGAAAAGAAAACAAGGGTCCCTACGATAGCAAAACAAAAGGAATGAAGGCAACATGTTTTGAACCCGCCAATATATGTATTTAACCATTTAAAAATCCCTCCTAACCTCAGCCATACTCACAAACAGTAGCATCAAGGAAGCGAATCATGAATACATATATAGATCTTATCTATTAAAGCTTCTTTCTCTCATCTTTTCCACATACATGCACACACACACACCGAAGGGAAACTCTCATGACAGCCAAAAACCAGAATTTTTCACGTAAGACAAAGCTCATATTTAACACACATAAACCCGGCAACATACGCTTGCAGCAACACATGACAACAGCAACATGTATTTCTCTGATCTTCGTCTTTGCTTCACCTCTCATATTCATGTATGTACACACCCACACCGTAAAAAAAAGAAACACACATATTTTTATACTGATGCTTTCAACAAAATGACCGACGACAGCCAACTAGAGACAACCGAAACACACACACTCAACAACCTACACACATCGACGCAAAGCAAGAGAACATAACGATGACATACAGATCTTTGGTAGCCGAGCATGCATCAAAACTAACAAGCACCCATGACGGCAAAACGAGTAACCAATGACGGTTAAAGAAACGCAAAAAGCATGGTGATAGAGACTCACAATATCGCTAAAATCTCCTCTGTTTTTCGGTGGCTGAAACAGGGCAAATGAGTTTCGGTTTTTCCTTGCTCTCTCTCTCTCTCTCTCTCTCTCTCTCTCTCTCTCTCTCTCTATGTATCGGTTTCTGTCACTCTCTGCCTCTCATATCAGTTTTCTTCATACTTTTCCTGCTCTCGGTCTCTCTCCTTCTCAGCTCACTCTCACGACTCTCTGTTTGTTTTCTGCATTTCGGCTTCTGTTTCCGTGAAGGCCGAAGGGTTTATAGCTGGTTAGACTGAATGAATGGGAACGTATGTAAAGGAGGTTTGAAATGAAAAGGGTTTTTATGCAGAAAAGGGGAGTAGGTGTAGCTAAAAACACGAGACAGTGGGGTTGAGTTCCGAGAAAATAATTGATCAGCGGAGTGTGGATTCTATTCGAATTTGGTGCTGCATGAATTGGTGACTTGTCTCAAGATGCTTGAAACACATATATGCCGTGCTCTCACTCCGTTTTTCTGTGTTTTTCCTGGTGTTGGGCCGAAGATGATTTTCAGCTGAATGGGATTATGAGGGCTGGACCAGTTTGTTGGATATGGGCCGATATGGGTAATTGAATGGAGTTGCATGCGGCCTTGCTTTTTGCCTACTTCTGCTGCAATTTAACGAGCTGAGAGAGAGAGTTGAAATGAGCTGAAATGATTACTGTATGGGCTTGGGGGTTTTTTTTTTTGGTATTAAATTGGATCCAATTCATAAACTATAATTCATCCTGAATTTTTGGGAAAATTATGCCATTATTTTTTGCCAATAGTAAATAATTAAAGTCAAATTTTTGTATTTATTTATTTTATCTGATTTATTTATTTTATTATATTTTTTTTAATATATATATATATATATATATATATATATATATATATAATTTTTTTAAAATTCTCAAAAATCCAAAAACTAAAGGCTGAGGCTTGGATCGAGGGTTTGGAAACTATCTTTCAAGTTGTGGTCTGTAATGAATATCAGAAAGCTAGGGTGGCTATCATATTGCTCAAGGATTTAACCAAGAGATAGTGGCAAAGTACCGTTGGTTTGGATGACTCCAGAACCACCTGGGTAGAGTTCAAGACGAAATTCTTTGACCACTACTTCACTTCGGCGCTGAGACAAGAGAAGGAGACAGCTTTCTATGCCCTTCGGCAGGGTGACATGCATGAGGATGAGTTTATTGCTACAGTCATTGACTTGTCCAGATATGTTACCTACCTGTAGAAAGAAGATGACCTGAAATGGAAGTCACACCAACTAATTATAAAGGCTAGGCCAGAGTTAAAGCCTTATGTGTCAATGCAGGTTTTCAAGAGTTTTGAGGACACTTGCACCAATTTGAGGTTAGTTGCACGCATGAAGCGGGAAATTGATGATGCTAGACGCCAAGACAATCGGAATAAGTTCTCTACTTTTAACAAACCTATGGGTGGAATAACCAAGCCATCCAGGTTCAATCCTAGAAGTACTGAGACTTACAGTAAGAAGAGTTATTGGCAAAAGAGTGGATCTAGACCTCCATGAAACTTCTCAGGATTGTGACGATGAACATCCTTCCAAACCTTGTTTATTGCTAGGTCTTCATGATTAGGCTCTGATGATCCTTTGTTCTCATTACTCTTCTCAATTTTATGATGATTAGTTAAGACACTTAGCTCCAGTCTTCATGATACTTCAATGATGAGCTCAGGTTCGTCTTGATTCTTTGACATGGAAATATTTCTTTCCTCTCTGGGCTTCTTTTGAAAATCCTCCTCAAACTGTCGAAGCCTTGCATTCATGTCAGTCATTAATGTATCCTTGAATTGATTTAATAATGCCTCATTCTCTTGAGTCATCGGTATCTCGAGAGCATTTGGATTTGGAGGTTGATTAATGGCTGTTACAGGAGCATTTAGAGGTTGATTGACAATGGAGTGAGTCCTTCGAGTATTCCCCATTCTCCCTACCTAAGGGTGAAAACCCACCATATTAGGTGAGTGATAAAACAAAACAATAAAACACTAATCAGGGAAGGTATGCATGGATACTGTATATTGCCACTAAATATATGCATGCATTATTGATATCAGAATCATTCGCTCTGATACCAAAATGAAACATCCTACCTTTTACTTAGTAAATTAACCATATTTTAGTTAGGTAATTAACTTAATAAACTGCAATATTAATTTAAACATCCCATAGGATACCAAAACATGCATAATGTGTCCTAATGTGACATTTTACAGTCATCCAACAAAAACTAAAATAGATAGAAACACTACTTTTAGCAAAGTAGTTTAAGCTTCTGCAGCCTTCCCTGAACGACCCGGACGAGAGCTCTCACCTGAAAAATGTGGTAACCATCAATTCAATTTATTACAGATATTAATACGTGCTAGTGAGGTGCCAAGTGAAACAAAATATTACAATACAATTTGACAATATTCATAACATAATGGAGGCATCATAAGTATTTCAATTTCTCATCACAATAATTCCCAAGATACCACCCCTCACGCCAGGCGAAACGCCTTATTTCCTCCGACTAGACCCATGGGCTAAGTTACATCCATGTTACTGGATACTCCGAAAGCTCACTGATCATGTGATGAGGACCGGCCAAAATCCTCAAAGCACACGGCCCAGACCATGGATCTTTCCCCACTTTAAACTAAAAAGGTGTCGTAAGCCCATCGATCTGGTGGGCAAGTCCCTTATTAAAATGATGGGATAAAAATAAGCCAACCATTATGCACCAATGGAGGCCTCACGATGTGGTGGGAGTATCTACTCCATTTCTTCCCCAATTCAACCATTTCCAAATTATCATAACCATAACATAGTATCTCAATTTCCAATATATTTCATAATTCCAACATAAAGTTCTACAAGGACATTTCTATCAAAATATACTTAAATATCTGATAAAAATACTCACAAAACAGCATATTAATGCACATAATAAGTGGAAAGTGGTTACCTGTCACCAAAGCTAATTTAATTTACACGACTGCTAATTTGAGAGTTCAACATACGCCAAAAATTAATCTATCATAATAAATTTAATATCCATTAATAACTCCTTCAAACTCTACACATACGAATTTTAATTGAAATACTCTACGTGGGCAAATTTCTAAAAAATTAAGAAGACATTGCAACTATAATTTTTCTTTTAATAAATAACAATATATTCATTATTATTTATTTATCTCATTTATTCTCTTTTCCTCATAATAACAATTTTTGGTTTATTTATTATTTAGTTATGTTATTATAGTTATTATTATTTTATGTATTATTATTATTACTATTTACTATTTATTCATAATTATCTTAAACCTATTTCACCATAATCATTTTCGTATGTATAACCTCATGATTCTAGCATTTAAACACCCCTTTTATGAGTGCATTTTAGTATTTCCTGAAGCATCTGAAAACTCCCGACGAAAGATGACTTTATCACTTAGAGTATATGATAATAGTGAATCAACAAGTCTTATTTTCAGCCGTGAGCAATCAGCACCACATAACCTATGCATGCAACGGTTATTTATATGAGTATATGGGTAGCATTTTATTCTTCTTCGAACCACGTTAACAGCAAAATGAAAATGATGACAGTTACAAAATAAGGAGAGCGATCACACACACACACCACGCTATCATGCATGCAGCAAGAACGAATGGAAAACAATAACAGCAAAATCTCTTTCTCTGATATCCATTCTTTCCTTTCCTTCATATACATACCGAAAAATAGATGCAGCAACGCATGGAAAGAGTTTGACAACAAAAACAATGCCAAGTATCCTTGTTTTCTGCGACATACACATACAGCGACATATACACACCTCTACGTTATATTTCCAGTGTTTTTCCTTTTCCTTTTTCTTCTCTCTTCCACGTTAACACATGCAGAAAAACATCAACAATTTCAGCAAGCTTACAAAACACGATGCCATCAAAACAGATCCGAAATTCAGCAACTTTTTCCTTCCCTTCTAACACACACACACTCAGCAACATAATGCAGTGAAGAAAACACAAGGAACCCGAGAAAATGATGACAACAAAATGAAACAAAGTAGAACAAAAACGCAAGGCATGCACATATATTCCTAAGTCCCCGTTTTGCATTTCTCTTTCAACAAACTTCACGGCATGCATACGATAACAGCAAGAATGAATGGAAAACGATAACAAGTAAACCAACGGAACGATAATGATAGCAAAAAGAACAATACAGATGCAAGCATGCAACGACACATTTAAAATACCTTCCTAACATTACTTTCGAACTGTAGCATATGAGAGATGATGACAGCAAAATGATACACAGAAGCAAACACACGTACACATCGATATTAACGTAAACAGCCCCTGAATAACGGAAATAAGATGGATGGAAGCTTTACCGATCAAGCCTCACGTTGGGTTCTTGCTTGCAGTTTTTAAATCCTCTGTTTCAGAGTCATGGTGTAGCAGAGCAAATAGAGTTTTGGTTTGCCTTTCACTCTCTCTCTCTGTTTCCTCTCGGTCTCTCTCCTTCTCAGCTCACTCTCACGACTCTGTTTGTTTTCTGCATTTCGGCTTCTGTTTCCGTGAAGGCCGAAGGGTTTATAGCTGGTTAGACTGAATGAATGGGAACGTATGTAAAGGAGGTTTGAAATGAAAAGGGTTTTTATGCAGACAAGGGGAGTAGGTGTAGCTAAAAACACGAGACAGTGGGGTTGAGTTCCGAGAAAATAATTGATCAGCGGAGTGTGGATTCTATTCGAATTTGGCGCTGCATGAATTGGTGACTTGTCTCAAGATGCTTGAAACACATATATGCCGTGCTCTCACTCCGTTTTTCTGTGTTTTTCCTGGTGTTGGGTCGAAGATGATTTTCAGCTGAATGGGATTATGAGGGCTGGACCAGTTTGTTGGATATGGGCCGATATGGGTAATTGAATGGAGTTGCATGTGGCGTTGGGAGTTGCATGTGGCCTTGCTTTTTGCCTACTTCTGCTGCAATTTGACGCAACTGAGAGAGAGAGAATTCATATGGGCTAAATGGAAAAGGTTCAATGTGCGTATGATTTTGGACCGAAGAGATTAAGAGAATTAGAGCAGTTGTACATATGTGTGCGTTGGGCTTGGTACACTACTACAAAAACTGGCTTTAACGACTAAAAAATAACGACCTACAGTTACAAAACAGACATATAAAATGAGGCGGTGGCATTTTTGAAATTTTGGCCACAATATTCAACGACTGTTTTATAATAAAAAAGTTGCAAAAAATTCAAAAGTGGCACTGTGGTAATTATCATCTTAAATTTTAACGACAGTTATCAAAAAACTGACATTAAAAGTAAAAAATTAACGTCTATTTTGAAAACTTAGACGTTATATTTTAACATAAAATGACTGTTTTTTAACAACCGTCGTTAAATAGTACAAAAGCACATTTTACGACATTAATTTAACGACCGTTTGTAACAAAATAGACATATATTCTTCATTCCGACGTCACGGGTTCGAACCTTACAAATGTAACATATGTAACTCCACGAAAATTTTTGATACCACGACTGTTTATATTTCAGGTCATTATTAAAAGACGACAGTAAAAGATTTTAGGTCATTGAACGTTGAATTACTACGGCTGTCATATTTTCAAGGTCGGCAAAGGTCGTTTAATTTAAACGACCTGGTAGTGAAAACAGTTGCTAAAATTTTAATTACAACGACTTCTTTACATTAAATGCTGGGGAAAATCTTTTTCACTTTAAACGACATTTTTAATCACTAACCGTCGTCTAAATATTTGGAATAAAGACGACCTTATGAATTGAAACGGTCGTTTTAAAACGTGGTTTTTATTTAAACGACCTGCTTAAAAAACAATCGTAGAAATTTAAATAGAATGACTATTTTATGTCAAAGGTCAGGGAAAATATTGTGCAATTTAAACGACATTTTTTATTACTAACAGTCGTCTAATTTTTAAAATAATACGATTTTTATTTTTAAAGGTCGTAGAAAAAGTTTTGTTTGTATAATATTTATTATTTATTCTATATCCTTTAATTGTCCGTTTAAATTTAGCAAACATGAGTTTGGACTAAATATGTCCCCGAACGAGAATACAAATAAAGAATTAAAATACAATATACAAACATATATATAATCTAACAATAAATGCAAATCACTTGTACACCGTATTCCATGGTAGTGATTGTGATTTTAGGTTTCCATCCAATTGGCCCCCACCCACATGCGTATTCCTTACTAGCGATTGTGATTCTAGGTTTCCATCCAATTGGCCCCCCACATGTTCACAAAACAAAACCTAGAATATGCACCAAATAAAGTTTCATTGGAGCCTTTCAACTTCAAGACACACTTTTCTGGATCCTGGGAACAAGCGTACAGAGGAATAGCACTCACCATTAACTTTGCTAAGGTCATTGTACCTGCCATAGAAGCTTAAACTACTTTGCTAAAAGTAATGTTTCTATCTATTTTAGTTTTTGTTGGATGACTGTATAATGCCACATTAGGACACATTATGCATGTTTTGGTATTCTGTGGGATGTTTAAATTAATATTGCAGTTTATTAAGTTAATTACCTAACTAAAATATGGTTAATTTACTAAGTAAAAGGTAGGACGTTTCATATGTTCATTTAGGTGTTGTACACTGTAATTGTAACTCATTGTATATATTTGTAACTTATCTAGCTTATTATTTTTACATTCATTTATTATTAGGTGTGTATATTGTAATTACAAGTAGCAAGCTACATACATTTATTACGATGCCACAATATAACTCATGGAGAGTGAATAATATTTGTATCCATTTCCAATTCAATTATTGTAATTTATAAAGGATTGTTATCATATATATATATATATATATATATATATATATATATATATATATATATATATATAGCTTGAGTACTGTCTTTTAGATGCTAGATTGTGTGGCAAATTTGTTTTGCAACAGGTGAAAATTCCACTTTTAAGACTGGTGCATTTATAATGTCCGGTCTTAAAAGTCATACTTTTTAGAGCGAACACTATTCCTTATGGTCTTAAAAGTACCAATAATGGCATAAAAAAGACAAACCTTTTAAGACTATTGCATTTATAATGTCCAGTCTTAAAAGTCATACTTTTTAGAGCGGACGTTGTTCCTTATGGTCTTAAAAGTACTAATATATTATAAAAAATACCAACCTTTAATACCACATTTAATAATTTAGTCCGGTCTTAAAAGTAATATTTTTAAGACTAGATATATTATTTGGTCTGGTCTTGAAAGTGATATATTTAAGATCGGACCTTTTATTGCCCAGTCCAATAAATTATTGTTTCAAGACTGAAAAAATATATGTAAGGTCTATATAGTGTGATTTTTAAGACCTATTGTTTTTAATGTCTGATCTTGTAATATTTCTTTAAGACTGGTTCAAGTTCGATCTTAAAAGTTACATACTTTTAAGACCGCTTAGAACGAGACCGGTCGCTTGTCCAGTCTTACACGGCCTCTTTCGTCCGGTCTTAAAATACTTTTTTGTACCCATGATTTCTGATTTTGTCACACTACTGCGTAAGCTTATGGGTGAGAATGCCGGTACCTCGACTGGTGTTACATTTTAAGGTTATTGTGTTTAAAGATAAAGGCCTTAAGAATAGAACATAGGTCTACTTGAGGATCTATGATAGGGATTATGATCATGAGGACTCGATGATACTACAAGTCTATTGCTTGAAACTTGTTGTTTGTCTTAAATCACCAAGAAAAGGCATTGATGATCTCAATAAGACTAGTAAAACATCATATATTGCTATAAAGGCAAGGTAGTGACCTCATGGAATACAGGCATGGTAATGCCTTAGTTGATGTTGTGTATGGATTTGTTAGAGAACAGACAACATTGAACTACCCACCAAGAGACTCCACAAGGATTCATCATAGAGAGTATCATTGCATTTCTAAAGTCTCTCAAGGATCGTCCTAGACTTGAGGGGGTTCGGCTAGAGTCCTCTGCGCTTAATATCCTCTTCCAACCTGTGCCTGAAAACGACGTCGTTTCGGCTTAAAATGGAACTTGAACTAACTATGCCATATAGCACTGTTTCAACTTTTGAGTATTCTCCTCCCATCATCTGCCTTATTTCATCCTCTGCCTTTAATTCGTGTGTGAATTGAAAAATTGCAACGTCAACGGCGCCATGCATATCCGATTAGAGCTTCATGTTTGGCCGGAAAATAAACATAAGAGTGATTCCAAACAGAGGCGGAATTAGGGGGCTAGGGTTGAGCTGATTTGGTTTTGCCATTGGAGTAGTGATTGAGGTCCAAAAAGCTACGCTTTCTTGCATTTGAGCTTGGCAAATGTCATTTTAGTTGAGCATTGTTTACCAGTTTTGGAACTTGTCAGGTTGGTCAAATTGTTTTGTTTGCTTATTTAATTTTTGTCTAGTTCTTGTGTAATGCATTTTCCCTCTTCCTCTGTGAGTTAATTGCAAAAGTGAGAAAATCCCCACTAATGAGTCAGGGTTTTCCTATGTGACTGTCATTATGAAGTCGAATCACCTTTATGAGTGTTTACGTCTTCCTTTATTGATAATTTTTCTCTTTTCATTTTCTCTGCTATGAAATTGGGCAGTATTATTGAATGGGTTTGCCTACATTTGAATCTAGTTGGTCTATTTTGTTATATTACATCACCTGTTATCTGGATAATGAAAGGGAAGATCTGATAGTCACACAGCTTATTACTAGTCATAAAAAATGTTTATACAATTATCTTCTTTAGGGAATGTATTCTCTGGAAGTAATTTTTGTTTGAAATATTTAATTGATTGTTTCATTTTTCTTCATTTTAGTGGTCCCCTTACTTTTACAATGTGACAGTAGAAACGAACTACCTTACAACTATCAATCATTACTAACTTTATTTTCTGTCCAAGTGTAACAATTTGTAAACATTATGCTTGCTTGTTTTGCAGCATTGAAGTTGCTTGTGCTGCACATCCCACTGCTGATGTCTTCATCAATTTCACTTCATTTAGAAGCTCATTGTTCATTAATTCATCAATTTATTTATTTATTTCTAAATTTTTCTTTCATCAAAGATAGGTGTATCCCTGAAAAGTTTCCCATAAGTCTCACCTTCTTTGTGTATAGGAAATGTGAGATTTTTTGGATATGTTAGTAAATGAGATCCTTTAACTTTAAGATGTCATCCTTAGTTTATCCATATCTATTTTGAACTTGGAGTTTAAAGATTTCACTACTGTGATTTTAATATTAAGAATCAGTTTAGGTGACATAATTTAATCATCATTCAACTTGCTTCTTGGATGCTTACTGTATTTTAACACATTAAAATCACACAAATTAATATGCATGACATTGAATGGGTAGAAGATATGTCATTTTCTCTATTATTTGGTAAGCTTGTATCCTGAAGTTTATTTTACTTTTCCATCCTATTTAGTTATATTGGATCGTGAAGATAAAATTCCTGCAAATATATGGTGAATATTGAGCTCAATCTTTTTGTGGATTTGAGAATATAAATGATAAGTAACATGATAGTAAATGGAAGAGTACATTATTTATTTAACACTAAAGAAGTGCAGTGTATCATAATAACACAAAGTAATAGCTTGTTTGTATAATAAATCTCTGCGGCATGACTATTTTATAAAGTTTCTTTATTTGGTTATTTGGAGATGAGCTACATCTATTTACATTTTGTAATCTATTTGATGATGGTCCTTAGAGAAGACAACCTTTATGAACTGCTAGGTGGGATGTCCAATGAATTATACTACACAATTGCTAGTGTAACAGATGAAATTTAAAAGGTACTGACGGGGGACTTTTTTTAGATGCTGCAAGTCATTTTAGGACTACAAAGCTTCATCAATAATTTCATTTTTGGATTGCATTTGGTTAATTTCTCATTTTTCTTGTCAAAAACTTCATTCATGACAATATTAGAAAAACACATTACTTATGTTCTACAATATCTTTGACATAGATGACCATAATACTTGTGCATCTTTGACCATGAGAATGACCTGGATTTGGTGATTCATTTTTATAAATTCATTGCAAAGTAAGTTCTTTCTTGTCTATCTATATGCACCATCCACTTTCATTATCCAATATATACTAAGCATGGCAGTACATCATGTTTCATGACAGATTACATGAAGGATGACCAAGATCAACCAAAAGAAATAGAGTCTACTCAAATAACAAGGTGAAAAGACATGAACATGATGGTGCTACAAACTGATAAGCTTCTGTGATCAAAATAGACACCAGCATAATAGAACAATATGATGAGCTGCTAGACCAAAAAAGATAGCAGCCCAAAAGAAGCAATATGTTGTACAAAAGAGCTACACAAAAGAAGCTGAACTGAAGACTTCATATAGTGGTGGGAGTGAGATCACTGTCAATCATTGAACCTTTATTTGTATCATTATGTAATGTTGTACTTGTCAACTATGTCTTGAGAAGAGACATTGTGATGTAAGAAATTCAAATTTAAATAAAAGTGACTAAATTGTTTTCTTTCACTATCATATGATACTTTATGGTTACCTGCATTATATGTTTGGCTAAAATCTAATGCTTCAAGCGATGTGGTGTCACATTCAAGTGGCGCCTACAATGAAGAAATAAAAAGAATGACTCAAGATATATATGTCATTAATGAACAAATTAGTTTATTAGTGGCGATGTGATTATGTTGTCAAACATGATATGACATACCATTACCAAATTTGTAAGTGTCATTTCACTCGGTTGTGAGTTGTCCAACATCATATTGTTGTGATCTATTTAAGTTGATGAACTTGATCTTTGAAGTTGATTATCCTGCACCATTTTCAAATTTAGAAAAAAACTATAACCAACTAATATGCATCTTTAAACATTAAATCGATAACATAAGTATACCTGTGAAGTTCTTAAGGGTTGTGAAACTTGAGGAGATTTTCTAGAGGATTTTGTTTTTCGTCTTTTTGGATCAATTTCAACACAGCTTTTTATTCGCTTACTTATTTTTTACCATATCTCTTTTTGAAACTAACAACTTTGCCACAACTATTACCACCGTGATGATTCCCCACACCATCCTCATCACCATTACTGTCATCTAATATGTATTTTATATGAAGTTTAGTTACTTTCTTACTAAGTTCCAACACAAACTCATGGACAAGAGAGAATGCCTCTGGACTTTCTGAGGCATCACTTGCTAATTTTACAAGCAAGGGGCATAATTTTCTGTATCGATTTGATCTTTATAATTTAGAGTCAACTTCAATTTCTTTTCCTTTAATATCATACACTATAACACATCGTGCTTGTCTTATCCACCTTCTTATAATATATTTTTGGGGTAGTAGTTTGACATCACGTTCATTCAACACTCTCAATGCATGACAACATGATATGCCCACTCATTCAAATTTTTTGCAACTACAAGTAATTGTCTCCATTGAAGGATCAAATGTCAAATTATACTCCCTTTTCTTATCATACATGGTGATAACATAATCAAACATAGTTGCACTTTCATCTTCACTTTCATTTTTCTTTCTCTCTTTTCTCTCTTTTATACATGTAGCATCACACAAATCAAATTCATATTGGAACAAATCAAAGATAGGTCAAGTATAGATATCAGAAAGTTGACGAAGCATACATGAATTTTGCAATAACAACCTTGGCTACTTGTCACGTGCCTCAAAATCTATTTTCAATTCGCTATAGTGCTTATCATCTAGAACTTGTTCAAATTGTTGGAAGAATCGATTGATATCCAGTTTAACATTGGTGCAACTTTTGACAGATGCATTGACACTTTCACTAATTTGCGTGCTTCTCATACCAAGTGTCCTTGAATTCTTCAAATAGCAAGCTGTCCATTTCTCTTTTATTTGGTACATGTACATCAACCATAAGTTTTCTACTATATCTTGTTTTGACAATAATGCTTGCCAAGCTTCTTCAAACTCTGTGTCATCCCAACAATGATATATGCAATGGTTGAAATCTCTAACCATTGAATTCGGAAGGTGCTTCATTGCATTCCTTGAAATATGCCATGTGCACAAGACATGTTTTACATGTGGCATAACTTCTTGTAATGCTCATGCCATAGTAACATCTTGGTCAGTAAAGATTGTTATTGGTCTTGCATTCTTATGTGCTTGCAAAAAAGTCTCAAAGAGCCATTTGAAAGTCTCAATGGTCTCATCATATAACAATGCCACTCCAAATATCACCCCACCTTTATAATGATTGAAGCCTGAGAAAATTGCAAGAGGTCTATGGTTATTATTTGTGCAATAAGTTGTATCAAGTGAAATGACTTCTCCAAAACAAGCATAGTCAACCAACATGCGTGCATCAACCCAGAACACATTTGTCACTTGCTCATTAGAGTCCATTTGGTGAGGATGAAAAAAGGATGGATTTTCTATCAATTGTTCTTCAAAATAACGAAATATACATGCAGCTTCACCATATTTCATAGCATGTTGCCTTCTTGAATTAAGATAATTTTTCACATAAACTCTTGTATATCCCAAATTGTCTGACCTCCTGCATATTGACTTTTGCAAATTGAATGCTGATTTTTTTTTATTAATCCCAGCTTTTTTAGCATTTTCTAATTCAAATCGTTGAGCTTGTGTTAACCCTCTATGCGATGCAAGCAAATGAACTGCTTTGGGAGGCTGAAGAGGATGATTATGATTTAGAAAAACTTCACTTACTCTTTATTTTCCATCTACTAGCTTAACTTTCATTCTAGCTTTACAACTTGTTCTTGTCTCATCTCTAGACTTCCTAATTTGCACTTCTCATGTATTTGGTTTTCTCACCCCCTTCCTTATTACAAACATATAGATAAGATGCATATGTTGACGAATCCTTTTTACTCTTGTTGAACTTCTGCTTTCTAACACCAAAACCAATTCTTCTACCATATGCCTTCCAAATTCCCAGGATTCCGTTATATTGTCAAAGTCAAGATCAAGTGTAGGAGTCAAATTTATAGTCATGGCATAAGTCTCATGCAAAATTAAAAAGTATATGCTCCATGTAAATCAATGATAAAATAATAAATAAATTATAAATTGTACATGTATTTACACACACATATATAAACCAAAACATAACATACACATGCATATATAGCTAGAAACTCTCTTAAATTCAACTTTGTCATCGAACTTTCATTTTAAACTTGCATAATGAAATAATATATAATGGAAGATTTTACTTATGCCATGCTCCCAATGCAAGTCCAAAAAAGGAAATTCTTTTTTTCTGCACAAAAGTGAACCTAATGGCTAATATAATTGTAATCATCAACATGTCTCTAACAAATCATGGCATGCTTTGAGGACTATTGCAGCAATAAATTATTAGTTTATGTGAATCAAATTTTTTAGGAATTGGCAACACGAATATTTCCTCTATGTAAGAGCTTCATCTTCATTAATTAGTTTGTATAGAGATTAAATGGTAATGCAGAGTGGCCTACATCCTTATGTACATTGACTTCCTATGGAACATGGCTTAAGCACCAGCTTCATCTTAGAAGATTTTCCTTTCAAGGAGTGTGGTTCTACTACCAAGTTTGTATTTGACAGAAGTGAATGCAAGTGTTTTTGAATCACACACATTCATGACCAGAGCACATAATATATATAAGAAAATAGATATTTTTCCATGTTTATATGCTTCTTCAACATTTTACAGATCAGAGGATGAATTTTTTTTTCCCAGAATTGAAACTATAGATTGTTATAAATGAGAATTCTTACTAATATTCAATGCCCACAATCCCCTTTCATTAGAATTCTTGTTGATAATCCTTCTCACAATAATTCCTTCAACGTTCCCGTGCTATTAGAACGAACGCGCCAATGGACAGAATGATTCAAGCAAAAATCTGTCGACTGCCAAAGGGAAAAAATTTGATTGGAAAAGAATATTTGAAACAATGTCATATGGCTTAATTGCTCTGTGTCCCATTTTAACCTAAAACGGTGCCATTTCCTAGGCAGAGGATGGAAGAGGATATTAAAGTAGAGAATGTAAGCCGAACCCGACTTGAGGATGTTATCTAACACTAAGTCCTAGGGTTATACTTTGATTATACAACTCTATCCTCTTGAGAATAGGGAGAACAATGTACTCTTGGTTATAACTCAAATTCATGAGTATAGATGGATATGCTAAAAGGACTCACAAACCCTACAAGGGAATAATTGTTTATAGGACCGGTAAAGTTTAGATGACTTCTAGTTTACTCGAGAGTTTGTACACAATAAGTGATTATGAAAAGTCATTATCCGTCTTAGAGTCAATAGAAGAAGATTCCTTATTTTGTGAAAAGCTATATTTAGTTAATCAAGAGAGATGGTACTTTATTATTGCTCTCAACTAAATGTGAATGATGATGTGATGGATGATGCTGACACAGTATCCAAATTAGAAAGGTAGATTATTTGATCATCTCAATTAGTTCTAAGGCCACAGAGTATTGCTAGTGTCTTATGAGGTCATTAGATAAATTGGGCCCATTAAAAAAATTTAATTGATCCAAATTTATCTATGTCAGTAACTAATTGGGCCTAATGGGTCACACAATAAGGTTATTCTTGATTGCTTAATTTAACAACTTTTGGCCAATAATTTTTATTGGGCTTTGTTTAGACTATAGGTGTAATTGGATTGGAGTTGGACTCTAAACCTAATAACATGGATGATGCCACATTTGGATAATTAATGAGAAATTAGTTTCTTTATTAATAGGCCATTTCAATCTTGAATTCGAATTTTAAATTCAAGAGGTCAGGTTATAAAAGATAATTTTTAATTATCTAAATCTATATCCAATAAAGATTGGATAAAGAATGAATAAAGATTGGACAAATATCATCTTGAATTTCAAATTCAAAAAATATTTTAAGATAAGGTTAAGATCCATTATCATGAATTTGAAATCATGATATATATTTTAAGATAAGGAAAAGATCTATTATCTTGAATTTTGAATTAAAGATATATTTCAAGGTATGGATATAATCCATTATCTTGATTTATCAGATTAAATCTTGGAATGACATTTTCTTCTAATAACCCTAATTAAGGGTTTTGACCATGTAATATAAATACACTAGGGCCTTGGATGCTTGAGGCAAATCACGTTTTTGAGAGGCAAGTGGCGACATCTAAGAAGAGCTAAAAAGGCCCCAATTCAAGAAAAGTAAGATCCAATCTTATTCATCACAACCTACTATCTTACACCTTACGTAATCTTAAGACACCATCACTGTCTTGAGAAAAGAAAACCCAAAAGACATGAAGCTTCCCCCATGCCATTACCTAGCAAACATCTAAGGTTAGAGGACATTACATTCTTTGAAGTCTTCGAGTGATATAAGGTAATCTTAAAACTCTATATGTGTTTTAACCAGTAAATCCTAAAATAATATATCCTTAGTCTAGCTTGAAAGAGTGTTTGGAGCTTAGAGCTTAACTCATGAGTATCGTAAAGAGTTATGGGCTATAACTCATGAGCATCGTAAAAAGTTATGGATTTTTATGGGTATCATAAAAAGTTACAGGTTATAACTCATAAGTATCATAAAGAGTTATAGTTTATAACTTATGGGTATTGTAAATAGTTATGTGTTAAAGAAAAAGGAAAATAATAATAATAACTTAGTGGTATGAGGAGTTATGGTTAATAACTCATAAGGATCGCAACTCCTTACGGGTTCCGCAATGATTTTTTTTTTCAATCTCATGAGTGTTAATTTGCTAGAAAGTCATGTAGCACCCCAAAATTAATCAACAACATGGACTATCTAGATGAGCATATTTGACCAACCAAGGTATGATTTGAAAACTTCTAAGGCAATATCAAACCAAAAAAAAAATAATTCAAGGCAATATATTATTCTTGAATGAAAACATTTTGGGTAAATTTGCACCTTAATAAAAATGACGTGGATGATATATAGACCTATCAACTCAAATTATTTGGTCAACTAATGGTCAAATGTAACCTGGATATCAACCAAGGTGAATTCAGGGTAAAATTGAGATTTTTTGACATTTTCGAGGACAAAATGAACTCTAACCCCTATAAAAATGTAAGAACTTGAGGATTCATCAAAGAGTTTCACTGATATGAAGAAAATCCTTAAATATAATTAACTTGATCTTAAAAATTAGTAACTTTCCAATTTTACTCGATTTGCAAGTTGACTCTTTGAGCATACCGTCTTTATGCTTTTAGCTTGAAAAATCTAGTTGAGCCATTAGTAAACTTATAACCATTGTAAACTCAGTTAAATTCAAAAATTTATAACTTGGTTTTACATTTCTAACTTATAAAATCATGTTGACTTCTTCAATTTGGTCATGCTCAATAGCTTTATAAATAAATTTTATAGAAATTTCTTTGTTAAATATGATAAATTATGAATGTTGATGAATTTAATTTCAATTATTTGGATTTAAAATATATTCAAATCAAATTGTTTTCATTTTTTTATATTTTAATTATTTAATTATACACCATTAATACTTATTTAATGATAAAAATAAACTCTTATGAGTTTACAATTCAAGTTCACAATATAAATTTACATCGCTATTACAAGTTTGCTTAAACTTATGAATTTGATAACCTTACGTATGTATGTGTAGACACACACATGTATAGACACACTTTAATAAGAAATTTATGAAAATAACAGCCTACAGAACAATAAATCAAGAGTAAGCTTAATGAATCAACGAAGTAACATGTATTAAAATAAAAATAAAAAAGTACTTTCGTCCCAATAAATAGGGAAACAAGTACATTTTTACAAAAAAAAAAAAAAAAAAGTAGTTTCTGCGAACCAAATGGGTCCTTTGATTTTAATTAATGCTAGTTAAGTAGCTTTTAACGGCATTACAAGTGCATTGCATCATGCATCTGCATGCTAACACGTAGAACGAAATTTTCAACATTGCCATGACCAGCAAGCTAAGTGGCATTATTATTATCTATTACGTAACCTTGACTTCATTAAAATTAAGCAGCAATTGACTTAATTAATTAATTAATTTTTAAGTAGGCTAAAATACGTTGAATGCATAGCATGCATGTGGATCGGCACATTTAGTTGTCTATATTTTAATACTATTCTCATTTTGTCAAATTTAATGTTCTCATTGAAGCTAGCTCATTATATATATTAGTTCTATACAAGAGGATTATATTCATCTTCAAATTCCATTACTCATCGATCTCTCTGAATTCCAAACTTGGTTTTTTGCTCAGTGAAGAAGCCTATGGTGGTAAGCCACTTCGATCCCTTATTCAAATTAGTATTATACCACTATCCATGTTTATATATCAAATTATATACTTGTAAAAATGTATACAGTACATATATATATATATATATATATATATATATATATATATATATATATATATATATATATGCATGCGTGTGTATTAAAATGGTTTCGGGGTTGCATTATTTACACACACACACACACAAAAACCTCTCTTCTTGATAAAGAAAAGATATCGATGTAATTTTAAGTGAAAAACTCGAGAGTAATTTGAGTTGTTTATCTTATTTTATTTTTTATAGAGAATCTTTTTAAAATTTAATAATTTCTATGAAATTCAGAAAAAAAAAAAAGATGTAATTTACTCTCATTATTATGTATGGTTAGTAACTAGACAATCTTTTGTGTGAGAGAGAGAGAGAGATTCAAATTAATGAAATGAATGTTCAATTTTGAAAAGAAACAAAGGATTGAGATAGAGGTTCCTCTGAGCAAGGAAAGATGGAGAACAAGGGCGTTGACCATAGCCTCGGAGGCAATCGGTGAGTGATCTTTTAGCTTTTTACCTTTTTTTTAATAATAACAATTAAAATTCTGTAAAAAATTTAATACAAAACAAAGCCTCGTTTATCATTGAAATTTACAAATTTACAGCTCGAATTTCTATATTTGTAATTACTTTGAAGGTTCTTATTTTACATTAATCTTTTTGGCTAAATTATATAATTTATTTTTTCTGAATTTATGTCATATAAACAATCTCCTAATAAACCTTTGAAACTTTCAATAGTACCCTCATAAACTTTTATATTTATACATATAATTCTCATATTATTAATTTAAATTATTATTTACCTATAAATGACATAATGTTTGAGTTTGATTAATGTTATATGCATATAAAAATAAAATATAAAAGCATAAAATTGATAGTTTGGGGTTATTCACATTAATTTCAAAGTTTAGGTGTTCTATCATTGTTAGAAGGACGTTATTAGTACATCTAAATTCAAGAAAGTTTATACTATCTCCTATCCTTAATATTAGATCTAGTTAACTTTTTCTTTTAAAGATATTAAGAAAGCTAAATAAGTTAGTTAATTATAACATATGTTATGTATTACGAGTTAGTACATATGTTATGTATTACGAGTATTAGATGATAAATCAGTTTATAAAACAACCAAATTAGTTTGGTATAAAAAGAAAAAATATAAATATTTCAAAATAATTTATTTAACTTTCTTACTATTTTCAAAAAACAAGTTAATTAGGCCTTATATTAAGGACATAAAGTAGTATAATTTAGCCTAATTAATATTTTTAGAGGATTCTTAATTGTTGTTCCCTCTGTTTTTTTTAAAAGCAATTTTGAAGTTTAGTTAGTGTTTGTCTCTGCCTGTGTGTCTTGTAATAATAATATTTTTATATTATTTTATGTATTGATTCTTGTGAAACATTTTGTACATCACAAATGAGTGTTTTTAGTTAAAAAACTATTCAAAATCCTCTATTTTTGGTGTGTGTATTATATAAACATATTTGTGCACATATTGCATGTCTAGATTTTTTCTGAATAAATTTTTATGTATATGAATCTTATTGTGACACATTTCATTAAACCAGAGGTTTATGTTAAAGTGTATGAATTTTTCATTTTATGTGTATGTAGGTGTACTGTCGGTAACATTGGAGAGGGGAGGGAGGGATAGAATGGTAATTATAGGAGAAGGGGTTGATTCCACTGAACTGACCAAGGCACTGAGGAACCGCCTCAAATATGCGAATCTAGTAGGATTGGGTCCACTAGAAGAGAACCCACAATAAGAGGAGGACCATTTCATAATGCGCGTGTGTGTGTGTGAAGAATCTGATATTATTGAAGGATCATGTTTAATTTGTTTTGTGCTTCTTGTTTGTAACTCATCTCAATTTGGAATAATTATGCGTTTTGGGACTTCTATGTATGGATAACACTCGAGTCATCCACCTCCCCACTCCCCACAACACCTCAATAAGTATGTTTCATATTATATTATATTCTATGATATTTAATATAAGATATATTTATCTAATTTAATTAAATCAAGGAAGTTAGTTAATATATTACATGTATTTTCTAAAACACTCTAATATCTTTCTTAATTCCTTTCTTTGTGACACCCAGCCTTTAGGGTCTTTATTTCATCAGAGTTTATGCATAAAGGATTGAGGAGATTTGAACAACTTGATTTTACAATCGAAGTTTTTTAAAATATCTTTGTATGAAAATACGAACTAATTTTCGCGATTCTATATCTATCCCATAGAGGAATGTTAATACATTAATCCAAAACAGATGAATGACAAACATTAAATACAATCTACCTAATCCTATTTTTCCAGGAAGTTACAATCCGATATAATCCTTACAGTTGCTTTTGCCTTTTGATCCCGAATTAGTTCCTGTATCTTTCACGTGATCTGGAGTCTAAGTGAATGGACCCCAGGGTAACAGTTAATCTCATGCACATGTATGAAAAAAGAAATGACATAATAACACATGTTTACAATATGGAGGAAATTACACATAACCGTAACTGCAATTAACGGCCAAGAACCGCAGCCTTTGTCTAGGACACGCAGCCCCATGAGACCGTAGCCTCAAATTCATGGCTAGGAAAACATAAACAAGTAATTCAACCAGCATACATGATCAGCTAATAATTACATAACATTAACATATATGATTATAAGATTAAAGTTACTTACCTCAACCTTGAGTTCTTAAGTTCGATGTCTGAAGACGCCAGGATCAGAAGAGGTGAGGTGTCTGAGTCTGCCTAGAAACGTTTATCATCATCATTAGACACTTATTCAAATCGCAGAGAAACTAATTACGCGAATTAGTTTAAAGTATTAATATTGGTTATTACTCCCTTAAAAAATTTCCCCCAGTGATAATAATTATTATTTTATGTATTATTATCACTCCTTCTCAATATTAACAACAATATTTGTTGTTATCATAATTATCCTTAAATTCTTAGTAGTGCTCCCAATATTAGCCAACTCAATTATTCTTTCACAACCTAGTGACCATCTTTAAAACTTATAAAAAGCTGACCTTAAATTTCCACAGGTATTTAGGAAATTCATATCTTGGTCAATATAACTCCGAATGGAGTGATTCTAATTTCTATTTATTCCTTGATAAGTCTATTTTTATAAATTAAAGTCATCAAGTAGATTCATGGTTGATAAAAATTCCAAAAGTATAAACACTGCCTAATCTGGGATTAAAAACTTTCTAATTTTCATAGATAAACTTCAAAAATCCATATCTGGAGTTCTAAATATCGGATTTAGGTGATTCCAAATTTTATGAACTCCTTATTAAGTTTAGTTTTTATGAAAATTGGTTTCAACTTTTTATACCATGCCATAAATTCCCAGATTTCAAAAATGTGCTCACTGTTCAAAATCACTTCAAAAATTGTATCCCAACCTCCGAAATTCATAGCTATTTCCATACTTATCGAAGTTTGACAGATTACCTATCAAATTAAAATTCTATGTGTCTACTACAAATCTAGAAAATTTCATAAATTTATAAGTTCATTTTCCTGGTCAAAAAGTCAAAGTCATTTTCCCTCTCCAGAAATAACATCAAAACGTTTTCAAATTTTGACCCATCTTTCAAAAATCTTTCAAAAATAATATATTGAGCTATAAATCTCAGATTGAGGTGAACAAAGCTCATATTAAAGTTTAATATGTCTTCTAATTGTCCATAAAATTTCAAAGTCAAAGAATGTCATTTACTATATTTTTTACCTAAACGAAGATTGTTGCTCTGACTGAAAATTTAATCTTCCAGAAAATGACATTTTTCTCTTCCTTCATAGATTCACACCCACTCACATCAGATATACATATACGCACTACTACCTTCGTTTTTCATTCTCCTTCCAGCCTTTATTTAATCACACAGTAAGCAATATTTGCATGTATATATATTTTCTCGCATGCATCAGCAAGCTTATTATATATACATATACAGTTAGCTTATGGTCTTAATACCTACGGCATGCTTTAAGATATATCTATGTATATGACAGCAGACAAAAAGAAACACGTCTTGCTTCTATCTCCCATACGTATATATATATTTAGGACCCTCAGAACAGATCAATAAAACCTCAGAGACACACTAGACGCAACATCCCTCCCCGCTATACATGTATATATATATATATATCAGTAGAAAGAAAACGCTGGCAGCAACTTACAAAGGCACTGATTTATCTTCTCTGATCCAGCAACGCAAAACAGGGGAAGAAGATGATCGCCTCCTTCTCTCTCTTCCTTGGTCTCTCTGTTTCTTTCTTTCTTGTTGTTTCTGTCTGACTCTCACGGCTCTATACCTATGTTTTTCTGAAGTCAAAACAGAGCAATGAGAGATGGCTTCCCTCTCTGCCTCGCCCCTCACTCTCACTCTCTCAGCCTCGGGCTCTCTCTCTCTCTCTCTCTCTCTCTCTCTGGGTATATGTTTTTGGACGATGGAACTGAAAGAGTCAAGGGGCAGCAATATATATACAAGGAGTTGAGGTCCAGTCGAGGAGATGCAACGGTCCGAGAAGCATGAACCGCTGGTTCGAAGGTTGTGCGTCTCGAGGAAGCTTGGCCGTCTAATCTCTGCTTGCATGATAGCTTTCTGATCTGTGATATCTTATCTTCTGCTTTCTCATTAATGCCGCCGATATACGTCATTATTTGCTGTGATTTCCTCTGCTGAGATCTTTTTTTATTTTTTTTATTATTATTTTTGCTGTTGTGCATATCTGATTTGCTGATATATTTTCCTTCTTTGTTGCGTGTGAGGTTTCCTTCTTTGTTGCGTGTGAGGTTGAGAGAGTTAAATGCAAGTTTATTAAAACCGGACCGGTCACTAAACTAAATCGGTCGGAATACTGGGTCAAGGGTTAGTGGGTCAGATCGGAGTCAAACCGGAACTAAACCGATACCAAATTGATAAGAAAGTAAAGATTCTAATTATTAAATGAAATTATAATAAAACAAATCCATTTTTTATTTAAATAATACTTGAGAAGCTGAGAGTTGGGTGACGTGAGAGCAAAAAAGAGTAGTAGACTTCCCTATTGTCATGTCTACAGGCTTAGCTCACAGCTGGCTGGCTTAGTAGCTGTGCCTTTTGCCATAGTCCTTAACAATTTATATGTGCTTCGTTATATATGTATATAATTCCGTTGAGTCATTCATAAGGAATGAATATTTTGAGCAAAAAAAAAAAATCACGGGTAATAAATATTGGTGTACGTTTCACTGAGTGGTAGCAGGTGAACTTTGAAAGTTTTGTTTCCTTCATGCCATGATCTGCGCCTCTTCCATATTCATCATTTACAGGGTTCATTATTTTGCCTCCAAACCACCCACAGGTTCAGAAACTGTTGAGCCTCCTTCCTCCTCAATCTCCTGCGATTCCTGAGGGGAAAGAAGTAGCAGTCACTCTGGTCTCCCTCCTTATCGACCTCACCGGTGGTTTATCGATATCCAGTGGCCATTTTTCTGGTTTCTCCCTCTTTGTTCATCTCTCTCTCTTTCTACCTCTTTCTTTTCATGTTGAAGCTCAAGAACATGGAGCTTGAATCGGTTTTTTAAAAAAAAAAAAACAAAAAGACAACCTGAACCCGATCTCTACAGCAAACTGGACCCGCTTCTTGGCTGGTTCACTGGTTTCCGGTCCGGTTTTAATAACCATAGTTAAATGGAGAAATCACATGATTATACCAGGTGGGCTGAATGGGTCTTGGATTAGTATGGGCCGAAATGTTTAAATGAATAGCAAGTACTTATTTGCATGAGAATTGGCCCACATGATTCTTGCTTGCTTTATTATCTTCCAAAAATTAAGGAAATTCAGTATCAAAAAAAAATTAAGGAAAGAAAATAAGTCTAAATCCCAAAAATAATTCATGGAAATTAGGCCATTAGACTTTAACAATTTCCTCCATGAAATTCTAATTAGGCATAATAAATTCCCTTACACATATCCTTTATTAAATCTTTCCCTCAAATAAATTCAAGGAATAATAACCCTCAACTTTCAATAAATATTTTGACCCAAATTTCATAATTTAATTTCCATATATTGATCATAACATTTATCCAAGCTAAATTCCCCATGATTTATTTTGGCCATAACTTATTATCTCCAAAATATTCTGACCAATAATTATTCTCAACTAAATTGCCTTTAATTTATGGAAAATATGTCTTCATTTCAAATCATCACTTTTAAAATTCCTTAAGGCCAAATTTTTCATAATTAATTCTTAATTCCCAAAAATCTAAAATTTGGGATGTTACATTCTTTACTTTCCTCCTTGATTATTATTAAAGGATTATCAATAGGGGTAAATTAGAAAAAAAGATTGATAGATATATAAAACATATGTCTTATAGTTAAAATTATGATCAACTCTTCAAAAATGTCTTATATATTAAAGATTGAAGGGAGTATTAATTGATATATTGCTTTGATATTTTGACTTATATTGTCCATATCTTCATAGTCAAGAATGTGTATTCAATTGTTTGCTTGTAAGAATTTAATCTTCACTATAGAAAGTTTGGTGTTATAAGAATCTTAAGTAATATTCCTTTCGCCACTTAATATTCAATTTCTTTATTAAAATAGATGTTATATTATGGACCAAAGGTACATAATGTTAAAAAGCTTTTTAAAAGGAAAGTAGTCCTAGAGTCATGGAAATCTTGAAATAAAGTGAAAATGCGCTACTACAAAAAAAATCAAATAACGTCTTAAATAAGACCTAATTAACATTCTTTATCAGAAGGATGTCTGACGACGGGGAGTAAAAATTATGAATTTTGGCGTCCTGAAAATTATTCACGCCTTATATAAGGCGTCCTAAATAGATTTTAGGAAGACATCCTGAAAATAAATCAGGATGCCTTAGGCGACCCATTCTAGTACCCAATATCTGTAGTTGCAACAAAATCCAAAAAAAATATATAAGGCCAGGCGGGAAAACTAACAATTTTAAGCAGCATTGCAAAATCCGAAAAAGAATAGTGCAGTGGTATGTATTCGATTAGTAATCCCAGAAATAAAATGTGAATTCCATAGTTCAGTAACTGTCACTAGTTGAACCAGACATGTCCAGACCACAATGCTTGAGCAAACACGAATAAACGAAATTCGCAAACGTGTTCTCGGAATCTTGTCGTACTTCACCTGCATACCCTCCGATCTAACATCCATATCCCTAATGTATTCTTCATTGCCGCTTCATTGAACCTTAACTTTCATAAAGTCTCCACAATTCCACATTCGATGAATTAGTGCGACGCACCCTAACAAGGAAAAAATTTTACATGGTACATTGTGAAATCTGTAACCCCATGAGAAGCATTACCTCAGGCACAAAAGTTGCAATTAAGTGAATCAGAGTGAAGAAACCTGAATCCACAATTGAATCTGAAGCAGATACGCAAGGCCGATATGTTTAACTGATTGCTTCGTAGAATCTGAACCTCTTCGAGAATTAATGCGGAAAAAACCCTAGAGAAGAAGAGGGGAAACACGAAACGAAGACGATCTAGGAATAAAAAAGATGGCAGATCCGCCTCCGTCTCTCGCAGATCTGAGGAGATGGAAGACGATCGCTGTTCTTTGTGGAAGATCTGTGGAAGATGATGGTGTGTGCGTGGAATGAATTGAAAATAGAGAAGACGCGATGGTTTAATTTGTGCAAGAGAGAGAGACCAAATTTTTTTTTTTTATATATAAAATTTGTTTTCTTGGCGTCCTCCCCCTCTAATTCAGGAAGCGAAAAAATTTTATTAGATCTTTTTGGCGCCTTAAATCTCTAATCAGGACGCCAAACATTTAGTTTTGCCATCCTATATCTTATTTAAAACGCCAAAAAAAATTATGATGCTAAAAATACTTTTTTATTTTTGCGTTCTAAGTGTATTTCAGAATGCCAAAAAGATCTTTTTGGTGTCCTAACCCAATTCAGGATGCCAAAAAGATCTTTTTGGCGTCATACATCTAATTTAGGATGCCAAAAAAAGTTCTGGCACTAAATTTTTTTCCAAATTTTCCAAATTGTGTCAAAAATATTGATTTTTTTTACATCTGAGTGTATTTTAGAACGCCAAAAAGATCTTTTTGGCTTCCTAAACATAACTCAGGACGCCAAAAATAATTTTTTTTGAATCCTACATCTAATTTAGGATGCCAAAAAAAATTTCTAGCGCTATAACATTTTTCAAAATTTCTAAATTGCGCCAAAACTACTGATTTTGGCATCCTAAAATATATTTAGAACGTCAAAAAAAAATTTCGGTGTCCAAAAATAATATTTAGGATATCTAAAGTTTCAAAATCAAGTAAATAATTACGACAATGCCACTTCCTGCACTTTTTACTTCTTTTTTTTAAAACTGGACGTTTTTTACGGTAGTAGTATTAATATTTTGTAGTAGTGATGGAGCACAACATGCAAAGTTTTTAAAGCTTAATTCTCATGTGCTTTTCCTTGGCTCCTATTCAATTTCTCACCCAATGCTAATATATATGTATAACGTCTTTGTAACTATTGGATGCTAATATACAAGAAAAATACCACATAAAACATAAGCTATACTAGATTATCATGTCTGTGTACACATATAACTATAAACCATATTTCATGTTTCATAATCATTCACCATATTCATTATCATAAGATATCCTTAATTAACTATAGTCACTGCATACATATTTAGGCACACATGTGAGCATGACATGCAACATCTTTATAATAGGTTTCATGCTTATACTGCTGACTGTAATCATATGTCAACACATTATCCAATAGAATCTTACACATAAAAGTAGATTTATGCAAACTCATTAGTACTTGAGATATGCCAGCCAGAGATGTATAAAGTTAAAGACTAGACTATAACTCTCCTTTTTAAAGGAACAAATTAAGAATTGTCACAATCCCACATTAATTCCCATCACATATTGGTTATTAGAGAAGGAATAATGAAGAACATGGCCTTATATATAAGAGGCCAACCACTATGCATTATTTGGTGGCATATTGCGTGGTAATAGAACAAAGGGTAAAAGTGCAAAAAAGTGCCCATTATCTTTTCTAGAAGGTGTCGTTAACACCATAATCAAATGTCAAGTGTGAAAATATAAATAAACTTTTCAAAATGGAGCTAGAATGTCATCTACATTAATTCCTCTTGCATCTGTTACTTTTTAATACATATTTTTGTAAAGATTAAAGTGTCCCCTTCCTCTTTTGTTTGCTTTCTTTCATTATTCTCCCCTAATGAAGCTGGTGGAAAACTCGTCGATGAAGCTAGGTAAAGAAGATCTAGAGAAGAGGAAGAGTGACAGACACTAAAAGGAGTTACATTAATGGAAATGATATTTTTGCTTAATTTTAAAAAGTTTATGGGTATTTTCACATTCAAGATTTGTCACAATTTTTGAAAAAAGATAGAGGGCATTTTTACACATTTACGCTCGAACAAAACGTAATTCTCAACTGACCTCATCTAGTCAACAATGCTTATGCTATGTACAGATATATCAAACCATACCAATCATACCAGGGAAACGCAAAATCATTTACTACCTTAAAAAGTTATTTAAGTGTGCTTAAAAAGGTTGAACTATAATATGTCCATAACATGAACTCCCAATAGATTACACACAGTGCCAAATTTTTCGTTGTAGTTATCATTATCATGGAGTACGCATAGTTTATAGAAGAAAAAAAACCACATAAAATATAAGCTATACTAGATTATCATGTGTGTACACACATATAACTATAAACCATATGTCATGTTTCATAATCATTCACCATATTCATTATCATAAGATATCCCTAATTAACAATAGTCGCTGCATACATATTTAGGCACACATGTGAGCATGATGAGATGCAATATCTTTATAACGGGTTTCATGCTTATCCCGCATACATATTTAGGCACACATGTTTTGTGCTTCTTGTTCGTAACTCACCTCAATTTGGAATAATTATGCGTTTTGGGACTTCTATGTATGGATAACACTCCAGTCATCCACCTCCCCACTCCCCACAACACCTCAATAAGTATGTTTCATATTATACTGTATATAATGTTTAATATAAGACATATTTATATAATTTAATTAAATCAAACAAGTTAGTTAATATTACACATATTTTCTAAAACACTCTAGTATCTTTCTTAATTCCTTTTTTTCATCTCCTTCTTGATTATTATTAAAGGATTATCAATAGAGATAAATTAGAAGGAAAAAAAAAAGATTGATAGATATATAAAAAAAATGTCTTATAATTAGAATTATGATGAACTCTCCAAAAATGTTTTATATATTAAAGACTGAAGGGAGTATTAATTGCTATGATGCTTTGATATTTTGACTTATATTGTCCATATCTTCATAGTCAAGAATGTGTATTCAATTATTTGCTTGCTAGAATTTAATCTTCCCTATATGTTAAATATGAGAAAGTTTGGTGTTATAAGAATCTTAAATAATATTCCTTTTTCACTACTTAATATAAGATATACCCTATAATTCAATTTCTTCGTTAAAATAGATGTTATATTATGGACCTTAGGTACATAATGTTAAAAAGCTTTTTAAAAGGAAAGTAGTCCTAGAGTCATGGAAAGCTTGAAATAAAGTGAACATGGAGCACAACATGCAAAGTTTTTTAAGCTTACTTCTCATGTGCTTTTCCTTGGGTCCTATTCGATCAATTTTTTCACCCAATGTATATATATATATATATATATATATATATATATATATATCTTTGTAACTATTGGATGCTAATATACAAGAAAAAAATCACATAAAACATAAGCTATACTAGATTATCATGTTTGTATACGCATATAACTATAAACCATATTTCATGTTTCATAATCATTCATCATATTCATTATCATAAGATATCCTTAATTAACTATAGTCACTGCATACATATTTAGGCACACATGTGAGCATGACATGCAAAACAGGCCTTCATGCTTATCCTGCTGACTGTAATCATATGTCAACACATAATCCAATAGAATCTGACACATAAAAATATATTGATGCAAACTCATTAGTACTTGAGATATGCCAGCTAGAGATATATAAAGTTGAAGACAGTGGACTATAACTCCCCTTTTTAAAGGAACAAATTAAGAATTGTCACAATCCCACATTCCCATCACATATTGGTTATTAGAGAAGGAATAATGGAGAACATGGCCTTATAAAAGGCCAACCACTATGCACTATTTGGTGGCATATTGCGTGGTAATAGAATCGAAGGGTAAAAGTGCAAAAAAGTGCCCATTATCTTTTCTAGAAGGTCTGTTAACACCATAATCAAATGTCAAGTGTAAAAATATATATAAACTTTTCAAAAATTGGAGCAAGATTGCCTTCTACGTTAATTCCTCTTGCATCTGTTACTTTTTAATACATATTTTTGTAAAGATTAAAGTGTCCCCTTCCTCTTTTGTTTGCTTTCTTTCATCATTCTCCATGAATGAAGTTAGTGGAAAACTCGTTGATGAAACTAGGCAAAGAAGATCCGGAGAAGAGGAAGAGCAACAGACACTGAAAGGAGTTACATTAATGGAAATGATATTTTTGCTTAATTTTAAAAAGTTTATGGGTATTTTCACATTCAAGATTTGTCACAATTTTTGAAAAAAGATAAAGGGTATTTTTACACATTTACCCTCGAACAAAACGTAATTCTCAACTTACCTCATGTGGTCAACAATACTTATGCCATATACAAATATATCAAACCATACCAATCATACCAGGGAAACGCAAAATCATTTACTACCTTAAAAAGTTATTTAAGTGTGCTTAAAAAGGTTGAACTATAATATGAACTCCCAATAGATTACACACAGTGCCAAATTTTTCGTTGTAGTTATTATTATCATGGAGTACGCAAGTTTATACCGTACATGTATACGGAAGAACATTCATAATTTACTTGCTACTCATTACCTAACAGAAAAATAAAAAAGGTACCCCAAGCAATATAAATTCTCAATGATAGTCCACAATATTTATGCACACACAAATTCATATATATATATATATATATATATATATATATATAAGTCAAAAGTTACTATAGAGTTAATTACTCTAAGACTACTCTAAGAATTATAGACTAAGTTTCTCTTTTAAAGTTTTATCCCCTTCAATTTCTAGTTTGGGCAATTCATTAGAATCGTTGATTACTAATCAAACCTCCTTAATTTAATAAAATTCCTAATTATTTTACTTATGTTTCATTCTTTAGCACGTTCGTAGGAGAAATAATTTTTTTAAAATAGTATTTCAATGATCCAGATTTAAAAATTTTCAACTAATGATTTGAAAATTAAAAAAATTGTTTTTTTTATTTTGAAAAATTGGCAGTTAAGAGATTATCCTTATTTTAGATTCTGTACATATTCAAATAATTATTCTTTTTTTTTAAAAAATTAAAAGTAAAAAATTTAAAAATTGATTAATTATTCAAATTAGATGTAAACGGTTTGTGATTATCATCAGGTTAATGAGTATTGAAATTGATTCCTAGCAAAGCACAAAAAAAACATATTTTCACTTTGTGTCTTTTTTGCGACTCACATAATTAATATTCGGCGCCGATCTCTTTTTTCTACCATGGCAGTGTTATAAAAAATGTTTAGAAAATATTTTGATTTGAAGCATTTAAGAAAAGGTAGGTGTTACATACCAACCTCCATTTTCATCTCAGTTTTCCCCATCTTTTTTAAGAGTTACACGACAAAAATCACCAATAAATGGAAATTAGTTTTAGTGCATATCACAATGATAAGCACTAATAGCTTATCATTGCTACAAATCGTTCTTATCTCATTTGAATGGTTTAGAGAGATTTTTTTAAATTGTTTTTTCTAAGAAAAATTTTATTTCAATGTGTACAAAATATAAAATAAAGATAATATCTTTTCTGTCACTTTTTCAAAAAAAAAAAATAATAATTTGTTGAAAATTTTTAAATATGCATTATTGAAACACTCCTTCAGCTCCAATTCTTTTTATTAGAAACAAATACTTAAATAATATGGTTCAAAACATTCCTTTAAAGCAATATGTCAAATTTATACCATTATTTTTAAAAACATGAGAGATAACAAGTGAAAATTTATTATCAAGATAATAAGTGGTATATATTTAATGGGGGTAAAAATGAAAAACCAAGTTTAAAATTTCAGACAAAAGAGATTTGTTACTTATATTAAGAACCATCATAATGAGGAAAAATGTTACTTATAGAAAAGTCTGGAGGGTGTACTATTTAAACCATACAGCAGTGATGAACTCTTGAAGCTCATAATTGGAATGAGGATTGATACTGGTTCCAATTTGATGGGGACCTTGTGAACGTGTAACTTCCTACATCGGCGCTGGCCTTAATTGATAGTTCTCAAAAGCACGAACACATGAGATTCAGATTCTCTCAGAAGCCTTCCTTTCCTTTCAGTATCCCTTAGAATCTATACATACTAACCGTTTAAAATTTGATCTAATAGTGTAAAGAGAGACACCTCATTTATTTCAAATTACTGCATAAAGTAAAAACTACTGTATGCGATAAAGATAAAAATTTTATAAATAAATTATGTGTCTCTCTCTAGATGGTTGAATTGATTTTTGGATGGCTAGGACACACAGATATTGAGGGGAGAGATTTTGAGAGAATCTGATTCCGAACACATGCATGTTAAAAAAAAAAAAAAAAAAAAGAAAATCGCTTTATTGTAGCTTAGGTCCTATACCACAATATAAATTTGGCCATTGTGAGTAATCTTTGAAAAACAAGCTATTCAAAACTCGAAACTCAACTAAATACTCATTAAACTTTGAACATCACAAAAATAACCTCAAACTGCCATATTAAATTATTTTAAACTTGAAACCTTTGTTATGCATATATATGATTAGGAATGGAGCTTGTAATAAATATTGGGAGGCCAAATGTATAAGATAATTTACCTTTTTTTACATTATATTAATTTTTTTAAAAAAAAATTCTAAACAAATTTTTGGAACACTGAAATTTTTGAGGGACCATCTCAATGAAGCTCCGTCACTGTATATGATAATAAAAGACATATTTTTATTAATGTTTACAAAAATGTTAATCATAAATCTTAACATTATAGAAAGTCAAACTATAACTAGAAGAGAGCGCTATCCTACGATTTTGTTATTTTATAATTATCATATAATATAATCACACTAATAACATTATTGGGCTGCCAGATCATGCACAGTGGAACGCTAAGCGTCATGTATGGCGGATTGTTTACTTTATATATATATTATCACCGACTTATAATATAAAATATATTTACTTGATTTGATTTGATTAAAAAAATTAATTATGTAATGTAACATACTTTTTAAAATGCCTTATTCATTTTTTTTAGCTCTTTTTTTTTTATATCGTCCTTGATCATTGTTGAAGGAGTATCAATAATGAAAAATTAAAATAAATAATTGACAAATATAAAAATTATGTCTTATATTTAAGACTAAAATTAACTCATAAAATATATCTTCTATTAAGTATACGGGGAGTAGTATATATTAAGGTGGGTGATGTAATAGTTGAGAAAACAAGTGACGTCATCAATTATGTGTCCCATATCCTTCTTGCTATATTTGATGGATCCCAATTTGATTTGTACATTAAATTAATATATCAATGTTAATTATATCATTTATAATAACTAATTAACTTTAATGATATTACAAGTCATGAGTATGGCAATGGTGTTACATGTGCGGAAAATTTCCAACGCTTGATCCACTTGAGTTATGACCACGAAGTTGCATGTGGGATGACTAAAAAAAAAACCCATTAAATTTCGAACAGAATCTGTCATAAAATTCAACTTATACGATGGATTTGTAATGGAAACAGATTTCCAACAGAATTTTAGATGGATTTGTGATGGAAATGGATTTCTAAGACAGAATCTATTCCGTCACTAAGAAAGGAAGGAGATCTTTTCCTCATCTTTTTTCTCATTTTCCCTCATCAGTTTATTTGAGTAATTGATTGGGAAGAAAATAGAGAAGATAAAATACTTTCTAAATTGATTGGATGAATGTGATTTAAGGATTATGAGAGATAATAAGAAAATGATTATGAGAGAAACTCAACCCCACTAAGAAATGCGTCGAAGAATTGAAATTCTGTCTCAAATTTCTGACAATATTTTTTATGGGCTTCCATCAGAAATTTATGACGGAATCGATTCTGTCACGAATATATTTTTAATTTTTAAAATGACACATGGATGTTCTCAAAAGAAGCCACATGTAGTCTTGTCCAAATGGCGCCACGGAATTCAAATCTTTAATGTGTATAATGTTATATATAATATTATTAAAACTAATAGTAAATTAAACAAAAATTTGAAATAATATTTATATATCTTTGATAAATTAATTTCAAATTCAACAAGTTTTATATCTTTAATAAATGTTCTTATTAAAATTATTTAATAACTAATAATTTATTCTTAATTGAAATTAAATAATAAATAATATTATAATATTATAAATATTACTTTAGTACAAAATTTTTAATATAATTTTAATAAATAATAATATAATTTTAATAGTTAAGATTGCATAGACTTGATTAATAACTAATATTTTAATGTTATAACTATTATTTTTTTTATAAATTTATGAATAGAATATTAGTAAATAATATTATAAAAATTAATTTTATTTTTTATTAAAATTATTTAATAAATAATATTATAAATATTATTTTTATATTAAAAATTTTAAAAATAAAGAAATTCTCCACAGAATTAGCCATGGAAAAAAAAATCTGTAGAAAATTCTGACGGAAACTGAGGGTTTTATTTATTTATTATTTTTGTATTGTTTTCTCATTTCCCTCCTTTTTGTTCTTTTATTATCCGAATCTCATATTTATCTTTAGATAAAATAAATGGATAGTCAAAATTTAATATTTTATTAACTTACTGTAATAAACCAAAAATAATTTAAACGGTTAAAATTCGATATGTACAGACCATAACTACATAATGAAAATTAAAAAAATAGAAAAATACTTATATAATATTATAATATTAGTTTTATAAAATATTAAATATCAACCGTACGTATTTAATTTATGGATGGAGATGATATATTGAAAAGAAAATGAGGAAAAGAGAGAGAGAGAGAGAGAGAGAGAGAGAGAGAGAGAGGATCTACTTCAAAGTTGCATATATTACATTTTACATATACTACGTTGGAATCCTTGACTCCCAATTTATAGGCTGTTGACTTGACTTAATATATTGTTAATTAGAGCTAAGTACAGCGAATACATAACATGGATCGCTACATTATAGTTAGTGTATTATAAGATTATAACAACTAATTAATATTAAGTTTTAGTTTATAACTAATTAATCAAATGAAGTGTTCCTTTTGAAGCAATCTAAGCATTGTGGGGTTTGGAGAAGAAGACTACGGAGGAAAGCACTCGCATCGCTTACTGAAAATTACTAAAATATATGTTTGTGTGTTAATACAATAATGAAAAAAATAATAATGTATAAATTCTTATAGTTTAGTTGCATGTTGAATCAAGTTTTTATAGTTTATTTTGTTTGAATTGCATTATTACAAAAAGTACTTTTTATTTCCGTTTTTCGGACATCATGTCTGTTATTGGGAGGATTTATACGTGAGTGACGTAAACAGACAAAAAGATCACTTTATTTTAAGTCATTTTTTGGCAAAAAAACAAAAACGGATAAGGAAAGCATGACTTTTAACCTTGGTTTAACAAAGGTAAACAGTAATACTTTCCATATCCATTTTTTGAAAAACAAAAATTAAAAGTGACTTTCAATATCTATTTTTTTAAAAAATATAATTTGAAAGTACTTTTTTTAAAAAAAAAAAAATTGGAATCACCACCAATCCAAAAACAATGCTTCGACAAAATTTATTCCCTACGAAAAGCAATGAAGTTTGTGTATCCATTGTTCTTGTGAAAATTTGACAATTCATCCATAATTTCCCTTTAAAAGTAAACATGATTTACAGGGTCCACATCATCTTCTTGGTAACATACCAAGTCATATACATACTCATTGGTTGGGTATCATAGATATAGAGAAAATGACTATTATTTTTTTGATACACATAGTATAGGAGAGGGGGCAGGGTTCGAATCCTGAATATGGGGAAAGGAAGCCAAGTTCTCATGTCACTGGTGCGTTGGCAAAAAATGACTAATTATAATTTGCAAGAAAAATGCAATCACAGAGACATAGCAACAAGGTCGCCCCCAACTAACCACTCTGAAAATGCGATTCTGTGCATGAGATTTCTTCGCTTCATGAGCAGCAACTTTGAACAAGTGAGTAATATCTGGTTGGCCTCTGGATGAAGTAGCTGAAAGTCCCCTGATTGCAGCAATTGCAGATTCAGCATCATTGTTGAACTCTTTCTTGAGCTGTGAATTATAATAATACATGAAAAACAAGCACGATTAATTCATGCTTCACTGCTTCAGATCCTTAAAAAGAAACAAACACGACTGTTTTCTAGAGCCATATTTCTTTAATAAGATGAATTTTTTTTCTTAATACAAGTAGCCTTTGCTCTAGCATGATCAAAGAAACGAGCACCGTCTGTATCCAATTTTGTCAGAAAGACAGAACATTTTACAATCACATCACTCAAACGCTCATTAAAAGAACCATGGTTGTAGATACTGGAAGAATGTGTTGAAGGGAATCCTTCAGTATCAATCACCGATCTGATGTCAAACTTTCTTCCATAAAGAAATACAGAAGTTAAGGGCTTAAAAATCTTCCCAACTAACGCAGAAGCACAGGCTGCAATCAAAACCTCAATAACAGGGGAAGGATAATGTCAGTAACATAAATTAGATGGGGATGGATAATGTCAGGAGTTAGAGGCTTTCTCCAGTAATGTGAAATTGCTGCAAAGGAAGATGTTAAAATATTGAGAGTTCATTGACTGCCGGATTCAATAAGTTCAGTCCGAAATGATGATAGAGTTTGTAAATGAAGCAATAATAAAAATAAGGAGACCCTATTACCCACATACTTAAAGGATAACAGGTAACTGGGCATGATTCTTCATTCTGTACCATAACTTTTGCATAAACTTCATAGGATTTGTAATATTTCAAGTCTAAGAGGAAATGAAAAACTCGTTCGACTTTAAGAACTTAATTTTGTTAGTATCTGCCAAAATCAGGGAAAGAATCAAGTTTCTGAAAATGTTCAACATGGCAGTCAATATGTAATTTAAAAATCAACTGTCTGCTTTAAAAGCAGAATTAAATATTAAAAGTTTTGCCCTTCTCAAGCAAAAATGCAAAAGAAGAAAACTTCACTGAAATACATCTCCCAGGATAAATAGATTCTCCGCACAATTTAAAATTTAGGGAATATAATGCTTTGAAGTTTACACAGGAAAGTTGTTAATCATAGCAAAAGGTGTGGTTTAGTTTTGGAATGAGTACATGACTATGCTATTATCACATATTAAGTTGTGTAATTCAACAATAAATAGCATTTTTTAAAGCAGTAGAAATGTAAAGTTTCACATCAGTTAAGGAGGGGAATCGATCACACCTTATTAGTATTTGGATACATTTCCCTCTTGAGCTAAGTGTAGGTTGCTGGATTCCTCCCTTCTCAACGCACCAAGGGAATGAGGGACTCTTTATATGGGTTGGAATAACTCTCATCTTTACACGTTTTTTGTGTGGTAACAGGCGCAATATAGTTCTCTCAGAACCATCAATCATCAAAATGTCCTCATGGATATGGAAAGGGTTGTATGATAATGCAGGAATAATTCTAGGGACATTCAAATGGAGAGTTGGGAATGCTTCCATGATTCCAATTAATACCCACCTTTGATGGCCCAAGCAGCGGGATCAAGCTTCTTTATTCAACATTGAACAAGTTGTTGATCTATTATTACATGTTCCTCTTTGTTGAAATTCTGCTTGGAATACTCAATTGGTTTGCAGGTTATACTCACCCCACCATTGCTCGAATTATTTTGGGCACTCCTATCTCCATTTTAGGTTCCTCGGACAAATTTATGTGGAAAGGCAATTCATCAAGTTTTTATGCTGTCAATGATGGAGTATCTCAATTAATGGAAGCTGTAATCAGTAATGACAATCATGGTAATCAATTCTGGTAGTTTTTATGAAGCTATGATTTTCATTTGAAAGTTATTTCATAATGCTTTGCCATCAAGTGTATATCTAACTCAACACCACCTTCCAACTCAGACCCTATATTTGTTTGATTGCGATGTGGAGGAGTCTTTAGATCATCTCTTTGTAACATGTCCATTAACTAGAAGTGTGTGGTATCGTTGTCTTAATATTAGGGTTTCTACTTCTAGCTTTTTTTTATTTCAACAATTGGATTAAAGATATTTTGCTCAATCTTCATAAGGATGGATTGATGCATTTGGTGTATGAGATGATATGTCTTCTGCACACTCTATGGAAGAAAAGGAATCAAGCCTTGCACCATGGTAAAATGGAAAGCCCCTTAGCAATAATTAGGAGATTAAGAAAAGCTATCAAGATTTCTCCTTCTCTAGTCAGTTAATAAATCAGAAAAAGGTCAATAGATTTTGTCTTCCTATTGCTTTTGAATTATCTTTGAATATAAAGGTTGGGATATTCTTTTACGTGAATATAAGAAGGCTAGGACATTAAGGAATTCTTACGACAAAATCAAGCAGTACAAAGAATTGTTTTCTTTCCACTTGATTTTGTGCTGCACCTTTCAAGATTTGCAACACAGGACTTCCACATACATCAAGGATCTTCATTTAACTGCTCACTATACATAAATGTTTTCTCAAACCTCCATTGAATTCTTCATCAAACATCAGCATCACTTGACAGGAGATATTAGCTTTGCTCTTTTCTTTTTCTGTTGTTAGTATTAGGGTTATTCCAAAATCTGTATTTCATAATTTCTCGAGGTCTTACTTTAGCATTATAATTGTTGCTAGATTTTAAAATTTAGTTTCTTTAATATCATTTTGTCTTTTTAAATTTTTTTTTTTAAAAAAGATGGGAATCTCCCATTTTGGGTCAGCTTCAGCCCATTTGCATATTCACGTCCATCCTTTTCGTCCTTCATGTGGCTATTTGCATCTTCAGGCCTACCACTATCATCCTTCTTCAGCCCATCTCCATCTTCGGGCCCATGACTGTCATCCTTCCTTGACCTATTTGTGCATGATCTATTCTCCTGCTTCACATAACCAAAAAGCACCATTTAATTATTTAACTAATTCACACTTTATTAGATTGATTCAAATCTCCCACTCTTTTCCCTCTGAATTTCTCATAAATATATTTATTTTAATAAATCCATTTTATAAACTCACTTTCAGTGAAAACAATAGGAAAATTAATAGTGACCAATGGTGATAACCTACATTAAAAAACTAATTGTATTTGTTTTATTTTGTTAGTTTGATTTCTAATATATTCGCACACCAGCACTGGTGATAACAATTTTAATTAAAATAATGAGTTAAAATATAATTTTAACAATGAATATTTTTGCTGTGAGCATTTAACACAATTAAGTTTTGAAGGGAATACAAATAGACACAATTTTTTTAAAATGGAATATTTTAATAACTCTGTTAAATTGGCCTAAACGATCGTATCCTATTTTATGTGGAACTCAATTGTTCTCACTCTAACTTTTTAACGGATATTTGGGTCAATTTAATGGAATTACTAAAATTACACCATTTTGAAAATATTGTGTATAATTTTACACCCTTTAAAATCTAATTATGCCTGAAGCTTGGTGAAAAAACTTCTTTATTAAAATTTTATCTTAACCCTTATCAAATTATATTTAGATCAAGGAATTGTTCATTTGTGAGGCTGACACACTATATATAGAAGAATTAAGAAAGAAGATTGTTGAAAATATGAATGAATCCTAGTTAAGATTTCCCTAAGTTTTTTTTTTTTTTAACATCACAACACCTATCTCTTGAAATTTTTATATTTGGATCCCATTACCTCCTTACAGTATTAAAATGCATAGAGAAAGGGCGCCCTTCGTTTCCCTCCTCAATTGATATGAGACTTCACAATCTATTCCAAGAGACCCACCCAATGTCCTTATTAGCACAGTAACCCGAATCTAACCCTGATATTGCCGATAAACATGTGATATCCTTTTTCAATTTGATCATGTTCAATGGCTTTATGTATAAACTTCATAGAAGTTTCTTTTTTGAGTATGGTAAACTTTGAATGTTAAGGGATTTAATTTATATTATTTATATTTAAGATATTTAAATCAAACTATTGTAATTTTTTATATTTTATTATTTAATCATATACTTTCAACACCTATATATTAATATAAGTAAATTCTTACAAATTTACTATCTGAATTTACCATAAATTTTTTTCCCCCTTAACTTTTATTGTTTCATTTGAAAATAACTCACAATTGATAAATCAGTTTTTTTTTTTTTTTTGGTACTGTTAAATTAAACCCACGAGTCAACTCGATTGACTAGATAGGTTCGTGTTTCAAAAGCAAAATTTCACTTCAACTCGTTGACAGAATCGGATTTTGTGCGGATGGATTTTAAATTGCAAGTGACCCAGTTTAATTAATTCCCAAAAATAAGCCCTTTACAATACAGATCTGTGGGTGTGTGTCATAATGGCCTTACATATAAACAAGTTTAGCGATAAGATGAACAATTTAGTGAATAAGTTTACATTGGCTAACCAAGAATCTTGATACAGAATCAAAATTTATCTTCCTCTCGTAAAAGTAATATTTAAGGGAGTCCAAAAATTTCAAAGACACCAGAAACAAGGGCCAATAATTTCACCCCAAAAAAAAAATCCAAATTTAAATGAAGAATTGCGGGAGAATAACAGCATCTAAAAGAAAATAATTTCACAAAAAAAAAAAAAAATCCAAATTTAAAGGAAGACATATGATAAAGATGATTTTTTCTTAAAATAAAGATGATTAGGAGATGAATGAAATGCTGCAAATTAGATGAAGAATGGCTAAGATACTTCTTCAATCGCGGCCTAAAAAAATTGGGTTAAGCAATGGTTCCAGATGTGTTGGAACACCATTATATTAGGATTGGTGACCTTTAAATTAATTTAACAAATTGTGAAGTGTGAGTAATAAGTTGTCCATATAATTCAAGAACAATTTTTTCTGGAGCTTTGTAGCAATGGGCGTGCAGAAAAATAGAGTTCTTTTGGGAGGGATTCGATATGTCATAAGGGCATCTATCCAAGAAGATGAGGGAGGCCTCGTAGAAATGAGGGTAGGTATCGTTTTTAAAATTTTATTAATGATATTTAAAATACTGATTCATTTGATTAAAACACCCTTATTGGCAGTATCCCAGAATTTTTTGTTAGGGTGTTTTATTTATTCATTTGGACTTCATTGAAATCTTTTTTTTTTTTTTGTTTGTTTATTTATCCGTGCATAAATTAAGTAAGTATGTATTTTTTTTATTTAAAGAATTTACAAGATTGTTAATGTAAAATCAGGTCCTAGCACAATTTAAAGTTTTATATTTGAAATATAGTGATGTAAAACGGGTTGGGATAAGGGGAAGAGAGGTAGAAAAGAGGAGACATAAGAGCAGGGGATGGGAGGGGAGAGACAATCGAAAATGAACTCTTTAGTTAGTTAATCAATTAAAATTGAATATACTATACAACTTAGGAAATAATAAAATAATAAGAATCTAACTTAAATCCCATATCCCACCATTTAAGCCCCGTTAATGAGGTTGAGCACATCATCGCTGTGTGGGAAGGGCTAGAATTGCTCCTTCTCAGTGGTTGTGATTGCTCCACATGCATTTGCATTCTTGCGTACTTCTCTCAACCTTGATCATCGACAATCTTGCAGAGGAGGGTGCCGACAAAAGAATCAACAGCGCTGCAACATGCTCACCAAGAGTGATGAGCAGCAACTTCAAATTGGGGTGCCATAATGACATGGCTGAGGCATCATCAATTTATTACTCCCGATAAAGAAGTCCAGCTCCACATCACTCACCTTGATCACATATGCCTTGTCTCATACATTCAATATTTGCTCACAGGCCTCCTAGGCCGTACGTAGGCCATAGAGGTAGCCTCAGGTTTGGATCATAAGAGAGCATGCACCTTGCTTCCTTATCAACTTCCATTGCCCTTATTTGCCTATTTGTACAGCTCCATGATCAAGCTTATCGATCCATAATGGAATACTTTAGCCGATCTGATGAGTTCAAGATTGAGCTCTTTTTTGGCTTGACGAACATATCAGTGCTAAGATTTCTATAGAACATGAATTCGCACTCGTCGTCAGCACACAGGGTGAAGGTGATGCCATCAAATCTAACACCGTACGTTTTGCTTCAAGATCCTGGCAAACATATTGTGGCCGAACTCGTGGTCACCAAGCTTGCCAATAAAAACTGCTTGACCATTGAGCCTGGACACGGTGATAGTCAGGAGTCCAGGAGCCTCGGCCAAGGAGATGCCATAAACAATAGGAACGAAATCAATGAACATCTCACCAAAGCTGAGGATATATAAGGCCCTTGTTGGTGGAGGGGAGTACTGTTGTTCAACGCCATTGATTAGAGACTTCGATGTAAAATGTGTTGGGGGAAATTTATCAAAATATTTTTTTTTTTTAAAAAAGTACCAAATTAGAGCAGGTGGGAAACTATTTCTCAAAATAAAGTAATTAGTGGCGTCAACCGTGTTGATGCCTAAAGACGTCATTTTTTTTATTAAGTCACTAATAAATTATTCTCTAACTAATTAATTATTTGACTAATTATTATTCTCTATTTAAGCTTATCATATCTATACTAGTGTACTCTATTAAAAAAAAAATAATATACAACATATTTCTCAAAATATTTTTATTAATTCACGAATTATTATTCTCACAAATTTCTTTAATTAAATTTAGCTTATAATAATTCACAATTCATATATCAAATTATTCATGTACAAAATATTAAATTATTAATCATCTATTTTATGCTTTATAATAAATTCACTAATTAAACAATTTACTAATTAGTCTTGTATCCTAAAATTAAAATAAATTTTAAATATTTTAATTTTCTGGATTATTAATTAAAATTATTATTTATTAATTTTATTATTTATAATTAAATAGATTCATTATTTATAATATAATTATAAAATTATATTTTAAAAAAATTTAAAAAAAATGACGCCACCGTGGCATCAACACTATTGACGCCACTAACTACCTAATTTCAGGAAATAGTTTCCCACCTACTCTAATCTGGTATTTTTTTTTAAAAAAAATATTTTGGTAAATTTCCCGCAAGAAAGGGAAGAGATAAGTGAAAAATGAACTATTATTCAATCAATCAATTAAAACTAAATACAATTAAAAGCTTTAAGCTCTATTTATAGAGTTCGGAAAATAATAAAATAATGATAATTTAAATTCTAAATCTAAATCTAGCTTAAATCTAAAGGATAATGATAAGAAAATAACTAAAATCCTAATTAGTACAATGAATATTTAAAATATCCTTATTGAAATAATCATAACAAAACAATCATAAATACCTAAATAATACCCTAATTGTTGCCTATCCTATATACCACCACTTTTTAAAATATTAAAAAATTGTTAAAAAAAACCCTTAATAACTCACAGTTATTAATTAAAAACTATAAAGTATTTTAATAACACCAACATACTTAATAGTTCTACTTAATAAACATTAATTAAAACTTTTGAAACATTTCCTTTTCCTCGCATTGAATCTGGGTGCCTCCTCGCTGCCCTATAATTGTTAGGACAACCAGGTACCCTTTCATTATGTCTTGTTCAACTTTCAATGCATGCAATGATATGGTTTTTGCATGTCCCTTCTAGATGTCTATTTAAACTCCCATTGTTATTTGTTTTCCTATGTTTTCTCCATCATCCCCCTCTTTGTTTTCCTATCCACTAACAACAATATCAGTAGCGACTAACAACAATATCAGTAGGCACTTACAACAATATCAGTAGCCACTAACAACAATATCAGTAGCTATTTATGACAATATCAGTAGCGACTAACAACAATATCAGTAGCTATTAACAACATCAATAGGCACTTACAACAATATCATTATCTACTTACAACAATATCAGTAGCGACTAACAACAATATCAGTATCCACTTGTAAGTGCCTCCTGATATTGTTGTAAGTGGCTACTGATATTGTTGTTAGTCGCTACTGATATTGTTGTAAGTGGCTACTGATATTGTTGTTAGTGGCTATTGATATTGTTGTTAGTCGCTACTAATATTGTTGTAAGTGCCTACTGATATTGTTGTTAGTTGCTACTCATATTGTTGTTAGTCGCTACTGATATTGTCGTAAGTGGCTACTGATATTGTTGTTAGTGGCTACTGATATTGTTGTAAGTGTCTACTGATATTGTTTTTAGTCGCTATTGATATTGTTGTTAGTGGATACTGATATTGTTGTTAGTCGCTACTGATATTGTTGTAAGTGCCTATTGATATTGTTGTTAGTGGCTACTGATATTGTTGTTAGTCGCTACTGATATGGCTGGTACAAATGACTGGTATGGCTGATACAAATGACGGATATGACTTATACAATTGTATCACATTGCTGATACAAATGGGTACTGATATTGCCTATACAAATGTTTGATTTAATTGTCCATTCTTTTGCTGTTGTCGTTCGATGGAAAAATTTCAAAACATAACCAAAAATTTAACAACATATCCATTCTTTTGTAGTTGGCATTCCATGAACAAATATCAAAACATAAGCAAAAATTTAAGAACCTTTCCATTCTCTTATAGTTCTCATTCCATAAACAATTATCAAAACATAAGCAAAAATTTTCCATTGTCATTGAATAAACATTGTGAAGTTAACATCAGTAAACAGCTTACAAAAGAACAAATGGTGAAAGTCATTCTCATGAATACAATTTTGTAATAAATACATATTTGTCATCAACTACAATGTGTTTTAACAAGTATGCCCCCTAATGTCTCTTATTCTACTTGTGGTAGTCCTCAATCAAAAACAACACTTTTTGGCAATGGTTGTTGCGAGCAGTGTTGTAAAAATGTAGTTCTGAAACGTAGAAACAGTAGTTTCTACGTTTTTTAGAGGGAAAACGAGTCAAAACGGAGGTAGAAACGTATCTGGAGTAGAAACGGTGAGAACGCCAAGTTAACTCGGTAAAAACGGCGAGTTTACCAAGTCAACTCGGTTAGTTTTTTTTTTTAAAAGAAAAGGGCTGGGTTAGACGAAATAAAATAACGAAATCGAAGGCTTTGGACCAGGAACCCTATTTGACTCGTGCATCGTGTTCTTCTTCACTTCTTCTTCGCTGATCGACCGTCGCTGGCTGCTGAGAAGTAAGAACTGCTTCTTCTTCACCCATCGTCATTGGCTGCTTCTTCTTCATCGTCGACCGACCGGAAAAACCACACAGGTTCGGATCTGTTTCTGCCTTCAATTTAAAGTGCCTTTCAATAGCAAGCGAAATCGAAGCTTGTGTATGCTGTAATCGACTCTGTGCATATATTTGTGTCCTCCTTCTTTGTTCCTCATGTAAGAACTGTATCCTCCTTCTTTTCCGAGTTCCGACTATTTTCCTACTCGTCTGTTTTTTCTTTCACTTCATCCTCTTCATTTTGGACAAAAAGATAACAGAAACTTGTGTAAGCTACTAAGCTTTAATCGACTCTGTGCATATATCTCAATGTTCAGCTAGTATACTGAGATTGATTAGCGCGTTCAAATTTTCAGAAAATGATTTCAGTTGGGTAATTTGTGGTTTTTGCCGGAAAATTGTTTACCAGATTGGCATACTCTTCTAATTTCATTAATAAATTGTGCTTTGTTGATATGTGTCAGTGTCATGGGATGATTTATCTAGTTGTTGATTCTAGATGTTCTGCTTTTGAAAGGGATTGTTGAAAATCCCTGGCTGGTAATTTGTGCAGTTTTTTTGGGTCGAAAATCCCTGTTATGTTTTGAAAATAATGTTGTTATTATTTTTTGTGTTTGTGGCTGAAATTTGAAAGCCTTAAATTGAGATAATATCTTTGAATTTTGATTAAATATAGTTTGAAAACACATGGCTTCATCAAGTGCTCATGATAGTAGTAGCACTCCGGCTGCTGGGAGTGGGACTGCAAGTGCAAGTGTAGGCAACACTAGTATGGGGGGGAAGAGGGCTAGAAATGCTCCTGGAAATAGGTCAGATCCTGGATGGAAGTATGCAATTGAAGTTCCAGGAACAAAAAAACTTGAATGCAAGTTTTGTCCTAAAGTAATGTCTGCTGGAATTTTTCGTGTGAAGAACCATTTGGTAGGAACATCTAGAGATGTTGAACCATGTATAGCGGTGCCTGAGGAAGTAAAAATAGAGATGTTGAAACTTATTGTTGAAGCAAAACAAGGAAAACCATCTCAAATACAAGAGGAAGTTGTTAGTGGTGCTACAACCTCCTCTGACATTTTTAAGAAAAGTAGATCATCCACTCCCGTAACCCTCAGCACCATATTGAAGAAGAATTTGAGGGAGGAGGCATGTCTTGACATTTGCACTGCTATTTATAACAATGGAATTCCTTTTAATTTTGTGAATAGCAATGATTTCAAAAAGATGTGTGAATCAATTGCTAAGCATGGACCAGGTTTCAAGCCACCATCTTATCATGAGTGTAGAGTAAAATACTTGAAGCAAAAATATGAGATGACAATGGCTATTGTTGAAAAGCATAAGGCTTTGTGGAAGAAAACTGGATGCACAATAATGATTGATGGGTGGACTGATAAAAGAAGAAGATCAATAATCAATTTTTGTGTGCATAGCTCTATGGGAATTGTGTTTCTCAAGTCCATTGATGCATCTCACGTGGCCAAAACAGCTGACAAGATTTTTCAGATGATTGATGAAGTGGTGGTGGAGGTGGGTGAAGAAAACGTTGTCCAAGTTGTCACGGATAATGCTGCAAATTATAAAGCTGCCGAGGCTTTGTTGATGGAGAAAAGAAAGAAAATATATTGGACACCATGTGCTGCTCACTGCATTGATTTGATGTTGGAAGATTTAGAGAAGAAAATACCCATTCATAAAGACACAATTTTCAAGGGGAAAAAAATTACGACTTATATCTATTCAAGAGCATTTCTCATTCCAATATTGCACACCTTCACCAATGGCAAAGATTTGATTAGACCCGCTATGACTCGCTTTGCCACATCTTATTTGACTTTGAAATGCCTCCATGATAACAAAAATGCAATGAAAACAATGTTTTTGTCAGAAGAATGGAAGAAAACCAAATATGCAAAGTCAAAAGATGGAAAGCTTATTGAAAATGTAGTGATGGAAAAGGTCTTTTGGAGAAAGGTTGAGGCTTGTTTGCTAGGGGCACTTCCTTTGATTGAAGTGCTTAGGTTGGTTGATTCAGATGAGGCAGCAATGGGCTCCATTTATGAGGCAATGGATCGTGCCAAGGAGAAAATTGAAGAGGGTTTCAAAAAAAAACCTACATTGTAAGTTATCATTTAATTTATTTAATTAAGAGTTATAGACATTTTAACTCAAAATTAATTCAATTGTTATCTTTTCTTGTCTTTTTAGTTATCAACCTATTTAGGATGTCATTGATGCAAGATGGGAGAGGCAACTCCATAGGCCTTTGCATGCTGCAGGCTACTACCTTAACCCAAAACAACATTACTCTCCCACATTTAAAGTTGATTATGAAGTAAAGGTTGGATTATATGATTGTATAAAAAGGATGGTAGCGGATACGGCTCTTGAAAGAATTATTGATGAGCAACTTGAGGAATTCAAGCATCGTAGAGGCCTTTTTGGGAGTACCTTTGCTATAAATGGAGTTGAAACCAAGAGTCCAGCAGCATGGTGGGAATCTTATGGTGATGGTGTTCCAGAACTCCAAAAATTTGCTATCCGTGTGCTTAGCTTGACATGTAGTTCCTCTGGGTGTGAGAGGAATTGGAGTGCTTTTGAGATGGTATATTTTTAATATGAATTGCATTTCATTTCAAAAATATGATATTAGTCTAGTATTAAATTATTTTCTTGTATTTGTTTAGGTCCACACAAAGAAAAGAAATCGTTTGAAGCAAGAGACAATGAATAATGTTGTTTTTGTGATGGCTAACTCAAGATTAGGCAACACAAAACCTAGAGTGTCTCCTCAAATTGATTATAACTTTGATGACATTGAGTCGGATGATGATTAGATTGTGGAACCAACATGTGAAGATCTTGGAGAAGATGTTGGAGTTGGAGAAGATCAAGATCCCCTTGCCTTGGATGATCATGATCTGAATGAAAAAGAGGGGAACTTGAATGATTTGGATATTCCCGAATTTCTAAGTGGGGGAGGGGATGAAGAAGATGACATTGACCTTGACTTTGACTCCGATGAGTTAAATTAGAGATGTTGATCTCTTTTATATTTTTATTGCCTTGGTGTTTTGACTTTAATTTGTATTATGAATTTATGATGATTGATGACTAAGTGTTTGGATTTAAATTTATGATAACTTTAATGTATTAGTGTGTTTTAGTTTTATATATGTTGGAATTTATTTTTTTTATCGAACGAAGTAAACTCTTACGTTTCGTTTACGTTTTCCGTTTTTAAGTTTTTGTTCACCCTCACCGTTTCAACGTAGAAACTACGTTTTAACAACATTGGTTGCGAGGATAAATACACTTTTTGGTATGCCCCCTAACAAGTAGTCCTCATTTGTACACTTAATCCTTGTAAGCATTTGAGATCTTTGTAAATTTGCTAGGAGAGTTGTTGAACCCAATATTTGAATGAGGTAACTATGGAGGAGAAGGTAAAATCAAGAAAACAAGACAAAGATTGAGAATGATATTAGAAGAAAAATTCTCCTAGCTTACCTCCAAGTCACCAATCAGAAGGTGCGCTGCATGTTCATGGAACTCTGACTATCAAGACCTTCAAAATTCGAGCCATAACCAAATTGAATCAATGTCGGATCAGAATTTTCTTTGACACCTTAAAGAAAAAGAGAAAAATAAAGTAGAGATGGAAGAAAGACCAGAGCAGAACATTAGCATTGCATCTGATTCTTACTCTAATTATGTCAAAATTTGAGAATACAATGGGAAATAAATTGGGAAAAGAATCGAAACAAAATAAGTCTCTCGTCCCACAAAATCAGCCACTAAAAAAATTACCAGATAAAAATATGAAGGCTAGATCTTTCCTAAATTTTTTTCCTCCAACATGTCTAAAATACATAATCTAATCATGTTGGGTGGAATCGTTTCCTTTCTTTTTTAAAAATCATACCCTTTTTGGGAATGGAGGGGATCTTGTATGTAATATAAACTTGATCTTCTTTACATTATCAAACCATAAATTCAACATTTACATGAAAGGAAGATTTTCGTTTAGGGGTTTATTTGGAAGGATCGGCATTGATGTAATTTTACGTATAGCTAGCAAATGGATGAATGAATATCATACCAAAGAGAAAATATTGGACTAAAACAAAATTATTTATGTTCAACGGAAATGCTATAAGCTCAATTCCTCAATAGCAACTAAGGAATCCAAGGGTGAAAGACTAGGAACATGAAATTGGGAGAATGACAACTAAGGACTATTAAATTTTCATATGGTTCAAGGATCCCACCTTAAGCAGAAAATCTGTCCTTGCTACAAGGCAATCCATTTCATCTTCCTTTTTAAGACTAATCACAAGTCTCTCCTTGAAAAGATCTGTATATTTGTATGCACCAAACTGTAAAGCAATGGTTAGAGAGAAAAAAGATAAAAGCTTGCTTACTTGTTTTGCCATCAATAACTGGGAAACATGTTAAAATGGGAGCAAATATGATATTGGATTTTCAATAACTGGGAAACATCTTAACCCCAAGGGCATCCAGTACTTAAGTGAAATACATCTCACCCTAGTAGATTGTATATTTCATAAACTTTCAAAACTTGTTCACAAATATTCAAAACCCTTTCACGGGTTCTTAACCCAAGTAGTCAGAGAAGAGAGGACCTGTAATAGACTCCCTGTATTACTTTCCTTTGACTCTATAATCACAGAGAAAGAACAACCATAGCCCATATTGATTTTAAAACTTCAATTGAGGCGATATAATTATAACAAACAAGGTACAAATGTCCTTAGACAACATGCAAATAACAGATTTAACCAAAATGCAAGCAACATAGAAATTTTGTTTTCCAATTAACCACACGAATTATAAGCCACTCATTTTAAAAACCAAGGCTCTGTTTTCAAAGTTTCTGCAAAAACTAACGAAAACCTAGCTTACTGCCATAATATGCCCTTAAACAAAACATGAGAAAGAAAAACATCCCAATCCCTCAAATGTTGTCCACTTTGAGGCAACAAAGTCACAGATCTCACTCCGTTGAAAGAGAACAAGCTTATAGCAACCAAAGGTAAGAGATCTCACATTTCTAAAGATATACCCTCATAACAAAAAAGCTAGAAGGCGAAATTCAATTACCTTGTCTCTTCTACCGTTCTTCCTTACTTTCACTTCCACAGTCCAACCCGGAGGTAGCTGGTCGTCGGAGTTGGAGTCGGCCATTCCTCTGGAGAACCAATGACGGCAACGGCAATGGTGAGACTTTCAGCTTCCGACAGCGATGGCGAGATGACAGTGACAATGACGATCGAGAGACGATCGCGAGAGTGAGAGAGGGTCTGGATTTGAACTTTCCCTTCTCTCATTTGTGTGTTTACTTGAGGGTGTTTTAGTCATTTCACTACACAATTACAGTAAAAGTTTCTTGGGCCTTATTTGACATTTTGTTGCTTAATTGGGCCTTGGGAAGGATTTTCCCTTTTCCCTTCCCCATACTTTTTCTCTGTCATTTCAAAATTTTCCACTCTCACAATCCTCCTCGTCTCTCACATGTGCTCCCTCATTCTTTCTCTTTACCATAGCCCTTCCCTCTTCTTCTTTCTTCTTCCTCCGGCTCTTCCCTAACCTCCCTCTCTATCATTGGCTCCAAGGAAGAAGAAAGGGGTGGGGGAGGTTTGACATTCTCTTTTGTTTTTTTTAAATGAATGAATGTTTGTGCACGGCCTGTCGGTGATTTTGGGAACGTTTTTGAATGAATGAAGGCTTTTTACTGAACCTTCAATATTTGATGATTTAATTTACCGTTGTTAGACATGAAAAGGGTATATATAGTTCAATGGACAAATTTGAAAAGGGGATGAGGTTGTTATTGATTGTGCAAGTTAGATTTAGTTTCTTGATGCCTTTGTCTTGGAAATTGGAATCTATAGGTTCGTGATAGATTTAGGCACAGAACTTCTCTCTTGGCAAGAATTTCAAGAGATTCAACAATCCTCTTTGTATTCTTATTCACTACATTTTGTCAATTATTTGCATTCAATTTAATATTTGAATTCAACTACACTATCAACTATTTTCTTTGGCACTAGAAGTGTTTTCATTTTCAACCGATATTTCTTGAGATGTTGATTAACGTAAATTGTTGGTGGTATACTAAATATTTGATTTTTGCCTTTGTTTCCATTCATAGCCAAGCTATGCCTCTCTCCTTTCAAGTTTAGGGAATCTAGAGTATACCCTATGCATAAAATATCCCAGTATATATATAGATATATGAAATCCTTTTCCCACATTCTTATCCGCACATCGTCCATTTAAATCAAAATGGAAGGTACTAGGGACAACCATGATGGCATTTAATTCTTGAAGCTATTTATTATTAGTAAGGTTTAATTTCTAATAAGCACACATTTAATAGTAATGATGTTTTAATGTTTTTTAAAGGCAAGAAAATTATAATATTTAGAAAGTAAAATATGTTTAAGTAACTTGGAAGTAATATCATCCCGTGCAACACACAAGAAAGTATAAGCTCATTATAACAAATAGTCTAAAAAATATATTGAATTATTTTAGTGTTTTTTTTATAAAAAAATATAGGTTATTCCCAACTCCACTTATATTTTATAACTAGTCCCAAGCCTGGGTAAAAAAAAGGAGGTTTGTGTTAGGCCCCAATAACTAACGTAATACCTTGTCGAATCTTTTATGAATATCGATCAATGAAGAAATTGTGCTAATGCTAGGTCGTTGCTTGTAAGTAATGTGTTGTATGGCTTGCGTACAATGAGAAAGTGAGTGAGAGCCGCTGCATTGTTGCCCGAGTGTAGCGTTAAATGAGCAAGGGCTATCGCTCTCTTTTGAATGGACGCAGCTAAAGAAGCTAGTTCACGAGAGCAAGATTAGAATGGGCACTTGGAACATTGGATCTCTAAATGAAAAGTCTATGGAGGTGGTAGGGGTAATGGTAGATCATAATATTAACATCTCATGCCTCCAAGAAACTAAATAGAAGGGAGAAAGGTCTTGGGAAATTAATGGTTTCATGTTGTGTTAAAATATAAATGCAAGGAATGATGTTGGTATCATCGTTGAAAATGAATGGAGGAAGAATGTGGTGGAAATTAAGAGGATTGAGGATCAAATCATATCCTTAAGAATAATTGTTGGGAAGGATACTATCAACATTATTAGTGCGTATGCACCTCAAGTAGGGCAAAAGAACATCTTAAGAAAACGTTTTGGGAAGATATGGAGCGACTAATTGAGAGCATTCCTCTAACAGAAAATATTTTTATTGGTGGGAATCTTAATGGACATGTTGATAAGGCGGCAAGACCACACGTAAGGGCTCATGGTGGTTTTGTTGTTGGGGAGCTTAATAAGGAATGTCAATATATTATTAATTTTTCCCGTCATATAACCTCAAGATTATCAACAGTTGATTTTAGAAGCGAGAGGAGCATTTAATCACATACAAGAGTGGGGGAAGAAGAATACAGATTGACTTCTTTTTGTGTTGTAAGGAATCCTGAAGAAGACTTTGTACTAACTACAAAATGATCCCTGAGGATGGTGTGACAGCACAAACCCAAGGTTTTGGTCCTTGATGTGTGTAATAAGTGTATAAAACAATAGTGCCGTCAAGTTTTAAACCCAAGGGTTATATGGTGGCAATTAAAGGGTGAGAAGCTAGAAATTTTCAAGAGAACTCTTTTGGAAGAGGGGATGTGGAGTTACAAGGAAATGCTAATATCATTTGAGAGAATATGGCTAAGAAGGTTCATAAAGTTGTTAAAGCTATTTTGGGAGAAGCAAAAGGTTTTGGTCAGCCAGATAAGGAGACTTTGTAGTGGGGTGAGTCTATTCAAGAGAAAGTCAAAATAAGAAAGATTGTTTTAAAGCCATACACTTGTGTAATGATGTTGAAAATTGGGAAAGGGATCGCTTGGCTAAAAAAGAGACTAAGCAGGCAGTAAGTGAGGCCCATGCCAAAGCATATGAGGAGTTTTATAATGAGCTAAGGACAAAGGATGGAGAGCATAAGATTAATAAGGAGAGAAAATCAAGAGACTTGGACCAAGTGAGGTGTATAAAGGATGAAGATGTAACACCCGCCTTAAATACTCCATTTTTATTATGTAAACGGAAAAAAACCCATCACAAATACCGGAGTCACTATTCACGAATACGATACTATTCTAGTAAACTGTGACTGAATCATACTATTTATGTACAAATAATTCATACTCTAAAAAAAAAATAACTATATAACCGACGGAAATAAAAATCTTTTCTCGTCTTGATCTTTACGTCCATCATTACCTTCTTTACTCTTGTACTTCTCGTACGAACTATAAAATTTGCTATATCAAAATAATATTACAGTCATCCAAACTTGAATAAAAACCAACAGTCACCACCATAAACTTCAGTCCTACTCGACAACATTACCATGATCACCTGTCGTTGCTCTCGTAGTACTACCTAAAGCTTTACAAATGTCTGAGATTCATAATTGAATCCTAGAGTAACCATTAATCTCATATGAAAAGTATATGCAATGCATGTATGTTACCATAATCATGAAGGTAATTAAACACAAAGCATTCAGTAACAACGAGCAGTATAATAAAGACATACCACACATATGCAATATCTACTGCGGAAGTACCAAGTCCTAATAAACGTAGGGCTGCTCAGATAGCAAACCCCGGATCCAAGCGCTAGGAAAGATATGGTAGTCGGGTGCCAAACCCAAACTACACTGAATGCACAAATAACGCATGTCTCTCATGAGACACGGATCCACAACCATGGAAAATCAAACATACAATGTAACATAAGGCATATGAAGATTAAGGTTACTACCTGATAGTCGACCATAAATATTTATAATTTCTCCAGCGCAAAGGATCACAATAAACCTAAAATAATAATAAAATATAAATATAGTTAATTCCACCTCAATAAATATTTTCTTTGATGGTCTATAATAAGCCCAATTAATGTGTCCATAATCATTAAATCTCTTTTCTTATTAGGGAATTTAATATGAGCTTATATTCCCCATATTTTCGTCATTTTCAGGATTTTCCAGCAAACGATAACTGAACTTCAAAAATTCGTATCTAGAGTTCTAGACATCGGATTTAGGTGGTTCAAAATTATATGAACTCCTTATTAAGTCTAGTTTCTAGGAAAATTGGTTTTAGAATTTTATCAAAAGCCAATAATTCCCAGAACTTTCGTTTATCATGACTGTTCCAGAAAACATTGCAAATTCCAAGCTTAACTTCAAAAATTCATATCTCCCTGAATATAAATCCGAATTAGGCTTATGACCTATCAAATTAAAGCTCTATGAGTCTACTATACATCTGGAAATTTTCATAATTTTTATAATTTATTTGCCTCACAAGAAATGCAACGTCCTCATAGCACTCCAGAAACAGCTCAAAAACGTTTCCTGTTTTGTAACTCAACTTCCAAAAATCATAACTGAAGTTGTAAATATCCATTTGAGGTGAACCAAAGTTCATTTTAAAGCTTAAGGAGTGTACTATATTCTTACCAAATTTCACTATCAAAAGACATTATTTGCTTGGTCAAACCATCACTTGAACCGACTGATTACACATGATTCCTAAAAATGACACTGCTTCTCATGTTGACACAAACTTCCTGTTATTAACAATAATTTCTAGCACCCATTTGATCCTCGAAGACATCACCCAACTACTAGAACGATGATGAAAAATGGTTTAAGAAACTTACCAAAACCCAAAAATCCAGGTTATGTGAAAGTCTTGAAGACTCTTCTTCCTTCTCCAAATAATTCTCGCTTCTCGGTTGATGCTTTTGATCTCATTTTCTTTCAATTCTTTTCCTTTACATTTATGTTTCAGACTCTCTCACTCTCTCTATCTATTTTGCGTAAACCGAAGAATGAATAATAGAAGGTCATATAATGTGTATTTAATTGGCGTGAGGAGAGTGAATAGCCGCCCGTCGCCCGTGAATAAATAGGATAAAGTGTGAACTAATCAAATAGAGTGGGAGTGCAATTCGTTGGAATATGTATCCCTTTACGCTTTGTCCACATGTTGAAATTGTATTTCCACCAAAAAGTTAGCCCAGAGTGGAGAGATGATTGATATAAGTTTTGGCTCCAAGTGCGTGACTCAAGCAACAATAAACTTTTGTGTATCCTTTTTCTTGCGTGGACCCTTTATCTTTTCCTTCACAATTACATCATAATATATATAATTGTTGTGACAGATCCCTCACTTATGTCCTTCCGAATAAAATAATGGCGTTCTGCATCACAAGTCTACTATGGCATCACAAGTTTAATAGTTAATCAAATAATTATCTAAATCATACTCTAATCATTCGAACCTATTGCAATTCACTATGGAGAGAGTCCTTGAACAAGTAGTCTGGTGGAAATAAACTAAAGTGACAATGCAAAATAGGATTTGGCTTTTGTCAATCTTAGAAAACATTGAGAAATTATTATCCAATTTTCTAATTCCAAAATTTGGGATATTACAGAAGAAAGCAAAGTTTTGGTTACTAATGGAGATATTAAGAATAGATGGGAAGTCTACATTTATAAGATGTTCAATGATGGAAGGGGAGGGTTGACTTGTGACATGAGGATTTGAAAACTCAAGAAGGTTAGCTTAATTTGTTATTTTATCGTAGGATTCAAGTTGGTGAGGCTAATAAAGCTCTTAAGAAAATGGAAAATGGTAAAGTTGTTGGGCCTAATGGTATTCATATTGAAGTTTGGAGTTGTTTGGGTGAAGATGGGTGTTATGGCTTTCTAAATTATTTCATGAGATTCTATGATCCAAGAAAATGCTTGATGCTTGGAGAAAAGGTGCTTTAGTCCCTATTTATAAGAATAAAAGAGATATTCAGAATTGTGCAAACTATGAAAGAATTAAGCTTATGAGTCACACAATGAAACTATGGGAAAATGTGATTGAACAAAGGTTGAGGCTGAAGAATGGTGTTTGATAACCAGTTTGGGTTCATGCCGAGAAGGTCCACTATAGAAGCAATTTATTTACTAATTGACTAATGGAAAAGTATCGGAGCAAAGGAAGAGACTTACATATAGTTTTCATTGACTTGAAAAAAGCATATGATCATGTGCCTAGAGATGTACTTTGGAAAGACTTGGAAAATAAGGAGATGCATGTTACATATATCAAAGTCATTGACGACATGTATGATAAGGTAACAACTAGTGTTAGAAAGCCTAGAGGTGAGACAAGACTTTCATATAAAGATTAGCCTACATCAAGGATTAGCTTTAAGCCCTTATTTGTTTAACCTAGTGGTCAACGTTCTAACTAAGTTTATCAAAGAAGAGATCCATAAATGCATACTTTTTGCTGATGATATCACTTTGTTGGTTGAATCAAGGGAGAGATTAATTCTAAACTTGAGATATCGAGAAGGACTTTGGAGTTGAAGGATTTTTGTCTAAATAGGGGCAAAACAAAATATATGCATTGCAAATTTGACAAAAGACAAATGAGAAATGATGTGTAGGTTGAATTGGGAGAAAAAGTCGAAACAAATGACGAAGTTTAGATATTTGGGATCAATTATACAACAAGATGGTGAAATTGATTATGTAAACCAATAAATTTAGACTGGGTGGTATACATGGAGCAAAGCTACTAAGGTTATTTGTGATCGGAAAGTTTATACTAATGTAAAAGGGAAGTTTTATCAAAATACTATAAGACTGGCAATACTATATGGTAATTAATGTTGGGCTTTAAAATAACAATATGAACATAAAGTGGAGTAGCTGAGGTGAGGATGCCGAAATGGATGTATGGTCATCCAAGAAAAGATAAAATTCATAATAATTATATGCATGAACACATCCAAAGACGGCAAATGGGTGTACAGATAAGAAGAGCCAACAAAGCAATATGAAGCTCTCTATAAAAAAATAGAGGAGACTTAAATGAATCTTTAATGAGGTTATAGAATAAGATCTATTAATTGATAATCTACCGAAAGATTTGATTTTCGATAGAGCATAATAGATTTGATTTTCGATAGAGCATAATAGCATTGTAAGATCCATATAACCGACCTCACCTAATAGAATAAGATTTTATTGTTGTGTTTAGGTTTTCCCCTGATCTTTCAACATTTTGTCGTCATCCCAAAAAACTCTATTTTCTGAAAAAACATTCCAATTCCCAGATTAATTCCAGGTCCGGCTGAATGGAGGCAAAACTCCTCAACAACATCGCTCAATCACAAAAACGGGTTTTTAGTCCAACCGGCCATTAACGGTCCAGTCAATAGTGCAAATGGTTGGACCGTCCGGTTCTTTGGTCATTGTGTAGTACTTTCTTGCTTTTGGACTCTCAGTCAATGGAGAATCAGCTTATCGAGCTTCTCAATCCGTTGACTGTTTGTTGCTCTTGTCGATCATACAAAAGTTCAGTTTCTTGGTAAGGCTTCCACGTTAGAATGTCTCTGCAGTTTCTTTTGAATGAAATGCTTCCATTTTATCATGGAAAAAAAAAAAAAAAAACATAGAAGCCGCAAATAAAGCCAACAACAATGCAAATGCATCTCATCCCACCTATCTACCTATTATTCAATGATTTATTCTCGTTCTTCGAAGTATTTCTCTCTCATTCTTCACATTCATTTTATGAAGAATAGCACAAGGCCCCCTCAAGAAAAAACACCTAATGTCAGCCAGAATGGTCATGAGCATCTTCAGCTTCATGTTCAACTTCATCAGATAGGCGGCTGTCCTGGGGTCTCTTCGGAAATGCTTCTCCATCGTACTCGGCACTATCCGATTCTTCTACATCATTCCATCTTTTCTTCATGATTTTTGGGACCACCTTAGTTACGTCATTGGCCTCCAACATTTCATCTCCATTGTTTATTCGTTCAAACCGAACCGCGCTCACCTTTCTGGCATTTCCTGCTAGAACCTGCAACAAGGGGAAAAAAACAAGCTTGCATGTATTCCACACGTCACAGTAGAACAACGGATAACACAGAAATTACGGTAAATCCATATACATGGTCAAGGAGCTGTGAGACTATTATCTAATGATCAATAAGGATGTTACAATACACGTTTTTCAATTTTCATCGCCGTCATATTCTTCCATATTTTGTCTAGCTGTTCCATAATCCTGTGGGTATTTTCTGTTTTCCTCCAACTCATGTACAAATTGCATGTACTTTATTACCCCATATACCCATATTGCACCTACTCAAAATATACTCCTATAAAAAGAAAACTTTTATCCTCAAAAAAACGTTTCAAATCAATATACTAATATTGGATCAAGAAATTCATATGCAACTCAGCAATTCATATACCCATATTCTTGTTTTTTTAAATTGCGTATTTCACTTTGAAATCTTTAATTTGTTCACACAAAAAAGCTTCAAAATCTTTAAGAAGTTCAGAATTTGTGAGCACACTTGCAAATTATCCAATAAGTATTAAAAACAAACATTTTTAACTAAACAAATTTCCCAAAAGAACCCAAATAGCATTTTGGGTACAGGTATGACACAATACTAACACAGGAATTGGTGGAGTTGACTCTAGAAGGATTTTAGCAAGACGACAAGCTGGATGCTTGAAATGACACAAGTAGTATAATTGGCACGTTGGAGTTAGAGTTCCGTTGTTAAGCTGTAAATGTTGGAACATTTATCTTGTAACTAGATACCATTCCCCATTCCCCATGTATTATACAAAGTCTAAGGAATGAATTACACACACACACGCACGTGACTTGAGTACCAGCTGAGACCCAAGAGCTATAATTTATCAATGCAGGCATGTTTAATTGAGAGTTGATCTTGATCTTAAATATAAGACCTGTTTCGCATAGTAATTAATTCTTCCCAAATTAACCCTATTAATACTCTCGTAATAATAATAGAGGGGTGGGGGATTAATAAAGATGATTAAGGTGTTTTAGAAAATACATGTCATATTAACTAAACTAATTTCTTTAATCTAATCAAATTTATTAAATAGGTCTTACATTGAATAGCGGAGTAGTTATTATATGCACCCTACATGCACCTGGCTCCCTAATCTTACCTTTTCTTATCCTCTTTTAACTTTTGAGAAGGCATGGGAAACACACATGATTTGCAGAAAAATAACAAAATGATTATTACCTCAAGTTTGAAAATCTGATACTTCTCCTTTGCCTCCTGGTTATCACCATTAGACTCATCATTTTCATCTTCATCTTTTTCCCTTTCAAGAACCACCTTGACACTCTCGCCTGTCCTTGGGATGTAGCCAAAGGCTTCACACACAAAGCCAGAAACTGTCTCATATTGATGACCCTGTAATATGAAAGTTAGCCAAGTAAGCATTATGGGACCCACTTAAACAAACCTGCTTGACTAGGCTCTCCAACTTGAGGAAAAATCTCAGACTCAACTATTCTATGGGTTGATTCAAAAACTACTCATGACAAATGGCTCAATATTTTGTAACATATCCTGGTATAGCAACATGGAAAATTGCATTAGATACAGACAAATACAAGGTTACTAGACTACTCTACTTTTACAAACAATGCTACTCTTTCATTCATTAGACAAGTATAAAAGTTGCACTCATTATAAAATAGTGGACCTCAGGCATCTTGATGCTCAAATCTTCGGAGAGCTGATCTATTGATGTATTTGCATCCACATCAAATATACCCTCCGCTCGCATGACAATGTACCCAGTTTTTTTCTGTATCTCCTCCTGTTGAATCACCAAAGAAGAAAAGGAAATTTACTTTAATGGAATATTAATTTGCAGATCATCATAACGGACCTAGTTTCTCTCAGTATCTTTCTCTCCTCTTCCCTCAGTATTCCTCATCCCAGCCGTTCATCTCCTCTCCTCTTCCATCTCAGATTAACTTTTATTTAAGATAGACGGCTGAGATGAGGGAAGAGGAGGGAAGGAAGAGGAGAAAATCTGCTTCCCATCATAACAAATACATTTAATCGCTGACAATTCCAGCTGCCAACCTTAGAGGGAAAGCCAAAAAACCTAAACATTAGATTTTGTTATTTCTGAAGGGCAGAACTTGAATGAGAAATAATGGAGAAAGGTGTTCAACGTGTACTTTAAACAAAATCATGCTACAATATCAAATCAGCAGCAATGTTTGCAACTTTCAATGATGATGTATGTATATTTTCTCACCAAAAAGGTATAGAAATGCATGGTTTTCAGGTGGAACTGATAAACTGAACAATGTTTTCAGAGAACGTTCAGGGAATATAAATAATAATCAGAACAATTCTGCTTGTGTTGCTTGAAAATAAGCATGAGAAAGACAGAAGAACAAAAGGGGGAAACATTGGTAATGAATTTTACCTTTGAGTCATTTTCATCAAAGATTTCACCAACAATTTCCTCAACAGCATCCTCCAGAGTTACAATCTATCCAATTGAAGCACAAATATTAAGTTTCCAAGCAAATCAGCTAGCTGCATGTTAGACCTTGTAGGAAAAGCATATAAAATAGACTTCAGAAATAGTGGTTAGCAACAAATCTAGTTAACTACACCTACCTAGCAAACTTCCCTCCAAATTAAGATATATAAACAATATTTACTTACACAACTTAGCAACTTTTTTTCCTTCTAATTCATCAACCAAAACATGGACGTGAGGATATTGATGTAATAAAAAACTATCAGCTATAAAACTAGTAGCAATAAGGCAAGAGATTGATGTAACAACTTTTTAGTAAGTTAAAATATAATAACTTGACAGGTTTCTAGTTCTAAATAAAATTATAATTTAGATAATTTACAAATATTTGAGCAGAAACTCATGGTGGTAGTGACCTCTAATCCCAGATTAACAACAGACAAAAATATTAGAGTATAGAAAAACAACGAAAGAAACAAAAAACCAGAGACAGCATGATTTAATTGCTGCCCTATCATAAGCTTCTTTTAATCTACAAAGTTAATAAGCATGATATATTTTCAATTAATCAAGCATTTTACATCATCTTTTAATGTTTGATGTCAAACAAAGATCTATTTTAGTTGGCTTTAACGAGATGTGTACGTACTCCCACAGTCCCACCATACTCATTGAGCACAACAGCCATGTGAACTTTCCGGATTCGGAACTCTCTGAGAAGATTCCAAACAGACATTGAATCTGCAAAACCAATTACAATAATTTATTCACCCAATAATGTCCACAAAACATAAAGAAGTGCTTCCTTTGTTAACCAAATATACAAGGAAAAAAATCACTAAATTGAACAGTCAAACAGAAGAAGAAAGAATAGTTATCAAGAAAGCAGACACTGCAAGAAAATAGGCCATACTGTTCTCCACTTTCCTTCTGCCAATGCCAACTAGTATGTAATTTGGCAGAAGTAAAAGAAATTGCAAGATTATCAAGAGAAAATGGTGTCTTCCAATATAAGGATAGCAAGTTTGTTCCATATTCTGGGACAAAAGCTTCGAGCCCCAAATCTATCCCCAAATCTATCCCCAAAATGCAGTGAGATATATGAAGCAGCACATGGTCAAAAGGGCAAGAACAGCTGACAAGCCTTCAAGCTCTTGTCGTCCAATAGCATTAGGGGCAAGGCTGATTAAATGCAATAGATATAGAATGCTCATTGACCAAAGTTTATAGTTTTTATCCACTAAAAAAGAGGATGAAAGGTCAAAAATAGGAGGCAGATTTGGAGAGGTCAGAAGCTGAATATTCCATCTTATTTTGATGTGCTCATGTCTATGCTTTTAAGTCTACTAGCAGCCAGAAAGTAATCACATGGACATAATTCACTCACACATGGTTGAGAAAAATAATTAGTTACCAGGAACAAAATATGCAGGCTTGTGGGCCATATCTCCAACAGTGGTACTTTCTAGTAGCTCACCCTTCAAAATTAAATAGAGTACAATTCTGCAAACTATGAGATTGGGGGATAGAATTAATAGCCAAAAGCACTCATAACAAGTAAAAGAGATAACAGAAGTTAAATCTCAGCCACCTTGTGAACATAATCTAGGAGATCCATTGCATATGCAATACCCATTATGTTATCAACACGTTGCTCAAAAACAGGCACCCTAGAAAAAATATCATGACCCAGTTAGCAAGCTTAAAAAAATTAGATCAAGAAGTATGCAACATAAACTCAAATGATCTTGATGTACCTTGAGTATTGATGCGTGACCCACAAGTCATTAAATTCTACAAGGCTCGCACTAGCATCGATTGCAACAACATCAACTAGAGGCGTCATGACTTCTCTGACATGTGTATCTTTTATCTCCAGCACATTTTCAATCATGTCCTATAAGAAAGAATTTACTTCATCATTCATACTTTACAGAAACTAATAATATGTAGCTAAGGAATATACTTTTTTCATGCATGTCTGTTCATTTCATTATATATAAAAAGGTCATAAGAAACCTATAACAGTCACTGAAAAAGTAGGGTTTTCATTACAGACAATCAATCATTTATTCCTTTTCTCAAGATTAACATTTTTGCAGTGTCCAAAAAAAAAGAAAGAAAGGAAAACCTTTCATTTTCCATGCAAAAAATTTTTATCATCTTATGTGTGACAAACACAGTGGTTTCTGATCTTGGCACATTTAGAAAAATCCTTTTTTTCCACAATAGAGGATAAAGATTGATATACTGCATCTCATAAAAAGGAACATTTTCCTGATCCAATAAATCCCACCTATTTTTTATAATGATGATAAGTCAGAAGTTTGGTTAGCTTCTTACTCCATATTTTAACTTCAACTACCATTTTAATACAACATAGTACAGATGATGGAATATTTATTTTAATTTTATATACATTAGCAATGACCATTAAATAAGGAGAATACCACTGGGATGCAAATATAGCATGCAGAACTATTGTCAGAGTAACAGGTGGTGAGTATAAGTTCATAAAATATATCAGCTTAATGCAAATAAAGCAGTTGCTCATATGATAGATAATTGCTCATATGATACATAATGCCACCCAACATTCCATATTAAACATCAACGGTTCTATCAAAGAACAATAATGTTCTGAAACGATCCTCCTTTGTGCCTTCTAGATTTAGAATATATATCACTCCATTCATATATTGTTGGCACATGCAATTGCAAATATACCACAGTTATTTTAATACACATTCTTTATATACAAAAACTAGTCTTGCAATTTAACAAACATTGCGGATTTTAATTTCATAGCAATGAGATATCCCTGGTGTGACTAAACCAGGTTTAGTGTACTATGAAACCATTATTTGAGTACTCAAATCATTACTAAATAATAGCTACCCAAAAAAAGGATGGCGGAGAAAAGAACTATATAAATCACTTTGAAAGTAAACTCCATCATCAATTAATGCCTGCACTGATACTATAAATCTAAAAATATATAAACTAAGATATTTTTCTCCACTTCATAAACTTTACTAGAATAGAAAATTAATATTTAATACCTGTTCTTCCTCCTCTATTGCCCCGCTCAACTCTGCACCTCTTAACATCAATTTGAGTTCATCTTCAGTTACATACGGTTCACTGGTACAGTTAACATTGACAACAGCTCAGTGCTAGCAATAAGCATCTATTGAATATCATGCCAACCAGCAAATGTCAAAAGAATTGCCCATGCACTCTTTAACTTCAAGATACTTGAGAAGGATTTTGCAGACAAAACATGTTAAACCGACATTCTCCATTGAAACATGGAAAATACATTAGTGATTATTTTGTTCCTAAATAAACCTTACAACACACAAACACACACACTTTTCAGTATGCAGAAGAAAAAATTATGTTTTACTGTTCCCCAACTTATACATCTAAAAACAATTCCTAAAGTCCAAAATAGTAACAATAATGAAATGCATATAAAACCCTCAAATTATTAATACAACAACTTCATGTCTTCAATAGCACCGTTCATAGCTTCCTGACAACTTTTAGGTACTGTAAGCTATCATAAACTAAACCGTAGAAAATTGACAGAAATTGCAATGATGAATACAAGGAAATTATTGCAGAGATAAAGGGACTAAAATTGTGCAAAAGAATTATTAGGCACCAAAATCTCTGATAAACTTCTAGAAGAATATATACAAGACAACAAGAAAGAGCAATCTCTGGCTATCTTTACAGCAGACCTTCTTCCCTTTAAGCCAAGCAATTTCAGCATCCCCATTGAAAGGTAAGTGACAATTCTTCCTACTGGATACAATACCAGGGAAAGCCACGCCACTGGCCTAACCTACAGGCATTTAGAGACAATTTTTTTTTTTTAGAAAATGAAGTCAAAGCAGAAATGAAATGTAAATACAATTGACAATACAAAATGATAAATTACAACTTACCACAAACCGGGCCACCTCTGTTGGATTATGAACAGCTATACTCTTTGGAGTGATTTCAGTGAGAAGCAAAATGGCAACCTATAATGAATTAGGAGAAAAGATAGAACCAAGATATTTATGTAAAAACAAAAGAAAAGAATTTCCTAAAACAGGAAAGAGTGTTGAAATCATCCTGTACCTCATACAATTTTTCTTCAAAAAGTAGTTTGTGACTAGAAGTCACAAACAGCCAGAAATTGAAGCACGCATCAAAATTTTGAGAACAGACAATCACAAAGTTAAGCTGAAAAGACACTTTTCTTTAAATCATGCAGGGTGTACTTATAGTGATTCAAGACCAAAAGGTCTCTTGCTAGCATCTTCGAGAATAACTTTCCTTTCATACCAATGAGTACTAACTAACTAGGTAACAACAATAGAGCTGGCAAGGGAGGAAGGAAAAGAAATTTATGATTCAGTCCATCATGAAGATAATGGACTGATCCTACTAACCAAAGAGCTCGAAGAAAAGAGGAAATCCTACAGAGTCTTTCTCTTAAACTTAGAAGCCATGCTTTATTAGTTGAGCTAAATTTGGTAGCATTTATCAAGAGAACTAATGATCATCTGATACATCCAGGTCCAGATGTCCTTAAGTCCAAATGAAGCACTAATGCAGTGTTCTGTTACTTTTATGGTCGATCTAATGCAATCAGTTGGCTATAGAATGAACACTAAGAAATATTTGATACAACTATATCAAGCAAATTGGTGATTAGTGAATATAAATTTAAAATAAGCAACACTAATTAGGATAATAAAGGGGATACCTACATCTACAATTTTTTTCCTTATTTGCACCCATAAGGAACTTTATAATTGTACAAACTAAGAGAATTTTATCTTACTACTTAAGTTCATATCTTGGTACTTCAATTAGGTGCAGCTTAAATGATTTAGTCATCATCAGAAAATCAGGAATTCAAAAATTTATATAAACATCTTGATAAACACAGACATACATATAAATACAGTGTTTCAAAGTGAATTAACAATTTAGTAGCCTGGTAGGTCTAGATAGAGTCAAATTCAATAGCCTAGACAGTTTAAGCATTTTCCCATATGCTGGAAGAACTAAACTTCTCAAATTTTCAACTGCTCAAAAGTGAAAAATAACAAAACATACCGTCATCACTCCTGTTGCTGCACTAACACCAGCTTCACCAAAAATAGCAGTTGCAGCTTCTGTGACCAGGGCCGTTGCTCCAATATTGACTACACTGGGTACATAAAAGTAGAGACAAAAGGAAAGATATAATTAAAGTAGAAGTAATGTCATATTATGGGCAATAATCAAGGCAAGAGAATTACGTTGTGCCAATAAGTATAGTTGTAAGGAACCGTGTCACATCACTTCGGAGCAGTCTAAAGACACCATTTTCGGACTCCTTTTCAGCCAACTCCCGTACCTTTGCACAAATTATCATTAACAATGATGAGACTTTAGACTTTACCATCTCAATTATTAAGTATATATAAATGTTAAGGCAAATCCAATGTACACAAAATTACAGCCACATTGAAATCATAACTTCTGAACAGAAAAGGAGATATGTTACTCAATTCTTAAACCAGTAGAATTAGGCAACCAATATAACATAAAAGTGAATTAAGAAATCAAGAGCTCAAGCAGCATTAGAAAAGTAATTTATAAACTCGCAGTCTGTCTAGCCAACAATAAAGTCAAGATAAACTCTTTTGTGAAACTTCTACTGGCATTTCTGCTAAGTGTCTAGTGTCCAATTGTCTAAGACTACAGCTCCTCTTTTTACCTTGAGGCAAAACTTTGGACATTCATATGCATGTTAACTATCTTATCTCATTTCCCCTCTACATTCTGATGTTTTTTACCAAACATAGTTACTAATCCCAACTTATAACCAAATAGAATATGTCAGGACATAATTGATACCTTCCAAGGCCAAAGGGTAGTAATTGAAGTCTCTGCCATGGAGAAAAAGGCTGAAAGACCCAAAAGAAATACCAGTACCAAACCTTGCTCCTTAAACATCAGAAGAACTTGTAACACTTTAGGCCATGCATTCCGGAGCAACAATATGCTCTGTCCAAAAACTCCATATCCTGCGTTTGCTACACCTTCAATTGCAAAAACACGTCGACATCCAACTACCAATACACCACAAACCATTGCAGCCAGAATAACTCCCTTCTTCGCTAATTCCATAATAAACTTCATATTTACTTTTGAAACAGAATTGTTTCCACTCAAGTAGTCATCACTTCCACATAAACATCTCAAGCGAGCTCTACCAAATGACCTGTCATTGTCCCCATATCTGGAAGCAGAAAAGCTTCTTGAAGTGGATGGGCCAATACAATTCGATACGAAGGGAAATGGGTAACTACTGATATTTGACAAAACTTTCATCGGCATTCTTTTGGGCCGATTCTCACGCGCGGTGCATAGTAATTTGGAACCGGAAATGAAGTCTGGCCGACTAAGAACCCAAGATTGGAATGTCATCTCGAAAAATTATGAATACCACAAGTAGAAAAACACCCAAAAACCCAAACTCCTTATTATGCAAAAAGACGAATTGTATTAATCAATGGAGGTTCTTTTAATTGTTTGGCTACTGATATTACAAAAACGTAACAACAATGGTCATGTTAAGGAACAAACTAAGAAAACATATATACAGGGAAGTTCAAATTATTGAGCTAAAGAGTTTTTCAAGATTCAGAACTAAGACTTTGAAATCGGGACTCGAGGAAGACTAGGGTTTCGGAAGGACGTAGCGAATATTGAGTAGCGAAGAAGTGAACTACGGCGATTTTACAGATGAGAACAAAGGCGAGAAAGAAGAGATGAAAGGGAGTGATGGGTTAAAAGAAAATCGCATTTTGATTTTCTGGCCATAGTACTTGCTGACGAAATGGAGCGGAAGTTGGAATGCATTGGTTGCCGTTGAACCTTGCTGGTGCCGAATGATGATGCTCAGTTCGGCAATGCAAGTTGGGGGGCATCAATTTTTTATTACGTAAAAAATTTAAACGGAATAAAATATCCATATAATTAATTTTTTCCCCGGAAAATGTTAATTTTATTAATATCAAAATGAAATTACAAACACCAATAGCTAAATAAGCACTCTGAAAATTCCTACAATACAGACTATGATACTACTTTCCAAAAGAAATCCTACAACAAAACATTCAATAGCTATATCACTAACTTTTCCATTCTTTAACCCACGCCTTCTCTAGCCTTCATCTCAGGAATGCTGTCATTAAATTCCTTGAGATGCTTTGAGTCTTGGAGTAAGATATTACTTAAAGAGGATGGCATAACATCCAGTAAATCATGCTGGTACATCCCCTTTGTGGCATCAACTGCTACCTTGTCTATAGCTTTGTTCCCCAATCTGGCACTAGAGCAAAAAAGTGTTTTAAAATCGCCTCATTTACAGCGGATTATCAACGCCCCGGTCTTAAAGAAATGACCGGTGGTAACTTTGTAAATAAAAAGAACTTTTTCACCCGCATCAATTTTTAAGATCGCCTCATTTACAGCGGAGTTTTGAGGCACCGGTCTTAAAGATATAACTGGTGACAATTTTGTAAATATAAAGAACTTCTTTTAACGTATAAATTATTGACTATAATATTCAAGTCGTTTAAAAAAACCAACCTCTCTTAAAAATGTTTTAAAAAATAAATAAAATATGGATTACATTATAGAGAAAACTCGTATATCCCCGATTTATATTTTCTACGGTCAAGAATAGTAAGATAATATTTAAATATAAGTGTATAAAACTTTTAAGACCGGACATATATAAATGACGGTCTTAAAAGTAATACTTTTAAGAGAGGACGTAACTTATACTTGGTACTAAACAATGAAAAAATTTAAAATAATATTTTATTACTTTTAAGAGCGGACATAAATAACGGACGGTTTTAAATTTTAACCTTTAAGACCATCGTTTTAGTTACTCCAGTCTTAAAAATGGAAACATCTACTTCTTCCCGCGAAACCTTACTTATGACTTACGTCTATCTGTTTGAGCTCTGAAACCCCTATTCTCTTTGCGAAACCCCACTTCCTGTTGCATTACATCTATTCCTCGCCAACCACCATCATCCTCTATTACTCTCTTACTTTCTTAGGCGTTACTCCTTCACACCACCACTCTCTTACTTTCTTGAAAATGAACGAAGAAAACCATTCTCTCCCTGTTCAGTCAACGCCAGTTCCTGATGTTACTGGTGTGAGCCAGAACCAACCCTCTTTTTTTCAAAATGAGCCTCGTGACCGCCCTGAACGCCGTGGTAGAAGTGGCACAAATGAGCAACGTGTCCGTAAAACGGAATGTTGGGTCAAAGATCGAGATTCAGTTTAATGACAAGTTGGAACCTTTCGGTCCGAATAAACACGAATATAATAGTTTTGTCAGCTATATGGCACGCAACAAGGTCAGCATCTTGATAGATGAGTGGAAACATGTTGACCAACGCACAGTGAAGGATCCTATTTGGGACACTATCCAACTTTCATACACTGTCCCTAACTCTGAGAAGTTGAAAGCCAAGACATTGTCTTATTGTGCTGATCGGTGGAGGAAATTTAAGACATTTCTAGCCAACACCTATATTTTTGTCAGGGTTCAACCTGATCATAATCCTTGGGACAAGTACACATTCATTGATCAACAAATTTGGGATCAATTTGTTCAGCTTTGGACCACTTCTGATGCTTTGGTCAGTTCATATTTAGTTTTGTTTGCCCTTTTTGTTTGCTTATTAACCTGTGCGGATATGTGAATGTAATTGTGTTCGTCTAATCCTGTTAGTTAGATAGTTTAATGTGTGAGTAGAAGTATATATTTCCATCCTTTGTCCTACATCAGAGGAACAAACAAGTAAGTCAGAAGTGAATTTGAGTATGATTGTTTAATGTGTGAGTATGCATGTCTGATATGTTAACCGTTAGTATATTCTTAGCTAGTTCTATTATAGTAGGCAGTGGTTAGGTATTGCTATTAGTAAGTCAGTATGTTAGTTCTATACAATTCTACATCTTCCTTAAATAAAATGTTGAAACTTGATGAAGTGAATTTGACAAGTGTTTGAGGTTCATATATCAAGCAGAAGTTATCTAATTTATGTTAGTGAGATGGCTGGAATTCATAATTAATAGTAGTTTTCAATTCTGATTCACAGAGAAGAAGGGCACAAGCACAGGAGATAGGGAGAAAGAATGATTGCCCGCATAGGGCTTCTCGCAGGTGATATGCAAAGGCCGAAAAAGAAATGATGGAGGCCAAGCGGAAGAGATTAGAAGAAGAAGCTAAATCCAATCCTTCTGCTATAGTTGATCAGTAGGCATCCCTAATACGTCGCGAGGATTTGTGGTTGAATATTTGGCGACCAAAAAAAGGCGCCTACATGAGTGAACAAACTCGTATAGTTACTGAGAGAATTGTAAGTATTGTTATTGTTATTTTTTAGTTACTAAACATGTTTCACTACTAAGCTTCTCGTTATCTATATCTTACAAGAAGATTTTAAAAAGAAAGAAGCAGAGGGATCTTTTGTGTTGGGCAGGAGGAATGATGTTTTGACCATTGCGACCAGAAAACTGGATCACTCGGGGCAGGTCAGGGGATCGGAGGACGGGTAGGCCTAAAAGAATACTTTGGTAAAATTAAACGCCTTAGGCAAAGTATGGTTACCCGGGAGGAAATGGACCAAATGGTTAGACAATTAAATGAGGAGGCAGTGGCCAAAGAACGTGCATTGAAAGAAATGTTTGAAGCTCAGATGAGGCAAATGATGGAGATGAAGAAGATTATTAGCTCTCAGCTAGAGACCAGTGTTCCCTTCACACATACACCTGCACTTGTGCAGCAGAGCACTAGAGGGAGCTGCATTGTTGGACAGTCAAAGCAACTTTGTGACTTGTAAGTGGCAAAACCAACTAGACAATTAGTTGCTAAAGGGACTGTCCACAACTTGGGATCAACTGTACACCACAAACAAATGGCTGATGGTGAAGTCAGAGTGTTAGTTGAAGAGGTGATCATTGATGCACCTCTCCCTTTCTCAACCGATCAGTTGAAGCGTGTGAGTGATGTCAAGGGAACCTTCATCTCTTGGCCAGTAAAGCTTGTAAATGTCTATACTCCTCCTGATGCTTCATCCCCTCCTCCAGTTCAATCCCCTCCTAATAAAGTTGCATCCCCTCCTAAAGCTGCATCCCATACTATTGAGTTGGGGGGCCAAGGATAAAATATCCCAAATAGTATCCAAAGGAGAATTTAGATTACAATCATGGGATATCAATGAAGTGGTAGGGGTTCCTCATGACCCTCAACTGGTTTTCTTTGACACCGTTGATATAAAGTCCCTGTTGCTTCCTGGACAGGAGCTTACATCAGCAGTTGTTGAAATGTTTTTGAAGTAAGTATCTTCTTTTATGAGTACATAATTTAAATGAACCATTTAGACACACATACATATATACTAATTCCCTGATCGATGTCATTATTGTAGGTTCATGTATCAAGATTTGGAGCAACATGGAAGAATCAATGATTTTGGATTCTTATGCCCAGTATATGCAAGTACAAACCCCAAGAAAGAAAGACAGGAGTACATATCAAAGAGGTTATATGAAGTGAGAAGGAAGGTGTACTTGTTTCCATATCACCATAGGTACATATCATAATCGATCTCTTGTTGCAATTCACTTAATTCTACATAATATATCACTGAGTACTTTACTGCTGTGAAATTTCAGCGCCCACTGGTAGTTGCTTGTCTTGTGTATGGACTCGAATACGGTGTTATTCTTATGCTCCACTCACGAAAAACCAGGGGTTCTGTTGCAGCAGATTATCAACAAGTAAGCATGTTATTTTGATTCTCTTGTCTGAAATCTCTGATGTGAATTTTCAACGAACATTATTGATAAATCTGTGATTTTGATGATAGTGCCATGAGGACCTTCCAAAACCAGGTCAACAAAAAGCAAGGGAGTGATCTCAAAGATCCTAAATGGCTCACACCAAAGGTTAGTACATAATTGGACACAGGCACACTGCCTTGTGAAGTTGGTCAGTAAGCTATATATGCTCGATCTTATATATATTTCTTGTTCTTTTCAGACTCGTCGGCAACCAATCGGATCCAACTTATGTGGCCTGTACATAATGAAACACATGTATGATATTATCACTCAACCAAGTAATAAAATCACTGCAAAGGTAAATGTATTTAATGATACATATTATAGTTGAATTCAGTTTCTGGCTTAATGTTACATATGAAATATGCATGCAAATTAATTCAGTTTCTTTTCTTGATGTTATAGAGGTTTGCCTCTGAGACTTCCTTTTCTAAGATGAGGTAGACCACATACGCAGTGTGTTTTGTCAATATGTTACTGACCTCTTAAAGTTAATACAACAATCACAGTACTAATTCATTTGTAAATATATGCTTGTAGAGCAACGATTGTAATTATAGTACTACATTAAGTTGTAAATTCATTTTGTAAATGAACAATTTTACAATTTGTATAATTCAATATATATAAATTTGTTTGTTTTTTCGAACAATTTTCTTAGCCTATGTAATTTTGGTTTTTTGAACATATTGGATGGTGGATATTGCTTGAGATTTGAGTTTCGGAGAGTTGTAAATAGCAGTAAGAGATTCTGAAAAGTATTCACGACTTTTAAGACCGCATATTTATTAAAGAAACGGTCCTAAAGGTCTTTGTTTTTTTTTAAAAAAATAAGCCTAGATTTTAGGACCGTATGTTTGATACATCTCTGGTCTTAAAAGTCTTAAAAAAAGTGACGACACTTTTAGGACCGCATATTTATTAAAGAGACGTTCCTAAAGGTCTTTGTCTTTTTTTTTTTTTAAAAAAATAAGCATAGATTTTAGGACCGTATGTTTGAAACATCTCTGGTCTTAAAAGTCTTATAAATATGGCGACACTTTTAGGAACACATATTTAATAAAGAGACACTCTTAAAGGTCTTTGTTTTTTTTTTTTAAAAAAAAATAGGACTAGATTTTAGGATTGTATATTTTTGATATCGCCGGTCTTAAAAGTCTCATAAAAAATGGCAACACTTTTAGGATCGCTTATTTATATAACATTTGATCCTAAAAGTCTTTGATAATTCTAAATTAAATATGACTAGATATTTAGAATTGTCTATTTGTTAAATTTGTGGTTTTAATAGTCTTCCTTTAAATAGAAATAATAACTCATTTTTAAGACAAGTAATTTGGGTTCAAGAACACTTCGAGTTTCTGGCGTTCTGCTTAAGCTCAAGACCCTCATTGTCGTCAGTTTTACCTCTCCAGAAGTTGAAGAGGATTGTCGGAAAAGATGTAAGATAATGGAAATTTTCAACTCCGGGTGCGGTAAAACCGACGGCAACAGTGGTCCAACCTTGAGAAGAGTTGTCACTGTGTTTGTTGTTATTCTTAAAAGGTAAAAGTTGTATTTTTTTTCGTTTCGTTTTGTATGTTTTTAATTGTATTCTGTGAATTTTGTTTGAAACATTTCAGTTATGGTTTTGTTTGTTTTTATTCTTAAAAGGTAAAAGTTGTCTTTTTTCCGTTTTGTTTTGTATGTTGTTAACTGTATTCTGTGAATTTTGTCTGAAACATTTCAGTTATGGTTTTGTTTGTTTCCTTTTTGTCTAAAACAAAATCGAGATAATGAAAGGATATACGAACAGACAATCGAATATAGCAAAAAAAAAATTATTTATCATATTTTTTTCCTACCCGCTGTGGGGCAGGAATAGTAAAAAAAACATAAAAATATTTAATCCCCCCCGGTCGTTGTCGAAGGGGAGGGAGGGATCAGAGGAGAGGTCAGAAACGTCGTCATTAGAGAGATTGTACTCGACGTCATTGGTATCGAGTAACATGTCCAGCTTGTTGTTGACGGCGTGGTAAACCTAAAACATTTGGCCCATGCGTCGGTTTATATGAGCGACGCGGGCAAGGAGGTGCTGCATCATCTGGTGGTGGTGGAAGGGGAGGACGATGGTTGGGCACACCTGGTGGTAGTGAAGGGGGAGGATGATGATTAGGCACACCTGGTGGTGGTGGAGTAGCCATTACGGTGGAGGTTGTAGAAGAAGTGATTGAGAATAATGTGAAGAAAGTAAAGTAACAACGGGTTTAAATAGAGAAGTCATCCTGAAGAATGTGAAACATAGGAAACATTTACGGGGAGACGCATAGTTCATCTGAATACGAGGAGACGCCTAGTTGGGAAGTTTATCTGGTAGCGGAAGAGACTCTGAATCATTCATTTGAACAGAGTGTAAGTATACTGTTGTCTCTCATTTGAAAAGAATGAACTTTTAATACCGGATATTGTAAGAGATCTGTTCTTAAATGTATTATTTTTTTAAAAAAAATTAATAGACTTTTAGGACCAGTTATAACATAAATGACTAGTCTTAAATGTAATTGAACGGAAAAAAAATTAAAAGACTTTTAGGACTGGGTATTATATAAATGATTGATCCTAAAGGTAATTTAATGAAATAATAAATAATAGACTTTTAGGACTGTGGATATGTGATATGACGGTCTTAATACACTTTTGCGTATTAACTCCTGTTGCCCTGCCTTTATTATCCTCCTCATGCTTCCTCTCTGTCTTTATTACCCCGTAACTCCATACTATGTGGCTCTCTGCTCCTCTTTCCCCAACTGCTTAAACAATGGTTAGATACAAGATAACCCCTCGCAGGGGTACTCTTGAAGCTCATGCCCACGCTAGATCTCTCATGGGTTTTCTTCTAGTGTGTTCCATTCCGATGGAGGAGTCACAGGTCGTTGGACCCATTGTTATTTTGGATGATGAAGAGGTTGACGGCCCCCTCCAACCTTCAAATCACGAAGATGTTGACGCTCCCCCTCTCCCTCTCCAACCTCTTGGTCCCAATGCTTCCACGGATGATGATGATGAAGTGAAACTGATGCGCATAATACAAGAAATTGCTAATATCCAGTGTAAAATTGTTGTTGTTGAAGCCGATATCTCCAAGACATTAGCTGATAATAAGCATTAGGATTTTTAGTAACATTATAAGCTTGTTTTTTGTTAATTTTCAGTTTGTTGTTCTTATTTTCCTTTTTTACTTGCATATTGTCATAGTAATCTAAAAATTAATAAGAACCAAGCTTATATTTTATTTTTTCTATTAAAGAAAAAGCTTATTCTCCAATCTCCAGTGTTCTTTATTTTCATTCAGTTGCTGCTGTAATCTTTCATTTTAAAATTAAAAGTATTTGACTTTTAAGACCGCATGTTTTGTATTATAAAACATGCGGTTCAAAATTAAATGAATTTTATGACTGCAGTATTATTAACCTCCGGTCTTAAAATTTTCAATATAAATTTAAATTAAATTAATTTTAGGATCGCAGTTTTATAAAACTTCAGTCTTAAAAAGTTAAATATAATTTAATATGTCTTTAGGATCGTATTCCTTTAAAATGACCGGTCTTAATAATATCCCAAATAATAAATGTCTCTCTCGTGCCACTCGCATGGAAAAATTAAATTTCCCTGTATGAACTTCTCCCCGTCTAGCCGAAGTGATTACTCAGGTTCTATCTCCAGTGTTTGTGTGTTGCTTCGTCGCTGCTTCACGTTGCTCTCTCGACAACAACTTTCTGGTTCCTTAGCTCAACTTCTAAAGACCAAGTTGTACGAGTTGTTTCGGCTATATAACTGTTTGATTTTCCTACTTATCGTTATGGGTTTTTCATGGGTTGACCAAAATCGATGAAATTTTCTTTTGGAACCTACCCAACTGACCAACAAGTGTTTTCAGGTTACTCTTACTGTTTGCAACATTAACATTCGTGGTAGGAGAAGAGAGACTCAACAAACGCATTTGACCTTATATGCTACAAGTGAGTCTACAAGACCTACTTGCGATGCGTTTAGTTTCCCATGCATTTATTTTGCTTCTTGATTCAATGTGATACATTTATGACCATAAGATAGAATCAACATTTAGCTTATATACACATTTGTAGTTGGCTTATTTTATATGCAAGTTTCTGTTTTTACGAATTATGTATGTTAAATCTTTCTGTCTATAGGAATTCTACTATGGATCGCAGTTAGATAAATGCTTTACAGACGAGTGTTGAATATCAGAATGAGGTTAGGGAATTTATAGAATTTGCTAAACAAAACGCCCATGATGATAGTGGGAGTTTTATTGCCCTTGTGTACGATGTTTTAATGAGAGTCGACTAAGTCTTGAAGTTATATACACACAATTAATTTGTCAAGGATTTTGTAAGACCTATACAGTATGGGTATGTCATGGTGAAAAAATGCCAAGTGGGTCTTAATATGGAGAAATGGCCTCTGATGATAATGACGTGGATATGGATGATCGCATAGAGGACATTATTCATGATGTAGAAGAAGAGGCTTTTCATCAATTACATGCATATGGTAATATGTGCAGTGATGCAGAGACCCCACTATACCCTGGGTGTAATAAATACAAATTGTTGAATGCTGTATTGAAATTTGTCAACTTAAAGGCACATCATGGATGGAGCGACAAGAGTTTTTCTGAAATGCTTGAGGCTTTTAAGGACATGCTTCCGGATGATAATGTGTTGCCTCACCAATACTATGATACTAAGAAAATACTTTGTCCACTGGGGATGAAGTACAAAAAAATCCACACATGCCCGAATGATTGCGTGTTGTATAGGAATGTGTTAGAAGAGAAGTTGAATTGTTCGATAAGTGAAACCCCAAGGTATAAGTCAAATAAGGGGCCTGCAAAAGTGTTGTGGTAACAGAACTTATTGTCCCCCGGCTTCTCATACTTTGTCTCAGGATGAGAAATGTAGTTTTTGAGAGTGTTTGCATGGCACAGAAGTTCCGTCGGGGTATTCTTCAAATTTTAAGAGGCTTGTATCAATGAAGGACTTGAAATTTGTAGGCCAAAAGTCTCATGATTGTCATGTCTTGATACAACAGCTACTCCCAGTAGCTATTCGAGGCATAGCTGAGTATGATCTTCGACACATTTTGACTAGGCGTTGTATGTTCTTCAATGCTGTTTGCAGTAAAGTGTTCGAGATTGAACAATTGGATGAATTGGAGAATGAATGATATCTTATCTTGTGCCACCTTGAGCACTTTTTTGTTCCTTCATTTTTTGACATCACGGTTCATCTAATTGTTCATCTAGTGAAGGAGATCAAGTTGTCCGGCCCTATCCATTTACGGTGGATGTGTACCCAATTGAAAGATCTATGAAATTCTTAAAAGGGTACGTGAAGAACGCATACCGGCCAGAAGCATCAATTGTTCAGAAATATGTATTTGAAGAGGCCATGAAATTTTGTCAAAATTATTTGGGCAAAGTAAGACATATCGGGCTTCCAAAACGTCAGCATGCTGAAGGGGGTAGACGAGGGGCTTTAGTAAAGAGAGTGGATCATGATGAATTGTCACAAGTCCACTTATACATCTTGAATAATGTTGATGAAGTTTAAGCCAGCATAACTGCACATAAAGAAGCTGTGAAGAAAGAAAATTCCCGAATGACTGAATAGAGGTTGATTAGGGATCATAACAAAACATTTGCAAACTGGTTCAAACAAAAGGTCGAGGGAGAGGAATCTGTTTTTGAGACAATGAAATGGTTAGCACGTGGTCTTGAGGTTGATGTCATAAGTTGGAATTCGTATGTGATCAACGATTACACATTTTACACGAAGTCCCTAGATGATAGGAGCACCATCCATAACAGTGGTGTAATGTTAAAGGCTGAATCTATGCACTTCTCCAGTTCAAAAGACAAGCGACCTAAATTGGCAGTCATGCCATATTATGGGGTTATTGAAGAGATTTGGGAGGTGGACTATGTCTTCATTAGATTTCCCATTTTCAAATGCAAGTGGGTTAATGTCAACAATGGTGTTCAGATCGATCGGCTGAGATTTATGTTAGTCGATGTCAATAGTAGAAGTTTTGGAGATGAACCTTTTATTATGACAGACCAGGCAAAACAAGTTTTTAATATCACTGATCAAGCAAATAAAATGTGGTCTATAACTCTCCAAGGAAAAAGGGTCATCTATATTGATGAGGAAAGTCATGCAAATTATGGTCTTCATGACAGTACTCCTTTTTCAAGGGGTCTACCGGACATGAATGAAGAAGATGAAGCAGATAATGAACCCGGCATAAGGAATGATCATCAAGAAGGGATATGGGAGGATATCCCTTTATAAAAGGGTCAAGAAGGTTTTAACACTATTATATTTCATTCGTGTTTTTAAACAATGTCACTAACTCTATGACGTTTGTTCTTATTTTATTTTGGTGCCAGGATCCAATCCAAAGGGGCATGCATGTTATAAAAGAGGATGTTACGTTGTTGGATGGGAATCAGATGAAGGCATGGTGAATATTGGGCATATATGTTGATTTAAGTGTGGTATATCTTATTGTAACAGCTTATTGTATTTGTATTTGTAACTCATGGTCAATAATTTTTGTATTCTACGATATGCTTTTTCCCAATTCAATTTATTCATAATTGTTCATAGCTTGTAGCTTAAAGTTTAGCCTTTTCTGTGCTTGATTGGCTAGTATGGATTTGTGTATAGATCATTCAATTTATCCATAATTGTTTATAGCTTGTAGCTTAAAGTATACCCTTTTATGTTCTGGATTGGCTGGTATGGATTTGTGTATATATATAATCAATAAGAACAGAACATGGAAAAATTTAGGAAAATTTAGACCGATAAAACAAAAACATCGGTATTAAAAGTTCAACTTTTAAGACCGGATGTACTTAGATTTACTTAAATGTGCGGTCTTAAAGGTCAGGTGACATATTTGATATTAGGTGGTATTAAAAGTTGGTCTTACAAGACCGTTGGTTTAATATGCCCGGTCTAAAAACTTAATCTTTAATACCGGACGTATTAATCATCCAGTCTTGAAAGTGAGTCTTTTAATACCATGTATAATTATTCGTCGGTCTAACAAGCAGCTACTTTTTAGAGCGCATTTATTTTTGTCTGGTCTTAGAAATTGAGTTTTAGGACCGACAAAAAAAATATTTCGGTTAGATTTAGTATCACTTTTAAGACCTGATGTTTTTAAATGTCCAGTCTTAAAAGAGTTTTTAAGACCGGTTTAAGTTTGGTCTTAAAGATATACTTTTAATACCGGCTGAAACAAGACCGGTCGCAAGTCCGGTCTTCCGATGCCTCTTTTGTCCGGTCTTAAAAGCCTTTTTTGTATTCGTGTGGACACTAAGGAGAATGAAACACCTTCCGTTGATTCTATCAACCCAAGTAATTACAGTAATAAATCTCGCCTCTGCCATTCATACCCTTTCATAGTATTTCCATTAACCAGCCTATATAAGTTTTCACAATCAGTCTCAATTACTACTCTTTTTATATTACTACTCTCATTCTATTTATAAATCTTTTTTAACTAAAAACTTTGATTATATTTATAGGTTCAGTTTTAAGTAATAAATGAGACTGTGACAATTTTAATTATATTAATTGTACCAATAGGAGAAGAAAGAATTGAAATATACACATTTATAAATAAGGACAAAGTTGAAAAATTTATTTCATAATTATTAAGCTAACTACCTCTCCTTTATATGTGATTTAGTTAAAAAGAACTTATAAATAAAATTAAAGTGGTATCACTCATGTCGGGTTTAAAGTTTGTATTTGCCCCAGCCAACAAAAGCATCTCCTCTATAATTCGAACTCAAGACTCAAAAGAATATAACGGAGTCGTACTCTGCTAGATCAACTTTAATTTTGTGTTCTTATTTCCCATAATCACATCCCCTACTATAGCCTCAAGACACAAGGTCAAAAAAGAAAAAATATACAGGAAAAATGTATCCACAATTAAATAGGATAATATTTAAATTTAAACACTACACAATAAAATAAAATAAATTTAAAATATTGATTTATCCAACAAATATTGATCAATACCCCTATATATGTGTTGACAAAAAAAAAACCCTATATACATATGGACTGTATTTTTGTAACAGTACACCCGTGTTTTTCATGGGGAAAAAAATACACCGTTGTTTTAACGATAATTAGATAATAAAAATTGGAATAAGACAGTTGGCAAAACTTAAAAATATGAATAAGAAAGAAGTCTAGGGATATGAGAAAATTGCATAACAAACCATAAAACCATAATTTTGGAAGCTCTTTTTCGTAGGTTGAGACAAAATTTATCTCACATGTTTGCCTCATAAATTATAAAAGCTATGTTTCAAAAACTAATTCAAACATGCACCAAGGGAAGTTTGGCAAAAGAAGCAATTAAGGGGAATTCAAGCGAAAAGAGTAAATAAAAACATACAGGCAAAAGTGTAATTATACAAACAAAAACCTAGAAATTTGAAAAAATTCAAGAAAATTCCTAAAACAACAGAAAATGGGTTCTAAGATGTTTTTTTTTTGGCCTTGGGAAATTATTCAAAGTGAAAATACCTCGAAAATAATTTATTTGGCTAAAAAGCCTTTTGTTTTAAAGGAGATATATGATAATATAGTTATTAATATTAAATAAAGACCCAAAAATTAAGAAAAAATATCAATTATTAGTTTGGTAGTTTAGAGACTTAAGGAAGGGGTATAATTCCTCAAATCTTGAAGTAAATAAATTAAAGCTAATTTTTTTAAAAAAATAAGGACTTATTTACACTCAAATTTAAGGGAAAATGATTAGAAGTTAATTTTTAACTTATAATAAATTATTTTAAATGTAAAAAAGATAACTAAGTAAGAAAATCCTTATAAAATATTAAGCTTTCATTTTTGAAATTTATTTAAAGTATAACCCACAATAGAGAAGTGGTAAAGTAATAAGTTTGATGCCTCAAGCTCAAAAGTTACTTGGGGCCTAAACTAAACATATAACTTGTATTGCTAAATAACTTGTTTAGTTCAACAACTCCTCCTCCTTGGCCTCAACTGGGAAAGGGGTTGGAGACTCTCACTAAAGGGAGTGGTTCGATCATGGAGTTGGTCAAGGCGCTGGGGAAGGCATCTTAGCTCCTGGGTGACTAGGTAAACACCTAAGGGTAATAGACAGCTCGCCCTGCCCAACATTGGTATCACCTAGGAGGAATGGAATTTTGCCCTGCCCTTGGATTGTGGGTGAACCCAACCTCTTTCCTAAAATTTTTGTATAAAAAAAAAAGTTCAACAAAATCTCCTCTTAGATGTAAACAAGCAACTATAATAAGAAAATTGAGTAAATCTACACAAATAAGAGTTATTGATCAATCACTATCTTATCTAATTAATTACTTTACGCCAGCTAATACTACTCGAATGCTCCAAACTCAATTCTATTTCCATTGTTAACAAAAAACGATCATCAAGCATCACAATCAATTCCCAATCAAGAAATACCTCCAAGAAACCTTAGTCATTCCATAAGAACCTCAAACATCCCTTTTTGTTTCTTTTGAAATCAAGCCTAATTGGTGGAATCCTTATAAAAGGTGGTTCTAAAGGTGGTTGGGTGTAATTAGAGGCCTCTTCTGTTAGTTTTCTATGGGTTTTGATGATAACAATCAATTGTAAAACTAAGATTGAAGATTTATCTCTAGAAAGTAAAAACTTGCTGGTTGAGGAAAAACTCGAGTATCAGTGGCAATACTCGAGTATTGATCATTCAAAGAAAAGCTCAATGTCAATGATCAAAGGCAATACCACAGTTTCCTTCTAGAAACTTGAGTATTGGTCCATACAGAGAGCATCACAAGTTTTATGTCTAAACATACTCGAGTATCAGTTTCAAAACTCGAGTATAGGCCAAAAAGACTCTTCAGTATCTTTCAAAAGAAATGAAAACTCCAATTTCGGAAACTCTAGTTTTGGAATGTGAAAAGTCCAGTTTTCCTACTTGGCTCCAAATTGAAATGTTCTCATTTTTCAAATGGAAACTCGAGTATGATATTAAGAAACTCGAGTATCGGGCCAAGCAAAGATGATAAAAAATTTATTATACTTATAAACTCAAGTTTAGAAAACTCCAGTTTTGGAAACTCCGGTTTTGAATTGGATGATGTTCTCTCTGAGTTTCAAATTCTAGATGCAAACTCGAGTATGAGTTTGGAAACTCGAGTATCGAGTCATACAGAGAGCATCGATGATTTCCAATGTTTTCAATACTCCAGTTTCAAATGAAAACCACGGTTTTTATGTTTTGGACATACTTTTTTTAAGAGTCCAGAAGTCAAGTATGGATTGCATACTTGAGTATTGATATAAGTTAAACTGAAGCTCTAAAGCTCAGATCGCGTCTTTTCTCTCTAGAAGGAGGAAACTCGAGTATAGACTTAAGTGCATAGTGACATACTCAAGTATTGATGCACAAACTCGAGTATTCGTCGCGGCAGTTGAAAATTCAAATCTGCATAATTTGCATAATGTTTGTTGATTGATCTGATTGCTTTCTAATATTAATTATCAACATTACCAGATATGTTTAATGTGTTTGCTAGTGTATTTCAACCAATTTACAGATGATGTAAGCAGATTAAAAGAGTTGTCTTCACTAAAAGCAAAAGAGCTGTCAGAGCATTAAATGCAAGGCCACCTAACTTGCTATATTTGGATCTACCAAGCTCTGCATGATGCAAAAAGGATAAAGAGACCTTCACCTAATCAAGAGTCTGACATTCCAACGGACAGAAACATATAGAAGTTAACCTTTATCTTGCAACACAAAGAATAAGCAAAAGAGTAGAGAGAGAAGAGACCAAAGTGCTTCCAACAGATAGGAAACTTCACCAACGATCATATGGATGCTTGCAACGGTTATTAAACACACTCTAAGTATAAATACAACAACATTCAATTCCTCTTAACAACTATTGAGCAAGAAATCGAAAAAGCATTAAATTAGTTCATCTACTCTTGAGCTTTTCTGTACATAATATCTTTTTGATACAATAGAGCTTCAGTATGTAATCTTATCCACTCTTTAAGAGAGTTTATCATTCGTGTATTACTTATTGTATACAATCTCAAGTCAGGGGACTTGGAGATTTGAGGGTCATTGATTATAACTTGTAAGGGGGAGCAAGTTTACTGAGAGAATTGCTTTAGAGTTATAGAGGGTGTAATCAAGTGACATAGTGAAATACTCAGGGTGCCTGAGGACTGGACATAGGCCATAGAGTTGGGTTGAACTAGTATAAACTTTCATGTCTTATCCTTCTTCCTTTCACTCTGTTTTACTCTGTCTTGACGCCTAAAAACAGAACCTGTCGAAAAATTTTAAAATCCACAATTCACCCCCTCTTGGTGATTTAGCTCCGCTTTCAGCTTCTCCCTGGCCCCTTTAGAATGTGTTTGGGATTAATTTAAGAGGCACTTTGGTTTTTAAGGATGTTTGAATTCATGATAGATCAAATACACTTGTAATTAAAATGCCATTGTAGATGAGAAGTTAAAATTGAATAGAGATTTTTTGAAATCAAGCACATTTGCATGTTTAGAATAACAAGTGGAATTTTCAAAAGTAATTTTTCAATTGTGATTTATGGTATATGATGTAAGTATATAAGATGAGTTTTGTCTCAATTTACTCGAATAAGTACTTTTGGGGTCGCCAAATATGATCCCAAACAAGCACTCATGGTCCCACCATCGTTTACTTTAAAAGACCTAATAGATCATAAATATAAAACTCAGTTACTATTTTTTTTAGAGATTAACAAAGCTAAATAAGTTATTTAATTATATCATATATTGTATATCATTAAATTATATATTAATTTATAAATTAGGAAAAATAGTTTTGAGAGAAAAAAGATAAACATAGATACTTTAAATTAATTTAATCATCTTTCTTAATATCTCAAAAAAAAAAAAATCCATTGAATATGATATTTAGAACCAAAGGTAGTATTTAATAAAATTTATGTTATTTTCAATCATTTTACTTCTAAATATGGTTTTCAATTTATTACACAAACAAGTTTCAACTTGTCAAATTGACTTTTACAGAAGTTAATTCAAACATAAATCACATTTCTTTGTCTCACTTCTACTATAACTTGAGATTGTAAAAGTCATCTTAAAAATAATTCACTTCTATTACCACTAATTCAAAATACCCTATTTGATCCATAACTGTTACTCTATTTTTGGTCTTTTTTTTATAAGATGTCAAAATTTGAATTGTCCTAGTCTTTTTTATAAAAGCTTGACAAAAGTTGTCTGAATATTTGATATGTTTTTTTTCCATTTTTGCCCCTCTTTAATAATATATATTGCATTAATTAAAATATTGGTAATACCAATATGATTTTATTTCTCTCTCTTACTGACCCCTCCTAAGTAAAGGCATACATGAAAAAAAAATGTTTATTTCAAATACACTTATATTTGTAACTTATTTTAATCACTTTATTAAACAATGCAATTCAATTGTCATTTATCCTTACAAATTTTGACAATAATTTTTTGAAGTTAATAAAATATAAGAAAATTAATAAACAAATCCTTGCAATTTGACCTCAAGTTTATTTAAGTCCTTATAGTTTATTTCACTTTTTTTATCCTTATTTTTACCTTAGTTAAATGTAAAATTATTTGTTAATTTGTAGAAAAAATATTAGCATTTCCTTAAAATAATAATTAAATAGGATTTGATCAAATCATTCATCAAAATAGGGCACAGTTAAGCACAAAGTTGTACTTGAGACTCATTTTGGTGACTCCGGTGACACATTCTCATTAAGAGTTTTGGAGTAACTATAGTGTAATTACTTGTAAGCTTAGAGTAGAGGTAACATTGATTATTATTTTATATACTTGTCAACCCCCCTCCCCCACACACTCACACACGTTTATGTATATGTATTAAATTGTTTTAGAATTTTTTGTGCCTATGGAGGGCTTGATTTAAAATTGTATATTTGACTAAAATTATATTAATGAGATGAGAAACTATTAAGCATGCTTGTGTATATTAGAACCTATGGTTATGTATTTTAGAAACTTTTTAAGTATGCTTATGTGTTATGATGAAAATATTATTTATTATAATTAATTTTAAAATAATGTTATATGTTTTAAATGATGTTATTTATTATCTTAAAGATGATTGGAGGTGGATTCCTTGGTAAATCCTATTTGGAATTATACTCATGATTTGGAACTTGTACATACATGCAAATATTGTGATTATTTGTCATTAATTCATTTGAATAGTGGTACATTTGTGATGAATTGAAGTAAAGAGGAATTTGTATGATGAGATCTCTTTATACCATACTTGGTTCATAGTGTATGGCACTATTCAAGCCCCTTCTTCCATGTTTCCTTTGGTCAAAATTGGAGTTGGGGACATGTGACGCCTCCTTAATTGTGTCTTTTAAGGAGGGGAGTCATAGTCCAGACTTGAGCTTTGCACCTTTGACTAGGTACATCTCAAGAACTGGTGAACCTGGGACAATCCAATTAAATGGATGTTTTTGTTAGATTATGTGTTAGCCTATGGCTCCAATCAGCGGTTATAAGGATGGGCAAGGGTAATAAGGGGGTCAATGCATCAATCATTTGCTTGGCATGTTATATATGATTTATTATTTGAATGATAAAGCTTTTGTATAGTTATTTTTGTAACAAAGTTGAGACATGTTTTGTGAAATTTCTTGTGAACATATTTGAAAAATGAATTGATGTTCAATCGCTTTAGAACCTTTCTTTTTGGGAGGGGGTTTTGTATCCAAATCGAGAACTAGTTTGTGAAAAGTTTTATATAAATAATATTAATAAATTATTGTGATTTGAACTTAATTTTAAACCGTATGTTCTTGATCTTAGTTTGCATGTATATTTCTAAATAACCAATGGTTACTTAGATCCTTGGATCTTATAGTTATTGTATTTATTTTTTTCAAGAAATTAATAAGGAGTAAGGGAAGGTACCCATGCAGTGAGTCTTGAAGACCCTTATATACTCCTAGAGGCTCATATTATATCATTTGTATTTGTCATGGTTCTAAGACTTTTGCATTTTATTAACTCTGAAATTTTTTTGGATTTTTTTTGGGCACTGTAAATATGAGTTTATGAAGATGGAATATTACCTAGAGGAGAGGTGAATAGGTGATCTCAACAATTCTTTTCGCAAGATATGTTTAAGCAATAATAAGACAGAGAATGAAAGAGGAAATGGACACAATACAATTTATCCTGGTTCGGTCTAATTGTTCAACCTATGTTCAGTCCCCAAGTACACCCTGGGATTTCCACTTACTCTTCCAAATACAATTACAACTCAGGATGATCTTTTCACTCTCAGATTCACTCCCCTTACTTTTGTAATCGTACACCCACAACTTAAGGTTCCACAACCTTAAGCTTCAAAATAAAAAATGATATAAGTGTTTAATAACACCTTACAAGTGGATAATTAATGAACACTAAAGTACAACAAATATTTGAAGATATTAAGTGCAATAAATGAAATTGTTAATAGCAATAACTCAGAGATGAATGCGCAAAGTTTCGGTAGGTAGCAATATTGAATGCTTGAGCTTTTATATCATTCTCCATTAATGTTATTGAGGTTTGAATGTAGCAATTGAGACTATTTGAGTTTCTATTAGACTCAACCGCTCTTCGTTGAACCAAATCGATTAATTCTTCATTAAATGTGTTTGCCGCTTTCATTAAATGCATTGGCCGTTGTTTATGCTTGTGCAGAATGTGACTCAGAGTGATAACTGGAATAAATATGTCTCAAAAGAATGTTTTGGTCTACTGCAAAATGTCATTTTGATTGTTGTTATGTTTTTATGCTTTGCATTAAATGCTTCTGACACAACTTTTGCTTTATGATGCTTTTGGTTTGAATCTTCATTTTACCAATTGAAACCACTAGCAAAAAGGTTAAAAGCATCTTAAAAATGATTCTTAATAATCATCGAAAGTAATAACAGAAGATTGACTCATTTGAAACCTTGCAGATGAAGACTCGACATTATTTTTCGCATGAACTCAAGTTTCCAACTAATGAACTCGAGTTGTTTGAAATGAACTCAAGTTTCAGTGTTAGCATCGAACGCTTCAATTCTTTGAGACAAAAACTCAGTTGAAAATTCAAAATCAAATAGGATCCTCCAAGAACTTGAGTTTCAAAACGCGAACTAGAGTTACCAACTTGAGTTCTATAGCTAGAACTCTAGTTGTTAAACTTTCGAATAAAGCACCAGTTCTTCAGAAGTGAAGAACTTAAGTTTTCAATTTAAGAACTCGAGTCTTTTACTAAGTAACTTTAGTTCTCGAGGCTTTTTGATACTTGAAGTTTGAAGCGAGCCTGAATCCGTGAACTTGAGTTAATCACTTTTGAACTTGAGTTTTATTACAAGAACTCGAGTTGATAGGCTATGAACTCTAGTTTACCATAAGATGATAGCCGTTGGAAAAATACTTCAAAAGGAGAACTCGAGTTGATTAACTGAGAATTCGAGTTTTCAACTTGACTGACTTAAGATAGATTTGAAAAAGGTCTTTAGAATTCGAGTTTTATAACATGAACTCGAGTTATCTTAAATCAGTAATTTAACAAGTGTTTAGTTATCATCAAATCTCAAATTGAGAACTAACATTCTCCCCCTTTTTGATGATGACAACACTTATAAAATATTTTTCGAGATGATAGATGATTTCAAAGGTTTTGAATCAAGAAAATTATGCAGAAGAGTTTAAGACAGGAAACACTTGTATTTCTATTGATAATTAATTTGATACACAAGCAACAATACAAAGTAAATTACCAACAAAGGAGACTGCAATAAACTCAAATAAAGCCTAATCTATAAATCAGCATCAACAGCTACTCTTCTCCCCCTTTGTCATCATCAGAAGGAGGAAGGAAAGAGATAGGAATGGCTGGCAAGGCAGTCTGAAGAAGAGGAATTGCTTCAGAGTGAGAAGATAGAGGCAGAGAAGGGGAGGATTCAGGGGAGGAGGAGATATGAATGGTGGAAGTATTTGAGGGTGGAACAGGTATTGTAACAGGGGTTAAGGCTAAAAGGGGAGTAGTAGACTCAGGCAGAGGAGTGGAGAGGATAGGAGTTGGGGTGGGGGAGGTGGGTCTGGGGGATAGAGCAGGAGTAGGAAAGAAAGTTTTTGGTGAGGAAGGAGAGGGATAAGGAGGGTTGTTTGGAGATTGAGATGGAGAAACATGAGTTGTGGTTAGGGGATAGGAAGGGTAAGGAATAGTGGTATGAGAAGGAGAATGAATGGAACCAGAAGGACCTTTTGAGGCACGCTGCTGCATCATTTTGGAGATTTTGGAGTCCAAGGATAGGCAGACACTATGCATAGTCTCAAATTTGGCATCAATATCCCCAAAATGACCTTCAAGGTTCTCCAGCTTCTTAGTCATCTCCTCAAGCTACTCAACTTGCTTGTCTTTAACCTCAACCAATGTATTGTGGCTCTTTGTGACTTCATTGACTAGCCTTCCAACCTTAGCCTCTATTTTCTTAGTCACCTCATGGTATTGAGCTATTATAGCAGTTTGTATTGAAGACACAGCTACTGAGATAGCCTTATCAATTATGGATTGGATTGAAGCACCAAACATAGAAGGAGGTATAGGAGCAAGGCAGATGCCCTGGTAGGTGAGGACTAAGCCTCATCAGCTCTAGAAGGAGTGGCCCTAGTTTTGGATCTAGAAGCGGCTCTAGACTGTCCAGACTCCTCAGCAAATAAAATTCTCATATAATTGAGCTGATTTTGACAAAATTCACAAGTTATTAAGAGAATCTTTTTAATCTCATAAGTCAACACCTATATAAGGTTAAGTAGCAAATTTGCCCCAGAAGTTTTCGCTAAGGAGTAATATTACTTTGAAAGTTTTTCTTGTTTCAATGTTGCCCCGGAAGTTTTTAAACGTAGCAATGTTGCCCCTTTCTGTTAAAAATTTAACAGTCAACATCAATTTTTTAATTGCCAACGTTAGTTATTTTTTAATGGAAAAATGCAACATTGCTACGTTTTGAAACTTCCGAGGCTACACTGAGATAGGAAAAACTTCCAGAGCAACATTGCTCATAGGCTTATACTTCTGGGGTAAATTTGCTACTTAAGCCATTTATATAATATAATCTCACTAACCATTTCTCAATGAAAATAAGTTTCACAAGACAATTTCATGAATAACATAGTTTCATAGTTCATATCACAAACCAATAGAAAATTTATACTGATATAAATTAAAAATCATTGATAAATATCATACAAACATGCATAACAAGAGGAAAATGATCGATTAACTCTATCCAAAACAAAGTATTAAATTAATACTTGTAATCCAAAAGCTCAAACACAAGCAATAATCAATCTTATTGATCCTCAAAGTGAACGCTAATATGAAATAATGGAGGAATACTCTCAGATCTCTTCCGACGGTTACTCTAGCTAAATAAATATTGATTTAGCTATAGAGTATTTAAATGGCCCCCCGCATGTTGTCGCCCTTATATATATGTATGTATGTATGTATTTTTTTAAATGGATCCCCTCGCCCCACGTTAGTACGTCACACACGCACTTTTAAATTTAAGACCCTCTCCTTTTATTTTTATTTTTTAATATGTGTGTGTGTGTTTTATTTAATCTATTATTTTTATTTCCTTATTTTTTTAAAAAAATATTAACAATAACAATAAAATATTATTATTATTCCTACATTTTTATTCCACTAATTTCTTTTACTATCATAAATAATATTTTAAATAAATCCTTTTTATTTTAATAATTACTTGATAAATCCATTTATCATGATTAGTTCTTTTCTAATCGTAATTAAATCCTAATATAAAAATTAGGATGTTACATATTGCACAACTCTCACCCAACAGACACCAACATTAATTATTACAAGAATCTAAATAAATCAACAGTTAAAATATACTTTTAATCCTTTAAATTTTACCCGAGATATATTTTTAGCTCATCAACTTTATAAAGTATATTTTTAGTCTTATATTTTTAACGTCGTTAATATTGCTAGCATAAAATATTAATGTAGAAAACTCAAGTGTTGATTGTGAGGCTCACAAAACATATTTAATTTTTACTTATTTTAATATAATATATTTATATTATTAAACTAAAATAGGTTGAAAAATTATTGCAAACAAATTTGAAGTTTTGATATTTAAATTGTTAAAATAATTTTTTTAATACAATCGAGGTTTTGATATAGACTGTTTCATTAAATTTTTTTTTTAGATATTTTCAATTTACACATATTTCAAAATTTAATATTAATAGTTTAATTACACAATTATCACTGAAATTTACACCAATATCACTTGAGTTTAATGTGTCATCAATTTCGGTTAGAAACATTAACAATGTTAAAATTATGAGACCAAAAAATATTTTTTTAAAGTAAAAAGAACAAAAGTATACCTTATATAAATTTAAAGGACTAAAAGTATACTTCAACATAAACCAAATTACACATTTTATATAGATGCAATGAGGCAATTTTGAGTTTGACCAAAAAAGATGAGGCAATTTTGAGTTTGACCAAAAAAGATGAGGCAATTTTGAGTTTGACCAAAAAAGATGAGGCAATTTTGAGCATAATAATTTTTTATGTTATGTTAATAATAAGAGTAAAATGCTGTAACTACTCTTATATTTTTGCCTGAATAACAAAAATATCCCTTTATTTTGAAAAATCATATAAACTTCTCTTAATTTAATGTATGTTAAAAAAAATTTCATTATATTTTGAAATTCTATTCCCACCTTTGCAGACCATTAAGTTTAACCTTTAGACTTTTGTTCTATTAAAATGTTTCTCTTAAACATTATAATTATTTAGACACATACGTATGTATGGGGAAAAAATTACACCACCAAATTTTAATACTAATAATTTTTTTAACTTTCTAATATGTTAAAAATTTATTAATTTTGAGGTTATAAACTTTAAAATTTTAACTTTTCACCATATTTAATAAAATTTATTTAATTTTAGTTTCTCAAGTTACAAAAATATTCATCAATTTTTTTTCTCTATCAAATATAGTATAGATTTTAAATATTTTATAAGTCATTTAAATTTATAATTTCATATTTTTCTACAAACATTTAAAGAAATTAATCAATTTTTTGCAACTTTGTGATATTTACAAGCTATCATTTAAAATTTGGGATATAGTATTAAGGGTAAATTAGTAAATAAATTTTATTTTTATATAAATCTTAATTAAAAATATCTCTTTATAATCTTTTTAAAACATTCTTAACGAAATAAAATAAATGGATTAGACTTAAGTGTATATTTTCAAAACATCGGAGAGGTATATATAATTTAGGTAAAATAGAATAACGATTAGAGTATTTTAATCCAACAATAAATGAATTTTATTTCATCATTTATTTTTTAAAAATCTCTTTATTTGGTATCTTGTAACAAAGTCCCTTAACTAGCATCCTTGTTAGCCGTAATTAGAAGATTATGAGTATAGGACTAACGCCTATAATTGAGAAAAATGTGACGACCTAATAAAAAGAAATAACAATTGGAACCCGATTAAAAATAAAGCAAAATTAAAAGCATTTTCTTATTAATTTTTCCAATAATGATTTATAGAGATAATTATTAATTAAGGCCATTTAAAATATAAAATAATCTGTAAGTTAGAAATATGTTTCAAACCCTTTTCATATTAAATTCCATTTGATCTTTTCCCCTTCAGGTTCCTTTAACTTTTTGTTAGCGGACTAACTAAAATACATTTTAAGTTAATCAGTAGTTTTCTGTCAGGACCAACAAGCTAGAAAGATCATTACTTGATCTTATCAGTACTTCATCTTTATCACCACTAAGACAGGACCTGATTCAAAAAGAGTTTCCATTAATCATCGGCTAAGTTTCAAAACCTGAGTTGGACCTGCGAGTGTATTCTGCAACTAGTTGAGCAAGAGATGAAGATTTCTTCTCCAGCAATCTTTTTGGTGAGTCATATTCCTCAATAAGCCCTGCATCAAACATATATTAGAATAAAATGACAAATGAATTATTAAAAAGGAAGAAGAAGGAACTTAATGAGGAAAGCCTTTATTGATTCTTGCCTTGGCTCAGAACCAAAACCATGTCACTATCAAGGATAGAAGTTATTCTGTGTGCAATGGTTATAACTGTACATTCTGAGAAATGCTGCTTCAGGGTTTGTTGAATGATGTTATCTGTTGCAGTATCAACTGATGCAGTAGCTTCATCAAGCACCAAAATCTTGCTTTTCTTAAGTAGAACTCGGCCGAGGCAGACCAGTTGCCTCTGGCCCATACTCCAATTTTCTCCATTCTCAGTAACTGCCACATCCATGAAGAAAACATGTTACCATGTTAAATATAAATGGGAAAATTAATATTCTAGTTCTCATAGTTTTAACTCAGTTTCTAAAATTTTAATTCTGTGTAACTTAATCTCTGTGGTTTTGATTTAGTTGTAACTCAGTTCTTGAATGTAACACAGTTTATATAGTTTAACCATTTAAAATATCAACTCCTATAACAAAATTATATATTTCATCAAGCTTAGAAACTAAAGTTTTAAAATGGTTAAAATTAAAGTTCAAGGACAGAGTTTCAATTAAATCAAGACTATAGGGATAAGGTTGCATTGAGTCAAAGTTTAAGGATAAAATTACAACCAAGTCAAAATTATAAAAACAAAAAAAATTAATTTTCTCAATATAAAGTTTAGAAATACTCCCTTTCTAAGTTGAAAAGTTTTAGCTTGGCCTATCAGTTTCAATATTTTAGAAGACTAACCAATGGAATCAAGCTTTCCTTCTTTCTTCCTGACTTCATCTCCAAGTTGGCACATATCTAGAGCCTAAAATAACTCTTAAAAATATGTTAACATGTTCATCATAGATAAAGATCAGGATTAATTCATATAATTTACAGAATCAAATAAAAATAAAATTACCTCCCAAATCTGTTCATCAGTGTACTCTTCAAGTGGGTCTAGATTACTTCTTACAGTCCCTTGAAACATAGTTGGATCTTGAGGAATAATGCTAAGTCTAGACCTTAAATTGTGAAGACCGATCGAAGATATAGCGATGCTGTCTATTAGTATCTGACCAGATGTTGGTTCAATAAGCCTGAATAGTGTTTGTACCAGAGTTGATTTTCCACTTCCAGTTCTCCCTACAATGCCTGTTTTTCCTCCAGCATTGAATGTGCATGTAAGACCTCTCAACACAAGAGGCAAGTGAGGAGCGTATCGGACCTGCATCATCATAACACATCCTGATTGTAGATTGATGCAGAACGGGGAAGGGGAAAGGAAGAGAAGGGAGAATAGACAGACTAGAGAGGAGGGAGAGACAGAGAGAAAGGAGAAGGAAACTCAGAGAGGAGGCAATATAAATATTCAATATGATTTCATTCAAAATGCACTCAGAGCAAATGTGTCAAGGCGTTATTTCTAGACCTCAACCTAACCTGTAGAATTAATGGTAGAATATTCCAGAATCCTAAAATTAGATGCGAATGACAATTTATGATAGAAGATAAAAATCAAATAAAAACGGAAACAAAATATTTCTAAATCTTCTTTGATAAAGCTAAATAGCTTAAATATCAAAAAATCCTGATTAACCATTATCTCATCACTGATAAATTCAAATAAGAACTACCAAGAACATAAGATTATAGGTTCAGACCTGTAAATCCTGGATATGAACCTCCCCAGATGACGGCCATGAGCAATCTGGTCTGTTTTCTTCTATTACAAGAGGAGGCTCAATTGGGATGTTATTAGTATACTGAAACATTCTTTCTACTGATATAATTTTGTTCTCCATATTGCAAAGCACCCAAATTAATGAAGCTTGCAGCATGTTTAGATTAAACCCATATGTCACAGCCAAGCCAGCAATGCCTTCAAACAAGGAAAAGAAAAATATTGAGCAATAAGAAGCGATAATGAAGCTTTGTGCCTGTTGTTACAAGGAATGAAACCTTGGAAATAAGACTCACCAGGAACACTAATTGCATTTGGAAAAGAAATCAAGAATATCAAACTGAAGGCAAATGTGATAGAAGATAACATATCCAATCGGAAGCATAGCCATTCCATTGCAGTGGCAGTGTATAACTTGGGCTTGGAATATCTGTCTGTCAGTTTCATGTTTGTGTCGTGAAACCTTGCTTCTTGGTCAAAACTTCTGATGGTCATTGACCCAGAAATGGTTTCAGAAAAATGCTGAATAACTAGAGCTTCACATGTACCAACCAAACGGGATAATTCTCGCGCTGATTCTGAGTATTATTGCTGCATAATACCGATTTATAGAAAGCCTGTCAGAACTTGAACAAGTCTCTAAGTGTCAGATGCATAATATTGCACTAATCAAATTCCAGATTTCCACTCTTTCTTTTGAGAGATTCAAAGGATTAAAGTGACAAAAGATAATGCACATTATAATTTTATTTAAAGAGGGAACATCAAGCAAATGGTTTGTATAATAAATTAAAAGGAACTACCTGATACCATATACAAGCTGCAATCACAGGAATAAATACTAAAAAGACCTGCCATGCAATTTGAGACATCACAGCAATATTTGCGAAGAGCTGAATAAGCAAGAAGGCAACTGCTGCTACTAAAAGTGGAATGCTCATATCTACTGCGCTTTGGTCTTTGGAAGCCTATAAACAAACAACAATTTAGACAAGGAAAAGCAACCAAAATGGAGATTTGAAGAATAATAAACAAGAAGAAAAAGATCAAGAACTGTTTACCATAATGTCTACAATAAAATTGTTTAAAAAATTTTGGTAGATTTAGCCCATGAAATAGACATGTAAACATGTCAACCATACTTTATACTACCTTTGGTCCTTAATATAAGATCTAGTTTGTAGAGCAAATTACACTATAAACTATATCTTATATAAAGGACCGAAGATAGTATTATCATCATTGACATGTTTAGGTTATTTAAGATTTGTTGTGTGTATTTATCTTTTGTATATCAAAACTATTCTAATATACAAGTTGTTTATTCAAAATACAATAACAACAAGCCTTGCCCCATTAGATGGGTCGGCTACATGGATGGCACTACACACATGCCAACAAACATGTTGACGTGTATCTACGCATGTGTGTGTTGTGTTTTCATTCTGACATACTCTGTTTAGGATTCGTCCACTTGGAGTAGAATCGAAAAATGCCGTAGAGGCTCGGAAGAAGCACATATGCAATTTTTTGAAGAGTGTGGTGGCTGTCTTATATCCAGTTACAAAAACAAGTGTGGTTCTAGCAATGTTGCAGAAAGAACTAGCAATGGCCAAAACAACAAAGACAAGCAAAAGTGTAAAGCTCCCAACAGGAGGCTCAGAGGTTGCTGATGCAGGAGCTGCCCAAGCCATCCAATAATTGCTTCCAATTTGAAAAACCTGAAAAAGAACATGCAAGAGTAATATGAAAGGTACAAGAGCTCCTCCATAAGCTGTTGTGATGTATTTCCAATAAACTTCAAACCCAACTTTGCCCTTTTCTCTTTCTTCTTCTTGAACAAGCTGGCCTTTTGGTTCACCTTTATCATCTTCTTCTTGAACATCTTTGTTTTCAACATTTTCTTCAAGTCCAAATTCAGTTAATGAGTCTATCTCATTCACAGTGGTACTAGTTTCTTTAAATGTAGGTTTTCTCTCTAACTTTTTAATTGAAGATAAGGCTTCTCTGTGTGCTCCTACAAGCTCCATAAAATTTGTGCCTGAATTGATGATGCTACCAAAATTTAATTAAACACCGCAAGTGTACGGGTCGTAAGAATAGCAAGTGGTAAATCAAGGTCATCCCACAGAGACTCAATCTAATTAGTGATTGGGTGTCAAATCTCCTTTTTCGTTTAAGTTGAATAGAATTGTTTTAAATAAGTAGAAAGAAATGCAAATAGATTAAGAAATAAATATCAACAAAGACCTTTCATGGATAACAAATTTCAATATTAAAAGGACAACCTAGAGTCACTAATCCCTTATCTGTTTATTAGATTTTATTCCCACTAAATTAATTTTAACTTAATTTAATCAGCTAATCTAGAGTATTAATATTTATAAATGCCTTCCGGTCCATTTATATACCTATCTCAATTAATTATGCAATGTCTCACACGACTAATTAAGATGCAGTTCACTCGGGCTCACTCTAATTTGATTAAGCGGAACTTCTAGGTATATGTCTATCCTAAACGCAAATTAAATTAAAAATCTAATTCCACATTATTTAATCTCAAGGTCAACTTAAGATTCCCTTCGTCAAGTTTAATCATAAATTCCCAAAACATGCTTAATCGTGGCCAATCACTAAGCAATTAACAATAAAAACAAGATTAAATAAACTGAATTAATAATAAGCAAAACTAATTAATGAGAATAATCTCTAAAATCCAAACAAGTTCATAGGTCCTCTAGGTTGAAAAATAAATTAGCCAGACATGGCTTCAATCCAGATCACAGCAAAATCAAAACTCAAGTTCAGATTCATACTGGAATTTCAGAATCTAGGTTACTGGAATACTGGAAATTAATAAGTTACTGAACCCAGAATTACTTGAAATAAGACCAAAGACAAGAGAATCAGCAACAGCCTCCTCTTGAATAATTATTCAATTCGTTGTCTGTGTTCTCTGCGTTCGGCCGTCACGTGTGTGCTTCGTCCTGCGTTCTTGCTTCTCTCGATTGCCGTTAGCGTCTTCTATTCAATTCCTCCCTCTGTCGCGTGCTCACCGTCTTTTTCTTGTTGGCCGTCCCAACTCTTTTAATAGATTAGGGTTTCTTTTTCTTGAATGCTGTGGGCCCCACACGTGTGTTTTGGTTTTCAATCTTCAATCTTTGTTTATTCCCTTCAATCCGTCCAATTTGATCCGTGGCCCACTTCAATATTCATTTACTTCATGCATCATTGGGCCCACGCCATTCCATTACTTAATCTGGTCCAACGTATTCAATGTGCTTCCTCTCTGATTGTAGAAATAACATAAAAGAGGAATTAAATAATAGAGATAGTCCTAATAATAATAACACAATTTTTTTTATTTATCTATTTTCTAAACTTAAAAACTTTTATTTTAAATTGAAATCCCACAAATTATATGCCAACTTTGATTTGAGTAAAAATCACTCAAAATTGTTTAGATAACTCTCCAAATATCTCCAAAATGTACCTTAAATATATAAAATATGGAGAGTTATCAATTGAGTATGTGGTTGTACTTCCCTCATTGAGTTATATTTCCATCTCTCATGACCTAATTAAAATGTCAGCAAATAGGAAGTACAAAGTTAAATGATTTTAAGATTCTCTTTTTTGAATTAATTGGGATAACAATTTGTCTCACCAATATTAGATCAGCATCAGGTAAGAACTCCACTTGATGAGTCACATATAACACTGTTTTGGAACTCAAAAGGCCAAGCAAACACTCCTGAAACAGTGTAAAAATAATGTAACATAAGAAAAAAAACCTGTGCATCCAAATGAATTACAAACTGCTGGCATTTTAGGAAATTTAAAACATTAAATTTGAAGTGATTACTCGCATGTAGAAAGAACCAGCTATAGAAGAAAATAATTTTTTCACTCAATGACGAGCCACCCAACTCATTATCTCAGTTAAAATTCACGAGACATCTCACAAAAACTCAATGGAAAACACTATTAGCGACCCAACATGCTCAGAAAGATTGACACAAAGTATAATTAATAAGGGGATTCAAATTACTTTATCAATATTCAGAACTTTTAGGTGAGTACAAAAGGTATTGCAACGAATAAAAAAAAGAATAGCAGAAAAATATAACCTTAAATAGGTGGGATCCTATATGGGCATCCACAGCACTGAAAGGATCATCCAGAAGATATATATCAGCATCTTGGTAAAGAGCGCGAGCTATTTGTACCCTTTTCTTCTGTCCACCACTCAAATTGATACCTCTCTCTCCAATAACAGTTTGATCACCAAAGGGAAGAATTTCTAGGTCTCTTTTCAAGGAACATGCTTCTAGAACCTTCTCATACTTTTCCCTAACCATCTCTTTCCCAAATAGTATGTTCTCTTCTATCTTTCCACCTAGTATCCAAGGTGACTGAGCAACATGAGCCTTTGTACCACACACCTTCACTATCCCAGAGGGTTTTGATACTTCTCCAAGTATACAAGAGAGTAAACTTGACTTTCCTGAACCAACAGTACCACAAATTGCAACTCTAAAGCCATGAACTATGTGGATGTTTATATTTTGCAATGTAGGAACAGGTGAAGATAAATCCCAAGAGAAATTCCCATCTACTATCTCAATTGCTGTACCTGAACTACCCCGAGGAAGCCTCTCTATGATATGAGACTGTAATTCCTTGCGACAAAGGAATGATGCAATCCGATCGAGCGAAACTTTGGTTTGTGCTATCATTGAAATTGTGTCAGGAAGGTTATTTATAGGCTGCTGCAGAGTTCTGAAAGTGGCCAATGCAGCTAAGACCTTACCAGACTCAAGTGGGATTCCTATGAGAATACAAGTACCAAAAGTAACCATAGCAATGAAAGTTGGGGCGGAAGAGAAGATGAATCTTGTCATTACTGAACTGAATAAAACTTTCTTTAGCCATTTTGTCTCAGTGTTCCTAATCTCAATTACTCTTGACAGAAACTTCATCTCCCATGCTTGAAGCTTTAGAATCCTCATGTTCTTTAGAATCTCAGAGGTTACCTTCATTCTTGTGTCTTTTGACTCCATTAACTTTCTCTGGAACTTCTCTTGAAGCGACCCCAATGGCAAGTTTGCCAGCATCATTAAAACAGTAGCAGCAAAAGCAGATAATGAAGCAATCCCAACACTTCTATATAGAATAACTAAAGCTAAAGTTACTTGTAGAACAGCCATCCATGGATCATGCATGTACCAACAAAACTCACCAATCCTAGCAGCATCAACAGTCATTAAGTTGATAATTTCCCCACTAGTTCGACCTTCTTTTGATTGACACGAAAGGGTCAATCCTTTTGCGTAGATCATCGCCACCAACATTGATTGGAACCTAATCCCAACTTGCTGGAACCTAAACATCCAGTGCCTCTGTGCGAGGCACTCCACAAGCTTTCCACCAAAAAATGCCATTGCCAAAACATAGCCCTCATATTTAAAGCTTTCTTGTCCATTTAGATATTCAACAAAGATGTCAATCAGAAAGGGACCAACATAAGAAGCACATGTGTAAAAGAGTGCAAATACAGCTGATAAAAGAATCCCTTTCCATGTTGAGCAGATTAAAGCTTTCACCAGTTTAAGAGTGGTCACTCTGCTAAGATCATCACTACACACTGATTCAAGGTTGTTTCTAAATGTTGGAAATGCCCCATATACACTGTCATGGTTAGAGAGCAAAGGAAGGTCCTCAAGGTCTAAAGTCTTCTTATTTCCAACAGCAATTAGCGGACTCATCCATGAGAAAGTAACAATACTGAAAAAACCAGCTTTTGAATAAGGGGTGTTCTTATAGGACTCATAACTGCTACTTTCCCTAGAATCACTACTCAAAAGGGGTTCTTCAAGAAGGACACTTTTTGCCTCCTTGCTTGCTGAAAATCCCACATAACAGAGAAATAGACCCAAGAAAGCGGAACCGATATCAGAAACCAGGTATATTATGGGGAGGAAAACATGTTTTCTATAGAGCAGAAAGTCTATTACAAGGAAATAACAGAAGACAAAAAAGTAAGCCCAGAACCAAATTCTCAAGAATCTTGGAAAGTTAAGCTCCCCTGAACTGGATCGTATAGAATGCAAATAGACACATAGAACACCCCAGACAACAGTTTTCATCACAAAATCCACAGTAATAACAATCTGATCAGAGCTATCATTCTTGTACCAGTAAAAGTAGATCAGTAAGGACAACACAAAGTTGAAAGCACACACAACTAAACAACAGAGAAGAGTCCGTCTGTTGTACAAAACACCAGTATTGTAAAGTCTTATTCTTCCACTTTCTCTTTGGCCTACCTTGGCTTTCTGACATGCCCATGTTATCAGTAACACAAGTAGTAACAACAGGTGCAGAGAACAAGAAAGCCCGTGAGTGAAAATGGGTTGGAGGAAAAAGCTGGTTTCTGGGGGCATTTCCAACTTTGAGGAATCAAGAAGCTCCATTTGATGAAGCTAATGGTGGATCACTTAAGAGTCATGCATGGGTAGCTTTTTCAGAGATATAAAAGAAAGGGGGGAAAGTCAAGTTGATAATACGTGTTCAGATGGTTTCCCTCAGCTTCAGGAAAAAAGAAAAAGAACAACTTTCAGCTTCAGACCACGAGATTAGTGGATCCTCGAGAGGATATTTTTTTGGTTTTGTAAAGTCAGCATCCTGCTTCTTTGACCAGAGAACGATGACCTGTTTCTCGGATCAGCCGCCCTCCTTGAGAGGGGGAAATTTACCTTTTTAATAAATATTTTTTTAAAAAATACCAAAATAAGGCACTATTCAAACATATTACCGGACTAATGCAGTTGGTAACGCCATTTGACACGGTGCCACATGTGGCGCCGTGTCATCTGGCGCCACTGACAAAGTGGCATTAGTCAAACATGGCTTTATTATAAAATACGCCACTTTGTTAGGGCGCCAGATGACATGGCGCCACATGTGGCGCCGTGTCAGATGGTGCCACCAACTGCATTAGTCTGGTAATATGTTTGAACAGTGCCTTATTTTAGTTTTTTTTAAAAATCTTTATTAAAAAGGTAAATTTCCCCCTTGAGAGTATGGAGACAAATTACACTCCCTCCCTTATTTTTTCTTAATAAGGAAAGTGTTCAAAACGTTAAGCAATGTGAAAATATGTATCCTTATCCATAAAGAGAGTGTATGAGAGATACTGGATAAATTTTTTTTGAAAAGATAATGAGTTGCCTACTTTTAATAAAGGTAAAAATAAATAAAAAAATTAATTTAAAATTTCAGACCAGAAAATAGTGTTGCTTATATTAAGGATCATTTCCACCATAAGAGAGAATGTTACTTCTAAAAAAAGATAGGAGGGAGTATCCATACTGTGCTTGTAGAAATATATTAACATATCAATGTATATTCTGAAACCATAATCTAAGTGAGCACTCTGTAGAAGAAACTAGTTGGGAGCCGATCATCCAATTTTTTGAGTCTTTCGAGTGATTTCAGCTTGTAAGACCCTTTCATTCCAAAATTTATAAAATTATGGTGCATGGATGTTGTTAGATTTGATTATTTTTTAAGATGTCAAATATTAAGAGTAAAAAGTTTACATAATATATTTATTTTATACTTTGACTAATTATTATATTTAATGTGAAATATATTGTATATTAGTAAAAAAAAAAAAATAGAAGTGATTGAATTGATGAGAATCATCAAGACAAAGAAGAACAAAGAGATTGAAGACATTAGTTAAGAAAGAAGAACTTGTAAAATATGATGAGAATATCAAATTTCAAGTTCTTAAATATTATATTGGAGGTTGTTATACTAAATTGGAAGTTGGAATCGAATCGGAAGTTAAAGTGCCTTATAACGAAGTCATACAACTTCACTTGAGTTATACTTCATTGTCACTTGAATTGCACTTCAAAAAGTGATTTCTACATATTTTACTTGAGTTAAAGAAGCTCCACTCAAGTGATGATCATATTTCAACATACTCTGTTCAACATGTCAGAGGCTCAATAATTTGGTCATATCTCTCTATACATCCGATTGAGGTGAAATTTATTTCATATTAAACTAGACTAAGAATGTGATTTATAAAAATTAATTTTTTGCTCAAATATTGTCAAATGAAAAAGATATGAACTTATAAAGTTGGTGCTCAAAATCCACATTGTGTTCCAGACCAGACGTTATGAATTGGATCATAACTTTTGGAATACAATATATTTGGGATCGATTCCAACTGTAGTGAAAAGTATACTTAAATAGATTTATCAAAATAGGTCATTTTCCAAATTGAAGTTACAATATAAGAGTTATGCCCATCAAAAGTTGACCTCTGTGCCAAATTATCAATGTTCTAAAAAGGAAAAGGACACTTGAGTGAAGAATGTTCCACTCGAGTGATAATTTAAAAAGTCAAACATCATTGTTAAGGTACCGGTTAGTGAGATTGTTGGTGTACTCGAGTTATAGTTGTGCTACTTGAGTGATGAAAAGAGAATTTGCAAGGTAAGTGATGGAAACTGCTTGGCTTTTAAGAAAATTCACTCAAGTACTCAAGTGATATCTTTGGCACTTGAGTGATCCCTAAGGAGTTGCAAGGTACTTGATGGTAATTCACTACTTTTAAAGAGAAAATGTGATCAAGCACTCGAGTTGCACATATGACACTCAAGTGATGTCCGAAATTCAATTCTGAAGTCACCATATAGTAACTGGAAAGAGATAACACTAGGGAAAGCTTTTAATATTGAAAAATCACCCGAGTTCATCAATGTCACTCAAGTGATGCTTGGAAATATATGTTATCATTCTTCAGTTACCAGTCAGTAACCAAGTTATGCTTTAAAAATGAGAAAGCCACACTTAAGTAACCTAAAGATCAAAATTGTGTCCTTGCGGTGTTAGGGGAGTAATTTGGTGAGAGTTGTAGTGGCTTTACTTGTGCTCAGATTGAACTTAAGGCTTTGTAGTGGTTTTCAAGTACCTAGTTTAAACTTAAGTGAGATAATTGATTGAAAATCTCAGAAAAACTTGAGAAGTAGACGTAGATCATCGCGGATTAGGACAAATCAGTATAAATCACAATTTACAAATTCTCTTCTTTTATCTTTTACATTTCCAGCATGAACAACTTATATATTTGGTTATGCAATTTTGGAGTATTATCTTTATACTAATTATTACTTATTGCCTCCCACATGATATATAAAAAGATTTTTTTAAGTATTTATCATAAACTCAATTCATCATCTTTTGTGTGTCAGCTGATTCTAATGGATCTAACCTTCTTATCAATAAATCTTATGATTGTGTCTATATGTTTACTATAGTTGTCGACGGACAAAAGAGCAACAAGTTAATCATGACAAAAGACTTGACATTTTCTCGCATCAGCTGCCATCCTTTAGTGATATGGAGAAAAAATTATACCCGTTTTGTGCTTTTAAAAATTAATTAACATGTCAATATATATTCTAAAATTTATAACAATCCAGAGTATCATACAAATGCATGGATAAATATGCGTTTAGTTTATAATTTAAAAAATTCTTACCTTTACAATTTTCTTGCCGGAATTTTTCTTATTGTTGTTATTTAAAATTTATATTTGGTATGCTAACTCAATGTTTTCAAAAGAAAAAGAAAAAAAAAGGACAAAGAAACCTTTTTGTGTAAATTTTTTGTTATTGTAACTTTTTTATTTTTAGATTACGGGTCTTTATTTTATTATTTTACTTTTAAAAAATATTATTATAATTTTATAAGTACTTTTAGAAAAATTAATTCAATAAAATAGCATACAAATCACATGAAGCACAAGAAATTTGCACGCAGCTTATTAAGAATTATAATAAACAATATAAAAATGATGGTATATTTTAAGAAATGTAAATAATATGTTTTTCCAACTTAATTAATATGTCCTTGTAACATTACATGCATATTGTTCCTTTGTTTTAGAGTGTGTTTGGTTCAAGCTCATTGCATGGCTGCAATGATAATCATGATTACATAAATAAAGTAAGAGTATATGGTTGCTTTTTAGCATGGTAACAAAGTTTCCCATAGTAATGATAATTACCAAAAACATGGTAATCCCCATTCATACCTCTTTCATATGAATACTCATTACCATCACATTGCATAGTTAAAAATGTTCAATTTACTCATTTATCACTATTTCATTTATCATATTCCATCTACCATGCCACGCCACAACCACTACCACTATTACATCCTTATCCTCCACTGGTGCTACCAAATTATATTGTGCTTAATTAGATATAAGGTACTTCCACTAGTCATAGCTACATATGTAAGACTTTAATCAACTTTGCTCCCAAATTTATATTCCCCCAAACTATTTCTATGGATTATTGCATAATTTAAGGCCCTATTTGGATCACTGAAAATCCGACGATGGAAAAGGAAAATTCAAATTTTTCAGCCGGCGACGATGCTTGTATTGAATTTTTTGTATGAAAATATTTTCCTGCGGGCGCCATTCTCCCTGGAAATGGCCGAAAGTTGATTTTGTCCTTGATGACATAGCTAGCTATATAAAGGGGCAAGCATGTGATCCTGGAAAATAGAAAGCTATGAAGAATAGAGACAATGAGTGGAATTTCAACGATGACTGTGCATCCCATACAATAGGTTCAGTAGTACTTCTCCATTTTTGTTCTATTGTCATTTACTTTTAGTGTCCCTAGTTTTTTCTTGAGTTAGGCGATGGATAGAGAAGTGGATGAATGTTTAGTTGAGGAGTTGGTCGGATATTTAGCTATAGTTTTGGTAGTGAGGAAAGTGGTTATCGTAATGTTTGTGGCAATGACAAGTAGATGTATAAGGGGAATCCGTTTTAGCTTATTTAGGCTGGATTTCTATTCTAAGAGAGTGAACCTCAGAGCAATGATATATAGTAGTGACACTACTTACTTCAATCAGATTAGGATGAACATGGCAACATTTGATGATCTATGCCACATGTTGGACATAATTAGAAGGCTTCAACACACAAGGCACATGTTAGTTGATAAGAAAGTTGCCATGTTCTTGCACATTTTGGCTTATCATGTTCAGTTTGGAAGGCTAGGTAAAACAATAAGCAGATATTTCAAGCTCATTTTGAATGCCACCCCAAATTGCAAGATCAACTTTTCAAGATACCATAGCCTATAAGAGACAACTGCATGGATGATCGTTGGAAATGGTTTGATGTAAACACTCTGGACTTTCGTTATGTTAATGTTTTAACAAAAGTTATTTCCATCTTCATTTAAGTGTTGTTAATGGTAGGGGTGTTTGGGGGATTTGGATGGTATATATATACAAGTATGTTGACTACTAATGTTGTTTTGATGATAACAAATATGAGAGATTTGATTTAACAAAGATTGATAATTAAACCACATTAATTAACTCTTAGATAATACTAAAGCAAAGCATATGACAAATGCTCAAACAAATGCTCTTCATCTTTGATTCTCAAGAATGAGAATTTGATTCTCAAGAATGTGCTTGAAATGTATATTTCTGATCACCGACAATTCTCAAGAATCAAAGGTGATTCTTGAGAATCCAAGTGCAAAGCAATAATCCTCTCCTTTTTCTTGCTCGTTGGTTCTTGAGAATGGATAGGTAATTCTCGAGAACCTTTAGTTCATGTACAAGAGAGTTACAACACATACATATTCCTTTTTCCATTTGCATTCTTGATTCTCAAGAATGTAAGATACATTCTTGAGAATGAGATATAATAGATATATGAAATGCACATTTCTTTAAACTTGTAATTCTCTAATTCTCAAGAATGATATAGACAATTCTTGAGAATGCCAAAGCAAGCAAATCATGATCTCACCAAACAGCATCTCCTCTAAACCGATGATTCTCGAGAATGAGAAGGAGAATTCTTGAGAATGTATTTCATTTGGAAAACCATGTGAACATCAAATTTTATTAAGCTCGTTGATTCTCAAGAATTGGAACTTGACTCTCGAGAATCCAAGAGGAAAGAAACATTCCCTCCCTTAGCCGACTATGTGAACATCATGACTTATATGTTAAGCTCGTTGATTCTCAAGAATTGGAATTTAACTCTTGAGAATAAAACTGGAGCAATGGCACCGAAGCAAAATGGATCACACATGACCTAAGCCAATTCTCAAGAATTGATAGGCAATACTCGAGAACCATAGTCATGAAATAAGAAACATGGATCAACATGAATTCACTAATTCTCAAGAATGTGCTTATAACTCTTGAGAATTCAACATGATAAAACAAAGAAATATTTTGCAATTATGTAGTTCCATGAACTCATGTAATTTTGCCAAACTCCTTTAACTAATCTTTATTATTGGGTTATTCCTGAACTTAATTATTTTATCATTAAACATCATCCAAGTGTGTTGCAGATTCTTTAGGCATGTCTAAAGCTAAGTTCAAGAAAGAGGATTCTGACATGGTGGAATGAGCATTTAATGATGACAGAGAAACAGAGCAACATTTGGAATAATAACCTGAGCCAAAAGCAAATATTCTTTTGAGTGATGCTTATTTCGGCTATTTCTCTGACACAAGTTCAAACAATGGTAAACGCATTTAATACAAGGCATCCCTGCATTTAATGAAGCAACGGTCGATTAGGCTTGAGCAAGAACGAATGGGTCTAACGGAAATTCAAACTGAGACAACGGCTATATTAAATTCAAGACTTCAAGACGGTGAAGCCTGTTAAGGTGATCTTATAAAAGCCCAGAACATTCAATGTGCCACCTACTGGAACACGAAGCATTCATTTTGAAATTAATTAAGTTCACTGTTCCATTAGCTTTCATCTATTATTTCTCTCTGTACTTCAGTGCTTAGCTTTTATTTACTCAGTGAGGAGTGAAAATCAATTACATTGTTTGTTTATTAGTGTTGCTTAAGGTTGTGGAATCTTAAGTAAAGGGTGTACAATTACAACCAGTAAGGGAGAGCGGAGTCTTGAGTGATTGGACTGTCGCAGGAGTTACTGAGTGTGTAATTGTAATCTTGAGGATTAGTGAAATACCCATACTGTTGTGGGAACTGGAAGTAGGGTATTTGATTTGACCGAACCGGTATAATTTCTGTTGTTTCTTTTATTCCTTTTTATTTTACTTCTTCAAATTATTCAGAAACAGAAACAGAAGAAAATTTGAAATCACCTATTCACCCCCCTCTAGGTGATATTCTCCTTTCAAAGTATAGGTGGCAGCCTACTAGAAGGTCGATATCAAAACAAAAAAGGTGATTTAATCACAAATGTTCTTGGAGTATGCTTGTCGGATGAAGAATTTATATGTGTATTGCCTAGATAAGAAGAGTCTGCTATGGATGAAGGGGTCTTGAAGGGCGCGATAAGGAGGAGAATTGGTTTTAAAGTTCCTGCTTGTGTGTTATTTGTTGTAGCAATGTTTTTTGAGTCTCTTACAAAGTTTGGCTTCAATTAACTAACTTTAAAGTTGTTGCTGTGCAAGAAAGTACTACTTAGTAGACATTGGTTACATTAACAGTGACGAATTCCTTGCATCGTACCATGGCCAGTGTTACCACCTTAATGAGTGGATACCAGGCCACCAACCCTAAACCCCAGTTGAATGTTTTAGTATGTGACATTTGTGTGCTCGTAACATCATCAAAAGATCCTTTAGTATCCTAAAGTTAAGATTGCCAATCCTTTAAATACCTTCATCCTATCTAATAAACATTCCTAATAGATATATTGTGGCATGTTGCCTACTTCATAATCTTATTTGAAGATCAGCTATCCCTAATTCATTAGATGAACAACTTGACTCATTCAAGCCCTTAAACCCAAGTCAAGAAATTCCTCCAATTTCTATGAGGGAAAGCTATGCTACATGGAACAATTTTAGGGACAATTTAACTACTAACATTTATAATGCTTATTTAACACATAGATACTAATTACGATTATCATTGTTGTATTAATTAATGAACATCTTCATCTCTTTGTAAAACGTTTGTCTGTTTGCACTGAAATAAATTGATATTGGCAAATGTGTGTTTACAAAGTTGGAGCTTGGCCTAGTTAAACTGTTAGTAATGTATTTGATTATCTATGATGGACTAACCGATTTTGATTTGTGTAGTGGTAGAATGGAAGGCTTATAAAAGGGTAAATTCCATCCGTGTGGATAGCTGATGAAGAGAAACTACTCATCGAGTACCTTGTGCACTGAGGATGGAACATAGGTTTATGGTGGACAATGACTTTAAGCCAGTGTACGCCAACCGATTGGAAGAAATGATGCTCAATCGCCAACCTGATTCCAAAATCAAGGGAAATCCACACATATTATTGTGCATCAAAATGATCAAAGTGGCTTGGCAAGCAGTATACAATATAGTGTATAGGATGAACACATTTGGATTTATATGGGATCTGAAGAGACAATATGTTATTGCTGACAAGGAAGTGTGGGATGAGTATGTAAAGGTTAGTGACTTTGCCATTTTCTCTACATTAGTTTCCAAACAGTGATTGCTACTTACATGCACTTGTTTCATAGGTGCATAATGTTGGAATGTACAAAAATAAGTGCCTAACCCACTTTCAAGATCTGTGTTTCGTTTGGTCAAAAGATAGGGTGGTCGATGAGTACTCTAAATCCCTATATGGCATGGTAGAAAATATCTATGAAGAGCAAGAAGTGATCCCTGAATCCCTAATAATTTTGGACTATGTCTCCACCCTTGAGTTTCACATCCCACAATTTGGTAATGATGCTAATAGAGTTGGCGGTGAGTGTTCTATTAGTGGTAGAAAGTGGAGGAAATTAGGGAAGACTGATATATTGGCTAATGTTCTGAGGGAAACCATTTTGTCCCTCAATTGCACAACCTAGGAGCACATCTATTTTGGGAAGTGCATCATGTTAGTTCTCTATGTTTGTTTTGATGATATCAAACAATTGTAATCAAAAGGAAGTTATTGATTCAAGTAAAAATATTTTGTCTTGATCAAATCTTGAATTAGCAACTATTTTAAGTATATGTCAAAATATGACTCAATTTAAGGTTTTTAGACTCGAGTCAAGTGCTTTGAAACTTTAGTCAAAATGAGTTTAACTTTGATTGACTCGAGTTACACTCTAGTGACTTGAGTTAAAGCCTTCGTGTAATGTTTTAATGAAAGACATCAACTCAAGTTATTTCTAATAAACTCGAGTTAATCTTTGAGGACTTAATCTTAAACATGTGTTTTTAAAATCCTAAGTCCTGCGTTCAAATATTTTCTAACAATCAAAATATTTCCTTGAGTTAAGATTAAGCAACTCTAGTGTTTCTGTGAAACATATTTTCAAAACATTTTGGAAACTTGAGTTAAGGACTGAGTGACTCGAGTCATCCATTAGAGTCATCACTTAATGACTCAAGCATACTCTATGTTCAAGTCTTTTCCAAACTTAGCTCGAAGACATTTTTAAAAATGAAACAGTGATTCAAGTTAAATATACATAACTCGAGTTAAGTCTATATAGAGACATCTTTTCTATTACTTTTAGACATATTTTTAGAGAAGATGAAACTGTTACTCGAGTGATAAATAAGCAACTCGAGTTTGGTTAATATCAACTCGAGTTAGCTTTTTTAGTTCTGCAAAACACCGTGTCTGTAAAACTTGAATCTTTGCTTATGATTTAAATATTTCTTATCATCACTTATTATTTTTTCTAACTATGTTTAACCAGTTTATTAATGAGTTTCAAATGATTACATGAAAGTTTAACAATAGGTTAATCAAAAAGCATTAATTACATCAAAAGCATTTAATGCAGTTGCAGAAAACCAAGTATAAACTAGGCAACCATTCTCTGAGCATTTAGAAGGTATTGTGATTCTTTTTCCTTAATTAAATGCTACAATACTCAACGGGAAGAACATAAAGAATATCAAAGGACTGAATGACAGTGATCATTTATAAAATCAAAGTGTGTGAGTAACAAAAGAACCTCAAGTCTAACGGCTACATTTATTACTCACAAGGGTTCATTGAAGCTTCTCAATAGTCATTAATTACCCTCACCAAATATAAGGAGAAGCATCCAATACGATTCAACTATTGAAAACATATTACGCTCAAAACAAAATTATTGCATCTACTGTTTCATTCATTATTGCGTAATATCTTCAGATATTTTATCTTTAGTGTTTATCAATATACTTTGTAAGAGAGTTAACTTATATTCATCATTTATTAAAGAAAATCAAGGTAGTGGAACCTTGAGAGTGGGTGTATTGATTAAACTTGTAAGGAGGAGTGAATCCTAGAGAAAGGATTACCAAGAGTTATAAAGTGCGTAATCAATTGAAAGAGATAGCAAAATAACCAAAGAGTTTAGGGACTAGATGAAGGTCAAGAGTTTAGACCGAACCAATATAAATCTCTTGTGTTTATCTTTCTCATTCTCTACTTTCTCATGCAATGATGTGAAAGACGAAATATCACCTAAGAGGGGGGTGAATTGGGTGATTTAAAATTTTATTCTTAATTCTTTGGATTATACAGGTAAAACTAGGATAAATCAAGAAGAGAAGAGAAAGAATAGTGTAACATCCCAATTTTTAAAAGCGGCATAAATTTTTTTTTAATCAGAGTAGAACATCGGAGCAAGTAAAAGAGTGAGTAACTGATATATCATTAATTGTGGTGTATCTGTCTATTTATAATGTACAGTACATTCATCAAAGTGATGTTAATACGGTATACGTCTAAAAAGATAGGATCTTCAGTTGGGTCCTTACGCTTTCTGCTTACTCTGCTTACTCCTATCCTTAGTCCTTGGTTCTTCGGACCTGAAGCTATGGTAAGAGCTGAGGTTCAATACCTATCGGACCTCAGGTAACGGTTAACCTCATGCTTATGTAAACAGTATATGACAGGTATCACATAATAAGTACACAATTACAACTTTCAAAATCATAACAACATGTAAGGCAATAACATAACACAATACTGCAATATGTATGTTACCCCAGTCTGCACTATTCACCAGTGCCACGATGGCCTATCGTGTCTTTAGCGCTAGGAAAACTTAACAGCGTTATCAAGACCATAACCCGTATTCAATTCAATAAGTAAAGAGCAATTTCAAAACATGTGAGTACAACTATCATATATAAGCAAACCATAAGCATAAGAGTTAAGGTTACAATATGCGTCCGTACCTTCGTTGACGAGTTTTGGTACGTTCTGTCGGTCAAAATGCGTTCATAGTTTATCCTATAAGGGTAATATCATTTCTATTAATTCACAAACATTATCCCAAGAGATATCTTGGCTACAAATGACAGTTTTACCCTTGGTGGATTTATTTTCCATTATTTCCACAAAGTTTTGGAAAAAAAACGCTGGTTCAATATTTCTGGGCAGAATTTTGTCTAACTTTGAAAAATCATAACTAATTCTAAAAAAATCGAAACGAGGATCCGTAAAATTTCCCGGAATCCTTGAAATCTCTATGTCCGAGGAAAAATACTGGAACTCACCCAGAATTCAAGAATAATTCCCGGTTTTAAAGTTTTCAACCTCTGCCCAAAATTTTCCCCAAAAAACGTAGCTTATCTTCTAAAATTTTTATCTCTTTGCACAGAACTTCAAATGACACACTCTAGGTATATTTATAAATCCCTATATGTCTACTTTCACCATGAATTTATTTAGAATTTTAGAACCTCATTTCCTTCATGAAATATTAACGCTTTTGCTGCTGGCTCCTGAAATCGCTAACCGATGAAATTTCGTCAGAGCTTCGTTATTTTGATCATAATCTTCCAAAAATTTTTGCCTTCTTTTTCTTCATCATTTTTTAAAAATAAAGGCAATGGAAAGCATAAAAAGATGAAAATAAAACTAGAATTGGAAGATTGAATATCAAAACAACATTTCCTAACATTTCTACTTCATAAGCTAAGAACTTGAACTAAAAACTAAAAGCTTCCTTACCTCTTGTAGAACCTTGCTTCTTGAAGCTCCTCTACTCTCTTCCTCACTCTCTAAATTTCAGCCTATGCCTTGGTGAATTGGTGAGAATTTATGAAGCTCAAGGCCTCTATTTATAGCAAAACTTGAGTTAACTTCCTAACAACTTTAACTTGATCTTAGCCATTGGATTTAACTTGGTAAAGGGGTTTTAATCTCACCCCTACACCTTCTCAAAACCGCCCTTCTCTCTCTTTCTTCTTAGATTTTTGCTTCATCTCTTATTTTCCCCCAAATGTTAATTTAGTTAGGTATAAGTTGGAGTTTTTATTCAAGATCTAATTTCACTTTTGAAATCATAATTTTATAACTAGATTTATGGTGATTTTAAACTTCCTGAAACACTTAGGTATGAATCCTAATAGTATACGAAAATGACTTTGGGAATAGGCCAGTTCAAGCTCATAATTTATTGGTTTCAAATATCTACTTATATTTAATACTTAGTTTCAATATTTCAAGGTATGATTTAATCTTTATGGATTCTCATTTACTTGTATTTGATTAAAGAATAACTTGCTTCTTAAGTTTTCACTTTGGATTTCAAACCATTATTCACTTTGTTTTAATCTTGACTTTCTTACTACACTCACACCCATTCACAACTCTTAGACACACACCCACACACACACACACACACACACACTTTTCTCTTTCCAATTTATCCTCTTCCAACTTATTAATGCTCCATGTGCTCTAATTAATTGTTTCTTCCAATTTGTCCCTTTAATTATCCCATGTGAAAGCTTGTAATATTAAACAATTGTGTTTCTTCTTTTTCAAGAAAGAAAAACCGTGGCCCTCCTTTGCTTAGGATCAAGAATTGTATTTCCTTTGTGCTCTAATAATTAAAGACTCAAGCTTCTCATTAGTTCTCCTATTATGGATCTAGCTTAATTGTGTAATTAATTAGAACCTTTAGATTTAGCTTTATGAAATTTAATCTTGGCCTTCAATTTATGCTAATCTCTCATTGGTCCAATTAATTTCATGAGGATTAAGAATATTTTCTTGTTTTATCATTGGCCAATTCAATTTCACAAGGATTAAGATTAATTATTGGTTTAATCACAACCATTGGATTTCATTGTGTTTGTTTAGATTAAATCTTCTCCCTTGATTGCCTTTGATATTAAATAATTGATTTATTAACTAATCATGAAAATTAGTGCTTAATTAGTCAAGTATTATTCCACCCTCATTTTATACTTTTTATTTTGCCTCTTGATTATTTTGCAACTAATCCTAATTAGTGCAAGCTAGATTGTTCATTTATATCATATTTTATGATCCTTAAATATAATTTCATAATTGGACCTTGATTATGTTAAAATACCCCTAATTGATGACTTTTAATTGCCACTAGATTTATTATGAAGATTTATAAAATTATTTTAATTAACGTAAATTTAATTGTTATTTATTTATTGGTAATTTTCTTTAATTGATTTAGGTATTTTCATAACATTTTATGACTCTCTATAATTAAACAAAAACTATGTTGTAATATGATAATTTTAGGGTATTTTATAATCTCTAAATGAAATTTGAAAATTTGGGTCTTTGGTTTGTTTAATTCTAGAAGAAAATTCCCTAAAATAAGCTACCAAATTTTGAGACCACACATTCACCTATTTTTAATAGGTATTTCCTATCAAAATATAGTGGTTATGCTAAATAGGATTTTTAGGGTATTACAAATAGACACAAAAAATTTATATTAGTTCAATCCAAATCCTGACCTATGTCCAGTCCCCAAACTCTTTGGGATTTCACTATCTCAAGAATTGATTACACACTATGTAACTCTTAGAGGAATTCTCTCATTATAACTTACTCCCCCTTACAAGCTGTAATCAATTAACCCAATCTCAAAGGTTCCACAACCTTTAGATTAATACAAAAATGATAAGATGAAAAGCTCTCTAAAAGATTAGATGAATAATCATTGAAGTATATGTATATTCGAAGAATATCACTCAAAGGTTAGAAACAGTAAATGCTAATTTTCACAAATTGAATGCACAACATTTCGGTAGATAGAGAATTCAATGCTTCTAGCTTTTATAGTTGATATCATTAATAATCGTTGAGAAGCAATGTGAATTTATCTGTTGTGACTAATGAAGATGACCATTGAGATTGATTATCCTTTATCGTTGCTCAGACGAATTGTTTCTTCAATTAGCGCCGTAATTCCTTATTGACATTCCTTGTTCCGTTTGTCTGTTGAGACTGAATATTGGAAGTGGAAAGGAAGAGGTTGCAACACTTTAAGATGCTCAGAGAGTTAATTGTCTAATTTCAGCATTCGTCTCTGCTTTGCATTTAAGTCTTCTGACACATAATTGCTTTATAGCAATTTGGTTTTAATCCATATCAAAATCAACTGAAACTCATCAACAAATTGATTAAACATAGTTAGGAATAGTAATGGGTAAGAATATAAAACATTATAAGTCATAATCAATGATTTAGATATTACGGATACGGTGTTTTTCAATGTTCAAAAATATGACTTGAGTCTTAATAGCCTGACTCGAGTTACCATGACTGGAGTCACATAATTTGACTAGAGTTATCTTTGATTATCAATTAAAAAACACAGAGCTAAACTCACAATGACCAGAGTCATCTAATTCATAAAACATTTGAGTAGCTCTCTGTATTAATATGACTGGAGTCATCAATAAATCACTGGAGTCATCTATTTTCATAATTCTTTTGAAAAACGTCTCTGTAGGAAGATAACTGGAGTCATTTAAACATGACTCAAGTTATCAACATTTTCAGAATACCTGGGTGCGTCTCTGTACTAACATGACTAGAGTCATGGTTAAGTGACTCGAGTCACTCTATGTTTTAGCACATTTGAGGACGCCTCTGAACAGACATGATTGGAGTAAACAAGACCTTACTCAAGTCACATCAGTTTTCACAAAGTTTCATGTCGGGTTTAAGTTGTGAAAAGTTTTTGCTACAGTAGATGACTGGAGTCTTGTAATGAATGACTGAAGTCACATTTGACCGTTAGAAAAGACTAAGTTTGAAATTCATTATTGATGAATGGAGTTATATTAATCTGACTGGAGTCATTTAGCTTTAAAAACGTTTTGCAACAAAGAGCTATGACTAGAGTCACAATTAATTGACTGGAGTCACTCATCATACATCAGTTCTAAATAGATGGCAATGACTTGAGTTACATGAATATGACTTGAGTCATCTTGCATAAGAGAAACCAGTTACTAAACAAGGCATTTTTTAACAGTGAAAGGTTCTCATACTCAGTTCAATAATAATATTCTTAATCTATAATTATCAGTTATCATCAAAACACATAGAGAACTAATAGATGGAAGTCATGAAAGCAGACATGTTCCACCATTTGATGGAAGTTCCTAGTCTAACCATGAAGAAGCTCACCATCGCCCACATTAATATTACCTTATCCTAATAGCTGCTAAATTTGTTTGAGAAGATTTTGACAGCATTTAGGGCAGCATGGATATGGTAGGTAGATAAGTAGTGGATTATTTTGAATCTTTTGGAATCTATGTCCAATACTTTTTGGGTTATTTATAAGCATTTTGATAGGTAAGTTAGTTTTGCTTCCCACACATATTTTTGTAAGGGCAATCTATGTTATTGCAATTGACAATTGCAAACACTTAATATCATGTATGTATGTAACTGTGTATAAGTTATCGTTGAAACCATGTAGAAGTACATATTTGTCTTCCTAGATGAGGTCCCGATCCCTATTATATTCCCTAAAAAAAAAGTTAAACAAAGGACCTCTTCATAAGTACAACACTCAAATTAAAATAATGCATACTAGAGTATGTAAATGACACACTTGAGTGTGGCATTTACACACTTGAGTGCACTGTGGAAATAGGGGAAAGAAGCTCCATTTTGGTGTCACAAAAACACGGCACTCAAGTAAGTAAATGCCACACTCGAGTGCATTGTGAAAATAAGGGAAAGAAGCTCAATTTTCCTATAAAAAAACATAGTACTAGAGTGTGCAAATGCCACACTTGAGTGTGGCATTTGTATACTCGAGTGTTATGCGTTTGTAACAGCAAATTAGGTGTGAGGGCGAGTGCACTTGAGTATACAATGCCACACTTAAGTATGGCTTTTATACACTTGAGTGCTGTGTTTTTGCGGCAACTAACTGGGTGTTAGGGCTGGTGCACTCAAATGTAAAATGGCACACTCAAGTGTTCCATTTGCACACTCGAGTGCATGTGACTTTCAAAAGCAATAACATCGCACAAGCGAAGAACAATAAAGGGTTGTGGAATCACACTCGAGTGCACAAATTGACACTTGAGTATGAAGGGTTTTTTCTCATTTAAAATTGAGACAGAAAGTACTCCAGCATGGAACCGTTCCCACCTCATTCGCTCTCTCATAAACTAAACCCACACAACCTCTCCACTTCCGTCTTTAGACCATTACTGTTACCTCGAATCTATTTAAATCCCTCCAATAAATTGCTCACCTCTTTGTCTCTAACCATTTTCCTACACTTCTCTCACAATAAATCACCTCGCCTTGCCTAATTCTTGCATTAGATTGTCAACTTGCATTTTCATGCCAAACCCTGGTTTTTGACCTTTCATCTTATATTCAATCTTCAATGGTGAGAACAAAGCAACCTAATGTGGAGAAAGATGAATCACCTCCACCACCTCCAACATCGAAGAAGGCAAAGACGGTGCCAACCCAAAAGATGCCAAGTATCGAGTGAAGGTTTAGGAAATGGACCTTAAACTAAAAGCAAAAGGGATTGTTATCAACGAAATAATGATGATTCAAACTCGATCAATGTCATTTCTACCTACTGGCAAAGGAAAGGGGAAATTAATAGAGGTCGATAAGCAAGCATAACAATGGGAGAAAGGGGTACAAGATGTTCTCAAACACCTTGACACATAATCTAAGTTTCAAAGAAAATCCATATTTACTTATACATCTGTTGAGGCTACTAGTAGTCAAGCCGTTCTGTCTACCCCTACTTGCCTAATGCCTAAACAGTTACTAGAAGAGTTGTAGCCCTTGCCTACATCGGGTATTATCACTGCTCTAATTCTTATCTCTAATGAAAAGTCTTATAATTTTTATTATGGTGAAAGGAATTTTTGCCCCATTGTGTGTATTGATTTGGGCAAATTAAAATTTAAGTTCAATGTAGACTTATCACCGTATATGAAGCAATATGAACCTTTGTTGAGTATAAGGACTGTATATTTTCCTACTATGGTCAAACTCTTTTATTTCAATACAAGAGTTGCGATTGTGACTAATGTAGAGGGTAACATTATGGAAGAGGTACTAGAGACTAAAGTTAAGGGAAAGAAGATCAAAGCTACTGTTGAGTCCATCAACACCATTTTAGGGGTTATAGATATTCCTACTACGTCTGTAAAGCTCTTATATGATATAGAAATTTTATCTATACTAAAGCTAAGTGAACCTATAGGAAAACTTAATTTCAAACCCAGTTCTATGTGCGATACATTTCGGGTGATATGGTTTATTTATACAAGGAACATGGTGCAGAAAGGTAATAAGTTTACCAATTTCACATCAGGAGACTATCCTTAGTTTGCTCCTATCATATCTCAGGAGCCCCAGAATGTTGGTAAATAGGTACTAGATGAGATGTATAATTTTCTATTCAACTCTAAAATGAAATCAACTATTCCATCTCCCAATCTAGTTTCCTTTATTCTGTTCTCAAACAACATGTGGTATCTTATCCCTAAAGAGAAACCAGTGAAGACTTTGATATTTAGGAAAGATCATGTTACAAGAATGAAAATTTCTTTTACCGAGGGTTTAGGGCAGTCAAAAATCAAGGCACCTAAGAAGATAACTTCCTCGCCCAGGGCAGATGAGGCCCAATCCTCCTAAACAGTAGGCTCTCTTACAGCCTCTAGTCACTCTCCCTCATTCTTTGGGGCCACCATATTGTCTTACATCTAGGATGCCTTAAAAAGGTGGTTGATATAGTGTTGAGATCCAATGTGTCCATTCTGAGTTCTAATGAGTCCATTTTTAAGGCAAATGAGGTTTCATTAACTAGAATGGAGGCCGCTAATGACAAATTGGTGACAAACTTTGAGGACACAGTTAAGACCATGGTCAATGAGATTAATCATAACTTCCTGGTCATCTTTGAACAGTAGGATGAGCATGAAAAGAGAATCAGCCAACTTGAGAAGAATATGGATATTTTGGGATTCCTACCTTATGAGCCTTATTATGCCCCACAGACTTTAGTCCCTTCTGGATCCACACATATCACTGAGCCCCCTCCATTTGTTGCACCAACCGAGACTACCCTTGTACCTGACACCATACCTGGACCTTTCCTCATCCATAAGACCACAACCACTCCTATCCTTGAGGACCCTCTCCCTTCCTCTATTCCTCCATCCAATACTACTACTCTTCCTCTTTCTATTGCTATCACAGGTGATCTAGCTCCTACTTTAAAACCCACCTCTTCCTCCACTTCCACTTGTGATCCAATGATGTCACCTTCCCTATGTTTTCGCCTCATGACAAAGGTGGAGACTTAGCATATGATATTATGTATTTGCTCTTGTAGATTTTTTTTATCAAGTGCTTTGTATTAATTTTATGATTATGAATGAGACATATTTATTCTGCAATTTAATGTTTATGATTATGCAACTGTTTCATATAAATGTCATTTCCTTTCATGTTGATCTCTAATATTTTTTTTTTCAATGTAAAACATGTTTGATAATGTAATAAGTAATATAGATGATGGTATGGTGGTTGTATTTTCATATTGACTCTTCATTAATTGATCTAATGGGAGGAACCAAAATGCCCTTCTATTCAAATACCAATCTAGTCTAGTCAACCATGAGTTATAGGGTACCTCTTTTTCTATAAATAGTATTATACAAACTATGATAGCCCTATATCACTCTAGACACTTAATGTAATATTTTGTACTGTTTCTTTAATTTCCTATTCCATCAAATCAAATTCGACACATATTTAATATTTTCATATTAATGAGTCATTCATATGAGGTGACCTTTTTGTGGTCCTATATTTTTCTTCTCAATTGAATTTCATTGTCATCATCTTGTAGCCAAACATGATTATACATATACTTTTCTATTATCATCAGATGCCACTGGTCTTCATGGTTTCTTCTTTTAGCTGCATCATGAATAATTATATAGTTGTAAGTGGTTAGCTAGTTTGCAATTCACTATCAAATCTGCTGCATGTAGCAGTTACCTTTTCTATCAAGATCTTGTTAGCTCAAAGGAAGTTGAGTCAAGATGATATATACTTCAGGAAAGGAAACATTTTGATTAGCAAAAAAAAAAAAAAAAAAAGAAATGTCATTTGGCATAAATGATTCAAAATGACACTTGAGTGTGCACTTTTTTGTGTTCACAGTGCACACTTGAGTATGCATTGAAAGTGTGAGATTATTTTTGGTGTGCCATGAGCACACTAGAGTGTCATTTTCAACACTTGAGTGAGAAGACTCAAAATACTCGTGTGTTAAAGTGAACATTTGAGTGTCATTTTGAAGACACTTAAGTGTTACTGTTTAACAATCGAGTGTGGCATTAGTGTTGTATTCCACTATGCCTAACTGGAACTTGGTAAAATTGAAATTTTAAGGGGCAAAAATGATATTATGCCTCATTCTCCTACATATTTTCTTCTAACCAAATAAAACATTTTCTATTAACCCATTTTCTTTTCCAGTAGGAACCAAACGTATTAACATAAAATATTTTCCCTTCCCTTCCATTCTTTTCCTTTCCATTCAATTCCTACATTCATTAAGAGATAATTTTTAATTTAATACACATGGTCATAGAGGGCATTTAAAAGAAACTAACACATTTTTTACAAATAACTAATTTAACTTATTCCTTCATACTTACAAATTAGTTTATCACAGTATAATTAAAAAATTAGTTTAAAAAAATTTAGAGATTGACATCCTAGCGTGGTCTTGTGAGATGAATGAATTAGGCCTTACTTAGACTAAGATCCTGAAGCATTTTGGTTTGAATTCACTAAGTCCATAATGTTTCAATCCTAAAGATTATCTATCATCCATTCTCTCCGGATGGATTTTTCTTGGTCCCAATGATTTTGTTGATGTTTATAGCACCATCCTTGTAAAGATGTTATCCAACACAACAAAATTATTAGAATTTGGAAGACTACCACCCCCCATTAGAAATAAATATTGTATAAACAATTTTTATTTGAAAAAAAAGAGGCTGATAAAAAGCAGATTAAAAAAGATGAAAGAGTAGTAAATTTGCAAGACCTTGAGAGTTAGGTTTAGATAGATAGTACTCTACTTATCATCATCATATGGGGTGGAAATATGGACACATGGATTCTCCAAAATTTGGAATCCATTTGGTTGAAAATTGTGGATTGGTTTCATGAAATGATTTTCCTTGTAATGATATCATGTCGTGGAATCTGGGAAGCCAGATTTTTCAAATGTCAACAATTGGATAGTTTGACTAACCACAACAAGCAAGATTTTCCCAAAAGACATTTTGATAGTCACAAATTATTGAATTAGCAATATATAAAATACCTGAAAGGGTAGTAAGGTCCAACTAAAAGAGTCAATTTCATGGTCATTTTTATATAACTCCTACATTTTTTACCTCATTAATTATATATATTTCATTAATTAAGAGGTTAGGAGTACCTATATTTACTCTATTTTTCTCTCTTACTATCCCCTCACAAATAAGGATATACTCGTAAAAAAGGTTTATTTTAGACACACTTATGTTGGATATGATTAATTTTGATGATGTCTTATATAAATGGTATTATTAAGAGAATTTTTTTTTTACATAATCTATTCATCTCCTACATTGACTAACTACCTTGTTTAATATAAGTTAGTCTAAAATTAAGTTATAGAGAATGATCAACAGAAGAGATTGAAGAAAGAAGAACTTGTCAAATATTATGAGAATATGAATATTGGAGTCTCTATGATCAAATGGAAGTTGGAATTGGTCAATTCGGAGTTAAAATAAGCAAATTGAAGCTCCACGATGAATACAGTGATTTCCCTTCTTATTTCCACCTTGCTTGAGCAGAAAAATAGCCTTGCTCAAGCACAAAATTGGGTCTGCTCGAGAAAGCCATCATGTTGCTTGAGCAAGCTAGTGTTTTAGCACTCTATTCACCTCTGTTTCACGTTCAGCCTAAGTGAAATTTGGTAATTTGATGATATCTCCCAAACCAAAGATCAGATTGAGGCGAAACTAATTTTGTATGAAACTAGACATCCAATGCGTTATTCTGAAAAAAATCCAAGCCCAAAAAAGTTCATATGAGAGAGCTATGAATTTTGGAAGTTGACAGTGAAATTCACGCCATACAGCAGACTAAGCTTCGGTAATTTAGGTGTATCTCACAAACCACACATCGAAATGAGCTAAAATTTGTGGAATATGAAACTAAACTCAAATAAATTTCCAAAAACATCAAAATCACATAAAAAAAAGATCAAATGAGAGAGATATGAATTTTAGAAGTTCATAGTTTGTTCAGGATTGTGAAAAAACGTTGGTTCATAATATTTAACATACAATGAGTTTAGAGTTAATTCTTCTTACATTGAAAAGAAGACTTGAAGAGCTTTTTGGGTATGGGTGGTTTTTCATATTTGAAGCTATATACAGAAGACGTTAAGCTAATTGAAAGTTGATCTTTATGCCGCAAGTACTCTTACGCTTTGAGATTCACTACATTGTGGAAATTAATCCTTGAAATCAAGTAAAGGCTTGATGATGAATCATGAAGCATACTCGAGTACACTTTGGTATTACTCAAGTAAGGTAGAGTATGACTTGCTAATAGAGGCATGCTCGAGCAAAGCAGTTAGAATGCCTGAGCATCATCGGGTTCAAAGCAAAGAAATGCAAATTGAAGAGTCATGCTCAAGCAGGGAATTAGCATGCTTGAGCATCAGTGAGCCAAGTACACAGTTGAATATGTCATGCTCAAGCAGCGACAAATGAGTGCTTGAGCAAAAGCATTGAATTCCCATTTCTTAGCCTCTGGATGACTTGTACCCAAGCATGAAAATGTCATGCTATAGCACCATGCTCGAGTAGTGAAATAAATTAAGCATCTGTTCTCTCTGTCTATTGCTTTGCCTGAGTATGGCTTATGGCTTGCTCTAGCATGGAGCCCTTCTTGCTCGAGCAACAACGACATAATTCAAGTGTCCAGAGAAGCTTGCCCGAGCAAGCTTAAAAGATTGCCCGAGCATAAGATGATTTTATCATGGATCACCAACTAACAAAACAAACAGTAAACATAAATCTGTGAATAAGATTATTTTGAGTTATCATTCGTTTCTATTTAAATCTTACCCAAACTTATTTATGCTATTACTGATTATCTTCTTGAGTGGATTTCAAATGATTAGCGAATGTTTAAACATTGATTAGCCGAAAAGATAATTCATGTGTCAGTAGCTTTTAGTGCTTATATAGCTTAGCACTTTATCCAGCGAAGCACTTGACAAAACGTGCTAAATGACAACTCTAACGGCTGCTTCCAACTAATCTCCAACTGTCGAATGCTTGTAACGATCGAAACACAATAACCTATAAATAATGAAGTCTTCAAACTGGAAGAAGTGACGATTGATGAATGATTCGATGAAGCCAATGAAATAATGTTACTACTTCATCGTCGATATGTCAATGGCTCATACACTCTCTGTTTCTCAATATTCATATAGTTTGCAGTAGAGAGTGAGATGAATGATTATGTACTTCAGTGTTAATCATATTCACTTCTAAGAGAGAAGATTCATTGTAATTATCTTATCATTTGAGAGTTACTCAAGATTAGGTGATCTTGAGTAGGAAATGGACTGTAACCTTATGGTGTGTGAGGGGGAGTATCTCAGTAAGATATTTGGCTTCACAAGTGCCTGGGTAAACTTGTGGGATTGTAAGGGCTTCTCTTGTGCCCGGATTAAACAAGAGGATAGTGGATTGAAACTCTCAAGTGGAGCTTGGGGACTAGATGTAGGTCAAGGATTAGGCTGAACCAGAATAAATCATAGTTTGCATTTTCTCTTCCCTAAACTCTTATATTTCCAACATATATGTTTGAATGAATGATTGTTGGATTACAACTCATTATTGTCATACGAATTGCTTTTAGTAAGTTATGAAAGGATTCTTAAAGGTTTTAAGTTTTTATCAAACACCCAATTCACCCCCCTCTTGGGTGACAGTTGAGTCTAATAATTGTTTTTAACTAATTTTAACCACTTTCTTAAATCACTTAGTTACTCTGCTCTTTTTTTGAACACTAACTAATAAGTGTTTTTTGTTCTTTTTATAAAGCACTTTCTTCTTTCCTAAGAGAATTAAATATTTTTTTCATGTATGCTGACATTGAATAATGTAGGTGAGAGAGAGTAATAATTAATATGATATTAGAGTTTAGTGTAATTAGAAGGAGTAATATTGAAAATTACTTAAATTCAAGCATTCAAAAATCATACATAAACCATACCATAATACCGAGCATTCAAGTAGGCATCCACCCACAACCACTAAATGCAAATTAGACGTAATGACCACTGGTCCACTAGGCCCTACTCTTTATTACGTGTTTTCAACACAAATCACAATCAAGGTTCACATATGCATATCATGTCACACATAGTATGTAAGAAAAGAGTTACCACCTAGACACTTTACCAATTCTAAAATTAGCTCACAATCCTTTGACCATCCTAGACAAACTTAGCTCTTATAACATATTCATCGACGCAGGTTAATACATAATTTTCATGCTTTTATGATCAAACTTAGAAAATTCATAACTTGGGTTCTAGACATATGATTGCCACATTCTAAGTCTCTATTAAATGCGTAGAAGATATACTATTTTCTGACCAACTTTTATAAACAAAAGGGTCATTTACTTGGTCAAATCCTCATTGAAAACAATAACCTAAATTCTATAAACAAGGACCTTGTAGATCCCTTAGTCTAAATTTAAAAAATTATAACTAAATCCACATAGACCTAATTGAGGTGGTTCTAAAGCATAAACAACCCTTATTAAGTTCAGATTTAGGAAAAAATATCATGCTTAGATAAATGGACACGCAACAATCCAAAAATCCTCAAACACCCAAACTATCCCAAATTGTATTTCAGTTTTAGGATATTATATGCCTACTCGAGCTGGGTCAAAAAAAAGTGGCATGAAAAAATTTGGGCATCTTTAGGCTGAGTTAATTATCGAGCAGGGGTACTACCCAGTCCATTTGGCATTGCCTGAAAAATTACAAAAAATTCATTTTAAATATATTTTTTGATTAAATTATATATTATTTTATTTAAAAATATATATTATCTCATTTTCATATAATCCATTGCTTTTTTATTTAGATAAATGATACAAAGCATTAACAAATTGATATCAACAAAAGATTTAGTTTCTTGAAGATTTTATTGCAGTTGTACTTGTTCACAGCAATATGGCATATTCATACTTATGCACATATTACTTCATAATTTGTCATGTAATTATTAGGATACATGATAGTTTTATTTATTTATTTTAAAATATCTCAAAGTGTGAAATTATGGAATGCATTTGAAGTAATATTAATTAAATATAATTGAGGTTATATATATATGGTATTGGCGATGGAGTTATCGCTTGGACATGGAAGCTTGCCTTGCCCGCCCAATCTACCCTTGTCCTACCTAAAATGGTTAGGACTTCCATTAGATAGGGTCGGATAGTGAGTTGCAAAATACAACTCATTCATCCTTTGGGTTAGGCATTGGGTAGGGGTTTCGCCTTACCCATGTCTACCCTAGTCATTTATACACTAGGAGGTCTAGGCCACTACATTATAATAAAAAATAAAAATTGTGACGGAAATAAAAAATAATCCTCATCTACTTTCATATTTATAAGTTCTCGTTTATTATATGAAAAAGGTTTACAACGTACTCATTTTATTATATATATATTGTAAAAAAAGAAGAAATTTTTTAGTCCTTTTTATAGAGGAAAGAATTTTTTCATATAATTGTACAATTTTACCTTCCATTTATTATTGTATTAACTTTATTTTCATAAGTTATAATGTATATTAAATAAAGGTAAAGTTGGAAACTCATTAAATTTTAAAGTAGAGATAATGGAGTTTAAGGTTTTTCATGATTTGTATGAAACATGGTTAATTAAAAGAAATAAAGGTATTTTTCATTATTAATGAGTGTTATAAATAAAAATAATTGGAGGAAAAAAAATCAATGCCTTTAGAAAAAATAAAGGTATTTTTAGATCATAAAAGAGATATAGTTCCAATTCAAAATATCATTAGATTTTTATAAATATTACCTTCGATTTTAATTATAAAGCTGAATTGATTTTTCTTTTTTGAGAAATATTGGGGAAACTAAATAAATTACTTAATTATACCATATGTTATATGTATACAAAATTAGATTATATATTATTTTATAAGCTAAGAAAAATAGTTTCAAGGAAAAAAGATAAATATAAATATTTTAAAATAATTTAATTAAATTTTTTAATATCTCCTAAAAAATCAATTGAATTTTATATTTAAGATCGTAGGTAGTAATTAATTTAATTAATTTTTTTAATACATGAAAATAAGTCATAAGAATTCTATATTAACTAACAAGCGGTGCTAAATGTTTAAGACCTGTGGTTGTTTGTTATAAAACTGAAGGAATTCTAGAGAGAAGTCAGAGGAAAATCTAGAGAGATGAAATGGATTCTCATTCAAGTGTAAATGAAATGTTTATATAAGGTCTCTATTTATAGACCTTCAAGGGTTACTATGCAATAAACATCCATACAATAAATATATTCATAACACTCCCCCTTGGATGTTTATTGTGAATGTGACTCGTTAAAAACTTTAACTAGGAAAAACCCAGTGGGATAAAAACCTAGCCAAAGAAAAGAGTACATCATTCATTGATACACTTTCTAGTGCTGCCTCATTAAAAACCTTTCTAGGAAAAACCTAGTGGGACAAAATCTAGATAAGGGAAAAAGAGTACAGCGTGTATCTTCTCCCCCTCTTGATTACATTAGACTTGCTCCCCCTGATGACTATATTGCTTCAATGTCATTCTGAGCATATCATCCTTTCTATCATCAAGTATTCTGTTAGAAACGCTCAGTCTGTTTGTTCATTGTATACCTGCAAGATCTAAATCTTTCAAGTAAAATCATAATAAAATACATTTAAATCTTTTCATATATGTGCATATAAAACTTTTAATAAATATTCATTCATATAATGATACTATATGCACTATAATTGCTTCATGCAATATATGAATTTATTTAATTGATTATTCTCGAGAATTTTGATGCTCATAGCATCTTAAGTCCTTCTGGGACATATGTGTTTCTGGCGCCTTTCGTCCTTTAAGGACATGTGCTTCTAGCACATACTAATATATTGTGGCTCATGATCCTCATTATTATTCATTACAGCATATGCTATCACATAAACATAAATAATATCAACATTGATTTTATTTTTCTGGTCCCATCGGATTTCATTCATAATATATATTGAGATCACATTATATTCATATATTTCAGATACCTGGGTCTCTTCTAGGACCACAATATTTTCTTCTGGAGATATCTCTACTGGATATAACATCTCTTCAGGAGATAGCTCTTTTTGAGCTTTTCTTAATTATCCTCGAATTGATCATCTATATTTTTATAGCTCCTTTTCTCATTCGAGGATTTTTATCTTTAAAACCGATGGACCTGTAACGCTTCAGGCGTGCTTTATAACAATTTATATAGGAGCATTTGCAGTTGGGACATGTGACTTTGTCACTTTCTTAAGGTCAGTAAATGCTTTTGGCATTCGATTAGCTAAATTCAACAAATGAATTATCTTTTGAACTTTTAGTGCACATTTCTTTGTACGAGGATCAAAATAAGCCAATGATAATTCATTCCACTTTATCTCTTTACCCAATCTGCTTATTTTTCTCCCCTTCATCAAATCATATAGTGTATATCCATCTATGTGCATTGTAGTGGATTAATAATCATTGCACATTCAAAACTTTTAAGATGGATTTTATCTGGCTCCTGACCAAAAGCCAATATTACGGGGAGAATTTTGTTGGCTTATATAATTGCTGCAAATATATATAAACAATGTTCTCATAATCATTGATCTACTCATATATGATTTCTGGATCATTCAATTTGGAAAATTGCGCGCATAATATATTGCAAATTTCTAGTTGCAAACATCACTGCAAACTTTGCAGACTTATAATCTCACATCTAATCTTTCAATTTGATATATTTCCAGAGATCCATTTCCAATAATTATTTCTATTTGAGAACAAGCAGCACATAATATATGACTCGGATGATCAAACAAGTCATGCCAACTTTCCATATGATTTATCATCAAATCTAATATTCATTTTGGGAGAATCAACACAGAAACATTCACAAAGAATTATCACATAAATATCACAAAGAATTATCACATAAATATTCACACTTGATATATATCATTCTCCCCCTTAAGTGTGAGACCTTAAAAATTAATTCATGGATTTTATTCCATAAAAATAGCATATATGATATCTATTTCATTAAAATTCCACAGATTTCTTAATGCATTATCAATGCATAATTTTGTTACTTCTGGTAACAAAATTTCCATTTTCCAGAATCAACAAACAAATATATATTAAATACAAAATCATCAGGTGTATAATTGCAGATTCACGAGCGCAATACTGTGTAATCACAGACGCATCACTGTGGAATCACAGGCGTAACATGTATCACTGTGGGATCACAGGCGCAACAACTCAGATTGTCGTATGCATATAAAGTCAAAAAGACTCCAGGCTCGTGCTTTATAGGGAGCAGATCTGCAGAGATTTAACAGGACTGCGCAAATCTGCAGAGATTCAATAGGACTTAATTCAGCTATAAATAGAAGAAGGCAAACGAACATGCCTCACAAACACACAAGCATCTGATAATATCAATTACCAGATACTCACATATTTCTCTAAATTCTATTGTCATGGCAGGACCTAGCAATTTTATCCCAGTTTCTGATACATCTGAAACAGCATTACTTGATGCTTTGTTGTATGATGATCAGCCCAACATGTCATTTACTTCTTTGTTATCTCCTAATCCTTTTGAGATGTTTATTCCTCCTACTATTCCTCTTTCTGCTTCAAATGTACCTACTTCTCCCCCAAGAACAAGTGTTCTTCCTCAATCTACAAGGATTGAAAGTACAACTGAAGTAGGTTCATCAAGAAGGCCTGTTAAAAGGTGTAGAACTATGGCCAAACTGATAGAGTCTACCAGTCAAGTTCAACCAATAGTCACAACAAGCAATGAGCCAGCACTCATAAGCCAGCAAACAACCACTAGCCAACCAGCAACAATTATCCAGCCAACAACTACAAGCCAATTAGCAACTACTAGCTTATTGGAATGTAGTTGTTGTCATGTTTTATGGGAAATTATACATACCAACGGACTTCAATATCATAGACTTGAAGTTCACGGGAGCAGGATAGGTATGATTTCTCATGCTGTTTTATATGAAAATGTACAGGATAAATCTTACAATACTGACAGGCTTCCAATGTTTGATTTTAGTAATAAAAATTTTGGAGAAATCAAACATTTTCTGACACAGTATTGTATAGATTTACAAGCATCAGGATATAACTTGATGCGTGATCCTGTATTGGACTATCATGAGGTCCTTTGTGTTGGTTCGGAATGGGCTAAAAATCCAAATGAACTACCGCGGAGTTCATTTCAAACCAACATTGAAAATCCATTAGGTAAAGGAAAACAGCCCACGGTTAATATTTCATATGATATATCATCCCTTAATCAGGGTGAATTATATAGATTAACAATGGAGCAACGGGAAAGAATAAAGAAAACAACACACCATGATTTAAGTGATTATTTTCACTTAACCCTAGATGATGCGAGTAAACAATTAAATATGTCTACTCACACCATACAAAAGATCTATAAAAAAGGAGGGTTAACTGACTGGCCACACAAAAAGCTTAAGAAACTTATGATGCAAATCTCGATATTACGAAGAGCTTTGCCTCATCTGGATCTCATCTCAAGAGAAGCAAAAGAAGAAGACATTAAATATCTTCAAAATGAGATGATTAAGGTTTGTAATGGAGTTGAGCCACTCGCTATTAAACTTTGTTGAAATAATATTGCCTTTTGTTTAATTGTTTTATTTATAAATATTCTTTCTCTTGTATTCACAAAAATTGTTATAATTATCTAAACATAAAATAATAGTAAAATAACCATAATCACAATTTATTTATTGCTTCATTCACTTCTGGGAATGAAGTTGGATAAAATTCATGATCCATAATTCACAGATTTGTTTGATCATGACAAGAAATTAATCCACAATATTTCTTGACTTAATCACAATTTTGCTACTGCAATAGCAAATTGGATATATTTATTTATAATATCAATCATGATCATACAATCCCTTGTCTCATAATTTAAGGGAATATTTAATGCCAAATGTACAATTTTGAGGCCTTTATACAACTGATGGCATACAAAATTTATGGATCAAGCCTTGTTTCATAATTTGTCTCTTGGCTTCAAGCCAACTTGCCTCTTGGCATCAAGCTAACTTGCCTCTTAGCTTTTAGCTAATTTATCTCATGGTCTTAAGCCAATTTATGCCTCATATCGCTTAAGCCAATTTGTGCCTCATATCTCCATGGCATTTTGATCTCATGATATATATGGCCTTTTAACAGTTTATCTTTAGAATAAATAAAATAAACGCATAATAAAATAAATAGATGGAACCCACTAATATGTATATATTAGTGTCGTTGCCATAAATAATAAAGGGAGGGGGATATAAAGCAGTAAATTATAAATAAATGGAGTCCACTATACTAGTGTCACCACCATGAAAAATAAATAAAACAGTAATAAATAATAAATAGATGGAACCCACTAAATAGATGGAACCCACTAATATGTATATATTAGTGTCATTGCCATAAATAATAAAGGGAGGGGGATATAAAATAGTAAATAATAAAATAAATGGTGCCCACTATACTAGTGTCGCTACCATAAAATATAAATAAAGCAGTAAATAATAAAATAAATGGTGCCCACTATATTAGTGTTGCTACCATGAAAAATAAATAAAACAGTAAATAATAAAATAAATAGTGCCCACTATACTAGTGTTGCTAAATAAATAAAACAGTAAATAATAAAATAAATAAATGTTAGTAAAGATTAAAAGGAAAATCTAGACTTCCAATATGGAGTCAAATTAATAACAATAATAAAGATTATATAAAATGTAAATAGGAAAATTGATAAATTTACTAACCTGGATTGTCGACATCCTTATCTTCTTCTTCCTCTCTTTTTTTTTTAACAATAATAAAATTAGACTGACCGATAAAATTATAAAAATTAAAGGGGGCACGTAATAAAATTTTAAAGTATTCAGGATATAATAACATATGAATTCACTTCTTTATCATTTTTCTGCTGATCTACCTATCTTCAATTAGAGGATATATCTAAATGGATGACAAGTATTAGATTTTATATACATATTGCCCATTATCAATATACGACAGGAGCAGCATCCAACATAAACAAACATGAATATACAAGTGTGGGCCAAACAATAGTACATAAAATAAAGCTACAATAATGAATGCACTTACTTTGTATTTATGCTAGTGGGCTACTACCAGTTATCTATACATGTGATAATTATAATATATATTCAAAGAAACTTTGTATATATTGAAAAATGAAAAACAATGGCCCACTACATGTGATAATTCAAACTTACTAGAGATAATATAATAACTAAAACAATGGCACACATTCAATCATAATATATATCAACTAGCAATAATGTTTGTAATATATTAAAATTAATGTATACCTACTCCACGCTTTTCAGAACTTTAAATCCTATATAATAACTAAAACAATGGCACACATTCAATCATAATATATATCAACTAGCAATAACGTTTGTAATATATTAAAATTAATGTATACCTACTCCACGCTTTTCAGAACTTTATCTCCAGATACCTACTTATTAATCAATAATTGATAAAGTTTAAATCAACTTACTTGCTCCGCACGCACAATGTCTCAAATTGATATTCATGCATGCAATAGGGTCTCACTTTCCATCCACCTTTATTCACACTGACTTGTCTCTTTCTTTTGGTTCTCTCTGACGGCCGAACCTGGTGCACTTGTCACTCATATGCCCCACCAAGGATTGAACAAAGAGACAAGAAAGTGGGCTACATAGCCAGATTATGCTAGCCCAAGCATGAGAAATTCCAAGCTACTACACATAAGGTGTTTGGAGAGAAAAACTACAAAGCGCATCCAAAATTGAATACTACCAGCCACCCGAAATAATTGCCTAAGCGGAACCCTATCCCGAGGTAAAAGCCGCGCTAATGAAGGTGGAGCTCTGGCAACTACACCAATGGCGAATTCTGAAAACTCAAAACCATGTTCTAATAGTCGGAGCTCCTTCACGGTCAATTTATCCAGCAAGCATAAAGGAAAACATATGGCTGTCACTAACAGAGTCTTTGGGAAATCAAAAGGGTATGCCTTCATCTAGTTCAAGCATCAAAGTAGGGCTCCGAAGACGTTGAAAATAGCCACAAAAGAAGATTAGGAACCAAACCACATCATATCAATTGGCATCCGTGGACCGGTCCCTTCGCCTGTTGCAGAAGGGATTTGCATTGTTTGTATGCAAGTCAGTAGAACGTGCAAAGAAAGCTTTGGAAATAGCAAGAAAAGCTTGCTTCAGAACTCCTCTCCCTATCACGCAAACCGAGGACGACAGCGTCGGGGGTCATTGGGCAGTGCTATAACTCGAAGCTCTAGGAAGGTCGGATGCGGTAGTGTGATCCGAAATCATGAAGGAGAGAGGTTGTCTGGATTTAGACTTCAGGAAAGCAAACATAGAATTAGATTCAATATGTCAGGGAGATGGAAATCTGGTGGTTGATTCTTTCGTCAGGAGATATTATTTCCAACCTCATGTTTCAAGAACGAGACAAGAAAGAAGGAGATGATGTGAAGAAGATATCAGCCGAAGGAGAAGCCATCGTGCTGATGACGTGTTATAAAACTGAAGGAATTCTAGAGAGAAGTCAGAGGAAAATCTAGAGAGATGAAATGGATTCTCATTCAAGTGTAAATGAAATGTTTATATAATGTCTCTATTTATAGACCTTCAAGGGTTACTATGCAATAAACATCCATACAATAAATATATTCATAACAGTTCAGATATTTATGAGCTTTGTAGAAATATGGTTATAACATTCATTTGATTGAAGAATTTTTTATTGCGGGACAAGATATTTTCGCGGGACTTTATATATGTAGTGGAATCTATACAAATAGACACAAGTTAAAGTCAATTATTGTGATCACATGGCTTGACTTACTTTCCCCCTTATATCTAAGCCCCTAAGATTTTATGGAAGATTTTGATGATTTCAAAATACTGAGTGTTCAATTTTAAATAATATTTAAATAAATTTATTTTGATTTGACCTAGACTTATTTCCTTCTAGAACAAAAAAAAAGAACATCCGTCGGTTGAAAAAAAGAAAAAAAGCATCTTGCTCTTGTGTCATGGCTTAACCACGTGTCAAATTCTGCAAATCGATTTGGTCTTGTGTGGGTAATTTTTTATTTTTTTAAAAAGGAAGCAGTGGCTTGCCTCTCCCTTGGGTTTATCTCTAATTACCCCAAAAAAAAATCAATAAAAAGGAAAATTTTTTTGGGTACATATTCAAACACAAGCAAACAAATACAAAAAAGCATTGTTAATAAAACACACAAAAACATTGGGCTTTTACAAGATTATGTAAACAATACCAAGTGCTTTAACCCAATACAAAGAGAGAGGAAACAACACAAAAAACTCAATCCAACACATCAATGGGTTTGGGTCGGGCGGAAAGGGTTATTCTCTTACAACATAGTGAATTAAGGTTTCAATCTATATTAGAAGAGATGCATGTATTTAGTGTTACACTTTAACTCTTGAAAAAAGAAACTTGATCAAATAAACAAAAAAAAAGGGAGAACTACGAATAGATACCAAATGAAATTTCAAAACTCAAATGTTTGTTAAAATTTATAAAGGACATAAAGGTGATAGGGATCAAATTGAGATTTTGAAATGTTAATGAATTTACTATTATGCCCTCTTTGTTAGTTCTCTATGTGTTTTGATGATAATTGACAATTGTAAACCTAAGCTGAAGTTTGTCTTTGAAAAGTTGAAAAACTTACTGTTAGAGACAAACTCGAGTTTTTATTAGAAAACTCGAGTTTGGACTTGACAGAGAGCAACTTTAGTTTTGTGAACTAAGACAAACTCGAGTCAAGTTTGTGAAAACTCGAGTTTAGATGACACAGTGAGTTTCTGAGTTTTTTAAGACAAAACAAACCAGAGTTTAGTTTTAACAAACTCCAGTTTGACAAATAAAAGAAATCTAAGTTTTTTCCAAGCTTTGTGAAAAACTCGGGTTTACAACATACAGAAAGCTATAGTATCCTAAGCTTGAGAAATCTCGAGTCATGATTTTGGAAACTCCAGTTTACACTTGCTAAAAAGTTTTCACAAGTTTTCTCTTTTTGAGAAAACTCGAGTTTAGTCTTCGCTAACTCGAGTTTGGGACTCGCAAAGAACATTACATATTTTTGAGATGTTGAAAACTTAAGTTTCAAAATGCAAACTCTAGTTTGACTTATATAGAGAGTTTTCCAGTTTTCCTGAATATTGTGAAAACTTGAGTTAAGTTTCATAAACTCGAGTTTATACTCCACAGAGAGCTTCGCTCTATTTACACTATTTGAAAACTCAAGTTTTGAAATGAAAACTCTAGTTTTGAACTTCTGGACATAAAAATGTGTTTTTCACCTTAAGTGTTCAAACTCGAGTTAGTGACTTAATGACTCGAGTTTAGGATTTGCTCAAAACTTATTTGAAAGTTCAAATCGTAACTTTCCTCTCTATATAAAGAAAACTCGAGTCAAACACATAAAACTTGAGTTTACACCTTCAGATGTGAACTACAAACTCGAGTCTTGATGAACTAACTCGAGTTTGTATCGTACAATTTGAAAATTTGAATTATCTGAATCAGCGAAATTCTTGTAATTGATCTTCATACTTCTTATCATCACTCATTACTATTACTAGATATGTTTAACCTGTTTGTTAGTGTGTTTTAGATGATTTATAGAAGATTAAAATGGAGTTTCAGCTTAAAAGAAAAAAAAAACATGTAAGAGCATTTATTGCAAAGTACATATAGCTTGCTATATTTTGGACAATCACCCTCTGCATGATGCAAAATGGATTAATGCTTCTTTATTAAACTAGCTTCTGACATTACAATGGACAAATATCAAGGAAAGTCAACACTAACCCTCTGAACAAAAGGAATTAACTGAAGAGTAGAGAGAGAAGAAACCAAAGTGTCTCTAATAGTTGAATTAATGCACCAACGGTTATAATGAAGATTGCAACGGTCATTTAATACTTTCTTTGTATAAATACAGTTGCATTAAATTCTTCTCAAACAACTAATTTGCTGAAAACGAATTGCATTCAAGTTTACTATCTAATCTTTTAGTTTTCACCTGTAAGGTATCTTCTGATACTTTGTACTTCAGTGTTTATCTATCTACTCTGAGAGAGAGTTCATTTCATTGTAAATCATTTTGTTTTAAAGAATCTCAAGTCTGGGGAGTTGGAGATTGGGGTATTGATTACAACTTGTAAAGGGGAGTAGATTCTAGTGAAAGAATTACTATTGAGTTACAGAGTGTGTAATCAATTGAAATAGTGAAAATCCCAGAGAGACTGTGGATTGGACGTAGGTCAGAGATTGGACCAAACCAGTATAAATTTTGAGTGTCTTGCTTCTCTTCCTTATACTTGCACAATTCTATGTTAGTGTTCGAAAACAGAGCAATCAAAAAAGAAATTTAAAATCCCCAATTCACCCCTATCTTGGTGATTTGCTCCATTTTCACTCTCTTACTCTTTCTCTCTCATCTCCCTCTCTTCCTCCTCCTCATCTTGTCACACCACCGATTGTAGAGATCATGGCTCTTCTTCTCTTCCCACCGCAATGATCACGAGACCTTCATTTTTAACCTCAAACATTGTCCCATCATCTTCATCCTCCCTTTTCAATGAACTAGATCAAAAACTAGATTCATCTTCAACCTCAATCACGTCATTTATGTATTTGTGAGCTCCTTCTAGGTCTATTGCATAGAACCTTCTTCTTGGTTTATTGCGCCACCATCAAACCTACTCCCTCTTGATGATGAAGAAGGTGAACAGTAAATATGGGATTTAACAAAAGTCGTAATGTGATTAACAAGTTCATGAATGAGTTTAACAAGTCTTATAATGGATTTAACAAGTTCATTCATTAGGTAAAAAAAGGGTCACTTTGATAAATCCAACATCTGAGCATTATGAACAAAAGTCGTAATGAGATTAACAAGATCATGAATGGTTTTAAAAAGTCTTGTAACAAGTATAACAAGTTCATTCGTCAAGTGAAAAACATGTTCATTTGACGAATGAACTTGTTAAACCCATTCATGAACTTGTTAATCCTATTTACGATTTTTGTTCATAATGCTCAGATGTTAGATTCACCAAAGTTACGTTGTTCATCTGACAAATGAACTTGTTAAACTCATTACAAGACTAGTTAAAATCATTCATGAACTTGTTAATCTCATTACGACTTTTGTTCAAAATGCTCAGATTTTGGGTTCACTAGAGTGAGATTTTTTCACTTGACAAATGAATAGTATTGGAATATCAGGTCGAGCTCATTGGGTCGGCATGTTTAAGTCTTGGCTCTTCAAGGGACAAACTTATAACATGGAGCCTCCAAATGAAGTCAGATCTAAAAGGGAGCCTTGTAGGGATGAGGGTTTAAAAGGGCTAGCCCTATAGAGCTAATGGCTGGCTCGTTAGGCCCCTTTATATTTTTTTTTATTGCTAAATTTTTATTTTAAGAAGTTGTTGCTAAATAATTTGTTTTTATTTATTCATGTCATTAAAGGGTTAGGTGCTTAAAGCAACATCCCTTAAAGCAACATCCCGTGGGAACATGTTGAATACTAGACTATCATATATATGTTGTCATTTTTAGTATGATTCATGTTTATTATTACTAGTCAATATTCCCTCCAACTTTATATATAAGATATAATTGACGTTTTTTTGGAAAGATCAAGAAAGCTAAATAAGTTACTTAATCATATTATATATTCTGTATCTTTAGATTATATATAAGTTTATTAGTTAAACTAATTAGGTTGGAGGAAAAAATAAAAATAAAATATTATAAAATAATTTAAATAGCTTCCTTAATCTTTTTTACAAAAGTTAATTTTGTCTTATATTTAGGATCGATAGGAGTAGTTAATATGGTCTAGTTGGTTAATGGCCAACAAATAAATATAAAAATGTTTCACTTAATTTATTTCACATGATTCTAATTTATTTAATGTTGACAAAATTTATTTAATAAATTATAATTTTAAATGTTATAATTTACTGATTATATTTTTTTTGGAAAAAATGCAAGAAAAATAGTTAAAATTTAGAAAAATAGCTTCTAGCCCTATAGGGTTGGCCCTAGTCTACATGCTCTTGGGCTGATTTTTGAAAAGCTGATTTTTTTTTAAACCTCAGGCCCAAAAGAACTTGCCCTGATTCTCAACTCTACGAATGAACATTTTAAACTCATTAAAAGATTTGTTAAACCCATTCATGAACTTATTAATCCCATTACGATTTTTTTTTGAAATGCTAGGGTTACTATTCAACCTCTTCTTCATCTTTCCTTCCTTCCCCTTCAAACAATAGAGTCTAGTCCTAACAACTACCACATCCTAAGTTCTACTAGTAAGTGTGTTATAACCTTTGTCCCTTTCACTGAAATACTATCAATTACTTCATTACTATCCAATTTCAAACCTATCAAGAGATTTAGGTTGAGTTATATATGCATAGCAACCGAATTTCAACAACGTAGGTTCAAAACAACAAGAAAGATTGGTTTGAATAGTAGGTCAATAGAGCAACAATTAAATGTCATTCTCTCCAGTTAAAGAAACTCTTTGGTTTCGAACTATGATCTTGGTACACTCCAAGCTTTAGTCTCCAAACTCACAATCGTGGCATTTTTGGTGGTTATGGAGGAACTTGCAGCGACAATGAAGGAAGTTGTTGCCAACTAGGAAAGAAAGACGTAAGTGAGAGTAAAAAATGAAAAGATGTAACATCCCAATTTTCAAAAGCGGAATAAATTTTTTTTCATTTCAAATCATTTCAAATCATCAGAGTAGAACATTTGAGCGGAAGAGTAATTGATACTTATATTTCAAAATGCCATAAGTCTGGCTGGATACAATAGTGGTATAGTAACCGCGTGGTTCAAAAGTGAAGTAAAACAACAATAGAAAGGCTTCCGCCATAACATCAAAAGGAAGTCTTCAGCCAGGTCTTCTATGCGGCCTGCTTGCGCTTCTCCTCGGTCCTCAGACCTCCCGATCCTGAAGCTATGTTAAGAGCTGAGGTCCAATGCCCATTGGACCTCAGGTAACGGTTAACCTCATGTTTATATACACAATATATGGACGACATATACCACAACATCAACAGCATATACAAACGATTTATCACAACCAATGCATATGTATCGCTCCCAGCACACGGACATATCGTTCTCAACATATAGACATATCGCTCCCAGCATTACAGATACCCTCTAACCTTTATATGCACTTCATAGTATAAATACTCTATACTTACAACACACATATCACAAATATGCATATCATAAACATCAGAGTTAGTGTTACAGTACGCGAACGTACCTTTGTTGTCGAGTTACGGTACGTTTTGACGGTCGGAATGCGGTCACAAATATCCTATAAGGATAATATTGTATTTATTAATTCACAAACATTATTCCAAAAGACATCTTGGCCACACTTGACAATTTTACCCTTGGTGGATTTATTTTTAATTATTTTCACAAAATTTCAGAAAAAAACGTTGGTTCGGCATTTCTGGGCAGAATTTCGCCTAACTTCGAAAAATCATAACTAATTCCATAAAAATCGAAATGAGGATCCATAAAGTTTCCCGGAATCCTTGAGACCTCTATTTTCGAGGAAAAATACTGAAACTTACCCAGAACTCACGAGAAATTCCCAGTTCTAAAGTTTCAAACCTCTGCCCAGAATTTTCCCCAGAAAACGTAGCTTATCTTCTGGAATTTTTATCTCTTTGCACAAAACTTCAAATGAAACATTCTATACATTTGGAAAGCCCTATATGTCTACTTTCACCATGAATTTTCTCATAATTTTAGAACATCATCTCCTTCATAAAATATTAATGTTTTTGCTACTGGCTCCAAATATCGCTAACCGATGAAATTTCGCCAGAGCTTCGCTATTTTGATCATAATCTTCCAAAAATTTTGCTATAACTTCTTCCTCATCAGTTTTTCGAAATAGAAGCAATGGAAACCATAAAAACATGAGAATAAAACTATAGTTGGAAGATTAAAGATCAAAATAACATTTTCCAACATTTCTACTTCATAAGCTAAGAACTTGAACTAAAAACTAAAAGCTTCCTTACCTCTTGAAGAACCTTGCTTCTTGCTTCTTGCTTCTTGAAGCTCTTCCACTCTCTCCCACACACTCTAAATTTCGGTTATGCTTGGTGAATTGGTGAGGAAATTTGTGAAGCCTAGGACCCCTATTTATAGCAAAATGTGATGGCATTTTGGTAGTTCTTTCACCTTGCATTTTAACCATTGGATTGACCTTAGCAAAGAAGCTTTAATCCCTCCCCTACACCTCCTCTTGACCGCCACTTCCTCCCCCTTCTTCACCAAGTCACTTTGCTTCATCCCCAAGTTGCCTTGCTTCATCCCCAAGTTACTCCAAATGCTAATTTAGTTAGGTGTAAGTAGGTGTTTTTATTCAAGATCTAATTTCACTTTTGTAATCCTAATTTTATGACTATATTTATGGTGATTTTTAACTTCCTGATACACTTAGGTATGAATCCTAAAAGTATACGAAAATGACTTTGGGAATAACCAAGTTAAAGCCCATAATTCACTGGTTTCAAATATGTACTTATATTTAATACTTACTTTCAATATTTCAAGATATGATTTATTTTCTATAGATTCTCATCTAATTTTATGTAATTAAATAACAACTTGCTTCTTAAGTTTAACAACTTGCCCCTAAAGTCTTCTAGTCTTCTCCCATACTCTAAGCTAATTATCCCATGTGTTTATAGGTCTACTTCCTTCTTTTTGTTGCCTAAGCAAAACCGTCCCCCTCCTATATTTTTTAATTATCAATTGATGTTTTAATGTTACCACATACTTAAGAAGGAAAATCTCTTATTGATCCAATTTAGGATTTAGGATTAAGGGTTAATATAATCTCTTCATTCTTTAGTAATTTTTGTAATATCCTAAAAAAATTCTACTTAGGATAAGTATCATAATTTAGTAAATAATATCTATTGAAAATAGGTGAATATGAGGTCTCAAACACCTTGTATTAAATTTACCTTATTATTAGGACAATTTCTCCTAAGATTAAGCAATATGCGAAAAGGGCCCTAAAACATTAGATAATTTACAAATAGGTCCCTGAAATATTTGTGGGTCATAAAATACCCTGAGAAAATTATGATAAAATCCTAAGAGGCAACTAAATATTTATTAAAAATAAGAAAGTATGTTGTCTCTAATTTAGGTAATTTATGAGATTATTTTCCTTGGGAAATAATGAGGCAAAATTAAATATCATTTTGGGGAACATAAATTGCCCCATGGTTTTTAATATTTTGCATAATGTATAAATTATCAATTTCATTAAAATAGTTGTAAGAAAATAATTAATCCTAATTAAGAAAATTGTCAATAATTAGTAGGTGATTAAATAAGTAATTAATTGTTGATTGTTTAAACATGAATAAAAGGGGATATCCAAAGTTAATTAAATGAAACTCCTAATTTGATATTAATGACCAATGAAGGGTCAAGTTTGGCATAAAGAGTGTTGCTAATTAATTTAGCATAATTAAGAGGTATATTGAGTGAATTACAATTATCCTTAACAAAATAAGCTTGCACTAATTGAGATTAGTTGCATAATTCTTCAAGATGATTAGAGACAAATTAAAAGAGGACTAATTATATTTAAAAATAATTAAGCCAAAGAGAATGAAATAATATCTCAAGAAATTAAGTCTAAATCTTCATATAATTGAGTTAGCTAATAGCAAAATATAATTAAGGAGCATGTAAACACTTGATTAACATGATAATTAAAAATTGCTAATTAGTGTTGAAAAGTCAACAATGACACCTAAGCCTTGATTATATCATCAAGATGACATCACAAGAGCACATGTGTATGTTGTGAGTGTGTGTGTGTGCCTAAGTGTTGTGCATGTGTGTGTGTGTAGTGGAGGAAAGAGAAAAGATGAATCTAGAAAAGGGGGGAGGTGGCATTTTTGTAGGAGGTGTAAAGGCTAGATTTAAACTTTCTAGTTAAGTTTAATCTAAGGGTTAAAATAGAATGAAAGTTGCTAGGAAGTTAACCAAGGATTGCCTATAAATAGAGAGCTCTCCTCTCTTCATTCTTCACACCAAACTCATACCAAAGATTGGAGAGTTTAAGAGGAGAGTGAAGCAAGAAGGAGGAAGGAGTTCAAGAGTCTTCAAGAGGTAAATTCTAGCATTTAAATTTCTAGTATTTAGTTTTTATAAGTTCTTAGTATAAATGTTAGTTTAATCTAGAAAATTAGAGAATGAATTCCTATACTTGTTTTTAGGCCTCATTGCATTCAAAAATGCCTGAAGAGGTAAAAACATGATAGGAAATAATGTTTGGGAGTCCTTAGATTAAATTCGTAAGAGTTGCAGAATTTTCGGTTCTTAAGTCCTTATCAGGCAGCGAAAAAGATGCTATGATTTTATGAAGCAAATGAAGTTATAAAATCATAAAATTTTCCAAAAATAAAGTAGACATGTAGGGCTTTCCAAATATATAAAATATGTAACATTTTGATCTCTGGTCAAGGAGATATGAATTTTTGAAGTTAAGCCATTTTTGCTGGAATAAAATATGGGCAACGTTGAGAAAATTTAAAACAGGGAATGATTCATGATGTTATAGGTTCTGGGAATATTTTTCCTTGAAAATAAACATGCCAAGGGTCATGAGGAATTTTACCGCACCTCAAAATGATTTTTCTAGAATTAGTTATGACTTTTCAAAGTTACTGAAAAATCTGCCCAGAAAATACTGCACTGCGTTTTTGAATAAATGTAAGGACATAATTGTAAATAATAAATCCACCAGGGGTAAAATGGTCTTATATAGCCAAAATATCTCTTGAAATAATATTTTTGAATTAATAGAGATGATATTACCCTTATAGGATATCTGTGATCGCTTTCTGTCGAAACGTATCGAAAGTCATGAACGAAGGTACATTCACGTACTGTAACACTAACTCTGATGTTTATGTTATGCATATATGTGATATGTGTGTTGTATGTATAGAGTGTTTATACTGTGAAATGCATATAAAGGTTGGAGGGTATCTGTAATGCTGGGGGCGATATGTCCATATGCTGGGAGCGTTATGTCTGAATGCTGGGAGCGATATGTCTATATGCTAGGAGCGATATGGTTGCATGCTAGGAGCGATACATATGCATTGATTGTGATGGATTGTTTGTATATGTTGTTGATGTTGTGGTATATGTCATCCACATTTTGTGTATGTAAGCATGAGGTTAACCGTTACCTGGGGTCCGTATGCATGGGACCTCAGCTCTTAACATAGCATCAGGGTCAGGAGAACAAAGGACGGAGGAGAGGGGAAAGCAGCACGCTTAGAGACCCGGCTAAAGATTTCATTTTGACGTTCCGGCGGAAGCCTTCCTTTTGTTATTTACTTCACTTTTGAGCCATGCGGTTACTATACCGCTATTGTATCCAGACAGACTTATGACATTTTGAAATATAAGTATCAGTTACTCTTCCGCTCAAATGCTCTACTGTGGTGATTTGAAATGATTTTAAATGATGAAAAATTTATTCCGCTTTTGGAAATTGGGATGTTACAATTTTCACCACTTTTATTAGTGAAAGGAAGAATTAAATAAATCCTTGGTTACTATAGCTAATATAGTGTTTTAGGGGTTACTAGACTTAATTACCAAAATTTGACAAGAGTTCTAATTTAATTTCGATAATTAACAACTCCTTGTATGCTAATTAATATCATTTGGTCTTTAATTATGACCTTTAAAATTAATTATTAACTAATTTCAAAAATTAATAAAGTATCTCAATTATCGCAATTTCAATTGCCCAATAATTGTTACTAATTTCCTCTAATTGATTTTATCATCCTCTGATGATTTTAAATTGTTAAAATGGTATAATTAAGATTATACTGAATTATGATAATCTTTGGATATTTCATGATCCTTAATAAGATTTATAAAATTGGATTTGAATTTATTAGAATTCAAAGAAAATTCCCCTAAAAATGATAGTAAATCAATTAAAATTTAGAGACAACATACTCTCCTACTTTAATAGGTATTATTTGCCAAAATATGCTACTTTAGGAGAAATATAAATTTTAGGGTATTACAAAAGATAGAGAAGATAAAGAAAGAGAGGGGCCAAGAAGAGGAAGAGATGAAGAGGGAGAGAGATGAGAGATATTTTAGTAAAAACAATTTTAAAATCCCAGATTCCTCTCTATCACTTATATGTCCTTTTAATTTTTTAACAGACGATTTAAAATTTTGGAATTTCATTCGGTTTTTAAATGAAATTTTTCTTAAGAAAAAAAAAATCAATATAACAAACAAAAGCTAGAAACAAAACTATCCCACAGTAAAAAAAGGAAGCCAAACACAAAACAGAGTACCAATACTTAGCACCCATTGCACCAGAAGAAGTGTGTGGTAGCGAAATATCCCTCTATTGACCACTAAGGTCAGGACATGAATACCCCTCCTCTCCCCATCACTTCTCTTCCCATCCATCCTCATCCTCCATCCTCACCTTTAAGATTTTGATCCAAGAGCCCACAAATATTTTAGAAAAAAAAAACAGATGTAGAAGGGATGAGGGGGAATTTTTTTTTTTGGAAAATATTTTTGGGCCCTTGGATCAAAATTTTAAAGATGAGGATGGAGGATGAGGAGGGATGGGTAGAGAAGTGATGGGGAGAGAAACCAGATCCCCCTTCAGGTATTGAGAAAATATTAAAAAAATAAGTCCCAGACTGAAAGATCGCCGAGAAAGTGAAGGAGAGAACAAGCTAGATGTTATGGGAGTAGGGCCAAGGCTTGTGATGACATTTTGCAAAACACAGAAACTAGAAGAAGAAGGAAACATACAATTAGCAGCTAAAAAAGACATGAAACTAAATCATCGGTGAGTATCCTGAAGAAACCAAAATTATAATCTATTAGATTCCTCTTTTTTGTGTCACCAGGAGAACTTGCATTTAGGATAAATTGAATTAGAGCAATGATGGTTTGATTGTTGGGTCTCCTACTGATGTTAATTACAAGGCTATAACAGTTCCTCTTACAATCTATTGACCCTTTATCTCTACTAGTCGCTCAATTTTGCTTCTTCAGACGTTCGTTTGGATCGCTGCCACTTTATGAGATACAAATTGGAAAGGATATTTGCCCTGCTTTTGCCTCTCATACCACCTTTAAGAGCATAAATGCTTTTAAGAGACAATTATTTGACTTATTGAATATTACAACACTGACTCATACCACCCATCAGAACGTAAATGCGTGGCTCCTGTTGAAGCCATATATGGGAGAAAAAGTGTAAATCGCCCATATGTTGGCTAGAGTTTGGGTAATTAAGGAAAACTTTTGCGTCCTAAAGTAATAGATCAAACTTCTTGACAAATTGAATTGGTAAGAAAGAATCAGAAAAAAAAAAAAAAAAACTCAGGAGAATGCTAGATTTTGATGTTGGGGATAACGTATTTCTCAAAGTGTCTTCGGTCTATTAAGATGAGGAAGCTTAGTCCCTGAGATATTGAACCATTCCAAATTCTTTCTTGAATCGGACTTGTTGTTTGCTAATTATAACAACATAGTATATTTATTAAGTTAGATAATTATTTTGAAATGACTAAGGAGTAGGGACTAATGTGAAATATTAATCTAGTGACTAAATTGAAAATATTTTTAAATATATTTATACTATTTCATTGGATAAAGAATTTATCGGTAGAATGAAGATAGGAAAATCATATTCATTTTTCTAGATTGAGACACTTGAGATTTATAAGTCTATATTCGGAGAACTTAAGTTTGGTTTATCGAAAATAAATAAAAATTGGAAAAGAATGTAAGTCTTTGTTATTAAGTGAGTTTTACCACCGTAGGGTATGAGAAATCAAAAGCTAAATAAGTAGAATCAGTAACCAGGAATCCTAATTTAGCAAATTATATTACTCCTCCAGTCCTTAATGTAACACATAGTTAAGTTTTTTGAAGAGATTAATGAAACTAAATAAATTATTTTAAAGTATTGCTATTTAACTTTTTTATACTAAATTAACTTGTTTAACTTACGAACTAATTTATAATAAAATGATACATGATGTCTACTAAGATTAACAAACTCATTTAGCTTCTTTAATATTTTTTTAAAAAAACAATTTAACTATTTTTTATATTAAGGATCGGAGGAGTAATTAAAACCTTAACCAGCCTTATATATTAATTATCCCATTTAGTTTAAAATTAATAGTTCACTTGATAATTTTGATATTTTTTTTTACCATGGATCTATATGATAAATTATCTTTGAATTTTATGCTTTAGTTTTTTTTTTTAAAAAAAAAAATTCATTGCATCTCATCTCTGCTTGCAACTTATCCCTTCATTTATATTCCTCAACTCCTTCAATCATTTAGATTATTATTCCCTCTTATTCAAAATATAAGCTTTAAATTTATGAGGAGCATGGTTTATATATATATATATATATATATATATATATATATATATATATATATATATGAGCTACACTTTAATTTTGTTCAATTTTCCCCCGACAAATAAAATGATGAGCTGTCAAACAATTAAGGAAATTAAGTCAAATTTTTTATTTTTCTTCACTCGATGATTTACTGCCACATGATCTTGTCCACTCAAACTAAACCTTGAAAGTTATTTTACTTGTTTAATCTCCCTTTTATCTCACCAACTTTCTCCCTCTCCTTCCTAAATTAACTTTTTCAAATGATGCTTTTTTGGTTTTTCCTCAGCTCCGACTTGGGTGTTGGGCAGTGGAAAGAATGTGGTAGGGATTTGAGGAAAAGAAACTGATTAACAGTAAAATGTGAGTTTAATTTTCAATTTGGTATATTGGTTGCTGGAAAAGAATTTAGTTAATTTGGAAATTATTTTGCTATTGCGTTGCAGACATATTTTTCATTTTAAAGTGAAATTCTCTTAGGATGTCCACCACACGGAAAGGGGGAAAAATGCTAAAAGAAATAAACCACACAATATAATTAAATAGCTTCCGAACACCTTCCTCATTCCATTAAGAGAAACGAGGTGTTTAGTTCACCTATAAAATAATAACTAAAATACTCTAACCACCTTTCTGTTTACCTTAATTTCACAAACCTTTCATCTATTTCTTAAAAACATACACTTAAGTCCAAACAATTAATTCCTTCAAGTATATTCCAAAAATACATTTTTTAATTAGAGTATATATAAAAATAAAATTTATCTACTATTTTACCCTTAATACTAAATCTCTAGTTACTTTTATCTTACATGTATTTATTTTGTTTTGCACATTTTGACTAAAATTGTTTTAATGAATTTAAGAGTGTTTTATCTGTTCCTTAATTTCTAATTTTATCTTTACAACATTGCAAAAAATTTCATATCAGGGATGGAATTACCAATGACAAAAATTCCATCAGATATTACCGACGGAATTCCATCAGTAATGTCTTTTGCAACGATTTTTTCTACGACAAATGTTTTCCATTGGAAATCCAATTACTGTTGGAATTCTGTCAATAATTTTTGTTGGTAATCTATCGTTTTTTAGTACAAATAGTTATTTGTTTAATGATTTTAGTATTGGTTAATGTAAATATCACAAACGTTGAATATTCAAGTAAGTTTTTAAATAAATACGTGCTTGATCAAATGTGTTTATAAATATTTGTAAAAAAGTATTAAATTATAAATTTAAGTGACACATGCAATCTCAAAATTATATAGTTTATTATAATTGGTAAAAAAATGTGTTTAATATTCATTTTAACTTAGAATTAATTTATAATATCAAAATAAATAAATTTCTTAACAAATTAGAAAGTTAGAAAATCTATAATTCTAATACTAAAGAGGGACATTTTGATAAAAACCAAAAATAGTTTAAAAGTTAAACTCAACAGTCAACTAACGATTTGGATAGATGAAAATATAATCTTAAAATATAAAGGAGGTTTGTGTAGTATACATTTTAATTTTAAGGGGTGTTTATAAGGATTTCCAAAATAGATTAGAGGCTTGTGCAATTAAGGCAAAATATGAGGGTGGTCAGAATATTTTACTCTAAAATAATTATGATTTAGTTAAATAAATTATTACTTTATTAAAATAAATTAAATATATCCACAAAAATCGTTAAGCTTCCAACAAAATAATTATGATTTCAGACCAACAAGGTTTGAGTTTGCCTATAAAATAATTATGATTTAGTAAAATAAATTATTAATTGATTAAATACGGACTTCAATGAATTTAAAGATTTGTAAATTTCAGAGAACCTGATCTCATCTTATTGGATGGAAGCCCTCATTGGCACAATGTTCTTACAGAAAAAAAAAAAAAAAAAGATTTGTTTCTTGCTTATTCCGTTATAAATTTGCAATAGTCTTCGACACGCATAAACAAGAAACTCTTAATACTTTATATGCATTGGGATTTGACCCCCAAAAAAAAAAAAAATTGCATTGGGATAAACTTGGAAGTCAACCCTAATCCTAATGCACATCCACATAAACTGTAACACCTCAAATTCTATACTACTTATTGTGTTCGATGACACGTAGTATCAGGAATATCAACAAAGTTGACGGTGTTACAAGTCAGAGTAAAGTAGAACAGAGAGTATGCATTACTGTTGAGATGATGACTAACTGATATAAAATGCTTAGGTATAAATTGGTAAATTAAACATTCCGAAGGAATATTCATGTGATAGATTTACAAAGAATTCAAATACAACTCTTAACTAGACCTATGGCTTGGAACCCAACATAGTTAATCAACCCTATTGGCCAAATCGGTGTTTAGTCTAGTTGGAATCTCCCCGTCTTTCGTGTTGAATAATTATTGAAACCACATAGACCAACCCTTTCTTAGTTCAAGCATCAAACGGTTTGAAACAACTGTATGAGATTCAAATAAGAAACTAGGTCCTAATAACCTTATTCTGACTTCTCATCTTGACCGGTGCCTCTTCATGGCTCCATCTACATCGTCCATGTCACCTTCTTGGATCCAGGTATCTTTCCTGAACCTTTAACCAATCCGAGATTCAATACCCATTAAATCTCAGGTAACAGTTAACTTTATGTTCAAATAATAACCATATATGACAGATATTCATTACATTGAGTACAATAATACATAACACACAACAAAGTATGTTAATAGTAATAACAATACATAACACTTAGCAAATGTATGTCAACAGTGTTTGTACTCACCAGTGCTACGAATCCACGTAATTATTGGTTTATGACTTTCCTTAGCCCATGTGTGTGTGCGCGCGCGCTTGCAAACACTGTTGACATACATTTGCTGAGTGTTATGTATCGTTGTTGCTATTAACATACTTTGTTGTGTGTTATGTATTATTGTACTCAATGTAATGAATATCTGTCATATATGGTTATTACTTGAACATAAAGTTAATTGTTACTTGAGATTTAATGGGCATTGAATCTCAGATTGGTTAAAGGTTCAAGAAAGAAACCTGGATCCGAGAAGGTGACATAGACGATGTAGATGGAGTCATGAAGAGGCATCGGTCAAGATGAGAAGTCTGAAGAAGGTTATTAGGACCTAGTTTCTTGCTTGAATCTGATAAAGTTGTTTCAAACCTTTGGTGCTTGAATTAAGAAAGGGTTGATCTATGTGGTTTCAATAATTAGTCACCATGAAAGACGGGGAGATTCCAACTAGACTAAACACTGATTTGGCCAATATGTGTTGATTAACTATGTTGGGTTCCAAGCCATAGGTCTAGTTAAGAGTTGTATTTGAGTTCTTTGTAAATCTATCACATAAATATTCCTTCAAGATGTTTAATTTACTAGCTTATGCCTAGGTGTTTTATATCAATTAGTCATCATCTCAACAGTAATGCATACTCTCTATTCTGTTTTCCTCTGACTTGTAACACCGTCAACTTTAATTTGTTGATATTCCTGATACTACATGTCATCGAACACAATAAGTAGTATGATATTTGGGGTGTTACAGTTTATGTGGATGTGCATTAGGATAAGGGTTGACTCCCAAGTTTATCCCAATGCATATAAAGTATTAAGAGTTTCTTGTTTATACGTGTCGAAGACTATTACTAGCAAATTTATAACGGAATAAGCAGAAAAATTCTCCTTTTTTTTTTTGGAAGAACATTGTGCCAATGAGGGCTTCCATCCAATATGATGAGATCAGGTTCTCTGAAATAAGGTCAACACTTTAAAAATTCATTGAAGTCCGTATTTAATAAATTAATAATTTATTTTACTAAATCATAATTATTTTATAGGTAAACTCAAAACCTTGTTGGTTTGAAATCATAATTATTTTGTTGGAAGCTTAACGATTTTTGTGGACATATTTAATTTATTTAAATAAAGTAATAATTTATTTAACTAAAGCATAATTATTTTAGATTAACCCAATTCATGCAACCCATTTCCCAATTGCCCAGCAGCTGGACAATAAAAGAAACACGCAAGAATCATATCAGCAAAACAGTAGCAATCATCATCAAAACGCAGCAGGAAATATCAGATAAAGCAGCACCGTTTATCTGAGATCATAGAGTTAACGAGAGAGCAGCACGCCAACAAGTCGCACACTATGCTTCTTTTAACTTTTCCATCCCTCTCGAGCGCCACGCCAAATATCCTCTGGTTTTTCTTCTTTGGTTTGCCAACTCCTTCTTGGATCGTTGCTCTTCGAATTGGACCTCCAGTATATATGATATATTATTGTCCTTTGTTTCCCATTCAGTCAACCAGCTGTGACGAGCTGAGAGAGAGATAGAGAAAATGCAAATGGAGAGAGAGAGAGAGTTTAAACTAAAACTTCATCTTCCTCTGCACTTTGCCATCGGGAACAGAGGAATAAAACCAGCACCGTTGCTCATCTTCAGCTTATCTTCAGCTTGATCAGGGAAGGTAAACCATTGGGTTTTCTCTTCCTTCTTATTTCTGTCATTTTTCAAATGTGAACCAAGAGATTTAGCTGTAGGTAGAATAGCACTACGCATTGCTGAAACTGGAAACAAAAAAAGGGGGGTGTCGCGTCGTATTGTGCGTGCGCGCGCGCGCGCTCTAAGTGAAGCCATGCAAATATATATAGATATATTAGCGCCGTAGAGAAAAAACAACACATTGTATATATATATTTCTTTCGAATAGATATATATATGCTTACTGCTCCCTCTACTTACTGTCATTAACGCTGAAAGTATATATAAGGAAGAGGAGAAACGCAAAATGTTGCCATTACATATATATACATGCATATATCGCGTACTGTGTTTTGCTTCTCTGTGTGTGTATATATGACTTGCTGCATATATAAGAAGGAGAGAGAAAAATTGACCTGTCATATATATGTTGCTGCAGGCTATAGGAACACACACACACACACACACACACACACATATTGTGGCTGCCAGGAAATGCTTATACATACATATAACACTAAATATGAGTATAAAAGAGAAAGGAAAAGTTGTCTGGGGGTATATGTACTTAAAGCTACATGAAAGGTTGCAGTGAGTGTGTGCATGTATAAATATATGGTAAATGGTGCTGCTTGTAACATTGCTGTATGTGTGAGTGAGATTATATATATAATGTTGCTGACCTTTACACAAGGGAAGAAGAAAACTTTGCTATTTTAAACACAATATGTAACATCCAAAATTTGGGATTTGTAAATTGGAATATTATATGGGGATTTAAATAGTGAAATTGGCCTACAAAATTGTGTGTGTGTGTGTCAAATGCCATTTAGCCATCTCATTGCTGCAGTCCTCCCGGTCCACGAAAGACACCAGTAAGAACAAGCCTATATAAACATTCCAACCAAATTATCCATCATTATCTTTGACCCATAAGCAATAAACCCAAGCCAATTATTCCTCACCCATATCCTCACCAAAATGCAACAGCAAAGCCAAAGATAATTAACAGATCATGCAAAACACTGGGTAATGATATTTTAACTGAAACACGTTATCATTTTTGAAGATCCATGATGAGCCGCAAACTTACCATGTTTTAAGACACAAATTGAGCATGAAATTGATCTAATATAATTAAAAAGCTTAAGAATAATAAGTAAAAAAATATGGATTCGATGTTAAACACACCCTCACAAGTATTCTCGTGTGTTTGGCAGATTTTTATCCACAAGAAAAGCTAATTGGAAAAGCTCAAGAAAGTCAAGAAGAAAAGCCGACAAAGAAAGTGAAAGTTGGCGCCTATGACATTTTGAAGTTGGCGCCCAGGGCGCTAACTCAGTGCAAAAGTTGGCGCCTAGGGCGCCAACTTTCTGTTTGGCCTCATAAAGTTGGTGCCCAGGACGTCAGAAGTGCGAAAAATCTTATTTTTAATTTTTAGAAAGTTTCCAGGGCCCGAAAAATGAAAGAAAATTAAGGATTTGTGAGATTTGAAGCCCAATTGGACTTGGAGCATAAAGGAGGAAAAAACCTAGCAAAGAAAGAACAACCTTCTTGACAAGAAACAACTCGACGGCATTGGAGAAAGAAGATCAAAGTGTCATCGTGGAGATCAACCTTCTCCAATCCTTGAAGAACCATTCTATTTTCATCTTTTCTTCTTTGTTTTGTTAATCTAGCCATGCTTGGCTAGTTTTCTTTTTGTAGTTAGGGCTAGGATGAACCCTATATAAGTTTAACTATTTGTTTGAATTCTTGATTGAATCTTGATTTTCTTGATTGAATGAATTTCCTGCGCTTAAAGCTTTCTTAAAGATTGATCACCTTTTAGATTGTTCATAGGTTGATGTATGACAATAGAGATGTTGGTGCATCTAACTAGAACCTATTAATTCATCATAAAGTTGCATGACCTAGACATAGGCTTACGAGTTTATGTGATCTTATAATTATGGTTTAAACTGATTTTTCTAAACAATACTAAGACATTAGGTTGTTTTCAAAGATAAACGGACTAAGGTAGCATCAAGACATTGGGACTTAAAAATGGAAACATATACTTCTCCGTGCAAAACCTTACTTACAACTTACGTCTTACTGTCTGAACTCTGAAACCCCTGTTCTCTTTGTGAAACCCCATTTCCTGTTGCATTACGTCTATTCCTCGCCAACCACCACCTTCCTCTGTTACTCTCTCTCTCTTTCTCAGGCGTTACTCCTTCGCACCACCGCTCTTTTACTTTATCGAAAATGAACGGAGAAAACCATTCTCACCCTGTTCAGTCAACGCCAGTTACTGATGTTACTGGTGTGAGCGAGAACCAACCCTCTTCTTCTCAAAATGAGCCTCGTGGCCCCCTGCAAGCCGTGGTAGAAGTGGCACACAAATGAGCATCGTGTCTATAAAGCGGAACGATAGGTCAAGGATCGAGATTCAATTTAATGAGAGGTTGGAACCTGTCGGTCCGAATAAACACGAATATAATAGTTATGTTGGCTATATGGCACGCAAATGAAAAACCGGAGCAAATCACCAAGAGGGGGGTGAATTGGGGATTTGAAAAAAAATTCTTTTGCTCGATTCTAGAGATTAAATGCTGAAGCAAGGTAATGTAGAGAAGGAGAAGTGAGAACAAGACACAACAAGATTTATACTGGTTTGGTCTAACTCCTTGACCTACGTCCAGTCCCCAGACTCTCTGGGATTTTCCACTATCACTTACAATCAGTTACACACTCTGTACTCGAAAGCTATCCGCTCACTAGAATACACTTTCCCTTACAAGTTGTACACTGATATCACAACTACACACTCTGTACTCAGGATGATCCTTTCCCTAGGACTCACTCCCCCTTACAAGTTGTAGTTGTACAATCAATCTCCAAGTCCCCTAACTTGAGATTCTTTACAATCAAATGATTTACAGAAACAAACTCTCTCTAAGAGTAGATATTGATAAACACTGAAGAACATATAAAAGAATCACAATACAGACTCAAAAATGCAAATGTTTTCAAGTGTAGCTTCGTTGTCTGTCTTGCTCTGAGTCTTCATAGCCTTTTATAGCCTAACTAGATGAACTAGCCGTTGCAATATCTTCTCCAATGTTCAGTTGCAGATATAGAAAATGACAGTTGCAAATTTTGCTCTGTTCTTTCAATTCTTTGCTGAAATCCTGGAATATGTTGTTGCAGAACGTCTTCCAGATTCTTTGTCATTCCACAATCTTAATTCAACCGTTTGAGGTGATCTTAATGTATTCCAACGATCTAAACTAAACATCTGGGATAAGGGAGAAGAATCAGCCCTGTTCTTGGTTCTTCATTAAATGCACTTATTCTGGATCTTTGATTCTCTTTGATCTTGTGATGAACCTGTCTGAAACTTATCAGAAACTTGATCAATAACGTTAGGAATAATAATGCAACAAGATATGATAATTTCAGATTAACCCATAATGATTTCGCAGATTGATTTGATCTGGTTTTCAAAAGTTACTGAAGTAAACTTAAGTTTGGTGTTCTAGACTCGAGTTTGAGGTTCATCCAGAGAGCAAGATATGTTTGAAAGTTTCCTAAACTCGAGTTGACAGGTAATTGACTCGAGTTTGGTTCTTATAGAGAGGAAAGTCGCGAGTTGGTCTTGAATGAGATTTTGAACACTTGGCTAAATTCGGGTCATTTAGTGACTGACTCGAGTTTGAAGCTTTTATGAAAAAAAAACTTAAGTTTAAGTTCACATCTTCAAAATTGGAGTTTAGAAATGCAGACTGGAGTTTAGAAATCATGTAATAGTTCGAGTATTTTCAAATAGTCCTAAACTCGAGTCTCCAGAAATCTAACTCGAGTTTCAGTGTATATTGAAACTTTGAAAAACTTTTCATTTAAGTACAAACTGGAGTCACTGAAATTTAAACTGGAGTTTAGAAAACAAGTATCAACTCGAGTATCTCTGTATATGCCAAACTCGAGTCTACATAATCCAGACTCGAGTTTCCAGTGAAAACTGAAAACATGAAGGCTATTGCATTTTTTAAACTGGAGTTTGTAAAACTGAAACTGGAGTTTGGAAAACTTGATAAAACGTTGAAGCTTCTGTTTGATCTCAAACTCGAGTTTCCAAATCATAGACTCGAGGTTACAAGTTTTTAAACTTTTAGCATATAAACTTTCTTGTAAACTGGAGTTTCTCATAATCAAAGGTAGAGTTTGGAAACAAGTTGAAATTCGAGTGTCACTGCCTTTGATCTAGACTCGAGTTTATAAACACAGACTCGAGTTTACAATTCTTGTAAACTTTCATAGCTCTCTGTAACTCTGCAAACTCGAGTTTGCCTATACAAACTAGAGTTTGGCCAACATTGTATCTGTCTGTCAAGTCCAAACTCGAGTTTAGCAACCCAAACTCGAGTTTGCCTTAAACAGAAAGTTTTACAACTTTCCAAGGACAAACTTCAAATTGAGTTTACAATTGTCGGTTATCATCAAAACACACAGACAACTAACATCAAGGTCAACATTTTGATAGATGAGTGGAAAAATGTTGACCAACGCACAGTGAAGGATCCTATCTTGGACACTATCCGACTTTCATACACTATCCCTGACTCTAACAAGTTGAAAGCCAAGACCTTGTCTTATTGTGCTAATAGGTGGACGAAATTTAAGACCTTTCTAGCCAACAAGTATATTTTTGCTGAGGTTTGACCTGATCATAATCCGTGGGCGAAGTACACATTCATTGATCAACAAATTTGGGATCAATTTGTTCAGCTTCGGACCACTATTGATGCTTTAGTGAGTTCATATTTAGTTTTGTTTGCCTTTTCTGTTTGCTTATTAACCTGTGCGGATATGTGAATGTTATTGTGTTTGTCTAATCCTGTTAGTTAGATGGTTTAATGTGTGAGTAGAAGTATATATTCAAGTAAGTCAGAAGTGAATTTGAGTATGATGATTTAATGTGTGAGTATGCATGTCTTATATGTTAACCGTTATTATATTCTTAGCTAGTCCTGTTATAGTAGGTAGTGGTTAGACATTACTATTAGTAACTTAATATCTTAGTTCTATACAATTCTACATCTTCTTTAAATAAAATGTTGAAACTTGATGAAGTGAAATTGACTAGTTTTGAGGTTCATATGAAGCATAAGTTCTATAATTTCTCTTAGTGACATGGCTTGAATTCATAATTAATAGTTGTTTTCAATTCTAATTCTCAGAGAAGAAGGGCACAAGCACAGGAGATAGGAAGAAGGAATGATTGCCCGCATAGGGCTTCTCGCGGGGGATATGTAAAGGCTGAAGAAGAAATGATGGAGGCTAAACGGAAGAGATTGGAAGAAGAAGTTGAATCCAATCCTTCTGCTGTAGTTGATCAGCAGGCATCCTCGATACGTATATTCGGCGACCAAAAAAAGGCGCCTACATGAGTGAACAAACTCGTCTAGTTGTTGAGAGAATTGTAAGTATCGTTTATTATTATTTTTTAATTACTAAACATGTTTCATTACTAAGCTTCTCGTTATCTATATCTTACGAGAAGATCTAAAAAAGAAAGAAGCAGAGGGATCTTTTGTGTCGGGCGGGAGAAATGATGTTCTGACCGTTGCGACTAGAAAACCGGATCACCCGGGGCGCGTAAGGGGGATCGGAGGACAGGTAGGCCTAAAAGAATACTTTGGTAAAACCAAACAACTTAGGCAAAGTATGGTTACCCAGGAGGAGATGGACCAAACGGTTAGACAATTAAATGAGGAGGCAACAGCCAAAGAACGTGCATTGAGGGTTGACAGAAAGCTGTTTACTTCTGCGAAGAAAGCCAAACTTGAGTCTGAGGAGTTATAGAAAGCAATCAGAAATTTTCACAACAAGCCAAACTCCAGTTTGCAAAACCAAACCTGAAGTCTGGAAGATACAGAGAGCACTTAGAATTCCAAACAAGCCAAACTCGAGTCTGGATTCCTAAACTCCAGTCTAGACCAAACAGAAAGATTTGAATAGCTTCAGCTCAAACATAAACTCGAGTCTGTCATTGTAAACTTGAGTTTAGGACAAATAGAGAAACACTCGAATTTCTACCATCTTTCCAAAACTCCAGTCTGTCTCCTAAACTCCAGTCTGGAAAATCATGAACTTAGGCTTGTTCTTCAAACATAGACCCAAACTCGAGTCAGTCACTAATTGACTCGAGTCTAGGAGCAGGACCAAAATTCCATGCCAAGTCCAAAGCCCGATAGTTCTCTCTGTAAAAGCCAAACTCGAGTTAGCTTTTACAGACTGCAAGTTTAGACCTCTAATCAACGGACATGCTTTCTGGATGAACCCCAAACTCGAGTCTGGAAGAACAAACTTGAGTTTGCATCGGGGATTTTGAAAAATCAAATGATGTTGATCTGCGAAATCTTAATGGGTCTTCCTGAAATTATTTCATGATATGATATTATTGTTTATAATGTCCTTGATGAAGTTTTGAGTGTTTTTCAGATAAGGTTTAGCCAAGATCAAGGTGAGGTCAAGATCCAGAATAAGTGCATTAAATGAAGAACCAAGAACAGGGCTGATTCTTCTCCCTTATCCTAGATGTTCAGTTCAGACCGTTGAAACACATTAAGATCACTTCAAACGGTCGAATTAAGATCATGGAATAGCTAAAAATCTAGAAGACATTCTGCGACAACTAAATTCCAAGATTCCAGCTAAGAATTCAAAGAACAGAGCAAAATATGCTACTGCCATTTCTCCAGAATTGCAGCTGAACATTAGAGAAAGAATTGCAACGGCTAGCTTATCCATTCAGTCTATAAGAGACAGTGAAAACTCAAAGCAATAGAGACACAACGAAGCTATCTTGATTATACTTTGAAATTTGAGTCTGTATTGTTATTTTCAACCTGTTCTTCAGTGTTTATCCTTATATACTCTTTTGAGAGTTTGTAAATTTTTGAAAGCATTTGTTTGTGAGAACTCAAGGTTGTGGAACCTGTGAGTTGGTTTGTTCAATCACAAAGTGTAAGGGGGAGCAAGTCCTAGGTGATTAGGATTGTGTCTGGTCTTCATTGTTGTAATTGACAAACTGTTGAATTAGTGGAAACACCCAGAAGGTATCTGGGGACTGGACGTAGGTCAAGGTTGAGACCGAACCAGTATAAATTCTGTGTGTCTAAGCTTTTCTTTTTCCACTCTTTTATAATCCATTTCTTAAGCTTCATTTTTAAGAGTTGAAAAGAATTTTTTTTTAAATCCCCAATTCACCCCTTTCTTGGTGATTTCTTCCACTTTCAACACAGACTGGAGTTTACAAGGCTTATGAAGATACTGAGTTTTCTGGATTCTTTCTGTTTAGTCTAAACTCGAGTTTCATGTTCCAGACTCAAGTTTGTCTTGTGCAAAATTCTGATTGCTCTCTGTATCTCCCAGACTTCAAGTTTGTTTTCGCAAACTAGAGTTTGGCTTGATGTGAAAAACTTTGATTGCTTTTTGTGACTCCTCAGACTCAAGTTTGTCTAAGCAGACTCGAGTTTGGCTTTTTTTTTCAGAATTAAGCAGCTTTCTGTCAAGTCTCAAACTCGAGTTTACATACTTAAACTTGAGTTTGCCTTTGACAATAATTTTTTTTCCATGTTGCCAAAAACAAACTTCATACCAAGTTTACAATTGTTAATTATCATCAAAACACATAGAAAACTAACATTCTCCCCCTTTTTGATGATGACAACACTTGTAAACTTAGAATTTCAGAATTTTGATGTGTAGTGTAAGATTTGGAAATTCTGGATCACAGAAGTAGTAAGGATCAAAATAAGTCAAACATAAATAACTATTGTCATTTCATTCAACAATAGTTTAGCAATAGTTCACACAAGTGTTTACACAAGAATAAGTTCACAATGCAACAGTAAGCAATAAGCAACATCTCAAAAAGAAAACTGCTCAAAAACAAAACTAAAGAAGCAAAACTCAAGATTGCTCTGTGGTTTTCTCTCCCCCTTTGTCATCATCAATAGGAAGAGTGGGGTTAACTGGAGGGGTAGAAGGATGAGTAGTCTGAGATGTAGAGGCTGAGATGTTGAGGTGCTGCATGATCTGGTCTAATTGTGCCTTCATGGCATCTTGAGTGTCAATCAATGCTTGGTTGGTCTTGGTGAGTTCAGACACAATCTTTCCTATCTTAGTTTCCACCTTTGCAGCAAAAGTGTCCAATGCTGCATCAACAATCTCTTTGACTTTTGCAGCAAAGTCTGAAGGTATGGAATTCTGAGGAGGTAGAGGGGCTGATTGGGCCTCATGAACTCGGGAGTAGGAAGCTCTAGTTCTTGAGGGTGTTCTTGATTGGCCAGACCCTTCAGCATCAAAGCTGATCTTCATTAAATGTAGTTGAGGCTTCCCAAAAGCTGGAGGTCTAATTATAGTGTCTATGGCCCCTACATGCCAGGTTTTGAAATGGAAAAGGATGACAGATATGAGGGATGGGAAAGGGATATGTGATGTCACTCTAGATCCAAATCTGAATCTGACCATCTCCTCAAACACCCATTGCCCTACATTAAGTGGCTTCTTATCCACTACTGCCGCAAAAGGTGCATAGTCTCTCTTGGTGAAGTGGGTGAAATTGCCACCTTTCTAAACCAGGTTTCCAGGAGCAGATGTACCATAAGGCACGAAAGGTTGGGGATATAGAGGCTGGGGTGAAATAGGGAGAAAGCAGTTGATCTTCAGAGATAGGCTCATTGGGTTTCAATATTTGATGACATTGCCTATTGGAATATTCTATTGTGTGGTGAGGGAAAGGATTGTCAATGTCCAGGATTGTGTTCAGGATGGAAGCAGAAAGGGTAATGTTCACTCCCCTAACCGTGGTAGTTACACTCTCCTTATCCACTATTTGATCATCTTCTTCTGTGGTACCCCATTGCATATTAAAGTAAAATAATCTCACAATGTTGGGGGTATAGTGTGCGGAAATGGATAAGAGGTTTTTGAACTGGTTTAACCAAGGGGAAAGATCTAGATTACACTCCTTCTTAAGATTGTCCAAGTTTACTGATACAACAGGACAGAAGGGCTTTTTGCCAAATTCTTCCTTGAATTTGGTAGCTTGTTGGTTGGACAGAATTGTGTTTTTTGTGAAGAAGTTTGTTGGGGGTGAGGAATGATTGTAAATGTCATAAATTGTTTTGGTTACCGATTGGTTTTTAGGAGTTTGATCAGCTGAAGAGGGATTCGTAGAAGCTTGAGCTCTAGAGGAGGCTTGGCTTGTTCTCTTCCTCTTGGACCCTTTTGAAGGTTCATCAACCTTCTCTTTCCCTTTACCAGGTACATCCTCTGGTTTCTTCCTTGGTTGATCCTCAGTAGGCTCTTGAATTGAAATTCCCTTTGGTCTGGGGGAAGTGTGAGGAATCCCTGGGATTTGCTTGTCAATCCCTGATGCAAACTTCTTGGGAATCAGCTTTTCCCTTCTAGGTCTGTGGGTAGGAATGGATTTCATCCAAGGTCTTCGTTGAAGAGGATAAAGTGAGGATGATTTCGAACCCTCATCATCTTGGGAAGGTCTGGAGGTTTGATTTGAGGCCATTAGAGTGTGAGAAAGAATGGATTTGAAGATGAAAACAGAGAGAGTACGGAGAAAACTCTAGGGCAAATTTGAGTTTGAGAGTTGAAAATGAACAGTCACAGCAATCACATATATAAAGGGTTCCGACAGACTCGGGTTTATACTACTAGACTCGAGTTTAGATGAGTGAATACTTAACTGGACTTCAATGATGTATCTGTGAATCCTTGAATCCCCAACAAACTCGAGTTTGTATCTGCTGACTCGAGTTTAGAGTCTCTTCAGATTTTCAGTTTTCGCTCTGTGTGGTGCAAACTCGAGTTACTCACTTAATGACTCGAGTTTGGAGGCTTTTCAAGGACTTCAGGATTTCTCTTGTTTGGTGCAGACTCGAGTCAGTCACTTAATGACTCGAGTTTGGCCTGGTTCTAGAAACTCGGTTGTTGTAGGTCCCCGATAAACTCGAGTTTAGCTTTACTGACTCGAGTTTGGCACCTGGCAGACTTTAATGTTCATCCTGCAAAAACACATCTAAGCACTCCGATGCTTAAGTTAGTAACAGTGAATCATCAAAAACATAATTAACATTGAGATAGAGTCATCTTACAATTCATTGGGATTTACCATTCCCAATTCTCTTCTGATAAAAGTAAATTGCTACTTGGCAAGTGGTTTTGTGAACGTGAAACAGAGTTGCTGAAAGCTTGCTAAACTCGAGTCATTAAGTGACTAACTCAAGTTTTGAGTTCCAAACTTGAGTTTACATTGGCTAACTCGAGTTTGGCTGATCCAGAGATTACAGAGTTGCTGAAGACACTACAAACTCGAGTCATTAAGTAACCAACTTGAGTTTTGAGTTCCAAACTCGAGTTTTGTGTCCTAAACTCAAGTTTTCTCATAATCCAGAGGCAAATCACTTTCAGTAATGCAGTAAACTTGACTTTTGAGTATCTGGCTCGATTTTTCTCATCCAGAACCTAATATATGCTTGTTTTAACTCTGAATTGAGCTGTTCCAACTTTCATTTAACCGTGGAGACTTCAAGAATCAATCTAAAAACTTGTATGATAATTTTCTCATTCCATTTGGCAAGTTTTTCTTTCTTTCTTCTCTTTTCTTGATCATTCTCCATGATTGAACTATTTCTTTCTTTTCATCTCTTGTTCTTTCTCTATATAAACAAATTTACATTAAATGTAGCAATTAGTCAATATATGTGCTATAAACTTTTTGCTCTTACTAATGGCATTATATATGACATCATCAAAACTAATCATAACCAACAAGTTATACAAATATTGAGTTACATACATTCTAGCCTTATGTTTAAGATTTTGTTTTTCATTGTCACTGTGATGAAAATGAGCAGATCTCTTCCGCGTGGGATTGAGTATAAAACTTGTTCATGCTTTCAAAAAATTAAATCGCTTGAGCCTTTGACTTACATCAAAGTTTAAAAAACCCATGAAAATGAACAACTTTTGTTTAATTATGTCTTAGGAATGAGGCGAGACATGTGATACAGGCTGGATTGAATGTAATAAAATATTATAAGGAGAGAGTCAACTAACAGGTGTGTGAGAGAATATAATAAAGGAAACCAAACAATAAGGCAGGATGTGATGGTATGGTAATTAAGAGATGACACTAGGTACTAAATTTGGCTGGATCTACCCAAGTACTATGACAATGTAGTGCATTTGAAGATGAAGCATAGGCTATTTTTAAGAGTCTAAGAGTAGTGTGGGATGTAAGATTCAGGAAGATGTTAGATTAAAGGGTTGTAGTTTGTCCTATTAAAATTTTAGATATGTGTATGTGTTATTCTATCAAAATAACTGAAGCTACCTGATATGAAAACTTCTTTTTATATTATATTCTTTAAATCTCTTCTTTAAATAATCAATATGAGACTTCCTAGTTCCTTACATCAAAATAATTGTAACAACCTTTCTCAGTTGTAAAATAACATTTATTTTTAAAGAACTCATTCAATCTCTAGTAATAGATAAATAAAAATAGTCATGAAGTCATAATCTTTAAATAACAATACAAGATAAATAGATATATCTCTTTTTAATTTACAAACTATCCATCCAGACTTGAACTTTGAAATTAGTGTTACTTGGTATCCAAGTTTTTTTTTATAAGTGGTTAAGTGTTTCCCAGTAAAGTTAACCACACATATTTTGCCTTCTGTTTTGATTCTATTGCATTTGGTTTGCATCTTTTGATATATCGATCATAGCATTAATGGTAATTATAGTTATTCCCTCTTATATGTTAGTTTGAATAATTCTAATGTTGTCTTTAGGTTGAATAAAGCAAATCAATTTCAAGCATCGAAATTTAGAGTTGAGGTAATTATAGTTAAATATTGTTTTTTTGTTGATGTGCATTGAACTAGGTAACCTTTGTAGTATGAATAATGATATTTAGAAGTTTATAGTTTATGACTCAGACAACTTAGACATATTTGTATATTTTGTATTGATGAAATTATTGGATTTAATCGATGATATTTTCTAAATTGCCTTAGTTAGTAAGTTTTGTTGAATTAAGCTGAAATGGTTTGTTGTTGAAATTCTGGGATGTCTTACTATTGAGGAGAAATGCTGCCGATTGTTTTTTTACAAGATTGAGAAAAAAGCATGTCTTTCTTGAAATTGTTATGAACTTGATTGTTGTTGGAAATGTCTTAGGTGGTAATAAAATGGGTTATAGTTGGATGAATGCTTTGAGAACAAGTGAAGAATATGAGAATAGGTTGGAAGAGTTTATTGAATTTGCAAGAAGGAATGTGGCGACAAAAAATGGCATGTATTATTGTCCATGTGTTAATTGTTTGAATGGGGTTCAAAGGGATATTGTTGATATAAGAGATCACCTACTTTGTGATTGAATAAACCTTTGATACACAACATTGATATGGCATGGTGAGGAAGTAAGTACCAGCGTATGCCACGAAAATGAAGTTGATGTAGATGAAGATGGAATAGAGAGAATGATTCATGATGTTGAGGTACAATCTTTTGCACAATCGCATGAATATAATAGCGTGTAGAGTGATGCAGAGACACCTTTGTTCCCTGGGTGTACTAAGTATACACGGTTGGCTGTGACCTTACATTTAGTCAACTTAAAGGCAACTTGTGGGTGGACCGATAATAGTTTCACGTCACTGCTTGAATTGTTGTGTGATATGTTATCAAATGGCAATGTACTTCCAAATCGTATGTATGAGGCGATGAAAATCTTTTTTACGATGGGCATGGAGTATGAAAAGATACACAGTTGCCCTAATGACTGCATATTGTACAGAAATGAGTATGAAGGCCTTAGTAATTGTCCGAAGTGTAAAACTTCATGATACAAAGTGAAGAAAGATGGTGGTTCTGGAGATACAACTTACCTCCCTGGCTATGTATGAAACGCAAGTATGTGATGCTTTATATGATGCTTTCTGGACCAAAACAGCCCAAGAACAATATCGATGTGTACTTGGCGCCTTTGGTTGAGGATCTGAAGAAGTTGTGGGAGGAAGGCATAGATATGTTTGATGTATATAAGAAGGAGTTCTTCAAGCTGCGTGCAATGATTTTTACCATAATAAACGACTTTCCTGTATACGGAAATTTGTCAGGGTATAGTGTGAAGGGGCATAAAGCATGTCTAATATGTGAAGAAGACACAAACTTCCATCAAATAAAGCACGGAAAGAAAATGGTCTACCTTTGTCACAGGAGGTTTCTCCACCGATTCCGCCCATATCGTAAGTTAAGAAAGCGTTTCAATGGCTTATCTGAGCATAGAACGGCTCCAAAGGCAAAAACCGGAGAGGAACTTTATAGTCGGGTGGAACATATCAATGTAATATTGGGTAAACAGCAAAGAATTTCGGGGGAGAAGAATATATGGAAGAAGAGATCAATTTTCTTTGTGTTAGTTCTCTATGTGTTTTGATGATAACTGACAATTGTAAACTTAAGTTTGTCTTTGAAAGTTGTAAAACTTTCTGTTTAAGGCAAACTCGAGTTTTGGTATAGAAACTCGAGTTTGGACTTGACAGACAGAAGCTCAGATTTTACAATGTTGGCCAAACTCCAGTTTGCATAGGCAAACTCGAGTTTGCAGAGTTACAGAGAGCTATCAAAGTTTACAAGAGTTGTAAACTCGAGTCTGTGTTTATAAACTCGAGTCTAGATCAAAGGCAGTGACACTCAAATTTCAACTTGTTTCCAAACTCTACCTTTGATTCTGAGAAACTCCAGTTTACAAGAAAGTTTATGTGCTAAAAGTTTTAAGACTTGTAAACTCGAGTCTATGATTTGGAAACTCGAGTTTGAGATCAAACAGAAGCTTCAACGTTTTATCATGTTTTCCAAACTCCAGTTTCAGCTTTACAAACTCCAGTTTGCAAAATGCAATAGCCTTCATGTTTTCAGTTTTCACTGGAAACTCGAATCTGGATTATGTAGACTCAAGTTTGGCATAAAAAGAGATACTCGAGTTGATACTTGTTTTCTAAACTCCAGTTTAAATTTCAGTGACTCCAGTTTGTACTTAAATGAAAAGTTTTCAAAGTTTCAATGTACACTGAAACTCGAGTCAGATTTCTGGAGACTCGAGTTTAGGACTATTTGAAAATACTCGAGTTTAGCCAAGTGTTGAAAATCTCATTCAAGACCAACTCGCGACTTTCCTCTTTGTAAGAACCAAACTCGAGTCAGTTATTTGTCAACTCAAGTTTAGGAAAGTTTCAAACATACCTTGCTCTCTGGATTAACCTTAACTCGAGTCTAGAACACCAAACTCAAGTTTACATTGGTAACTTTTGAAAACCAGATCAAATCAATGTGGGAAATCATTATGGGTTAATATGAAATTATCATATCTTGTTGCATTATTATTCCTAACGTTATTGATAAGTTTTATACAGGTTCATCACAAGATCAGAGAGAATCAAAGATCCAGAATAAGTGCATTTAATGAAGAACCAAGAACAGGGCTGATTCTTCTCCCTTGTCCCAGATGTTCAGTTCAGACCGTTGCAACACATTAAGATCACTTCAAACGGTCAAATTAAGATCATGGAATGACAAAGAATCTGGAAGACGTTCTGCAACAACATATTCCAGGATTTCAGCAAAGAATTGAAAGAACAGAGCAAAATTTGCAACTGTCATTTTCCAGATCTGCAACTGAACGTTGGAGAAGATATTGCAACAGCTAGTTCATCTAGTTAGGCTATAAAAGGCTATGAAGACTCAGAGCAAGAAATAGAACGAAGCTACACTTGAACACATTTGCATTTTGAGTCTGTATTGTGATTCTTTTATCTATTCTTCAGTGATTATCAATATTCACTCTTTTGAGAGATTGAAATTCTTTAAAGTATTTGGTTGTGTAAACTCAAGGTTGTGGAACCTGTGAGTTGGGCTGTTTAATTACAAGGTGTAAGGGGGAGCAAGTCCTAGGTGATTAAGATTGTATCTTGTCTTCATTGTTGTAGTTAAAAACCTGTTGAACTAGTGGAAACACCCAGAAGGTATCTGGGGACTGGACGTAGGTCAAGGTTGAGACCGAACCAGTATAAGTCCTGTGTGTCTGAGCTTTTCTTTCTCTACTCTTTCATTATTTATTTCTTAAGCTTTATTTTTTTAAGAGTTGAAAAGAAATTTTAAAATCCTCAATTCACCCCCCTCTTGGTGATTTCTTCCACTTTCATTTGGTATTAGAGCCTGGTTGTCTGTTCAAAGGATTAACATCCTAGACAAAAAGATCAAATGGAAGGAATTCTACCAGATGGTGCCTCAATAAACAGACCACCGGGTTTTAATGGTGAACATTACTCATTCTGGAAATCCAAATTCAAAGTATTTGTGATGGCCAATGAGTATGGTCTGTGGGAAGTAATTGAGGAAGGCAACTATGTCCCTACTAAGAAAGTAGGAGAGAATATTGTGTCAAAAACAAAGGCAGAATTTGATGAACATGATCAAAAGAAAGTTGTACTTAACAAGCTATCTTGATGTTATAGAGTGCATTGAGCCAAAAGGAATACTTTCGCATTTGCAATCTGCCTAGTGCCAAAGAAATGTGGGATGCATTGGAGGTGGCCTATGAAGGAACCTCAAGAAACAAGGAAAACAGGATCAATACACTCACAACTGAGTATGATCTTCTGTGCATGAAATCTGGAGAATCAATTGCAGAGTTTCAGCTCCGTTTCACTCACCTCATCAATCAATTGTCAGGCTTAGGGAAGGTATATGAACAAAAGACTCAGGTAAGAAAAATTTTAAATATACTAACCAAGGATTGGGAAGCTAAACTGACAGCTATTGAAGAAGCCCGAGGAGAATCCATGCAATTTGTAACTGCTCTCTTCGGAAGCCTATCCGAATATGAGGGAAAAATCAAGTTCAAAAAAGAGCTTGATGGAATTGATGGTAAAAGCAAAGGAATTGCACTCAAGACCATCAATGAGTCTAAAGAATCGGATAATGAGGACGAAGAAGAAGAGCTTGGCATGATAATCAGAAAGTTCAGAAAATTCTACAAAAAGAATCAGGGATTCAGAAAGTCTCATAAAGGTGGATCAAGCTCAGAAATGAAGAAACCCATCGTATGCTATGAATGTGATAAACCTGGTCACATTAAGTCAGAATGCCCTCAGCTAAAAAACAAGGAAAAGGAAAAGAATAGATTCAGCTCGTTCAGAAAGAAAGCATATGTCTCTGCCATTTGGGGAGATAGTTCGTCTGATGAAGAAGAAGAGGATGAGGGACAAACAGCAAACATTTGCCTTGTTGCTCAGGAAGAATCAGACAATGAAGATGTAAGTGATTCTGAACCAACCTTTGATGAATTACTTTCTGAATATAATAGTCTTCATTCTGAATTTAAAAAGATTGCAAAAGAACTTATGCTTTCGAAAAGAAGAGTAAAGGATTAAGAACAACAAGTTCAGAAAACTTCACCTTCTACTTTTGAAAAGGCTTTTGAAAAACTCACTGAAAAGATTTGCGAAAATTGTTGTACTTTACAGAAAAGAAATGACTACCTTTCAAAAACTTTGGAAAAATTCACTCAAGGTAGTGAAATGCTTGACATTATTTTAAAACAGCAAAGGTTTACAAATGATAAATCTGGAATAGGCTACAATCCTGATCTTGATAAAAAGAAAGGCAAGAAGAAAAGTGGAGAAAAGAACTACCTAAGTTATTTTCGAAAATCTGTTCACTCTTCTAATCCATTTGCCCACTACAATTACTGCAATAGAAAAGGCCATACTACTTCTGCATGCTTTCATAGAAAAGAAACGAAAGATAAACCTATAGGTAATTATCAATGGGTACCTAAAGGAACATATGTGTCTCCTAAGGTACAAACTAACCCAAAAGGACCCAAGAAAAGGTGGGTACCTAAGACTTGATCTTCCATAACTTGCAGGTATGTCTAAGAGCATCAAGATTCAGTAAATGGTACATTAATAGTGGATGCTCCAGACACATGACAGGAGATCAATCCAAGTTTTCAACAATCAAACACAAAGATGGGTGCAAGGTCACATTTGGTGGCAACCAATCTGGAAGGATAACTGGTATTGGTAAGATTGGTAACAATGATGGACCACAAATAAAAGATGTCTGCCTTGTGGAAGGATTGTGCCATAATCTCCTTAGTGTAAGCCAAAGTGCTGACAAAGGTAATCTAGTCATCTTTAATTCAGAAGAGTGTTTGATTGTCAACAAGGATGATCTCTCCCTAGACAAAGTAAGATCCAAAGCTCTTTTCAGAGCACTAAAGGAAGGTAACTGTTATACTCTTGAACTTTCAACTGTTTTACCCTCTGAAAAATGTTTCGTGAGTAACTTAGATGAAAGTTGGCTGTGACACAAACGTTTAGCACATGTTAATATGTCCCAACTTCATAAATTATTGAAAAAGGATTTAGTTATTGGTTTGCCAAAACTTAATTTCAAAAAGGACATGGTTTGTGATGCATGTCAAAAGGGAAAACAAACTAAATCATCCTTCAAATCAAAAAGTGAGATTTCAACTAATAGACCCCTTCAACTATTGCACATGGTTTTAGTTGGTCCAGCTAGAGTCCAGAGTTTTGATGGAAATCTGTACACATTAGTCATTGTTGACGATTTCTCTAGATTTACAAGGACTATATTCTTATCATCTAAAGATGAAACATTTGATCAATTTGTTGTGTTTACCAAAAAGGTCCAAAACAAGAAAGGTACTGTCATTGCAGGAATTCGTACAGATCATGGAGGAGAATTTGAAAACCATGCTTTCAGCAAATACTGTGAAGATATGGGCATCGATCATAACTTCTCAGCTCCTAGAACTCCTCAGCAAAATGGTGTTGTGGAAAGGAAGAATAGAGTACTCACTGAAATGGCAAGAGCAATGCTGAATGAGAACAACACCTCCTAAGTATTTTGGGTTGATGCCATGAGTACTACATGCTATGTCTCCAACAGAGCATATCTCCAGAAAAAGTTAAACAAAACTCCTTATGAGATATACAAAGGGAAGAAACCAAATCTAGCACACCTACACATCTTTAGTTGCAAATGCTTCATCCATAACAATGGTAAGAACAATCTGGGAAAATTTGATCCTAGATCAGATGAAGGTATATTTCTTGGTTACTCAAATAGAAGTAAATCCTTTAGAACATTTAATTTGCGTACTCGCACTGTTGAAGAATCAATTCATGTAGTATTATGTGAAAACAAATCTAACCAATCTAATGATGAGGAAGATGTTAATGTTCTACAAAATCAATCTACCTCAAAAATCCCATCTGTCTCAAACTCTGAAAATTCCTCTCAAGAAGAACCAGAAAACGAGACAGAAAATATTTCTGAAGAACCTGTTCAGTCACAACCTCAGCCTCAAGCTTGGAATACAATAAAAACCATCCTCTGGATCAGGTTCTAGGTGATGTAAATGAAGGTGTGAGAACTAGGAAAAGCATTTTAAATAAGGTAACCTTTTCAGCCTTTATTTCAAAAATAGAACCCTCTAAGATTGAAGAAGCCCTTTCAAACAATGATTGGGTGATAGCAATGCAAGAGGAGCTGAACCAATTTGAAAGAAATCAAGTTTGGGATTTGGTACCTAGGCCCAAAGACCATCCAGTCATTGGGACTAAATGGGTATTCAAGAATAAACGTGATGAATCTGCAATCATTGTCCGCAATAAGGCAAGATTGGTTGCCAAAGGCTATAATCAAGAAGAAGGAATCAATTATGAAGAAACTTATGCCCCAGTGGCAAGATTGGAAGCAATAAGAGTTCTTTTAGCCTTTGCATGCATAAAAGGCATTAAACTCTATCAAATGGATGTAAAATCAGCTTTTCTAAATGGGTTTATTTAAGAGGAAGTTTATGTTGAACAACCTCCTGGATTTGAAGATGATTTTCATCCAGATCATGTCTTCAAACTGAAAAGGCCTTATATGGTCTAAAACAAGCTCCTAGAGCTTGGTATGAAAGGTTAAGCAAATTCCTTCTTGATCAAGGATTTGTTAGGGGAAAGGCAGATAACACATTATTCATTAAAAGTAACAAGCTCAATGAAATCTTTATTGTACAAATCTATGTAGATGATATTATTTTCGGTGCTACTAATGATACCTTGTGCAAGGAATTTTCTGAGACTATGCAGGGTGAATTTGAAATGTCAATGATGGGAGAACTCAACTATTTCTTTGGTCTTCAAATCAAGCAGCGCAAGAATGGCATATTCATTTCTCAGACCAAGTACTTGAAAGACCTGCTCAAGAAATATGGCCTTCAAGATTGCAATGGGGCTGACACACCAATGAGTTCAACGGCTGCATTAGATGTCGATGAGAAGGGAAAATATTTCAATATCACAAGATACAGAGGCATGATTGGATCCTTGCTCTACCTGACAGCAAGTAGACCAGACATCCAATTCAGTATAGGGATGTGTGCTCGATTTCAATCAGCTCCAAAAGAGTCACATGCTGAGTATGTTAAAAGAATTTTCAGATATCTACATGATACAGAAGAATTGGGACTATGGTTTCCCAAAGGTCAACCTGAACATCTGGTAGCATTCTCAGACTTTGATCATGCCGGATATAAGACAGATAGAAAGAGTACAAGTGGCGAATGTCAATTTCTTGGTGGCTCACTTGTCTCTTGGTTCAGCAAGAAGCAAACCACTATTTCAGTGTCATCAACAGAAGCTGAATACATTGCTGCCTCAAGTTGCTGCTCTCAGGTTTTATGGCTAAAGCAACAACTTCAAGACTTGGGTATGCACCTCAAAGAAATCCCAATTCTGTGTGACAACACAAGCATGATAAGCTTGGCAAAGAATCCTGTCCATCACAAAAGAACCAAGCACATTGATCTACAAAATGACAGTTGCAAATTTTGCTCTGTTCTTTCAATTCTTTGCTGAAATCCTGGAATATGTTGTTGCAGAACGTCTTCCAGATTCTTTGTCATTCCACGATCTTAATTTGACCGTTTGAGGTGATCTTAATGTGTTCCAACGGTCTAAACTCAACATCTGGGATAAGGGAGAAGAATCAGCCCATTTCTTGGTTCTTCATTAAATGCACTTATTCTGGATCTTTGATTCTCTCTGATCTTGTGATGAACCTGTATGAAACTTATCAAAAACTTGATCAATAACGTTAGGAATAATAATGCAACAAGATATGATAATTTCATATTAACCCATAATGATTTCCCACATTGATTTGATATGGTTTTCAAAAGTTACCAATGTAAACTCGAGTTTGGTGTTCTAGACTTGAGTTTGAGGTTCATCCAGAGAGCAAGGTATGTTTGAAAGTTTCCTAAACTCGAGTTGACAAATAACTGACTCGAGTTTGGTTCTTACAGAGAGGAAAGCCACGAGTTGGTCTTGAATGAGATTTTGAACACTTGGCTAAACTCTAGTCATTTAGTGACTGACTCGAGTTTGAAGCTTTTATGAAAAACTTAAGCTTAAGTTCACAGCTTCAAAACTAGATTTTAGAAATGCAGACTGGAGTTTAGAAATCATGTAATTGCTCAAGTATTTTCAAATAGTCCTAAACTCGAGTCTCCAGAAATCTGACTCGAGTTTCAGTGTATATTGAAGCTTTGAAAACTTTTCATTTAAGTACAAACTGGAGTCACTGAAATTTAAACTGGAGTTTAGAAAATAAGTATCAACTCGAGTATCTCTGTTTATGCCAAACTCGAGTCTACATAATCCAGACTCGAGTTTCTAGTGAAAACTGAAAACATGAAGGCTATTGCATTTTGCAAACTGGAGTTTGTAAAACTGAAACTGGAGTTTGGAAAACTTGATAAAACGTTAAAGCTTCTGGTTGATCTCAAACTCGAGTTTCCAAATCATAGACTCGAGGTTACAAGTCTTTAAACTTTTAGCACATAAACTTTCTTGTAAACTGGAGTTTCTCATAATCAAAGGTAGAGTTTGGAAACAAGTTGAAATTCGAGTGTCACTGCCTTTGATCTAGACTCGAGTTTATAAAACACAGACTCGAATTTACAACTCTTTTAAACTTTGATAGCTCTCTGTAACTCTACAAACTTGAGTTTGCCTATACAAACTGGAGTTTGGCCAACATTGTAAAATCTGAGCTTCTGTCTGTCAAGTCCAAACTCGAGTTTAGCAACCCAAAGTCGAGTTTGTCTTAAACAGAAAGTTTTACAACTTTCCAAGGACAAACTTTAAATCGAGTTTACAATTGTCTGTTATCATCAAAACGCACAGAGAACTAACATTCTCCCTGTTAGTTCTCAACTTAAGTTTTGATGATAAAAACACTTGTTAGTTGTTGGTTTAACAAGAACTAGAGTTCTGGTTCTTAAAACTAGAGTTCTGGACATTAAAACTCAGGTTTTAGAAAAGTTGAGTAGTAAGAACTCGAGTTCCTGGTCATAGAACTCGAGTTCGTGGCCTCTGATAAGGAAGTTCTCAATCTGATAAGTTGAGAACTCGAGTTCTTGGGAGTAGAACTCGAGTTCACGCCTTCTGATAAGAAAGCTCTCAATCTGTCAAATTGAGAACTTGAGTTCTTGGAGTAGAACTCGAGTTCGCGGCCTTTGCATCATATAAAAAATTTTCAATCCATGAGAACTAGAGTTCTTAAGTGAAGAACTAGAGTTCTTACTTAAGAACTAGAGTTCTTTAGTCAAGAACTAGAGTTCTTCATTCAAGAACTAGAGTTCTTGGCATAAGAACTCGAGTTCGCAAAATTATGTTCTGTCCAGAATTCTTTAGGAACATAAGAACTAGAGTTCTTGAACAAGAACTAGAGTTCTTCATTTTGTAAAACAGCGAAGTTCCTTTGCAAACACAAGAACTAGAGTTCTTTATCAAGAACTAGAGTTCTTGAGAAAGAACTAGAGTTCTTCATAAGGAAAAACGCTCGGACCTTTTTGGAAAGTACAAGAACTAGAGTTCTTGCATATAGAACTAGAGTTCTAAAGTAGAGTTCTTCTTTAAGAACTCGAGTTCCTTTGAAACTGGGTCTGGGCCATTACACAGAACTAGAGTTCTTATACGGAAAAAACTGCGAATCATTTCTGGAACTCTCCAAATGCTTTGAACTTAAGCTGATACTTACCAGATTGATAAATAATCATTTATAAAACACTTTCAACATGTTTGCTAGTGATTTCAGGATTCAAAACGAAGCAATAAATGAAAAGCAACATAAAGCGAATGCTCACGTCATCACATTTATTGCACAGCAGAAAGAGCAGAAAAACAGAGCAACATATGGAATTAACGCTGCAGCAGAACAAAGACATTCTTCGAGACATTCTTATTCCAACTTTCAAGTACAACCAACGGCACAATACATTAAATGTAAGAAGCTGAAGATTCAACGGTCCATTCTGATTAACGAGGAACTTGAGCCTAAGGGAAATTTAAACAAGTGACAACGGTCACCTTCCAGTTTCTCTCAACGGCATTAATGGTGAAGGATATAAAAGCCCAAGCATTCAATATCGCCAACGACCGAAACTCTGCGCATTTACTCTGAGTTATTATCTTATCAGTTTCATTACTCTCAACTTGTACTTCAGTGATCATTTATTATTCAACTCGTGAAGAGTTACTTAAACATTCAATTTTCATTCGTTTGTAAAATCTTAAGGTTGTGGAACCTTAAGTAAGGGAGTACAATTACAAGTAGTAAGGGGGAGTGAGTCTGAGGGATCATTCCGAGTTGTGTAATTGTATTTTGAAGTTAGTGAAAAATCCCAAGGTGTTCTTGGGGACTGGACATAGGTCAAGATAGATCGAACTAGGATAAATTCTCTCGTGTTCCTTCTCCTTTAAACTCTTGCTCAGTTAGTTCATTAATTTGTGAAAATTTTGATTAAGCAGTTAGATTTTTAAATCACCTATTCACCCCCCTTTAGGTGATATTCCATCTTCACTCCCCCTTGTTGATGATGACAACACTTGTAAACTGAATTTGCAAAGAGTTTGATTAAATTTGTCATTTTGAAACATATTTTACTTTTATAGAATTAAGATAGTTAAGCACAAATAGAAGCAAGATGTAATATCAGAGCAAAGTGAATCAGGCTGAACTTAGCATTTAAACCATTTGCGTAATTGAAAAAACCAAGTACTTAATACAGACTCGAAAATGAACAAACAAAGTTAAAACAGATTAATGAAACAAACTCAAGACTCAGCAGTTTTCTCTCCCCCTTGATCTTGCTCTTCAGTTTCCTCTCCCCCTTTGTCATCAGCAAAAGAAGGGGTAGGCTCAACAAGAGGGGTAGAAGGTCGAGTGAAGGTGGTAGCTGGATCAAGAGTGGCTGGTGCAGAGGTAGAAGCTGGATTAGGAATGGGTCCAGATGAAGGTGCAGGAGTAGGAATGCCCAAGTGCCTCATGATTAGATCCAATTGAACCTTCATAGCTTCTTGAGCCTCAACCATTTCATGATTTGTCTTGGTGAGTTTTGAAACTATCTTCCCAACCTCCTTCTCAATGTTTGTGGCCATATTTGTAAGAGCAACATCCACAATCTCTTGGATCTTGGCAGTTAAATCTGAGGGAAGAGAAGGCTGAGGTGCAGCTAATTGAGCTTCCTGAGCTCTAGCATAAGATCCTCTTGCCCTTGAGGGAGCCCGTGAGTAACCAGAGTCTTCCTCATTGAAGCTTAGCTTCATCAAGTGCAGTTGAGGCTTTCCAAACTCAGGAATCTTCTGAATTGTGTCAGAGGCACCAAAAGGCCAAATCTTGAAGTAGAAGAAGATCACAGAAATCAAAGAAGGGAACGGGACATGCAAGGATTTTCTAGATCCAAATCTAAACTTCACTATTGTTGGTTATGATTAGTTTTGATGATGTCTTATATAGGTGCCATTAGCAACAACAAAAAGTTTATATCATAAATTTTATATCATATATATCAACTAATTGCTACATTTAATGTAGATTTGTTCATGTGGAGAAAGAACAAGAGAAGAGAAGAAAGAAAGAGTTGATTCATGGAAAATAATCAAAAAGAGAGAAGAAAGAAAGAAGAACTTGCTGAATAAACTGAGAAAATCATTATCCAAGTTCTTAGTTTGATTATTGAAGTCTCCAGGATCAAATGGAAGTTGGGATGGCTCAATTCAGAGTTAAAACAAGCATATATCAGGTTTTGGATGAGCAAAATCGAACCAGACACTCAAAAGTCAAGTTTACTGCATTACAAGAAGTGATCTGTCTCTGGATTACGAGAAAACTCGAGTTTAGAACATAAAACACGAGTTTGGAACTCAAAACTCGAGTTGGTCACTTAATGACTTGAGTTTGTAGTGTCTTCAGTAACTCTGGCGTCTCTGGAACAGCAAAACTCGAGTTAGCCAATGTAAACTCAAGTTTGGAACTCAAAACTCGAGTTAGTCACTTAATGACTCGAGTTTAGCAAGCTTTCAGCAACTCTGTCCAACTCTGTTTCACGATCAGAACTGGCGACCTCTGGTAATTCAATGATATCTCTTAAACCAGAGATCAGTTTAAGGTGAAATCAATTTTGTATTAAACTAAACATCCAATGCGTCATCTTGACAAAGTTTCATGCCAAAGAAGCTAAGATGAGAGAGCTATGAGTTTCAGAAGTTGGAACAGGAATTCAAGCCGCACATCAGACCAAAGTTCAATGATTTGAGTGTATCTCACAAACTACACATCGTAATGAGCTGTAATCGGTGACATATGAAAATAGACTCACATACCTTTCTAGAAACATAAAGATAATGGAAAAAAAGATCAAATGAGTGACATATGATCTTCGAAAGTTGACTGTAAATTCAGGATGTTGCAAAAATGCTGGCAAAGAACAACCTTCATTCATCAGATCATAACTATCAAAATACAGTGAGTTTGGAGCTGATTCTTCTTGCAATGGAAAGAAGACTTAAAGAGCTTTATGGAGATAGGTACTGGATTCCAGGAATTGATCTTTATCAAGTTAAAAAGCAAAGAACTTGTGAAAAGGATATTTGACTGAGCCATGGAGAAGAAAACTCGAGTTTGTCTTAGCAAACTCCAGTTTTGCACTTGACAGAGAGCAAGATATTTTCATCTTTGAAGGAAACTCGAGTTAGTCATTTAATGACTCAAGTTTAGCATTAAGTTCAATTGTGGTTCAAAATTCAAATCACGACATTCCTCTCTCGAAGAACTAAACTCGAGTTTGGATTTCCAAACTCCAGTTTAGCTTGCTGTAAACTCAAGTTTAGTTTACAAACTCCAGTTTGTGGCAGACAGAGAGCTCATCAATATTCTGAACTTTCTAAACTCCAGTTTACATTTGAAAACTCCAGTTTAGAGTTTTGTGGACTTAAGCTTATTTTCACTTCAAAAGTCCAAAACTCGAGTTAGTCACTTAATGACTCGAGTTTAGCCTCATGTTCAAGTGTGCTACAAAACTCAAATCGCGATATTCCTCTCTGGAAGACCTAAACTCGAGTTTGGATTTCTAAACTCCAGTTTAGCCCGCTGCAAACTCTAGTTTCAGTCGCTGAAGTTTTGAAAATCAGATTGCGCCAACTTGTGAAAGCTTCATGGTTTATCTTAATACTTCATATCATCTATTCTATTGTTTCTAATAATGATTAATCAGTTTTCTAGCAAGTTTCAGATGATTAAAGGTTTGAGATAACATCAAACTTGACAGAAATTAAAATATGTCATAAGCATGAAGATGAAGGTTGCTGCAGATTTTAAGAAATGGCAAGGAAGGCAGAATTGAATGAGAAATTTGGAGAAACGAAGCTGAATGCTCAACTGTAATGAATTCAAACATTCTACAATCTTGATATGCTTGAGTTTTAGATTAAAGAAAATATAGACTTGCTTTAAAATCAATAAAGCAACTCCATGAACCACTTGTATTATTTTAATATATCTTCTCAACCAAAGCAAATGGATGACAGCCTGGAAAGAAGACCAACCTTTCTTCAATGCAGACAATAAGGCTCCTACCAACAAAGGTTGCTGAACATCATGGGAGACATTCTTGAAGGGACAAAACTCAAATATTCAAATCTGAATTATTCCCAACAGTCATATTCAAACAGAAGTGGTCACAACAGCTAGATCCATGAAGAAATACTCACAACAGCTATATTTTCGAATGGGTTCAAGTCTCAACGGATCTACAACGTTCATATACTACAACTAGTATAAATACTTGAAGACTTGAAGACTCAAGTCAAGAAAAAAAAACGTAGAGACATAAGCTTACACCTTTAACATGCTAATACTCTGATTTTCGCATCATTTACTTTCTGTTCTCAATGCCTACATAGTTTATCACTGAGAGTGAAATGATTTGTATTGTGCTTCAGTGTTCATCATATTCACTTCTGAGAGAGAAGATTGATTGTTAATCATTTTATTTGAGAGATACTCAAGATTGGGTAATCTTGAGTGGGAAACACTGTGTTGTGATTACAGCTTGTAAGGGGAGTGAATCCTAGTGAGAGGATTACTTCGAGTACAGAGTGTGTAATCAAGCAAGTGTATTGATTATAGTTTGTAAGGGGGAGTGAATCCTAGGGAGAGGATTACTTCAAGTACAGAACGTGTAATCAAGCTGAAAGCAAATAGTGGATTGAAAATCTCAAGTGAAGCTTGGGGACTGGACGTAGGTCAAGGATTAGACCGAACCAGGATAAATCACAGTTTGCATACTCCCTTCTCTTATCTTTTACATTTCCAGTACATGCCTATATTTAAATATTTAACTGTCAATTTATAAGTTGCGAAAAGATTCATAAAGTTCATAAAATTTTATCAAACACCCAATTCACCCCCCTCTTGGGTGATAGCCAGATCCAACAACTATTTCATCAAAAATCCATTGCCCCACATTAATTGGCTTTTTGTCAATGATAGCAGTGAAGGGCTGATAGTCCCTCTGAGTGAAGTGTGTGAAATTTCCTCCCTTCTGAACCAAATTCCTCGAATAAATGTACCATAAGACCCGATGGATGGGTGACATAGAGGCAGGGGAAATGTGAAGGGATACCAATTGAGCCTCTGAAACAGGTTCATTTGGTTTTAAAATCTCAAAACATTGCCTATTGGTATAATCAAAGGAATGTGGAGGTGGAGGATTTTCAATATGTAAGATTGTGTTTAAGATAGCAGCAGAAATGGTAATCTTGACACCTCTCACAGTTGTAGACAATCTCTCTTCAACTAGAATGTCATCATAGTCCTTTAGATTGTCCCAGTCCATATTAAAATAAAATACTAGGACAAAATTGGGTGTATAAGTGGCAGAAATTAAAAGAAGAGTCTCGAATTGTTTAAGCCATGGGAGAAGATCAAGATTACAATCTTTCTTCAAGTTCTCGAAGTTTACTGATACTATTGGGCAAATGGGTCTTTTAACATAATTGTCTTTAAACTTAGCACCCAATTCATTAGATAGAATAGTATTGGTAGTAGTAAAACCAGGTGGAGGAGAATTGTGATTATAAATTTCCAAGAGGGCATTTGGTACCGTAGGGGATTCTTTAGAAGGTTGGTTGGGTTGTTGTGCATAAGAGGTTGGAATAGCAGTAGATTGGACCTTGGAGGATGCTTGGCCTGTTTCTTTCCTCTTTCTCTTGGAGGTCTTTGATGGTTCTGTAGCCTTCTCTTTTCCTTTCCCAGAAACAGTCTCTGGCTTCTTTCTCACTTGCTCCTCCGTTGGTTCTTGAATTACAACACCTTTCGGTCTAGGAGAAGCGGTATGTAGAACTCCTGGGATTTGTTTATCAATCCTTGAAGCAAATTTCTTCAGAATCATCTTGCTCCTCATGGGTCTGTGGACTGGTATGGATTTCTTCCTTGGTTGTCGTTGAAGAGGGGATGGAGATGATGATTTAGAACCTTCGGCATCTTGGAAGAATGGGTTAGACGGTTGATTGGAGGCCATTTTTGGGTTTGAGAAAGAGAAATTGAAGATGAAGCAGAAGGGTCGATAGAAACTTTAGGGCAAACTTGAGTTTTGAAGAAGGTAAAATGAACAGACACGGCAAACCCATATATATAGTTTTTCCTAGACTTGAGTTTCACATTAACTGACTCGAGTTTACATGAGTTTTAGGCTTGCCTGGACTTCAAGAATGTATCTGTGAATCTTTCATTCCCTATCAAGACTCGAGTTAAAGCTTCCAGACTCGAGTTTTGAATGTCTTTAAATGTTCTTGTTGATCTTTGGCTGCTCCAGACTCGAGTCACTCACTTAATGACTCGAGTTTTGATCTTCTTCAAAACTTCACATTGGTTTCTGTCTCTCGTAGACTCGAGTCACTTACTTAATGACTCGAGTTTAGAACTTCCTTAAATCTCCAGTTTGCTTCTGTCTGATTTTGACTCGAGTTAGTCACTTAATGACTCGAGTTTTCAGGCTTCTCGTAGTTCCATCTTGTACTTTGACTTGCGCTAACTCGAGTCAATCACTAAATGACTCGAGTTTAGGCTAGTTCCTCAAACTCAGTTGCTTTCTATCCTCGATAAACTCGAGTTTACCTGCTCAAACTTGAGTTTGCTTCACACTGAAAGCAAACATTAGTAGACAAATATCCTGCAAAAACATATCTCAACACTCCGATGCTTAAGTTAGTACAGTTTAATCAGCAAAACACTTAATTAACATTGGATAGAGGAAGACTCACAGCTCATTAGGATATACCATTCCTAATTCTCTTCTTATGAGAGTAAATTGCTCTTTTGCTAAAGACTTGGTGAATATATCTGCTAGCTGTTGATGAGAGGGAATGAAGATCACTTTGACATCCTTCTTCTGAACATGATCTTGAATGAAGTGATATCTCACATCAATGTGCTTAGTTCTTGTGTGATGGACAGGATTCTTTGCCAAGCTTATCGTGCTTGTGTTGTCACACAGAATTGGGATTTCTTTGAGATGTATACCCAAGTCTTGAAGTTGTTGCTGCTTTAGCCATAAAACCTTAGAGCAGCAACTTGAGGCAGCAATGTATTCAGCTTCTGTTGATGATACTGAAACAGTGGTTTGCTTCTTGCTGAACTAAGAGACAAGTGAGCCACCAAGAAATTGACATTGGCCACTTATACTCTTTCTATCTGTCTTATATCCGGCATGATCACAGTCTGAGTATGCTACCAGATGTTTAGGTTGACCTTTAGGAAACCATAGTCCCAATTCTTCTGTATCATGCAGAAATTTGAAAATTCTTTTAACATACTCAGCATGTGACTCTTTTGGAGTTGATTGAAATCGAGCACACATCCCTACACTGAATTGGATGTCTGGTCTACTTGCTGTCAGGTAGAGCAAGGATCCAATCATGCCTCTGTATCTTATGATGTTGAAATCTTTTCCCTTCTCATCGGCATCTAATGCAGCCGTTGAACTTATTGGTGTGTCAGCCCCATTGCAATCTTGAAGGCCATATTTCTTGAGCAGGTCTTTCAAGTACTTGGTCTGAGAAATGAATATGCCATTCTTGCGCTGCTTGATTTGAAGACCAAAGAAATAGTTGAGTTCTCCCATCATTGACATTTCGAATTCACCCTGCATGGTCTCAGAAAATTCCTTACACAAGGTATCATTAGTAGCACCAAAATAATATCATCTACATAGATTTTTACAATAAGGATTTCATTGAGCTTGTTACTTTTAATGAATAATGTGTTATCTTCCTTTCCCCTAACAAATCCTTGATCAAGAAGGAATTTGCTTAACCTTTCATACCAAGCTCTAGCAGCTTGTTTTAGACCATATAAGGCCCTTTTCAGTTTGAAGACATGATCTGGATGAAAATCATCTTCAAATCCAGGAGGTTGTTCAACATAAACTTCCTCTTGAATAAACCCATTTAGAAAAGCTGATTTTACATCCATTTGATAGAGTTTAATGCCTTTTATGCATGCAAAGGCTAAAAGAACTCTTATTGCTTTCAATCTTGCCACTGGGGTATAAGTTTCTTCATAATGGATTCCTTCTTCTTGATTATAGCCTTTGGCAACCAATCTTGCCTTATTTCGGACAATGATTGCAGAGTCATTACGTTTGTTCTTGAATACCCATTTAGTCCTAATGACTGGATGGTCTTTGGGCCTAGGTACCAAATCCCAAACTTGATTTCTTTCAAATTGGTTCAGCTCCTCTTGCATTGCTATCACCCAATCATTGTCTGAAAGGGCTTCTTCAAACTTAGAGGGTTCTATTTTTGAAATAAAGGCTGAAAAGGTTACCTTATTTAAAATGCTTTTCCTAGTTCTCACACCTTCATTTGCATCACTTAGAACCTGATCCAGAGGATGGTTTTTATTGTATTCCAGGCTTGAGGTGAGGTTGTGACTGAACAGGTTCTTCAGAAATATTTTCAGTCTCGTTTTCTGGTTCTTCTTGAAAGGAATTTTCAGAGTTTGAGCCAAATGGGATTTTTGAGGTAGATTGATTTTGTAGAACATTAACATCTTCCTCATCATTAGATTGGTTAGATTTGTTTTCACACAATACTACATGAATTGATTCTTCAACAGTGCGAGTACGCAAATTAAATGTTCTAAAGGATTTACTTCTATTTGAGTAACCAAGAAATATACCTTCATCTGATCTGGGATCGAATTTTCCCAGATTTTTCTTACCATTGTTATGGATGAAGCATTTGCAACCAAAGATGTGTAGGTGTGCTAGATTTGGTTTCCTCCCTTTGTATATCTCATAAGGAGTTTTGTTTAACTTTTTCCGGAGATATGCTCTGTTGGAGACATAGCATGCAGTACTCATGGCATCAGCCTAAAATACTTGGGAGGTGTTGTTCTCATTCAGCATTGCTCTTGCCATTTCAGTGAGTACTCTATTCTTCCTTTCCACAACACCATTTTGCTGAGGAGTTCTAGGAGCTGAGAAGTTATGATCGATGCCCATATCTTCACAGTATTTGCTGAAAGCATGGTTTTCAAATTCTCCTCCATGAACTGTACGAATTCCTGCAATGACAGTACCTTTCTTGTTTTGGACCTTTTTGGTAAACACAACAAATTGATCAAATGTTTCATCTTTAGATGATAAGAATATAGTCCATGTAAATCTAGAGAAATCGTCAATAATGACTAATGTGTACAGATTTCCACCAAAACTCTGGACTCTAGCTAGACCAACTAAATCCATGTGCAATAGTTGAAGAGGTCTATTAGTTGAAATCTCACTTTTTGATTTGAAGGATGATTTAGTTTGTTTTCCCTTTTGACATGTATCACAAACCATGTCCTTTTTGAAATTAAGTTTTGGCAAACCAATAACTAAATCCTTTTTCAGTAAATTATCAAGTTGGGACATATTAACATGTGCTAAACATTTGTGCCACAGCCAACTTTCATCCAAGTTACTCACGAAACATTTTTCAGAGGGTAAAATAGTTGAAAGTTCAAGAGTATAACAGTTACCTTCCCTTGGTGCTCTGAAAAGAGCTTTGGATCTTACTTTGTCTAGGGAGAGATCATCCTTGTTGACAATCAAACACTCTTCTGAATTAAAGATGACTAGATTACCTTTGTCAGCACTTTGGCTTACACTAAGGAGATTATGGCACAATCCTTCCACAAGGCAGACATCTTTTATTTGTGGTCCATCATTGTTACCAATCTTACCAATACCAGTTATCCTTCCAGATTGGTTGCCACCAAATGTGACCTTGCACCCATCTTTGTGTTTGATTGTTGAAAACTTGGATTGATCTCCTGTCATGTGTCTGGAGCATCCACTATCAATGTACCATTTACTGAATCTTGATGCTCTTAGACATACCTGCAAGTTATGGAAGATCAAGTCTTAGGTACCCACCTTTTCTTGGGTCCTTTTGGGTTAGTTTGTACCTTAGGAGACACATATGTTCCTTTAGGTACCCATTGATAATTACCTATAGGTTTATCTTTCGTTTCTTTTCTATGAAAGCATGCAGAAGTAGTATGGCCTTTTCTATTGCAGTAATTGCAGTGGGCAAATGGATTATAAGAGTGAACAGATTTTCGAAAATAACTTAGGTAGTTCTTTTCTCCACTTTTCTTCTTGCCTTTCTTTTTATCAAGATCAGGATTGTAGCCTATTCCAAATTTATCATTTGTAAACCTTTGCTGTTTTAAAATAATGTCAAGCATTTCACTACCTTGAGTGAATTTTTCCAAAGTTTTTGAAAGGTAGTCATTTCTTTTCTGTAAAGTACAACAATTTTCGCAAATCTTTTCAGTGAGTTTTTCAAAAGCCTTTTCAAAAGTAGAAGGTGAAGTTTTTTGAACTTGTTGTTCTTAATCCTTTACTCTTCTTTTCGAAAGCATAAGTTCTTTTGCAATCTTTTTAAATTCAGAATGAAGACTATTATATTCAGAAAGTAATTCATCAAAGGTTGGTTCAAAATCACTTACATCTTCATTGTCTGATTCTTCCTGAGCAACAAGGCAAATGTTTGCTGTTTGTCCCTCATCCTCTTCTTCTTCATCAGACGAACTGTCTCCCCAAATGGCAGAGACATATGCTTTCTTTCTGAACGGGGTGAATCTATTCTTTTCCTTTTCCTTGTTTTTTAGCTGAGGGCATTCTGACTTAATGTGACCAGGTTTATCACATTCATAGCATACGATGGGTTTCTTCGTTTCCGAGCTTGATCCACCTTTATGAGACTTTCTGAATCCCTGATTCTTTTTGTAGAATTTTCTGAACTTTCTGATTATCATGCCAAGCTCTTCTTCTTCGTCCTCATTATCCGATTCTTTAGACTCATTGATGGTCTTGAGTGCAATTCCTTTGTTTTTACCATCAATTCCATCAAGCTCTTTTCTGAACTTGATTTTTCCCTCATATTCGGATAGGCTTCTGAAGAGAGCAGTTACAGATTGCATGGATTCTCCTCGGGCTTCTTCAATAGCTGTCAGTTTAGCTTCCCAATCCTTTGTTAGTATATTTAAAATTTTTCTTACCTGAGTCTTTTGTTCATATACCTTCCCTAAGGTGTCGGTTATGATTAGTTTTGATGATGTCTTATATAGATGCCATTATCAAGAGCAAAAAGTTTATACCATATACATTGACTAATTGCTACATTTAATGTAGATTTGTTCATGTGGAGAAAGAACAAGAGAAGAGAAGAAAGAAAGAGTTGATTCATGGAGAATAATCAAGAAGAGATAAGAAAGAAAGAAGAACTTGCTGAATAAACTAAGAAAATCATTATACAAGTTCTTAGTTTGATTCTAGAAGTCTCCATGATCAAATGAAAGTTAGAACAGCTCAATTCAGAGTTAAAACAAGCATATATCAGGTTCTGGATTAGCAAAATCGAGCCAGATACTTAAAAGTCAAGTTTACTACATTACAGGAAGTGATCTGCCTCAGGATTATGAGAAAACTCAAGTTTAGCACATAAAACTCGAGTCTGGAACTCAAAACTCGAGTTAGTCACTTAATGACTCAAGTTTGTAAAGTCTTCAGCAACTCTGGCGTCTCTGGATCATCAAAACTTGGGTTAGCCAATGTAAACTCGAGTTTGGAACTCAAAACTCAAGTTAGTCACTTAATGACTCGAGTTTAGCAAGCTTTCAGCAACTCTGTCTAACTCTGTTTCACGATCAGAACTGGCGACCTCTGGTAATTCAATGATATCTCCGAAACCAAAGATCGGTTTAAGGTGAAATCAATTTTGTATGAAACTAGACATCCAATGCGTCATCTTAATAAAGTTTCATGCCCAAAGAAGCTGAGATGAGAGAGCTATGAATTTCAGAAGTTGGAACAAGAATTCACGCCACACAGCAGACCAAGCTTCAATGATTTGAGTGTATCTCACAATCTACACATCAGAATGAGCTGAAATCGGTGGCATATGAAAGTAGACTCATGTAACTTTCCAGGAACTTAAAGATCATGGAAAAAAAAGATCAAATGAGTGAGATATGATCTTCGAAAGTTGACTATAAATTCAAGATGCTGCAAAAACGCTGGCAAAGAACAACCTTCATTCATCAGATCATAACTATCAGAATACAATGAGTTTGGAGCTGATTCTTCTTGCAATGGAAAGAAGACTTAAAGAGCTTTATGGAGATAGGTACTGGATTCCAGGGATTGATCTTTATCAGGTCAGAAAGCAAAGAACTTGTGAGAAGGATATTTGACTAAGCCATGGAGAAGAAAACTCGAGTTTGTGTTAGCAAACTCCAGTTTTGAGACTTGACAGAAAGATATTCAATTTTACATAAAAGTCAAACTCGAGTCTGCATAGACAAACTCGAGTCTGTACAGACACAGAAATGAATCCAAAATTTTCACATTAAGCTAAACTCCAGTTTGCAAATCAAACCTGAAGTCTGGAAGATACAGAGAGCACTCAGAATCCCAAGCAAGCCAAACTCGAGTCTAGATTCCCTAACTCGAGTTTAGACCAAACAGAAAGGAACCCAGAAAACTCAATAGACTCCTAAACTCTAGTCTGGCCTTCCAAACTCCAGTTTGCACTTGACCCAGATAAACCTCAAATATTTTAGTAGTCACTGAAACTCGAGTTTGCTTCCCAAACTCGAGTATGGATCATACAGAAAGATCATCCATTTTGGCTACACTACAAACTCAAGTCTCTGACCCTAAACTCCAGTCTGAAGACTCTGGGAATAAGGCTAAGTCTTCTTTACTTATCCCTAAACTTGAGTTAGTCACTCGTTAACTCGAGTCTAAGAGCAGGACCAAAATTCCATCCCAAGTCCAGAGCCCGATAGTTCTCTTTGTAAAAGCCAAACTCGAGTTAGCTTTTATAGACTGCAAGTTTAGGCCACTAATCAACAGACATGCTTTCTGGATGAACCCCAAACTCGAGTCTGGAAAAACAAACTCGAGTTTGCATCGGGGATTTTAAAAATCAAATGATGTTGATCTGTGAAATCTTAATGGGTCTTCCTGAAATTATTTCCTCACATGATATTATTGTTTCTAATGTCCTTAATGAAGTTTTGAGTGTTTTTTAGATAAGGTTTACCCAATATCAAGGTGAGATCAAGATCCAGGATAAATGCATTAAATGACGAACCTAGTGAAAGTGGAAGAAATCACCAAGAGGGGGGTGAATTGGGGATTTTAAAAATTCTTTTCAACTCTTAAAAATGAAGCTTAAGAAATGGATAATAAAAGAGTAGAAAAAAGAAAAGCTTAGACACACAGAATTTATACTGGTTCGGTCTCAACCATGACTTACGTCCAGTCCTCAGATACCTTTTGGGTGTTTCCATTAATTCAACAGATTCTCGATTACAACAATGAAGACCAGACACAATCCTCATCACGTAGGACTTGCTCCCCCTTACACTTTGTGATTGAACAACCCAACTCACAGGTTCCACAACCTTGAGTTCTCACAAACAAATGCTTTCAAAAATTTACAAACTCTCAAAAGAGTAGATAAGGATAAACACTGAAGAACAGGTTGAAAATAACAATACAGACTCAAATTTCAAAGTATAATCAAGATAGCTTCGTTGTGTGTATGTTGCTTTGAGTTTTCACAGCCTCTTATAGACTGAATGGATAAGCTAGCCGTTGCAATTCTTTCTCTAATGTTCAGTTGCAATTCTGGAAAAATGGCAGTAGCATATTTTGCTCTGTTCTTTGAATTCTTAGTTGGAATCTTGGAATTTAGTTGTTGCAGAAGGTCTTCCAGATTTTTAGTCATTCTTTTAACTTAATTTGACCGTTTAAGATTATTCTTATGGGTTACAACGGTCTGAGCTGAACATCTGGGATAAGGGAGAAGGATCAGCCCTGTTTTAGGATCGTCATTTAATGCATTTATCCTGGATCTTGATCTCACCTTGATCTTGGCTAAACCTTATCTGAAAAACACTCAAAATTTTATCAAGGACATTAGAAACAATAATATCATATCCTGAAATAATTTCAGGAAGACCCATTAAGATTTCGCAGAAGTAAACAGCTTTCTGTCAACCCTCAAACTCGAGTTTACATACCCAAACTCGAGTTTGCCTTTGACAGTGAGATTTTCATATTGCCAAAAACAAACTTCATATCAAGTTTACAATTGCTAGTTATCATCAAAACACATTGAGAACTAACATTCTCCCCCTTTTTGATGATGACAACACTTGTAAACTGAGTTTTGCAAAGGATTTGATTACGTTTGTTATTTTGAAATGAATTTTGCAGAGTTTGCTCTATCAGATTTAAACACAAGCAGAAGCAAGGTGAACTATATTGAACTTATCATATTAAACCTTAATCAAGTATGGAAGAACTCAAAATACAAAGCACTACCAAGTACTTGATAATTACAAACAAGCTCAAACAAACGCAAAGTAATAAAAACAGACAAACTCAGACACAAGACTCAAGACTGTCCTTTCTCTTACCCTTTGTCTTCAGTTTCCTCTCCCCCTTTGGCATCATCAAATGAGGGTGAAAGGTCTACAGGAGAAGTAGGAGGTCGAGTGGTCTGGGAGGAAGTATTGAGATGCTGTAGAATCTTGTCAAGTTGATTCTTCATTGCATCCTGAGTCTCTATGAGTACTTGATTTGATTTGGTTAACTCAGACACAATCTTCCCAATCTCTGTTTCCATCTTTTCAGCAAAGGATTCCAGTGCAGCATCAACAATTTCCTTGACCTTTGCAGTAAAGTCAGAAGGAACGGAAGTTTGAGTAGGTGGAGGAGCTGACCGGGCTTCTTGAGCTCGTGAGTATGAGGTTCTTGTTCTAAAGGGAGCTCTAGACTGTCCAGAACCTTCAGTATGGAAGCTAATCTTCATGAGGTGTAATTGGGGCTTCCCAAATGCTGGAGGTCTTACTATGGTGTCTATGGCTCCTACATGCCAAATTTTGAAATGGAACAGGATAACGGATATGAGAGAAGGGAAAGGGATGTGAGAAGTTATCCTAGAGCCAAATCTGAATCTGGTCATTTCCTCAAATACCCATTGCCCTATGTTAATTGGCATCTTATCCACGACTGCAGCAAAGGGTGCATAGTCTCTTTTGGTGAAGTGTGTGAAGTTGCCACCCTTTTGCACAAGGTTCTTGGAATAGATGTACCAAAGAACACGGAAGGTAGAAGTTTGGAAGCAGGGGTAAAGTGTAGAGAAATTTGCTGATCATCAGAAAAAGGCTCATTAGGTTTAAGGATTTCAAAAATTTGCCTATTGGTATAGTTTATAGAGTGGTGAGGAGGGGGATTGTCAATGTCCAGAATGTTATTCAGAATGTCAGCAGATAAAGAAACCTAGACTCCCCTAACTGTGGTTGAGACTCTGTGTTTTTCATTGTCCTCTTCATTGTCCCAAACCATATTGAAATAAAATAGTCTAACAATGTTGGGAGTATAGAGGGTTTTTATGGATAGAAGAGTCTTGAATTGACTTAACCAGGGGGATAAGTCAAGGTTACACTCCTTTTTTAGGCTCTCTAAGTCTACTGAGACCACAGGGCAAAATGGTTTCTTACCAAACTCTTTATTGAATTTGACAGCTTCTTGGTTGGAGAGAATGGTGGTCTCAGAGAAGAAATCAGAGGGAGGTGAATAATGATTATAAATGTCAGTAATTGCCTTCTGTACCGTTTGTGGCCTTTCTGGAAGTTGTTCTTGTTGTTGTTCAGAGGATGGAATAGCAGATTGTTGAACTTTAGAGGATTCTTGACTCTTTTCAGCTCGTTTCCTCTTGGATCCTTTTGAGGGTTTTGCAACTTTCTCCTTTCCTTTGCCAGAAATAGGTTCTGGCTTCTTTCTGGCTTGCTCTTTGATAGGTCCTTGAGTTTCCACCCCTTTTGATCTGGGAGAAGTAGTGTGAGGGATTCCAGGGATTTGTTTATCGATTCCTGAAGCAAATTTCATGGGAATCAATTTTTCCCTTCTAGATCTGTGAGTAGGAATGGATTTCATCCTAGGTTTTCATTGAAGGGGAGAGGGTGAAGAAGATTTCGTGGTTTCATCATCATTAGAGGGTCTGGATGTTTGATTTGAAGCCATTGGTGAGAAATAAGGTGGATTTGAAGATGAAGAAGGAAGAGAGTACGGAGAACTCTAGGGCAAACTCAAGTCTGAGAGTTGTAAAATGAACAGTCACAACAATCACATATATATAGAGTTCCGATAGACTCGAGTTTACAAGGCAGACTCGAGTTTGGAAGAGTGGGATACTTACCTGGACTTCAAGGATGTAGCCGTGAATCCTTGAAACCCTGATAAACTCGAGTTTGTATAAGCTGACTCGAGTTTGAGGTCACCTCCTATTTCCATATTTCTCTCTGTGAAATGCAGACTCGAGTCACTCACTTAATGACTCAAGTTTGGAGACTCTTCATTAACTTCAGGATTTCTTAGGATGGTGTAGACTCGAGTCAGTCACTTAATGACTCGAGTTTGGCCTGACTCTAAAAACTCATTTGTTGTTTATCCCGCTGAACTCGAGTTTGGGTGCCAGACTCGAGTTTGGCTTGTTTACAAGGGTTCTGAGTATCCTGCAAAAAATTAGCAATAGAATATCCTGCAAAAACATATCTAAACACTCCGATGCTTAAGTTAGTAGCAATTAACCATCAAAACACATAATTATCATTGAGGTAGGGATATCTTACAGTTCATTGGGATTTACCATTCCCAATTCACTTCTAATAAAGGTAAATTGCTCTTTTGCAAGTGGTTTTGTGAAGATATCCGCAAGCTGTTGATGAGTTGGGATGAATAATACTTTGACATCCTTCTTTTGAACATGATCTCGAATGAAGTGATGTCTGACATCAATATGCTTAGTTTTGGTATGATAGACAGGATTCTTGGCTAAGCTGATGGTACTTGTGTTATCACAAAGAATTGGAATTTCTTTCATATGAGTTCCAAGGTCTTGGATCTGTTGCTTAAGCCATAGGACCTATGAGCAGCAACTTGATGCAGCAACATATTCAGCTTCAGTTGAGGATGTCGCTACTGTGTTTTGCTTCTTACTAAACCATGAGACAAGTGAATTTCCAAAGAATTCACATTGTCCACTTATGCTTTTCCGATCAGTTTTGTATCCAGCATGATTTGAGTCAGAGTAAGCCACCAAGTGTGCAGGTTGACCTTTGGGAAACCATAACCCCAATTCTTCTGTATCGCGCAGGTATCTGAAGATTCTTTTCACGTGTGTCGGCATGAGATTCCTTAGGTGAGGATTGGAATCTAGCACACATTCCCACACTGAATTGTATGTATGGTCTGCTTGCTGTCAAGTAAAGTAATGATCCAATCATGCCTCTGTTCTTTGTGATATTGAAGTCTTTTCCCTTCTCATCGGCATCTAAGGCAGCAGTTGAGCTCATTGGTGTGTCTGCTCCATTACAATCTTGGAGGCCGTATTTCTTGAGTAGGTCTCTTAGGTACTTAGTCTGAGATATGAATATCCCGTTCTTACGTTGCTTGATTTGAAGACCAAGAAAATAGTTGAGCTCTCCCATCATTGACATTTCAAACTCACCCTGCATGGTCTCAGAAAATTCCTTGCACAAAGCATCGTTAGTAGCACCGAAAATTATATCATCTACATAGATTTGTACAAGTAAGATTTCATTCATTTTGTTACTTTTAATGAATAGAGTGGTATCAGCTTTACCTCTTACAAATCCGTGGTCTAGAAAGAATTTACTTAGCCTTTCATACCAAGTTCTAGGAGCTTGTTTTAAGCCATATAAAGCTTTCTTTAGTTTGAAAACATGATCTGGATGAAATTCATCTTCAAAACCAGGAGGTTGTTCAACATAAACTTCTTCTTGAATGAACCCATTTAGAAAATGCTGATTTTACATCCATTTGATATAGTTTAAAACCTTTGATGCAGGCAAAGGCTAGAAGGACCCTTATGGCTTTCAATCTTGCAACTGGAGCATAAGTTTCTTCATAGTCAATTCCTTCTTCTTGGTTATATCCTTTAGCTACTAATCTTGCCTTGTTACGGACAATGATTGCAGACTCATCACGTTTGTTCTTGAATACCCATTTAGTGCTAATGACTGGATGGTCTTTGGGCCTGGGTACCAAGTCCCAAACTTGATTTCTTTCAAATTGATGTAATTCCTCTTGCATTGCTATCACCCAATCATTGTCTGAAAGGGCTTCTTCAATCTTAGAGGGTTCTATCTCAGAAATAAAAGCTGAAAAGGTAACTTCATTCAGGATGCTTTACCTGGTTCTAACTCCTTGACTTGCATCACCTATGACTTGGTCCAGTGGATGACTCCTACTGTATTTCCAAGCTTTAGGCTGGGTTAGACCAGGATTTTCACAAGTATGTTCAGATTCAGCTTCTGGTTCTCTTTGTAAGTTATTTTCATAATTTTCCAAAACAGAAGAAGTTTTTGAAGAACGAGGATTTAGAATTTCATCGTCTTCATCAATCATGGATTTGTTAGAGTTGGTTTCGCAAAAAACAACATGGATAAATTCTTCTATAGTTTTGGTAGAGAGATTGTATATTCTATAAGCCCTACTCCTAGAAGAATAGCCAAGGAATGTACCTTCATCAACCTTGGAATCAAACTTACCTACGTTTTCCTTACCGTTCTTGTGGATAAAACATTTGCATCCAAAGATATGCAGGTGAGCTATGTTGGGCTTTCTTCCCTTGAAGAGTTCATATGGAGTCTTGTTCAGCTTTTTCCTGAGATAAGCTCGGTTAGCGATGTAGCAAGCTGTGTTCATTGCATCTGCCCAAAACACTTGGGAGGTCTGATTCTCATTCAGCATTGCTCTTGCCATTTCTGTGAGGACCCTATTCTTTCTTTCAACTACTCCATTTTGTTGGGGAGTTCTTGGAGCAGAGAAGTTGTGATGTATCCCCATTTTATCACAAAGTTCCTCAAAGGAGTGATTTTCAAATTCTCCTCCATGGTCGGTTCCGATTCCTGCAATAGATAGACCTTTCTCGTTCTGGACCTTCTTGGCAAATATAGCAAATTGATCAAATGCTTCACTTTTAACAGATAAGAATAATGTCCAAGTATATCTTGAGAAATCATCAACTATTACTAGAGTGTACAAGTTTCCACCAAAACTTTTTACTCTAGCTGGACCAACTAAGTCCATATGTAGTAATTGAAGTAGTCTATTAGTTGAGATCTCAGTTTTAGAATGAAAGGATGACTTAGTTTGTTTTCCCTTTTGGCATGCTTCACAAATCATATCCTTTTTGAAATCAAGTTTTGGTAATCCGATAACCAAATCCTTTTTCATTAGTTTATCAAGTTGGAACATATTAACATGTGCTAAACGTTTGTGCCACAGCAAACTTTCATCTAAGTTACTCATGAAGCATTTTTCAGAAGGTAAAGCAGTTGAGAGTTCAAGGGTATAACAGTTACCTTCCCTTGGAGCCCTGAATAGAGCTTTTGATCTTACTTTGTTTAGAGAGAGATCATCCTTATTCACAATCAAACATTCTTCAGAATTAAAGATGACTAGATTGCCTTTGTCGGCACTTTGGCTTACACTGAGAAGATTATGGCATAGTCCTTCCACAAGGTAGACATCTTTTATTTGTGGTCCAGCGTTGTTACCAATCTTTCCAATACCAGCTATCTTTCCAGACTGGTTTCCACCAAATGTGACCTTGCCACCATCCTTGTGTTTAATTGTTGTAAACTTGGATTGATCTCCTGTCATGTGTCTAGAGCATCCACTATCAATGTACCACTTACTAGATTTTGATGCTCTTAGACATACCTGCAATTTATGAAAGATCAAGTCTTAGGTACCCATCTTTTCTTGGGTCCTTTTGGGTTAGTTTGCACCTTAGGAGACACATATGTTCCTTTAGGTACCCATTGATAATTCCCTATAGGTTTATCTTTCCTCTCTTTTCTATGAAAGCATACTGAAGTAGTATGACCTTTTCTATTGCAATAATTACAGTGGGCAAATGGATTAGAGGAATGAACAGATTTACGAAAATGACTTAAGTAGTTCTTTTCTCCATTTTTCTTCTTGCCTTTCTTTTTATCCAGATCAGGTTTGTAACCTATTCCAGACTTGTCATTTGTGAATCTTTGCTGTTTTAAAATAACGTTAAGCATCTCATTACCTTGAGTGAATTTTTCTAGGGTTTTTGAAAGATAGTCATTTCTTTTCTGTAAAGCACAACAGTTTTCACAAATCTTTTCAGTAAGCTTTTCACAAGCCTTTTCAGGAGTAGAAGATGAAGTTTTTTGAACTTGTTGTTCTAAATCCTTTATTTTTCTTTTTGAAAGCATACGTTCTTTTGCAATCTTTTTAAATTCAGAACGAAGACTATCATATTCAGAAAGTAGTTCGTCAAAGGTAGGTTCAAGATCATTTACCTCTTCATTGGCACATTCTTCTTGAGCAACTAGGCAGAGATTAGCTGTTTCTTCTTCATCTGATGAACTATCTCCCCAAATAGCAGAGACAAAGCCCTTCTTGAAAGAACTGAATCTGGGCTTTTCCTTTTCTTTGTGCTTCAGCTGAGGACATTCAGATTTGATATGATCGGGTTTGTCACATTCATAGCATACAATTGGTTTCTTTGTTTCTTTGTTGTTGTTCTTGTATGTCTTACGGAAGGCTTGATCCTTTTTGTAGAATTTCTTGAATCTTCGGACTATCATTCCGATCTCCTCATCATCAATTTCTTCATCATCTGAGTTCCTATCTTCCTTGTGAGTCTTGAGGGCAGTTCCTTTCTGTTTCCCTTCTATTTCATCAAGTCCTTTTCTGAACTTGATTTTCCCTTCATATTCTGATAAGCTACCGAAGAGAGGAGCTACAGATTGCATAGATTCTCCTCTTGCTTCCTCTATGGCTGTCACTTTGGCTTCCCAATCTTTAGTTAGTATATTCAAAATTTTTCTTACCTGAGTTCTTTGATCATATACCTTTCCCAGGGGTGACAACTGATTGATCAGGTGAGTGAACCAGAGCTGGAATTCAATAATTGATTCTCCAGTCTTCATGCGTAGTAGGTCATATTTGGTGGTGAGTGTGTTGATCTGGTTTTCCTTGATCCCTGAGGTACCTTCGTGGGCCACTTCCAATGCATTCCACATCTCCTTGGCACTGGGCAGATTGCAAACGCGAAAATACTCCTTTTTGATTTAGTGCACTCTCCAACATTAAAATAGCTTTGCTATTAAGGACAACTTTCTTTTGATCATTTTCATCAAATTCTGCCTTTGCCTTTGGTACAATATTTTCTCCTACTTTCTTTGTAGGGACATAATTGCCATCCTCAATAACTTCCCACAGACCATACTTACTGGCCATCACAAATACTTTGAATTTGGATTTCCAGAATGAGTAGTGTTCACCATTAAATCCCGTTGGTCTGTTTATTGAGGCACCATCTGGTAGAATTCCTTCCATTAGATCTATATATCTAGGATATTAATCCTTTGAGTAGACAACCAGGCTCTGATACCAAATGAAAGTGGAAGAAATCACCAAGAGGGGGTGAATTGGGGATTTTAAAATTTCTTTTCAACTCTTAAAAAAAATAAAGCTTAAGAAATGAATAATGAAAGAGTAGAGAAAGAAAAGCTCAGACACATAGAATTTATACTGGTTCGGTCTCAACCTTGACCTACGTCCAGTCCCCAGATACCTTCTGGGTGTTTCCACTAGTTCAACAGGTTTTTAACTACAACAATGAAGACCAGACACAATCCTAATCACCTAGGACTTGCTCCCCTTACACTTTGTGATTGAACAAACCAACTCACAGGTTCCACAACCTTGAGTTCTCACAAACAAATGCTTTCAAAAATTTACGAACTCTCAAAAGAGTAGAAAAGGATAAACACTGAAGAACAGGTTGAAAATAACAATACAGACTCAAATTTCAAAGTATAATCAAGATAGCTTCATTGTGTGTATGTTGCTTTGAGTTTTCACAGCCTCTTATAGACTGAATGGATAAGCTAGCTGTTGCAATTCTTTCTCTAATGTTCAGCTGCAATTCTAGAAAAATGGCAGTAGCATATTTTGCTCTGTTCTTTGAATTCTTAGCTGGAATCTTGGAATTTAGTTGTTGCAGAACGTCTTCAAGATTTTTAGCCATTCCATGATCTTAATTCGACCGTTTGAAGTGATCTTAATGTGTTGCAACGGTTTGAACTGAACATCTGGGATAAGGGAGAAGAATTGGCCCTGTTCTTGGTTCTTCATTTAATGCACTTATTCTAGATCTTGATCTCACCTTGATCTTGGCTAAACCTTATTTGAAAAAAAAAACACTCAAAACTTCATCAAGGACATTAGAAACAATAATATCATATCATGAAATAATTTCAGGAAGACCCATTAAGATTTCGCAGATCAACATCATTTGATTTTTCAAAATCCCCGATGCAAACTCGAGTTTGTTCTTACAGACTCGAGTTTGGGGTTCATCTAGAAAGCATGTCCGTTGATTAGAGGTCTAAACTTGCAGTCTGTAAAAGCTAACTCGAGCTTGGCTTTTACAGAGAGAACTATCGGGCTTTGGACTTGGCATGGAATTTTGGTCCTGCTCCTAGACTCGAGTCAATTAGTGACTGACTCGAGTTTGGGTCTATGTTTAAAGAACAAGCCTAAGTTCGTGATTTTCCAGACTGGAGTTTTGGAAAGATGGTAGAAATTCGAGTGTTTCTCTATTTGTCCTAAACTCGAGTTTACAATGACAGACTCGAGTTTATGTTTGAGCTGAAGCTATTCAAATCTTTCTGTTTGGTCTAGACTGGAGTTTGTAACTCTAGACTGGAGTTTATAACTTGGCCTGGAACTCGAGTGTCTTTCTGTTTGGTCTAGACTGGAGTTTAGGAATCCAGACTCAAGTTTGGCTTGCTTGGAATTCTGAGTACTCTCTGTATCTTCCAGACTTCAGGTTTAGTTTTGTAAAACTACTTAGACTGTAACTACTCGAGTTAGTAAAATTTATGATTGCTTTCTGTAACTACTCAGACTCGAGTTAGTCCAAGCAGACTCAAGTTTGGCTTTCTTCGCAGAAGTAAACAGCTTTTTGTCAACCCTCAAACTTGAGTTTTCATACCCAAACTCGAGTTTGCCTTTGACAGTGAGATTTTCATATTGCCAAAAACAAACTTCATATCAAGTTTACAATGGCTAGTTATCATCAAAACACATTGAGAACTAACACAAAGTACGAGGTAATTATGAGGCATTAAAATATACATTTCTTGTTCTCCAAGAATAAGGAAAAATGTGCAGCCACATCAGGGGATAGAAAAAGTTGATTTAAACACATATAAGGACAAAGGCTTGGGGAAACGTTAACCAACAAAGGGGAACCGATTGGTATAATGAAATAAGGATTTATTGATCCCCAAGGTACTATATTTCGTACACCTGCGGTTAGGGAGGAGACTGGTGATCTGGGCCCACACAAGTCTAGTTGAAGGGCACAAGTTACGAATAAAGGTATAACGGGCAAAAGGTAGCTAAGTAGGACCAGTTAGTGGTTTCCGGAGTCGGGCCCAAGCCCAGACACAAGAAGGGGACAAAAATTAGGTGGACTAGGAGAGTAAATTCAAGGTCACATCACTTGTGAAAAAAGTACAAGTCACTTCAAGTAATATGAAGTGAGAGAAAATAAAATAATCAAGGATTAATTTGTACCACACAAATTGAATTTGACATGACAGGTGAAAGACATGTAATTATGAATTTTTGAAGATAATTAATGGCATAATCCAAGAGAAGATTTTTTGGGTCCCATGGCCTAGGAAAGAGAGCGCAAAATGACCGTTTTACTCTTAGACCTAAAACCTACAACTAGCAATTTCATAGACCACAACCAAGGGCAATTTTGGAATCTCATTTTTGCCTTGGAATGTACCACCCATCTGCCCAAGGAGTAATCTATAACCTTTGAGAATTGTGTCAAGAAATAATATTTAAATCTGAGACATCCTTTCGTCCAGTGGCTAATAACTGAAGTTCCATAATAGCTTACACCCTTGGGGCCTATATAAAGGCACTTACTCCCTTCATTTTGCCCACACCTAGGACCAGCTCAAGGTGAGGAAGAAGATGGTCCATCTGAAGGTCTTGCTTTAAGGGAAGAGGAAGGCACCCGCAACTGAAATTTCAAGGTAAGTCCCTAACCACCAACCTAAAGATTCTTGCTTCTACCCTATGGTGTTTTCTTGGTCATTTCAGTGAGATTTACATATTTTTGAGGTTCTCATTGAGTCCAGAGGATGTTTTGGTGTGGGGACATGTGGGATCACCTTTTTCCAACTCAAGAAGTTCAAGTTTTTAACTATACAAAAATCTGCATGTTTTTTCAGTTTTTGGGCATTGGAGACAAATCGATGGTTTTCACATAGTAAATGAACTTCAAATGCTTTTAATTTTACATGGTAAGAGTAGACATCCTGGGAATGATTTTTATATCATGTTTTGTGTCATTTTGATGTTCCAACCGAGAGCTATTTAAGAAAACAATGACTTAAAACAATTTTTTTCTCTCAGACCAGTGACCAAAGATTAGGAACCAGAAAAGGATTCGAACCCATTTGGCCTTGGGAATTATTTTTCTTATAAACTATACATCCTAAGGGTTCTAAGGCGATTTATTTCATGTCAATATTATTTTTCTAGAATTTATTACAAATAGGCAAATTTGGGACAGTGATTCTAAAAAATCGGGCATAAGTGAAATTAAAGTAAAGGGTATATAAGTGATTGAAAGCTTAATACTTTGTTGTGATTAGGGAGACAGAACGTGTGGGACACATCTTTAACTTCAAGGGAAGAGTCCTCTATATAGCAAGGCGTGCCAGGTAGTAACTATAAACTTGCATACTCTATGTGGCTCTTGTATTTTATGTGCTATCGTGATTGTGGATGTAGGGTAGGTAGTATCTATGGGAATTCATGTTTTATGATTACTACTGAGGCCTGAGGTATGTAGGGTAGGTAGTACCTGTAGGAGCACTACTGAGGCCCGAGGCATAATGGGTAGGTAGTACCTATAGGGGTTCTACTATGGCCCTTGGCATATAGGGTAGGTAGAGCCTATGTGACTGTGTGTTCATGGGTATCTACTGAGGCCTGAGGCATGTGGGGTAGGTGGAGCCTATATGACTATGTGTTTATAGGTGTCCACTAAGGCCCTAGGGCAGGTGGTTGGGGTTGGCCCCTTGACTACTAAGGCCCAATTTGCGCGCTAGTTCCGGGGGCTTGTCTTGACCAGATTGTGGTACATGCCATGTTTATTTTCCTAATTGTGATTTTCATTACATGCATTGCATACATATTGTATATGAGTTTAACAGTTACTTTGGGGTTCAATTTTGAACTCCAGACTGGTTTAAGGATACAGGTACTTGTGGTTTGGTGATCAGGAGTTTAAAAGTCAAGGGTTGGGAGTATTGATACGAAAAGATAAAGGTGCTATAAGGAGGCTTAAAGTTGTATTTACACTGGATAAGAGTATAATATTAATTACTGTTTAATATTTTATTTGGTATGACTAACCCTACGGGGACTGATTTAGTTTTTTATTTATTGTACTTTACCAGTATATTGTATTTGTCCAAATCGGTAACATGCCCTGTTGCATTCACTCTGCTACATGATAAAAGGAACAAATAGCAATGGAAAGGTAATAAGTAAAAAAGAATCCCTCTAACCCGCAACTCGAAAGGGCGAGGCCAGTAGGGGTGTAACACTACTGACACTGTAGCGGTTAAACATAACCGCCAGTATTTGAGTCTGACCTGACGTCAACATCATACATTAGTAGCGGTTAGACAAATTGCTACAACGTGAATTATTGTAGCGGCTATAAAACCGCTACTGCTACTAATTTTATACAAATTCGTTATGTCGTAGCGGTTACATAACCACGACAAAAGGTTCCCGCCATTATTTGAGGGAAAAATTATTTTCCTGCTAGTTTGAATTCATTTCATAGTTGTAACAGTTTTATGACCGCTACAAAATATTCCCGCCATTTTATCCGGAAAATATTTTCCCTCCATTTTCATTTTTTTTTGTAGCAGTTTGAAACCACTACAAAATATTCCTACTATTTGATCTGCAAAATATTTTCCCACCATTTTCAATTTTGTTATTTGTAGCAGTTTGAAACCACTACAAAATATTGAATCATTTTTTCTAAAATTTTCTTACTTGATATTTGTAGCGATTTAGTAAACCGCTACAACTTCATAAAAGAAAAAAAATCTTAGTCATCATTAAAATTAAATATTTAAATAATTTATATTTTATCAAAAATTTATCAATAATATTTATAATAAATCATTATCAATATTTGAATAATTATGAAACATTTTATTAATTACACATTTTATTATCAATAATATATATTTTTATTAAATTAAACAATATTAAAATGTGATAATAGATTATATATATTTATTGAATATGTATAGTTTATTATAGGTTAATTTTAAATAATATTTAATATTAAAAATAATGTATGTAAAAGTAAATTAAATATTGTGTGTGAAGGTAGATAGAATAATGTGTATGAAAGTAGATGAAAAAATGTGAGTGAAAGTGGAAAGAAATAAAAAAAAAAATCATACAATTCTTAAGAAGAATTAGAATCACAAATGTAGAACAAAAAAAATAAATATTGCGATAATGATCATATTTGATCCAGTTGAACAACACTCACCTTCTTGAAACATTTAATCTCTTTTAGAAAATGTAGAAATTTGAGAGACAGCAAGGAGAAAACGTGTTAGAAAATGAAAGTTGAGCATATTAAATGTGGCTTGGTGGGGGTGTTTATATATTGATATCTGTGTACCTATTTTGTAGCGGTTGATGTTGTGTTTTTTTGTATTATTTAATATTAGTATCGGTTATGGTCGTGGTTTTTGTAGTAGTTTATAATTGGTACAAATAAATTTTTAAAAAATAAAGTAAGCTTCAAATACATTTTTTTTGGCAAAAAAAGGCTACAAATGAGTTTTTTTTTTTAAAAAAATAGAAGATTACATATTAAATCGTAAGCATAACTTTAATTTTTCCTCTCAATCTTTGTCACCATCCCTATAAATTTTTTTTTGGATAAAACACCACTTGTGAGTTGAATATGTTTGGACACAGATAAAACTTTATTTAAATATTCTTATTTCATAAAGTGTATATTAAAAAAACATACCAAATTATCAGTAAATTGTCATCGCCATTATGGAAGAAGTTCTGGAAGTTGGCGGGCTGTAATGGCTCACTCTCATAAGCGACGTTATCAGCATCGCTCATGTCGTAAAGGTCCTGGGGCTTTAAGTGAACCACCATATGCCAATCCCTGTGCCTTTCATCAGCGACATAATAACCCTGATGTGCCTCTGAGGTAAGAATATACAGCTCATCATCTTCAGATTGACCAGTGTGAATAGGCCAGGAGAAATTCACTGATGTGATGCTTAGGTCGTTAGTGGTGAGTCCCGGGACGTTGTCGTATTCGCCCACAAACATTTGAACAACGTCACTGTGAAAAGGCGTTGGTAATTTATCTTTATCACATCAAGCAGCTTTCCATAATATGGGACGTCATTGAACTACATGTTAGACCTGGCTGTCACCTAAAAGAGGGGTGAATTGGGTGTCTAAAAAAAACTTGGATAACTTTGAAAATCTTTTCGCAACTTATTGAAAACAATTTGTATGAAAATAATAATCTATAAAGCACTTGTCAGACATTCCAGTACATATGCTAAAAAGACAAGAGTTTAGGGAAGAGAATATGCAAACCATGATTTATGCTGGTTCGGCCGAATCCTTGACCTACGTCCAGTCCCCAAGCTCCACTTGAGATTTCAATCCACTATCTTCTTTTTTAATCCAAGAACAAAAGAAGCCTTTACAACCCACAAGTTTACCCAGGCACTTGTAAAACCAAATCTCTAACTGAGATACTCCCCCTTACACACTGTAAGGATATAATCGGTTTCCCACTCAAGATCACCCAATCTTGAGTAACTCTCAAATAGAATGATTACAATAATTCTTCTCTCTTAGAAGTGGATAAGATAAGCACTTAAGTACATTACAAATAATCTCACTCTCTAAAGTAAATTATATGATCATTGTGATAATCAGAGAGCAGATGATGTAGACATCAAAGTATTCGCATTATGATGATGAAGCTGTAATCTCTTATCTCTGCTTCTAGTTTGAATGCTTCTTCTTTGATAGTTGATGAAGAGCATTTGATTGGTGAGCAATCCTTCCTGTTTAGAATATGACTGTTAGATGTCCGTTGGAAGTAACCATTGAAATATAGTCGTTAGACTTGTCGTTACTTGTTCCATCAAGTGCTTCGCTAGATTCATCAGTTTCATCTCCTACCCAGCTTCATTGAATATCCATTGATGGGAATAACATTAATGACTTTTGTTTGCTTAGAGATCGATTGTCGTGATGGTGCTTAGTTGCTGCAATCGCATTTCAAGTCTCTGACACAAATAGTGCTTTATGATGGTTTTAGAGTAATCAAACATTTGATCATCTAAAATCACCAACAAACAGGTTAAAAACATCTTATAAATGATTATTAATGATTCTGGAAAGTAACAGCTAAAGATTAAGTCATTTGGAAAGTTACAGATAGTGATTCACGATCTTCGTTCACAAGAACTCTAGTTCTTAAATAAGAAATCGAGTTTTGAACTCAAGTTTTCTCTTCAAAACTTAAGTTTCTATGTTTGCTTTTCAAATGACTCAATTCCTTAAGGTAAGAACTCGAGTTCTTCACCAAGAACTCTAGTTCTCAAGTTGCATAGAGATTGAGTCCTTAAAGAACCTGAGTTTTAAATGAAGAACTCGAGTTCTTTACCAAGAACTCTAGTTCTTTAGATTTCGAATGAAACACAGATACATCATAGATGAAGAACTCTAGTTTTAAATGAAGAACTAGAGTTATGAACTCGAGTTCTTTACCAAGAACTCTAGTTCTTTAGACTTCGAATGAAGCACAGACACATCAAAGATGAAGAACTAGAGTCATGAACTCGAGTTCTTTACCAAGAACTCTAGTTTGAAATACAGATATGTCAGATATGGGGAACTCGAGTTTGTTACTAATGAACTCCAGTTCTCAAACACCTTTTGATTTTTGAAAGACTTGCGCAAGACAGAAGTCACGAACTCGAGTTCTCAACCCTGCTGATCGAGAACTATCTGTTAAGTCTTTCCAAAGCTTGAGTTTTAAAATATGAAATCAAGTTTGTCATTTTGAACGAGGCTGAAAACATAAGTTCTTTGAGAAAAACATAAACATTTAAGAACATTGGCTGCACAAGGGTCAGATTCCAGTAGGCATAACGTCTTCGATAAAAATTCAATTTTGGCAAACCACCCATGCTCATAAAGATCTTCAAGTCTTCTTTCCAATGCAACAAGAATCAGCTCCAAACTCATTGTATGTTGAGCACTATGATCAGATTAATAAAAGCTATTCTTGAGCCAACGTTTTTACATCATCCTGAACAGATTCTGAACTTCCAAAAATCATATCTCTCTCATTTGATCTTTTTCTTTTGTGATCTTGATATTTTTGGAAGGTGTGTGAGTATTTTTTTCATATGCACTGATTTCAGCTCATTCCGACGTGTAATTTGTGAGATATACTCAAATTACTGAACCTTGCTCTGCTATGTGACGGTAACAGATGGAGAAACTTCCAAAATTCATAGCTCTCTCATCTAATCTTATTTGGACTTGAATTTTTCTCAAGATGACGCATTGGATGTGTAGTTTCATTCAAAATTAGTTTCACCTCAATCCAATCTCTGGTTTAAGAGATATCATCAATTTACTAGAGGTTGCTCAGGCTAAACATGAAACAGAGGGAATAAAGTGGATGGAATAACACGAACTCGAGTTCTTAAGTAAGAACTCGAGTTCTAAACTCGAGTTTTGAGAAATGAACTTGAGTTTTGCCATAAGAACTCGAGTTTTCATGCATATTTTCTTGAAAGCTCGATTTTGCTCAGTTTAACTCCGAATTGAGTCATTCCAACTTCCATTTGATCATAAAAACTTCCAGTATCACATATAAGAACTTTAATGTTGATAGTCTCATTATAATATGCAAGTTATTCTTTCTTTAATATCTCTTCTTCTTGATTATTCTTTATAAATGAATTTCACATTTTGAATCTACCTTAAATTTAAGAATTAGTCAATGTGGCATGTAAACTTTTTGCTCTAATGGAATCTATATAGGACATCATCAAAACTAATCATATATAACACTACATGTTCCTATCACTGCTGCTCGTGTAACTCCTTATCCCAAATGTGCCATATACACCCAAGTTTTGGGTTAGCAATCCCTGATCTCGTGAAATAGTGCAAAACTTGTAACCATTGACATTATATACCGTAAGTCTTTGGGCGTGATCAAGTGGGCAGAGTGCGAGAGCTCTAAATTATGGTGAGTATGAGTTTTGGTCATTCATTATTCTCCTCCTAAACCAACCCAAGAATTCTTTGTGGACCTTTCTATCAATCCAGCAGATGTATGTGTACAGATCCTCAGTTGACGCTTGACATAGCTCCTAAATTCCCTGCAATTAAGCATGCCAAGAAAACAATGAAATGTGTGTATAAAATGTAAGGAAATATAAATGATAACATATATATGTGCACAATCCTTACTGAAGGTACGGTTCAACTTTAGTGCAATTAATCAAGATATGTTTATGTGCTTGAAGCTTATCAAGTGTCGTTAGTTTGAAGTTCTCAGTTCCGCCAACTTGTTTACCAACACGAGGGATTAACAACTCTATTGCTGATGACTCTAGCTCTAGCTCTGGACAATTGTCCACATGAGGCGGTCAGTTGAATGACGTCTCTGAAAATGGAAGAAATCACCAAGAGGGGGAGTGAATTGGGGATTTCAAAAATTCTTTTTCTAAGATGTCAGAGTATTTTTAAAGATTTGAAAAACAGAGATCAAAAGAGTAAGAGAAGAAAAGCTAGACATAAGAGATTTATACTGGTTCGGTCTTGACCTTGACCTACGTCTAGTCCCCAGATATCTTCTGGGTATTTCCAGTATCTCAACAAGTTTTAATTATAACAATGTAAATCACACGCAATCTGAATCACCAGGACTTACTTGGCCTTACACTTTGTAATTAAAAGACTCAACTCACATGTTTCCACAACCTTGAGTTTATATAAACAAGTATTTGAAGAATGATTTCAAAGAAACAAAACTCTCAAAAGAGCAAATATTGATAAACATTAAAGATCAAATCAAAAGTACAACACAGACTCAAATTGTAAATATAATCAATTATAGCTCAGTTGTGTGTATTGCTCTAAGTCTTCATAGGTATTTATAGGCTAATTAGAGGAACTAGCTATTGCATTTTCTTCTCTAACGTTTAGCTGCAAATTTGGAAAATGACAGTTGCTTATTTTCCTCTGTTCTTTCAATTCTCAGCTGGAATCCTAGAATTTGTTGATGCAGATGGTCTTCCAGATATTCTGTCATTCCATAACCCTTAAATGACAGTAAGTTTTACAACTTACCAAAGACAAACTTCATATTGAGTTTACAATTGTTAGTTATCATCAAAACACATAGAGAACTAACATTATCCCCCTTTTTGATGATGACAACACTTGTAAACTTGAAACTTCAAATTTAAAATGATTTTGACTCAAATTGCTTATGCAAAACAAGATATCAGAGATTTAAGAAAGCAGAAGCAACAAGGATCAAAATGACTCATCATATAAACCATATAAATCATTTGTCATTCTAAAGGAAATACAGAGTCAAAGCAACTTTGTAGAAATAAAACAAATACAGACTCAAAACAACTCAAGACTGCTCTGTGGTTTTCTCTCCCCCTTTGTCATCAACAAAAGAAAGGGTAGGATCAATTGGAGGAGTAGAAGGTAGAGCTGTCTGAGAGGGAGCAGCAGTGGTTGTAGGGATAGTAGAAGTAGGAGGTATAGTGCCAAAGGAAGAAGGAGTGAGAGACTTTAGAATTTGATCCAGTTGCACCTTCATTGCATCTTGAGTATCTATCAGGGCTTGATTAGTCTTGGTCAACTCAGATACAATTTTGCCAATTTCAGTCTCCATTTTCTCAGCAAAAGAGTCAAGTGCAGCATCCACAATTTCTTTGATTTTTGCAGTAAGGTCAGGAGTGATAGAAGACTGAGAGGGTAGAGGAACTGATTGGGCTTCTTGAGCATGAGTAGAAGGAGCTCTTGTCCTTGAGGGAGCTCTAGACTAACCAGAACCTTCAGCATCAAAGCTGATCTTCATGAGATGTAGTTAAGGCTTCCTAAATGCTGGAGATCTCACAACAGTGTCTATAGCCCCAACATGCCAAATCTTAAAATAAAATAGAATGACAAAGGCTAAAGATGGAAAAGGGATGTGGGAAGTCTTTCTGGATCCAAATCTGAATCTCACCATTTCTTCAGACACCCATTGTCCCACATTGATAGGCATTTTGTCTATAATAGCAGTGAAGGGTGCATAGTCTCTCTGGGTGAAATGAGTGAAATTTCCACCTTTTTAGACCAGGTTTCTGGAATAGATGTACCACAAGGCACGATATGTAGGAGACATGGAGGCAGGGGTAAAGTGAAGAGAAACCAATTGATCCTCTGTGATAGGTTCATTTAGTCTTAGGATTTCAAAACATTGCCTATTTGAATAATTAATTGAATGAAGAGGAGGAGGGTTGTCAATTTTGAAAATGGAGTTCAGTATTTCAGTAGATAGGGTAATATTTACTCCCCTAATAGTAGTAGTGACTCTCTCCTTATCCAGATTTTGGTCATCATCCTTTAAAGTAGTCCATTGCATATTGAAGCAAAAGAGTCTTATAATATTGGGAGTATAATGAGTAGAAATGGAAAGAAGATTTTTTCAATTGATTGAGTCAAGGTGAAAGATCGAGGTTACACTCTTGTTTCAGAGTTTCTAGGTTTACTGAAAGAACTGGGCAGAAGGGCTTTTTGCCATAGTCTTCTTTGAATTTGGTAGCTAATTGATTAGACAAGATGGTATTGTCGGTAAAAAATCTAGATGAAAGGGAGGAATGATTGTAAATCTCAAAAATTGCATTTTGTACCATTAAAGGTTCCTCAGGTGGTTGATTGGTTTGTTGGTCAGAAGAAGGAATGGCTGATGATTGAGCCTTTGAGGTTTCTTGGCTCTGGTCAGTTCTTTTCCTCTTGGAAGTCTTGGAAGGTACTGCAACTTTCTCCTTCCCTTTGCCAGAAACAGATTTGGGTTTCTTACTCATTTGCTCCTCTGTAGGTTCTTGGATTGTAACTCCTTTCGATTTGGGAGAAGTGTGTGGCACGCCTTGGATTTGCTTGTCGATTCCTGAAGCAAATTTATTGGGTATCATCTTGCTTCTCATGGGTCTGTGAATAGGGATTGATTTGACCCTTTGTTGTCGTTGTAGAGGAGGAGGTGAGGGTGATTTTGAAGCTTCATCGTCATGGAAGGATCTGGAGGGTTGATTGGAGGCCATTTTTGAGTTTGACAGGTCAAAATTGAAGATGAAGCAGAGGGGCTAGAGAGAAAACTTTAGGGCAAACTTGAGTTTTGTGGATTGAGAATGAACAGTCACAACAAGCATATATATATAGGGCTTTGACAGACTTGAGTTTACACTAATTGACTCGAGTTTGCATGAATGTATTCTTACCTGGACTTTAAGGATGTATGTGTGAATCCTTGAATCCCTGACAAACTCGAGTTTCTACTTACTGACTCGAGTATTGAGTTTCTCTTAAAAATTCAGGTTGCTTTCTGGTTGGTACAGACTCGAGTTTCTCACCAGATGACTCGAGTTTGGAGACTCTTCAAAAACTTTAGGCTTCTTTCTGTCTGATGTAGACTTGAGTTACTCACTTAATGACTCGAGTTTTGACTAATTCCTGAAATCCAGTTGCTTTCTATCTCCGATAAACTCAAGTTTCAGTTCTGAAACTCGAGTTTGCTTCATACTGACAACGAGTGACCTGCAAAAACATATCTAAGTACTTCGATGCTTAAGTTGGTATCAAATAATCATCAAAACACTGATTAACTAACATTTGGGTTGAGAGTACTCACAACTCATTGGGATTTACCATTCCCAATTCTCTTCTTATGAACATGAAATTGTTCTTTGGCTAGTGGCTTGGTGAGGATATCTGCGAGTTTTTGATGAGAGGGTATGAATATTACTTTGACATCCTTTCTTTGTACATAGTCTCTTATGAAATGATGTCCAACATCAATGTGCTTAGTCCTTATATGATGTACAGGATTCTTTGCCAAGCTTATGGTGCTTATGTTATCACACATAATTAGGATTTCCTTGAGAAGCATACCCAGATCCTGAAGTTGTTGTTTTAACCATGTCACTTGAGAATAGCAGCTTAAAGCAACTATCTATTTAGCTTCAGTTGATGATACTGAGACCGTGGTTTATTTCTTGCTGAACCAAGAGATAAGTGAACCACCAAGAAATTGACATTGGCCGCTTGTACTCTTTCTATCTGTCTTATAACCAGCATGATATGAGTCTGAGAATGCCACCAAATGTTCAAGTTGACCTTTAGGAAACCATAATCCCAATTCTTCTGCGTCACGCAGATATATGAAAATCCTTTTCACATACTCAGCGTGAGATTCTTTTGGAGTTGATTGGAATCGAGCACACATGCCTACACTGAACTGAATGTCAGGCCTGCTAGCTGTTAGATAGAGCAATGATCTAATCATTCCTCTATATCCTGTGATGTTAAAATCTTTTCCCTTCTCGTCAGCATCTAAAGCAGTAGTTGAACTCATTGGTGTGTCTGCTCTATTGCAATCTTGAAGACCATATTTCTTGAGCAAGTCTCTTAGATACTTGGTCTGAGAAATAAATATTCCATTTTTGCGTTGCTTGATTTATAGACTAAGAAAATAATTGAGTTCCCCCATCATTGACATTTCAAATTCTCCCTGCATAGTCTCAGAAAATTCCTTGCACAGAGCATCATTAGTAACACCAAAAATTATATCATCCACATAGATTTACACAAGTAAGATTTCATTAAACTTGTTACTTTTAATAAAAAGTGTGGTATATGCTTTTCCTCTTACAAATCCATAATCTATAAGAAATTTACTTAGTCTTTCATACCAAGTTCTAGGAGCTTGTTTCAGACCATATAAAGCCTTTTTCAATTTGAAAACATGATCTGGATGAAATTCATCCTCAAAGTCAGGAGGTTGTTCTACATAAACTTCTTCTTGAATAAAACCATTTAGAAATGTTGATTTCACATCCATTTGATAGAGTTTGAAATCTTTAATGCAAACAAAGGATATAAGAACTCTTATTGCTTCCAATCTTGCCATTAAAGCATAATTTCCTGTTAGTTCTCTATGTGTTTTGATGATAACTGACAATTGTAAACTAAATTTGAAGTTTGCCTTTGGTAAGTTGTAAAACTTACTATTCAAGGAAAACTCGAGTCCAAGTAACGAAACTCGAGTTTGGACTTGACAGACAGAAGCTCAGTTTTTACAGAGTTGGCCAAACTCCAGTTTGTGTAAGACAAACTCGAGTTTGCATTACATAGAGAGCAATCAAAATTTTTAAGAACTGTAAACTCGAGTCTGTGTTTTAGAAACTCGAGTTTATGATCAAACAGAAGCTTCAATGCTTTATCAAAATTTCAAAACTCCAGTTTACCAAATACAAAAGTCTTCAAGTTTAAAGTTTTCAACTGAAACTCGAGTCTGAACGTAGAAGACTCGAGTCTGGGTCATAACAGAGACACTCGAACTCTTGTTTATTTTGTAAACTCCAGTTTTGATTTCAGAGACTCCAGTTTAAGATTAACAGGATGTTTTCAAAGATTCAGCTACCACTGAAACTCGAGTATGGATTATGGAGACTCGAGTTTAGGACAAACTGAAAATGCTCGAGTTATTACATGATTTCTAAACTCCAGTTTTGAAAATGAAAACTCCAGTTTGAGCCTTCAAAGATGTTTCAAATGTTTCAGTTCACACTGAAACTCGAGTCAAGATTTTGGTGACTCGAGTTTAGCTCAAATAGAAAACACTCGAGTAAATGACTGATTTGAAAACTCCAGTTTGAAAAATGGAAACTCCAGTTTACACATAAAAAGATTTTTCAAAGGTTTCAGTTTTCACTGAAAATTGAGTTTTGAATATCAAAACTCGAGTCTGGATCATACAGAGAGCTATGCAATATTTCAGGTCTTGTAAACTCCAGACTGCATTTCTAAACTCCAGTTTTGAAGCTGTGAACTTAAACTTAAGTTTTTCATAAAAGCTTCAAACTCGAGTCAGTCACTAAATGACTCGAGTTTAGCCAAGTGTTCAAAATCTCATTCAAGACCAACTCGTGACTTTCCTCTCTGTAAGAACCAAACTCGAGTCAATTACTTGTCAACTCTAGTATAGGAAACTTTCAAACATACCTTGCTTTTTGGATGAACCTCAAACTCGAGTCTAGAACACCAAATGAAAATGGAAGAAATCACCAAGAGGGGGTGAATTGGGGATTTTTTTTAAAAAAACTTTTGAATTCTTTTTCAAAGCCTTTTGAAAGTAAATGTTAAGAAGGTAAGAGAAGAAAAGCTTGACACACGGAATTTATACTGGTTCGGTCTTAACCTTGACCTACGTCCAGTCCCCAGATATCTTCTGGGTGTTTCCACTAGTTCAACAGATTTTCAACTACAACAATGTAGACCAGACACAATCCTAATCACCTAGGACTTGCTCCGTCGTACACTTTGTAATTAAACAACCCAACTCACAGGTTCCATAACCTTGAGTTCTCACAAACAAATGCTTTCAAAAATTTACAAACTGTCAAAGGAGTGGATAAGGATAAACACTGAAGAACAGGTTGAAAATAACAATACAGACTCAAATTTCAAAGTATAATCAAGATAGCTTCGTTGTGTGTGTTTTGCTTTGAGTTTTCACAGCCTTTTATAGACTGAATGGATGAGCTAGCCGTTGCAATTCTTTCTCTAATGTTCAGCTGCAATTATGGAAAACTGGCAGTAGCATATTTTGCTCTGTTCTTTGAATTCTTAGCTGGAATCTTGGAATTTAGTTGTTGTAGAAGGTCTTCCAGATTTTTAGTCATTCCTTTAACTCAATTTGACCGTTTGAGATGATTCTTTTGAGTTACAACGGTCTGAGCTGAACATCTGGGATAAGGGAGAAGGATCAGCCCTGTTCTAGGTTCGTCATTTAATGCATTTATCCTGGATCTTGATCTCACCTTGATCTTGTCTAAACCTTATCTGAAAAACACTCAAAACTTCATCAAGGACATTAGAAACAATAATATCATATGAGGAAATAATTTCAGGAAGACCCATTAAGATTTCGCAGATCAACATCATTTGATTTTTTTTTCAAAATCCCCGATGCAAACTCGAGTTTGTTCTTCCAGACTCGAGTTTGGGGTTCATCCAGAAAGCATGTCTGTTGATTAGTGGTCTAAACTTGCAGTCTGTAAAAGCTAAACTCGAGTTTGGCTTTTACAGAGAGAACTATCGGGCTCTGGACTTGGGATGGAATTTTGGTCAGGAAGCTAAACTCTAGTCAATTAGTGACCAACTCGAGTTTGGGTGTATGTTTGAAAAACAAGCCTAAGTATGTGATTTTCCAGACTGGAGTTTAGGGTCACAGACTGGAATATTGAGGTTTATCTGGGTCAAGTGCAAACTGGAGTTTGGAAGGCCAGACTAGAGTTTGGGAGTCTATTGAGTTTTCTGGGTTCCTTTCTGTTTGGTCTAAACTCGAGTTAGGGAATCTAGACTCGAGTTTGGCTTGCTTGGGATTCTGAGTGCTCTCTGTATCTTCCAGACTTCAGGTTTGATTTGCAAACTGGAGTTTAGCTTAATGTGAAAATTTTGGATTCATTTCTGTGTCTGTACAGACTCGAGTTTGTCTATGTAGACTCGAGTTTGGCTTTTATGTAAAATTGAATATCTTTCTGTCAAGTCTCAAACTCGAGTTTATATACCTAAACTCGAGTTTGCCTTTGACAGTGAGATTTTCATATTGCTAAAACCAAACTTCATATCAAGTTTACAATTGCTAGTTATCATCAAAACACATTGAGAACTAACACCAAACTTGAGTTTGCATCTGTAACTTTTGAAAACCAGATCAAATCAATCTGCGAAATCATTATGGGTTAATCTAAAATTATCATATCGTGTTGCCTTATTATTCCTAACATTATTGATCAAGTTTTTGATAAGTTTCAGACAGGTTCATCGCAAGATCAGAGAGAATCAAAGATCCAGAATAAGTGCATTTAATGAAGAACCAAGAACAGGGCTGATTCTTCTGCCTTATCCCAGACGTTTAGTTCATATCGTTGGAACACATTAAGATCACTTCAAACGGTCAAATTAAGATCATGGAAAGGTAAAGAATCTGGAAGACGTTCTGCAACAACATATTCCAGGATTTCAGCAAAGAATTGAAAGAACAGAGCAAAATTTACAACTGTCATTTTCCAGATTTGCAACTAAACGTTGGAGAAGATATTGCAATGGCTAGCTCATCTAGTTAGGCTATAAAAGGCTATGAAGATCCAGAGCAAGATACACAACGAAGCTACACTTGAACACATTTGCATTTTTGAGTCTGTATTGTGATTCTTTTATCTGTACTTCAGTGATTATCAATATTCACTCTTTTGAGAGATTAAAATTCTTTTAAAGCATTTGGTTGTATAAACTCAAGGTTGTGGAACCTGTGAGTTAAATTGTTTAATTACAAAGTGTAAGGGGGAGCAAGTCCTAGGTGATTAGGATTGTGTCTTGTCTTCATTGTTGTAGTTAAAAACCTGTCGAACTAGTGGAAACACCCAGAAGGTATCTGGGGACTGGACGTAGGTCAAGGTGGAGACCGAACCAATATAAATTCTGTGTGTCTGAGCTTTTCTTTCTCTACTCTTTCATTATTCATTTCTTAAGCTTTATTTTTTTAAGAGTTGAAAAGAAATTTTAAAATCCCCAATTCACCCCCCTCTTGGTGATTTCTTCCACTTTCATTTGGTATCAGAGCCTGGTTGTCTACTCAAAGGATTAACATCCTAGATATAAAGATCCAATGGAAGGAATTTTACCAGATGGTGCCTCAATAAACAGACCACTGGGATTTAATGGTGAACACTACTCATTCTGGATATCCAAATTCAAAGTATTTGTGATGGCTAGTGAGTATGGTCTGTGGGAAGTTATTGAGGATGGCAATTATGTCCCTATAAAGAAAGTAGGAGAAAATATTGTACCAAAGGCAAAGGCAAAATTTGATGAAAATGATCAAAAAAAAGTTGTCCTTAACAGCAAAGCTATTTTAATGTTGCAGAGTGCACTAAGCCAAAAGGAGTACTTTCGCTTTTGCAATCTGCCCAGTGCCAAGGAGATGTGGGACGCATTGGAAGTAGCCTACGAAGGTACCTCAGGGATCAAGGAAAATCGGATCAACACACTCACTACAGAATATGACCTACTACGCATGAAGACTGGAGAATCAATTACTGAATTCCAGTTCCGGTTCACTCACCTGATCAATTAGTTGTCAGCCCTGGGAAAGGTATATGATCAAAGAACTCAGGTAAGAAAAATCTTGAATATACTAACCAAAGATTGGGAAGCTAAAGTGACAGCCATAAAGGAAGCAAGAGGAGAATCTATGCAATCTGTAGCTGCTCTCTTCGGAAGCTTATCAGAATATGAAGGGAAAATCTAGTTCAGAAAAGGACTTGATGAAATAGAAGGGAAACAGAAAGGAATTGCCCTCAAGACTCACAAGGAAGATAGGAACTCAGATGATGAAGAGATTGATGATGAGGAGATCGGAATGATGGTCCGAAGATTCAAGAAATTCTATAAAAAGGATCAAGCCTTCCGTAAGTCATACAAGAACAACAACATGGAAACAAAGAAGCCAATTGTATGCTATGAATGTGACAAACCCGGTCACATCAAATCTGAATGTCCTCAGCTGAAGCACAAAGAAAAAGAAAAGCCCAGATTCAGTTCTTTCAAGAAGAAGGGCTTTGTCTCTGCTATTTGGGGAGATAGTTCATCAGATGAAGAAGAAGAAGATGAAGAAGAAACAGCTAATCTCTGCCTAGTTGCTCAAGAAGAATGTGTCAATGAAGAGGTAAATGATCTTGAATCTACCTTTGATGAACTAATTTCTGAATATAACAGTCTTCGCTCTAAATTTAAAAAGATTGCAAAAGAACTTATGTTTTCAAAATGAAAAATAATGGATTTAGAACAACAAGTTCAGAAAACTTCATCTTCTACTCCTAAAAAGGCTTGTGAAAAATTTACTGAAAAGATTTGTGAAAATTGTTGTACCTTACAGAAAAGAAATGACTATCTTTCAAAAACTCTAGAAAAATTCACTCAAGGTAGTGAGATGCTTAACGTTATTTTAAAACAGCAAAGATTCACAAATGACAAGTCTGGAATAGGTTACAAACCTGATCTGGATAAAAAGAAAGGCAAGAAGAAAAATGGAGAAAAGAACTACTTAAGTTATTTTCGAAAATCAATTCACTCTTCTAATCCATTTACCCATTGTAATTATTGTAATTGAAAAGGTCATACTACTTCTGCATGCTTTCATAAAAAGAAAGGAAAGATAAACCTATAGGTAATTATCAATGGGTACCTAAAGGAACATATGTGTCTTCTAAGGTGCAAACTAACCCAAAAGGACCTAAGAAAAGGTGGGTATCTAAGACTTGATCTTTCATAAATTGCAGGTATGTCTAAGAGCATCAAAATCCAGTAAGTGGTACATTGATAGTGGATGCTCTAGACACATGACAGGAGATCAATCCAAGTTTACAACAATCAAACACAAGGATGGTGGCAAGGTCACATTTGGTGGAAACCAGTCCGGAAAGATAGCTAGTATTGGAGAGATTGGTAACAATGATGGACCACAAATAAAAGATGTCTACCTTGTGGAAGGACTATGCCACAACCTTCTTAGTGCAAGCCAAAGTGCCGATAAAGGTAATCTAGTTATCTTTAATTCAGAAGAATGTTTGATTATGAACAAGGATGATCTCTCCCTAGACAAAGTAAGATCAAAAGCTCTATTCAGGGCAGCAAGGGAAGGTAACTGCTATACCCTTGAACTTCCAACTATTTTACGTTCTGAAAAATGTTTCATGAGTAACTTAGATGAAAGTTGGTTATGGCACAAATGTTTAGCACATGTTAATATGTCCAAACTTGATAAATTATTGAAAACTGATTTAGTTATTGGTTTGCCAAAACTCAACTTTAAAAAGGACATAATTTGTGATGCATGTCAAAAGGGAAAACAAACCAAATCATCCTTCAAATCAAAAAGTGAGATTTCTACTAATAGACCCCTTCAACTTTTGCACATGGATTTAGTTGGTCCAGCTAGAGTCAAGAGTTTTGTTGGAAATCTATACACTTTAGTCATTGTTGATGATTTCTCTAGATTTACATGGACTATATTCTTATCATCTAAAGATGAAACATTTGATCAATTTGTTGTGTTTACCAAAAAGGTCCAAAACGAGAAAGGTACTACCATTGCAGGAATCCATACGGATCACGGAGGAGAATTTGAAAACCATGCCTTCAGCAAATACTGTGAAAATATGGTCATTGATCATAACTTCTCAGCTCCTAGAACCCCGCAGCAAAACGGTGTTGTGGAAAGGAAGAATAGAGTACTCACTGAAATGGCAAAAGCAATGCTGACTGAGCACAACACCTCCCAAGTATTTTGGGCTGATGCCATGAGTACTGCTTGCTATGTCTCCAACAGAGCATATCTCAGGAAGAAGTTAAACAAAACCCCTTATGAGATATACAAAGGAAGGAAACCAAACCTAGCACACCTACACATCTTTGGCTGCAAATGCTTCATCCATAACAATGGTAAGAACAATCTTGGCAAATTTGATCCCAGATCAGATGAAGGTATATTTCTTGGTTACTCAAATAGAAGTAAATCCTTCAGAACATTTAATTTGCATACTCGTACTGTTGAAGAATCAATTCATGTAATATTTTGTGAAAACAAATCTAAAAGCCTAATGATGAGGAAGATGATAATGTTTTACAAAATCAATCCATTTCAAAAATCCCATATGTTTCAACAAACTCTGAAAACTCCTTTCAAGAAGAACCAGAAACCGAAGCTGAAATCATTTCTGAAGAACCTGTTCAGTCTCCACCTCAGCCTCAAGCCTGGAGATTCAACAAAAACCATCCTTTGGATCAGGTTCTAGGTGATGTAAATGAAGGTGTGAGAACCAGGAAAAGCATTTTAAATGAGGTAACCTTTTCAGCCTTTATTTCAGAAATAGAACACTCTAAGATTGAAGAAGCCCTTTCAACAATGATTGGGTGATAGCAATGCAAGAGGAATTACATCAATTTGAAAGAAATCAAGTTTGGGACATGGTACCTAGGCCTAAAGACCATCCAGTCATTGGCACTAAATGGGTATTTAAGAACAAACGCAATGAGTCTGCAATCATTGTCCGTAACAAGGCAAGATTAGTAGCTAAAGGATACAACCAAGAAGAAGGAATTGACTATGAAGAAACTTATGCTCTAGTTGTAAGATTGGAAGCCATAAGGGTCCTTATAGCCTTTGCTTGCATTAAAGGTTTTAAACTATATCAAATAGATGTAAAATCAGCATTTTTAAATGGGTTCATTCAAGAAGAAGTCTATGTTGAACAACCCCCTGGTTTTGAGGATGAATTTCATCCAGATCATGTTTTCAAACTAAAGAAGGCTTTATATGGCTTAAAACAAGCTCCTAGAGCTTGGTATGAAAGGTTAAGTAAATTCCTTCTAAATCACGGATTTGTAAGAGGTAAAGCAGATACCACTCTGTTCATTAAAAGTAACAAAATGAATGAAATCCTACTTGTACAAATCTATGTAGATGATATAATTTTCGGTGCTACTAACGATGCTTTGTGCAAGGAATTTTCTGAGACCATGTAGGGTGAATTCGAAATGTCAATGATGGGAGAACTCAACTATTTCCTTTGTCTTCAAATCAAGCAGCGCAAGAATGGCATATTCATTTCTCATACCAAGTACTTGAAAGACCTGCTCAAGAAATATGGCCTTCAAGATTGCAATGGGGCTGACACACCAATGAGTTCAACGGTTGCATTAGATGCTGATGAGAAGGGAAAAGATTTCAACATCACAAGACACAGAAGCATGATTGGATCCTTGCTCTACCTGACAGCAAGTAGACCAGACATCCAATTCAGTGTAGGGATGTGTGCTCGATTTCAATCAGCTCCAAAAGAATCACATGCTAAGTATGTTAAAAGAATTTTCAGATATCTGCATGATACAGAAGAATTGGGACTATGGTTTCCCAAAGGTCAACCTGAACATCTGGTAGCATTCTCAAACTCTGATCATGACGGATATAAGACAGATAGAAAGAGTACAAGTGGCCAATGTCAATTTCTTGGTGGCCCAATTGTCTCTTGGTTGAGCAAGAAACAAACTACTATTTCAGGGTCATCAACAGAAGCTGAATACATTGCTGCCTCAAGTTGCTGCTCTCAGGTTTTATGGCTAAAGCAACAACTTCAAGACTTGGGTATGCACCTCAAAGAAATCCCAATTTTGTGTGACAACACAAGCACGATAAGCTTGGCAAAGAATCCTGTGCATCACACAAGAACCAAGCACATTGATGTGAGACATCACTTCATTCGAGATCATGTTCAAAAGAAGGATGTCAAAGTGATCTTCATTCCCTCTCATCAACAGCTAGCAGATATATTCACCAAGCCTTTAGCAAAAGAGCAATTTACCCTCATAAGAAGAGAATTGGGAATGGTAAATCCCAATGAGCTGTGAGTCTTCCTCTATCCAATGTTAATTAAGTGTTTCGATGATTGAACTGTACTAACTTAAGCATAGAAGTGTTTAGATATGTTTTTGCAAGATATTTGTCTACTAATGTTTGCTTTCAATGTGAAGCAAACTCGAGTTTGAGCAGGCAAACTCGAGTTTATCGGGGACAGAAAGCAACTGAGTTTGAGGAACCAACCTAAACTCAAGTCATTTAGTGATTGACTCGAGTCTGCGCAAGTCAAAGTACAGGATGGAACTGTGAGAAGTCTGAAAACATGAGTCATTAAGTGACTAACTCGAGTCAAAATTAGACAGAAGCAAACTGAAGATTTGAGAAAGTTCCAAACTCGAGTCATTAAGTGAGTGACTCGAGTCTACGCCAGACAGAGAGCAACTGCAGTTTTTGATGAAGACTCAAAACTCGAGTCTGTAAGTATTAACTCGAGTTTTGTCGGGGATTCAAGGATTCACACATACATCCTTGAAGTCCAGGTAAGCCTAAAACCATGTAAACTCGAGTCAGTTAGTGTGAAACTCGAGTCTAAGAAATGTTAGTTCTCTATGTGTTTTGATGATAACTGACAATTGTAAACTTAAGTTTGTCTTTGAAAGTTGTAAAACTTTTGGTTTAAGGCAAACTCGAGTTTTGGTATAGAAACTTGAGTCTGGACTTGACAGACAGAAGCTCAGATTTTACAATGTTGGCCAAACTCCAGTTTGTATAGGCAAACTCGAGTTTGCAGAGTTACAGAGAGCTATCAAAGTTTACAAGAGTTGTAAACTCGAGTCTGTGTTTATAAACTCGAGTCTAGATCAAAGGCAGTGACACTCGAATTTCAACTTGTTTCCAAACTCTACCTTTGATTATGAGAAACTCCAGTTTACAAGAAAGTTTATGTGCTAAAAGTTTTAAGACTTGTAAACTCAAGTCTATGATATGGAAACTCGAGTTTCAAATCAAACAGAAGCTTCAACGTTTTATCAAGTTTTCCAAACTCCAATTTCAGCTTTACAAACTCCAGTTTGCAAAATGCAATAACCTTCATGTTTTCAGTTTTCACTGGAAACTCGAGTCTAGATTATGTAGACTCGAGTTTCGCATAAACAGAGATACTCGAGTTGATACTTGTTTTCTAAACTCTAGTTTAAATTTCAGTGACTCCAGTTTGTACTTAAATGAAAAGTTTTCAAAGTTTCAATGTACACTAAAACTCGAGTCAGATTTCTAGAGACTCGAGTTTAGGACTATTTGAAAATACTCGAACTATTACATGATTTTTAAACTCCAGTCTGCATTTCTAAACTCCAGTTTTGAAGCTGTGAACTTAAACTTAAGTTTTTCATAAAAACTTCAAACTCGAGTCAGTCACTAAATGACTTGAGTTTAGCCAAGTGTTCAAAATCTCATTCAAGACCAACTCGCGACTTTCCTCTCTGTAAGAACCAAACTTGAGTCAGTTACTTGTCAACTCGAGTTTAGGAAACTTTCAAACATACCTTGCTCTCTGGATGAACCTCAAACTCGAGTCTAGAACACCAAACTCGAGTTTGCATCGGTAACTTTTGAAAACCAGATCAAATCAATCTGTGAAATCATTATGGGTTAATATGAAATTATCATATCTTGTTGCATTATTATTCCTAATGTTATTGATCAAGATTTTGATAAGTTTCAGACAGGTTCATCACAAGATCAGAGAGAATCAAAGATCCAGAATAAGTGCATTTAATGAAGAACCAAGAACAGGGCTGATTCTTCTCCCTTATCCCAGATGTTTAGTTCAGACCGTTGGAACACATTAAGATCATCTCAAACGGTCGAATTAAGATTGTGGAATGACAAAGAATCTGGAAAATGTTCTACAACAACATATTGCAGGATTTCAACAAAGAATTGAAAGAACAGAGCAAAATTTGCAACTGTCATTTTCCATATTTGCAACTGAACGTTGGAGAAGATATTGCAACGGCTAGTTCATCTAGTTAGGCTATAAAAGGCTATGAAGACTCAGAGCAAGACAGACAACGAAGCTACACTTGAAAACATTTGCATTTTTGAGTCTGTATTGTGATTCTTTTATCTGTTCTTCAGTGTTTATCAATATCTACTCTTAGAGAGAGTTTGTTTCTGTTAATCATTTGATTGTAAAGAATCTCAAGTCAGGGGACTTGGAGATTGGTTGTACAACTACAACTTGTAAGGGGGAGTGAGTCCTAGGGAAAGGATCATCCTGAGTACAGAGTATGTAGTTGTGATATCAGTGTACAACTTGTAAGGGAAAGTGTATCCTGGTGAGCGGGTAGCTTTCGAGTACAGAGTGTGTAACTGATTGTAAGTGATAGTGGAAAATCCTAGAGAGTCTGGGGACTAGACGTAGGTCAAGGAGTTAGACTGAACCAGTATAAATCTTATTGTGTCTTGTTCTCACTTCTCCTTCTCTACATTACCTTGCTTCAGCATTTAATCTCTAGAATCGAGCAAAAGAATTTTTTTTTCAAATCCCCAATTCACCCCCCTCTTGGTGATTTGCTCCGGTTTTTCATTTGGTATGAGAGGAAGGTCTTCTCTTAAATTATTAACATCCCAAGAAGGATCCAATAGAGGGAATTCTACTTGAAGAAGCTTCCATCAACAGACCTCCAGGTTTCGGTGGGGAACATTATTCATTCTGGAAATCGAAATTCAGAGTCTATGTCATGGCAACTGAATTCGGTCTATGGAATGTGTTTGAAAAAGGAAATTATGCTCCATCTAAAATGAAGGATGGAGTCAGAACTCCCACGCTAGAGGAAGAATACACTGAGGATGACAGAAGACTTGTCACTCTCAATAGCAAGGCCATATATATCCTTCAAAGTGCTCTAAGTCAGAGAGAATACTTTTTTATTTGTACTATACTTCTACAAAAGATATGTGGAAGGCTTTGGAGATTGCTCACGAAGGAACTGCTGGAATCAAAGAAAATAGAATTAATACTCTCATAACTGAATATGATTTACTCCGTATGAAGTCAGGAGAATCCATTGGTGAATTCCAGCTAAGATTCACTCATCTGATTAATCAACTTGCTGCCTTAGGAAAAGAATATGATCAACGAGTTCAAGTAAGAAAAGTCCTGAATGTTCTTACCAAGGAATAGGAAGCAAATGTGACAGCCATTGAAGAAGCACGCGGTGAATCAATGACATCAGTTGTTGCTTTCTTTGGTAGCTTGTCTGAATATGAAGGAAAAATAAAATTCAGAAAAGAACTTGATGAAATTGATGGGAAAAATAAGGGAATTACTCTTAAAACCATCAATGAATCCAATGAATCAGATGAAGAAGAGGGTTTTGGCATGATGGTCAGAAAATTCAGAAAGTTCTACAAAAAGAATCTAGGATTCAGAAAGAACAACAACAAGGGTGGCTCAAGCTCAGAATCAAAGAAACCCATCATATGTTATGAATGTGATAAGCCTGACTACATTAAGTCAGAATGTCCTCTATTGAGTAATAAAGGGACCAGATTCAACAAAGCTCAAAAAGAAAGCATATGTCTCTTCTATTTGGGGAGATAGTTCATCTGATGAAGATGAAGATAATGAAGAGCAAACATCAAATATATGTCTAGTTGCTCAAGAAGAATCTGACAATGAAGAGGTAAGTGATTCTGAACCAACCTTTGATGAGTTACTTTCTGAATATAACAGTCTTTATTCTGAATTTAGAAAGATTGCTAAAGAACTCATGCTTTCAAAAAGAAAAATAAAAGATTTGGAACAACAAGTTGAGAAAACTCCATCTTCTCTACTTGAAAAGATTTGTGAAAATCTTACAGAAGAAAATTGTGAAAATTGTTGCACTCTTTAGAAAAGAAATGCTTATCTTACAAAATCTCCTAAAAAATTCACTCAAGGAAGTGAAATGCTTAAAGTGATTTTGAAACAATAAAGATTTACAAATGATAAATCAAGTATGGGCTATAGACCTAATCTTGATAAAAAGAAAGGTAGGAAGAAGTTTGAAGAAAAGTCATATTTGAACTATTTTCGAAAATCAGTACACTCTTCCAATCCTTTTGCACATTGCAACTATTGCAATAGAAAGGGTCATTCCACTTCTGTATGTTTTCATAGGAAAGAAAGGAAAGATAAACCAGTAGGTAATTATCAATGGGTACCTAAAGGAACATATGTGTTTCCTAAGGTGCAAGCTAACCCAAAAGGACCCAAGTATAAGTGGGTACCAAAATGTCCATCTAGTATTTCATGTATGTAGGGAAATTTAAATATCAATGGACACCAAGGTACAGAGAAGAGGAAGAAGAAGTTAAGAGCTTCTCGTGCACCAATAAACAGAAAAATAGTGCCAATATCAAATTAGAGAATTCTTGGAGCATCCATTGTTGAAGCTACAAAACCAAATCAAAAGAAGCAATGGTTAAAAGCAAGAGGAGTATGTTCCACCTCAAGAACAAACTACAATAGAGTGCCATTCAACTATCTTGAGGAGAACAAGAAAAGGAAATTCTCACAAGTGTCAAACATAAGACTCTTGAAGTCTTTATCTTGAGTGAGAATTCTGCAAACACCTATGGATAGATATATGATGAATCAAGTGAGTTTGCAAAAACGGTGAAGTTTGCTGTCAAAAGAGGCGAACTCGAGTTTACCAACAGTAAACTTGAGTTTACAGAAGATAGATAGCAAACTCTGTTTCTGAAGGAAATCCAAACACGAGTCTACAAGTTGGAAACTCAAGTTTTGGTAAGACAAAAACGACCAAGTATTAAGAAACTCCTAAACTCAAGTCTGTATGTATAAACTCGAGTTTACGCTCTTAAGTTCTGTCATACATATCCTGAACTCAACTGTTGCTCATTTTTTTAAAAAACCTTCTGCTTTATTATTTGAAACATTCATCAAGGTTTTATATCTCATAACCTTAAGAATGAGCATTCTAAACTATTTTTTAAACTGATTTTTCACAATTCCTAAAAGTTAACTTCATAGATTTATAAAAACAAATTGCAATGTTCATAAGTTCAAACCTTTATGATGATTTGAAAAATAAAATGTTTCTTGCATAAAGTCATGATTAATTCAATGTGCTCAATTGTTCTGAATGGATTGCATCTATAAGAGAATGTGAATTTTGTTCCTACAAGCTAATGGTATTAGATCCAAGTAAGATTGGATACCAAAGAAGAAAAACATGTGTAAAGTTTTGTAGGATCAAAAGAAAGCTTCTCAAGGATGTGTCTATATAGAGATATAACTCCAAGTCTTCAGAAAGTTAAACAAGCTATGCTTAATGTTGATGGTGAACATTAAAAAGGAAAATATCTACATCAACCAAGCAAGCTACTACAAGGACAAGAGGAATTACGGTGATATCTAATCCTTACCCTATCTTACTCTTAAATGATTATATATGTGGGTAATGAATACTTGTCCATTATTGCATTCCTTTAGCAATCATTCATATATGATTTTCAAAACATTTTTTGATTGCTAAATGACAATGAATTTGTGCATAACTTTCTGAGTTCATGTTTAGAAATGCATAATTCTGAAATTTGTTTTGAAATTCAATTCACTTTGTTTTGTGAAAAGCATACAAATGTTTTGAAACATATTCATGTTTTGATTGCATTCAAATGATGTTTCGAAATTGGAAGTTAATATTGTATATTGAATGTTAGATATGCTTCAAATTTATCCAGTTGAGATTTTCCCCATCATTCACATGTTCAATGTGTTGCTTGAACTCAATAATTCTTATTCTCTGAACTAGTTGGACTCAATGTCTAACAAATTGACCATCTATGAGTTTCAAGTAAACTTCATCTGTGAAAGTGTTATGCTCAATGGACAATCTCTTAAATTGGCCATATTGTCCTAAACACTATGAATGATCATTAGTGTTTTGAGTACAAATGCATTAATCATTGACGGAATAACTTACTAGGAGAATATTCTGGAACTCTAGTCATTCTGACTATGGTGTATTTGTTTTATCATCCATGAATCTTAGTAGTTACTTTGTTACTCAAATATATCAACTTTGTTTTCATCCATCTTTTGAGTAACTATAGCCATGTGTTCAAGTTCTTGCCTTAATTGCTCACATGTTTCATAATTCAATTCTAAGAAGCAAGATTATCACTTGGCAATAGCAAAGTCATTGTGTCTATATATATATATATATATATATATATATATATATATATATATATATATATATATATTTTCAAATTGGCCTTATTAGCTGAATCATTTTTCATGACTTTTGCTTTTGGAAAATTTTTCAACATGTTTGACATATTCTCCAAATCTGAAACATTTTGATACATTCTTTAACATGTTGACTTCCACTATGATTAAAGAACATTGATTTTTGAACATATTTCAAAAATAAGTTCTTAAGTTTTTCAAAATCTCAACTTCATAATGCATCATCTTTGTTTGAAAGAACATTTGAGATTTGAAACAACTCGCATATTTTATCATCAACTTGTTACCCTTTATTATTCATCGCACTAAAGTTGTTCAATTGGGTACAAACATATTTTCGTCCTTGATTAGTTCTCACGTTGTTTTGATGATGATAACGTAATCTATTGTTGACATTCAATGAAAATTTGAAGAATGTACTCAAGTATTAGTAAGTATTCTTGAAGGATGTCTGTCTACTAATGTTTGCTTTCAGTGTGAAGCAAACTCGAGTTTGAGTAAGCAAACTCAAGTCTATCAGGGAAATAAAAGAACTGAGATTGAGGAACCAGCCCAAACTCGAGTCATTTAGTGATTGACTCGAGTCTGCGTAAGTCAAAGTACAGGATGGAACTGTGAGAAGTCTGAAAACTCGAGTCATTAAGTGACTAACTCGAGTCAAAATCAAACAGAAGCAAACTGAAGATTTGAGAAAGTTCCAAACTCGAGTCATTAAGTGAGTGACTCGAGTCTACTCCAGACAGAGAGCAACTGCAGTTTTTGATGAAGACTCAAAACTCGAGTCTGTAAGTATTAACTCGAGTTTTGTCGAGGATTCAAGGATTCAAACATACATCCTTGAAGTCCAGGTAAGCCTAAAACTCATGAAAACTCGAGTCAGTTAGTGTGAAACTCGAGTCTAGCAAAAACTATATATATGGGTTTGCCATGTCTGTTCATTTTACTGTCTTCAAAACTCAAGTTTGCCCTAAAGTTTCTCTTGACCCTTCTGTTTCATCTTCAATTTCTCTTTCTCAAACCCAAAAATGGCCTCCAATCAACCGTCTAACCCATTCTTCCAAGATGTCGAAGGTTCTAAATCATCATCTCCATCCCCTCTTCAACGACAACCAAGGAAGAAATCCATACCAGTCCACAGACCCATGAGGAGCAAGATGATTCCGAAGAAATTTGCTTCAGGGATTGATAAACAAATCCCAGGAGTTCCTCATACCGCTTCTCCTAGACCGAAAGGTGTTGTAATTCAAGAACCAACGGAGGAGCAAGTGAGAAAGAAGCCAGAGACTGTTTTTGGGAAAGGAAAAGAGAAGGCTGCAGAACCATCAAAGACCTCCAAGAGAAAGAGGAAAGAAACAGGCCAAGCATCCTCCAAGGTCCAATCTGCTGCTATTCCAACCTCTTCTGCACAACAACCCGACCAACCTTCTAAGGAATCCCCTATGGTACCAAATGCCCTCTTGGAAATTCATAATCACAATTCTCCTCCACCTGGTTTTACTACTACCAATACTATTCTATCTGATGAATTGGGTGCTAAGTTTAAAGACAATTATGTTAAAAGACCCATTTGCCCAATAGTATCAGTAAACTTCGAGAACTTGAAGAAAGATTGTAATCTTGATCTTCTCCCATGGCTTAAACAATTCGAGACTCTTCTTTCAATTTCTGCCAATTATACACCCAATTTTGTCCGAGTATTTTATTTTAATATGGACTGGGACAATCCAAAGGACTGTGATGACATTCTAGTTGAAGAGAGATTGTCTACAACTGTGAGAGGTGTCAAGATTACCATTTCTGCTGCTATCTTAAACACAATCTTACATATTGAAAATCCTCCACCTCCACATTCCTTTGATTATACCAATAGGTAGTGTTTTGAGATTTTAAAACCAAATGAACCTGTTTCAGAGGCTCAATTGGTATCCCTTCACATTTCCCCTGCCTCCATGTCACCCATCCATCGAGTCTTATGGTACATTTATTCGAGGAATTTGGTTCAGAAGGGAGGAAATTTCACACACTTCACTCAGAGGGACTATCAGCCCTTCACTGCTATCATTGACAAAAAGCCAATCAATGTGGGTCAATGGATTTTTGATGAAATAGTGAAGTTTAGATTTGGATCCAGAAAATCTTCGCATGTCCCGTTCCCTTCTTTGATTTCTGTGATCCTCTTCTACTTCAAGATTTGGCCTTTTGGTGCCTCTGACACAATTCAGAAGATTCCTGAGTTTGGAAAGCCTCAACTGCACTTGATGAAGCTAATCTTCAACAAGGAAGGCTCTGGTCACTCACGGGCTCCCTCAAGGGCAAGAGGATCTTATGCTAAAGATCAGGAAGCTCAATCAACTGCACCTCAGCCTTTTCTTCCCTCAGATTTAACTGCCAAGATCCAAGAGATTGTGGATGTTGCTCTTACAAATCTGGCCACAAACATTGAGAAGGAGGTTGGGAAGATAGTTTCAGAACTCACCAAGACAAATCATGAAATGGTTGAGGCTCAAGAAGCTATGAAGGTTCAATTGGATCTAATCATGAGGCACTTGGGCATTCCTACTCTTGCACCTTCATCTGGACCCATTCCTAATCCGGCTTCTACCACTGCACCAGCCACTCTTGATCCAGCTACCACCTCCACTCGACCTTCTACCCTTCCTGTTGAGCCTACCCCCTCTTTTGCCGATGACCAAGGGGGAGAGGAAACTGAAGAGCAAGATCAAGGGGGAGAGAAAACTGCTGAGTCTTGAGTTTATGTTTCATTAATCTGTTTTAACTCTGTTTGTTCATTTTCGAGTCTGTATTAAGTACTTGGTATTTTCAATTATGCAAATGGTTTAAATGCTAAGTTCAGCCTAATTCACTTTGCTCTGATATTACATCTTGCTTCTATTTGTGCTTAACTCTGATATCTTCATTCTATAAAAGTAAAATATGTTTCAAAATGACAAATTTAATCAAACTCTTTGCAAATTCAGTTTACAAGTGTTGTCATCATCAAAAAACGGGAGAATGTTAGTTCTCTGTGTGTTTTGATGATAACCGACAATTGTAAACTCAATTTGAAGTTTGTCCTTGGAAAGTTGTAAAACTTTCTGTTTAAGGCAAACTCGAGTTTGGGTTGCTAAACTCGAGTTTGGACTTGACAGACAGATACAATGTTGGCCGAACTCCAGTTTGTATAGGCAAACTCGAGTTTGCAGAGTTACAGAGAGCTATCAAAGTTTACAAGAATTGTAAACTCGAGTCTGTGTTTAAAAACTCGAGTCTAGATCAAAGGCAGTGACACTCGAATTTCAACTTGTTTCCAAACTCTACCTTTGATTTTGAGAAACTCCAATTTACAAGAAAGTTTATGTGCTAAAAGTTTAAGGACTTGTAAACTTGAGTCTATGATTTGGAAACTCAAGTTTGATATCAAACAGAAGCTTCAACGTTTTATCAAGTTTTCCAAACTCCAGTTTCAGTTTTACAAACTCCAGTTTGCAAAATGCAATAGCCTTCATGTTTTCAGTTTTCACTGGAAACTCGAGTCTGGATTATGTAGACTCGAGTTTGGCATATACAGAGATACTCAAGTTGATACTTGTTTTCTAAACTCCAAATTAAATTTCAGTGACTCCAGTTTGTACTTAAATGAAAAGTTTTTCAAAGTTTCAATATACACTGAAACTCGAGTCAGATTTCTGGAGACTCGAGTTTAGGACTATTTGAAAATACTCGAACTATTACATGATTTCTAAACTCCAGTCTGCATTTCTAAACTCCAATTTTGAAGCTGTGAACTTAAACTTAAGTTTTTCATAAAAGCTTCAAACTCGAGTCAGTCACTAAATGACTCGAGTTTAGCCAAGTGTTCAAAATCTCATTCAAGACCAACTCGCGACTTTCCTCTCTGTAAGAACCAAACTCAAGTCAGTTACTTGTCAACTCGAGTTTAGGAAACTTTCAAACATACCTTGCTTTCTCGATGAACCTCAAACTCGAGTCTAGAACACCAAACTCGAGTTTGCATCGGTAACTTTTGAAAACCAGATCAAATCAATCTGCAAAATCATTATGGGTTAATATGAAATTATCATATCTTGTTGCATTATTATTCCTAACATTATTGATCAAGTTTTTGATAAGTTTCAGACAGTTTCATAACAAGATCAGAGAGAATCAAAGATCTAGAATAAGTGCATTTAATGAAGAACCAAGAACAGGGCTGATTCTTCTCCCTTATCCCAGATGTTCAGTTCAGACCATTGGAACACATTAAGATCACCTCAAACGGTCAAATTAAGATCATGGAATGACAAAGAATCTGGAAGACGTTTTGCAATAACATATTCCAGGATTTTAGCAAAGAATTGAAAGAACAGAGCAAAATTTGCAACTGTCATTCTCCATATCTGCAACTGAACGTTGGAGAAGATATTGCAACAGCTAGTTCATCTAGTTAGGCTATAAAAGGCTATGAAGACTTAGAGCAAGACAGACAATGAAGCTACACTTGAAAACATTTGCATTTTTGAGTCTGTATTGTGATTCTTTTATCTGTTCTTCAGTGTTTATCAATATCTACTCTTAGAGAGAGTTTGTTTCTGTTAATCATTTGATTGTAAAGAATCTCAAGTCAGGGGACTTGGAGATTGGTTGTACAACTACAACTTGTAAGGGGGAGTGAGTCCTAGGGAAAGGATCATCATAAGTACAGAGTATGTAGTTGTGATATCAGTGTACAACTTGTAAGGGAAAGTGTATCCTGGTGAGCAGATAGCTTTCGAGTACAGAGTGTGTAACTGATTGTAAGTGATAGTGGAAAATCCCAGAGAGTCTGGAGACTGAACGTAGGTCAAGGAGTTAGACCGAACCAGTATAAATCTTGTTGTGTCTTATTTTCACTTCTCCTTCTCTACATTACCTTGCTTCAGCATTTCATCTCTAGAATCGAGCAAAAGATTTTTTTTTTCAAATCCCCACTTCACCCCCCTCTTGGTGATTTGCTCCAGTTTTTCAGTAGTCATTTTGTTACTCACATATATCAACTTTGTATTCATCCATCTTTTGAGAAACTATAGCCATGTGTTCAAATTCTTACCTTAAATGCTTATATGTTTAATGATTCAATTCTAAGGGGCAAGATTATCACTTAGCAAAGTCATTGTGCCTATTTGGCTAAATCATCTACTTCATGACTTTTGCTTTTAGAAAACTCTTCAACATGTCATTTAGAACTTGAAGCATTTTTTTATACATTCTTTAGCATGTTGACTTCCATCATGTTTAAAGTGAACATTGATTTTTGAACATAAGTTTTCATGTCTTCAAAATCTCAATTTCATAATGCATTATCTTTGTTTGAAAGAACATTTGAGATTTGAAACAATTTGAATATTTCCTCACCATTCTTGAAAAATATGATCTTGTTCATGATCTATATTTGATGAATGCATATTTATGAATAAGATTTTCTATGCTCTTGATCAAACTTTCATGCATTTTTATCAATGGATATCTTTTCTACATAAAGGGTATTTAAAGATCGTTATTGAATCAAGACCAAGAGCTTTTTATGTTTGGTAAAAATATGACTCTTGATTCAAAACGTTTGAAAATTGCATGACTCCAGTAAAGTTTGAATGACTCCAGTCAATAAGAAATGACTCCAGTCATCAAGGTTTTATAACTCTTTTGCGATTGCTCTTTAACAGATGACTCCAATCACTTTATTCTCTCAAATTCTATCTCATGAAGTTTTAGCCTAAGCAAACTCTTTTCTAAAATGATCCTTATGCTTTAATCTCTCCTTGGCTATTATAGAAAGCATAAATGATTTCTTCATACCAATTTCTAGTCCACCCAAATGAACTTGAAAGTCTTAGTTTTGTGATACTATGTTGTAGGCAAGGATAACTCTAAACCTCATAACATTTGGTGTCACATTATTATTGGGTATCATTAAAGGGTGCTTCACATTTTGTTTGGTAATGCATTTATTAAGGGGGAGCTTCACATTCACATGTGTTTACATCTTAAAAGCTCATCTCCTATAATTGAATAAAACTCTTTTAATCATACTCACCTACATTCACAATGTTTTTATTAGTTTTGATGATGAGTTAATATAATAGTTTCCTTTCATTATCTTTATTTAAAAATATCTTATATAAAGGAATATCTTGATATCTTATTGCACTAATAATTCTCTCTTGCAAGAAAGTTTTACAATTGTAACAGGAGAATTCAGTTGTGCAAGAACTTTCCTTATTGCCCTACAAGGAGATATTATTAAATTAAGGAAAGATGCCTTGATGTCCAATCACATTGAAGCTAAGCTATGCTCTAAAAGGAAGAGGGAAACCTCTTGAAACCAGCTGAGACATGTGTTTGCAGAAAAGTTATATGCAGAAAAAGAAAAGGATGAAAATGATCTCTTACAACAAGAAAGCAAGCAAATGGACCTCGTGGATTATACTTGTTGTCAAATCCAAATGAGCATTTCTAAACTCTATCTCTTTATATTCAGTAGAAAATTTGCAAATGTTTAGTATCTCTATGCTTTAAATGTGAAAGATATTTTGAAAACCTCTCCAACGTGTTTTCAGACATATTTTTTTAAAAAAAATCTTTCCTACTTGCATCATATTGAAACTTGAATACTTTCAAATAAGGGGGAAAGAAAATAAGGGGGAGAGAATTTGATTGATTATTTGCCTCTTCACAAGTATTTCTTCTCTAATTCAACTTTTTGCTAATGACAAATAAGGGGGAGATAATGGCAAGAAAAATATGTTGTGTCTAATTAGTTTTCATATTCATATATATTTTTCTTAAGGTATTTGCCATCATCAAAAAGGGGGAGAATGTTGGTTATGATTAGTTTTGATGATGTCTTATATAGATGCCATTATCAAGAGCAAAAAGTTTATATCATAAAGTTTATACCATATACATTGACTAATTGCTACATTTAATGTAGATTTGTTCATGTAGAGAAAGAACAGGAGAAGAGAAGAAAGAAAGAGTTGATTCATGGAGAATAATCAAGAAGAGAGAAGAAAGAAAGAAGAACTTGCTGAATAAACTAAGAAAATCATTATACAAGTTCTTAGTTTGATTCTAGAAGTCTCCATGATCAAATGAAAGTTAGAACAACTCAATTCAAAGTTAAAACAAGCATATATCAGGTTATGGATGAGCAAAATCGAGCCAGATACTTAAAAGTCAAGTTTACTGCATTACTGGAAGTGATCTGCCTCTGGATTATGAGAAAACTCGAGTTTAGGACACAAACCTCGAGTCTGGAACTCAAAACTCGAGTTAGTCACTTAATGACTCGAGTTTGTAGTGTCTTCAGCAACTCTGGCGTCTCTGGATTAGCAAAACTCGAGTTAGACAATGTAAACTCGAGTTTGGAACTCAAAACTCGAGTTTGTCACTTAATGACTCGAGTTTGTAGTGTCTTCAGCAACTCTGGTGTCTCTGGATCAGCAAAACTAGAGTTAGCCAATGTAAACTCGAGTTTGGAACTCAAAACTCGAGTTAGTCACTTAATGACTCGAGTTTAGCAAGCTTTCAGTAACTCTGTCCAACTCTGTTTCACGATTAGAACTAGCGACCTCTGGTAATTCGATGATATCTCCCAAACCAGAGATTGGTTTAAGGTGAAATCAATTTTGTATGAAACTAGACATCTAATGCGTCATCTGGACAAATTTTCATGCCCAAAGAAGCTGAGATGAGAGAGCTATGAATTTTTGAAGTTGACCCATCTGTTAACGTCACCTAACAGACCCAGGTTCAGTAATTTGAGAATATCTCACAATCTACAAATCGAAATGAGCTGAAATCGGTGGCATACAAAAATAGACTCACATACCTTTCCAGAAACATAACGATCATGGAAAACAAAGATCAAGTGAGTGAGGTATGAATTTTTGAAGTTGACAATCAATTCAGGATGCTGGAAAAACGTTAGCTAAAGAACAGCCTTCGTTCATCGGATCATAACTGTCAGACTGCAATGAGTTTGGAGCTGATTCTTCTTGCATTGGAAAGAAGACTTAAAGAGTCTTATGGAGATAGGTATTGGATTCCAGGAATTGATCTTCATCAAGTCAGAGAGCAAAGAACTTGTGAGAAGAATATTTGATTGGGCCATGGAGAAGAAAACTCGAGTTTGTGTTAGCAAACTCCAGTTTTGGACTTGATAGAGAGCAAGATGTTTTCATCTCTTAAGGAAACTCGAGTTTGAGTTAGTAAACTCGAGTTTGTGGCAGACAAAGAGCTCCTCAATATTTTGATTTGACAAACTCCAGTTTGTGTTTCTAAACTCCAGTCTGGAAGTTCTTGAACTTAGGCTTATCCTCGTAACAAAGCCCCAAACTCGAGTTAGTCACTTAATGACTCGAGTTTAGCCTTATGTTCAAGTGTGCTCCAAAACTCAAATCGCGACATTCCTCTCTGGAAGACCTAAACTCGAGTTTGGATTTCTAAACTCCAGTTTAGCTCGCTGCAAACTCCAGTTTACGTCGCTAAAGTATAAGAACCAGATTGCGACAATTTGCAAAATCTTTATGGGTTAATCTGAAATTATCATATCATGTTATATTATTATTCCTAACATTATTGATCAAGTTTTTGATAAGTTTCAGACAGGTTCATCACAAGATCAGAGAGAATCAAAGATCCAGAATAAGTGCATTTAATGAAGAACCAAGAACAGGGTTGATTCTTCTCCCTTATCCCAGATGTTCAGTTCAGACCGTTGCAACTCATTAAGATCACTTCAAACGGTCGAATTAAGATCATGGAATGACTAAAAATCTGGAAGACGCTCTACAACAACATATTCCAAGATTCCAGCTGAGAATTGAAAGAACAGAATAAAATATGCAACTGTTATATTCCAGATTTACAGCTGAACTTTGAAGAATCAAAGAGAAGAAAATGCAACGGCTAGTTCCTCTTCTTCATCTATATAAGAAGCCCAGAAATGAAGAATATGAGAGACAGATACAAGAGGGAGAACAAGAATAGGGACGTGAGCTTACACAGTGAAAATGCCAATATTCTAATGTCTGCTTCATCTACTCTCTGAATATCTCAATGATCATATATTTAGCTTAGAGAGTGAGATTACATGTATTGTGCTTCAGTGTTTATTCACTTACTTCTGAGAGAGAAGATTCATTGTAATCATCATATTATTCTGAGAGTTACTCAAGATTGGGTGATCTTGAGTGGGAAACACTTTATTGTGATTATAGCTTGTAAGGGGAGTGAATCCAAGTGTGGGATTACTTCGAGTACAGAGTGTGTAATCAAGCAAGTGAATTGATTACGGTTTGTAAGGGGGAGTGAATCCTAGTGAGAGGATTACTTCAAGTACAGAACATGTAATCAAGTTCAAAGCAACTAGTGGATTGAAAATCTCAAGTGAAGTTTGGGAACTGGACGTAGGTCAAGGATTGGACCGAACCAGGATAAATCACAGTTTACATACTCTCTTCCCTTATCTTTTACATTTCCAGTATATGCTCATCTTTGAATATCTAATTGTCAATTTATAAATTGCGAAAAGTTTTTTTTTTAAGTTCCTAAAGTTTATCAAACACCCAATTCACCCCCCCTCTTGGGTGATAGCCAGGTCCAACATACCAAAAAGGTCCAAAATGAGAAAGGTACTATCATTACAGGAATTCGTACAGATCATGGAGGAGAATTTGAAAACCATGCTTTCAGCAAATACTGTGAAGATATGGGCATCGATCATAACTTTTCAACTCCTAAAACTCCTCAGCAAAATGGTGTTGTGGAAAGGAAGAATAGAGTACTCACTGAAATGGCAAGAGCAATGCTGAATGAGAACAACACCTCCCAAGTATTTTGGGCTGATGCCATGAGTACTGCATGCTATGTCTCCAACAGAGCATATCTCCAGAAAAAGTTAAACAAAACTCTTTATGAGATATACAAAGGGAGGAAACCAAATCTAGCACACCTACACATCTTTGGTTGCAAATGCTTCATCCATAACAATGGTAAGAACAATCTGGGAAAATTCGATCCCAGATCAGATGAAGGTATATTTATTGGTTACTCAAATAGAAGTAAATCCTTTAGAACATTTAATTTGCTTACTCGCACTGTTGAAGAATCAATTCATGTAGTATTCTGTGAAAACAAATCTAACTAATCTAATGATGAGGAAGATGTCAATGTTCTACAAAATCAATCTACCTGAAAAATCTCATCTGTCTCAAACTCTGAAAATTCCTCTCAAGAAGAACCAGAAAACGAGACTCAAAATATTTCTGAAGAACCTGTTCAGTCACAACCTCAGCCTCAAGCCTGGAGATACAATAAAAACCATCCTCTAGATCAGGTTCTAGGTGATGTAAATGAAGGTGTTGGAACTAAGAAAAGCATTTTAAATGAGGCAACCTTTTCAGCCTTTATTTCAGAAATAGAACCCTCTAGGATTGAAGAAGCCCTTTCAGACAATGATTGGGTGATAGTAATGCAAGAGGAGCTGAACCAATTTGAAAGAAATCAAGTTTGGGATTTGGTACCTAGGCCCAAAGACCATCCAGCCATTGGGACTAAATGGGTATTCAAGAACAAACATGATGAATCTGCAATCATTGTTCGAAATAAGGCAAGATTGGTTGCCAAAGGCTATAATCAAGAAGAAGGAATAGATTATGAAGAAACTTATGCCCCAGTGGCAAGATTGGAAGCAATAAGAGTTCTTTTAGCTTTTGCATGCATAAAAGGCATTAAACTCTATCAAATGGATGTAAAATCAGCTTTTCTAAATGGCTTTATTCAAGAGGAAGTTTATGTTGAACAACCTCCTGGATTTGAAGATGATTTTCATCAAGATCATGTCTTCAAACTGAAAAAGGCCTTATATGGTCTAAAACAAGCTCCTAGAGCTTAGTATGAAAGGTTAAGCAAATTCCTTCTTGATCAAGGATTTGTTAGGGGAAAGGCAGATAACACATTATTCATTAAAAGTAACAAGCTCAATGAAATCCTTATTGTACAAATCTATGTAGATGATATTATTTTTGGTGCTACTAATAATACCTTGTGCAAGGAATTTTCTGAGACCATGCAGGGTGAATTCGAAATATCAATGCTGGGAGAACTCAACTATTTCCTTGGTCTTCAAATCAAGCAGCGCAAGAATGACATATTCATTTCTCAGACCAAGTACTTGAAAGACCTGCTCAAGAAATATGGTCTTCAAGATTGTAATGGGGCTGACACACCAATGAGTTCAACGGCTGCATTAGATGCCAATGAGAAGGGGAAAGATTTCAACATCACAAGATACAAAGGCATGATTGGATCCTTGCTCTACCTGACAGCAAGTAGATCAGACATCCAATTCAGTGTAGGGATGTGTGCTAGATTTCAATCAGCTCCAAAAGAGTCACATGCTGAGTATGTTAAAAGAATTTTCAGATATCTGCATGATACAGAAGAATTGGGACTATGGTTTCCCAAAGGTCAACCTGAACATCTGGTAGCATACTCAGACTCTGATCATGCCGGATATAAGACAGATAGAAAGAGTACAAGTGGCCAATGTCAATTTCTTGGTAGCTCACTTGTCTCTTGGTTCATCAAGAAGCAAACCACTGTTTTAGTGTCATCAATAGAAGCTGAATACATTGCTGCCTCAAGTTGCTGCTCTCAGGTTTTATGGCTAAAGCAACAACTTCAAGACTTGGGTATGCACCTCAAAGAAATCCCAATTCTGTGTGACAACACAAGCATGATAAGCTTGGCAAAGAATTCTGTCCATCACACAAGAACCAAGCACATTGATGTGAGGCCTCACTTCATTCGAGATCATGTTCAGAAGAAGGATGTCAAAGTGATCTTCATTCCCTCTCATCAACAGCTAGCAGATATATTCACCAAGCCTTTAGCAAAAGAGCAATTTACTCTCATAAGAAGAGAATTAGGAATGGTAAATCCCAATGAGCTGTGAGTCTTTCTCTACCCAAAGTTAATTAAGTGTTTCGATGATTGAATTGTACTAACTTAAGCATTGGAGTGTTTAGATATGTTTTTGCAGGACATTTGTCTACTAATGTTTGCTTTCAGTATGAAGCAAACTCGAGTTTGAGCAGGCAAACTCGAGTTTATCGGGGACAGAAAACAACTGAGTTTGAGGAACCAGCCCAAACTCGAGTCATTTATTGATTGACTCGAGTTAGCGCAAGTCAAAGTACAGGATGGAACTGCGAGAAGCCTGAAAACTCGAGTCATTAAGTGACTAACTCGAGTCAAAATCAGACAGAAGCAAACTGGAGATTTAAGGAAGTTCTAAACTCAAGTCATTAAGTAAGTGACTCGAGTCTGGAGCAGCCAAAGAACAACATGAAGTTTTGAAGAAATTCAAAACTCGAGTCTGTAAGTATTAACTCGAGTTTTGTCGGAGATTCAAGGATTCACACATACATCCTTGAAGTCCAGGTAAGCCTAAAACTTATGAAAACTCGAGTAAGTTAGTGTGAAACTCGAGTCTAAGAAAAACTATATATATAGGTTTGCCATGACTGTTCAATTTCACTCCCCAAAACTCAAGTCTAGCCCTAAGTTTTCTCTCGTCTTCCTCTTTGCTTCATCTTCATTCTTGTTCTCTACCCTAAAATGGCCTCCAATCAACCTTCCAATCCTTCCTTCTAAGATCCAGAAGGTGATAAATCTTCATCTCCATCTCCCCTTCAACGACAACCAAGGAAGAAATCCATTCTTGTTCACAGACCCATGAGAAGCAAGATGATTCCAAAGAAATTTGCTTCGGGCATAGACAAACAGATACCAGGAGTTCCTCATACTGCCTCTCCAAAACCTAAAGGAATTGTGATCCAAGAACCAACTGGGGAGCAAGCGAGAAAGAGACCAGACCCTATTTCTGGCAAAGGAAAAGAGAAGGTTGCTGAACCTTCAAAAACCCCCAAGAGGAAGAGGAAAGAACCAGGCCAATCAACCTCCAAAGTCCAATCCGCTGTTATTCCAACTTCCTCTGCTCCACAAACTGATCAACCTTCTAAGGAACCTGATACGGTACCTAATGCTCACTCCGAGATTTATAACCATGACATTCCTCCCTCTGGTTTTATCACAGACAACACTGTTTTATCAAACGAACTGGCTGCTAAATTCAAAGAAAATTATGTCAAAAAGCCACTTTGCCCAGTAGTGTCTGTCAATTTTGAAAATCTAAGAAAGGAGTGCAATCTCGACCTCTCCCCATGGCTTAACTAATTTGAGTCTCTCCTTTCAATTTCTGCTTCCTACACCCCAAATCTTGTGAGAATTTTCTATTTTAATATGGATTGGGATAATTTGGAAGACTGTGATCAAATCTTGGTTGAAGAGAGACTGTCTACTACTGTGAGAGGAGTAAAAATCACTATTTCTACTGCCATCATCAATACCATCTTACAAATTTCAAATCCTCCTCCTCCTCACTCATTCAATTATACCAATAGGCAGTGTTTCAAAATCTTAAAACCACATGAGCTTGTCTCTGAAGCTCAATTGGTTTCTCTTCATATTTCTCCTGCCTCAATGTCTCCTTTATACCGTACCTTATGGTACATATATTCCAGGAACCTTGTCCAAAAGGGTGGAAACTTCACACATTTCACTCAGAGAGACTACCAACCCTTCACAGCCATTGTTGACAAGTAACCTATCAATGTGGGTCAATGGATCTTTGAGGAAATGGTGAGATTCAAGTTTGAATCCAGAAAATCTTCCCATGTTCCCTTTCCTTCCCTTATCTCTGTGATCCTTTTCTACTTCAAAATCTGGCCTCTTGCTGGTTCTGATACAATCCAGAAACCTTATGAATTTGGAAAGCCACAATTGCATTTAATGAAGATCAGCTTCAATGAGGAAGGTTTTGGCTATTCTCACGCTCCATCAAAGACTAGAGCCACTCATGCCAGGTGTAATACCCTAAAATTTGACTTAGGGTAAATATCATAAATTGGTAGAATATACCTATTGAAAATAGGTGAATATGAGGTTTCAAACACCTTGTATTGAATTTACCTTATTATTAGAACAATTTCTCCTAAGATTAAATAATGTGCGAAAAGGGTCCCTAAAACATTAGATAATTTGCAAATAGGTCCCTGAAATATTTGTGGGTCATAAAATACCCTGAGAAAATTATGATAAAATCCTAACAGGCAACTAAATATTTATTAAAAATTAGAAAGTATGTCGTCTCTAATTTAGGTAATTTATGAGATTATTTTCCTTAGGAAATAATGAGGCAAAATTAAATATCATTTTGGGGAACATAAATTGCTCCATGGTTTTTAATATTTTGCATAATGCATAAATTATCAATTTCAGTAAAATAGTTGTGAGAAAATAATTAATCCTAATTAAGAAAATTGTCAACAATTAGTAAGTGATTAAATAAGTAATTAATTGTTGATTGTTTAAACATGAATAAAAGGGAATATCCAAAGTTAATTATATGAAACCCCTAATTTGATATTAATGACCAATGGAGGGTCAAGGTTGACATAAAGAGTGTTGCTAATTAATTTAGCATAATTAAGAGGTATATTAAGTAAATTACAATTATCCTTAATAGAATAAGCTTGCACTAATTGAGATTAGTTGCACAATTCTTCAAGATGATTAGAGACAAATTAAAAGAGGGCTAATTATATTAAGCCAAAGAGAATGAAATAATATCTTAAGTAATTAAGTCTAAATCTTCATATAATTGAGTTAGCTAATGGCAAGATATAATTAAGGAGCATGTAAACACTTGATTAACATGATAATTAATAATTGCTAATTAGTGTTGAAAAGTCAACAATGACACCTAAGCCTTGATTATGTCATGAAGATGACATCACAAAAGCACATGTGTATGAAAAATGAGAGGAGGTGGCATGTTCATATATAGGTGTAGGGATGAGATTTTAATTTCCTTCCTAAGTTAGATCTAAGGGATTAGATCAAGTGAAAGTTGTTAGAAAGTTAACCATTAATTTGCTATAAATAGAGAGCTCTCCTCTCTTCATTCTTCACACCAAACTCATACAAAAGATTGGAGAGTTTAAGAGGAGAGTGAAGCAAGAAGGAGGAAGGAGTTCAAGAGTCTTCAAGAGGTAAGTTCTAATTCTTAAATTTATAGTCTTTAGTTTTTATAAGTTCCTAGTATAAATGTTAGTTTAATCTAGAAAATTAGAGAATAAATTCCTATACTTGTTTTTAGGCCTCATTGCATTGAAAAATGCTTGAAGAGGTAAAAACATGGTAGGAAATAATTTTTGGAAGTCCTTGGATTAAGATTGTGAAAGTTGTAGAATTTTCGGTTCTTAAATCTTGGACAGGCAGTGAAAAAGATGCTATGGTTTAATATAACAAATGAAGTTATAAAATCATGAAATTTTCCAGAAAGAAAGTAGACATGTAGGGCTTTCCAAATATATAAAATATGCAACATTTTGATCTCTGGTCAAGGAGATATGAATTTTTGAAGTTAAGCCATTTTTACTGGAATAAAATCTGGGCAACGTTGAGAAAAATTAAAACTGGTAATGACTCACTAATTCTGGGTGAAAATGAATATTTTTCCTCAAAAATAGACATCCTAAGGGTTCTGGGGAATCTTACGAATCCTCATTTCGATTTTTGTAGAATTAGTTATGATTTTTCAAAGTTACCGAAAAATCTGCCTAGAAAACTCTGCACTACGTTTTTAAATAAATGTAAGGGCAAAGTTGTAAATAACAAATCCACCAAGGGTAGATAGGTAAATAGAGGTGGAAGTATATCTTATGATATTATTCTAATTGATATGGTGATATATTAGGATATCCGGGAGGTCCAGGGCCAGATCCAAAGGTCGGACATTTGACAGTTACCCGGTGAAAGGTACGGATGCGTACTGTAACTCTAACTCTTATGCTGCTTGTATGCTCTATATGTGATGTGATGATTCATATAGTCGTGGACAAGATTGGGTCTTGGGTCATGCATCGTGATTAAGACTCTGTCTTAAGTCACTGTTTATACATTCAGCTATTATGTGAAAACGGGTTACAGTCTTGGTAATGCCGTATGGATGTTTTCCTAGCGCTGAGGACACGCTCCGGGGCGTGGCACTGGTTTATGTGCAAACAATGTGGACCTTACATGGGCTGTGTGCTATGTAGAGGTATTGTTGTGATGTGAACTATGACATGTGTTGTGTGCTATGTATAGTTATATGCTGAATTGTAAATGAATATATATCATACATATACTGTTATACTTGAGCATAAGGTTAACTGTTACCTGAGGTCCAATGGGCATTGGACCTCAGTCTTAATGAACAGTTCAGGAAAGGAACCGGGTTAGAGAAGGTATCAGTAGATGGAGCCGTGAGAGAGGCACCGGTGAACGGAGCTGGGAAGGGTCACCGGTCAAACCAAATGTCGGAAGAGCGTCCTCAGAGTATTCATTCTGGCATGATTTAACAAGGTTATCCCAAACGGTTTGGTGCCGAAGGCAGGGCTAGTCTATGTGGGTCATTCAATCAGTCACCGTGAACTCGGTGAGACTCCCATGATAGACACTCACCTGGCCAAACTGTTTGATTAACTAAGTTAGGTTTATTGCCCCAAGTCTAGCTATAACTTCGTTGAAGATTGTATGATTACCATGTAAGAATTGTAATTGTACAAAGCTCTGTATTGTATCACATAAATATTCCTTCAGGAAAATTTTTAAGATACCAGCTTATGTCAGGGCATCATCATATGTCTGGGCATTTTATATCAGATACTCATTGTCCGATTATTAGCGCACGCTATCCGTTTCCGCAATATTCTAAGCTGTAGCACCTCAAACTCTGTTGACTTTCCCAAAACTAAGTGTCAACCGACACGATTTTCAAGCATGGAATTTGGGGTATTACACCAGGGGTTAAGAAGCTTAATCAGCTGCACATCCTCAGCCTCCTCTTCCTTTAGATTTAACTGCCAAAATCCAAGAGATAGTGGATGTTGCCATTACCAATCTGGCAACAACCATTGAGAATGAGGTTGGAAAATGGTTTCTGAGTTGATCAAGACCAATCAAGCCATAACCGAAACCCAGGATGCCATGAAGGTGCAATTGGAACTGATTTTGAGACACTTGAATATTCCTGCACTTGCACCTGCTTCCACCTCTGCAGCCCAGACTACACTTCCCTCTACTCCTCCTATTGATCCCACAACTGCCACTACCCCTGCTCAACCCTCATTTGCTGATGACAAAGGGGGAGAGAAAACTAAAGAGTAAGACAAAGGGGGAGAGAAAGTTGATGAGTCTCGAGTCTTTAGTTTTGAGTCTTGAGTCTATGTTAACTTTGTTTAGTTTATTCTGAATTTACCTTCTTGTGTTTATTTTCCATGAACTGAAAATGTTGCTTAATGATTTATATGATAATCTCATTCTGGTTCATCGTGCTTCTGCCCATTAAACTCTGATATCTGTAATTTATAAGCACATTTTTTGAAATGTTTTCAAAATGATAAATTTAATCAGACTCTTTGCAAATTCAGTTTACAAGTGTTGTCATCATCAAAAAGGGGAGAATGTTAGTTCTATATGTGTTTTGATGATAACTGACAATTGTAAACTAAATTTCAAGTTTGTCTTTGGTAAGTTGTAAAACTTACTGTTCAAGGCAAACTCGAGTCTAGGTAACGAAACTCGAGTTTGGACTTGACAGACAGAAGTTTAGTTTTTACAAATCTGGCCAACCTCCAGTTTGTGTAAGACAAACTCGAGTTTGCATTACACAAAGAGCAATCAAAATTCTTAAGAACTGTAAACTCGAGTCTGTGTTTTGGAAACTCGAGTTTAGGATCAAACAGAAGCTTCAATGCTTTATCAAAATTTCAAAACTCCAGTTTACCGAATACAAAAAAAGTCTTCAAGTTTAAAGTTTTCAACTAAAACTCGAGTCTGGACGTAGAAGACTCGAGTTTGGGTTATAACAGAGACACTTTAGCTCTTGTTTATTTTGTAAACTCCAGTTTTGATTTCAGAGACTCCAGTTTAAGATTAACAGGATGTTTTCAAAGATTTAGCTACCACTGAAACTCGAGTTTGGATTATGGAGACTCGAGTTTAGGACAAACTAAAAATACTCGAGTTATTACATGATTTCTAAACTCCAATTTTGAAAACGAAAACTCCAGTTTGAGCGTTCAAAGATGTTTCAAATGTTTCAGTTCACAGTGAAACTCGAGTCAAGATTTTGGTGACTCGAGTTTAGCTCAAACAGAAAACACTCGAGTAAATGACTAATTTGAAAACTCCAGTTTGAAAAATGGAAACTCCAGTTTACACATAAAAAGATTTTTCAAAGGTTTCAGTTTTCACTGAAACTCGAGTTTTGAATATCAAAACTCGAGTCTGGATCATACAAAGAGCTATACAATATTTCAGGTCTTGTAAACTCCAGTCTGCATTTCTAAACTCCAGTTTTGAAGCTGTGAACTTAAACTTAAGTTTTTCATAAAAGCTTCAAACTCGAGTCAGTCACTAAATGACTCGAGTTTAGCCAAGTGTTCAAAATCTCATTCAAGACCAACTCGCGACTTTCCTCTCTGTAAGAACCAAACTCAAGTCAGTTACTTGTCAACTCGAGTTTAGGAAACTTTCAAACATACCTCGCTTTCTGGATGAACCTCAAACTCGAGTCTAGAACACCAAACTCGAGTTTGCATCTGTAACTTTTGAAAACCAGATCAAATCAATCTGCAAAATCATTATGGGTTAATATGAAATTATCATATCTTGTTGCATTATTATTCCTAACATTATTGATCAAGTTTTTGATAAGTTTCAGACAGTTTCATAACAAGATCAGAGAGAATCAAAGATCCAGAATAAGTGCATTTAATGAAGAACCAAGAACAGGGCTGATTCTTCTCCTTTATCCCAGATGTTCAGTTCAGACCATTGGAACACATTAAGATCACCTTAAACGGTCAAATTAAGATCATGGAATGACAAAGAATCTGGAAGACATTCTGCAACAACATATTCCAGGATTTCAGCAAAGAATTGAAAGAACAGAGCAAAATTTACAACTGTCATTTTCCAGATTTGCAACTGAACGTTGGAGAAGATATTGCAACGGTTAGCTCATCTAGTTAGGCTAAAAAAGGCTATGAAGACCCAGAGCAAGATACACAACAAAGCTACACTTGAACACATTTGCATTTTTGAGTCTGTATTGTGATTCTTTTATTTGTTCTTCAGTGATTATCAATATTCACTCTTTTGAGAGATTAAAATTCTTTTAAATCATTTGGTTGTGTAAACTCAAGGTTGTGGAACCTGTGAGTTAGGTTGTTTAATTACAAAGTGTAAGGGGGAGCAAGTCCTAGGTGATTAGGATTGTGTCTTGTCTTCATTGTTGTAGTTAAAAACCTGTTGAACTAGTGGAAACACCCAGAAGGTATCTGGGGACTGGACGTAGGTCAAGGTTGAGACCGAACCAGTATAAATTTTGTGTGTCTAAGCTTTTCTTTCTCTACTCTTTTATTATTCATTTCTTAAGCTTTATTTTTAAGAGTTGAAAAGAATTTTTAAAATCCCCAATTAACCCCCCTCTTGGTGATTTCTTCCACTTTCAGTTTCTTCATAATCAATTCCTTCTTCTTGATTATATCCTTTTACAACCAATCTTGCCTTGTTACGGACAATGATTGTAGACTCATCACGTTTATTCTTGAGTACCCATTTAGTGCCAATGACTGGATGGTCTTTGGGCCTGGGTACCAAGTCTCAAACTTGATTTCTTTCAAATTGATGTAATTCCTCTTGCATTGCTTTCATCCAATCATTGTCTAAAAGGGATTCTTCAATCTTAGAGGGTTCTATTTATGAAATAAAAGCTGAAAAAGTGACTTTGTTTAAAATACTTTGTCTGGTTCTAACTCCTTGATTTACATCACCTATAACTTGGTCCGGCGAATGGCTCCTACTGTATTTCCAAGCTCTAGGTTGAGTTTGGCAAGAGTTTTCACAATCATGTTCAGATTCAGTTTATGGTTCTCTTTGCAAATTGTTTTCAGAATTTGTCAAATCAGAAGAGGTTTTTGAAGAAGATTTATCTTGAATTTCATCATCATCCTCAATCATAGATTTGTTAGGATTGGTTTCACAAAAAACAACATGAATTGATTCTTCTATAGTCTAAGTAGAACGATTACATACTCTATATGCTTTACTCCTAGAAGAATATCCAAGGAATATGCCATTATATACTTTAGAATCAAATTTACCTAAGTTTTCCTTACCATTCTTGTTAATAAAGCACTTATACTCGAAAATATGCAAATGAGCTAAGTTGGGCCTTCTTCCTTTGTAAAGCTCATATGGTGTTTTGTTCAGCTTCTTTCTGAGATATGCTCGGTTAGAAATGTAGCAAGCTGTGTTCATTGCATCTGCCCAAAACACTTGGGAGGTTTGATTTTCATTTAGCATTGCTCTTGCCATTTCTGCAAGAACTCTGTCCGTTCTTTCTACTACTCCATTCTGTTGAGGAGTTCTTGGTGCAGAGAAGTTGTATCCACTCCCATCTCATCACAGAATTTTTCAAAGAAGTGATTTTCAAATTCTCCACCATGATCTGTTCGGATTCTTGCAATAGATAAACCTTTCTCGTTCTGGACCTTCTTGGCAAAAATAGTAAATTGATCAAATGCTTCATTTTTAGCAGATAAGAATAAAGTCCATGTATATCTTGAGAAATCATCAACTATAACAAGAGTGTACAAATTTCCACCAAGACTTTTTACTTTAGCTAGATCAACTAAATCCATATGCAGTAATTGAAGCGGTCTATTGGTTGAAATCTCAATTTTTGACTTAAAGGATGATTTGGTTTGTTTTCCCTTTTGACAAGCATCACAAATCATGTCCTTTTTTAAATCAAGTTTTGGCAACCCAATAACCATATCCTTTTTCATTAACTTATCAATTTGAAACATGTTGACATGAGCTAATCATTTGTGCCACAACCAACTTTCATCTACGTTACTAATAAAACAATTTTCAGAGGATAAATTATTTGAGAGATTGAGGGTGTAATAGTTGCCTTCTCTTGGAGTCCTGAATAAGGCATTTGGTTTAATATTGTCTAAAGAGAGATCATTCTTGTTCACAATCAAGCATTCTTCAGAGTTAAAGATAACCAGATTACCTTTGTTTGTACTTTGACTTACATTAAGGAGGTTGTGGCATAGACCTTCCACCAGGTAGACATCTTTTATTTTTGGTCCATGATTATTGCCAATTTCACCAATTCCAGCTATCCTTCCGGATTGATTTCCACCAAATGTTACCTTGCCGTCTTCCTTGTGTTTGATTGCTGTGAATTTCGATTGATCTCCCATCATGTGTCTAGAGCATCCACTGTCAATATACCATACATTAGATTTTGATGCTCTTAGAAATACCTGCAGTTTTATAAGATTAAGTTTTAGGTACCCATTTCATCTTGGGTCCTTTTGGGTTAGTATGTGTCTTAGGGGTCTTATAAGAACTCTTAGGCACCCATTGATAGTTACCTACAGGTTTCCCTTTCCTTTCTTTTCTATGAAAACAAGAAGAAGTAGTATGGCCCTTTCTATTATAGTAATTGCAGTGGGCAAAAGGGTTAAAAGAGTGAACAGATTTCTGAAAATAGCTTAGGTAGTTCTTTTCTCCATCTCTTCCTACCTCTCCTTTTATCAAGGTCAGGCTTGTAACCAATCCCAGATTTATCATTTGTAAACTTTTGCTGTTTTAAAATGATATTGAGCATTTCACTACCTTGAGTAAATTTCTCAAGGGTTTTAGAAAGATGTTCATTTTTCTTTTGTAGGGAACAACAATTCTCACAAGTCTTTTCTGAAATAGGGAATGGAATATTCTAAGCTTGTTTTTCTAAAACTTTTATCCTTCTTTTTGAAGTTAGTAGTTCCTTTGTAATCTTTTTAAATTCAGAATGAAGACTATTGTATTCAGAAAGTAATTCATCAAAGGTTGGTTCAGAATCACTTACCTCTTCATCATCAGATTCTTCCTGAGCAACTAGGCAAAGATTTGTTGTTTGCTCTTCATCCTCTTCCTCTTCATCAGATGAACTATCTCCCCAGATGGCAGAAACATAGGCCTTTTTCTTGAATGAGATGAATTTTGTCTTCTCCTTTTCTTTGTTCTTCAGCTAAGGGCATTCAGACTTAATGTGACCTGGCTTGTCACACTCATAGCATATAATTGGTTTCTTTGCTTCTTTGTTGTTATTGTTCTTGTGGAACTTCCGGAGTCCTTGGTCCTTTTTGTAAAACTTTTTGAATCTTAGAACCATCATGTCAATCTCTTCATCATCTAAGTTCCTATCTTCCTTGACAGTTTTGAGGGCAATTCCCTTTTGTTTCCCTTTTATTTCATCAAGTTCTTTTCTGACCTTGATTTTTCCTTCGTATTCTAACAGGCTTCCGAAGATGGCAGCTACAGATTGCATTACTCTCCTCAGGCTTCTTTTATAGTTGTCACTATAGCTTCCCAATCTTAATTTGGTTAGTATTTCAAGATTTTTCTTACCTGAGCTTTTTGGTCTTATGCCTTTCCCAAGGCTGACAGCTGATTAATCAGGTGAGTGAAATGGAGCTGGAACTCTGCGATTGATTATCCAGACTTCATCCATAAGAGATCATACTCAGTTGTGAGAGTGTTGATCCTGTTCTCCTTGATTCCTGAAGTTCCTTGACTTCTAATGCATCCCACATTTCTTTAGCACTGGGCAAGTTGTAAATGTGAAAGTACTCCTTTTGACTTAAGACACTTTGCAGCATCAGAATGGCTTTGCTATTAAGAACAATTTTCTTTTGATCATTCTCATCAAACTCAGCTCTCGTTTTTGGCACAACATTCTCTCCAAATTTCTTAGTAGGGACATAGTTGTTAGATATAGTTATTTTTGATGATGTCTCATATAGTTGTCATTCTCAAAAGCAAAAAGCTTGAGTAATATAATTATCTCCTACATTGACTAACTATTGCATTTAATGTAGATTAATCCAAGTTAAGGTCAATCAAGGAGATAAGAGATTTCAGATTGAAAGAGCTGAATCATAAAGAATATTCAAGAAGCTCTGAATGACAAAAAGAAGAAGATCAAGGAGGTTGAGGATATAGATGAGAATAAGGAAAAGGAAGAGGAGAAAAAGAAGGGAGAAGAAATTGAAGAGGTTGATGAATAGAATGGAATATTATCATTCAAGCTCTTGGTTGATAGATTTTGGGATAATCAAAGAAGAAGAAGAGAATTGGAAGATGGAAGAAGAGGAAATATTAAAGAAGAAGATGAGCCGAAAACAAATGATGAAGATTGATCAAGATGGAAGATGGAACAAGGAAGAAATTGATGAAAATATCATTACACAAGTTCCAAGATTTATTATAGAAGTGGCCACAATCAAATGGATGTTGGAGAGGGTCAATTTAGAGTTGAAAACAGAAAAAATAAGGTTCTGGAAGAGAATACTCGAGTTTCCAGGCCAAAACTCGAGTATACAAGCTTATTGAAAAATTTGCTTAAGGATGAGAAAACTGTAGTTTTGAAAACCATAGTTTCGGAAACCACAGTTTGGGCATGAAAGAGTCAAAACTTAACTATGGGGGTCAATACTCGAGTATGGAACTTACATACTGCAGTATTGGGAGTTTTCAACTTCTCTCGCGCGTCTGGACTCGACAAAACTTGAGTTTCCTCTTCATTACTCGATTTTCCAGCTCCTTCAGCAACTCTGTTCACCTCTGTTTCACATACAGCTTTGGGTGAACTCCGGTAATTTGACGATATCTCCTAAACTAGAGATCGGATTGAGGTGAAATCAAATTTGGCTGAAACTAGACATCCAATGCATTATCTTGATAAATTTTCAAGTCCAACTAAGATAAGATGAGAGAGCGGTAAATTTCGAAAGTTGGATCAAATATTCACGCCACACTTCAAACCAAACTCCAGTGTTTTGAGTATAACTCATAATCTACAAATCGTAATGAGCTGAAATCGGTGGCATTGGAAAGAAGATTCATAAGGATTTCCATCAATATTTGATTTAACAAAAATGAAGATTAGACCAAAGAGATATGTTCTTTGAAATTTGACTGAAGATTCAGAACGTTGCAAAAACGCTGGTTTAAGAACATCTCTCAACGATTTTGGATTTGATTCTTGTTACTTTGGAATGAAGACACAAGGAGCTGTATGAGGACAATTTGTTTGCTAAATTAGAGGCTATATCAAGTTAGAAAGCAACCAAGGGCCATGTCAAGTTGAAAACTCGAGTTTACGAATGAATACTCAAGTATAGCTCAGACAGAGAGCTATGAACGTTAATGAATCCTCAATACTCGAGCATGGGAAGCAAAACTCGAGTTTCAGGCTGATAGAGATGAATCTGAAGTTTTGAAACAAGCTCAATACTGCAGTATTCAAGACAATACTTGAGTTTACACCGGAACTTCAGAAAAATCAAAGATGCGAAAATCCTTAATTTGATCCAAATCAACCAGAACCTTTCCCAAATGATTCATAACATTTATTATCATCATTTACATCATTTGTGGACATATTTTGAATGATTAATTGAAGGATTTCATGAAGAACTGAAATGCTGAGCTGTCAAGTTGAAAAAGCAGAAAATAACAGCTAGTTTTCCATCTACTGAACTCTCAACAAATCTATTTACAACGGCTCTATTCTTCAACGTCCAGAACACCTTCATCTATAAATAGAACCAGATTCAAAACGCAAGAAGGTGGAGGAGTGAGCTTACAATGTCATAATGCCCAAGTTCTGAACTTTCTTCACACTCTATTTTTTCATACTTTCTTAGTTTATCATTTAGAGTGTGAGATGATCTCAAATGCACTTCAGTGTTTATCATAATCACTTTTTAGAGAGAAGATACATTGTAAACATTCTATTTTCTTGAGAGGTACTCAAGGTTGGGTGACCTTGAGTTGGGAAATTGGTTCTAACCTTACGGGAAGTAAGGGGGAGTCTCTGAGTGAGATTGTAAAGGCTGCACAAGTGCTTGGATAAACTTATGGGGTCTAAAGGCTTATCTCTTGTGCCTGGTTAAACAAGGAGAATAGTGAAAAGCTCAGGGTGCCTGAGGACTAGATGTAGGTCACGGTTGGACCGAACCAGTATAAATCACAGTTTGCAATCCTCTTCCCTTAACTCTTTGATTTCCAGCATATATGTTTTGAATGATGGTCTTTAGCTTTATAATTCTTTACTTTCATTCAAACTAAATTTACTGAGCTGTGAAAAGTTTTCAAATGATTCAAATTTTTATCTTCACCCAATTCACCCCCCTTTTGGGTTCAGCCTGTTCTAACAATAATTCCCTTCCTTAATTACTTCCCACAGACCATACTCACTGGCCATCACAAATACTTTGAATTTGGATTTCCAGAATGAATAGTGTTCACCATTGAAACTTGGTGGTCTGTTTATTGAGGCACCATCTAGTAGTATTCCTTTTATTGGATCTTTTTATTTGGGATGTTAATCCCTTAAGTAGACAACCTCCCTCTGATACCAAATGAAAATGGAAGAAATCACCAATACTTTGAATTTGGATTTCCAGAATGAATAGTGTTCACCATTGAAACCTGGTGGTTTATTTATTGAGGCACCATCTGGTAGTATTCCTTCTATTGGATCTTTTTGTTTGGGATGTTAATCCTTTAAGTAGACAACCTCCCTCTGATACCAAATGAAAATGGAAGAAATCACCAAGAGAGGGGTGAATTGGGGATTTCAAAAATTCTTTTTCAAAGATGTCTGAGTATTTTTAAAGATTTGAAAAACAGAGATCGAAAGAGTAAGAGAAGAAAAGCTTGACACAAGAGATTTATACTGGTTCGGTCTTAACCTTGACCTACGTCCAGTCTCCAGAAATCTTCTAGGTATTTCCAGTATCTCAACAAGCTTTAATTACAACAATGTAAATCACATGTAATCCCAATCACCTAGGACTTGCTCCCCCTTACACTTTGTAATTAAAAGACTCAACTCACAGGTTTCCACAACCTTGAGTTTATACAAACAAGTATTTGAAGAATGATTTCAAAGAAACAAAACTCTCAAAAGAACAAATATTGATAAACACTGAAGATCAAATCAAAAGCACAATACAGCTCAAATTGTAAATATAATCAGTTGTAGCTCGGTTGTGTGTATTGCTCTAAGTCTTCATAGGTATTTATAGGCTAGTTAGAGGAACTAGTCATTGCATTTTCTTCTCTAACGTTTAGCTGCAAATCTGGAAAATGACAGTTGCTTATTTTCCTCTGTTCTTTCAATTCTCAGCTGGAATCCTGGAATTTGTTGATGCAGATGGTCTTCCAGATATTCTGTCATTCCATAACCCTTATTTGACCGTTGTAGAGTGATTTAATTTATTCATAACGGTCTGTGATGAACCATTGGGATAGAGAAGAAACATCAGCCCTGTTCTTAGTTCTTCATTTATTGCACTTGATCCAAATATGATTTCATCTTGATCTTTGCTGAACTTATCTGAAACTTACTCAAAACCTCATCAATGATGTTAGAAATAACAGTAATACATGATATGACATTCTCATATTAACCCATAAGGATTTCACAGATTTACACAATCTTGTTTTTCAGAATCACCGATACAAACTTGAGTTTGTAGTCCTAGACTCGAGTTTTGGATTTGTCCAGAGAGCAAGATCGCGACATAAGTTTTGAACATATCTGGGAAAGCTCTCTAAAATCGAGTTAATAAGTGACTGGCTCGAGTTTTGTACTTTGATATGAAAATGAGCGCTAAGTTCAAAATTTCAAAACTGGAGTTTAAAAACACAACTAGATCAGACATATTGATGTGCTCTCTATATGACGCAAAACTCGAGTTTGTAATATAAAAACTCGAGTTTTAGTGAAAACCAAAACTTTGAAATCTTCTGTCAAATGTAAACTGGAGTTTGCAGAATCCAGACTGGAGTTTAGAAATTAAGTTATAACTTGAGTGTTTTCTGTGTGAGCTAAACTCGAGTCTACAGAGTCAGACTCGAGTTTCAGTGAAGACTGAAACTTTAAGATCTTTTTGTTTGAAACAAGACTGGAGTTTACAAACCAAAACTGGAGTTTACAGGACTTGTAAAAATACTGAAGTTTCTGAATTCTTTCTGTTTGGTCCAAACTCGAGTTTTAAGACGTAAACTCGAGTTTGTCTTGTTGTGAAAAATTTTGAGTGCTCTCTGTATCTTGCAAACTCGAGTTTGTTAGAGCAAACTGAAGTTTAGCTTTGTTTGTAAAATCTGAGCTACTCTCTGTCTAGTCCAAACTTGAGTTTTGCTAGCAAAACTCAAGTTTTCCTTTGACAGTAAGTTTTACAACTTACCGAAGACAAACTTCATATTGAGTTTACAATTGTCAGTTATCATCAAAACACATAGAGAACTAACAGTCTCAATGTCATCAAAGTACCTAGAACAAAAATACAAGACCTCATCCCCAATATAACCTTCTGCAATTGAACCTTTAAGCCACGCCTTATTCCTCACACAATATTTCAGTTTCCTAAGAAACCTATAAAGTAATGAATGAAAAATGTTGAGACATTAATGTTGAAATATGTGACCAGGTAGTAATCCTAAAGTAATTAATTTTAAATGAGTACCTCTCAATAGGATACATCTATCAGTAGTGAACTAGGCCAGCAAGCTTTGTTTTGTGAACAAGATGTACTGTCAGGTGAACCATGACCATGAGAAAGGACAGAGGAAAGCTCATTACCAAATGACACAGTGTAAGAACAATTTTTTGTTGTAGTTGGTCGATCTCCTCCACAATCAAAACCTTAGAAAACAACTTCCGGAAGAAAGAACATAGCTTGACCAAAATGATTGACACATCGAGAGGCATCATATCTTTGATGGCAAGCAGAAGGAATTGTTGCATATGTGAGTCATGACTCTTCAGCCCAGTAACCTTTCTAATGTGCACGTCAACACATCTCGAAATGTTGCTTGAGTACTCATCTGGAACTTTTATTTTCTTTAAAGTCATGAGGAAGATTTCCTTATTCAATTTTGTCAGGGTGAATTTTGCCAACTGAGATATGTCATTCTCATCGGGCTACGTGTCTCCATGAACTCCCATCTCCCGTAAATCTTTCCTCGCTTGAAGATGATATTTTGACTTGCCTGGTTCGTTTAGAATTGTGTACAACACATTGTTCCAGACATTTTTCTCAATGTGCATGACATCTAGACTGTGTCGGAGCAAATTATCTTTCCAATAAGGAAGAGTGAAGAAGATGCTTATCTTTCACCATTGCTGGGACGTAGAACTAGAAGCCATGGTGGTCTTTGTACCGGCCTCTGCTTGATTGTCTCTTTTTCCAAACTCAGATTCAACATCATGAATTTGCTCTACAATTTCTTCACCAGATAAAATCTGAGGAGGTCCTCTTTTTTCCTGTTGCCCATTGAAGTGATTGCGTTGCAACCTAAACATGTGCATAACATCAAGAAACCTTTGATGACCTATGAAGCACCACTTACGACTGTGGGGAAGGCGCATCGAATCAAAGTCAAAATTGCAAGCTGGATATGTAAGGCTGGTATGCACGTTCCACCTGGATAATCTTCCCAGGCCAGGAAAGTCAATAACCATCCACATCAAGGTCGCACGCAAGTTGAAAAGTGTCTTGTCATGCGAGTCATACGTCTCGACCCCTACATTCCACAACTTAACCAACTCCGCGATAAGCGATTGGAGATACACATCAATGTCGTTTCTTAGTGCCTTTTTGCCTAGAATAATCATAGACATAATGTAGGAGCTTTGTTTCATACACATTCAGGGGACAAGTTGTAGGGCATCAAGACAACTGGCCAGATACTATTATGCTAAGATTCTCAAATGGATTAAAACCATTGGTCGCCAAAGCTAGACGAATATTTGTAGGATCCGTCGTAAATTCTGCCATGTAATTGTCGTCTTGAACACCGAAAGCATTGTGAACAGCTTCATTAACCGAATCATCTTAAGCTACTTGATTTCCTACTTGTGAGCTTCGAGCAAGATGATCCCTATATCTCATACCATATTTCTCACTATGAACTCTCCAAAATGTATATTCAGCCGGGAAAGGCAAACACACGATCTTCCCATTAACGCTAGCGTGAGAGAAGGCGAAATCTAAGAATTTTTTCAATCCTACTAAATATACAAGAGAATTGCGTGACAACTTGATCCATAACTTATCCATATTTAGTAAACAAAGCTAAGATAGAATACAAAACTAGGATAGAATGTTTAATTCTCTTCAAATCACTTGAGATCTATTAAATGCAACATTAGATAAATTATAGCGGTAAGAAATGGCTACATATAAATTCCATTTGTAATTCAAACTAAATACATCCTGCTAAATATTAGTAGCCATTTTGGAACCATTACAAAATGTAAGCTGTTAGACAATTCTTCAGTTTGAAATTTAAATTGAATCGATCCGCCTAAGCTTTGTAGCAGTTCTATAACCGCTATATAAACCACTACCAATGATATTTAATGTTACAGTTGTAAAGGTTATGTTCGTGTAACCGCTACAAATGGTATTTATTGTTTTTTTGTTAATCAATATGTAAATATTTTTAAAAAAAAATATTTACGAAATTGAAATCTGTAGTGATAACAACAACAAATTATTTTTAAAACAAAATGAATTTTTATTTGTCACATATTTTTTTTGCAATACCTATTTTGTGTAACTACAATTATATATTATAAGTAACATTAATAAACTAATGTGAATGGATATAAGTATTTATAAACTAGAATAAATGAAATATAAGTATTTAAATTGTAAACCAATAAGCCAAATAACTGTCTGAATAAAGAACACACATTTTAAAAAACAATATGTCTGTGAAAATAAAAACTAACAATCAGGAGCCTGATGATTAGGCCCTGTCTCAGTAGGGGCATGTGCAGGAGCAGAGGTAATAACGCCCTCATCAGCAGTAGTAGTAACAGGAGAGGGAGGGGGGATCCTCGTGCATGAATGAAGGGGGAGGATGGTGGAATCCTCATCAATAAATGAAGGGGGAGGCTGGGGAGGTGAAAAGTGCTTGTGAGTTAACAACTCTGTCAGGGCACTGGCACAAGCATCCTAATTATACTTCTAAGAAGCATACCAATGGGCAATCTTTTCTTGAATGTGCCTCTCCCTAGCAGCCTGCTCTGCCGCAATCCGGGCCCTCTCTGCGCTTGTGCAGCCTCTAGGGCAGTTGCCTGCTCAGCAACCAGGGCGGTAACCCGCTCGGCAATCATCGCCTTTAACCCCAAAGGTGGTGGCATACGTCTCAACCTGGATGTTCTGGCCTCAGAGGTGGAGGACTTGTCGTACACAATGTTAGGCCTCACGCATAGGCCCATGCCCCTAACGTGGCTGGGATGTGAAAGTGGAAGAAATCACCAAGATGGGGGTGAATTGGGGATTTTAAAAATTCTTTTCAACTTTTAAAAATGAAGCTTAAGAAATGGATAGAAAAAGAAAAGCTTAGACACACAGAATTTATACTGGTTCGGCCTCAACCTTGACCTACGTCCAGTCCCCAGATACCTTATGGGTGTTTCCACTAATTCAACAGATTTTCAATTACAACAATGAAGACCGGACACAATCCTAATCACCTAGGACTTCCTCCCCCTCACACTTTGTGATTGAACAACCCAACTCACAGGTTCCACAACCTTGAGTTCTCACAAACAAATGCTTTCAAAAATTTACAAACTCTCAAAAGAGTAGATGAGGATAAACACTGAAGAACAGGTTGAAAATAACAATACAGACTCAAATTTCAAAGTATAATCAAGATAGCTTCGTTGTGTGTATGTTGCTTTGAGTTTTCACAGCCTCTTATAGACTGAATGGATAAGCTAGCCGTTGCAATTCTTTCTCTAATGTTCAGTTGCAATTCTGGAAAAATGGCAGTAGCATATTTTGTTCTGTTCTTTGAATTCTTAGCTGGAATCTTGGAATTTAGTTGTTGCAGAACGTCTTCCAGATTTTTAGCCATTCCATGATCTTAATTCGATCGTTTGAAGTGATCTTAATGTGTTACAATGGTCTGAACTGAACATCTGTGATAAGGGAGAAGAATCAGTCCTGTTCTTGGTTCTTCATTTAATGCACTTATTCTGGATCTTGATCTCACCTTGATCTTGGCTAAACCTTATCTGAAAAACACTCAAAACTTTATCAAGGACATTAGAAACAATAATATCATATCATGAAATAATTTCAGGAAGACCCATTAAGATTTCGCAGATCAACATCATTTGATTTTTCAAAATCCCCGATGCAAACTTGAGTTTGTTCTTCCGGACTCGAGTTTGGGGTTCATCCAGAAAGCATGTCCGTTGATTAGAGGTCTAAACTTGCAGTCTGTAAAAGCTAACTGGAGTTTGGCTTTTACAGAGAGAACTATCGGGCTTTGGACTTGGCATGGAATTTTGGTCCTACTCCTAGACTCGAGTCAATTAGTGACTGACTCGAGTTTGGGTCTATGTTTGAAGAACAAGCCTAAGTTTGTGATTTTCCAGACTGGAGTTTAGGAGACAGACTGGAGTTTTGGAAAGATGGTAGAAATTCGAGTGTTTCTCTATTTGTCCTAAACTCGAGTTTACAATGACAGACTCGAGTTTATGTTTGAGCTGAAACTATTCAAATCTTTCTGTTTGGTCTAGACTGGAGTTTGTAACTCTAGACTGGAGTTTATAACTTGGCCTGGAACTCAAGTGTCTTTCTGTTTGGTTTAGACTGGAGTTTAGGAATCCAGACTCGAGTTTGGCTTGCTTGGAATTCTGAGTGTTCTCTGTATCTTCTAGACTTCAGGTTTGGTTTTGCAAACTGGAGTTTGGCTTGTTGTGAAAATTTCTGATTGCTTTCTGTAACTACTCAGACTCAAGTTTGTCCAAGCAGACTCGAGTTTGGCTTTCTTCGCAGAAGTAAACAGCTTTCTGTCAACCCTCAAACTTGAGTTTACATACCTAAACTCGAGTTTGCCTTTGACAGTGAGATTTTCATATTGCCAAAAACAAACTTCATATCAAGTTTACAATTGCTAGTTATCATCAAAACACATTGAGAACTAACATTCTCCCCCTTTTTGATGATGACAACACTTGTAAACTGAGTTTTGCAAAGGATTTGATTACGTTTATTATGTTGAAATGAATTTTGCAGAGTTTGCTCTATCAGATTTAAACACAAGCAGAAGCAAGGTGAACTATATTGAACTTATCATATTAAACCTTAATCAAGTATGGAAGAACTCAAAATACAAAGCACTACCAAGTACTTGATAATTACAAACAAGCTCAAACAAACGCAAAGTAATAAAAACAGACAAACTCAGACACAAGACTCAAGACTGTCCTTTCTCTTACCTTTTGTCTTCAGTTTCCTCTCCCCCTTTGGCATCATCAAATGAGGGTGAAAGGTCTACAGGAGGGGTAGGAGGCCGAGTGGTCTGGGAGGAAGTATTGAGATGTTGTAGAATCTTGTCAAGTTGATTCTTCATTGCATCCTGAGTCTCTATGAGTACTTGATTTGATTTGGTTAACTCAGACACAATCTTCCCAATCTCTGTTTCCATCTTTTCAGCAAAGGATTCCAGTGCAGCATCAACAATTTCCTTGACCTTTGCAGTAAAGTCAGAAGGATAGGAAGTTTGAGTAAGTGGAGGAGCTGACCGGGCTTCTTGAGCTCGTGAGTATGAGGCTCTTGTTCTAGAGGGAGCTCTAGACTGTCCAGAACCTTCAGTATGGAAGCTAATCTTCATGAGGTGTAATTGGGGCTTCCCAAATGTTGGAGGTCTTACTATGGTGTCTATGGCTCCTACATGCCAAATTTTGAAATGGAACAGGATAACGGATATGAGAGAAGGGAAAGGGATGTGAGAAGTTATCCTAGAGCCAAATCTGAATCTGGTCATTTCCTCAAATACCCATTGCCCTATGTTAATTGGCATCTTATCCACGACTGTAGCAAAGGGTGCATAGTCTCTTTTGGTGAAGTGTGTGAAGTTGCCACTCTTTTGCACAAGGTTCCTGGAATAGATGTACCAAAGACACGGAAGGTAGGAATCATGGAAGCAAGGGTAAAGTGAAGAGAAATTTGCTGATCATCAGAAAAAGGCTCATTAGGTTTAAGAATTTCAAAAATTTGCCTATTGGTATAGTTTATAGAATGGTGAGGAGGGGGATTGTCAATGTCCAGAATCTTATTCAGAATGTCAACAGATAAAGAAAACTTGACTCCCCTAACTGTGGTTGAGACTCTGTGTTTTTCATTGTCCTCTTCATTGTCCCAAACCATATTGAAATAAAATAGTCTAACAATGTTGGGAGTATAGAGGGTTTTAATGGATAGAAGAGTCTTGAATTGACTTAACCAGGGGGATAGGTCAAGGTTACACTCCTTTTTGAGGCTATCTAAATCTACTGAGACCACAGGGTAAAATGGTTTCTTACCAAACTCTTCCTTCAATTTGACAGCTTCTTGGTTGGAGAGGATGGTGGTCTCAGAGAAGAAATCAGAGGGAGGTGAAGAATGATTATAAATGTCAGTAATTGCCTTCTGTACCGTTTGTGGCCTTTCTTGAGATTGTTCTTGTTGTTGTTCAGAGGATGGAACAGCAGATTGTTGAACTTTAGAGGATCCTTAACTCTTTTTAGCTCGTTTCCTCTTGGAGCCTTTTGAGGGTTCTGCAACTTTCTCCTTTCCTTTGCCAGAAACAGGTTCTAGCTTCTTTCTGGCTTGCTTTTCGATAGGTTCTTGAATCACCACCCCTTTTGATCTGGGAGAAGTAATGTGAGGGATTCCAGGGATTTGTTTATCGATTCCTGAGGCAAATTTCTTGGGAATCAATTTTTCCCTTCTAGGTCTGTGAGTAGGAATGGATTTCATCCTAGGTTTTCGTTGAAGGGGAGAGGGTGAAGAAGATTTCGTGGCTTCATCATCATTAGAGGGTCTGGATGTTTGATTTGAAGCCATTGGTGAGAAATAAGGTGGATTCGAAGATGAAGAAAGAAGAGAGTACGGAGAACTCTAGGGCAAACTCAAGTCTGAGAGTTGTAAAATGAACAGTCACAGCAATCACATATATATATAGTTCCGATAGACTCGAGTTTACAAGTCAGACTCGAGTTTGGAAGAGTGGGATACTTACCTGGACTTCAAGGATGTAGCTGTGAATCCTTGAAACCCCGATAAACTCGAGTTTGAGGTCACCTCTGATTTCCATATTTCTCTCTGTGAAATGCAGACTCGAGTCACTCACTTAATGACTCGAGTTTTGGAGACTCTTCATAAACTTCAGGATTTCTTAGGATGGTGTAGACTCGAGTCAATCACTTAATGACTAGAGTTTGGCCTGAATCTAAAAACTCATTTATTGTTTATCCCAATAAACTCGAGTTTGGGTGCCTGACTTTAGTTTGGCCTATTTACAGGGGTTCTGAGTATCCTGCAAAAACATTAGCAACAGAATATCCTACAAAAACATATCTAAACACTCCGATGCTTAAGTTAGTAACAATTAACCATCAAAACACATAATTAACATTAAGGTAGGGATATCTTACAGTTCATTGGGATTTACCATTCCCAATTCTCTTCTAATAAAGGTAAATTGCTCTTTTGCAAGTGGTTTTGTGAAGATATCCGCAAGCTGTTGATAAGTTGGGATGAATAATACTTTGACATCCTTCTTTTGAACATGATCTCGAATGAAGTGATGTCTGACATCAATATGCTTAGTTCTAGTATGATAGACAGGATTCTTGGCTAAGCTGATGGTACTTGTGTTATCACAAAGAATTAGAATTTCTTTCATATGAGTTCCAAGGTCTTGGATCTGTTGTTTAAGCCATAGGACCTGTGAGCAGCAACATATTCAGCTTTAGTTAAGGATGTCGCTACTGTGTTTTGCTTCTTACTAAACCATGAGACAAGTGAATTTCCAAAGAATTCACATTGTCCACTTGTGCTTTTCCGATCAGTTTTGTATCCAGCATGATCTGAGTCAGAGTAAGCCACCAAGTGTGCAGGTTGACCTTTGGGAAACCATAACCCCAATTCTTCTGTATCGCGTAGGTATCTGAAGATTCTTTTCACGTGTGTCGGCATGAGATTCCTTAGGTGCGGATTGGAATCTAGCACACATTCCCACACTGAATTGTATGTATGGTTTGCTTGTTGTCAAGTAAAGTAATGATCCAATCATGCCTCTGTTCTTTGTGATATTGAAGTCTTTTCCCTTCTTATCGGCATCTAAGGCAGCAGTTGAGCTCATTGGTGTGTCTGCTCCATTACAATCTTGGAGGCCATATTTCTTGAGTAGGTCTCTTAGGTACTTAGTCTGAGATATGAATATCCCGTTCTTACGTTGCTTGATTTGAAGACTAAGAAAATAGTTGAGCTCTCCCATCATTGACATTTCAAACTCACCCTGCATGGTCTCAGAAAATTCCTTGCACAAAGCGTCGTTAGTAGCACTGAAAATTATATCATCTACATAAATTTGTACAAGTAAGATTTCATTCATTTTGTTACTTTTAATGAATAGAGTGGTATCTGCTTTACCTCTTACAAATCCGTGGTCTAAAAGGAATTTACTTAGCCTTTCATACCTAGCTCTAGGAGCTTGTTTTAAGCCATATAAAGCTTTCTTTAGTTTGAAAACATGATCTGGATGAAATTCATCTTCAAAACCAGGAGGTTGTTCAACATAAACTTCTTCTTGAATGAACCCATTTAGAAATGCTGATTTTACATCCATTTGATATAGTTTAAAACCTTTGATGCAGGCAAAGGCTAGAAGGACCCTTATGGCTTCCAATCTTGCAACTGGAGCATAAGTTTCTTCATAGTCAATTCCTTCTTCTTGGTTATATCCTTTAGCTACTAATCTTGCCTTGTTACGGAAAATGATTGCAGACTCATCACGTTTGTTCTTGAATACCCATTTAGTGCCAATGACTGGATGGTCTTTGGGCCTGGGTACCAAGTCCCAAACTTGATTTCTTTCAAATTGATGTAATTCCTCTTGCATTGCTATTACCCAATCATTGTCTGAAAGGGCTTCTTCAATCTTAGAGGGTTCTATCTCAGAAATAAAAGCTGAAAAGGTAACTTCATTCAGGATGCTTTGCCTGGTTCTAACTCTTTGACTTACATCACCTATGACTTGGTCCAGTGGATGACTCCTACTGTATTTTCAAGCTTTAGGCTGGGTTAGACCAGGATTTTCACAAGTATGTTCATATTCAGCTTCTGGTTCTCTTTGTAAGTTATTTTCAGAATTTTCCAAAACAGAAGAAGTTTTTGAAGAACGAGGATTCAGAATTTCATCGTCTTCATCAATCATGGATTTGTTAGAGTTGGTTTCGCAAAAAACAACATGGATAAATTCTTCTATAGTTTTGGTAGAGAGATTGTATATTCTATAAGCCCTACTCCTAGAAGAATAGCCAAGGAATGTACCTTCATCAACCTTGGAATCAAATTTACCTACGTTTTCCTTACCGTTCTTGTAGATAAAACATTTGCTTCCAAAGATATGTAGGTGAGATATGTTGGGCTTTCTTCCCTTGAAGAGTTCATATGGAGTCTTGTTCAGCTTTTTCCTGAGATAAGCTCGGTTAGCGATGTAGCAAGCTGTGTTCATTGCATCTGCCCAAAACACTTGGGAGGTCTGATTCTCATTCAGCATTGCTCTTACCATTTCTGTGAGGACCCTATTCTTTCTTTCAACTACTCCATTTTGTTGAGGAGTTCTTAGAGCAGAGAAGTTGTGATGTATCCCCATTTTATCACAAAGTTCCTCAAAGGAGTGATTTTCAAATTCTCCTCCATGGTCGGTTCTGATTCCTGCAAAAGATAGACCTTTCTCGTTCTGGACCTTCTTGGCAAATATAGCAAATTGATCAAATGCTTTACTTTTAACAGATAAGAATAATGTCCAAGTATATCTTGAGAAATCATCAACTATTACTAGAGTGTACAAGTTTCCACCAAAACTTTTTACTCTAGCTGGACCAACTAAGTCCATATGTAGTAATTGAAGAGGTCTATTAGTTGAGATCTCAGTTTTAGAATGAAAGGATGACTTAGTTTGTTTTCCCTTTTGGCATGCTTCACAAATCATATCATTTTTGAAATCAAGTTTTGGTAATCCGATAACTAAATCCTTTTTCATTAGTTTATCAAGTTGGAACATATTAACATGTGCTAAACGTTTGTGCCACAGCCAACTTTCATCTAAGTTACTTATGAAGCATTTTTCAGAAGGTAAAGCAGTTGAGAGTTCAAGGGTATAGCAGTTACCTTCCCTTGGAGCCCTGAATAGAGCTTTTGATCTTACTTTGTCTAAGGAGAGATCATCCTTATTCACAATCAAACATTCTTCAAAATTAAAGATGACTAGATTGCCTTTGTTGGCACTTTGGCTTACACTGAGAAGATTATGGCATAGTCCTTCCACAAGGTAGATATCTTTTATTTGTGGTCCATCGTTGTTACCAATCTTTCCAATACCAGCTATCTTTCCAGACTGGTTTCCACCAAATGTGACCTTGCCACCATCCTTGTGTTTGATTGTTGTAAACTTGGATTGTTCTCCTGTCATGTGTCTAGAGCATCCACTATCAATGTACTACTTACTAGATTTTGATGCTCTTAGACATACCTGCAATTTATGAAAGATCAAGTCTTAGGTACCCACCTTTTCTTGGGTCCTTTTGGGTTAGTTTGCACCTTAGGAGACACATATGTTCCTTTAGGTACCCATTGATAATTCCCTATAGGTTTATCTTTCCTCTCTTTTCTATGAAAGCATGATGAAGTAGTATGACATTTTCTATTACAATAATTACAGTGGGCAAATGGATTAGAGGAATGAACAGATTTACGAAACTGACTTAAGTAGTTCTTTTCTCCATTTTTCTTCTTGCCTTTCTTTTTATCCAGATCAGGTTTGTAACCTATTCCAGACTTGTCATTTGTGAATCTTTGCTGTTTTAAAATAACGTTAAGCATCTCATTACCTTGAGTGAATTTTTCTAGGGTTTTTGAAAGATAGTCATTTCTTTTCTGTAAAGCACAACAATTTTCGCAAATCTTTTCAGTAAGCTTTTCACAAGCCTGTTCGGAAGTAGAAGATGAAGTTTTCTGAACTTGTTGTTCCAAATCCTTTATTTTTCTTTTTGAAAGCATAAGTTCTTTTGCAATCTTTTTAAATTCAGAACGAAGACTATCATATTCAGAAAGTAGTTCGTCAAAGGTAGGTTCAAGATCATTTACCTCTTCATTGGCGCATTCTTCTTGAGCAACTAAGCAGAGATTAGCTGTTTCTTCTTCATCTGATGAACTATCTCCCCAAATAGCAGAGACAAAACCCTTCTTCTTGAAAGAACTGAATCTGGGCTTTTCCTTTTCTTTGTGCTTCAGCTGAGGACATTCAGTTTTGATATGACCGGGTTTGTCACATTCATAGCATACAATTGGCTTCTTTGTTTCCATGTTGTTGTTCTTGTATGACTTACGGAAGGCTTGATCCTTTTTGTAGAATTTCTTGAATCTTCGGACCATCATTCCGATCTCCTCATCATCAATCTCTTCATCATCTGAGTTCCTATCTTCCTTGTGAGTCTTGAGGGCAATTCCTTTCTGTTTCCCGTTCTATTTCATCAAGTCCTTTTCTGAACTTGATTTTCCCTTCATATTCTGATAAGCTACCAAAGAGAGCAGCTACAAATTGCATAGATTCTCCTCTTGCTTCCTCTATGGCTGCCACTTTGGCTTCCCAATCTTTGGTTAGTATATTCAAAATTTTTCTTACCTGAGTTCTTTGATCATATACCTTTCCCAAGGCTGACAACTGATTGATCAGGTGAGTGAACCGGAGCTGGAATTCAGTAATTGATTCTCCAGTCTTCATGCGTAGTAGGTCATATTCAGTGGTGAGTGTGTTGATCCGATTTTCCTTGATCCCTGAGGTACCTTCGTAGGCCACTTCCAATGCATTCCACATCTCCTTGGCATTAGGCAAATTGCAAACGCGAAAATACTCCTTTTAACTTAGTGCACTTTGCAACATTAAAATAGCTTTGTTGTTAAGGACAACTTTCTTTTGATCATTTTCATCAAATTCTGCCTTTGCCTTTAGTACAACATTTTCTCCTACTTTCTTTGTAAGGACATAACTGCCATCCTCAATAACTTTCCACAGACCATACTCATTGACCATCACAAATACTTTGAATTTGGATTTCCAGAATGAGTAGTGTTCACCATTAAATCTCGGTGGTCTGTTTATTGAGGCACCATCTGGTAGGATTCCTTCCATTGGATCTTTATGTCTAGGATGTTAATCCTTTGAGTAGACAACCAGTGCTCTGATACCAAATGAAAGTGGAAGAAATCACCAAGAGGGGGGTGAATTGGAGATTTTAAAAATTCTTTTCAACTCTTAAAAATGAAGCTTAAGAAATGGATAATAAAAGAGTAGAAAAAGAAAAGCTTAGACACACAGAATTTATACTGGTTCGGTCTCAACCTTGACCTACGTCCAGTCCCCAGATACCTTCTGGGTGTTTCCACTAATTCAACAGATTTTCAATTACAACAATAAAGACCGGACACAATCCTAATCACCTAGGACTTCCTCCCCCTGACACTTTGTGATTGAACAACCCAACTCACAGGTTCCACAACCTTGAGTTCTCACAAACAAATGCTTTCAAAAATTTACAAACTCTTAAAAGAGTAGATAAGGATAAACACTGAAGAACAGGTTGAAAATAACAATACAGACCCAAATTTCAAAGTATAATCAAGATAGCTTCGTTGTGTGTATGTTGCTTTGAGTTTTCACAGCCTCTTATAGACTAAATGGATAAGCTAGACGTTGCAATTCTTTTTCTAATGTTCAGCTGCAATTCTGGAAAAATGGCAGTAACATATTTTGCTCTGTTCTTTGAATTCTTAGCTGGAATCTTGGAATTTAGTTGTTGCAGAACGTCTTCCAGATTTTTAGCCATTCCATGATCTTAATTCGATCGTTTGAAGTGATCTTAATGTGTTACAACGGTCTGAACTGAACATCTGGGATAAGGGAGAAGAATCAGTCCTGTTCTTGGTTCTTCATTTAATGCACTTATTCTGGATCTTGATCTCACCTTGATCTTGGCTAAACCTTATCTGAAAAACACTTAAAACTTCATCAAGGACATTAGAAACAATAATATCATATCATGAAATAATTTCAGGAAGACTCATTAAGATTTCGCAGATCAACATCATTTGATTTTTCAAAATCCCCGATGCAAACTCGAGTTTGTTCTTCTGGACTCGAGTTTGGGGTTCATCTAGAAAGCATGTCCGTTGATTAGAGATCTAAACTTGCAGTCTGTAAAAGCTAACTCGAGTTTGGCTTTTACAGAGAGAACTATCGGGCTTTGGACTTGGCATAGAATTTTGGTCCTACTCCTAGACTCGAGTCAATTAGTGACTGACTCGAGTTTGGGTCTATGTTTGAAGAACAAGCCTAAGTTCGTGATTTTCCAGACTGGAGTTTAGGAGACAGACTGGAGTTTTGGAAAGATGGTAGAAATTCGAGTATTTCTCTATTTGTCCTAAACTCGAGTTTACATTGACAAACTCGAGTTTATGTTTGAGCTGAAACTATTCAAATCTTTCTGTTTGGTCTAGACTGGAGTTTATAACTTGGCCTGGAACTCGAGTGTCTTTCTGTTTGGTCTAGACTGGAGTTTAGGAATCCAGACTCGAGTTTGGCTTGCTTGGAATTCTGAGTGCTCTCTGTATCGTCCAGACTTCAGGTTTGGTTTTGCAAACTGGAGTTTGGCTTGTTGTGAAAATTTCTGATTGCTTTCTGTAACTCCTCAGACTCGAGTTAGTCCAAGCAGACTCGAGTTTGTCTTTCTTCGCAGAAGTAAACAGCTTTCTGTCAACCCTCAAACTCGAGTTTACATACCCAAACTCGAGTTTTCCTTTGACAGTGAGATTTTCATATTGCCAAAAACAAACTTCATATCAAGTTTACAATTGCTAGTTATCATCAAAACACATTGAGAACTAACAGGATGCTCAACTGGCCCCACAATAGCTTTTAATGGGGCTGTAGGGTCCACAGACCCTTGTGACTTTTGGGTCTAGGACGCTCGCAGCTCTACCTGGGTTTACTCAATCCGGGCCTGACATGCAATGTTCAACAAACGTTCATGAAACAATTTAATTGAATTTGAATATATTAAATTAACTATATTAATAATTTTTTTAATTTACTATGATCTCCTTTGCTGCCCTAGAGGTCGGTGTCCTATCACGATGTCTATGGGTTCGTGTGAAGAGCTCCCCATAATTTGTTTGATGGTTCTCTTCCTGCGCCTTTGCTTGCTGCATGAATTAAAAGAATAAAAAGTTTGTTATTTCAAAAATGAAACAATCAATCATTTAAACCTCAAATTAATTTAACTTTCAACATACCATCTCACTGTAAATCACAACAAATGTCTTCGATCTAGCCGTGTGATGGATCGTCAGGTATGCTCGGCTCCTGGTGTTCCTATGGGATAGAGCCTTTAATGAAATTAATCTTGTGAAATTATGTTAATCTCAACTGTAAATTAAGTTAAACTATATTTATATTTTAAAACTACATGTAAAATAAATCCATTTACAGAAAATTTAAACTATAATTAATTGAAAATGTACCTGTCCATCTACATTCCTCCTATACTGGACAAAAGTTGCCCAGTCATTAGTGTCCACGCCGTCTAGGACGTTCTCGATCAGCTGTTGCAGAGGGACCGTCCCATCTCCATTCCTCTGGGTGTACAAACGATTCCTCTGGTTCTTCTACCCATCCCCTATCTTCGGCAAAGAGTACCTCTTCGCCTAACCTCCCACGTTAAACTTTTTTTGTATCACAATTTAATTACTAATTAATTAACTAATAATAAAATAAATAAATAAATAAATAAACAAACAACTAACTAAATAAACAAACCACAAATTATAAATATTAACATGTAAAATTAAATAAAGCAACATAACTTACCAGGACAATGTCAGTAAATGCTTTGTCCTTGTTCTTGACCAGAACACGTGTCTAATCCTTGAAGTAGATCGAGAACCATGCCTAATTCCCACCAAAGTTTAGACAGGAATCGGTTGAACAAGTGACCATCATCGGTGATCGGCTGGTCCGTGTCCGTGTTCCAGGGGACTACTACACGAGGAGTGACCCCAAAACATCTAGTGTCCTCTTGCTGATGTTTCCATGTGTATCTAGACAATTAAAAAAAACATGTTCTTATTGCTTTTAAATATAATTTAATTAAATGTAAGAAAATGAAATTTAAATTTTCTCAAAAAACTAATTACATTTACCTTTGACATCTACCACAAATCCGGTGGAATGCGAAGATGACGGTCGGGGGTCCCCTTAGTCCCATTCATTCTCCCTGTAGAGAAACTGTTGTACCTCGCTCACGGGAAAGTTTCTCTCAATATCTTCATGTTCATCAAGGTTACTGATCGACAGAGTGGCATCTCGTTCTCCGCCTACAATCTCTAGGGTTTCCTCCTCTAGGATTGGTTCATCAGCGAATAGGTCCTCAAGCTCACTCCCCGTCTAAGGGGGCGAAGGGAGATTTACAGACCCATGCCCTCTCGAACAACCCCTTCTACTGCTACTTCCTCCCAAGACAACCTTACCTCGTGAAACCCCTTTCCCTTTGTCTCTATTAATCATAATGTTATTTTTTACCCTAGAGAGAAGAAAACCAAAAGTCAAAAGTGTTGAGAAATGAACAGTAGCGTAAGGGGAACCGCTGTTAATAACGTGTCATTTTGTAGCGGTTCTAATGAAAAACCGCTAAAAAATTACACAACTTGTTGCGGTTATCACAAACTGCTGCAAGAACCGCTACCAAAGTACCTCAGTCTTCGAAAAAACTTACATCGATTTATGAAACTGCTACAAGTTGATAGACGTTTCAGTGTTTTTAACATTTATTTGATGTAACCACTACAAAATGTTTGACCATTCATATTCAGTTGCGGTTACCAGACAAAACCGCTACAAAATGTTATCATTTAGTAGTGGTTATACTATAAAATTGCTACTAATTTAATTTGTTCACAAAAAAAGTTTCAAACTAATTGGTTTATTAGTCTATTACATTTGGTTTAAAAAAAAATTATTTCTGATAAGTGTACTGAAAATTGTTTAGTATGCCCGTGATGATTGGGCTTTAATATAGCCACCAATCTCCCTATAAAGACTCACTGGCTCATTTTGATCATAGATATTTTACAAAGAGAAAGGTGGCTATAATGAAAACCTAACCTTCGGTCGCTTGTTAGACAATCTTCAGAATAATAGAAGTCTTCACGTAAGAGAAATAACCAAATTGGGATTGTCATTGAAGGAACTACCTTATCTTCAAGGGTGAGAGAGGCAAATATCTACAGCACTCACCTCTCGAGATAAGAGATCCATGCTGCAGATATATGCATCTCTTCGACTATGAAGCTAAGCTAGTTCCTTTAGTGACAATGCATAGTTGGTGATTTCTTGGTTTTTATATTTGTTGTTTGATGTACGGACAAGTGGGTTTATATAGGTGAAATTTTAGTAATGATTATGGGAGAAACCGCTACCAAATAAAAGGATTTTTCGCGGTCCATGCTTCATTAAACATCAACCGTGAAAAAATTGTGTTGTTTCGCTTTCTTGTAGTGATTATTCTAATGTAATCGCATCAAATATTCACGCCATTACGCACGAATGCTGGCGGCACATTTGTAGCGATTTTGTTAGAGAAACCGCGACAACTTAACCGACATAAACATTGGCGCCATTGTGCGCCAAGCTGGCGCAACATTTGTAGCGGTTTGTTATGTCAAAACCACTACAAATATCGTTGAAAATAGATGCACTTTTTGGTGCCAATAGTTGCTACTAATTTGTTGCAGTTTCATGTATAACCGCTACAAATACATGATTTTTTAGCAGTTGTTTGTGTCCACTATTATTTAACCGCTACAAATTGTGGTTTTTTTGTAGTGTTCCTCTCATCTTCTTTGAAACAGAAACCAAGAAATCGATAATGAACATAAAAGCTCATATGGCTGGCAGCATTTGGCACTACTCCTCTTCTACCTTTCGGCATCGTTTCATTGTTGATGCAAGATGTTTGTGTGGGTTCTACCATCCTATGGTGGACTTCAATCGCTATGTTAGTGATGGGGTGTTCGGGTTCTTAGCAGCTTCAAGTCATTATTATAAGTCACCATACAACCCGCATTTTTTTGTCATTATTATAACTATTTTTCTATTATGTCGTTATTTTTAACTAACTCATTTAAATCCACATCATTAAGGTAGGGATAAAATTGGAAATATTTATCAAATTTGGATCAATTTAATTACTTAAGTTCTATTCCTTAGATTGTGAGAAATGGTAATCGGTGCCTTCTATTCTCTCTAGTCCTTCTTATAAGAAAATTTTTCCTTGATTGTGCATAACCAATAGGCGGCTAAGATTAGTTAAAAACAATAAATTTCTAAGAAATGTTATGTTTCTTTCAAATATACCCATATTTATGAAAATAGCAGATGAGAGAGAATAAGTAAAAAATGTGATAAAGAGTGAGTAAAAAATATAAGAGAGAATGTATAATAAATGATTAAATGAAATAGAATTATTGGTGAGTAAGAGATAATTAATATAGACATATGTATTTAATACGGCTAGAAAAACAAAAAATGGCTTAAATTTTGAGATAGCAAAAAAAGTTGCTTATATTAAAAACCAACCCCTAGAGAGAGAAAGTTGCTTATAAAAAAAACAAAGGAAGTAAGAAGGACAAGAGGGAGTATATCATATTTCCATAGGTATACCAAACAAACTTTTAACCTCACTTCCACTATCATAAAAACTCTTCCACCATGTCAAATGAGGCTTTAGTTATTTGTGTTAGAAACTACCCCTTATAGAACTTCTCTTAACATATGTAATCAATTGGATATGTCGTTAGATAAATAAATTATAAATTCAAAAGATAAAGTAGAATGAGGTTTTATATTTAATATTAAAGCAAACTCCCTTTAGGAAGCCCAGATCCAAGGAAAGGCTAGATACAAAACATTGAATTCATGGCTATGGGACAACAATAAGGAGATGTAGATTTATTTTTCCCATACACTGAGAGAAGGTAATTTTATTGTGGATTAGTTAGTCAATTATAGTTTAAATTGATGTAGGGATCTAATTATTTTTGAAACTCCCCCAACAGGGTTGACATAATTTCTACACAGCGACATTTTGGGAGTTGTTTACCTACGACTAGAATCTGGTTGATAATAGTGAAGTAATGGGCAATTGAACCCTAATTCTTTTAAAAGAAGAAGAAGAAGAAGAAGTAAACTCCCTCCATATTATTGACTCTTACATTTAGGATAAAAGGTATTAATGCTTTAAAAAAAGCATGCTATATTACAAAACGTGCTATCAGAGGGATTATAATAACGACCTAATAACTCACCTTGACTTGGCATTGTAATAAGGTATGTATTGGTGCCATATTGAAAGCAGACGTACAAGGGATGGCTCCTGGAAACCAAACTCGATTCTGAAAATATGTTGCATCCTATGACTTCATGAGAGATACGAAGTATTAGTTTGATTCTTGCTGGGAACATATTTAAGGAAAAAATAGTATCATACATACTAAGAAAGAATGCATATGTACGTGTGTGTAGAAAGACGCACACACGCATATATGTTTTTTCTTTTGTATTTTTTAATGGAAAGAGAGATAGGTTTTTAAATTTGGGCTTTGGTTTTCTCATGTTATATGAGAAAAAAAGTTTTTTATATACACATGAAATTGTGGGACCCACATATACATATATGAATTAATATATGTATATGTAAGTCCCACCATTTCATGTGTGTGTGACATGAGAAAATGGTTTTCCTACAACATGAGAAAATGTTTTCCCTTTAGATTTATACCAGTAACCTCAAGGTGGCCACGGATGATCGAGGAAGTAATTGAGATATGTGTATATGCACGAAGATGAAGCTGTAATGAGGAATTGAACATGAATTACGAACTAAGAAACCTCTTCTAATTGTTGGGAATTCACGCTTCTACATTCACACAATTTCTCTCTCCCTCTCATCGTTAAATCAGTACGAAGCAATGACTCTTTTAGTTTCAGTAGACAGACAGAGTCAATTTCAAATTTTCTTTGAACGCATTGGGTCCATAAGCTTATTAATTGTGTTCAGAGTTGGTCATCAATAGGCAAGCAATTTTTATTGATCTACCTAGCTATTAGAAGATTTACTGGTAAGAGTTTAATTAACAATCCAGGATTTTACAATCAACAATAATAACTACATCTGTATGCATCTTTACAAAAATATCCTTATTATAGTAAGAATAATGATATTAATAAAATATTCTCAAAAAAATGATATATTAAGTTTAAATTTATATTTTGTCTCTGAGATTTGAGATCAATGTGAATTTAAATAGCATGTAGAAAAGACCGTAAGATGGGAAAATTCCTTTAAGGTTCTAAGGGACTAAAAAAATGTCAAAAAAGTCTTAGGGAAAATTTTGATGTCAAAAGGTCCCATAGAGTTGTTAAAACTCATAGATAGAGTTGTTATAATATGTTATTGAAGGAGTTATTATTGAGACTTTTTTTATATAAGAATTTTTTTGGGGGGATTTTTTTGACATTTTCATGGTCTTCTAGGACCTATAAGGAATTTTCCCTAATAGGAATCCCCACTTTCATTTTCATATTACCGTAACATCAGACACGCTTGCCAGAGTCAGAGAAGACTTGATTAAAACAATAACGCGTCATCAATTGTAGGGTAAGCCAATTATATATTGTTTCCAATATTTCTTTTACCAAAAATACTGATGATTCATCCAATCGAAGTTAATATGATATGTGGGATATATAAAATATGATGAAGTTATTTGAGTTGTTTTCATATTTTATTATTATTTAATTTATAGCTTATTTCCATGTGTCTTTATTTTTATTTGGGTAATCGAAGAATGCATGTTCATGAATTTCTTTTTCAATATTAAAAATATGTTGAAGCATATCCTCTATTGTGGGCTTCCCCTCATAAATGGGGCTAGTTTCATCTACATGAGGGTTAGGTAATATATATAAGGATGCGATGCATATGATGAAGGAGGATAATTAGGATCCAAAGACAATAAATGGTCTTGATTCCATTGAAGGCTAAAAGTATTATCATTCAAATTAGCTTGAACCTTAGCAAAATCATTCTCCATGTAATCCAAGGTTGAGAAATGGATACATTGCTCACAATAATGATTTTCTGCACGATATTTTTAACAAATGTCCTCATATCGAATTTCACAAGCATAAGGGTCATAACAAGAGTTCGAATAATCATTATAATGATCAAATTCACCACTTGACCCATTCATCCACCAAGGATTATCCGTGCACAAAGTTTAAATCAAAATATATATAAAAAAAAAAAAGTAAAGACAAAAAAAGTGAACAAATATACACAACAACACAAGAAAATAAGTCAAAACATAAAACACAAACACACAAGAACAAATATATACAAAACTCAAGCTTAAACTAATAATGCTCTAATGAAGATCAACCAGAGACAATTTTGGGACACAGATCCCTAGCAATGGTGCCAAAAGCTTGTTCGCACCGCAAACGCACATACAGGTCGCACCAAGTAACAAAGTGATCATTAGAGTACTATTCCCACGAGGATATGGTTCAAAAATCTGTTTAACTATCGATTATCACAATTTTGCCTACTTTGAGTAACACAAAAATATCAAGAGTGTAGGGAAACTATGAAATAAAGCTAAACTAAAACTAAAAAAATTATGATAAACAAGTGATTCTTTGACTTCAAGATAAAACGGGGATTAGGGCTGTTTATCCTCCTCCTTGTATTTCTTATCATTCAATTAACCTCCTCTCTTATAAGCTCTTAATGAAAATATGTGCTAGTCTAGGATTCAAAAAGTACTTGTAAAAGCTCTCTCAAGTCTAAAATCAGTTTTTAATCCCATTAATTACTCAACCTCTTTACACAGGTAATAAAATCCAAATTAATCTCCAAACCTAATGTGACTATGTAAGGTTGACAAGTATATCTCTATCTTAAAAACAAAACCATCCATTCATTATTCAAACTTCAAGTTCTTACACAATTTTACCTAAGTTCTACACTTAATATAGCCTTCTCAAGCATCAATCAATTGAATAAAACATCTAAATAGTGATCAAGCATTTAGAAGGGCATCATTAATAACAAAAATAGATGAGTATTTAAGTGTTAATTCATACAATAATTCAAAATAATCCTAGAGCTAAGTGTTTAGCTAACCATTGGCGGCCACAATACACAATTTTACCTAAGTTCTACACTTAATCTAGTCACTTCTGGCATTAATTGCAAAGTACCTAACTACGTGGATTATTTTTAGGGGATTAAAAGTGGATTAACCCTTAAAAATTTCCTTATCAATAATACCTTTTTTATTTATTACTTATTCCCTTTCTTAACAATAATAACATTATTTATTATTATCTTTAGTTATTATTTTATTATTATGACTATTATTACTCTAAAATTAATTTAAACTCCATAAGGCTATTCCAATATTAAACAATATCAACACTTTAAATTAGGGCTCTAACAAATGCTAACACCACATAAAATATGCCATCTATGCATGTATATATTTATGGATACACAACAGCAACTTTGGGCTCATGGTGTGTGTGTGTGTGTAAATTTATAATATCAAGGCTTTTCTTTTAGTTTCATGATATATATACGTGTATATGTAGAGTAGCAAACTTTTCTTTGGATTTCAAGATATATGTATATATATAGTTAAACACACATATTTATTTATTTATTTACATGCAACACACACGATTATGTATCTCTACATGTAATATGTGTGTGTGTGTGTGTAGCAACGCATTTATATATAATATATAGGTCAAAAGCAAGTTTTCCTTTGGTCCCTTGACACACACACAACTTTATATCCTCTAGGTTGTAACACTCCAAATTCTGGATCCTAAGAATTGAGAATAAGCCTAAAGTAGGCGGACGACTAAGCCCGGTTTGGGAAGAGTCCCAAGAATTTTAAGTTAAGAAGCCTTTCTGGGACTAAGTAAATGTACTATACAGGTCAGTGGACCTAGTATGTTCAACCTGTAGAATTAAAGTGCTAATGAAAAAGGGGCATAGAAGACTTATACAGTGTAACTCCTGTTGGAAAAGATGCCACCCAACTATGTCCTAAGGTATAAGACAATTAGTTAAGTGAAAATATGCCAGTATAAGTAAGTATACAACATTTTTAGGGTAGTTAAGTATGCCCTACGTTTTTAAGAAAATATCAGTATGTTGTATTGTTTGTCGAGTCTCGGTATTTGTGAAGAAATCTCGAGTAAAACTCAGACAGGATCTCGAATAAGCACTGATAAAGTAACTTTTGCTAATTCTCTATGTGTTTTGATGATAACTGACAATTGTAAACTTAAGTTTGTCTTTGAAAGTTGTAAAACTTTCTGTTCAAGGCAAACTCGAGTTTTAGTATAGAAACTCGAGTCTGGACTTGACAGACAGAAGCTCAGATTTTACAATGTAGGCCAAACTCCAGTTTGCATAGGCAAACTCGAGTTTGGAGAATTACAGAGAGCTATCAAAGTTTACAAGAGTTGTAAACTCGAGTCTGTGTTTATAAACTTGAGTCTAGATCAAAGGCAGTGACACTCGAATTTCAACTTATTTCCAAACTCTACCTTTGATTCTGAGAAACTCCAGTTTACAAGAAAGTTTATATGCTAAAAGTTTTAAGACTTGTAAACTCGAGTCTATGATTTGGAAACTCGAGTTTGAGATCAAACAGAAGCTTCAACGTTTTATCATGTTTTCCAAACTCCAGTTTCAGCTTTACAAACTCCAGTTTGCAAAATGCAATAGCCTTCATGTTTTCAGTTTTCACTAGAAACTCGAGTCTGGATTATGTAGACTCGAGTTTGGCATAAACAGAGATACTCGAGTTGATACTTGTTTTCTAAACTCCAGTTTAAATTTCAGTGACTCCAGTTTGTACTTAAATGAAAAGTTTTCAAAGTTTCAATGTACACTGAAACTCGAGTCAGATTTCTGGAGACTCGAGTTTAGGACTATTTGAAAATACTTGAGCTATTACATGATTTCTAAACTCCAGTCTGCATTTCTAAACTCCAGTTTTGAAGTTGTGAACTTAATCTTAAGTTTTTCATAAAAGCTTCAAACTCGAGTCAGTCACTTAATGACTCAAGTTTAGCCAAGTGTTCAAAATCTCATTCAAGACCAACTCGCGACTTTCCTCTCTGTAAGAACCAAACTTGAGTCAGTTACTTGTCAACTTGAGTTTAAGAAACTTTCAAACATACCTTGCTCTCTGGATGAACCTCAAACTCGAGTCTAGAACACCAAACTCAAGTTTGCATCGGTAAGTTTTGAAAACCAGATCAAATCAATCTGCGAAATCATTATGGGTTAATATGAAATAATGATATCTTGTTGCATTATTATTCCTAATATTATTGATCAAGTTTTTGATAAGTTTCAAACAGGTTCATCACAAGATCAGAGATAATCAAAGATCCAGAATAAGTGCATTTAATGAAGAACCAAGAACAAGGCTGATTCTTCTCCCTTATCCCAGATGTTCAGTTCAGACCGTTGCAACACATTAAGATCACTTCAAACGATCAAATTAAGATCATGGAATGACAAAGAATCTGGAAGACGTTCTACAACAACATATTCCAGGATTTCAGCAAAGAATGCTAAACTCGAAATAGCTCAAGTATTGTAGAAAATGCTATGTGAAAGGAGATCTTTTGAGGGCATTTTGGTCAATTGCTATAAGGGACACATGTGCATGCAATTTATATGAAATGATGACTCAAAAACTTCTTAAATAAGCTTCAACTTCGTGCAAAACAAGGAGGAGAGAGAAAAGTAACCAAAACTTGCAAAATAAGCCAATTTAAAAGGATATTTGTAAGGGTAATTTGGTCATTTGATTTGGGGGATTTTTAAGTACCCTTTTGACATATTTTAAGACATTTTTCACCCCTGTCTGCATAAGTATTTAGACCAAGAGCTCAAGGGTTATAGAAATTAAAGTGATAGTGCAAAAGGGCACAAAAACACTTATATAATGTTAATTTGTTGGTAAAAAAAACTCCATTTAGCAATGCCCTAAGGTATGGGACAATTAGCGGAGCAATAATGTGCTAAAATAAATATGCACATGACATTTTCTAGATGGATAAAGGTTCCCTGTGTTTTTGAAGAAATAGAGGAGGAAAGATAAGTTACTTGGAGAGGAAGAAAAAGGTCAAATCAAGTCATCATGTAGAGAGAGAAAATAAAAAAAAAGATATGAATTAATCTACACCACACATTTGAATTTGATGTGACAAGGAAATTGACATGTAATTATTGGGCCACATGGGTAAAGAGAGAGAAAATAATAAACAGATAGGAATTAATCTACACCACACATTTGAATCATTCGTATCTCATATTTAATTTCAACTGAGATATAGTATCTTAGATTTAATTAAATAGAGAGATATCATATCTCATATTTAATTTATAAAGATAAATTAAATCAACAGGCTCTTAATTCAGCTTAAAATAAATAGATTAGATTCAATATGTTGGACAAATTTAATTAATATTATTTTAATCCAAATTCAAATTATAAGATTAATTAAGATTGACTTTAAATATTTTAATACGGCCCTTTAGGGTTTTATAAACCCTAGCTATAAGATAATGATCAAGTTGTATTAAAAGATAGACGAGCTGCAAAAGAAAACCCTAGAGAAAGAACAGAGACATAAGATGTTAAAGGCATTAGCACGCCGCCGTCGGTGTTGGAGTGCTGTTCGGTGTGGATACTAGTAGAAGGAGTGGATTTGCTCAGTCGGCTCCTGTTAATTGAATAAGATGTACATGAAATTGAAAGGTACGATTCTAACTAATCCAATTTAAACGTCGTTGATAGATCCTCCTATAGGATTCATAATTTTTTGGTTAAATTTCATTCCACTGCGTGTACAAATCCCAACAAAAGGTTCTTCCAGCTCAGGCACATTCCTTGTGCACATAAATCCATACCAGCAAATCAAGCACATAAAAGGCTATACTTCAAGCTACAAGCTATGAACAATTATGAATAAATTGAATCATCATATATACACAAATCCATACCAGCCAATCCAGCACATAAAAGGCTATACTTTAAACTACAAGCTATGAACAATTTTGAATAAATTGAATTGGGAAAAAGTATAATACAAATATTATCGACAATAAGATATACAACACTTAAATCAACATACATGCCCAATATTCACCATGCCTTCATCTGATTCCCATCCAACAACGTAACATCCTCTTTTATAATATGCCCCTTTTGTTAGTTCCCTCTGTGTTTTGATGATAACTGACAATTGTAAACTAAGAAGTTGCTCTTTGTTGTTAAAATTCAAAGAAAGGTAAAAGTTTGTTAACATGGATTTTAATCCTTATTATGTTAGTAAAACTCGAGCCTAATCATATTAAACTCGAGTTCATACTTAACATACAGAAGGATAAGTATTTTTGAACTTAGGCGAACTCAAGTCTCATTTGATAAACTTGAGCCTACTCATGACAGAGAGTAAGTTTCATGCTTTTATCTGAAGTAAACTCGAGCCCATTATGTTAAACTTGAGCCTACAAGTTACAGAGAGCAAGACAAGTTGTTTGCTCTTAGTTAAACTCGAGTCTAGCATAATAAACTTGAGCCTATTCCTTACAGAAAGCATATCGCCATTTTGTAACTCAAGCATATGTTTATCTAACTCAAGCCTGTCCCTTACAGAGAGGATTCAAAATATTTTTGTAATATAGACTCGAACATGATTATGTAGACTCAAGCCTATCTCTGATTTGAAAAGTGTCTGACTGAAGCAAATTCGAGCATGGAACTTTTAAACTCGAGTTTGGCTCAGACAGAGAGTTATCAAAAAGATTACAAGCACGATTAGACTCGAGCTTACACTCCTTTAACTCGAGTTTAACGGAACTCTGTTTTTCGAACGAGATCCTACATCTATTTAATTCAGACTTATAAGTTTATTTACTCACATATTAAGTTGTGAATCGTCATATATACACTTGATCGATATGCTCATATGTTTCAGATGAATTTAGCAAGGATCAAGGTGAAATCAGATTTGGGTTAAATGCATTTAATGAAGGACCAAGAACGATCCTGAAAGTTCTCCTGTATCCTAATGGTACAGCTCAGGCCGTTATGGATCATCCAGATAACTCTCCAACGGTCAAGTAAAGTTTATGGAATGACAGAAAAACTAGAAGATCATATGCAACGTCTAAATCCAAGATTCCAGCTGAGAATTGAAAGAATGGAGAAAAATATGCAACTGTCATGTTCCAGAAATGAAGCTGAACACTACAAAATAAAAGAGAAGAAAATACAATGGCTAGTTTCTCTGATCAAGCTATAAATACCCAGGAAGACTCATTGCATCGACATAGAACTACAACTGATTACATTTTCAATTTGAGTCATTGTTGTGCATTCTATTATTTGAACTTTAGTGTTTATCAATATCTGCTCTTTTTGAGAGTCTTATTTTGAAAATCATTTTGATTACTTGCTTGAGAGAACTCAAGGTTGTGGAACCTGTGAGTTGAGTCTTTTGATTACAAAGTGTAAGGGGGAGCAAGTCCTAGAAGAATAGGTTTGCTTGAGAGTTACATTGTTGTAATTAAAGAATATTGATAGTTGAAATACCCAGAAGATATCTAGGGACTGGACGTAGGTCAAGGTTAGGACCTAACCAATATAAATATTATGTGTCCAAGCTTTTCTTTCCTTGCCTTCTTCTACTTTGTTTTCATTCCAAAAACTTGAGTGTTTTCGAAAAGATTCTTAAAATCCCTAATTCACCCCCTCTTGGTGATTTCTTCCATTTTCACCTTCGGATCGGATCGAATCCTACCACAAAAATAAAACAAGAACAAACTTCATAGAGTCAGTGACATTGTTTCAAAGATTTGTGCAGTTACCTTATGAATTGACTCTTTTATAAAGGGATATCTTCCCATATCCTTTCTTGGTGAAAATTTCTTATGTTGGGTTCATTATCCGCTACATCTTCTTCATTGATGTTCGGTAGACCCCTTGAAAAATGAGTAATCTCAGGAAGACCATAATTTGCATGACTTTCCCCATCAATATCGATGAACCATTTTCCTTGGAGAGCTATATACCATATTTTATTTGCTTGATCAATGATATAAAAAACTCGTTTTGCCTGGTCTGCCATTATAAAAGGTTCATCTCTAAAACTTCAACTATTGACATCGACTAATGTAAATCCCAACTGATCGATCTGAACACCATTATTGAGATTAACCTACTTGCATTTGAAAATGGGAAATCTAATCACGGCATAGTCCACCTCTCAAATCTCTTCAATAACCCCGTAATATGGAATGACTGCCAATTTAGGCCGCTTGTCTTTTGAACTAGAGAAGTGCATTGATTCAGCATCTAACATTACATCACTGTTCTGGATGGTGCTCCTATCATCTAGGGACTTCATGTAAAATGTATAATCGTTGATCACATACGAATTCTAACTTATGACATCAACCTCAGACCACGTGTTAACCATTTGGTTGTCTCAAAAACAGATTCCCTCTCCCTCGACCTTTTGTTTGAACCAGTTTGCAAAAGTTCTATTATGCTCCTTAATCAACCTTTGTTCAGTCATTCAGGGATTTTCTTTCCTCACAACTTCTTTATATGCAGCTATGTTGGCTTGAACTTCATCAACATTATTTGAAGATGTATAAATGTGTTAGTTCTCTAGGTGTTTTGATGATAACTGACAATTGTAAACTTAATTTGAAGTTTGTCTTTGAAAGTTGTAAAACTTTCTGTTTAAGGCAAACTCGAGTTTAGGTAAACTCGAGTTTGGACTTGATAGACAGAAGCTCAGTTTTTTTTTTGACAAAGAAAGCCAAACTCCAGTTTGCATAGGCAAACTCGAGTTTGCAGAGTTACAGAGAGCTATCAAAGTTTACAAGAGTTGTAAACTCGAGTCTAAGTCTTGAAACTCTACCTTCAGTCTTTCTAAAACTCCAGTTTACAAGAAAGTTTAAAGGCCAAAAGTTTCAAAGACTTGTAAACACGAGTCTATGTCTTAGAAACTCGAGTTTGGGATCAAACAGAAGATTCAACGTTTTATCAGGTTTTCAAACTCTATCTTTGAACCTTCCAAACTCCAGTTTACAAGAAAAGTTTAAGAGTTAAAGATTCGTAAACTCGAGTCTGTTTTAAGCAAACTAGAGTTTAGGATAAACAGAGACACTTGTGTTATTACTTTCTTTGTAAACTCCAGTTTTGGTTTCAGTGACTCCAGTCTGCACTTTAATGAAAGGTTTTTCAAAGTTTGAATACTCACTGAAACTCGAGTCAGATTTCTGGAAACTCGAGTTTAGGACTGTTTTGAAAACACTTGAACTATTACATGATTTCTAAACTCCAGTCTTGAAAATGGAAACTCCAGTTTGAGCTTTCAAAAGGTATTTCAATGTTTCAGTTTTTCACTGAAACTCGAGTCAAGGTTTTGGTGACTCGAGTTTAGCTCAAACAGAAAGCCCGAGTAAATGACTGTTTTGAAAACTCCAGTTTTAAAAATGGAAACTCCAGTTTGCATATGAAGAGATTTTTCAAAAGTTTCAGTTTACACTGAAACTCGAGTTTTGGATATCAAAACTCGAGTCTGGGCTATACAGAGAACTAAACAATATTTCAGATTTTGTAAACTCCAGATTGCGTTTTCTAAACTCCAATTTTGAAGCTCTGAACTTAAACTTAAGATTTTCATAAAAGCTTCAAACTCGAGTCAGTCACTAAATGACTCGAGTTTAGGCATGGCCTCAAAACTTCATCCAAGAGCCATTTGCAATTTTCCTTTCTGTAAGAACCAAACTCGAGTCAGTCACTAATCAACTCGAGTTTAGGAAGTCTTTCAAAACAAGATGCTCTCTAGATGAACTCCAAACTCGAGTCTGGGTTTGTAAAACTCGAGTTTGTAACGCACAGATTTGTAAAACCAGAAGGCGCGAATTTGCGAAAACCATTTGAATGATCTTAATACTTCATATCTTTAATTGCTATTATTCCTAACGTCTTTTAACCAGTTTGTTAGCAAGTTTCAAATGGTTTATTAAAGGAAACAATGAAGATTCAGACAATGAGCTGTAAAGCAAGAGAGAGAGAATATGTTGTCTTATAAAGTGCTCCAACTTGGATTAAATAATTACAACTTTAAGCACAGCCCATTCCAACACAGGGACATCAACATTATCTTCATATTAATTAAGTCCCATATTGCGAGAATGTCTACAACAGATTGGACAAAAGTAGAATCCATCCATCAAGAAGATTTTAGTGGATTCTCAACAGCTAGTTTTGGAAGTGGAGCCTCCAACGTTCAAATTAGTAGTGCTCTTCCAACAGTCAAGTTCTTCATTCAAATTGGACTTCAATAGCTATAAATATCATTCAGATTCGAAGAAGAACAGTCATAGACAAGATACAAGACAATTACAGTGTGCAATAATCAGATTTCTGTATTCATTCTTCTGTAAATAGTCTTGAGAGATTTGAGCTTCACTGTTTATCATTATCTGCTCTTAGAGAGAGTTTGTTTTCGTTAATCATTTGATTGTAAAGAATCTCAAGTCGGGGGACTTGGAGATTGATTGTACGACTACAACTTGTAAGGGGGAGTGAGTCCTAGAGAGAGGATCATCCCAAGTTACAAAGTGTGTAGTGTACTGTGTTTGGGTATATCACTTACTGTGAGAATCTCAAGTCAGGGGACTTGGAGATTGGGATATCAGTGTACAACTTGTAAGGGGGAGTGTATCCTGGTGAGTGGATAGCTTTCGAGTACAGAGTGTGTAACTGATTGTGAGTGATAGTGAAAATCCTAGAGAGTCTGGGGACTGGACGTAGGTCAAGGAGTTAGACCGAACCAGTATAAATCTTGTTGTGCCTTGTTCTCTCTTCCTTTTCTCTGCACTACTTTGCTTCAGCGATTAATTTCCAGAATTGAGCGAAAGAATTTTTCAAATCCCCAATTCACCCCCCTCTTGGTGATTTGCTCCGGCTTTTTCAAAATGGACTTGTGACAATTCATCAGCATCCACACTCTTTACTAAAGCCCCTCGTCTACCCCCTTCATCATGGTGATGTTTTGGAAGCCAGATATGTCTTACTTTGGCCAAATAATTTTGACAAAATTCCATGGCTTCTTCAGATACATACTTCTGAACAATTGATGCTTCTGGCCTATATGCGTTCTTTACGTACCCTTTTAGGAATTTCATAGATCTTTCAATTGGGTACATCCACTATAAATGGACAGGGCCGTACAACTTTATCTCCCTCACTAGATGAACAATTAGATTAACCATGATGTCAAAAAAATGTAGGAACAAAAAGCTTCTCAAGGTGGCACAAGATAAGATATTCTTCATTCTCCAATTCATCCAATTGTTCAATCTCAAAAACTTTACTGAAAACAACATTGAAGAAGAAATAAAGCCTAGTCAAAATGTGTCGAAGATCATACTTGAGTATGCCTCGAATAGCTACTGGGAGTAGTTGTTGCATTAAAACATGACAATCATGAGACTTTTGGCGGCCTACCAATTTCAAGTCCTTCATCGATACAAGCCTCTTAAAATTTGAAGAATGACGGAACTTTTATGCCATGCAAACACTCCCAAAAACTACGTTTCTCATCTTTAGACAAAGTATGAGAAACCGAGGGACAATAAGTTCTATTACTATATGGCCTTGGATGTAAGCCTTCGCGTATTCCCATTTCTTGTAAATCCAATCTTGCCTTCACACCATCTTTTATACTACCTTGTATGTTCAGAAGCGTACCAACAATACAATCACATACGTTCTTCTCCGCATGCATGACATCAATACAGTGTCTCACATCAAGGTTGCGCCAATATAAAAGATCGAAGAATATCGATCTTCTTTTCCATATATTTGTTTCTTTTCTTCCCTTTGCAGTCTTACCGAAGACGACACTTATATTTTTCACCTTTTCATGCACTTGCTCCCCAGTCAATGCCACCGAAACATCTTCATACTCTTGGCCACCAAAAAAAGGCTTTCTTTAATTGACAATATAGGTGGCCCCGTATAAGAAATCTCCTATGTCCAAGATAAACCGTCTTTCTTCCATGTTGGAGTTGATGGTAACGTGTACCTTCTTCACAAATCGGACATGCTTTATGGCCTTTTATACTATACCCTGACAAGTTCCCATATGCTGGGAAGTCGTTTATAGTACAAAATATCATGGCTCTCATTTTAAATACCTCCTTCCTGAAAGAATAAAAAACATCGACACCTTCTTCCCATAACTCCTTCAAGTCTTCGATCAAGGGCTGAAGGTAAACATCAATGTCGTTTCCGGGTTGTTTTGGTCCCAAAATCAACATAGACATCATAATGTACTTTCATTTCATGCATAACATAGGAGATAAGTTGTAAATAATCAGGAATACAGGCCAGGAACTATGTATGTTGCTAAGGCTTCCATATAGATTCATGTCATCCGTACTAAGGGCAAGCCTAAGGTTCATCGGTTTTTTGCTGAAGGTCAGAAATAATTGATCGATTTTCTTCCATTGAGAACAATCGGCCGGATGTCGAAGCTTTCCATCAGAAATCTTCTCATCTGCACGCCACCTCAATTTTTTTGCATCATTTTCATTAGCAAACAACCGCTTGAACCTTGGCATGATTGGAAGATACCACAATACTTTTGCAAGCCCCTTATTTGACTTGTACCTAGGGGTTTCACATATCAGACAATTCAGCTTCTCTTCTAACTCGTTTCTATACAACACGCAATCACTCGGGCATGCGTGGATCTTTTTGTACTCCATCCCTAATGGACAAAGTATTTTCTTAGCATTATAGTATCGGTGTGACAACACATTATCATCTGGAAGTATGTCCTTAAAAGCCACAAGCATTTCATAAAAACTCTTGTCGCTCCACCCATGATGCGCCTTCAAGCTAACCAATTTCAATATAACGTTCAACAGTTGGTATTTTTTACACCCAGGGTATAGTAGGGTCTCTGCATCACTGCACATATTACCATATGCATGTGATTGATGAAAAGTCTCTTCTCCCATATCTCAAATAATGTCCTCTATGATGTAACACCCCAAATTTCAGGCTTTGGGAATTAAGAATTAATTATGGGAAATGTGGCCTTAAAGTATTTTAAAGATTGAGAATTTGAAATTTAAGCTATATTTTCCATAAATTAAGGAATATTATTGAAGGATAAATTAGGCCAAAGAATTATAGAATTTATAAATTGGTCTTAATTATTTCTAGACGTAATTTTGGGAATTAAGGCCTATATTTTCCCTTAATTTATTTCGGGAAAAGAATAAAAGTCAAAGAATAATTGGTGAATGATAATTGTAGGCCTAAATATTATTGGATTTATTTCCATAATTTGTAAATAAGGATAATTGCAAATGAATTGGGTTTATCACTATGATTATGCAATAAACCTAATTATAGGATGTAATAATTAATTGAAAATAAATTTTATTTAACTATATAAAAAACTATGTATATGTATATTGGGCCATGTGAATGAAGTAAACAAATGATTAAATAAAACCTCTAATTTGGTTTTGCAAAGGCGTGAAAGAAGCAGAAGCAAGTTGAGTTAGCATGGGCCATCAAGAACACAAGCATTCGGCCCATATAAATGTAGATGCAATAAGACCAAAAACCCACAATATTTCATCCAGGACTAATACTTCTGATCGACACTCAACTTTCAGGAAACAAAGTGAAGGGAAAACCAGAAGCATATCAGCTGGATCCAGAGCACGAGACCACAAGCCCAAACCCGATCCAACATCAAATTCATTAAACTCAAGTGAATATTGTCATAACAGCCATTAAAAACATAAAGCATTGTTTAACCTCCACGTAGTAGACAGGTGTCCGAATGATCACATGCATAAACTATCATCAGAGGGCTATAAAGCCATTCGCCTCCTTTCCTTCGTTTCAGTGTTCGAATTGAGAGCATAGAGAGAGAGAGAGTTTAGGAGAGGATGAAGCCAAGAGTGGGAAGAGTGAAGGGAGGAGAAACCTGAACCGAAACTTCCTCTGTTTGTATCATCAAGAAACAGAGAAAACGAATTAGTGCTGCTCTTCATCATTCAACGTGTTCTGAAGGTAAGAGATTAAGTCTTAGTTTTTTCTTTGTTTCTGCTTTGGTTGAGCTTGAATATAACTAAGAAGAAACTGAAATATAGGCAACTAAAATCAAGCCGAAAATGAATCAAGAAACAGGGGGTTATTTAGGTTGTTTTAGATAATTAGTTTACTGCATTTCAGGTTCGGTATACTGCATGAAATGATCTCCTTTTTTTTCTGCTATCGGTTTCCCTAAATCACTGAATGAAAAATGAAAATACTGATATATATATGTGTTACTGTCGTTGGAAATCTTTTCGGTCAAAAGGGTGTGGCTGTTGAAGTGTTATTTTGCTGTCATGCATGCATTCGGTTTTTGCCAAGAAAAGAGATATAAGGTGTTCTGTCATGTACTTAGATTCAGTTTGTGTATGAACCGAAGAAAAAGAAGCTTATATATGTGTGTATGTTAGGAGTGTCATTTCTGCTGTTATGAGGATCTGTTTTGAGAGGCAAAAGCATATAATTGTGCGTGTTTTTTTTTGGGTCTGTCATTGAATAAAAAGGAAAGAGTGAAATATGTACATGCATGTCGAATGTATGTGCTGTGAAGGGAAGAAGGGAGATTAGATATATATGTATAAATATGTTGTGTATGTGTGCATCGGGTTGTCAGGAGAAAAAGAGGAAGAAGTGTTTTTGGTCTATATATATATCTATATATATATTCAGGTGTTTGTGTCGGGCTGCATAAAGAAAAGAGAAATGGAATGGTTATATTTCATGTGTGTGCTCTTTTGCTGCATGCTGATCATATGTTCCTATATGTGTGTGTCATGTTTTGCATGAAGGAAAAGAAAACATGAAAAAGTCAAAGTTAAAATACATGTGTGTACGTTTGTTTTCTGATAAGAAGTTTTTGTTCTTTTTCTATATATATGTGTGTTTCGCATCTGCATTAAAAGAAAAGGAAAGAAGAATAAAGGAATATATAAGTTTGTTGTGTGTTTCCTGATTATGAAAAATGGATGATGAATGAAAGGTCAAGGTTGGATACATAAGTGTGTGTATAAGTGATGTCATAGGTATATGTGTGCATGGTTATTTCCTGTTATGAGCAATATTAAAATACATAAATATGATTTTAAATTAAGGAAAGTTAGTAATAACTAGTGAAATTAAGAAACAGTAATATTAAGGGAGTTTCCTACTAATGGATTAAATAAACATAATAAATTATATTGTGTGATAAGGAACCTTTAGTGGTCTTGATAAATAAATGGTTGGTAAGAAATATTAATAATAAAAATTAGAATAATGGGGAAACCATGAGAAAGGTTAAAAATCAATTAATTGAAGATAGGTATTTAATTAAATGGTGTTGCTTGTTGGAGGATAATAATAACAAACAATGTTATTATTTAATGATAGTGACCAATAATTTATGGGGAACATTATTATTATTCGAAATAATAATAATAATAATAATAATAAAATATTATTATTGTTAGAGAAAAATTAAGGGATTAATATTTATTATTAATCCTTAAACTAATTTACATAATTAGTTTATTTGCGATTCGAATAAGGGACTGACAGCGATGATAAACATATTTTTAAGCAGACCGTGATATTCATTTGATCCCAACATCTTCCGTGAAATAAAAGGATACAAGGTCAAGGTAGGTAACTTTAATCTTATAATCATGTATGTTCATGTTATGCATTTATTAGCTGATCATGTATGCTGGTTGAATTACTTGTTTATATTTTCCTCATTGGCCATGGAAATTGAGGCTGAGGTCTTATAGGGCTGCGGTCCTAGACAAGAGCTGCGGTTCTTGGTTGTTAACTGTGGTTACAGTTATGTGTAATTTCTTCCATGCTGTAAAACATCTGCTATTATGTCATTTCTATTTTCATACATGTGCATGAGATTAACTGTTACCCTGGGGTCCATTTATTTGGACTCCAGCCTATATGAAAGAATACAGGAACTAGAATCGGGATCAAAAGGCAAGGAGCAGCTGTAAGGACTACAGCAGATGCAACGCCTTGGACGATTAGGATTAATTAGTCTGTATATAGTGTTTATCATTCGTCTATGTTGGAATATGTAATAACATCCCTCCATGGGATAGATAACAATCGTGAAAAACTAGTCCGTATTTTCATATTATTGTAATTTCAAAAACTTCGATTTACAAAATCAAGTCGTCCAAATCACCTCGATTCTTGTATTCCGCACTAACTCTAATTAAACAAAGGCCTCAAAAGGCAGGGCGTGATCTATGAGATCATCCATATCCGTGTCATTATCATCAGAGGCCACTTCCCCATGTTGACACCCACTTGGCATTTTTTCACCATGCCATACCCATACTGTATAAGTCTTACAAAATCCTTGACAAATTAAATGTGTGTGTATAACTTTAGGACTTCGTCGTCTCTCATTAAAACATTGTACACAAGGCCAATAAAACTTCCCACTATCATCATGGGCATTTTGTTCAGCAAATTCTATAAATTCCCTAACCCCATTCTAATATTCAACACTCATTCGTAAAACATTTATCCAACTGCGATCCATAGTAGAATTCTTATAGACGGAAAGATTTAACATACATAATCCAAAAAAACTCAAAATTGCATATAAAATAAGCCAACTACAAATGCATATATAAGCTAAATATCTAGCCATATTTAATTTAGAATAATAAAAAACCTTTAGGACCGTCTGTTTAATAAATATGCGGTTTTAAAAGTTTCGCCAAATTTTATAAGACTTTTAAGACCGGAGATGTATCAAACATACGGTCCTAAAATCAAGGCTTATTTTTAAAAAAAAAACAAAGACCTTTAGGACTGTCTATTTAATAAATATGCGTTCCTAAAAGTGTCTCACTTTTTAAAGACTTTTAAGACCAAAGATTTATTAAACATACGGTCCTAAAATCAAGGATTATTTTTTAAAAAAAGCAAAGACCTTTAGGACCGTCTGTTTAATAAATATACGGTCCTAAAAGTTGCGAATACTTTTTAAAATCTCTTACTACTAGTTAAAACTCTCCAAAACTCAAGCAATATCCACCATCCAATATACATTCAGAAACCCAAAATTACACAGGCTAAGAAAATTGTTCGCAAGAATAAACAAATTTATTATAGAAAGAATTATACAAATTGTAAAACTGTTCATTTACAGAAAGAATTTACAAATTAATGTAGTACTGTAATTACAATTGTTGCTCTACAAGCATATATTTACAAATGAATTAGTACTGTGATTGTTGTATTTACTTTAAGATGTCAGTAACATGTTGACAAAACACATTGCATATGTAGTCCACCTCATTAGCAGAAAAGGAAGTCTTAGAGGCAAACCTCTGTAACATCAAAGAAAGAAACTTAATTAATCCGCGTGCATATTTCATATGTAACATTAATTAAGACAGAAACTAAATTCAACCATAATATGTAACATCAAATACATTTACCTTTGCAGTGAGTTTATTATCTGGTTGAGTGATAATATCATCTATGTGTTTCATTATGTACAGGCCACATAAGTTGGTTTTGATTGGTTACCGATGGGTTTGAAAAGAACAAGAAATATATATAAGATCGAGCATATACAGCTTACTGACCAACTTCACAAGGTAGTATGCCAGTGTCCAAATATGTACTAACCTTTGGTGTGAGCCATCCAGGATCTTTGAGATCATTCCCTCGCTTTTTCTGACTTGGTTTAGGAAGGTCTTCATGGCACTATCATCAAAATCACAAATTTATCAATAATGTTCGCTGGAAATTCACATTAGAGATTTCTTACAAGAGAATCAAAATGACATGCTTACCTGTTGATGATCTCCTTCAATAGAACCCCTGGTTAGCCGTGAGTGGAGCATAAGAATAACACTATATTCGAGTCCATGATCAAGACGAGCAATTGCCCGTGGGCGCTGAAATTTCACAGCAGTAAAGTACTCAGTGATATATTATGCAGAATTAAGTGAATTGCAACAAGAGATTGATTGTGATATGTACCTATGGTAATATGGAAACAAATACACCTTCCTTCTCACTTCACACAACCTCTTTGATATGTACTGCTGTTTGTCTTCCTTGGGGGTTGTGCTTGCATATACTAGGCACAAGAATCCAAAATCATTGATTCTGCCCTGTTGCTCCAAATCTTGATGCATGAACCTACAATAATGACATTGATCGGTGAATTAGTGTATATGTATGTGTGTTTAAATTATGTACTCATAAAATAAGATACTTACCTACACCACATTTGAACAACTGCTGATATAAGCTCCTGTCCAGGAAGCAACAGGGACTTTATATTAGCGGTGTCAAAGAAAACCGGTTGAGGTTTATGTGGAACCCCTACCACTTCCTGTACATTCCACGATTGACATGCAAATTCTCCTTTGGATAGCATTTGGGATATTTTATCCTTGGCCCCTAACTCAGCAGTAGGGGATGTAGCTTTAGGAGGGGTTGTAGCTTTATTAAGCGGGGATAGAGATTGAGGAGAGGATGCAACTTTATTATGAGGGGATGGAGATTGAGGAGGGGATTGAAAATAAGGAAGGGATGCAGCTTTATTATGAGAGGATGGAGATTGAGGAGGGGATTGAACTGGATGAGGGGATGAAGCATCAGAAGGAGTATAGACATTTACAAGCTTCATCGGCCAAGAAATGAAGGTTCCCTTGACATCACTCACACGCTTCAGCTGATCGGTTAGGAGAGGGAGAGGTGCATCAATGATCACCTCTTCAACTAACACTCTGACTTCATCATTAGCCATTTGTTTGTGGTATACAGTTGATCTTAAGTTGTAGACAGTCCCTTTAGCAACTAATTGTTTAGTTGGTTCTGCCACGTATAGGTCACAATTTTGCTCTGACTATCCAACAATGCAGCTCCCTCTGGTGCTATGCTACACAGGTACAAGTGTATGTGTGAGGGGAACATTAGTCTCTGGCCAAGAGCTGATAAGCCTCTTCATCTCCATCATTTCCTCCTTCATTTGCCTCATCTAGGCTTCAAACATCTCTTTCAATGCACGTTCTTTAGCTGCTGCCTCCTCATTTAATTGTCTAATTGTTTGGTCCATCTCCTCCCAGTTAATCATACTTTGCCTAAGTCGTTTGGTTTTACCAAAGTATTCTTTTAGGCCTACCCGTCCTCCAATCCCCCTTACCTGCCCCAAGTGATCCAGTTTTCTGGTCACAACGGTTAGAACATCATTCCTCCCGCCTGACACAAAAGATCCCTCTGCTTCTTTCTTTTTTAGATCTTCCTGTAAGATACAGATAATGAGAAGCTTAGTAATGAAACATCTTTAGTAACTAAAAAATAACAATAAACGATACTTACAATTCTCTCAGCAACTAGACGAGTTTGTTCACTCATGTAGGAGCCTTTTTTTTGTCGCTAAATATACAGCCACAAATCCTCGCGACGTATCGGGGATGCCTGCTGATCAACTACAGTAGAAGGATTGGATTCAGCTTCTTCTTCCAATCTCTTCCGCTTGGCCTCTATCATTTCTTCTTCGGAGTTTGCATATCCCCCGCGAGAAGCCCTATACGGGCAATCATTTCTTCTCTCTATCTCCTATGCTTGTGCCCTTCTTCTCTGTGTATCAAAATTGAAAACAACTATTAATTATGAATTCATGCCATCTCACTAAAAGAAATTATAGAACTTCTGTAACATCCCAATTGAAAATACCGAAATTTTTTTCTTTTTAAAAAAACAAACCGTGATCAGAGTCGAGCATTTCGATTAAACGAGTAACTGAATATTTAGAAGTACATAACCATAGTGTAATCATCCTTATACAGTCATCTGTTGATTCCAAAAAGACAATATCTAAATAGTTCAAAAACTAAACATATAAGTTCTTCCAATCCGCCTACATCGGCTATTTGCCGCTCTCCTCCACCCTGGATCCTCCTGAACCTGGAGCTACAGCTGAGATCCAATTCCCAATTAGATCTCAGGTAATGGTTAACCTTATGCTCAAATAAATCATATATAGGCAACAAATATTCATAATAACATAACAGCACATCAATACATAAGCACACAGCAGATGCATGATCAACAATGGACAGAACATAAGCACATAGCAATATGTAAAGCCCCACACTATGTCTGCACATAAACCAGTGTCACGATCTCCCGTCGTGTCCTCAGCGCTAGGAAAACCCAACGGCGTTATCAAGACTATAACCCGTAACAAGCTGTATGTATGACTGACAACCCTAAACAGAGTCTCAGTATAGCAATATGTCTACCACATATATGTCTATAAGCAGCATAAGTGTTAAGGTAACAATACGCGTCCGTACCTCCGTTGACAATTTCAGGCACTTCGGTAGCGTTGTGATACGTTTAACGGCGGTACGACGGTGATTTGACAGCGGTGACAGCGGTTCATGATTCTGGGTATCCTATAAGGATAATATCACCAGTATGAATATCTAAGACCATAATAGGCATTTTAGGTACAAATTACCATTTTGCCCCTAGTTTGACTTTTTGGCGGAATTTTGCCAGAGCTTCGCTATTTTGACTTTACGCTTCCAAAATTTTTGCTATAATCTTTCCTCTAACATATTTCTAAGATAAATATCACATTTATTTCTAAAACATAATATTTAAACTAACTTGAAAAATTAAAGACTACCCTAACAATTCTACTATAACTACTGAAAGAACTACCGAACTAAAGACTAAGGACTGAAGAACTTACTCAGAGCTTCGCTATGATTTTTCTCCGGACTCCTCCTTCTTCCTTTCCCTCCCAAATTTCGAAATCCTCAAGAGGATTGGTGTGAGGATTGCAAATGGAATGGGTGGCTATTTATAGAAAACCCGGATGACATTTTCGTAATTTCGTTGAACTTTATTTGGTTGAATTCTGACCGTTGGATCGCATTTTTGCTAGGTGGTTTCATCTTGGCCTTACACCTATTAGGCCGAAATTTTCCCCCCAAAAGACAAAAAAAAAATGACATCATCTAGCCTTATGTCATCTTACTTTATCAGATAAAATTCCTGGTTCGGTGTTCCGATCGCGTAATCTTTATAAAATCTTAAAATTCCGGGAACAACACTCTGAAGATCTTTTCTTCCTCTTCAAGAATATTGGGTTCTTCTACCCTTATACTCTCAGCAAGGACATTTCGTTACTAGCCGAAAATTCTCGGTAATCGGTACCGGTTACAGAAATAACTCCGGCGGGCACCAACTTCTAGATAAAAATTCACGGATCAATGATGTATTCTGGTTTTTCTTAACTCATCCCCAGATTCTTGCAACGGAATTATTTTCTATCCGTTCTCATTTATCCTGTTCACCTTTCTTTATTATTTTAATATTATCCATTTACCACATGTTTAATCTTATATTATTATAATATTACAAATATCAATCCATCCTTATCTCTCCAAATTTTCGGCCCATCCACCTATATATATATATATAATTAATTTTTTCCTTAACCACATATATTACATTTATCCCATATTCATTTTCCACAAAAATTTCCTATTAGTCCATAAGCAATTTCATGGATTTAGGCTTATAAAATTCCCAAAAATTACTTAATTAATCCTTTAATAATTCCTAATAATTTTCTTAATTAAAACTCATCATTTTCTCACAACCATTTTATTGACATTAATAATCTAAGCTCCATGCAAATTATTAAAAGTCATAGAATCAATTTCGATTCTAAAATACTTTTTAATTTTCCTTCTTTTTATTTTCATAGGAAATATTTTATTAAATTGTCTAAATTAAGAATAATATATTTCCTAAATTTTTAATAATTATCCCATGCCTTCTAGAAATTTTCCATAATTTTTCTTAGTACTTTCCTTTGAAAATAGACTAATTATACTTCATTTTGAGACCTCATATCCACCTATTTTCAATAGGTATTATTTATCTAAATATATATTTAAGTGTATTATAAAAATTAGGGTATTACAACTTCTACTTCATATGAACCTCAAACACTAGTCAAATTCACTTCATCAAGTTTCAACATTTTATTTAAAGAAGATGTAAAATTGTATAGAACTAAGATACTAAGTTACTAATAGCAATGTCTAACCACTACCTACTATAACAGAACTAGCTAAGAATATAATAGCGGTTAACATATAAGACATGCATACTCACACATTAAACTAACTAACTAACAAGATTAGACGAACACAATAACATTCACATATCCACACAGGTTAATAAGCAAACAAAAAGGTCAAACAAAACTAAATATGAACTCACCAAAGCATCAGTAGTGGTCTGAAGCTGAACAAATTGATCCCAAATTTGTTGATCAATGAATGTGTACTTCTGCCACGGATTATATTTACAAAATTATGTCTAAAATTGTTGAACAAATTTGTTGATACGTTAGAAGAAGTTCTTTATATTTACAAAATTGCCACCAGTCATATCTTTAAGACCGGCCGTTATTAATGTATAAATTATGTCTGCTCTTAAAAGTATTAACTTTAAGACCTCATTTATATGTGTCCGGTCTTAAAATTGTTATACGATTATATTTAAATATTTTGTTATTGTTCTTGACCGTAGAAAATATAGTCGGTGATGTACGAGTTTTCTCTATAATATAATCCATATTTTATTTTATATTTTTAACACTTTTAAGAGCGGTTGGTTAGTTTAAGCGGCCTGAATATTATATTTAAGAATTTATATGTTAGAAGAAGTTCTTTATATTTACAAAATTGCCACCGGTCATATCTTTAAGACCAGTGCCTAGAAACTCCGCTGTAAATGAGGTGGTCTTAAAAATTGATGTGGGTGAAGAAGTTCTTTATATTTAGAAAATTGCCACCGGTCATTTCTTTAAGAGCGAGGTATTGATAATTCGCTGTAAACGAGGCGGTCTTAAAACACTTTTTTGCACTAGTGCCATGACTATACCCTACACAAAATCACGTTCCAGAGCCATTGGAGACCTTAAAAACATAGAATTCCAACCCTAAAACCATGCTCCTACCTTTTGCACGAAAATATCTTAAGGAGAACTCAAGAAAAGGTTTTTCGGGTTACCTCAGATTTGGAGAGTGGATGAAAGAACATGGAAGCTTGAGCTACAAACCCTAGCTATGGAGGCTATTTTCTCTTCTCTGAACCTCAAGAAATTTCTCCCCTTAAGGGTGAAAAAGAAGATGAAAACCCTTTTTAATACAGGTTAAAACTTGTTCCAATAGCTTTAGAATTAACCAGTGTAATTTCTAACTGATAGGGAGTAATTTTAGACAGATAATCTTGACTTGCCCACCAAGAAATTTCAGAAAAGTCTAAAGGCCTCCACTAGCTCCATGTGGTGCCACCCTAGCTAAAGAGGGCAGATTTTTATATGCTCTTGGGGTAAATTACTTGTTTTTGCCCGAAACTTCTGAAAATTACAATTTTGGCCTGAAACTTTTGGATAATTACCAACTTTGGCCTGGAAATTTTCACCTCCCAAAAGTACATATGTGGCGCCATGGTGGGTCCCTCATACCTGACCAAATCAACTTTTATCCATTTATTCCCATTTTGCCCTTTTTCTTTGAACGTGGGTCCTACAGGTTGACTTTTGCATTACTTTTTCTTTCTTGCTCTCCAAGTAACATTTTTTAATGATTAAAGGGGGTTATGTGGCGCCTAATGGGGCCCACAAATCTGATCCCCTATATTTAATACTCTTTTTCCCTGACTTTTCACTTTATCTAGTATAATCTCCTCTTACTAGTCCACATCTGTCTTGTTGATCAACAAGGTGTTTCCTTTTGCGCTTTTCTTCAACTTGTTCAGATAATCTGACTTGAATGAACACTCACATGTGGCACCCTTTTATCTTCCCAAAATGGCTCCGCATTTGTCTCATTCAGTCTAGAAGAAACCCCTAATTAGTCCTTATCGGTCCCGCTTTTACCGGTTAACATCCTGTGGGACCCGTACTTTGTGTTTGAGTCTGAGTGCAGATAAAATCATCTAATTTTCCTTCTCACTCCTAGGGTGGACGAAATTTCATGCTCATGGGGTAAGGATTTGACCATTTTGCCCCTACTTTCCCTCTTTTAACCCTATGGTGACATATGTCCTCAAATAACTGACTTTTCAGTGACTCTTTCTCTTCCTATTTCCTTAAAAACGTAGAGGATCTTTATTTGTCTAGGAAATGTCACACTTCTTGAACCGGGTTTAGTAGTATGCCTAACTTAGGCTCATTCTCAAGTCTCTATGCCCGAATTTCAGGATATTACATTTCTCCCCCCGTTCAATAAATTTCATCCTCAAAATTTGAATATTTCCACCTTAGGGAATCACTTTGACCATTCAATTTATCCCTTTTCCATGAATGCTAACATGATACGTAACATAGTCATTAGGCAATAGTTTCATTCATTTGGGGGATGTGCATGCTATCTAAGCACGCATCACAATCATATAATACTTTATTTTATCTTTTACTTAGGTGTTATGCTTAATCACACAAAACCAACTGTTTGTTCTCACAACGTTTGGTTACACAAGCTTTACTACTTGTTCATTTTGCCACTTGTTCTATCACATACTGGCCTTTCGGCTTAGTCCATTATCATAGCGTGGGACTTTGTAGCCTTACCGTTTAGGGAATTAGCCTAAGGTTTTAGGCATCTCATCTTTTACTTAGTACAGTTCGATTGTTTTGACAGCCTCAAAATGTACTTTAGACACACTGGTCTAAAGTTACCATGCTATTAGTACTTACATAGTGCTAAGCATCACAGGTCTTATAGTCCAGGGACACCGCCCCGTGCAATCCTTGCACGCTGGGTCTAACTGCCTCGAGCCTCCTCAATTTTAAGCCCTCAAATCATTTCCCTCTTGATTAGCACGGTAGCTGGCAATTACTATTTAATTTACTTAGTTCAGATTTGTAGACCATTCTATCAGTTTCTGTTCCTGTATCAACAAAGTCACCAACTGCACCGCTTTTCATGTTAATACAATAGTGATGACAGTCATGTCGCCGCTTATTATGTTGTCTCATACGCAACATTTCAAATTTCAAATTTTCACATATTTGAAAATCCGTGTGGTTGCAGTACATTTTTTCAAAACAATATTTTTCATATCTTCCATAAACCATAATCGCCGGTTGCAATGTCTTAGGCAGAGTTGCTCATGTCAAAATGCCAACTTTATCAACATATATATAACATGTATTAGACATTGTATATTTTCATAAAGACACATAGTAGTAGTAAGAAACAACTGCACTAATTAACATAATCAAATAATACTGCATCAAATTTATTATTACACATTTTGCGAATGAGAGAGAGAGAGAGAGAGAGAGAGAGAGAGTAGGATATTACTATTATTTGCCAAAATATGCATATAACATTTAAGTAATAATAATTGGTCTGGGTGGTAAGAAACGCAACATACTTAGTGACCCACATATGTTCCCATAGATGGGAACTACCCACAGATGCACACACACACACACATTTAAATATATAAACACATCCATGTTGTAACCCACATACATTTAAAAGCTGAAGACAATATGAAGTCTATTCATATGTAAACTTCTCGGAACCCTTCATTCTCCAAAGAATTGAAACAGGCTTGATCCAATTGAAGCAATAGAAGCAAACAGTGCCAAAGGATGAATTGGCTGAGGCTTCGGTGGTGGAACTGGATATGGAGGCGGATGATGGGATGGGGAAACCAGATATTGAGGTGGATAATGATGGGGTGGTGGTAGATATGGAGGTATATATTGATGATGGGGTGGTGGTGGATATGGAGGTAAATATTGATGGTGGGGTGTCGGCGATGGATATGTCAGCGGATAAGAATAGTGAGGCGGCGGATAAGACGATAGTGGTGGATATGGAGGTGAGTGATCGAGAAATGGATGTGGCCAGTATGACGACGTTGGATCTGTAGAAAAATTATTAGAAGAAGAGGGACCTTGCGGGTAGCTTTGTTGTAGAGATTTTGCAAAAGAGGATGGATCGTAATTCTGCATACAAAACCACTCCAAATGGTCAACGCTTATGAGTTATTTTGTTTTAAATGCAAGAGATGAATAAGTAATTTGTAGATAGTAAAAAATTAGTTAAATTAGTTATTTGCAAAATAAAAGTCCCTTAAATCATACTAACAAGTAGTTGGTTGGGGTGGTAAAATGTTTCACTCAATAATGTGGAGAACTTAAGTTTGAGTCTTGAGAAGCTTAATTTTGTCGGAAGAGGTGAAAATCCTTTTCATTCTAAACATCAAAAGGCGAAACAATTTACCACATAAAAAAATTTGGGTTCTTAATGTAAGACCCAAGTGAGTCATATATTATTAAGGATTTATAGGACAAGTATGTCATAATTTTCTTAAACTATTATTTTTTAATGATTTGCACCAATAAACCTCTGTTTTGATGAAAAATCTTGACTCCTTAATATTTGTAACCAACATGGAGAAGTTTAAGAAAATTATACATTTAGGAGAAAAAATTGAATTAAGGACCTAAATGTGCTTTATTAAAACAAAAATTGAAATATTATTCTATTTATATTGGTTGAAGTTGACTCATTTGTTTTAAATTCACAATCAACCTCACGAACCACCTTATTCTATGCCGAATTGAAAGGATTGTGGTTATAAGCTTCTTCTATGTTTTAAGAAAACAATAACATGATTATATAATAATTGTATTTGACTCAATAATATATATTTAACATCGAACTTTCGCATTATTAAAATTATAATTAAATTCAAGACAAATATTGTGAAAAAAAAGTAATTTTCCTGATATTATTGCAAAGTTTAATCTAACTAACCTTCGGATGGGCATGTGCGGACCTCAATACAAGTTTCAATTCACCAGTTCTGCGAAAAGGAAACTTTTATCATGTAAAATTAAAAAAAAAAAAAAAAGAATCTAAATCAAATATTAGATGTGCTTGATATTACCCTATATTTCCTTTTTTTAAGGGACAAGAGGATTCTTCAGAACCATTTGAAACTATATTATGCAACTGAACCCTGGAAGTTTCAAAATATACAATATAAGGAGATTAAAAATTGTACAAAAAGGGTACTTAATTAATCAAATTATTGGGCTAGCATACCAGCAGAAGGTGACTTTCATCATTAACTTCTTGTTAAAATAAAAAAGGAGAATATAAAAAATTAAATATTATTATTTTTTAATATATTAAAATAGCAGAATTACCAGCCACTGCCCAAAAAATCATCATAATGGAAACCAGAGTCAATATTCTTCCAAACCACGAATTTAAGGTCACTTTGGCCATCAATTGGGAAGTCGAACATGTTTGAAAATGTCGTGTCCATTTTTCCATCTGCAGTAATCAAAGTGATAAAATTAACCACACAGTTTACATGCTATAACCAAAATACTGATAGAAAATTTCCATATACATTTTATAAGTAAAAATGAACCTTAACATCAATGTAATATATCATATATGACACTACAAAAAAAACATTGGATCAGAGACGGAATTAACGACAAAATAAATTCCTTAATTATCATGTAGAATAAGTAAAAAATTATAGACATATGTAATAAATAGGGTTAGAAAAAGAAAAAGTGGTTTAAATGTTGAGAAATTGTAATAAATGATTAAATGAAAAAGAATTAGTAGTGACTGGGGGGTGATTAATATAGACATATGTATTCAATAGGGCTAGAAAAAGAAAAAAGAGGTTTAAATTTTGAGACACAGAAAAAATTTGCTTATGTTGAGGACCAACCCCTAGAGAGAGAAAGTTACTTAATAAAAACAGAGGAAGTAACAGAGACCAGAGGGAGTTTATCATAGTTTCATAGGTATACCAAACAAACCTTTCACCTCACTTCCACTGTTATAAAAACTCCTTACACCATGCCAAATTGGGCTTTAGTTATTTGTGTGAGAAACTACCCCTTATAGAAAGTAGAACCTCTCTTAACTTATGCTATCAATTGAATATGTCATTTGATAAAAAAAAATTATAAATTTAGAAGATAAAGTAGAATGAGGTTTTATGTTTAATATTAAAGTAAACTCCCTTTAGGAAGCCTAGATCCAAGGAAAGGCTATATACAAAACATTGAATTCATGGCTGTGGGACAACAATAATGAGATGCAGATTCGTTTTTCCCATACACAGAGACAAGACAATTCTTTAGTGGATTAGTTAGTCAATTATAGTTTTACTTGAAGTAGGGATCTAATTGTTTTTGAAACCCCCCAGCAGGGTTGACATAATTTCTACATAGCTACATTGTGGGAGTTGTTTACCTACGGCTAGAATCTGATTGATAATAGTGAAGTAATGGGCAATTGAGCCCTAGTTCTTTATATATATATATATATAAACTTTAAACTCCCTCCTCAGTATTGACTCTTACATTTGGGATGAAAGGTATTAATGCTTTAAACAAAGCATGTTATATTACAAAACATGCTATCAGAGGGATTATAATAACTACCTAAGAACTCACCTTGACTCGGTATTGTAATAAGGTAGGTATTGGCGCCATATTGAAAGCAGACGTACAAGGGATGGCTCCCGGAAACCAAATTCGATTCTGAAAATATGTTGCATCCTATGACTTAATGAGAGATACGAAGGATTAGTTTGATTCTAGCTGCGAACATACTTAAGGAAAAAATAGTATCATACATATATACTAAGAAAGAATGCATGTGTGCGTAGAAAGACGCACGCACGCACGCATATATGTCTTTTCTTTTGTATTATAAATGGAAAGAGAGATAGGTTTTAAAAGTTATACCAGTAACCTCAAGGTGGCCATGGATGATCGACGAGGTCATTGAGATATGTGTATATGCACGTAGATGAAGCTGTAGTGAGGAATTGAACATGAATTACGAACTAAGAAACCTCTTCTATTTGTAGGGAATTCATGCTTCTACATTCACACAATCTCTCTCTCCCTCTCCCTCTCATCATTAAATCAGTACGAATCAATGACTCTTTTAGTTTCAGTAGACAGACGGAGTCAATTTCAAATTTTCTATGAACGCGTTGGGTCCATAAATGCTGCTTATTAATTGTGCTCAGAGTTGGCCATCAATAGGCAGGCAATTTTATTGATCTACCTATTAGAAGATTTACTTGTAAGAGTTTAATTAACAATCCAGGATTTTACAATCAACAATAATAACTACATTTGTGTGCATCTTTACAAAAATATCCTTATTATAGTAAGAATAAGGATATTAATAAAATATTCTCAAAAAATGATATATTAAGTTTAAATTTAAATTTTGCCACTGAGATTTGAGATCAATGTGAATTTAAATTGCAGGTAGAAGAAACTATGATAAGATGGAAAAATTCCTTTAATTAAGGTCCTAAGGGACTAATAAAATGTCAAAAAAGTTGTATTACCCGGATAATTATTATCTGGAATATTATGTCCATTTATGATAGATATGGTCTCAAAATGTTGTATAATTGGTCTATTTTCAAAGGGAAATACTAAGAAAATTAAATGGAATTTATTGCCAAAAATGTGAAAAATGCATTTTAGGGCCATAAAACATTATAAAAATGTTATGATAAATCCTAAAGGGCCGTGAAATAATTATTAAAAATTAGAAGGAATATTGTCTCTAATTTAGACAATTCATTAAATTATCTCTTTTGAAAATAGAATAATAGAAAATTAAAAAGTATTCTGGGGACCATATTGGACCCTATGATTTTTAATATTATGCATGGAGCATAAATTATTAATGTCAATAAAATAGTTGTGAGATAATAATTATTACTAATTAAGAAAATTGTCAACAATTAGTAAGTGATTAATTAGATAATTAATGGCTAATTGTTTAGACATAAGATAAAGAGAAAAAGGTGGAAATTACTTAAAATAAATATACATATATAAATAAAAACGAAAATTAGAAGAGAAATAAAGAAAAATGAAATGAAAATTAAGAAATTAATATCTAGATATTTGCATTAAAATAACATTATAAGTTAAGACATGTGGTAATTAAGTAATATTATAATAGTAAAAATGCGAACAGGATAAATGACCACGGATAGAAATAAAATCCTACCTAGAAAACCGTGCTTGAGTCAGAGTATATTAGGAACAAGTGAATTTCTATCTCGGAGTGTGTAACATCCCATTTTTCAAAAGCGGAATAAGGTACTTTCATTAGAGTAGAGCATCGGGGTAATTTAAAAGAGCGAGTATCTGATATACATCTACTGTTGAGGTACCTAGTTGCTTATACAACAGTACAAAGGTCTGAATATTTACTGATATGGTAATACAAGTCCAAAAAGAAATTCTTCGGCCGGGACTCTAAGCGTGCTGCTTGCCCTTATCTTTGGTGCTTAGTCCTTTTGATCCTGAAGCTATATCAAGAGCTGAGGTCCATGCATCGAACCTCAGGTAACGGTTAACCTCATACTTATGTAAACAATATATGTATGACATCACAACATTAATCAACACATAAGTATATAGCAAATGCAAGATTAATATATCCACCGTACACATCACATGTAAGGTTATCTATGCTAACAATACACATCGCATGTATAGTTATCTATACAATTCATATGTATAGTTATCCATGTTAACAATACACATCACATGTAAAGTTATCTATACAAATCACTTGTATAGTTGTCTATCATATATAAGCATACAATAAGTATCAGAGTTAGTGTTACAGTATGCGAACGTACCTTCGTTGATGACTTTTGGTACGTTTCGACAGATTGCGATCACAGATATCCTATAAGGGTCATATCATCTCTATTAATTCACAAATATTATTTCAAGAGATATTTTGGCTATATAAGACCATTTTACCCCTGGTAGACTTATTTTCCAATTTATTCCCTAAATTTTCGGAAAACACTGATTTCAGCATTTTGGGCAGATTTTTGTCTAACTTTGAAAAATCATAACTAATTCTAGAAAAATCATTTTGAGGTGAAACCAAAGCCAAAATTTCCCTTAATAAGTATATTTTAAAGGAAAAATAACGGCTTTAACTCGTTCAAACCATATCATTCCCAGTTTTGAATTTCCTAAACGTTGGCCAGATGTTATTCCAGTAAAAATGGCTTAACTTCAAAAATTCATATCTCCTTGACCAGAGATCAAAATGTTGCATATTTTATATATTTGGAAAGCCCTACATGTCTACTTTATTTCTGGAGAATTTCATGATTTTACAACTTCATTTGCTTCATAAAATCATAGCATCTTTTCTGCTGCCTGACAAGGACTTAAGAACCGAAAATTCTGCAACTCTTACAAATTTAATTTAAGGACTTCCAAACATCATTTCCTATCATGTTTTTACCTCTTCAGGCATTTTTCAATGCAATGAGGCCTAAAAACAAGAGTAGGAATTTATTCTCTAATTTTCTAGATTAAACTAACATTTATACTAAAAACTTATAAAAACTAAAGACTAGAAATTTAAATACTAGAACTTACCTCTTGAAGACTCTCATTCTTGCTTCAAGATTCCTCCTCACTCTCCTACTTAGAAATCACCTTCTTGAAGTGTGATTTGGTGTGAAAAAAAATGAAGAAGAAGGCTCCCTATTTATAGAAAAATGCTATGGCACTTTGGTAATTTTCAAACTCTCATCCTTAATCCTACCCATTGGATGATCTTTTCTAATCAATGGCTCATGGGTGTTGGTCTTTTATTAAGACACAAATTCAAGTCTCAAAGGTTCTTATTGGCTAATTTTAATTACATAGGATTTAGCCCAATTTTCTTAATTTTTCCTATTGGTTGTTTTAATTAATATCTTTATTAAAATAATATAAAATTTTCCTTCTTCCTTAAGACACCAAAAACATCACCCTCTATCTCTCTCTTATCCTCTTCCATTTTCCATTAATGCACCCATGTGAACTCATTAATTGTCTCTTGTAATTATCCCATGTGTGTGGAAGTTTATATTAACAATTTTCTCCTCTTTTTCCACGAGCAAAACCATGCCTACCATCATCCTTTGGCCCAATGGAAGTGTGTTTCTATTGTCTCTTAATAGCTAGAATTAAAGCCTCCCATTGGTTCATTCACATTCACATGGATTTATATTATTTGTTTAATTAGAGCTTTAATCACAAGATTAGTAATCTTGTAAGCTTTAGGGATTAATTTTAATTTCACTTTATATACCACTTAATTATGCTAAATTAATTAGCAACACCTTTCATGCTAATCTTGACCCTCCATTGGTCATTACTATCAAATTAGGGGTTTCATATAACTAACTTTGGTTATCTCCTTTATCTATGTCTAAATAATTAGCCATTAATTATTTAATTAATCACTTACCAATTGTTGACAATTTTCTTAATTGAGATTAATTATTATCTCACAACTATTTTACTGATATTGATAATTTATGTCACATGCAAAATATTAAAAATCATGGGGCAATTTATGTTCCCCAAAATGATATTTAATTTTGCCTTATTATTTCCCAAGGAAAATAATCCCATAAATTATCTAAATTAGAGACAACATACTCTCTAATTTTTAATAAATATTTAGTTGCCTCTCAGGATTTATCATAATATTCTCAAGGTATTTTATAATCCACAAATTCACTTATTTTCAACATGTATTATTTATGCACATAGAATATTTAAAGTATACTATTTATTTTAAGATAAAAAAATTTCGGGTATTACAGAGTGGACTATCTCCGAAGTCATTTCTGTAACCAACAGAGTGATTTGGATATCCGGCCAGTAAGATATTTTGTGGGATTAAAGCAGATAGTAGAAATGAGAACCGATGGAAAATAATTGATAGATTGAAATCCGGGAATAAGTTGAGAAAAACCAGAGTATATTATTGATTAGTGGATTTTTATCCAGAGGTTGGCGCAGACAGACGATATTTCCGTAACCGGTAGCTATTATCGAGGATTTTCGGCAGGTAACAGAATGTCCTTAATGAGAGTATAAGGTTAGGAAAACCCGGTATTCTCGAAGAGGAAGAAAAGACTTTCAGAGTGTTATTTCCGGAATTTTAAGATTTTACAAAATTTCGCGATCGGAACACCGAATAGGGACTTTATCGGTAGAAAACTTCTTGAGAAAGTTGGTGACTAAGGATGACATCATCCTTGAGAGGTATATGGCCAAGATCTTGCCACCTTTAAGAAGTGCGATCCGACAGTCAGAATTCAATCAGACAAAGTTCAATGAAATTATGAAAATGCCATTGGTTTTTTCTATAAATAGCCACCATTTCATTTGGAATTCTCACACCAAATTCTCTTGAGAATTTCGAAACTTGGGAGAGGAAGGAAGAAGGAGGAGTTCGGAGAAATTTATAGCGAAGCTCTGAGTAAGTTCTTCAGTCCTTAGTCTTTAGTTCGGTAGTTCTTAGAGTTTTAGGATAGATGTTGTTTTGATCCTTAATCTTCCAGTATATTTTAGATATCATGTTTTAGGATAGATATGATATTTATTTTGGGAAATATGTTGGAGTAAGAGATATGCTAAAATTCTGGAAGATTAGAGTCAAAGTAACGAAGTTCTGGCGAAATTTCGCCGATTAGAGAAGTCAGGGGTAAAATGGTCATTTGTGACTAAAATGACTGTTATGATGTTAGTAATTTATTATATGCGATATTATCCTTATAGGATATCCCTGAATACGTTCTAACCAACTATCGCACCGTATCTTGCCAGAAATACCGTATAGCGTCAACGAAGGTACGTTTGCATACTGTAACACTAACTCTGATATTTACATTTTGTGTATATGTGGTATGTGTGCATGTTGTGGTGTATTGTTTGAATACTTGTTTGGTAAGAAATAACTGTACACCTGCATACACTGGGAGTGATATATCTGTTTTCACTGGGAGTGGTACTTTTCGTTGGGAGTGGTACATTTGCATTCACTGGGAGTGACATGTTTGGAAGTGTTTCATTTGCTGTGATTTTGTACCGTATATGTAAATATGAGGTTAACCGTTACCTGGGGTCCGTTTGCATGGGACCTCAGCTCTTAACATAGCTTCAGGATCGGGAGGTCCGAGGACCGAAGAGAAAGGCAAGAAGCACTTATAGGAACTCAGCTGAAGACCATCTTTTGTTGCCACGACATGGGTAATATCAGGGGAATACCTCTGTGGTTGTTTACTTCAAAAACTCTCGGTCTTTGTACCGTTTCTGTAATTAGCCAGACTTACGGTATTTTGAATATATGTATCAGTTACTCTTTTGCTCCGATGCTCTACTCTGATGAAAAAAAAAATAATATTCCGCTTTTGAAAATTTGGGATGTTACAAAAGTCTCAGGAAAAAAATTCTGATGGCAAAAGGTCCCAATGAGTTGTTAATACTCATAGATGGGGTTGTTAATGCGTTAATTACTGAATGAGTTGTTCATGAGACATTTTAAAAACAGAATTTTTTTGGGGGATTTTTTTGACATTTTCATGGTTTCTTGTGACCTATAAGGAATTTTCCCTAATAAAAATCCTCACTTTCATTTTCTTATTACCGTAACAGACACACTTGCCAGAGTCAGAGGAGACTTGACTAAAACAATAAAGCGTCATCGATTGTAGGGTAGGCCAATTATATATTATTTCCAATCTTTCTTTTACCAAAAATACCGATGATTCCTTACAGTGTCCTTGTGGGTAGTCGAAGTTAATATGATATGTGGGATATAAAATATGATGGAGTTATTTGAGTTGTTTTCATGTTTTATTATCATTTATAGCTTATTTTCATTTGTATTTAATTTTATTTGGGTAATCGAAGAATGCATGTTCATGAATTTCTTTTTCCAGTATCAAGAATACGTTGAAGCATATCCTGTATTGTGGGCTTCCCCTCATAAATGGGGATAGTTTAATCTACTTGAGGGTTAGGTGATATATAAGGATGTGACCGATGCATGTGAAGAAGGAGGATAAGTAGGATCCAAAGACAATAAATGGTCTTGATTCCATTGAAGGCCAAAAGTATTATTATGCAAATTAGCTTGAGCCTTAGCAAAATCATTCTCCATGTAATCCAAGGTTGAACAATGGATACATTGCTCACAATAATGATTTTCTGCACGATATTTGCAACAAATGTTCTCATATTGAACTTCACTATCATAAGGGTCATAACGTACAAGAGTTTGAATAATCATTATAATGATCAAATCCAACACTTGACCCATTGATCCACCAAGGATTATCCATGGACAAAGGTTAAATCAAAATAAAACAAATAGAGAACAAATATACACAACAACACAAGAAAATAAGTCAAAACATAAAACACAAACACACGGGAACAAATATATACAAAAGTCAATCTTAAGCTAAAAATGCTCTAATCTAGATCAACCAAAGACGGTTTTGGGATACAAATGCCAAAAGCTTGCTCACACAGTAAATAGATGGGTCGCACCAAGTAATAAAGTGATAATTATAGTACCATGCCCACGAGGACATGGTTCAAAAATCTGTTTAAATATCGATTATCACACTTTCTCCTACATTGAGTAACACAAACATCAAGAGTGAAGGGAAACTATGAAATAAAGCTAAACTAAAACTAAAAATTAATATAAACATGTGATTCTTTGACTTTAAAGATAAAATGGGGATTAGGGCTGTTTATCCTCCTCCTTGTATTTCTTAACATTCATTTAACCTCCTCTCTTAGATGCTCTTAATGAAAATAGGTGCTAGTCTAGAATTGAAAAAGTACCTGTAAAAGCTCTCTCAAGCCTGAAATAAGTTTATAATCCCATTAATTGCTCAACCTCTTGACACAGTTAATAAAAACAAAATTAAGCTCCAATCCTAATGTGACTGTGTAAGGTTGACAAGTTATATCTTTATCACTACTACAAAAAGTGGATATTACTTCCTCAAAAGGCGTCCTTATTTTAAAAAAAGGAGTTAAAAGTATAGGTAAAGACTTAAGCATCCTAAATATCAATTTAGAGCGCCTAAAGTAATTAATTTTAAGACTTATGCACCAAATTTTTTTAAAAAAATTATCTAGGTAGCAAAAAATTAGCACTGAAAAATATATTTTAGGCGCCCTAAAAAAATTTAGGGCGCCTAAAGTATAGTTTAGGCGCCCTAAACTTTTTTAGGGCGCCTAAAATACCAAATTTTTCTCAAAAAATTATTTATGTGGCAAAAAATTAGTGCCAAAAAATATATTTTAGGCGCCCTAAAAAAATTTAGGGCGCCTAAAATATACTTTAGATGCCCTAAAATTTTTTAGGGTGCCTAAAATATACTTTAAGCACCCTAAATTTTATTTAGGGCGCCTAAAGTACCAAGTTTTTTTCAAAAAATTATCTAAGCGGCAAAAAGTTAGCGCCAAAAAATATATTTTAGGCGCCCTAAAAACATTTAGGGCGCCTAAATATAATTTAGGCGCCCTAAAAAATTTTAGGGTGCCTAAAGTATATTTTAGGCACCCTTATTTAGGGCGCTTAAAGTACCAAATTTTCTTCAAAAAATTATCTACGCAGCAAAAAATTAGCGCCAAAAAATATATTTTAAGCGCCTTAAAATTTTATTTAGGGCGCCTAAAGTAATTAATTTTAGCAGCTCCGCACCTTAACATCCACAAATACCTCTTTTTATTCGTCATATATATCTCTTTCTTTCTCTATCCATCATATCTTCCTTCACAAGCCCAGAACCAAGGACGACTGCTCCTTCCCTAACCCACTTTGTTCCGACGCGTAGGGAGGAGACTCCAGTTGCAGAGCTTCAGCTTCCTCTTCCGCTTTAGGTCATCCTCTGATCTTTCTTCTCTTATTTTTCTTCTCTCATATCACATTTTTTGCTTTCTCTTTTTTCCTTTAGTGCTCAATCTGTGCTAGATCCAGTTTTATTTTCTTGTTTTGCTTATTAATTTTTCGTGCGGATATTAGATCTCCTTCAGTGCTCTCTATTCGGCCTCCTTCAGTTTGATTATTAAGTAAAACTTTATGGGATTAGGGAATATTCGCCGTTCTCAAATTGTTTGGGAGTTCCACTGTGAGCAAAAAGGTATTAGATGTGTTTGATGCATATAAGAAGGAGTTCTTCAAGCTGTGTGCAATGATTTTTACACAATAAACAACTTTCCTGCATACAGAAACTTGTCAGGGTACAGTGTAAAGGGCCATAAAACATGTCCAATATGTGAAGCAGACACAAACTTCCATCAATTGAAGCACGGAAAGAAAACGGTCTACCTCGGTCACAGGAGGTTTCTCCACCGGTTCCACCCATATCGTAAGTTAAGAAAGCGTTTCAACGGCTTACCAGAGCATAGAATGGCTCCAAAGGCATTAACCGGAGATGAAGTTTATAGTCGGATGGAACATATCAATGTAATATTGGGTAAGCATCAAAGGATTTCGGGTGAGAAGAATATATGGACGAAGAGATCATTTTTCTTTGATCTTCCATATTGGCGTTCTCTTGATGTGAGACACAGTCTTGATGTGATGCTTGTGGAGAAAAACATCTGCGATAGCCTGGTCAGTACTCTTTTGCACATATTAGGGAAGAGTAAGGATTGAATTAGTGCGAGATTAGACCTAGTTGATATGGGAATAAGAGAATAGTTACATCGACAAGTGATGAAAGATGGTAAAAAGGCATACATGGAGCCAGCAGCTCATACACTGTCTAAAGTGGAGAAAAAAAGCTTTTGTGGGTGTTTATATGACATTAAGGTTCCACAAGGATATTCTTCTAATTTGAGAAGGTGTGTGTCAATGGATGATTTGAAGTTAGTGGAAATGAAGTCCCATGATTATCATGTCTTGATGCAACAGCTATTACCAGTTGCTATTAGGACATAATGAAATATGAAGTGTGAACCACTATAACAAAATTGAGCATTTTCTTTGATGCTATCTGTAACAAAGTCATTAACATTGAAAAGTTGGATGAATTGGAAAATGAGGGTTATCTTATTTTGTCCCAACTAGAGATCTACTTTCCTCCCGCATTTTTTGATATAATGGTACACCTGATAGTGCACTTGGTCAGGAAGGTAAGGCTCTGCGGTCCATTTTACCTAAGGTGGATGTACCCTTTCGAGCGATACATGAAGATCTTAAAAGGGTATTCCAAAAATCCATATCGACCAGATCATCAATAGTTGAGAGATATGTAGTTGAAGAGGCTATGAACTTTTGTAAGGATTATCTATCAGGGGCGACGATATGATCTCAGCATGATGAGGGGATAAGCGAGGGAACTCGAGGAATCAAACTAAAGAATATGCCTCGTGAAGAGGTGTTGCAAGCACATTTCTACGTCTTGAATAATATGGAAGAAGTTCAGCCATATATCGATGAACACAAAAGTGTTTGAAGAATATGAATCTAAGGAAGAATGACATGCAGATATCTAATGAGCAAAAGAAGACATTCATACGGTAGTTTGAAAAGAAGGTATTGCATGAGACTGGTGTGTCGGATACAATCGAGTGGCTTGCCTAGGGGCCTTCTTTCACGGTCATTACTTAGAGTGGTTATGGGATCAACGGGTATTCTTTCTACACAAAAGACCAAGATGACAGAAGTTCTGTGCAAAATAGTGGGGTGATGGTTGAAGTTGAATCCATGCACTTTTCAAGTTCGATAGACAAAAACCCGGTATTAGCATCAATGGCCTATTATGGAGTTATTGAAGAAATATGGGAGATGAGCTATAACACCATCAAAGTTGCTTTATTCAAATGCAAGTGGGTTAGCAATAATGCTGTTGTAATAGATCCTAAATTTGGATTTGTCTCTGTTGATCTTCAAAGACTTGGTCATAGAGATGAGCCATTCATTCTAGCAAGCCAGGCGAAATAGGTGTTTTATGTTACAGACCCTACAAATAAGAAAATGTCCATTGTACTTCAAAGTAAAAAACAGCAGTATGGTGAAGAATCCTTAAACCTTGACGATACACTCCCTTTCACAACAAATCCACCTACAACACGTGAAGTGGAAGTAGTAGATGATGAAGAATATGCTGCAAGAAATTATCATTGTGAAGGAATATAGGAAACCATATAAAGTAAGATCTTCTATGAATTTGGTGCCTAAAGTATCATGTTATTTTTGTAGTGGTTTAACATGTTGATATTTTCTTTATTAATTTGTTTATTATTTAATAACCTATCTAACATTGATTTATCTTTGTTGAACATGAATATGTCTAGCTCGTCTAGCTCATCCGAGTCAACGGATGATGGAGTTGATGAACCCATTGTCAGACGGGGTAGAGGTAGCACCAAGATGGGTGCGCTACTCGCACGTCGTGGATTTCAAAAGAAGAGGCTGCACGTTGAGTTTGATGCCAATATGAATCCAGTGGGTCCATAGGAAGATAATTTCATTAGCTATCTAGGCTTCCTGGCTGGAAGCAAAATTAGCATTACAATCCGTCATTGGAAGTTGGTGCCTAAGAAAACAAATGAGCTGATTTGGGCACAAGTTTTGGTATATAACTTTCGTTATATATGCATTTGTATCTTTAGTCTTATTACTTGAAATGTAATTAACTTCTCTTTTACCTTGCAGCAAACATATGATGTCCCTAACACTAAGGAGATAAACATGCATTGGATGAGCTTAGTTCGAATACGTTGGAAGGATTTTAAGAACAAGCTCACTAAGAAGTATATTTAAGGGCCACTGAGGGACAAGGATCCATATATGACGTATGATTACATTTCTCCAAAGGATTGGAGGGAGTTTATGGCGTACCGGACAAGTCCTGAATTTCTTGTACAATCTCTTTCATATCTTATCTTTTATTTAATTTGTTTGAATCTACTTGACATCGTGACTCAGTTTTATTTGTTTTCGTGTCACAGGAACAAGCTAAAAAAAATAAAGAGAAGCAAGAGGCAAATAAGTATCCGCATACCATGTCTAGAGGTGGATATAGAAAGCTGCAACGGAGGATGATGAAGGATGTGTTAGAGAGAATGAAGGAAGCCGTCCAATCTGATCCGTCCATTGTTATTCAGGAACCTGAACCTCCTACTCGTCACGCAAAATGGAAAGCACCGAGAATGAAGGGGGGCAAATACGTAAATGCAGATGTTGCTGAGGTTGCATCAAAGATTGTAAGTAGTTCAATTAGAAGTATTAAATAGCTTCAATTGTTTCATATTATAAGAACTTAGTGTTTTTATTAATTGAAAAATATTATGATACAGGATGCACTTGAGGAGCAGAGCAGCCAAGGTTCATTCGCGCCGGTTCCACAGATAGACATTTTGTCAACAATGATTGGGAAGCCTGATTACCTTGATCAGGTTCAAGGGGAGACAAGGGGAGTTACTGTCAAGAAATATTTTGGACGGCGTTCATGTTGTTCACATGACGATGACAACCCCAATCCTCGACTCGTAGCAAAAATTCGAGCGTCCCTCTTTGATGAGATCATGGAACAAGTACGGGGGGAGGTGCAATCTATGATACAAGAGAAGGAGAAGATAAAACGTACAACCAACGAATCCTCAGCCTTCTTTCCTAGCAGCAAAGAAAGTTTTCACCCTTCAGATGTTGATGATGTTGGCGAACCTTCTCACACTCTACATATTGATGTTGGTGAACCTTCTCACACTCACCATGTTGATGTTGGAGAACCTTCTCACAGTCCACAGGGAGGACATCCTTGCACTTTATATTTGGATGTCCCACACTGGCGTGTTGTTGCCAATGCCATTGTTTACTCAAAACAAGCCACCCACCATTATAGGCAAATTCCATAAGACCAACGTCGGGTGACTTTGACTAGTGTGCAACAGGGCGGGGAGAAGACACCTATCCCGATTTATGATGAGGAGGTTCCCACGCTAAGGAAGGCCATAACATCTTTCATCCTTTGGCCAAATCATTTAATTTAGATGGCAACGACACATCCATTGGTAGGGAATAAATTACTGATTGATGATGAGGAGGTTCTTCTCAATTGATTTTCATTGCTAACCCACTAATAATATGTTTTTTATGTTGTTTATAGACTGAACAAGCTCTGAGCAATTTTCCCTACTTAGCACAGCTGTGAGAGCTGTATAGGGACATCAAGTTTATACCCTTGGAGATGCGTACGGGCATTGTGGGCGCGGAAAAAACATATCCCATATCAATTGACAAGACAGATCTGCAACAATTTATGGATATGGATGATTTAGATATAGGATTTATTCAAGTTGCAATTATGTAAGTCTTTTAATTTCCCCCTTTAACAATGACATTGATCTTTTTGTTTTATATATTAACTATAGTTATAATGTTATTTCGACCATAGTGTCTGCCACAATATATGCATCCAGAAAGGGCGTACAGGTTCATATGGATTTTTGTGTCCTGCAAACACAAGGAATTCCCCAGACAATAACATAGTCAGAAGGGCGCTTTATGTTGGTTGTACAATGGGAGAGTTGGGCAGAGATAAGACTTGTTATCTAGCGCCAATACATGAAAAGTATGTATTTTAGTTTTGTCTATATAAAATTTTGAAAAATAAAGAGCTTTCTTGTCTTAATTTAATATTAATATGTATATGTTGTAGCAACCATTGGACGCTGTGTGTACTTTGCCCCAAAAGCAACATATGTTATTGGTTCGATTCCTTAGGTGGCAAGCCAAACGAAAGCATCAAAACCATGTTTGCCAAGTAAGTTAATTTTTGTCTATATCATTAATTCTTATTTTACTGAATTGTTTTCATGTCTGTTACTTTCCATTTCAATGATAGTGGTCTTAGGACGTTCAGAGAGATTGTTGGACTTCAAGAACAGGGTGGACCAAAGTGGTATCATCCTAATGTAAGTAATGTCAATTCAAGTTATTTCATTGACACAGTAGCTTTTGATGTGCCTTTATTCGTTTTAACAATTTGCTTTTTATTTATAGTGCCCTCGACAACCAGGGAGCTCGGAGTGCGGATATTATGTTATCAATTTTATGCACTCCATTGTTTCTAGCGGACGTGTTTCTAGTTTTCAACACGTACGTTATCGCTCCGAGATTCTCAAATGATGATATTTTTGTTGTTGTACTTGAGTTGTTAGTTAATTATTTCATTCACTTCATTGGTTTATCTTATATATCTTGATTTCCAATTTACAGTTTTTTGATACTCTGGATCCGTACTCGGAGGAAGAAATCGATACGGTCTGAGACGTTTTGGCTAGACATCTTCTTCAACACATAGGTTCAGAGGGTATGGTTTATATGATGTTGTCATGTGAATTCTAATTTATTGTATGTGAGCAACTTTGTTGTGGACTTTGTTGTAGAATTGGTGCTCTTTTATAATGATCATTTGAATTGTATGTGAGCACTTTATTGTTGGAGCTCTTTTAATTTAGAATTGTTCATATAATCTGAGTTTTCTTTGCTGGGAGCTGTTTGTAAACACTCAAGATTAGAGATGTATGCCTGCTTTCCTTTGAAAGGCCATAGATACGCCTGGAAAATTTTAATATGAACGTAAGCAATATGAAAAAAAATACTATAAGGCGTCCTGAAACTTTTTTAGGGTGTAAAAAGTCTATATAAGGCGCCCTAAAATTTGTTTAGGGTGTAAAAAGCCTATATAAGGCACCCTAAAAACTTTTAGGGTGTAAAAAGTCTATATAAGGCGCTCTAAAATTTGTTTAGGGTGTAAAAAACCTATATAAGGCGCCCTAAAAACTTTTAGGGTGTAAAAAAGTCTATTGTTTTGCCAGTGTAAAGTCTATCTATGGCGCCCTAAAATGATTTTAGGGTGTAAAAAGTCTATCTATGGCGCCCTGAACACATTTTAGGGTGTAAAAAAGTCTATATATGGCGTCCTGAACAGTTTTTAGGGTGTAAAAAGTCTTCCCAACGTGCAAAAAGATGAATATAAGGCACCCTAAATATTGTTTAGGGTGTAAAAGGTTCATATAAGGCGCCCTAAAAGTGTTTAGGGTGTAAAAAGTCTATCCCGAAGACAATTCAGGGCAAAGACGCCCTATATAAGGCGCCCTGAACTTTTTCAGGGCGCCTTTTATAAGGTATCCTGAACTTTTTCAGGGTGCCAAAATTCAATGTTTCTACTACTTGTTGACAGACGTCCTTGACATTTAGGGCCTTAATTGTGTCTTATTTAGGACGTTATTTTGCTTTTTTGTGGTAGTGAGGGGAATTTTTTTCCTAGGCTGGTCGAATGTGGTCAGATAAGGGAATATGTGTGTGGGCCAAAGTGAAATATTGAAGGAGTGTGTGCATGTTGGGGGGTGAGGTGTCGGATGAACAATGAAAGGAAGGTGATATATGATTGAATGGTTGAATGGGTGAATGAAAAGGGTATATGGCGAATAAAGAGAGGAGAAAGGAATGAGGTGTTGCACGAAGGAGTGAATAAAGAATTGAAGTAGTCTGGTCAATAATAATAATAATAATAATGAATGGAGGGAGTATTATATGTACGTGGCACGCATGCAATAACAAAGGAGAGGTGTGGGGTTCATTAAAATAAAAATATCAATTTGATTTTCCTACAAGGCTTTTATTTGCAATCTAGTCCTTTCCCAATTTAATTGCAAACATTTGTTGAGTAATCAAAATTAATCCTTAACTCCACTCAAGGATTTTTCTTTCTTAATTAAATTTCTTTAGGGCATAAAATATTATCTCTAAAATATTTAGACCGAAAATTATTTCCAAACTATTTGTCTTTAATTTACATAAAAATATGCCTTTAATTCTAAATATTAATTTTAAAATTCCCTAAGGCCAAACTTTCCATAGTTGACCCCATATTATAATTTAATTATCAAATTCCAAATTTTGAGATATTACAATTCTCCACCAGTACATTAAATTTCGTCCTCGAAATTTGTTACATACTTAAGGGTCTAAAGTCTAGATAATGCTTCTTCATGTCTTCTTTTGCCTCCCAAGTTGCCTTCCTAGAAGATAATCCTTTCCAGACCATTTTCACAAACAGGATACTCTTGTGTCTAAGCCACTTCTCCTGATTATCAATAATTTGATCCGGCTCGACTACGAACATATGATTACCTTATATATCCCCATCATCATACTTAATATTATGTTTAGGGTCCAGCTGATACTTCTTCAGTTGAGAGACATGAAACGCATTATAGAGCCTACTTAGATTTTAGGGGTAAAGCTATTTGATATGCTACTTGTCCCCAATGGCCCAAATTTCAATGAACTAGCATATCGCGAACTTAGCTTCACTCGTTTCAATACTTTACCAAAACCCATTACAAGAGACACTTTCCGAAACATGTGATCTCCAATCGCAAACTCTATAGGTCTCCTTCTGTCGACAACATATCTCTTTTGTCTGCTCTTTTGGATCAATCAGCTGTCAGCCTTGGGAAACATATACGATCAAAGAACTCAAGTAAGGAAAATTTTGAATATACTAACCAAAGATTGGGAAGCTAAAGTGACAGCCATTGAGGAAGCAAGAGGAGAATCCATGCAACCTGTAGCTGCTCTCTTCGGAAGCTTGTCAGAATACTGAGGGAAAATCAAATTCAAAAAAGGACTCGACAAATTGGAAGGCAAACAGAAGGGAATCACTCTCAAAACTATCAAGGAAGATAGAAATTCTGATGATGATGAGGTAGATGAAGAAGAAATTGGAATGATGGTTTGAAGATTCAAAAAATTCTACAAAAAGGATCAAGCCTTCAGAAAGTCCTACAAGAACAGCAACAACAAAGAAGCAAAGAAGCCTATCATATGCTATGAGTATGACAAGCCGGGTCACATTAAGTCTGAATGTCCTCAGTTGAAAAACAAAGAAAAGGAAAAGACAAAATTCAGTTCATTCAAGAAAAAGGCCTATGTTTCTACCATCTGGGGAGATAGTTCATATGATAAAGAAGAAGATGATGAAGAGCAAACTGCAAATCTTTGCCTGGTCGCTCAAGAGGAATCTAATAATGAAGAGGTAAGTGATTCTAAACCGACCTTTGATGAATTGTTCTATGAATATAATAATCTTCACTCGAAATTTAGGAAGATTGCAAAAGAACTTTTGATTTCAAAAAGAAGAATAAAAGTTTTGGAAGAACAAAACACTCCCTCTACCACTTTCTAAAAGACTTGTGAAAACTGCTACAATTTGCAAAAGAAAAATGATCATCTTTCAAAAACCTTTGAAAAATTCACCCAAGGGAGTGAAATGCAAAAGATCATTTTAAAACAACAAAAGTTTACAAATGATAAGTCTGGAATTGGCTATAAGCCTGATCTTGATAAAAGGAAAGGTAGGAAGAGAAATGGAGAAAAGAACTACTTGAGCTATTTTCAAAAAATTAGTTAACTCCTCTAATCCTTTTGCCCACTATAGTGACTATAATAGAAAGGGACATTCTACTTCTTCATGCTTCCATAGAAAAGAAAGGAAAAACATACCTATAGGAAACTATCAATGGGTGCCTAAGGGATCTTATGAGGCCCCCAAGACACGTACTAACCCGAAAGGACCCAAGATGAAATAGGTACCTAAAACTTAATTCCACAAATCTGTAGGTATGACTAAGAGCATCAAAATCCAGTAAATGGTATATTGACAGTGGATGCTCTAGACACATGATGGGGGATCAATCCAAATTCTCGACAATCATCCACAAGGAAGGAGGCAAAGTTACATTTAGAGGAAATCAATCTGGAAGAATAGCTGACATTGGTGAAATCAGTAACAATGATGGACCAAAAATACAAGATGTCTACCTTGTGGAAGGCCTATGCCATAATCTCCTTAGTGTAAGCCAAAGTGCAGATAAAGGTAATCTAATCATCTTTAACTCAGAAGAATGTCTGATTGTGAGCAAGGATGATCTCTCCTTAGATAACATTAAATCAAAAGCCTTATTTAGGGCTCTAAGAGAAGGTAATTGCTACACCCTTAATCTTTCTAATAACTCTCCATCTGAAAAGTGTTTCATTGGTAACTTATATGAAAGTTGGATATGGCATAAACGGTTAGTTCATGTCCACATGTTCCAACTTGATAAATTAATGAAAAAGGACTTGGTTATTGGACTGCCAAAACTTGATTTCAAAAAGGATATGATTTGTGATGCATGTCAAAAGGGAAAACAAACTAAATCATCTTTTCATTCAAAAACTGAGATGTCAACTAATAGAACACTTTAATTACTACATATAGACTTAGTTGGTCCAGCTAGAGTAAAAAGCTTTGGTGGAAACTTGTACACTCTAGTTATAGTTGATGATTTCTCAAGATATACGTGGATCTTATTTTTGATCTGCTAAAAATAAAGCATTTGATCAATTTGCTGTTTTTACCAAAAAGGTCCAGAATGAGAAAGGTTTATCTATTGCAGGAATCAGAACTGATCATGGAGGAGAATTTGAAAATTACTCCTTTGAGAAATTCTGTGATGAGATAGGGGTAGATCACAATTTCTCTGCTCCAAGAACTCCCCAACAAAATGGAGTAGTTGAAAGAAAGAACAGAGTTCTCACAGAAATGGAAAGAGCAATGTTGAATGAAAATCAGACCTCCTAAGTGTTTTGGACAGATGTAATGAACACAGCCTGTTACATCTCTAACCGAGCATATCTCAGGAAAAAGCTGAACAAAACCCCATATGACTTTACAAGGGAAGAAAGCCCAACATAGCTCATCTGCACATCTTCGGATGCAAATGCTTTATCCACAACAATGGTAAGGAAAACTTAGGTAAATTTGATTCTAAAGTTGATGAAGGTACATTCCTTGGCTATTCCTCTAGGAGTAAGGCATATAGAATATATAATCTTTCTAGTCCAACTATAGAAGAATCAATCCATGTTGTTTTCTGTGAAATTAACTCTAACAAATCCATGGTTGATGATGATGATGAAGTTCAGAATCAATCTTCTTCAAAAAACTTCCTCTGCTTTGACAAATTCTGAAAATGATTTGCAAAGAGAACCAAAAGCTAAAAATGAACATGATTGTGAAAACCCGGTCAAACTCAACCTAGAGCTTGGAAATACAGTAGGAGTCATCTACTGGACCAAGTTATAGGTGATGCAAATCAAGGAGTTAGAACCAGACAAAGTATTTTGATTGAAGTCACTTTTCAGCTTTCATTTCAGAAATAGAACCCTCTAAGATTGAAGAAGCTCTTTCAGACAATGATTGGGTGATAGCAATGTAGAAGAATTACATCAATTTGAAAAAAATCAAGTTTGGGACTTTGTACCCAGGCCCAAAGACCATCCAGTCATTGACACTAAATGGGTATTCAAGAACAAACGTGATGAGTCTGCAATCATTGTCCGTAACAAGGCAAGGTTAGTAGCCAAAGGATATAATCAATAAGAAGGAATTGATTATGAGGAAACTTATGCTCCAGTAGCAAGATTGGAAGCAATAAGAGTCCTTCTAGCCTTTGCTTGCATTCAAGGTTTTAAACTATATCAAATGGATGTGAAATCAACATTTGTAAATGGATTTATTCAAGAAGAGGTTTATGTAGAACAACCTCCTGGTTTTGAAGATGAATTTCAACTATAATGGTCTGTGCTGAACCATTGGGATAGAGGAGAAGGATCAGCCCTGTTTTTGGTTCTTCATTTAATGCACTTATTCTAGATCTGATTCCATCTTGATCTTAGCTGAACTTATCTGAAAATTACTCAAAACTTTATCAAAGATGTTAGAAACAATAGAACTATATGATAAAATATTTTCAGATTAACCCATAAAGATTTTACAGATCAACATTATCTGGTTTTTCAAAATCATCGATGCAAACTCAAGTTTGTAATCCTAGACTCGAGTTTGGGGTTCTTCCAAAAAGCATGAATATTGAGCAACGACCTAAACTAGAGTTTATAAATATCAGACTCGAGTTTGTTTCTCACAAAGAAGACTGTCGGGCTCTGGTCTTGGAATGGAACTTTGAACATGTAGCTAAACTCGAGTCAATTAATGACTAACTCGAGTTTGGGGCTATGTCAAGAGGATGATGTTAGTTGTCTATGTATTTTGATGATAACTAACAATTGTAAACATGGCATGAAGTTTGTCTTTGGTAAGTTGAAAAACCTACTGTCAAAGGCAAACTCGAGTTAAGGTATGTAAACTCGAGTTTGAGACTTGACAGAAAGTTGCTCAATTATGCAAGAAAGCCAAACTCGAGTCTGCTTAGACAAACTCGAGTCTGAGGAGTCACAAAAAGCAGTCAAAGTTTTTCGCAACAAGCCAAACTCCAGTTTGTAGAAACAAACTTGAAGTCTGGGAGATACAGAGAGCAATCAGAATTTTGCACAAGACAAACTCGAGTCTAGAACATGAAACTCGAAATTAGACTAAACAAAAAGAATCCATAAAAACTCAGTATTTTCATAAGTCTTGTAAACTCCATTTTGTGTTTCCAAACTCCAGTTTACACTTGACCAAGATAAATTTCAAAGTTTCAGTGCTTACTGAAACTCGAGTTTGCTTCCCCAAACTCGAGTCTGAGTCATACAGAAAGACCACCAATATGCTTGCTTTTCAAACTCCAGGTCATGCTGCTAAACTCCAGTTTGGAAATTCTTGAACTTAGGCACATCTTCTTGTCATAACCCCAAACTCGAGTTAGTCATCAATTGACTCGAGTTTAGGTACACATCCAAAGTTCCATTCCAAGTCCAGAGCCCGACAGCCTTCTCTGTAAGAACCAAACTCGAGTTAATGTTTGTAAACTGCCAGTTTAGACCGATGATCAACATTCATGCTTTCTGGATGAACCCCAAACTCGAGTTTGTATCGGTGATTTTGAAAAAACCAAATGATGTTGATCTGCGAAATCTTTATGGGTCAATCTGAAATCATTTTATCATATGATACTATTGCTTCTAATGTCTTTGATGAAGTTTTGAGTGTTTTTTAGATAAGTTCAACTAAGAACAAGATGGAATCAGATCTGGAATAAAGTGCATTAAATGAAGAACCAAGAACAGGGCTGATCCTTCTCCTCTATTCCAATGGTTTAACACAGACCGTTATGGATCAATGAAATCTCTCTCCAACGGTTAAATGAAGGTTATGGAATGACTGAATACCTGGAAGACCTTCTGCATCAACATATTCCAAGATTCTAGCTGAGAATTGAAAGAATAGAGCAAAATATGCAAGTGTAATTTTCCAGATTTACAGCTGAACGTTAGAGAAGAAATTGCAACGGCTAGTTCATCTAGCTAGCCAATAAAAGGCTATGAAGACTCAGAGCATAACATACACAACCAAGCTACTTTGATTATATTTTGCAATTTGAGTCTGCATTGTGATTTTAAATTGATCTTCAATGTTTATCATTATCTACTCTGTTTGAGAGTCTTGATTCTTTGAAATCAAAAGTTGTTGGTAAAAACTCAAGGTTGTGGAAACCTGTGAGTGGGGTAGCTTAATTACAAAGTGTAAGGGGGAGCAAATCCTGGGTGAATAGGATTGCTTGTTGTTTGCATTGTTGTAGTTAAAGCTTGTTCAACTAGTGGAAATACCCAGAAGATATCTGGGGACTAGACGTAGGTCATGGTTAAGACTGAACCAGTATAAATTCTGTGTGTCAAGCTTTTCTTCCTTTACCCCCTTGTTATTTATTTTTCAAAGGTTTTGAAAATGAGTTCAAAAAGATTTTTTTTTTGAAATCTCCAATTCACCCCCCTTTTGGTGATTTCTTCCATTTTCAGATGAGCCTAAGTTCAAGAACTTTCATACTCGAGTTTAGGAATACAAACTGGAGTTTCCAAAACAAACATATTGGTGATCCTTCTGTATGGCTCAGACTCGAGTTTACAGAAGTAAACTTGAGTTTCATCAAGAACTGAAACTTTGAAATTTTTCTTGGTCAAGTGTAAACTGGAGTTTGGAAACAAGACTGGAGTTTGCAAGACTTGTGAAAATACTGAAGTTTATGAATTCTTTATGTTTAGTCTAAACTCGAGTTTCATGGTCTAGACTCGAGTTTGTCTTGTTCAAAATTTTGAGTGCTCTTTGTATCTCTCACACTTCAAGTTTGTCTGAGCAAACTGGAGTTTAGCTTGTTGAAAAACTTTGAATACTTTCTATGACTCCCCAAACTCGAGTTTGACTAAGCAAACTGGAGTTTGGCTTTCTTGCAGAGTTGAGCAACTCTCTGTCAATGTCTCAAACTCGAGTTTACATACCTAAACTCGAGTTTGCCTTTGACAGTAAGTTTTACAACTTACCAAAGACAAGCTTCATACCAAATTTACAATTGTCAGCTATCATCAAAACATATAGAAAACTAACATTCTCCCCTTTTTTGATGATGACAACACTTGCAAACTTAAAATCTCATATTTTTGATATGCAGAACAAGATATTAGAAATTCACAATCACAGAAGAAGCAAGGATCAAAATAAGTTCATCATATAAAACATATATAACAATTGTCATTCCATTCAGCAACAATATACACAAATGTTTACACAAAAGCAAGTTCACATAGCAACAACAAACAACAACTTAAAAACAAAACTCAAGACAACTCAAGACTCAGGACTGCTCTGTGGTTTTCTTTCCCCCTTTGTCATCATCAATTGGAAGTGTCGAGTCAACTGGAGGGGTAAAAGGATGAGAGGTCTGAGTAGTGTCTGGAGCAGCAGTGGTAGATTGTAGAGGCTGAGATGTTCAAGTATTGCATAATCTGGTCTAATTGTGCCTTCATGGCATCTTGAGCTTTAGTCAATGCTGTATTGGTCTTGGTGAGCCCGGCCACTATCTTTGTAACCTCATTTTCGATGTTTGTAGCCAATTTGGTAATGGCAATATCAACTATCTCCTGAATTTTCGCAGTGAGATAGAAGGAAGAGGAGGCTGAGGAGGTGGAGCAACTGACTGAGCCTCTTGAGCTCGGGCATAAGAGGCTCTTGTTTTGGAGAGTGCTCTGGACTGTCTAGACCCTTCAACATCAAAGGTGATCCTCATAAGATGGAGTTGAGGCTTCCCAAATGTTCGAGGTCGTACAATAGTGTCTATGGCCCCAACATGCCAGATCTTAAAGTGGAAAAGGATAACAGAAATAAGGGAGGGAAATGGAATGTGAGATGTTATCCTGGATCCAAATCTGAATCTCACTATCTCTTCAAACACCCACTGGCCTACATTGATTGGCATCTTATCCACTACCGCAGTAAAAGGTGCATAGTCTCGCTTAGTGAAATGGGTGAAATTGCCACCTTTCTGAACCAGGTTCCTGGAGTAGATGTACCATAAAGCACAGAAGGTAGAAGACATAGAGGCCGGGGTAAAATAGAAGAGTTAGTAATAGGCTCGTTGGGTTTCAGAATTTCAAGACAAAGAAACCAGTGTGGTTCCAGCGAAGAAGCTGAAGAAGACCATCGTTTCAAGTTCTAAGTTTTGTGGGTCACCTGGGCAGAGTGGTTCTGGGGTAAAATCTTCTCACTTGTAAAAAACTTTTACAATACCTGATCTCCTGAAACCACCTCACAAACCAAATTTCCTGTGTAATCCCACTCCATTTTCTGAAACCCAATTGAAGAAATTTAAAGAAGAATTTAGAACTTGTAGTTTTTGTCCTGCTGTATATGTAAACTTTGATAAACTTCAAAAAGACTGCAACCATGATTTGACACCATGGCTAGAACCATTCAGAAATATGCTTGCCATATCCACTCCCTATAGCCCAAATCTCGTTAGGCAATTCTACTTCAATATGTCCAAGGCCAGTATTTTAGATAAAAATGGGAATGAATTAGAAGATAGATGCATCTCCACCTTTAGAGGAAAGCCAATTCTTATTTCTGCTGAAGTACTCAATAACCTCTTTCTCATTGACAATCCACCTCCTCCACCCACTATCAAGTATGATGCTGAGAAATTTTTCAGAATCCTTAGGCCAGGAGAGCCTCTACCACCAACCAAGTCTTTGAACTTCAAAACTGTAAGTATGCCACTACTATACAAAGCCATCTGGTACATCTACTGTAGAAATCTCGTACAAAAAGGAAAAAATTACACCTACTTCAATTCAATCGATTATGGCCTCTTTACATCTCTGATAGACAAAGTGCCGTTCAACATAGGTCATTAGGTCTATGAAGAAATGAAAAGATTTAGGTTTGAATCTCCTACCTCCTCACCAATCCTATTTCCCCATTGAAAAACCGGAGCAAATCACCAAGAGGGGGGTGAATTGGGGATTTGAAAAATTCTTTTCGCTTAATTCTGGAAGTTAATCGCTAGATAAGGATAATGCAGAGAAGGAGAGAAGAGATCAAGACACAACAAGATTTATACTGGTTCAGTCTAACTCCTTGACTTACGTCCAGTCCCTAAACTCTCTGGGATTTCCACTATCACTAACAATCAGTTACACACTCTGTACTCAAAAGTTATCCTCTCACTAGGATACACTCCCCTTACAAGTTGTACATTGATATTCCCAATCTCCAAGTCCCTTGACTTGAAATTCTCACAAACAAGTGATATTAACAAAAACAAACTCTCTCTAAGAGTAGATATTGATAAACACTGAAGCTCAAAAGTATCTCTCAAGATATTATAGAGGAAAGATAGTAATAGTAAGCTTGTAAGTCTCAACTTCTGTTCTATTGTGCTGTGTCTTTGTTCTTCGATTCTGGACTTTATTTATAGCTGAAGAAGATCATTTTGAATGAAGAACATGACTGTTGGAAGAGCACTTCGAATTTGACTGTTGAAGCTCCACTTCCAAAAGTTAGTTGTTGAGAATCCACTGAAATTATTCTTGATGGGAGGATTCTGCTTTTGTCTAATCTGTTGCAGACATCCTTGTTATCTGGTGCTTTATTAATCTGAAGATAATGTTGATTGTCCTTGATAGAATGGGTTGTGCTTAAAGTTGTATTTATTTAATCCAAGTTGGAGCACTTTAAGAGACAACATATTCTCTCTCTCTTGCTTTACAGCTCATAATCTGAATCTTCACTGTTTCCTTCATTAAATCATCTGAAACTTGCTAGCAAACTGGTTAAATAATGTTAGGAATAGTAGCAATGAAGAATATGAAGTATCAACATTAAACATGAGATTTTTGCAATTTGGCGCCATCTGATTTTACAAACCTATTCGTCACAGACTCGAGTTTACATTGCCAAACTCGAGTTTGGAGCTCATCTAGAAAGCAACATATTTTGGAAAACTTCCTAAACTTGAGTTGATAAGTGACTGACTTGAGTTTGGTCCTTACAGAGAGGAAAGTCGCGAGTTGGACTTGAATGAGGTTTTATACATATGGTTAAACTCGAATCATTTAGTGACTGACTCGAGTTTGAAGCTTTTATGAAAATCTTAAGTTTAAGTTCATAGCTTCAAAACTAGAGTTTAGAAATGCAGACTAGAGTTTACAAAACCTGAAATATTGCATAGCTCTCTGTATGACACAAACTCGAGTTTCCAATATGAAAACTCGAGTTTCAGTAATAACTGAAACTTTCAAATCTTTTTGTAAGTGTAAACTGGAGTTTTCATTATTCAAACTGGAGTTTTCAAAATAGACATTAACTCGAGTGCTTTCTGTTTGAGCTAAACTCGAGTCTCCAAAACCTAGTCTCGAGTTTCAATGAAAAACTGAAACTTTGGAATACCTTTTTAGTTGTAAACTAGAGTTTTCATTTTCAAGACTGGAGTTTAGAAATCAAGTACTGAAACTCGAGTTTGCTTCCCCAAACTTGAGTTTGAGTCATACAAAAAGACCACCAATATGTTTGCTTTGCAAACTCCAGTTTATGCTTCTTAACTCCAGTCTGGAAGTTCTTGAACTCATGCTTATCCTCTTAACATAGACCCAAACTCGAGTTAGTCATTAATTGACTCGAGTTTAGCTACAGGTCCAAAGTTCCATTCTAAGACCAGAGCTCGATAGTCTTCTCTGTAAGAACCAAACTCGAGTATGATATTTATAAACTCCAGTTTAGGCCGTTGCTCAACATTCATGCCTTCTGGATGAACCCCAAACTCGAGTCTAAGACTACAAACTCGAGTTTGCATCGGTGATTTTGAAAAACCAGATGGTGTTGATCTGCGAAATCTTTATGGGTTAATCTGAAAAATGTTTTATGATATGATTCTATTGCTTCTAACAAATTTAATCAAGTTTTGAGTGATTTTCAGATAAGTTCAGCTAAGATCAAGATGAAATCAGATTTGAAATAAGTGTATTAAATGAAGAACTAAGAATAGGGCTGATCCTTCTCCTCTATCCCAATGGTTCAGCACAAATTGTTATGAAACAATTAAATCACTCTCCAACGGTCAAATGAAGGTTATGGAATGACTGAATACCTGAAAGACCATCTGCATCAACATATTCCAAGATTCCAGCTGAGAATTGAAAGAACAGAGCAAAATATGCAACTGTCATTTTTCCAGATTTGCAGCTGAACGTTAGAGAAGAAAATGCAGCGAATAGTTCATCTAGTTAGCCTATAAAAAGGCCATGAAGACTCAGAGCAAGATATAAAATGAAGCTACATTTTGATTATATTTGCTATTTGAGTCTGTATTGTAATTTCTGATTTGATCCTCAGTGTTTATCATTATCTACTCTTTTGAGAGTCTTGTTTCTTTGAAAAATATTTTTCAAACTTTTGTTTGTATAAACTCAAGGTTGTGGAACCTGTGAGTTGGGGTGTTTAATTACAAAGTGTAAGGGGGAGCAAGTCCTAGGTGAATAGGATTGCTTGTAGTTTACATTGTTACAGTTAAAGCTTATTGAACTAGTGAAAATACCCATAAGGTATATGGGGATTGGACGTAAGTCAAGGTTAAGACCGAACCAGTATAAATCTTGTGTGTTCAGCTTTTCTTCCCTTACTCTTTAATTATTTACTTTTCAAACTTTTTGAAAAAGAGGTCAAAAGAATTTTTGAAATCCCCAATTCACCCCCCTCTTGGTGATTTCTTCCATTTTCATCACCCACCATTATCAATACAATCCTCAAAATTGACAATCCTCCTACTCCTTCCTTACCAAACTATACAAATAGACAGATCCATGAAATTCTGGTGCCCAATGTACCTTTTCTTGAATCCATGGCACATCGTCTTTCACTCACACCAAGTACCATACCTCCCACTCATAGAGCTCTGTGGTATATATACTCTAGGAATTTTGTTCAAAAAGGGGGCAACTATACTTATTTCTCACAAATAGATTACCTTCCTTTCGTTGCTTTTGTTAACAAAGTTCCTATTAATCTTGGCAACTGGATTTTCCAAGAAATGACCAAATGCTAATACTCCTATCGTTGTCCTTCTCATATTCCATATGCTCCTCTCATTTCAGTGATTCTGTTCTACCACAAAATCTGGTACAATGGTCCTTTTGATTCAATGAAAATTACTCATCCCTTTAGTAAATCTCAACTCTACTATATGAAAATTTCCTTTGATGGTGAAGAGTCAGGGCATTCAGGAGCACCCTCTCAATCTCATACCAGAACCTTCCATGCTCCAGAAGTTCAATCTTCTCTTCTAACCTCTGGGATATCAGATCTCGACTCCAGAATCAAGACTATAGTCGATGTTGCTATGAAAAATTTAGCCGCAAAAATGGAACTTCAAGTGAACAAGCTAGTGTCTAAAATGACCAACTACATTAACAATGTGGTAAAGGATCAAGATGCTCTGAATGCTCAGCTAAAAACATTTTAAGAGAGTATGAGTAATCAACAGAAAAGCGTGGTTGATCAGTCTGTACAGCTTTCAGCGGTCATGGTTACCACTGGAGCAATCAGTGAGAAATTGGAGAAATTTATCACCACTCATCAACCTAGACCCAGTCATTCTAGTGTAGAACCATTTTTATCCTCAGCCTTTGCTTTTGCTGCTCCAAACCAGTATAACCTGTTGTGCAATCGCTATTCTTCCCTGCTCACTGTTTTCATTTGATCAATCACCATAAGAGGCAAAAACGCAAAAATTTCAGAATCCCCAATTCACCCCTTCTTAGTGATTCAGCTCCGCTTTCACTCTTATCTTTGTTGTTTGATCTAATGCAATATGTTTTGCAACCTAATTTGAAACGTATATCATATTCATGTTGCATATCTGGTTTACTCCTTACTTCATTTGAATCTTATATTATGCTTCTCTTGAAATACAATTGTTGACATCATCCAAAAGGGGGGAGAATGTTAGTTCTCTATGTCTTTTGATGATAACTAAACAATTGTAATTTGCAAAAGATTAATATAATGATATCTCACTATGTTTTGTGAAATGATTCCAGTAAACCTCACATTACTCGAGTAATAAAATTTGATTCAAAACAAGTTTCAAGTTATATTACTCTAGTAACGAATATATGACTCCAGTTAGCTATGTGTTAAAGTCATCCTCTGACTCCAGTCATAAATGTGTCAAACGTTACCCATGTTAAAATTCTTAGAATGAATCTCTTGTGAAAATATGCAACTCCAGTTATCTTATGTTTACTTCAGTCATAATTACTTCAGTAGTCACTTAATGACTCCAGTAGGCTGTTACTGTTACTCATGTCAAAATCAAACCCGATAGTCAGTGAACTGTGCAAAACACATTACTCCAGTAACGGTTTAGTTACTCCATTAATGCTTACTCCAATTGTCACTTACTCACTCCAGTAAGTCGCTGTTTTCAGACCCTCCAGAAGCAAACCCTATAGTTTGTCATATTACTCCAGTAATCAAATACTCACTCCAATCATAGTACTGTATTTACACTAGAGTAACTCCAGTCATGAAAAGGCTACTCCAGTCAAACCTAACACAGAAACGAAATGACTCTTAGTTACTCCAGTAAGTAAGTGATTACTCCAGTAATCTCGAGACAAAAATTCTGTAAGCTTCAAATTACTCCAGTCATTTCAAAGTTACTCCAGTCAAACCAAACACAGAGACGAAATGATCCTTAGTTACTCCAGTTACTTAGTGACTACTCCAGTGAACATGTATCAGAAACCTTGTGATTACTCCAGTCATCAGTAGGTACTTCAGTTAAATAAACACAGAAGTGCGACTCTGTTCCAGGAAGCTTACAATTGATCTCATTAACTTTATATGCTTCATATTGTCAATCTATAATTATTCTCTGTTATACTTGACCAATTTTCTCATGAGTTTCAGATAAACATAGCAAATATCAGGGAGAAAATCAACTGGGTAGAGTGAAATTAATGAAGAACTAAAAATAAGTCTGAAACTTCTCCTCTATCCCAAAAGTTTATTTTAAGCCATTCAAGGACGAGTAAATTTCTCTCCAATGGTCTAAACAAGTTATGGAAATTACAAGGACATTAGAAGATGATCTGCAAACATCCATATCAAGATTCTAGTCAAGAATTGAAGAAATGGAGAAAACCCAGCAACATTCATTTTCCAGATATTTAGTTGAATGTTGAAGAATCAGGGAGAAGAAAATGCAACGACTAGTTCTTCTAGTTAACCTATAAATACCCATGAAGATTCAAAGCAAAGACACAACATACAATCACAACTGATTGCATTCTTGCTTTAAATCTTTACTGTGGAAAATACTATTTCTTGAACTTCAGTGTTTATGTTTATTTGCTATTTAAGAGAGTGTGATTTTGAAAATCATTTATGATTACTTGTTTTTTTAAAAACTCAAGGTTGTGGAACCTGTGAGTTGAGTCTTTTGATTATAAAGTGTAAGGGGGAGCAAGTTCTAGGTGATTAGGATTGCATGTGATTTGCATTGTTGTAATTAAAGCTCGTTGAGATATTACAAATACCTAAAAGATATCTGGGGACTGGACGTAGGTCAAAGTTAAGACCGAACCAGTATAATTCCTTTGTGTCCAGTTTTTCTTCCTTCTCCTTTTTCATTTTAAGTTTTGAAAACTTAGACACCTTTCAAAAGAATTTTTTTAAAATCCCCAATTCATCCCCTCTTGGTAATTTCTTCCATCTTCACCACGTACAGGTCACAAAGTTACTCTGACTGTCCAACAATGCAGCTCCCTCTGGTGCTCTGCTGCACAAGTATAGGTGTATGTGTGAAGGGAACACTGGTCTCTAGCCGAGAGCTAATAAGCTTCTTCATCTCCATCATTTCCTCCTTCATTTGCCTCATCTGGGCTTCAAACATTTCTTTCAATGCGCGTTCTTTGGCCACTACCTCCTCATTTAATTGTCTAACCATTTGGTCCATCTCCTGCCGGGTAACCATACTTTACCTAAGGCGTTTGGTTTTACCAAAGTATTCTTTTAGGCCTACCTGTCCTCCTGTTGCACCCCCACCGGCCTCGCCCTTTCGGGTGGTGGGTTGTGTTAGTTCTCTATGTGTTTTGATGATAATAGACCATTGTAAACTAAAAAGCATTTTATTGTTGCTAAAGTTCAAACATGCTTAAAGATTGTTAAAACTGATTTAAATCTTATAATGTAAGTTAAACTCGAGTTTAGTTTTGATAAATTCAAGTTTACACTTAACAGAAAGCAAAACAAGCATTTTTGAACTTAGGCAAACTCGAGCCTAACTTAATAGACTTGAGCCTGCTTATGATAAAGAGCAAATTAAGTTATTGGCTCTCAGTTATACTCAAGCCTACCTAAATAAACTCGAGCTTGTGCCTTACACAGAGCATGTCGTATTTTTCACTTGAGCATGATTTCTTAACTCAAGCCTAGGTCTTACAGAGAGCTCTTCAAACAAAGTTTCATGAGAATAGACTCGAGCCTATGAAGCTATACTCAAGCCTATCTCTTTTAGAGAGCAAACAAAGATTTACTCAAAAATAAGCTCAAGCATAACTTTGTTAACTCAAGCCTATTTCATATTGAAAGAAGTCTCAAAAGCGTTTGGCTGAAGCAAACTCGAGCCTAACACTTACAGACTCTAATTTGGCTCAAACAGAGAGCTACCAAATTTCACAGCCCGATCAGACTCGAGCCTAAGTTTTCAAACTCGAGCCTACAGCTTTGGACTAAAGCTTATTTTCATTCCAAACAATTCCAGACTCGAGCCTGTCACTAATAGACTCGAGTTTGTGCACTCTATAAACTCTGATCTCTAAAGGATAAACTCAAGCTTACTTATTTTATGCTTGAGAGTTCATGAACAAACTCGAGCCTACTTAACTTAGACTCGAGCCTAACAGATCCCTGCTTCACTCTTCGCGTTTTTCATCTTTCTGATTCACTCTCATGATCTGTTTTGTACTTAAATGAAATTACATCATACATATGTTTGATAAGTTTGTTCATGAGTTCCAGACTACATTAACACGTTTCAAGCTTCAGATTACAATAAATCAGATCTGGGTTAAGAGCATTTAATGTAGGACCAAAAACTAGGCTGAAACTTCTTCTCTATCCCAATGGTTCAGCATAGACCATTATGAATCAACTAAATCACTCTCCAACGGTCAAATAAAGGTTATGGAATGACAGAATATCTGGAAAACCATCTGCATCAACGAATTCCAGGATTCCAGCTAAGAATTGAAAGAACAAAGGAAAATATGCAACAATCATTCTCCAGATTTACAGCTAAACGTTAGAGAAGAGAATGCAACGGCTAGTTCCACTAGTTAGCCTATAAATACCCATGAAGATGCAGTGCAATACACACAGCTAAATCGCAACTGATTGTATTTCTGAATTCTTGCTCTGTTGTGCGAAAATATTTTCTGAACTTCAGTGTTTAAGCTTATTTGCTCTTCAAGAGAGTGTGATTTCGAAAATCATTTCTGTTTACTTGTTTTGTGAGAACTCAATGTTGTGGAACCTGTAAGTTGGGTTGTTTAATTACAAAGTGTAAGGGGGAGCAAGTTCGAGGTGAGTAGGATTGCATGTGGTTTACATTGTTGTAATTAGAGCCTGTTGAACTACTAGAAATACCCAGAAGGTATCTGGGGACTGGACGTAGGTCAAGTTTAAGACCGAACCAGTATAAATCCTTTGTTTCCAGCGTTTCTTCTCTCACTCTTTCAAGTTTTGAAAAAGAATTTAGACACCTTTCAAAAGAATTTTTGAAATCCTCAATTCATCCCCCTCTTGGTGATTTCTTCCATTTTCAGGTTGGAGGAATTCCTTTTATAATTTACCTTTCCTTCGTTATGAAGTCCATTTAATAATTAGTCAGAGCATGCGCAACAGAGCACCAGATGGGTTTGGACAACTACTATACTGGTAAAAGTAAAAGGTAACAAAAAGTAAAGTCCTCGGAGGGTCAGGATACAATCATCCAACAGTAAATAGCAAAATATAAATACAATCATCCCAAAAAGTAAAATACAGAATACGATAGGGCATCCCCTATCCTTCATCAACTCTGTACCCTCACCTCTGCAAAAAGGTCTTCACTACTCAAACACGTCCTCCTGTGTCACTAACACCTTTTGGAGTCTATGGATGGGCCCCAAAGTAACCACCAATACTCATGCACAATATGTGTGTGCAATCGTATAGGTACGGAAAACATGCCAAACATACCATATATGCAAACAGAAAACATACACAACAAACACGTCTTCGCACCGTTGAGCCGCCTTACCAAGGCAGGCCTTGGATTGCGGAATCACATGCCTATTTCTGTTGAGTCGCCACACTCACGTGACCATCTCCGACAGGCACCGCCTATTTCCATTGAGTCGCCACACTCACGTGGCCAACCCCAGCAGGCACCCTCAGCGCTAGGGACACAATTACAAACATGTTCTATGTGCATATTTGGCAAAACATATACAAAAACAAGCATGGCAACAAACATACATCGAACACATAAAAATACCGGAGTAAAGAGGTTACTACTACCTGGTATACTTTTAAGGGTCCCACAAGTCTCCCAATAGGTTGCTTGACCCTAAATATCATAAAAATAATTTATTTGAGTACTTTCCAAAAATACCCTTACATTATTTGCTTAAAACCAAGCTACAAACAGATTTTCCAGAAATTCAGTGTTTCTGTCTTGGCTTCACCGATTTTTCATAACTTCCACAAAAATCATTTTTGAGTGAAAACAGTACCATCTGAACCATTAGAATGTCTAATTTGTAGGAAAAAAATTCTCAGAGGCCAAAAGTGCAGGTATCTGGGTGTGATACCACTTTGCTGCCCTCTGGTCCAAATTCGCGCCACTGTTTCTTTTTCTGTTTTCAACCAATCATTTCAATAAGAAAATCTTATCCAAATCTCTATTATTATATATGTAGACTCATGCGCAATATGTCTACTTTTTGTATGTACAATTTCAGATCAAACTAAGTTCTTTTACCCAGTCAAAAATGTTACCGGAGGATCAATGCTCATATTTCCCAAAACTGGCAACAACCTTCCTTTTAAGGTTTTTTGGTGTTTTGATTTCAGAAACTCAAACCAAACCCATACCCTACACAAAATCACATTCTAGAGCCATTGGAGACCTCAAAAACACAGAAATCCAACCCTAAAACCATGCTTCTATCTTTTGAACGAAATAACTTAATAAAATCTCAAGAATCCAAGTTTTCGGGGTTTACCTTAAATCGGAGGGTTGGTGGATGAGTATGGGATCTTGAGCTTGAAGCTTGGAGTATGGTGGCTGCTGGTCTCTTTCTTGGATGCTAGAAAATTTTTCCCTTTAGGGTGAAAGGGAAAGGTAAATCACCTTTTTAATAAAGGTGAATTTGATCCAGTGAAATTAGAATTAACTATCGTAATTTTCAGTCCAATATTCATTTGACTTTCTAACTTAACCTCCAAGAAAATCTAGAGGCTTCTAGGTAGTCAAAGTGGTGCAGAACAGCTCCCAAAAATATCTGGGATATTTTCAAATTTTTGGGAAAATTACCCCTTTTGGCCCGAAACTTTCAAAAATTATAATTTTGTCCCATAACGTTTTTACCTATGTGGGTCCCTCAAATCTTCTCCCATTGACTTTTATCCATTTATTCCCATTTTACCCTTTTTTCTTTAATCGTGGGACCCGCAATTGACTTTTACTTTGACTTTATCTTTCTTGGCCACCAAACAATGTTTTTCTTTAATTAAAGAGAGCCATGTGGCTCCTAATGGGCCCACACATCTTCCCCCCTTTAATTATGTCATCTCCATTCACTTTATCAGTCTGGTTCTTAACCAACCGGTCCCCGCCGAGTACAACAATGCTCCTTTTTGTACTTTTCTACAACTTTTCCAGATATTCTCCCCTGAATAGACATTTACATGTAGCACCCTTCCATCTCCCCAAAGTGGCCCCACACTTGTCCATTCAGTCCAAAAAGAACCCTAACTAGTCCCTACCAGTCCTAATCCAACCGATCAATAGTCTATGGGACCCGACTTACATGTCTAACATGAACATGACTTAAATCACCTAATTTTCTCATGATAGGTGAAATTCCTTATTGCGAAAATTTGAAATTGACCATTTTGCCCTTGTTTCTCTTATTTTAAATTATTTCTCCAATTAAATTTATTTACAATAACTAAATAACAACAATAATTGAAGATAAAAACTCTCATTAATTCAGTACTAATTACAAGTGCATTAATTACATCAGTAGGGGTGTTACACCTCCGATCGCCCTTACCTGCGCCGAGTGATCCGGTTTTCCGGTCACAACGGTTAGAACATTATTCCTCCCGCCCGACACAAAAGATCGCTTTGCTTCTTTCTTGTTAAGTTCTTCCTGTAAGATATAGATAAGAGAAGCTTAGTAATGAAACATGTTTAGTAACTAAAAAATAACAATAACGATACTTACAATTCTCTCAACAACTATACAAGTTTGTTCACTCATGTAGGCGCCTTTTTTTGGTCGTCGAATATACAACCACAAATCCTCACGACATATTGGGGATGCCTACTGATCAACTATAGTAGAAGGATTGGATTTAACTTCTTCTTCCAATCTCTTCCGCTTAGCCTCCATCATTTCTTCTTCGGCCTTTGTATATCCCCCGTGAGAAGCCCTATGCGGGCAATCATTCTTTCTCGCAATCTCCTATGCTTGTGCCCTTCTTCTCTGAGAATCAGAATTGAAAACAACTATTAATTATGAATTCCAGCCATCTCACTAACAGAACTTAGATAACTTCTGCTTGATATATAAATTCACTTCTAACTTACTTGCTTGTTTCTTTGATGCAGGACAAAGGATGGAAATATATACTTCTACTCACACATTAAACCATCTAACTAATAGGATTAGACGAACACAATAACATTTACATATCCGCACAGGTTAATAAGCAAACAAAAAGGGCAAACAAAACTAAATAAGAACTCACCAAAGCATCAAAAGTGGACTGAAGCTAAACAAATTGATCTCAAATTTGTTGATCAATGAATGTGTACTTGTCCCAAGGATTATGATCAGGTTGAACCTCAGCAAAAATATACGTGTTGGCTAGAAAGGTCTTCAATTTCCTCCACCGATTAGCACAATAAGATAATGTCTTGGCTTTAAACTTCTTAGAGTCAGGGACAGTGTATGAAAGTCGGATAGTGTCCCAAATAGGATCCTTCATTGTGCGTTTGTCAACATGTTTCCACTCATCTATCAAGATGCTGACCTTGCTGCGTGCCATGTAGCTAACATAACTATTATATTGGTGTTTATTCGGACTGAAAGGTTCCAACCTGTCTTTAAACTGAATCTCAATCTTTGACCTAGCGTTCTGTTTTACGGACACATTCCCCATTCGTGTGCCACTTCTACCACATTGTTGAGGGCGGTCACGAGGCTCATTTTGAGAAGAAGAGGGTTGGTTTTGGCTTACACCAGTAACATTAGTAATTGACGTTAATTGAACAGGGAAAGAATGGTTTGCTCCAATCATTTTCGAGAAAGTAACAGAGTGGTGGTGCAAAGGAGTAACGCCTGAGAAAGTGAGAGAGTAACAGAGGATGGTGGTGGTTGGTGAGGAATAAACGTAATGCAACAGGACATGGGGTTTCACAAAGAGAATAGGGGTTTCAGAGTTCAGACAGTAAGACGTAAGTCGTAAGTAAGGTTTCACGAGAAGAAGTATATGTTTCTATTTTTAAGACCGGAGTAACTAAAGCGACAGTCTCAAAGGTTAACATTTAAGACCGTCCGTTATAAATGTCCGCTCTTAAAAGTAATAAACTATTATTTTAAACTTTTTCATTATTTAGTACCGGGTACAAGTTACATCCACTCTTAAAAGTATCACCTTTAAGATCGTTATTTATATATGTCCGGTCTTAAAAGTTTTATACGATTATATTTAAATATGTCCTTATTATTCTTGACCGTAGAAAATATAAGTCGATGATGTACAAGTTTTCTCTATAATGTAATCCATATTTTATTTTTATTTTTTTAACATTTTAAAGATCGGTTGGTTATTTTAAGCAGCCTGAATATTATATTTAAGAATTTATACGTTAAAAGAAGTTCTTTATATTTACAAAATCGCCACCAATCATATCTTTAAGACCGGTGCCTCAAAACTTCGCTGTAAATGATGCGATCTTAAAAATTGATGCGCGTGAAGAAGTTCTTTATATTTACAAAATTGCCACCGGTCATTTCTTTAAGACCGGGGCGTTGATGATCCGCTGTAAATGAGGCGGTCTTAAAATACTTTTTTGCACTAGTGGTATATTCTCACTATGAATGTACTCAACTTTCCTAATGGGTATTCTCCCTCATCTAAGGGAATCCATCAGCCACACACATCTTTACAGTTATCTATCTCAACTATGAGATCATAACCTGTGGCTACTAAGGTTTTAGCTATCATACGGTTCCATCACATAACTAACTCTCACTCTAAGGAAACATTCTTTGATCCAGATCTTTGCCTATGCTAATACAATGGTTAGCAACCTCAAAATACCACAAACAACATGCTATCATCACAACATCAATTGATACTAACGGAGTTTCTACCCATAAGTTACCCACTTAACTTCAAGCGGAATAGATACTAACGGGTTTGCATCCTTAGTCTTCAGGCATGATCGTCTACAATAAAGAAGTCGCTAGTACCCAAATTAAACATAACTTATAAAGAATTTTCATTCAAGGAGATTGCACCTTGGATCATATCTAGAGATTCTCTGGCCTCCTCGCATGTCGGCGCAAAAATCCTTCCTTGGTTTTGAGGCCTTTTCTCCACCGCTCGCTGAGGGCATTCTCTATTAAAGCGTCCGGGCTTATGGGTGGTGCTTTCCACATTTAGTACAACTCCCAGACTCAAGTGGTCTCTAATAACCATGAGATCTGGACTTGGTGGGTCTCTTCCTGCTGCCTCGGGATTTATACCATGGTCCCTTTCTCTTGTGGAAAGAACTCTCGTAGCTTTTTGTCACACTGCTCTTTCTTGAGCTTAGGTCCTTCAGGTCGTTCTCTATCATTCGATGCTCTTCCATTGCCTGGTAGAACTCCTTGAATTGTCAGTTCATTAGCTTTACTTTAAGCTTATACCTTAGCCCCCTGATCATTTTATGAGCAGATCTGGAATAAGTGCATTAAATGAAGAACCAAGAATAGGGCTGATCCTTCTCCTCTATCCCAATAGTTCAGCACAGACCGTTATGGATCAATTAAATCACCCGTCAACGGTCAAATGAAGGTTATGGAATGACTGAATACCTGGAAGAATATTTGTATTAACATATTCAAAGATTCCAACTGAGAATTGAAAGAGCAGAGGAAAATATGCAACTGTCATTTTCCAGATTTGCAGCTGAACGTTAGAGAAGAAATTACAAGGATAGTTCTTCTAGTTAGCCTATAAAAAGCTATGAAGACACAGAGTAAGACATATACAACGAAGCTACATTTGATTATATTTGCTATTTGAGTCTGTATTGTGATTTTGTGCCAAAAACGAGAGATGAGTTTGATGAAAATGATCAAAAGAAAATTGTTCTTAACAACAAAGCCATCCTAATGTTGCAAAGTGCATTGAGCCAAAAGGAGTACTTTCGCATTTGCAACTTGCCCAGTGCTAAAGAGATGTGGGATGCATTAGAAGTCGCCTACGAAGGAACCTCAGGGATCAAGGAGAACAGGATCAACACACTTACTACTGAGTATGACCTATTACGTATGAAATCTAGAGAGTCAATTACAGAATTCCAGGTCCGATTCACTCACTTGATCAATCAGCTGTTAGCCTTAGGAAAGGTATACGATCAAAGAACTCAGGTAAGGAAAATTTTGAATATACTAACCAAAGATTAGGAAGCTAAAGTGACAGCCATTGAGGAAGCAAGAGGAGAATCCATGCAATCTATAGCTGCTCTCTTTGGAAGCTTGTTAGAATACGAAGGCAAAATCAAATTCAGAAAAGGACTCGACGAATTGGAAGGCAAACAGAAGGGAATCACTCTCAAAACTGTCAAGAAAGAAAAAAATTCTGATGATGATAAGATAGGTAAAGAAGAAATTGGAATGATGGTCCGAAGATTCAAAAAATTCTACAAAAAGGATTAAGCCTTCCAAAAGTCCTACAAGAACAACAACAACAAAGAAGCAAAGAAGCCTATCATATGCTATGGGTGTGACAAGTCGGGTCACATTAAGTCTGAATGTCCTCAGTTGAAAAACAAAGAAAAGGAAAAGACAAAATTCAGTTTATTCAAGAAAAAGGCCTATGTTTCTGCCATCTAGGGAGATAGTTTATCTGATGAAGAAGAAGAAGATGAAGAGCAAATCTTTGCCTAGTCGCTCAAGAGGAATCTAATAATGAAGAGGTAAGTGATTCTGAACCTACCTTCGATGAATTGCTCTTTGAATATAATAATCTTCATTCAGAATTTAGGAAGATTGCGAAAGAACTTCTGATTGCAAAAAGAAGAATAAAAGTTTTGGAAGAACAAAACACTCCATCCCCTACTTTCAAAAAAAACTTGTGAAAACTGCTGCAATTTGCAAAAGAAAAATTATCATCTTTCAAAAACCCTTGAAAAATTCACCTAAGGGAGTGAAATGCTTAACATCATTTTAAAACAGCAAAAGTTTAGAAATGATAAGTTTGGAATTGGCTATAAGCCTGATCTTGATAAAAGGAGAGGTAGAAAGAGAAATGGAGAAAAGAACTACTTGAGCTATTTTCAAAAATCGATTCACTCCTCTAATCCTTTTGCCCACTGTAGTTACTGTAATAGAAAGGGACATTCTACTTCTTCCTGCTTCCATAGAAAAGAAAGGAAAAGCAAACCTATAGGAAACTATCAACGGGTGCCTAAGGGATCTTATAAGGCCCCCAAGACCTGTACTAACTGAAAAGGACCCAAGATGAAATGGGTACCTAAAACTTAATTCCACAAATTTACATGTATGTCTAAGAGCATCAAAATCCAGTAAATGGTACATTGACAATAGATGCTCTAGATACATGACGGGAGATCAATCCAAGTTCACAACAATCATACACAAGGAAGGTGGCAAGGTTACATTTGGTGGAATTCAATCCGGAAGGATAGCTGGTATTGGTGAAGTGGAAACAATGATGGACCAAAAATAAAAGATGTCTACCTTGTGGAAGGCCTATGTCATAATCTTCTTAGTATAAGCCAAAGTGCGGATAAAGGTAACCTAGTTATCTTCACCTCAGAAGAATGCTTGATTGTTAACAAGGATGATCTCTCCGTAGACAATGTCAAACCAAAAGCCTTATTCAAGGCTCCAAGAAAAGGTAACTGTTATACTCTTAACCTCTCTAATGATTTATCCCCTGAAAGTTGCTTTATTGGTAATCTAGATGAAAGTTGGTTGTGGCATAAACAATTAGCTCATGTCAACATGTTTCAACTTGATAAATTATTGAAAAAGGATTTGGTTATTGGATTGCCTCATTTAAATTTCAAAAAAGGATATGATTTGTGATGCTTGCCAAAAAAGAAAACAAACTAAATCATCATTTAAATCAAAAACTCAGATCTCATCCAATAGACCACTTCAATTACTGCATATGGACTTAGTTGGTCCAGCTAGAGTTAAAAGCTTTGGTGGAAATTTATACACTCTAGTTATAGTGGATGATTTTTCAAGATATACATGGACCTTATTTTTATCTGCTAAAAATGAAGCATTTCATCAATTTATTGTTTTTGCCAAGAAGGTCCAAAACAAGAAAGGTTTACCCATTGCAGGAATTAGAACTGATCATGGAGGAGAATTTGAAAACCATTACTTTGAGAAATTCTGTGATGAGATGGGAGTAAACCACAACTTATCTGCTCCTAGAACACCTTAACAAAATGGAGTAGTAGAAAGAAAGAATAGGGTTCTCACAGAAATGGCAAGAACAATGTTAAATAAAAATCAGACCTCCCAAGTGTTTTGGGCAGATGCAATGAACACAGCTTGCTATATTTCCAATTGAGCATATCTCAAGAAGAAGCTAAACAAAACCCCATATGAGCTTTACAAAGGAAGAAAGCCCAACATAGCCCATCTACATATTTTCGGGTGTAAGTGCTTTATTCACAAGAATGGTAAGGAAAACTTAGGTAAATTTGATTCTAAAGTTGATGAAGGTACATTTCTTGGCTATTCTTCTAGAAGTAAGGCATATAGAATATATAATCTTTCTACTAGAACTATAGAAGAATCAATTCATGTTGTTTTCTGTGAAATTAACTCTAACAAATCCATGGTTGATGATGATGATGAAGTTCAGAATCAATCTTCTTAAAAAACTTCCTCTGTTTTGACAAATTCTGAAAATAATTTGCAAAGAGAACCAGAAGCTGAAACTGAATATGATTGTGAAAGCCCTGGTCAAACTCAACCTAGAGCTTGGAAATACAGTAGGAGTCATCCACTGGACCAAGTTATAGGTGATGTGAATCAAGGAGTTAGAACCAGACAAAGTATCTTGAATGAAGTCACCTTTTCAGCATTCATTTCAGAAATAGAACCCTCTAAGATTGAAGAAGCCCTTTCAGACAATGATTGGATGATACAATGCAAGAGGAATTACATCAATTTGAAAGAAATCAAGTTTGGGACTTGGTACCCAGGCCCAAAGACCATCCAGTCATTGGCACCAAATAGGTATTCAAGAACAAATGTGATGAGTCTGCAATCATTGTCCGTAACAAGGCAAGATTGGTAGCTAAAGGATATAATCAAGAAGAAGGAATTGACTATGAAGAAACTTATGCTCCAGTAGCAAGATTGGAAGCAATAAGAGTTCTTCTAGCCTTTGTTTGCATTAAATGTTTGAAACTCTACCAAATGGATGTGAAATAGCATTTCTAAATGGTTTTATTCAGGAAGAGGTTTATGTAGAACAACCCCCAGGCTTTAAGGATGAATTTCATCTAGATCACATTTTCAGATTAAAGAAAGCATTGTATGGTTTAAAACAAGCTCTTAGAGCTTTGTATGAAAGACTAAGTAAGTTTCTTCTATATCATGGATTTGTAAGAGGTAAAGCAGATACCACACTATTCATTAAAAGTAACAAACTCAATGAAATCTTACTTGTGCAAATCTATGTAGATGATATAATTTTTGGTGCTACTAATGATGCCTTGTGTAAGGACTTTTTTGAGACTATGCAGGGGGAATTTGAAATGTCAATGATGGGAGAACTCAATTATTTTCTTGGTCTACAAATCAAACAACGCAAAAATGGAATATTTATCTCTCAGACCAAATATCTAAGAGACTTGCTCAAGAAATATGGTCTTCAAGATTGTAATGGGGCAGATGAAAGTGGAAGAAATCACCAAGAGGGGGTGAATTAGGGATTTTAAAAATTCTTTTCAACTCTTAAAAATAAAGCTTAAGAAATGAATAATAAAAGAGTAGAGAAAGAAAAGCTTAGACACACAGAATTTATATTGGTTCGGTCTCAACCTTGACCTACGTCCAGTCCCCAGATACCTTCTGGGTGTTTCCACTAGTTCAACAGGTTTTTAACTACAACAATGAAGACAAGACACAATCCTAATCACCTAGGACTTGCCCCCCCTTACACTTTGTAATTAAACAACCTAACTCACAGGTTCCACAAACTTGAGTTTACACAACCAAATGCTTTAAAAGAATTTCAATCTCTCAAAAGAGTGAATATTGATAATCACTGAAGAACAGATAAAAGAATCACAATAGAAACTCAAAAATGCAAATGTGTTCAAGTGTAGCTTTGTTGTGTATCTTGCTCTGAGTCTTCATAGCCTTTTATAGCCTAACTATATAAGCTAGCTGTTGCAATATCTTCACCAATGTTCAATTGCAAATTTGGAAAATGACAGTTGCAAATTTTGCTCTGTTCTTTCAATTCTTTGCTGAAATCCTGGAATATGTTGTAGAATGTCTTCCAGATTCTTTGTCATTCCATGATCTTAATTTGGCCGTTTGAGGTGATCTTAAAGTATTCCAATGGTCTGAACTAAACGTCTGGGATAAGGGAGAAGAATCAGCCCTGTTCTTGGTTCTTCATTAAATGCACTTATTCTGGATCTTTGATTCTCTCTGATCTTGTGATGAACCTGTCTGAAACTTATCAAAAACTTGATCAATAATGTTAGGAACAAGATATGATAATTTTAGATTAACCCATAATGATTTCGCAGATTGATTTGATCTGGTTTTCAAAAGTTACCGATGCAAACTCGAGTTTGGTGTTCTAGACTCGAGTTTGAGGTTCATCCAGAGAGCAAGGTATGTTTGAAAGCTTCCTAAACTCGAGTTGACAAGTAACTGACTTGAGTTTGGTTCTTACAGAGAGGAAAGTCGTGAGTTGGTCTTGAATGAGATTTTGAACACTTGGCTAAACTCGAGTCATTTAGTGACTAACTCGAGTTTGAAGCTTTTATGAAAAACTTAAGTTTAAGTTCACAGCTTCAAAACTAGAGTTTAGAAATGCAGACTGGAGTTTACAAGACCTGAAATATTGCATAGCTCTCTGTATGATCCAGACTCGAGTTTTGATATTCAAAACTTGAGTTTCAGTGAAAACTGAAACCTTTGAAAAAATCTTTTTATGTGTAAACTAGAGTTTCCATTTTTCAAACTGGAGTTTTCAAATCAGTCATTTACTCGAGTGTTTTCTGTTTGAGCTAAACTCGAGTCACCAAAATCTTGACTCGAGTTTCAGTGTGAACTGAAACATTTGAAACATCTTTGAAGGCTCAAACTGGAGTTTTCGTTTTCAAAACTGGAGTTTAGAAATCATGTAATAACTCGAGTATTTTTAGTTTGTCCTAAACTCGAGTCTCCAGAATCCAGACTCGAGTTTCAGTGGTAGCTGAAACTTTGAAAACATCCTGTTAATCTTAAACTGGAGTCTCTGAAATCAAAACTGGAGTTTACAAAATAAACAAGAGCTCGAGTGTCTCTGTTATAACCCAGACTCGAGTCTTCTACGTTCAGACTCGAGTTTCAGTTGAAAACTTTAAACTTGAAGACTTTTGTATTTGGTAAACTGGAGTTTGTGGATATGAAACTGGAGTTTTGAAATTTTGATAAAGCATTGAAGCTTCTGTTTGATCCTAAACTCGATTTTCCAAAACACAGACTCGAGTTTACAGTTCTTAAGAATTTTAATTGCTCTCTGTGTAATGCAAACTCGAGTTTGTCTTACATAAACTGGAGTTTGGCCAGCTTTGTAAAAACTGAGCTTCTGTCTGTCAAGTCCAAAATCGAGTTTTGGTACCTAGACTCGAGTTTGCCTTGAACAGTAAGTTTTACAACTTACCAAAGACAAACTTCAAATTTAGTTTACAATTGTCAGTTATCATCAAAACACATAGAGAACCAACAGCAGACACACCAATGAGCTCAACTGCTGCCCTAGATGCCGATGAGAAGGGTAAAGACTTTAATATCACAAGGTATAGAGGCATGATTGGATCATTACTTTACTTGATAGTAAGCAGACCAGACATACAATTTAGTGTAGGGATGTGTGCTTGATTTCAATCTGCTCCTAAGGAATCTCATGCTGAACAAGTAAAAAGAATCTTCAGATACTTGAGTGATACAGAAGAATTGGACTTGTGGTTTCCCAAAGGCCAACCTGCATACTTAGTAGCTTACTCTAACTCATACCATGCTGGATACAAGATTGATCGTAAAAGCACAAGTGGACAATGTGAATTCTTTGGAAACTCACTTGTCTCATGGTTTAGCAAAAAGTAGAACACAGTAGCTGTATCCTCAACTGAAGCTGAGTATGTTGCTGCCTCAAGTTGTTGCTCACAAGTCCTGTGGCTCAAGCAACAGATCCAAGATCTTGGAACTAACTTGAAGGAAATTCCCATCCTTTGTGATAACACAAGTGCCATCAGCTTAGCCAAAAATCATGTCTATCATACCAGAACAAAGTATATTGATGTCAGACACCATTTCATTCGAGATCATGTTCAAAAGAAATATATCAAAGTCATGTTTATCCCAACTCATCAACAACTTGCTGATATCTTCACTAAACCCCTTGCGAAAGAAGAATTTACCTTCATAAGAAGAGAATTGGGAATAGTAAATCCCAATGAGCTGTAAGCTATCTCTACCCCAATGTTTGTAAATTTGTGTTTTGATAATTATTAGTTACTAACTTAAGCATCAGAGTGCTTAGATGTGTTTTTGCAGGATGCATAATAAAGTTTGCCAGGAGACAAACTCGAGTTTATGAAGTTAAACTAGAGTTTATCGGGGAAAGAGTGTTAGTTCTTTATGTGTTTTGATGATAACTGATAATTGTAAACTTGGCATGAAGTTTGTTTTTGGCAAGATGAAAAACTTACTGTCAAAGGCAAACTCAAGTTTAGGTATGTAAACTCGAGTTTGAGACTTGACAGAAAGCTGCTCTATTATGCAAGAAAGCCAAACTCGAGTCTGCTTAGACAAACTCGAGTCTGAGAAGTCATAGAAAGCAATCCAAAATTTTCACATCAAGCCAAACTCCAGGCTGCAAAACTAAACTGGAAGTCTGGGAGATACAGACAGTAATCAGATTTTTTAAGCAAGACAAACTCGAGTCTGGACCCCAAAACTCAAGTTTAGACTAAACAAGAAAGAACCCAGAAACCTCAGTATTTTACATAAGTCTTGCAAACTCCAGTCTGCGTTTCCAAACTCCAGTTTAGACTTGACCAAAATAAATCTCAGAAGTTTCAGTTCTTACTAAAACTCGAGTTTGCCTCCCCAAACCCGAGTCTGAATCATAAAGAAAGATCATCAATTTGGTTACATTACAAACTAGAGTCTATGATCCTAAACTTCAGTCTGGAAGTCTGTGAACTTAGGCCTATTCTCCTAACATAGACCCAAACTCGAGTTAGTCACTAATTGACTCGAGTTTAGCTTCATGACCAAAGTTCCATCCCAAGACCAGAGCCCGACAGTTCTCTTTGTAAGAAACCAAACTCAAGTTAGCATCTGCAAACCGGCAGTTTAGACCTCTGATCAACAGACATGCTTTTTTGGATGATTCCCAAACTCGAGTCTAGAACTACAAACTCGAGTTTGCATCGGTAATTTTGAAAAACCAAATTAAATCAATCTACAAAATCTTTATGGGTTAATCTAAAATTATCATATCATGTTGTATTATTATTCCTAACATTATTGATCAAGTTTTTGATAAGTTTTAGACAAGTTCATCACAAGATCAAGGTGAAATCAAGATCCAGAATAAGTGCATTAAATGAAGAACCAAGAACAGGGCTGATCTTTCTCCTCTATCCCAGATGTTCAGTTCAGACCGTTGCAACACAATAAGATCACTTCAAACGGTCGAATTAAGATCATGGAATGACTAAAAATCTGGAAGACGCTCTGCAACAACATATTCCAAGATTCCAACTGAGAATTGAAAGAACATAGCAAAATATGCAACTGCCATTTTCCAGATTTTCAGCTGAACGTTAGAGAAGATATTACAACGGCTAGTTCATCTAGCTAGGCTATAAAAGGCTATGAAGACTCAGAGCAAGACACACAACGAAGCTATACTTGAGTACATTTGCAATTTGAGTCTGTATTGAGTTTTTTGATTTGTTCTTTAGTGTTTATCAATATTTACTCTTTTGAGAGTTTGTGATTCTTTGAAAGCTTTTGTTTGTGTGAACTCAAGGTTGTGGAACCTGTGAGTTGGGTTGTTTAATTACAAGGTGTAAGGGGGAGCAAGTCCTAGGTGATTAGGATTGTGTCTAGTTTACATTATTGTAGTTAAAAACCTGTTGAACTAGTGGAAACACCCAGAAGATATCTGGGGACTGGACGTAGGTCAAGGTTAAGACCGAACCAGTATAAATTATGTGTGTCTGAGCTTTTCTTTCCCTTCATTTTTTTATTTCTTAAGTTTCTTTTTAAGAATACAAAAGTTTTTTTTTAAAAAAAACCCCAATTCACCCCCTCTTGGTGATTTCTTCCACTTTCATTTGGTATCAGAGCATAGGTTGTCTACTCAAAGAATTAACATCCTAGACAAAAAGATCCAATGGAAGGAATTCTACCAGATGGTGCCTCAACAAACAGACCACCGGGTTTTAGGTGAACACTACTCATTATGGAAATCCAAATTCAAAGTATTTGTGATGGCCAGTGAGTATGGTCTGTGGGAAGTGATTGGGGAAGGTAACTATGTCCCTACTAAGAAAGTAGGAGAAAATATTGTACCAAAAGCAAAGGCAGAATTTGATGAAAATGATCAAAAGAAAGTTGTCCTTAACAACAAAGCTTTTTTGATGTTACAGAGTGCACTAAGCCAAAAGGAGTACTTTCGCATTTGCAATCTGCCCAGTGCCAAGGAGATGTGGGATGCATTGGAACCTCAGGGATCAAAGAAAACTGGATCAACACACTCACCACCGAGTATGACCTACTACGCATAAAGACTGGAGAATCAATTACAGAATTCCAGCTCCGGTCCACTCACCTGATCAATCAGTTGTCAGCCTTGGGAAAGGTATATAATCAAAGAACTCAGGTAAAAAAAATTTTGAATATACTAACCAAAGATTGGGAAGCTAAAATGATAGCCATTGAGGAAGCAAGAGGAGAATCTATGCAATCTGTAGCTGCTCTCTTCGGAAGCTTATCAGAATATGAAGGTAAAATCAAGTTTAGAAAAGAACTTGATGAAATGGAAGGGAAACAGAAAGGAATTGCCCTCAAAACTGCCAAGGAAGATAAGAACTCAGATGATAAAGAGATTGATGATGAGGAGATCGGAATGATGGTCCGAAGATTCAAGGAATTCTCCAAAAAGGATCAAGCCTTCCGTAAGTCATACAAGAACAACAACAAGGAAACAAAGAAGCCAATTGTATGCTATGAATGTGACAAACCCGGTCACATCAAATCTGAATGCCCTCAGCTGAAGCATAAAGAAAGAGAAAAGTCCAGATTCAGCTCATTCAAAAAGAAGGGCTTTGTCTCTGCTATTTGGGGAGATAGTTCATTTGATGAAGAAGAAGAAGATGAAGAACAAACAACAAATCTCTGCCTAGTTGCTTAAGAAGAAAGTGCTAATGAAGAGGTAAATGATTTTGAACCTACCTTTGATGAATTGCTTTCTGAATTTAGGAAACTAGCTAAAGAACTTATCTCTTCAAAAAGAAAGATAAAAGACTTAGAGAAACAAAAATTACCATCTTCCACTCATGAAAAAGTTTGAGAAAACTGTTGTATGTTACAAAAGAAAAATGAGCAACTTTCAAAAACCCTTGAAAAATTCACTCAAGGTGGTGAGATGCTTAATATTATTTTAAAACAGCAAAGGTTCACAAATGATAAGTCTGGAATAGGCTACAAACCTGATCTTGATAAAAAGAAAGGCAAGAAGAAAAATGGAGAAAAGAACTACCTAAGTTATTTTCGAAAATCAGTTCACTCGTCTAATCCATTTGCCCACTGCAATTACTGCAACAAAAAAGGCCATACTACTTCTGCATGCTTTCATAGAAAAGAAAGGAAAGATAAACCTCTAGGTAATTATCAATGGGTGCCTAAAAGAACATATGTGTGTCCTAAGGTACAAGCTAACCCAAAAGGACCCAAGAAAAGGTGGGTACCTAAGACTTGATCTTCCATAACTTGTAGGTATGTCTAAGAGCATCAAAGTCCAGTAAATGGTACATTGATAGTGGATGCTCTAGACACACAACAGGAGATCAATCCAAGTTTACAACAATCAAACACAAGGATGGTGGCAAGGTCACATTTGGTGGAAACCAATCCGAAAGGATAGCTGGTATTGGTAAGATTGGTAACAATGATGGTCTACAAATAAAAGATGTATACCTCGTGGAAGGATTATGCCATAACCTCCTTAGTGTAAGCCAAAGTGCTGACAAAGGTAATCTAGTTATCTTTAATTCAGAAGAATGTTTCATTGTTAACAAGGATGATATCTCTCTAGACAAAGTAAGACCAAAAGCTCTATTTATGGCACCAAGAGAAGGTAACTGTTATACCCTTGAACTTTCAACTGTTTTACCTTCTGAAAATTGTTTCATGAGTAACTTAGATGAAAGTTGGTTGTGGCACAAACGTTTAGCACATGTTAATATGTTTCAACTTGATAAATTATTGAAAAAGGATTTAGTTATTGGGTTGCCAAAACTTGATTTCAAAAAGGACATGATTTGTGATGCATGTCAAAACGGAAAGCAAACCAAATCATCCTTGAAATCAAAAAGTGAGATTTCAACTAATAGACCTCTTCAACTATTGCATATGGACTTAGTTAGTCCAGCTAGAGTAAAAAGCTTTAGTGGAAATTTATACACTCTAGTTATAGTTGACGATTTTTCAAGATATACATGGACCTTATTTTTATCTGCTAAAAATGAAGCATTTGATTAATTTGTTGTCTTTGCCAAGAAGGTCCAGAACGAGAAAGGTTTATCTATTACAGGAATTCGAACTGATCATGGAGGAGAATTTGAAAATCACTCCTTTAAGAAATTCTATGATGAGATGGGGGTAGATCACAATTTCTCTACCCTAAGAACTCCCCAACAAAATGGAGTAGTTGAAAGAAAGAACAGAGTCCTCACAGAAATGGCAAGAGCAATGCTGAATGAAAATTAGACCTGCCAAGTGTTTTGGGCAGATGCAATGAACACAGCTTGCTACATCTCTAACTGAACATACCTCAGGAAAAAGCTGGACAAAACTCCATACGAATTCTACAAGGGAAGAAAGCCCAACTTAGCTCATCTGCATGTCTTCGGATGCAAATGCTTTATCCACAAGAATGGTAAGGAAAATGTAGGTAAATTTGATTCCAAAGTTGATGAAGGCACATTCCTTGGCTATGCTTCTAGGAGTAAGGCATATAGAATTTATAATCTCTCTACTCGAACTATAGAAGAATCAATTCATTTTGTTTTATGCGAAACCAATTCTAACAAACCCATGGTTGATGATGATGATGAAGTTCAGAATCAATCTTCTTCGAAAACTCCTTCTGTTTTGGAAAATTCTGAAAATGACTTACAAAGAGAACCAGAAGCTGAAACTGAACACATCTGTGAAAACTCTAGTCAAACTCAACCAAAAGCTTGGAAATACAGTAGGAGTCATCCACTGGACTAAGTTATAGGTGATGTAAATCAAGGAGTTAGAACCAGACAAAGCATTTTAAATGAAGTTACCTTTTTAGCCTTTATTTCAAAAATATAACCCTCTATGATTGAAGAAGCCCTTACAGACAATGATTGGGTGATAGCAATGCAAGAGGAACTACACCAATTTGAAAGGAATCAAGTTTGGGACCTGTTACCCAGGCCCAAAGACCATCTAGTCATTAGCACCAAATGGGTATTCAAGAACAAACGTGATGAATTTGCAATCATTGTTCGTAACAAGTCAAGATTAGTAGCTAAAGGATATAATCAAGAAGAAGGAATTGACTATGAAGAAACTTATGCTCCAGTTGCAAGATTGGAAGCAATAAGGGTTCTTCTAGCCTTTGCTTGCATTAAAGGATTCAAACTTTATCAAATGTATGTGAAATAAGCATTTCTAAATGGATTTATTCAGGAAGAGGTTTATGTAGAACAACCTCCTGGTTTTGAGGATGAATTTCATCCAGATCATGTTTTCAAATTAAAGAAGGCTTTATATGGCTTAAAACAAGCTCCTAGAGCTTGGTATGAAAGGCTAAGTAAATTCCTTCTAGATCATGGATTTGTAAGAGGTAAAGCAGATACTACTTTATTTATTAAAAGTAACAAACTCAATGAAATCTTACTTGTGCAAATCTATGTGGATGATATAATATTCGGTGCTACTAACGATGCTTTGTGCAAGGAATTTTCTGAGACTATGCAGGGTGAATTTGAAATGTTAATGATGGGAGAGCTAAACTATTTTCTTGGTCTAAAAACCAAGCAACACAAAAATGGAATATTTATCTCCCAGACCAAGTACCTAAGAGACCTGCTCAAGAAATATGGCCTTCAAGATTATAATGGAGCAGACACACCAATGAGCTCAACTGCTGCCTTAGATGCCGATGAAAAGGAAAAAGACTTTAATATCACAAGGTATAGAGGCATGATTGGATCATTACTCTACTTGACAGCAAGCAGACCAGACATATAATTCAGTGTGGGAATGTGTGCTCGATTCCAATCCGCGCCAAAGGAATCTCATGCTGAACACGTGAAAACAATCTTCAGATACCTGTGTGACACAGAAGAATTGGGATTGTGGTTTCCCAAAGGTCAACCTGCTCACTTAGTGGCCTACTCTAACTCAGACCATGCTGGATACAAGACTGATCGAAAAAGCACAAGTGGACAATGTGAATTCTTTGGGAACTCACTTGTTTCATGGTTTAGCAAAAAGCATAACATAGTAGCTGTATCCTCAATTAAAGTTGAGTATTTTGCTGCCTCAAGTTGTTGCTCACAAGTCCTGTGGCTCAAGCAACAGATCCAAGATCTTGGAACTCACCTGAAGGAAATTCCTATCCTTTGTGATAACACAAGTGCCATCAGCTTAGCCAAAAATCCTGTCTATCATACCAGAACTAAGCATATTGATGTCAGACATCACTTCATTCGAGATCATGTTCAAAAGAAGGATGTCAAAGTATTATTCATCCCAACTCATCAACAGCTTGCGGATATCTTCACAAAACCACTTGCAAAGGAGCAATTCACCTTTATTAGAAGAGAATTGGGAATGGTAAATCCCAATGAATTGTAAGATGACTCTATCCCAATGTTAATTATGTGTTTTGATGATTAATTGTTGATAACTTAAGCATCAGAGTGTTTAGATGTGTTTTTTTAAGGATGAATATGAAAGCCCGCCAGGTGCCAAACTCGAGTCAGTAAAGATAAACTCGGATTTATCGAGGACAAACAACAATTGAGCTTCTGAAATCAGGCCAAACTCGAGTCATTAAGTGACTGACTCGAGTCTGCATCAAACAAGAGAAATCCTGAAGTCTTTGAAGAATCTCCAAACTCGAGTCATTAAGTGAGTGACTCGAGTCTGCACCACACAGAAAGAAATCTAAAAACCTGAAGAAACTCCAAACTCGAGTCAGTAGATACAAACTCGAGTTTGTCGGGGATTCAAGGATTCACAGAAACATCCTTGATGTCCAGGTAAGTATTTCACTCATCCAAACTCAAGTCTAGTAGTGTAAACTTGAGTCTGTCGAAACCCTATATATATGTCATTGCTGTGACTGTTCATTTTCACCTCTCAAACTCAAGTTTGCCCTAGAGTTTCTCCGTACTCTCTCTGCTCGTCATCTTTGAATCCACTCTCTCTCACACTTTAATGGCTTCAAATCAAACCTCCAGACCTTCCAATAATGAAGAAACTTTGAAATCATCCTCCCTTTCTCCTCTTCAACGAAAACCAAGAATGAAATCCATCTCTACCCACAGACCAAGAAGAAAGAAGCTGATACCTAAGAAGTTTTCATCAGGGATTGACAAGAAAATCTCAAGCATTCATCACTCTTCCCCCATACCGAAGGGAATCTCCATTCAAGAGCCTACTGAGAATCAACCAAGGAAGAAACCAGAGGCTGAACCTGGCAAAGGGAAAGAGAAGGTTGATGAACCTTCAAAGGGGTTCAAGAGGAAGATGATCAAATTGTGGATAAGGAGAGTGTAACTACTACTGTTAGGGGAGTAACATTCACCCTATCTGCTGCCATTCTAAACCAAATCCTAGATATTAACAATCCTCCCCCTTACCATACAATATAATATACCAATAGGCAATGTCATCAAATATTGAAACCCAATGAGCCTATCTCTGAAGACCAACTACTTTCTCTCCATTTCACCCCAGCCTCTATGTCCCCAACCTTTCGTGCCTCATGGTACATATACTCCCAGAATTTGGTTCAGAAAGGTGGCAACTTCACCCACTTCACCAAGAGAGACTATGCCCCTTTTGCTGTAGTAGTGGATAACAAGCCACTCAATTTAGGGCAGTGGGTGTTTGAGGAGATGGTCAGATTCAGATTTGGATCAAGAGTGACATCACATATCCCTTTCCCATCCCTCATATCTTCATCCTCTTTCACTTCAAAATCTGGCATGTAGGGGCCATAGATACTATCATCCGACCTCTAGCCTTTGGGAAGCCTCAACTCCATCTGATGAAGATCAACTTTGATGTTGAAGGGTCTGGTCAATCAAGAGCACCCTCAAGAATAAGAGCTTCCTACTCTGGAATTCATGAGGCCTAATTAGCCCCTCCACCTCCTCAGAATCCCTTACCTTCAGACTTTGCTACAAAAGTCAAAGAGATTGTGGATGCAGCATTGGACACTTTTACTGCAAAGATTGAAACTGAGATAGGGAAAATTGTGTAAGAGCTCACCAAGACAAATCAAGCTTTGATTGACACACAAGATGCCATGAAAGTCCAACTTGACCATATCATGAAGCATCTTAACCTTCCTACTGATACAGACACAACTTAGACTTATCATCCTTCTACTCCTCCAGTTGACCCCACACTTCCTATTGATGATGACAAAGGGGGAGAGAAATCTACAGAGCAGTCTTGAGCCTTGATTCTTGCTTGTTTTTGCTTTCAATTTCTTGTTTTTGCTTTATGAACTCGTTTCTGTGTCTGTACAAACATTTGTGACATTTGTGAGTATTATTACTTTGGTAAATGGAATGACAGATGTTATATATGTTGACCTGTTTTTGGACCTGTTTTTATTTCATGCTGCTCCTGTAATTGAGAATTGAAATTCTAAATTTACAAGTGTTGTCATCATCAAAAAGGGGGACAATCTTAGCTCTCTATGTGTTTTGATGATAACTAACAATTGTAAACTTGGCATGAAGCTTGTTTTTGGCAAGATTAAAAACTTACTGTCAAAGGTAAACTTGAGTTTAGGTATGTAAACTTGAGTTTGAGACTTGACAGAAAGCTGCTCTATTATGCAAGAAAGCCAAACTCGAGTCTGAGATGTCATAGAAAGCAATCCAAAATTTTCACATCAAACCAAACTCCAGGCTGCAAAACTAAACTGGAAGTCTGGGAGATACAGACAGCACTCAGATTTTTTAAGCAAGACAAACTCGAGTCTGGACCCCCAAACTCAAGTTTAGACTAAACAAGAGAGAACCCAGAAACCTCAGTATTTTACATAAGTCTTGCAAACTCCAGTCTGCGTTTCCAAACTCCAGTTTAGACTTGACCAAAATAAATCTCAGAAGTTTCAGTTCTTACTAAAACTCGAGTTTGCCTCCCCAAACCCGAGTCTGAATCATAAAGAAAGATCATCAATTTGGTTACATTACAAACTAGAGTCTATGATCCTAAACTTCAGTCTGGAAGTCTGTGAACTTAGGCCTATTCTCCTAACATAGACCCAAACTCGAGTTAGTCACTAATTGACTCGAGTTTAGCTTCATTACCAAAGTTCCATCCCAAGACTAGAGCCCGACAGTTCTCTTTGTAAGAAACCACACTCGAGTTAGCATGTGCAAACTGGCAGTTTATACCTCTGATCAACAGACATGCTTTTTTGGATGAATCCCAAACTCGAGTCTAGAACTACAAACTCGAGTTTGCATCGGTAATTTTGAAAAACCAAATTAAATCAATCTACAAAATCTTTATGGGTTAATCTAAAATTATCATATCATGTTGTATTATTATTCCTAACATTATTGATCAAGTTTTTGATAAGTTTTAGACAGGTTCATCACAAGATCAAGGTGAAATCAAGATCCAGAATAAGTGCATTAAATGAAGAACCAAGAACAGGGCTGATCTTTCTCCTCTATCCCATATGTTCAGTTCAGACCGTTGCAACACAATAAGATCACTTCAAACGGTCGAATTAAGATCATGGAATGACTAAAAATCTGGAAGACGCTCTGCAACAACATATTCCAAGATTCCAACTGAGAATTGAAAGAACATAGCAAAATATGCAACTGCCATTTTCCAGATTTTCAGCTGAACGTTAGAGAAGATATTACAACGGCTAGTTCATCTAGCTAGGCTATAAAAGGCTATGAAGACTCAGAGCAAGACACACAACGAAGCTATACTTGAGTACATTTGCAATTTGAGTCTGTATTGAGTTTTTTGATTTGTTCTTTAGTGTTTATCAATATTTACTCTTTTGAGAGTTTGTGATTCTTTGAAAGCTTTTGTTTGTGTGAACTCAAGGTTGTGGAACCTATGAGTTGGGTTGTTTAATTACAAGGTGTAAGGGGGAGCAAGTCCTAGGTGATTAGGATTGTGTCTAGTTTACATTATTGTAGTTAAAAACCTGTTGAACTAGTGGAAACACGCAGAAGATATCTGGGGACTGGACGTAGGTCAAGGTTAAGACCGAACCAGTATAAATTATGTGTGTCTGAGCTTTTCTTTCCCTTCGTTTTTTTATTTCTTAAGTTTCTTTTTAAGAATACAAAAGTTTTTTTTTTTAAAATCCCCAATTCACCCCCTCTTGGTGATTTCTTCCACTTTCACAGAGAACAACTGAGTTTATGGAATTAGGCCAAACACGAGTCATTAAGTAAGTGACTCAAGTCTGCACCGCACAGAGAGAAGCCTGAAACTCTGAAGAGACTCCAAACTCGAGTTAGTATTTACAAACTCGAGTTTGTCAGGGATTCAAGGATTCACAGATATATCCTTGAAGTCCAGATAAGTATTAACTCATCCAAACTCGAGTTAGTTAGTGTAAACTTGAGTCTGTCGAAACCCTATATATATGTGATTGTTGTGACTGTTCATTTTCAACTCTCGAAACTCAAGTTTGCCTGAGAGTTTTCTCTGTACTCTCTCAACCTACAATGGCCTCAAATCAAACCTCCAGACCTTCCAACGATGATGAAACCTCAAAATCTCCATAACCTTCTCCATTACAGCGAAAACCTAGGATCAAATCCATCCCTACCCATAGACCAAGAAGGGAAAAGCTGATTCTCAAGAAATTTGCTTCAGAGATTGACAAGCAAATCCCAGGCATACCTCACACCTCCCCTAGACCAAAGGGAATTACAACCCAAGAGCTTTCTGAGGAGAAAACTAGGAAGAAACCAGACACGGTTTCTAGTAAAGGGAAGGGAAAAGCTACTGAACCTTCGAAAAGCTCAAAGAGAAAGAGAACCAACCAGGGCCAAGCCTCCTCTAAGGGTCAATCTTCAGCAATTCCAACTTCTGCTGAACAATCTGGTCAAACCCTTGAGACCCAAACGGTAACAAAAGCCCTCTCTGATATTTACAATCACTCTTCTCCCCCTTCTGACTTCATCACTGAGAACACCATTTTATCCAACCAACAAGCCATTAAATTCAAAGAAAGTTTTGGCAAGAAACCCTTCTGCCCTGTGGTCTCAGTTAACTTAGAATCCCTGAAACAAGAGTGCCATCTTGATCTTTCTCCGTGGTTAGATCAATTCAAAAATCTCCTATCTATCTCTGCCCACGATACCCCCAATATTGTGAGACTCTTCTATTTTAACATGGAATGGGGTACTATAGAAGATGATGACCAAAATCTGGACAAAGAAAGGATCACTACTACTGTTAGCAGAGTAAAATTCACCTTATCTGCTGCTATCCTGAACAAAGTCTTGGACATTGACAATCCTCCTCCTCACCATTCCATAGAATATTCCAATAGGCAGTGTCTTGAAATTCTGAAACCCAACGAGCCTATTACTGATGACCAATTACTCTCTCTTCAATTTACCCTAGCCTCTATGTCTTCTACCTTCCGTGCTTTATGGTACATCTACTCCAGTAACTTGGTTCAGAAAGGTGGCAATTTCACCCATTTCACCAAGCGAGACTATGCACCTTTTGTTGTGGTAGTGGATAAGATGCCAATCAATGTAGGTTAGTGGGTGTTTGAAGAGATGATGAGATTCAGATTTGGATCCAGGATAACATCTCACATTCCATTTCCCTTCCTTATTTCCATTATCCTTTTCCACTTCAAGATCTGGCATGTTGGGGCCATAGACAATATTGTACGACCTCCAGTATTTGGGAAGCCTCAACTCCATCTTATGAAGATCACCTTTGATGCTGAAGGGTCTGGACAGTCAAGAGCACCCTCCAGAACAAGAGCCTCTTATGCCCAAGCTCAAGAGGCTTAGTCAGCTGATCCACCTCCTTAGCCTCCTTTTCCTTCTGATCTCACTGCGAAAATTCAAGAGATAGTTGATGTTGCCATTACCAAATTGGCTACAAACGTCGAAAATGAGGTTGCAAAGATAGTGACCGCGCTCACCAAGACCAATACAGCATTGACTGAAGCTCAAGATGCCATGAAGGCACAATTAGACCAGATTATGCAACACTTGAACATCTCAGCCTCTACATCTACCACTGCTGCTCCAGACACTACTCAGACCTCTCATCCTTCTATCCCTCCAGTTGACCCCACACTTCCAATTGATGATGACAAAGGGGGAGAGAAAACCGCAGAGCAGTCCTGAGTCTTGAGTTGTCTTGAGTTTTGTTTTTAGTTGTTGCTATGTGAACTTGCTTTTGTGTAAACATTTGTGTGTATTGTTGCTGAATGGAATGACAATTGTTATATATGTTTTATATGATGAACTTATTTTGATCCTTTCTGCTTCAGTGATTGTGAATTTCTAATATCTTGTTCTGCATATCAAAAATCTGAGATTTTAAGTTTGCAAGTGTTGTCATCATCAAAAAGGGGGAGAATGTTAGTTCTCTATGTGTTTTGATGATAACTGACAATTGTAAACTTGGTATGAAGCTTGTCTTTGGTAAGTTGTAAAACTTACTGTCAAAGGTAAACTCGAGTTTAAGTATGTAAACTCAAGTTTGAGACATTTACAGAGAGTTACTCATCTCTGCAAGAAAGCCAAACTCCAGTTTGCTTAGTCAAACTCGAGTTTGGGGAGTCACAGAAAGTATTCAAAGTTTTTCACAACAAGCTAAACTCCAATTTGCTCACATAAACTTAAAGTCTGAGAGATACAGAGAGCATTCAAAATTTTGAACAAGACAAACTTGAGTCTAGACCATGAAACACGAATTTAGACTAAACAGAAAGAATTCAGAAACTTCAATATTTGCACAAGTCTTGCAAACTCCAGTCTTGTTTCCAAACTCCAGTTTACACTTGACCAAGAAAAATTTCAAAGTTTCAGTTCCTGCTGAAACTCAAGTTTGCTTCTGTAAACTCGAGTCTGAGTCATACAGAAGGATCACCAATATGTTTGTTTTGGAAACTCCAGTTTGTATTCCTAAACTCCAGTCTGAAAGTTCTTGAACTTAGGCTCATCCTCTTGACATAGCCCCAAACTCAAGTTAGTCATTAATTGACTCGAGTTTAGCTACATGTCCAAAGTTCCATTCCAAGACCAGAGCCCGACAGTCTTCTCTGTAAGAAACAAACTCAAGTCTGATATTTATAAACTCCAGTTTAGGCCGTTGCTCAATATTCATGCTTTTTGCAAGAACCCCAAACTCGAGTCTAGGATTACAAAGTTGAGTTTGCATCGATGATTTTGAAAAACCAGATAGTGTTGATCTGCAAAATCTTTATGGGTTAATCTGAAAATGTTTTATCATATGGTTCTATTGTTTATAACATCTTTGCTAAAGTTTTGAGTAATTTTCAGATAAGTTTAGCTAAGATCAAGATGGAATCAGATCTGGAATAAGTGCATTAAATGAAGAACCAAGAACAGGGTTAATCCTTCTCCTCTATCCCAATGGTTCAACACAGACCGTTATGGATCAATTAAATCACCCTCCAACAGTCAAATGAAGGTTATGGAACGACTGAATACCTGGAAGAATATCTGTATCAACATATTCCAAGATTCCAGCTGAGAATTGAAAGAACAAAGGAAAATATGCAATTGTCATTTCCCAGATTTCCAGCTGAACGTTAGAGAAGAAATTGCAACGGCTAGTTCCTCTAGTTAGCCTATAAAAAGCTATGAAGACTCAAAGCAAGACATATACAATGAAACTACATTTGATTATATTTGCTATTTGAGTTTGTATTGTGATTTTAATTTGATCTTCAGTGTTTATCATTATTTACTCTTTTGAGAGTCTTGATTCTTTGAAATCAATAGTTGTTGGTGAAAACTCAAGGTTGTGGAAACCTGTGAGTTGGGTAGCTTAATTACAAAGTGTAAGGGGGAGCAAGTCCTAGGTGAATAGGATTGCTTGTAGTTTACATTGTTGTAGTTAAAGCTTGTTGAACTTGTGGAAATACCTAGAAAATATTTGGAGACTGGACGTAGGTCAAGGTTAAGACCGAACCAGTATAAATTTTGTGTGTCCAGCTTTGCTTCCTTTACTCTCTCATTATTTACTTTTCAAGTTTTGGAAAAAGAGTTCAAAAGAATTTTTGAAATCCCCAATTCACCCCCCTCTTGGTGATTTCTTCCATTTTCAAATCAGACACATGTCTAGCACACACACACATAATGACACCTCATGCACACATGTCACACACACATCAACTTTATTTTCCCATCTTCTTCACATCATAAACACACACACACACGCATTCCATTCCAAATAACACTTATATGTAATACACACACAAGTAACACGTACACACACATATAATACACGTTGCACATATAACACATATTATATATATATTTTATTATATTATGATAATATAATAAAATATAATATAATAACCATAATATCATATAATAAAATATAATATTTCGATGTCCCAATAATTTTACCAGATAAGACTTTGGACACATTAGGGTCTAGTAGTCTCCCAAAAATAGGCTAATTCCTAAGTCTTTAGACCCAAAGTTCGAGGTGTTACAAAGTATCTATGTCATAGTTATTTACTTTTCCATTTCCTCTACAAGGGTATTAGATACTGCATGTGGATATCATATTTGTACAAATGTGCAGGGTCTCAAGGACAGTAGAAAATTGAAGGGCGAAGTTAACCTACGAGTTGGGAACGGAGCAAGAGTTGCCACTTTAGTCGTAGACACTTATGAATTTAGTTCTGTCCAATGAGCTTTTGTTAAGTTTAAACAATTGCTTTTATGTTCTTGCTTTGAGTAGTAGCATTATTTCACTTTCTTATTTGAATAAGGAAGGTTATACTTCCATTACTAGAAACCGTAAATGTTCAATTTATCATAATGTTTTTTATGTTGATGGTGATTTGCATATTGGTCATATGTACTTAATTTAGAACATCCTAATAATGGGTGAATCTATGACACAACTACTAAAAGGTTGAAGTCAAATGATTTGAATCCGACCTACTTGTGGCATTGTCTTCTAAGCCATATAAATGGGAAACACATTTCGAAACTCCATTAAGATGGATTTCTTAATTCATTTGATTTTGAATCATTTGATACATGTGAGACTTGTTTATTGGGAAAGATGACAAAGACACCTTTTACCGGACACAATGAGAGGGCCACTGATTTGTTGGGCCTCATACGTACTGATGTGTGTGGACCAATGAATATATCTACCAGAGGAGGTCGTTTGTACTTCATTACATTTATAGATTATTTTAGTAGATATGGGTATATCTATCTAATGAAACATAAATCTGAATCTTTTGAAATGTTCAAAATATTCCAAAATGAAGTGCAAAACCAATTTGTCAAACACAATTATAGGCAAAACAATTAAAGCACTTCAATCTGATCGGGATGGTTAATATTTGAGCCAAGAGTTCATTGACCATCTTAGGAGTTGTGGGATCATCTAACAACTTACTCCTCTAGGAACGCCTCGATGAAATGGTCTTTTTGAATGGAGGAATCCAACTCTATTAGATATGGTTCAATCTATGATGAGTCAAATAGATCTTCCGTCGTCCTTTTGGGGCTATGCTCTAGAAATAGTTGCGTTCACACTAAATCATGTTCCATCAAAGATAGTTGAAAAGACACCATATGAGATATGGACTGGAAAAAAACCAGTTTGTCATTTGTTAAGATTTGGGGATGTGAGGTTTATGTTAAACAACAAGCCTCTGATAAATTATCATCGAGATCCTCAAAATGCCTCTTTGTGGGGTATCCTAAGGAAACTAAGGGATATTATGTCTACAATCCTACTGATCACAAAGTGTTTGTTATCTGCAATGGTATCTTTTTGTAAAAGGAGTTTATCTCTAAAAGAACTGGTGGGAGTAAGGTGAACATCGAAGAAGTTTGAGAGCCACAAGAGAACGTAGAACCACAAATGGAAAATGAAGAAGACTCACAACAAGTTGTTGAGCCAGCTAAAGTAACACAAAGTCCACGAAGATCCAATAGAACACGGGAACAGCCTCAAAGATATGAGTTTCTGATTACCGAAAGTCGTGATATTTTGTTCATTGAGTATAATGAGCTAACTACCTATCAAGAAGCCATAGTGGGACCCAACTCCAACAAATGCCTTAATGCCATGAAGTTTGAAATGCAATTCATGTACGACAATAAGGTATGGACCTTAGTCGATCCACCTGAAGGTGTAAAAACCATTGTGTGCAAGTGGGTTTTTAAAGAGAAAACTGACATGGATGGCAAAGTAAATGTCTTCAAGGCACGGCTGGTTGCAAAAGGATTCACTCAAATTCATGGTGTGAACTATGATGAAACCTTTTCCCAAGTTGCAATGGTCAAATCAATCAGAATCCTTCTTGCCATTGCATTATATTATGATTATGAGATATGGCAGATGGACATCAAAACAACCTTCCTTAACGGAAAGCTGCTTGAGGGGGTGTACATGACACAACCTGAGGGTTTTGTGCATCCAGAGGACTCTGGTAAAGTTTGTAAGCTTCAAAGATCCATTTATGGATTGAAGCAAGCATCTCGGAGCCGGAATCATCGTTTTGATGAAGTAGTCAAAGAGTTTGGATTCGTTCAAAACATAGATGAACCTTGTATTTACAAGAAGGTTAGTAGGAGCACAGTTGTATTTCTGGTGCTTTATGTTGATGACATCCTACTCATTGGGAATGACATCCCTACCTTGCAGAGTGTCAAGTCTTGGTTAGGAAAGTCCTTCTCAATGAAAGATTTAGGCAAAGCCACTTACATCCCTGGGATTAGGATCTATAGAGATAAATCCAAGTGGTTGATAGGCCTAAGTCAGAACACATACATAGACAAGATACTGCATAGATTTAGTATGTTAGTTCTCTATGTGTTTTGATGATAACTGACAATTGTAAACTTAAGTTTGTCTTTGAAAGTTGTAAAACTTTCTGTTTAAGGCAAACTCGAGTTTTGGTATAGAAACTCGAGTTTGGACTGAAAGTGGAAGAAATCACCAAGAGGGGGGTGAATTGGGGATTTTAAAAAAATTCTTTTCAACTCTTAAAAATGAAGCTTAAGAAATGGATAATAAAAGAGTAGAAAAAGAAAAGCTTAGGCACACAGAATTTATACTAGTTCGGTCTCAACCTTGACCTACATCCAGTCCCCAGATACCTTCTGGGTGTTTCCACTAATTCAACAGTTTGTCAATTACAACAATGAAGACCAGATACAATCCTAATCACCTAGGACTTGCTCCCCCTTACACTTTGTGATTGAACAAACCAACTCACAGGTTCCACAAGCTTGAGTTCAAACAAACAAATACTTTCAAAAATTTACAAACTCTCAAAAGAGTAGATAAGGATAAACACTGAAGAACAGGTTGAAAATAACAATACAGACTCAAATTTCAAAGTATAATCAAGATAGCTTCGTTGTGTCTCTATTGCATTGAGTTTTCACAGCCTCTTATAGACTGAATGGATAAGCTAGCCGTTGCAATTCTTTCTCTAATGTTCAGCTGCAATTCTGGAAAACTGGCAGTAGCATATTTTGCTCTGTTCTTTGAATTCTTAGCTGAAATCTTAGAATTTAGTTGTTGCAGAAGGTCTTCCAAATTTTTAGTCATTCCTTTAACTTAGTTTGACCGTTTGAGATGATTCTTATGAGTTACAACGGTCTGAGCTGAACATCTGGGATAAGGGAGAAGGATCAGCCCTGTTCTAGGTTCGTCATTTAATGCACTTATTCTGGATCTTGATCTCACCTTGATCTTGGCTAAACCTTATCTGAAAAACACTCAAAACTTCATCAAGGACATTAGAAACAATAATATCATATCATGAAATAATTTCAGGAAGACCCATTAAGATTTCGCAGATCAACATCATTTGATTTTTCAAAATCCCCGATGCAAACTCGAGTTTGTTCTTCCAGACTCGAGTTTGGGGTTCATCCAAAAAGCATGTCCGTTGATTAGAGGTCTAAACTTGCAGTCTGTAAAAGCTAACTCGAGTTTGGCTTTTACAGAGAGAACTATCGGGCTTTGGACTTGGCATGGAATTTTGGTCAAGAAGCTAAACTCGAGTCAATTAGTGACTGACTTGAGTTTGGGTCTATGTTTGAAGAACAAGACTAAGTTCGTGATTTTCCAGACTGGAGTTTAGGAGACAGACTATAGTTTTGGAAAGATGGTAGAAATTCGAGTGTTTCTCTATTTGTCCTAAACTCGAGTTTACAATGACAGACTCGAGTTTATGCTTGAGCTGAAGCTATTCAAATCTTTCTGTTTGGTCTAGACTGGAGTTTGTAACTCTAGACTAGAGTTTATAACTTGGCCTGGAACTCGAGTGTCTTTCTGTTTGGTCTAGACTGGAGTTTAGGAATCCAGACTCGAGTTTGGCTTGCTTGGAATTCTGAGTGCTTTCTGTATCTTCCAGACTTCAGGTTTGGTTTTGCAAACTGGAGTTTGGCTTGTTGTGAAAATTTCTAATTGCTTTCTGTAACTCTTCAGACTCGAGTTAGTCCAAGCAGACTCGAGTTTGGCTTTCTTCGCAGAAGTAAACAGCTTTCTGTCAACCCTCAAACTCGAGTTTACATACCCAAACTCGAGTTTGCCTTTGACAATGAGATTTTCATATTGCCAAAAACAAACTTCATATCAAGTTTACAATTGCTAGTTATCATCAATACACATTGAGAACTAACATGGACTTGACAGACAGAAGCTCAGATTTTATATTGTTGGCCAAACTCGAGTTTGCAAAGAACTTATGCTTTCGAAAAGAAGAGTAAAGGATTTAGAACAACAAGTTCAGAAAACTTCACCTTCTACTTCTGAAAAGGCTTGTGAAAAACTCATTGAAAAGATTTGCGAAAATTGTTGTACTTTACAGAAAAGAAATGACCACCTTTCAAAAACTTTGGAAAAATTCACTCAAGGTAGTGAAATGCTTGACATTATTTTAAAACAACAAAGGTTTACAAATGATAAATCTAGAATAGGCTACAATCCTGATCTTGATAAAAAGAAAGGCAAGAAGAAAAGTGGAGAAAAGAACTACCTAAGTTATTTTTGAAAATCTGTTCACTCTTCTAATCCATTTGCCCACTGCAATTACTGCAATAGAAAAGGCCATACTACTTCTGCATGCTTTCATAGAAAAGAAAGGAAAAATAAACCTATAGGTAATTATCAATGGGTACCTAAAGGAACATATGTGTCTCCTAAGGTACAAACTAACCCAAAAGGACCCAAGAAAAGGTGGGTACCTAAGACTTGATCTTCCATAACTTGCAGGTATGTCTAAGAGCATCAAGATCCAGTAAATGGTACATTGATAGTGGATGCTCCAGATACATGATAGGAGATCAATCCAAGTTTTCAACAATCAAACACAAAGATGGGGGCAAGGTCACATTTGGTGGTAACCAATCTGGAAGGATAGCTGGTATTGGTAAGATTGGTAACAATGATGGACCACAAATAAAAGATGTCTACCTTGTGGAAGGATTGTGCCATAATCTCCTTAATGTAAGCCAAAGTGCTGACAAAGGTAATCTAGTCATCTTTAATTCAGAATAGTGTTTGATTGTCAACAAGGATGATCTCTCCCTAGACAAAGTAAGATCCAAAGCTCTTTTTAGAGCACCAAGGGAAGGTAATTGTTATACTCTTGAACTTTCAACTGTTTTACCCTTTGAAAAATGTTTCGTGAGTAACTTAGATGAAAGTTGGTTGTGGCACAAACGTTTAGCACATGTTAATATGTCCCAACTTGATAAATTATTGAAAAAGGATTTAGTTATTGGTTTGCCAAAACTTAATTTCAAAAAGGACATGGTTTGTGATGCATGTCAAAAGGGAAAACAAACTAAATCATCCTTCAAATCAAAAAGTGAGATTTCAACTAATAGACCTTTTCAACTATTGCACATGGATTTAGTTGGTCCAGCTAGAGTCAAGAGTTTTGGTGGAAATCTATACACATTAGTCATTGTTGATGATTTCTCTAGATTTACATGGACTATATTCTTATCATCTAAAGATGAAACATTTGATCAATTTGTTGTGTTTACCAAAAAGGTCCAAAACGAGAAAGGTACTGTCATTGCAGGAATTCGTATAGCTTGTGAGGGGAGTGAATTCGAGTGTGGGATTACTTCGAGTACAGAGTGTGTAATTAAGCAAGTGAATTGATTACGATTTGTAAGGGGGAGTGAATCCTAGTGAGAGGATTACTTCAAGTACAGAACGTGTAATCAAGTTCAAAGCAAATAGTGGATTGAAAATCTCAAGTGAAGCTTGGGGACTCAACGTAGGTCAAAGATTGGACCGAACCAGGATAAATCACAGTTTGCATACTCTCTTCCCTTATCTTTTACATTTCTAGTATATGCTCATCTTTGAATATCTAATTGTCAATTTATAAATTGTGAAATTTTTTTTAAAGTTCCTAAAGTTTATCAAACACCCAATTCACCCCCCTCTTGGGTGATAGCCAGGTCCAACATAGTATACAGGATTCTAAAAGGGGTTACATGCCTATATCTCATGGCATTCATCTCAACAAGGATCTATGTCCTAGTACACAAGATCAAAGAGATCGCATGAGAAAGATTCCATCTGTCGTTGCCATTGGATCTATCATGTATGCCATGTTATGTACTCGACCGGATGTGTCATTTGCCTTGAGTATGACCAGCAGATATCAACAAGATCTTGGTGAGGGTTACTCGACTGCTGTCAATAATATCTTTAAGTACTTAAGAAGGACTAAAGACTTATCCTTGGTATATCATAGCTTAGAGGATGAGCTTTGTATGACTGGTTACACATATGTGAGTTTCCAAACTAACCAAGATGATCTAAGATCGAAGTCAGGATATGTATTCTTGTTAAATGTGTTAGTTCTCTATGTGTTTTGATGATAACTGACAATTGTAAACTTAAGTTTGTCTTTGAAAGTTGTAAAACTTTCTGTTTAAGGCAAACTCGAGTTTTGGTATAGAAACTCGAGTCTGGATTTGACAGACAGAAGTTCAGATTTTACAATGTTGGCCAAACTCCAGTTTGCATAGGCAAACACGAGTTTGTAGAGTTACAGAGAGCTATCAAAGTTTACAAGAGTTATAAACTCGAGTCTGTGTTTATAAACTCGAGTCTAGATCAAAGGCAGTGAAACTCGAATTTCAACTTGTTTCCAAACTCTACCTTTGATTCTGAGAAACTCCAGTTTACAAGAAAGTTTATGTGCTAAAAGTTTTAAGACTTGTAAACTCGAGTCTATGATTTGGAAACTCAACTTTGAGATCAAACAGAAGCTTCAACATTTTATCAAGTTTTCCAAACTCTAGTTTCAGCTTTACAAACTCCAGTTTGCAAAATGCAATAGCCTTCATGTTTTCAGTTTTCACTGGAAACTCGAGTCTGGATTATGTAGACTTGAGTTTGGCATAAACAGAGATACTCGAGTTGATACTTGTTTTCTAAACTCCAGTTTAAATTTCAGTGACTCCAGTTTGTACTTAAATGAAAAGTTTTCAAAGTTTCAATGTACACTGAAACTCGAGTCAGATTTCTGGAGACTCGAGTTTAGGACTATTTGAAAATACTCGAGCTATTACATGATTTCTAAACTCCAGTTTTGAAGCTGTGAACTTAAACTTAAGTTTTTCATAAAAGCTTCAAACTCGAGTCAGTCACTAAATGACTCGAGTTTAGCCAAGTATTCAAAATCTCATTCAAGACCAACTCGCGACTTTCCTCTCTGCAAGAACCAAACTCGAGTCAGTTACTTGTCAACTCGAGTTTAGGAAACTTTCAAACATACCTTGCTCTCTGGATGAACCTCAAACTCGAGTCTAGAACACCAAACTCGAGTTTGCATCGGTAACTTTTGAAAACCAGATCAAATCAATCTGCGAAATCATTATGGGTTAATATGAAATTATCATATCTTGTTGCATCATTATTCCTAACATTATTGATCAAGTTTTTGATAAGTTTCAGACAGGTTCATCACAAGATCAGAGAGAATCAAAGATCCAGAATAAGTGCATTTAATGAAGAACCAATAACAGGGCTGATTCTTCTCCCCTATCCCAGATGTTCAGTTCAAACCGTTACAACACATTAAGATCACTACAAACGGTCAAATTAAGATCATGGAATGACAAAGAATCTGGAAGACGTTCTGCAACAACATATTCCAGGATTTCAGCAAAGAATTGAAAGAACAGAGCAAAATTTGCAACTGTCATTTTCCATATCTGCAGCTGAACGTTGGAGAAGATATTGCAACAGCTAGTTCATCTAGTTAGGCTATAAAAGGCTATGAAGACTCAGAGCAAGAAACAGAACGAAGCTACACTTGAACACATTTGCATTTTGAGTCTGTATTGTGATTCTTTTATCTGTTCTTCAGTGATTATCAATATTCACTCTTTTGAGAGATTGAAATTCTTTAAAGTATTTGGTTGTGTAAACTCAAGGTCGTGGAACCTGTGAGTTGGGCTGTTTAATTACAAGGTGTAAGGGGGAGCAAGTCCTAGGTGATTAGGATTGTGTCTTGTCTTCATTGTTGTAGTTAAAAAGCTGTTGAACTAGTGGAAACACCCAGAAGGTATCTGGGGACTGGACGTAGGTCAAGGTTAAGACCGAACCAGTATAAGTCCTGTGTGTCTGAGCTTTTCTTTCTCTACTCTTTCATTATTCATTTCTTAAGCTTTATTTTTTAAACAATTGAAAAGAAATTTTAAAATTCCCAATTCACCCCCTCTTGGTGATTTCTTCCACTTTCAAAATGGTAGCACTGTAAGCTAGAAGAGCTCAAACCAAAGAACTATAGCTGATTTTGCAATAGAAACTGAGTATATAGCAACATTGAATGCAGTGAAGGAAGCTGTAAAAGGAGCTGAATCACCGAGAGGGGGTGAATTGGGGATTCTGAAAATTTTTGAGATTTCGCCTCTTAAGGTGATTGATCGAATGAAAACAGTGAGCTGGGAAGAATAGCGATGCACAATAGTTTATACTAGTTCGACCCAACTCCTTGGCCTATGTCCAGTCCTCAGGCACCCTGAGCTTTTCACTAAAATCACTTGATTACACACTCTGTTACTCTGAAGCAATTCTCTCTCTAGAACTTGCTCCCCCTTACAAGTTGTAATCAATGATCTCTCAAATCTCCAAGTCCCCCGACTTGAGATAACTTACAATCAATCAAACACAGTTGATAAAAACTCTCTTACAGAGCAGATAAATGATCACTGAAGCTCTATAGTGTCAACTGACACTCTGTACAAGAAAGCACTCTAATAAATGAACAAATTGAATTCAATTTCGTTTTTCAGCTTAGTGTTCTAGTAGAGACTTGAATGCAACTCTATTTATACTTAGAGAGACATTAATAGTTGTTTCTTGCATTCATTTGATCGTTGGAGAAGTTTCCTTTCAGTTAGAAGCAGTTTGGTCCTTTCTCTCTCTACACTTGTGCTTGTTTCTTAACTTGAGTATAGAGAGTGACTTCTAGTCGTTTATCTCCATTAGGATTGTCAGTCCTCTCTTAAATGAAAGTCTCTTTATGCTTTTTCCACCATGGAATGTTTGGTAGTTGAGATTTCAGCAAGGTTGGTGGTGTGCATCTATTGCTTCTGACAAGACTTTGCCTTTTGTGTAACAACAGCACCTTTAATCTCTTTGAATCATCTGTAATTAGGCTAAAATACACTAGCAAACACATTAAACATATCTGGTAATGATGATAATTAAGAATATAAATCATTCAGATCATTCCATAAACATTACACAGATTTCACAAATTTGAATTATCAGAAGGCGCGACCAATACTCGAGTTTGTGCACCAATACTCGAGTTTGTCACTATGCACTTAAGCCTATACTCAAGTTTTCGAGTCTATACTCAAGTATTCTCCTTCTAGAGATGGGACTCGCGATTTGAGCTTTAGTGTTCCTAATGAACTTAAGCCAATACTCGAGTTTTGGACTCTTGATGAATAAATGTCCAAAACATCAAAACTGGAGTTACCTCTCTATACCAGAGTTTTGAAGGCTTAGAAAATTTGATTGCTCTCTATATGGCTCAATACTCGAGTTTCTACCTTAGTTTTGAAACTCTGAAATTAGTTGAGTAAATGCTAAATTGTGGTTTTCAATACTGAGGTTTGTAAGTGATTTAATTTAAGAAAATCATTGCTTGGCTCAATACTTGAGTATTTTAATGTGATACTCGAGTTTTCATTAGAAAATAAAAATATTTAAATTCTGGAGCCAAGTTAGAAAACTGTCTTTTCAAATTCTAAACCATAGTTCTCAAAATTGTGGTTTTCCAAACCGAGGTTTTCTATTTTCAGCTAAAACCATTTGAAGAGTCACATAGGCCTAAACTCGAGTTTTCATGTCAATACTTGAGTTTTCTTTAATGTAAAACTTGCGATGCTCTCTGTAACTCCCAATACTCGAGTATTTATTTGAATACTGCAGTATTGACCTAAGTTAAGTGCATTAAGCTTTTCTTTGAAATCTCAATACTTGAGTTTTGTTACCAATACTCGAGTATTGCCTCAATCTGCAAGTTTTCAACTTCTTGAGACAACTCTTCATTCTTGATTTCACAATTGATTGTTATCATCAAAACCCATGGAGAACTAACATTCTCCCCCGTTTTGATGATGATAACACTTGGAAACCAGAAACTCTTGAGATTTCGAAAACATTTGAACTTCATGAAAATTTTGAGCTCTATAAAACAGTTCAGTGTCTTAGTTTTGTAAAGATTATTTTTGTCATGATGTTTAACAAAACCTTTGAAATTTTGGACACTTCAGTATTTATGCTTTAATGAATTTGTTCATCAATTAAATGCAAAGCATAAATTCAATGTGACAACATTCAACATGGTTTATAGTAAAAGCATTTCTATCACATCATAAAGTAAGTGTAGCTCGAGGTACAGAAATTCATACTTGTTATTAACATAAATTAAAAGATAAACATAGCAAGAAAACTTAGTCAGGAGGTAGAATAGTTGAATTCAAACGATCTAGCACAGCACAAGACTAACTCCTAGATTAAATTTCTGGTTTCTGATTCTCTCTCCCCCCCTTTGTCATCGTAAAAAAAAAGGAGCGGAAAATAGAGCAAAGCAGAGGGTGTATCAGAAGATAGAAGTGTGGAAATTTTTAATTAAGAGATTTCGTCTATAATCCTTCTTGTGTCTTTCCTTATCTTGTCTCTTAGGAACCTTAGAAGATTCATTAATGTGTATTTCCATGGCTCTAAAAGAGATAGCAGTGATCTTGTGGGGCCTTTCTGCGTTGAGATTTTTTGAGTTCGATGCGGCAGTTTTCAAAATCATTTCACTTACAAGTTACCACATACTTGAGTATTCTACTCTAAGTTGGGGTATGGATTGATAACTAACCTGGACTTCAAAAGTGTTCTGTGAACTTTTGAACTTCCACAATCAATACTACAGTATTATACTTACATACTTGAGTGTTCAATTTGTCCAAGCTTTCCAATCTATGATAGTTTCGGCAATACTCAAGTTTGTCTTGCAATACTCGAGTACTCAACCTTTATTAGCAAGACTAAAGTTCTCTCAGCATCCTGAAAAACAAAATGAAGCTACAAACTTCGATGCTTAAGTTAGTAATCTTATAATCATCAAAACCATGGTTAATAAGAAAATTTGAGATTTTAAATGCATTAAAACCGTACAATTCATTGGGATTTACCATTCCCAATTCTCTACGAATAAAATTAAATAGTTCTTTGGCTAAAGGTTTTGTAAAAATGTCAGCTAGCTGGAGATGAGCCGGAATAAACATGACTTTGACATTTCTTTGCTAAACATGATCCCTTATGAAGTGATGGCGAACATCAATATGCTTGGTTCTTATATGTTGCATTGGATTCTTGGCCAAGCTTATTATGTTGGTGTTGTCACACAATATAAGGATCTCCTTCAATTGAACTCCCAGGTCTGACAATTGTTGTTTGAGCCACAACACTTGTGCATGAAAGTGGAAGAAATCACCAGAAGGGGGGTTAATTGGGGATTTTAAAATTTCTTTTCAACTCTTAAAAAATAAAGCTTAAGAAATGAATAATGAAAGAGTAGAGAAAGAAAAGCTCAGACACACAGGACTTATACTAGTTCGGTCTTAACCTTGACCTACGTCCAATCCCCAGATACCTTCTGGGTGTTTCCAATAGTTCAACAAGTTTTTAACTACAACAATGAAGACAAGACACAATCCTAATCACCTAGGACTTGCTCCCCCTTACACCTTGTAATTAAACAGCCCAACTCACAGGTTCCACAACCTTGAGTTTACACAACCAAATACTTTAAAGAATTTCAATCTTTCAAAAGAGTGAATATTGATAATCACTGAAGAACAGATAAAAGAATCACAATACAGACTCAAAATGCAAATGTGTTCAACTGTAGCTTCGTTCTGTTTCTTGCTCTGAGTCTTTATAGCCTTTTATAGCCTAACTAGATGAACTAGCTGTTGCAATATCTTCTCCAACGTTCAGTTGCAGATCTGGAAAATGACAGTTGCAAATTTTGATCTGTTCTTTCAATTCTTTGTTGAAATCCTGAAATATGTTGTTGCATAACGTCTTCCAGATTCTTTGTCATTCCATGATCTTAATTTGACCGTTTGAGGTGATCTTAATGTGTTGCAACGGTTTGAACTGAACATCTGGGATAGGGGAGAAGAATCAACCCTGTTCTTGGTTCTTCATTAAATGCACTTATTCTGGATCTTTGATTCTCTCTGATCTTGTGATGAACCTGTCTGAAACTTATCAAAAACTTGATCAATAATGTTAGGAATAATGATGCAACAAGATATGATAATTTCATATTAACCCATAATGATTTCGCAGATTGATTTGATCTGGTTTTCAAAAGTTACTGATGCAAACTCGAGTTTGGTGTTCTAGACTCGAGTTTGAGGTTCATCTAGAGAGCAAGGTATGTTTGAAAGTTTCCTAAACTCGAGTTGACAAGTAACTGACTCGAGTTTGGTTCTTACAGAGATGAAAGTCGCGAGTTGATCTTGCATGATATTTTGAACACTTGGCTAAACTCGAGTCATTTAGTGACTGACTCGAGTTTGAAGCTTTTATGAAAAACTTAACTTTAAGTTCACAGCTTCAAAACTGGAGTTTAGAAATGCAGACTGGAGTTTAGAAATCATGTAATAGCTCGAGTATTTTCAAATAGTTCTAAACTCGAGTCTCCAGAAATCTGACTCGAGTTTCAGTGTACATTGAAACTTTGAAAACTTTTCATTTAAGTACAAACTGGAGTCACTGAAATTTAAACTGGAGTTTAGAAAACAAGTATCAACTCGAGTATCTCTGTTTATGCCAAACTCGAGTCTACATAATCCGGACTCGAGTTTCCAGTGAAAACTGAAAACATGAAGGCTATTGCATTTTGCAAATTGGAGTTTGTAAAGCTGAAACTGGAGTTTGGAAAACTTGACAAAACGTTGAAGCTTCTGTTTGATCTCAAGCTCGAGTTTCCAAATCATAGACTCGAGTTTACAAGTCTTAAAACTTTTAGCACATAAACTTTCTTGTAAACTGGAGTTTCTCATAATCAAAGGTAGAGTTTGGAAACAAGTTGAAATTCGAGTGTCACTGCCTTTGATCTAGATTCGAGTTTATAAACACAGACTCGAGTTTACAACTCTTGTAAACTTTGATAGCTCTCTGTAACTCTGCAAACTCAAGTTTGCCTATGCATACTGGAGTTTGGCCAACATTGTAAAATCTCAGCTTCTGTCTGTTAAGTCCAGACTCGAGTTTCTATACCAAAACTCGAGTTTGCCTTAAAAGAAAGTTTTACAACTTTCAAAGACAAAATTAAGTTTCCAATTGTCAGTTATCATCAAAACACATAGAGAACTAACAATGCATAGCAACTTGAAGTAGCTACATATTCAGCTTCGGTTGAAGAGACATCAACACTCGTTTGCTTCTTATTGAACCATGACACAAGTGAGCCTCCAAAGAATTGACATTGACCACTTGTGCTCTTCCTATCAGTTTTGTAAGCAGCATGGTCAGAATCTGAGTATGCTACTAAATATTCTGGTTGACCTTTTGGAAACCACAAGCTGAGTGTCTTTGTGTCAGCATGGTATTTGACAATTCTCGACATTTTCAGCATGAGATTCCTTTGGAGCAGATTGGAACCTTGTGCACATTCCAATGCTGAACTGGATGTCAGGACAACTAGCAATCAAGTAGAGCAATGATCCTATCATCCGTCTATATCTTGTGATATTGAAATCCTTTCCCTTTTCATCAGCATCCAGTGAAGCAATAGTACTCATCAGGGTGTCAACACCATTACAATTGTCCATTCCAAATTTTTTCAGCCGATCTTTTAGATATTTGGTCTGAGAGATGAAGATTCCATCTTTACTTTGTTTGATTTGCAGACCAAGGAAATAATTGAGTTCTCCCATCATAGACATTTCAAATTCTCACTGCATTTTCTTGGCAAATTCTTCACACAAAGTATTGTTAGAAGTACCAAATATTATATCATCAACATAAATTTGCACAACTAAAATCTCATTCAGCTTATTAGTCTTAATGAAGAGAGTTGTATCAGTTTTGCCTCTAACAAATCCTTGATTAAGAAGAAATTTGCTTAATCGCTCATACCAAGCTATAAGAGCTTGCTTAAGTCCATAAAAAGCTTTCTTAAGGCGATAAACATAATTTGGATTATTCTCACTTTCAAAACCAGGAGGCTGTTCTACATATACCTCCTCTTGAATAAAACCATTTAAGAAAGCACTTTTTACATCCATTTGAAAAGTTTAAATCCTTTAACACTAACAAAGGCTAGAAGAACTCTTATCGCTTCCAATCTTGCAACTGGAGCATAAGTTTCTTCATAATCAATCTCTTCTTCTTGATTATAGCCTTTAACAACTAATCTTGCCTTATTACGGACAATAATTACTGCTTCATCACGTTTGTTCTTGAAGACCCATTTTGTCCCAATGACTAGATGATCCTTAGGTCTAGGTATTAAGTCTCAAACTTGATTTCTTTCAAATTGATGAAGCTCTTCTTGTATTGCTATCACCTAATCATTGTCTGAAAGGGCTTCTTCAATTTTAGAAGGCTCAATATTAGAAATAAAAACAGAAAAGGTTACTTCATTTAAAGTGCTGCTTCTGGTTCTTACACCCTGGTTAACATCACCTATCATTTGATCTAATGGATGGTTTCTAATGAATTTATAGGCTCTGGGTTGAGAAGAATCAGAATTATCAGAATTATTTTGAGAGTTCGTCTCAAAAACATCCTCAGAATTCTCTGCAGAAGCAGGAGTAGTTTTTGAAAAGAATTGATTTTTAAAAGCATTTTCTTCTTCATCATCATCCAGGGACTTGTTAGAGTTGGTTTCGTAGAATACAACATGCATTGATTCTTCAACGATGCGAGTGCGAGTATTAAATACTCTATAAGCCTTACTTTTGTTTGAATAGCCTAGAAATATACTTTCATCTGCCTTGGAATCAAACTTTCCCAGGCTATCCTTTGAAAATGGAAGAAACAACTAAAAGGGGGTGAATTGGGGATTTCAAAAATTCTTTTGACTTCTTTTTCAAAAACTTTGAATAGTAAATAATTAAAGAGTAAGGGAAGAAAAGTTGAACACATAATATTTATACTGGTTCGGTCTTAACCTTGACCTATTTCCAGTCTCCAAATACCTTCTGGGTATTTTCACTAGTTCAACACGCTTTAACTACAACAATGTAAACTACAAGCAAGCCTATTCACCTAGGACTTGCTCCCCCTTATACTTTGTAATTAAACACCCCAACTCACAGGTTCCACAACCTTCAGTTTATACAAACAAAAGTTTGAAAAATATTTTTCAAAGAAACAAGACTCTCAAAAGAGTAGATAATGATAAACAATGAGGATCAAAACAGAAATCACAACACAGACTCAAATAGCAAATATAATCAAATGTAGCTTCATTGTATATCTTGCTCTGAGTCTTCATAGCCTTTTACAGGCTAACTAAATGAACTAGCCGTTGCATTTTCTCCTCTAACGTTCAGCTGCAAATCTGGAAAATGACAGTTGCATATTTTGCTCTGTTCTTTCAATTCTCAGCTCGAATCTTGGAATAAGTTGATGCAGATGGTCTTCCAACTATTCAGTCATTCCATAACCTTTGATTGACCGTTGGAGAGTGATTTAATTGTCTTATAATGATCTGTGCTTAATCATTGGGATAGAGGAGAAGGATCAGCCCTGTTCTTGGTTCTTCATTTAATGTACTTATTTCAGATCTGATTTCATCTTGATCTTAGCTGAACTTATCTGAAAATCACTCAAAACTTGATTAAATTTGTTAGAAGCAATAAATCATATCATAAAACATTTTTTAGATTAACCCATAAAGATTTCGCAGATCAACACCATCTGGTTTTTCAAAATCACTAATGCAAACTCGAGTTTGTAGTCTTAGACTCGAGTTTGGGGTTCATCCAGAAGGCATGGATGTTGAGCAACGGCCTAAACTGGAGTTTATAAATATCAGACTCGAGTTTGGTTCTTACAGAGGAGACTGTCGAGCTTTGGTCTTGGAATGGAACTTTGGACCTGTAGCTAAACTCGAGTCAATTAATGACTAACTCGAGTTTGGGTCTATGTTAAGAGGATAAGCCTGGGTTCAAGAACTTCCAGACTGGAGTTAAGAAGCATAAACTGGAGTTTTCAAAGCAAACATATTGGTGGTCTTTTTGTATGACTCAGACTCGAGTTTGGGGAATCAAACTCGAGTTTCAGTAAGAACTGAAACTTTGAGATTTAACTTGGTCAAGTGTAAACTGGAGTTTGGAAAAAAGACTGGAGTTTGCAAGACTTATGAAAATACTGAGGTTTTTAGATTCTTTCTGTTTAGTCTAAACTCGAGTTTCATGGTCCAGACATGAGTTTGTCTTGCTCAAAATTTTGAGTGCTCTCTGTATCTCCTAGACTTCAAGTTTGCTTTCACAAACTGGAGTTTGGCTTGTTGTGAAAAACTTTGATTTCTTTCTGTGACTTCGCAAACTCGATTTTGCCTAAGCAAACTGGAGTTTGGCTTTCTTGCAGTATTGAGCAACTCTCTGTTAAGTCTCAAACTCGAGTTTACATACCTAAACTCGAGTTTGCCTTTGACATTAAGTTTTTGAACTTACTAAAGACAAGCTTTATGCCAAGTTTACAATTGTCAGTTATCATCAAAACACATAGAGAACTAACATCCTTACCATTGTTATGGATGAAGCACTTACACCTGAAGATGCGTAAATGAGTCAAAATTGGCTTCCTTCCTTTGTATAATCCGTAGGGAGTCTTGTTTAGCTTCTTTCGAAGATAAACTCAGATTTATACTGGTTTGGTTTAACCCTGACCTACGTCCAGTCCTCAGGCACCCTTAGCTTTTCACTATTCACCTTGTTTAACCAAGCACAAGAGACAAGCCTTTACACTCACAAGTTTATCCAGGTACTTGTGCAACCCTCACTATCTCCCTCGGAGACTCCCCCTTACTACCCATAAGGTTACAATCGAATTCCCAACTCAAGGTCACCCAACCTTGAGTAACTCTCAAATAGAGATTGATTTACAGTAGTTATTCTCTTATAGAAGGGATTATGATAAACACTGAAGTGCATATGAAATCATCTTATACTCTAAATGATAAACTAAGAAAGTATGAAAAACAGAGTGTGTGTGCAGTTCAGAATTTCGGCATTATAACATTGTAAGTTCACTCCTCTACCTTCTTGTGTTTTGAATCTGGTTCTATTTATAGATGAAGGTGTCCTGACCGTTGAGAATACGTCTATTTAAGAATAGAGTCATTGAGAATATGTCTGTTGAAAAATATAGCAGTTGGAATGCTTTTTGGACTTTGACAGCTCAGCAACCTGATCCTCATGAAATCCCTAGTCTAATAATCTGAAACATGTCCACAAATGATCTAAATGATGATAATAAATGTTATGAATCATTTGGGAAAGTTTCTAAATGATCTGGATCATAATCAGAATTTTCGCAACGGTGATTTTTCTGATCTGTGGGAGAATACTGCAGTATTGTTGTGCATTACTCGAGTATTGAACTTATGTCAAAACCTCAGATTTGTCTTTGTATGTCCTATACTCGAGTTTTGCTTCCCATGCTCGAGTATTGAGGATCCATTAACGTTCATTGCTCCCTGTCTGAGCCATACTCGAGTTTTCACTCGTAAACTCAAGTTTTCAATCTATTATGCACTTTGGTTGCTATCTGACTTGATATAGCATTTAATTTAGCAAACCAATAATCCCCATATAGCTCCTTGGTTCTTCTTTCCAATGCAACAAGAATCAGATCTTAATTAGTTGGAATTCTCCCGTTATGATCCGTTGAAAGAAGATTGCTCTTTAACCATCATTTTCTCATCGTTCTAAATAGTCAGGCAACTTTTGAAGACCATATCTCTTTGTTCTAATCTTCATTTTAGTTGAATCAAGTATTGTTAGAAAGCCCTATGAGTCTTCTTTTAAATGCCACCGATTTCAGCTCATTTTGATTTGTAGATTGTGAGATATACTAAAAACACTGAAGCTTGATCTGAAGTGTGGCGTGAATATTTGGTCCAACTTTAGAAATTCAAAGCTCTCTGATCTGATCTTCTTTGGACTTGAAACTTTGTCAAGATGACGCATTGGATGTCTAGTTTCAACCAAATTTGATTTCACCTCAATTCGGTGTCTGGTTCAGGAGATATCATTGATTTACCCAGACCTCGCCCAAAGCTGAATGTGAAACAGAGGTGAGCAAAGTTGCTTAAGAACACTGGAAACTCGAGTATTGAGGAGGAAATTCGAGTTTTGTTGGAACCAGATGCACGAGAGAAGTTGAAAACTCCCAATACTGCGGTATATAAGTTTCATACTCGAGTATTGACCCCTATAGTCAAATTTTGACTCTTTGACGCCCAAACCGTGGTTTTTAAAACCTCTGTTTTCCAAACCACAATTTTCAGCAAATTTTTGCAGAAACTTGTATACTCGAGTTTTGACCTGGAAACTTGAGTATTCTCTTCCATAACTTGATTTTTACTGATTCTAACCCATAATTGAACCTCTCCATCATCCATTTGATTGTGGGCACTTCTATAATCGATCTTGGAACTTGTGTAATGATATTTTCATCAATTTCTTCCTTGTTCCATCTTCCAACTTGATCAAACTTCATCATTTGTCTTTGGCTTATCATCTTCTTTAATATTTCCTCTTCTTCAATTTCTTCTAGATGAAATCTCTTGATCATTCTTTACACTCTAGCTCTTTCTTTCTTTCAATCCTTCTTCACAAAAAAACTTGAGCTGATCTTGAATAAGGATATTCCACTCAAAATTCTTTCTTCTTTAATCTCTCCTCTTTTTCTTATCTTCCTTTTCTATATCCTTATCTACATCCTCGATCTCCTTGATCTTCTTCTTTTTGATCAATCTTCATGAATGAACTTCTCATTATTGATTCTACATTAAAATTCAAGAATTCATCAATAAAGAGGATAAACATATTGCTCAATCTTTTTGCTATTACTAATGGCATATATAAGACATCATCAAAACGTAATTATATCCAGCAGTAATCAATGATCTCCCAAATCTCTAAGTCCCCCGACTTGAGATAACTTACAATCAATCAAATACAATTGTTAAAAACTCTCTTACAGAGCAGATAAATGATCATTGAAGCTCTATAGTGTCAACCGACACTCTGTACAAGAAAACACTCTAATAAATGAACAAATTGAATTCAATTTCGTTTTTCAGCTCAGTGTTCTAGTAGAGGCTTGAATGCAACTCTATTTATACTTAGAGAGACATTAATAGTCGTTGCTTGCATTCATTTGACCGTTGTTGAAGTTTCCTTTCAGTTAGAAGCAGTTTGGTCCTTTCTCTCTCTACACTTGTGCTTGTTTCTTGACTTGTAGGATAGAGAGTGACTTCTAGTCATTTATATCCATTGGGATTGTCAATCCTCACTTAAATGAAAGTCTTTTTATCCTTTTTCCACCATGGAATGTTTGGTAATTGAGATTTTAGCAAGGTTGGTGGTGTGCATTTATTGCTTATGACAAGACTTTGCCTTTTGTGTAATAACAACACCTTTAATCTCTTAAAATCATCTGTAATTAGGCTGAAATACACTAGCAAACACATTAAATATATCTGGTAATGATGATAATTAAGAATATAAATCATTCAGATCATTCCATAAACATTACACAAATTTCACAAATTTGAATTATCAGAAGATGCGACCAATACTCAAGTTTGTGCACCAATACTCGAGTTTGTCACTATGCACTTAAGCCTATATTCGAGTTTCTAAGTCTATGGTCGAGTATTCTCCTTCCAGAGACAGGACTCGCAATTTGAGCTTTGGTGTTCCTGATGAACTTAAGCCAATACTCGAGTATTCTTCCAATACTCGAGTTTTGGACTCTTGATGAATAAATGTCCAAAACATCAAAACTGGAGTTTCATCTCTATACCGGAGTTTTGAAGGCTTAGAAAAATTGATTGCTCTTTGTATGGCTCAATACTCGAGTTTCAGTTTCCATACTCGAGTTTCCACCTTAGTTTTGAAACTCTGAAATTAGTTGAGTAAATGCTAAACTGTGGTTTTCAATACTGAGGTTTGTAAGTGATTCAATTTAAGAACCTCATTGCTTGGCTCAATACTTGAGTATTCTAATGTGATACTTAAGTTTTCATTTGAAAATAATACTCGAGATTTCATGTCAATACTCGAGTTTCCCTTAATGTAAAACTTGTGATGCTTTCTATAACTCCTAATACTCGAGTATTTATTTGAATATTGTGCTATTGACCTAAGTTAAGTGCATTGAGCTTTTCTTTGAAATCTCAATACTCGAGTTTTATTACCAATACTTGAGTATTGCCTCAATCTACAAGTTTTCAACTTCTTAAGACAACTCTTCATTCTTGATTTCATAATTAATTGTTATCATCAAAACCTATAGAGAACTAACATAAGTCGTTTAAATCAAAAAGTTTGTTACTGAACTAGGGATAGTTCCTACCATCTCAAATCCAATAGACCTGTTCTGTGACAACAACAGGGCTATTATGCAGGCCAGGGAGCCTAGGTCACATCAAAGGACTAAGCATATACTCAGGCGCTTTCATCTTATCAGAGAAATAAATGATAGAGGTGACATAAAGATATGCAAAGTACAACGAGAAGACAATGTTGCTGATCATCTTACAAAGCTGCTTGTACAAGCAAAACATGACCGTCATGTTAGGATAATGGGAATTAGAGTAATTAATTATTGCACCTGTTAGTTCTCTATGTGTTTTGATGATAACTGACAATTGTAAACTTAAGTTTGTCTTTGAAAGTTGTAAAACTTTATGTTTAAGGCAAACTCAAGTTTTGGTATAGAAACTCGAGTCTGGACTTGACAGACAGAAGCTCAGATTTTACAATGTTGGCCAAACTCTAGTTTGCATAGGTAAACTCGAGTTTGCAGAGTTACAGAGAGCTATCAAAGTTTACAAAAGTTGTAAACTCGAGTCTGTGTTTATAAACTCGAGTCTGGATCAAAGGCAGTGACACTCGAATTTCAACTTGTTTCCAAACTCTACCTTTGATTCTGAGAAACTCCAGTTTACAAGAAAGTTTATGTGCTAAAAGTTTTAAGACTTGTAAACTCGAGTCTATGATTTGGAAACTCGAGCTTGAGATCAAACAGAAGCTTCAACGTTTTGTCAAGTTTTCCAAACTCCAGTTTCAGCTTTACAAACTCCAATTTGCAAAATGTAATAGCCTTCATGTTTTCAGTTTTCACTGGAAACTCGAGTCTGGATTATGTAGACTCGAGTTTGGCATAAACAGAGATACTCGAGTTGATACTTGTTTTCTAAACTCCAGTTTAAATTTCAGTGACTCCAGTTTGTACTTAAATGAAAAGTTTTCAAAGTTTCAATGTACACTGAAACTCGAGTCAGATTTCTGGAGACTCGAGTTTAGGACTATTTGAAAATACTCGAGCTATTACATGATTTCTAAACTCCAGTCTGCATTTCTAAACTCCAGTTTTGAAGCTGTGAACTTAAACTTAAGTTTTTCATAAAAGCTTCAAACTCGAGTAAGTCACTAAATGACTCAAGTTTAGCCAAGTGTTCAAAATCTCATTCAAGACCAACTCGCGACTTTCCTCTCTGTAAGAACCAAACTCGAGTCAGTTACTTGTCAACTCGAGTTTAGGAAACTTTCAAACATACCTTGCTCTCTGGATGAACCTCAAACTCGAGTCTAGAACACCAAACTCGAGTTTGCATCGGTAACTTTTGAAAACCAGATCAAATCAATCTGCGAAATCATTATGGGTTAATATGAAATTATCATATCTTGTTGCATCATTATTCCTAACATTATTTATCAAGTTTTTGATAAGTTTCAAACAGGTTCATCACAAGATCAGAGAGAATCAAAGATCCAGAATAAGTGCATTTAATGAAGAACTAAGAACAGGGCTGATTCTTCTCCCCTATCCCAGATGTTCAATTCAAACCGTTGCAACACAGTAAGATCACTTCAAATGGTCAAATTAAGATCATGGAATGACAAAGAATCTGGAAGACGTTCTACAACAACATATTCCAGGATTTCAGCAAAGAATTGAAAGAACAGAGCAAAATTTGCAACTGTCATTTTCCATATCTGCAACTGAACGTTGGAGAAGATATTGCAACAACTAGTTCATCTAGTTAGGCTATAAAAGGCTATGAAGACTCAGAGCAAGAAACAGAACGAAGCTACACTTGAACACATTTGCATTTTGAGTCTGTATTGTGATTCTTTTATCTGTTCTTCAGTGATTATCAATATTCACTCTTTTGAGAGATTGAAATTCTTTAAAGTATTTGGTTGTGTAAACTCAAGGTTGTGGAACCTGTGAGTTGGGTTGTTTAATTACAAGGTGTAAGGGGGAGCAAGTCCTAGGTGATTAGGATTGTGTCTTGTCTTCATTGTTGTAGTTAAAAAGCTGTTGAACTAGTGGAAACACCCAGAAGGTATCTGGGGACTGGACGTAGGTCAAGGTTAAGACCGAACCAGTATAAGTCCTGTGTGTCTGAGCTTTTCTTTCTCTACTCTTTCATTATTCATTTCTTAAGCTTTATTTTTTTAAGAGCTGAAAAGAAATTTTAAGATCCCCAATTCACCCCCCTCTTGGTGATTTCTTCCACTTTCAACACCTAGTAAAAGTGGAATTCTGTTGGAAAGGCTAAGTCATTGTACTTTAGACGTTTATATTATTTAAAGTATTCTCGTTTAGTTATCATTTCATTTGCGTGTTTATATTGATAACTATACCTTTGGATATATCTTATAGATTATCTTAAATGTCCCTGGTCGATCATCTACGCAGGAGCAAAGATGAGATAAGACTAGTATGACTTTGAAGAGGTATTGTGATACGAATCAAAGTCATAGGCACTTCTAAGAGTACAACGTGCTGGACCGACCCACTATGTGAAAGCTGCATGAATTTAGTCAAAAGCTTATCTCATGTATAATTGCGTCATAACGCCCTATGACCTGAGATCATCATGGATTCCTACATGATGAGTCACTGATATTTGACCTAGTCAAAAGTCACCTTTGATTGGGTGATGATAAAGTCTTGGATCGAGATCAGTGGTTTTCATACAAAGGAACGTGAGTGGTCAAGATGGAATTTGTCCCTCACATTTGTAGAGAGATAATACTGGGCCCCTCGATGAGTGAGTCAAAGAAACGTATGGTCATACTACGGTGGAAACAAGTTTTCATTTCAATTATTAGACTACTCAACAATCGAGAAAGTAATGGTCAAGAAAAGGAAGTTGACATTATCCATGCCTTATCCTTAACCAAATTATCGTGTAACAAAAGGAACGTGACATGGTTGTATGATAGGTTGTATCGTATCATCGATCCCCATATGAATTGGGTAGTCGCAATGTCTTGCTAGAGGCCGCTTGCAACTTGTGGGAAGGTACAGTATTGGCCCACTGCCAATCTCATGTGAGCCTATAGGGTCCAAATTCATTGAATCATAGATATGTCTATGAATCAATGAATACATATTATCTAGGGAGGATATATATATATATAATGATTGCACCTAGAAGTGGGAGTGTTGGAAATTATGCCATAGGGCTAATCATTATATAACTAAAACTAATTGAGATATCGTATTTCATATTTGATTTATGAAGATAAATCAATTATATATCTAATTAGTTAGATATATATCTTTTCTCAGATTTAATTTATAAAAGATAAATTAAATCTGCAGGCTTTCAATTTTAGATTCAATAAATAGATTAGATTAGATCTATTAGATAGATTTAATTAATTCTATTTAAATTCAAGATGATTTGAGATTAATCTTGAATATTTTAATACGGCCCAATTAGGGTTTTAGAAACCCTATAAATAAACATTAATCTAATCGTATTAAAATAAGAGAGGTTGCTAGCACGTTAACGTTCGTGTTGAAAAGCTGTTCAGTGTGGATACCGGTAGAGGAAGGCAATTCGAAGAGTCGACTTCTATACGAGACGCACACGAGCTTTTGAAATGTACGGGTTCTAATTACTAACCCGATTTAAATACTGTTGATAGATCTTCTTCTTGGGATTTGGAATTTATTGGATAAATTTTGATTCCGCCGCGTGTACAAATCCCAACATTATGCAACTGAACCCTGGAAGTTTCAAAATATACAATATAAGGATATTAGAAATTGGACAAAAAGGGTACTTAAATAATCAAATTATTGGGCTAACATACCAGCAGAAAGTGACTTTCATCACTAACTTCTTGTTAAAATAACAAAGGAGAATATAAAAAATTAAATATTATTATTTTTTAATATATAAAATAGCAGAATTACTAGCCACTGACCAAAAAATCATCATAATGGAAACCAAAGTCAATATTCTTCCAAACCACGAATTTAAGGTCACTTTGGCCATCAATTGGGAAGTTGAACATGTTTGAAAAAGTGGTGTCCATTTTCCATCTGTAGTAATCAAAGTTATAAAATTAACCACACAATTTTTAAGTAAAAATGAACCTTAACATCGATGTAATATATTATATATGACACTACAAAAAAAGTTGGATGAGGGATGGAATTAACGACATAATAAATTCCTTAATTATGATGTAGAATAAGTAAAGAATATAGACATATGTAATAAATAGGGTTAGAAAAAGAAAAAAGTGGTTAAATGTTGAGAATGTGTAATAAATGATTAAATGAAACAGAATTAGTGGTGACTGAGGGATAATTAATATAGACAAATGTATTTAATAGGGCTAGAAAAATAAAAAGTGGTTTCAATTTTGAGACACATAAAAAATTTGCTTATGTTGAGAACCAACCCCTAGAGAGAGAAAGTTGCTTAAAAAACAGAGGAAGTAGTAAGGAGTAGAGGAAGTTTATCATAGTTCAATGTTTACCAAACAAACTTTTCACCTCACATCCATTGTTATAAAAACTCTTACACCATGCCAAATGAGGCTTTCATTATCTGTGTTATAAACTACCCCTTATAGAAAGTAGAACCTCTCTTAACATATGTTATCAATTGAATATGTCATTTGATAAAAAAAATTATAAATTCAAAAGACAAAGCAGAATAAGGTTTTATATTTAATATTAAAGTAAACTCCCTTCAGGAAGCCTAGATCCAAGCAAAGGCTAGATATAAAACATTGAATTCATGGCTGTGGGACAGCAATAAGGAGATGCAGATTCGTTTTTCCCATACACGGAGACAAGGTAATTCTTTTGTGGATTAGTTGGTCAATTATAGTTTTAATTGAAGTAGGGATCTAATTGTTTTTGAAACCACCCAGTAGGGTTGACATAATTTCTACATAGCAACATTGTGGGACTTGTTTACCTAGGGCTAGAATCTGGTTGATAATGTGAAGTAATGGGCAATTGAGCCCTAGTTCTTTATAATAATAATAAACAGTAAACTCCCTCCTTATTATTGACTCTTACATTTGGGATGAAAGGTATTAATGCTTTAAACAAAGTATGTTATATTACAAAACATGCTGTCAGAGGGATTATAATAACTACCTAAGAACTCACCTTGACTTAGTATTGTAATAAGGTAGGTATTGGCGCCATATTGTAAGCAGACGTGCAAGGGATTGCTCCCGGAAACCAAATTCGATTATGAAAATATGTTGCATCCTATGACTTAATGAGAGATACGAAGTATTAGTTTAATTCTAGCTGCTAACATACTTAAGGAAAAAAATACTATCATACATATATACTAAGAAAGAATGCATATGTGTGCGTAGAAAGACGCACGCACGCACGCATATATGTCTTTTCTTTTGTATTTTAAATGGAAAGATAGATAGGTTTTAAAAGTTATACCAATAACCTCAAGGTGGCCACGGATGATCGATGAGGTCATTGAGATATGTGTATATGCGCGAAGATGAAGCTGTAATGAGGAATTGAACATGAATTACGAACTAAGAAACCTCTTCTATTTGTAGTGAATTCATGCTTCTACATTCACACAATCTCTCCCCCTTCCCCCCTCTCCCTCTCATCATTAAATCAGTACGAATCAATGACTCTTTTAGTTTTAGTAGATAGACGGTGTCAATTTCAAATTTTCTATGAACGCGTTGGGACCATAAATGTTGCTTATTAATTGTGCTCAGAGTTGGTCAGCAATAGGCAGACAATTTTATTGATCTACCTATTAGAAGATTTACTTGTAAGAGTTTAATTAACTATCCAGGATTTTACAATCAACAATAATAACTACATTTGTGTGCATCTTTACAAAAATATCCTTATTATAGTAAGAATAAGCACATTAATAAAATATTCTCAAAAAATGATATATTAAGTTTTAATTAAAATTTTGTCACTGAGATTTGAGATCAACGTGAATTTAAATTGCAGGTATAAGAAACTATAATAAGATGGAAAAATTCCTTTATGGTGCTAAGGGACTAATAAAATGTCAAAAAAGTCTCAGGGAAAATTCTGATGTCAAAAGGTCCCAATGAGTTGTTAGTACCCACAAATCACTACTACAAAAAAAGGGTTACTACTACATTAAAAGACGCCCTTATTTCAAAAAAGGAAGTTAAAAGTAAAACTAGTGGCAATCTTGCAGTAATTTTGTTAAACTATATGTATTTGGCGACCTAAATATTTATTTAGGTTGTCTAAATTCAGTTAAGGCATCCAGAAAAAAATTTAGGGCGCCTATAATTTAGCGCTAAAAATTAATTTTTGGCGCGATAGGTGCAATCTGAGGAATTTTTTACGCGCCAGGTCATATTTATTTATTTATTTTATTTAAGGCATCTTTGATTAATCAGTTGGACGCTTTAATATAAATATTTGGCGTATAGGTATATAACTAAGGCGCCTTAAATATACTTTTTGGCGCCCTGAAAAATATTTAGGGCGCCAAAAAGGTTGTCAAAAAATTAACTTTTATTTTTATTATTTTTATTTATTTAAGGCGTCTTGGTTAACTACCAAGACGTCTTAAATCTTATTTTTTGCACCCTAAACGAGCTTCAGGTTGCCCTAAAGCTTGTCAAAGAAATATGGTTTTTTTTTATTTAAGGTAAAGCTTCTTTTTTGTGCCTTAAAAGTGATTCAGGGTTCCAAAAGTTGATATAAGACGCCCTGAAATAAATCTCATGCGCCAAAAGTTGACATAAGACGCCCTTAAAGAAATCCCAGGCGCCAAAAGTTGATATAAGACGCCTTGAATCAAATGTCAGGCGCCTAAAATCATTTTTTTTTTATATTTCCCTTTTATTTCACACTTACACTCCACCGCGCGCCTTACACAGCTCATTTCATCCTCAGTTCATTCTTTCAATCCAGCGCTCTCCTTCTCTCGCCGCGCCTCCTTTCCTCACGCCTCCGTCGTGCCGCCGAGCTTACTTCTCGTCCTTCTTGGCCGAAACCCACACAAACCCAAGTTAGTACTTTCCTTTCGTTTTCTTTCTCGAAACCCGACCACTTCTATTCTGCGGAAACCCACTTTTGTTTTGCAAAATAGACATTGATTCCGTGTTTATGTAGATTAGGAAGCTTTATTTTGTGTTTATGTATATAAACCTTTTTTGTTTGGCCGAAGCCCTCTTTGCTCTTTGCTGCTATTTGTTATTTGTAGACACCTTTCCTTGTTCTCCATTTATGGTGAAGTGACTTAGTTAAAACTTGCAGCAACTAAATAATGAATGTGGGTTGTGTGTGCAGGGTTACTTGCATGTGTGTGTTTTTTGTACATATACATATCATGTAGCTCTGGGTGTGAATTTTCTGTATGAGTAAATATATATAATATGGTTATTCAAAATTTAGAAGATAAAATCAATAGATGCATTACTACTTCTATGTTTATTGATTTTAAATGTAAGTTTAGATAAAATGAGTAAGATAGAGATATCTTCCTTGTGGTCCTCTTAAACGTTGAATTTTCTGTATAGCATTGAATGGTGATAACACACAACCAAATATGAGTCCAACCATTGAACACTTAGATCAAGATCAACGGGTATGGATTGTTCTAACTTAACTAAGTTTTGAATTTGATGCCTGAGAACACATGTTGTTTAAGGCACAATATATTAAACGCAAATAGGTTCACCATATCATATTATTAGTAAATACATATACATACCTCAACTGAATAGGTCATTCAATTATTCCTTCTAATATGTTAGTATGAATAATTCTAATGTTGTCTTTAGGTTGAATAGAGCAAATAAATTTCAAGCACCGGAATTTAAAGTTGAGGTAATTATAGTTAAATATTGTTTTTTTTTAATTGATGTGCATTGAGCTAGGTAAACTTTGTAGTATGAATAATTATGCCTTAGTTATTATTGGTGTGCATTGATGAAATTATTGGATGTAATCGTTGATATTTTCTAAATTACCTTAGTTAGTAAGTCTTGTTGAATTAAACTGAGTAACTTTAGTTGAATTAAACTGGAATGGTTTGTTAAGAAATTTTGGATGTCTTATTGTTGAGTGGAAATGCTGCCAAATTTTTCTTACAAGATTGAGAAAAAAAATATGTCGTTCTTGAAATTTTTATGAACTTGACTATTGTTGGAAATGTATTAGGTGGTAATAAAATGGGTCATAGTTAGATGAATGCATTGAGAACTAGTGAAGAATATGAGAATGGGGTAAAAGAGTTTATTCAATTTGCTAGAAGGAATGTGGCAACAAAAATGACATGTATTATTGTCCATGTGTTAATTGTTTAAATGGGGTTCAAAGGAATATTCCTGATATAAGGGATCACCTACTTTGTGATGGAATAAACCTTCGATACACAACGTGGATATGGCATGATGAGGAAGTAAGTACCAGTGCGGGCCACAAAAATGAAGTTGATGTAGATGAAGATGGAATGGAGGGAATGATTCATGATGTTGAGGTACAATCTTCTGCACAATCACGTGAATATGATAGCGTGCGGAGTGATGCAGAGACACCTTTGTTCCCTGGGTGTACTAAGTATACACGGTTGATTGGGACCTTACATCTGGTCAACTTAAAGGCAACTTTTGGGTGGACCGATAGTAGTTTCACGTCGCTACTTGAATTGTTGCGTGATATGTTGCCAGATGATAATGTACTTCCAAATCGTATGTATGAGGTGAAGAAAATCTTGTCTACAATAGGCATGGAGTATGAAAAGATACACAATTGCCCTAATGACTACATATTGTACAGAAATGAGTATGAAGGCCTTAGTAATTGTCCGAAGTGTAAAACTTCATGATACAAAGTGAAGAAAGGTGGTGGTTCAAGAGATAAGACAATAAAAAGGCAACCTCTGAAAGCATTGTGGTATCTTCCAATAATATCGCGGTTTAAGCGTCTATTTACTAGTGAAGCAACGACGAAGATGTTGAGATGACATTCTGATGAGAGAATATCTGATGGAAAATATCTTCGTCACCCGGTTGACTCTCTGCAATAAAAGAAAATAGAGGAATTGTTCCCTCAATTTGGGAGTGAGTCAAGAAACCTTCGGCTGGGGCTTTGTACAGATGGCTTCAATCCTATTGAACTCTTAGTAGCACCCACAGTGCGTGGCCCGTTCTCCTTGTAATATACAACTTACCTCCCTGGCTATATATGAAGCGCAAGTATGTGATGCTATCTATGATGATTTCTGGACCAAAACAGCCCGGGAACTATATCAATGTGTACTTGGCGCCTTAGGTTGAGGATCTGAAGAAGTTGTGGGAAGAAGGCATAGATGTGTTTGATGCATATAAGAAAGAGTTCTTCAAGCTGCGTGCAATGATTTTTACCACAATAAACGACTTTCCTGCATACGGAAACTTGTCAGGGTACAGTGTGAAGGGCCATAAAGCATGTCTAATATGTGAAGCAGGCACAAACATCCATCAACTGAAGCACGGAAAGAAAACAGTCTACCTCAATCACAGGAGGTTTCTCCACCGGTTCCACCCATATCGTAAGTTAAGAAAGCGTTTCAACGGCTTACCAGAGCATAGAACAGCTCCAAAAGCATTAACCGGAGAGGAAGTTTACAGTTGGGTGGAACATATCAATGTAATATTGGGTAAGCATCAAAGGATTTCGGGTGAGAAGAATATATGGAAGAAGAGATCAATTTTCTTTGATCTTCCATATTGGCGTTCTCTTGATGTGATGCATGTGGAGAAAAACGTCTGCGATAGCCTGGTCAGTACTCTTTTACACATACCAGGGAAGAGTAAGGATGGAATTAGTGCGAGACTAGACCTAGTTGATATGGGAATAAGAGAACAATTACATCCACAAGGATGAAAGATGGTAAAAAGGCATACATGGAGCTAGCAGCTCATACACTGTCTAAAGCGGAGAAAAAAAGCTTTTGTGGGTGTTTATATGACATTAAGGTTCCACAAGGATATTCTTCTAATTTGAGAAGGTGTGTGTCAATGGACAATTTGAAGTTAGTGGGAATGAAGTCCCATGATTATCATGTCTTGATGCAGCAGCTACTACCAGTTGCTATTACAGGCATAATGAAAGATGAAGTACGAACCACTATAACAAAATTGAGCATTTTCTTTAATGCTATCAGTAACAAAGTCATTGACATTGAAAAGTTGGATGAATTGGAAAATGAGGGTTATATTATTTTGTCCCAACTAGAGATGCACTTTCCCCCTGCATTTTTTGATATAATGGTGCACCTGATAGTGCACTTGGTTAGGGAGGTAAGGCTTTGCCGTCCAGTTTACCTAAGGTGGATATACCATTTCGAGCGATATGTAGTAGAAGATATGTAGTAAAAGAGGCTATGGACTTTTGTAAGGATTATCTATCAAGGGCGACGATACGATCTTAGCATGATGAGGGGATAAGTGAGGGAACTCGAGGAATCAAACTGAAGAATATGCCTCATGAAGAGGTGTTGCAAGCACACTTCTACGTCTTGAATAATATGGAAGAAGTTCAACCATATATTGATGAACACAAAAAGTGTTTGAAGAATATGAATCCAAGGAAGAATGACATGCAGATAGCTAACGAGCAAAAGAAGACATTCATACGGTGGTTTGAAAAGAAGGTATTGCATGAGACTGGTGTATCGGATACAATCGAGTGGCTTGCCTGGGGGCCTTCTTTCACGGTCATTACTTGGAGTGGTTATGAGATAAACGGGTATTCTTTCTACACAAAAGACCAAGATGACAGAAGTTCTGTGCAAAATAGTGGGGTGATGGTTGAAGCTGAATCCATGCACTTTTCGAGTTTGAAAGATAAAAACCTGGTATTAGCATCAATGGCATATTATGGAGTTATTGAAGAAATATGGGAGATGAGCTATAACACCATCAAAGTTGCTTTATTCAAGTGCAAGTAGGTTAGCAATAATGCTGTTGTAATAGATCCTAAATTTGGATTTGTCTCTGTTGATATTCAAAGACTTGGTCATAGAGATAAGCCATTCATTCTAGCAAGCCAGGCGAAACAAGTGTTTTATGTTACAGACCCTGCAAATAAGAAAATGTCCATTGTACTTCAAAGTAAAAAACAAAAGTATGGTGAAGAATCCTTAAACCTTGACGATACACTCCCTTTCAAAACAAATCCACCTACAACACGTGAAGTGGAAGTGGTAGTTGATGAAGAATATGCTGCAAGAAATGATCATTGTGAAGGAATATGGGAAACCATATAAAGTAAGATCTTCTATGAATTTGGTGCCTAAAGTATCATATTATTTTTGTAGTGGTTTAACATGTTAATATTTTCTTTATTAATTTGTTTATTATTTAATAACCTATCTAATATTGATCTATCTTTGTTGAACAGGAATATGTCTAGCTCGTCTAGCTCATCCGAGTCAGCGGATGATGGAGTTGATGAACCCGTTGTCAGACGAGGTAGAGGTAGCACCAAGATGGGTGCGCTACTCGCACGTCGTGGATATCAAAAGAAGAGGCTGCATGTTGAGTGTGATGCCAAGATGAATCCAGTGGGTCCAGAGGAAGATAATTTTATTAGCTATCTAGGCTTCCTGGCTCGAAGCAAAATTAACATTACAATCCGCTATTGGAAGTTGGTGCCTAAGAAAATAAAGGAGCTGATTTAGGCACAAGTTTTGGTATATCACTTTCATTATATCTGCATTTGTATATTTAGTCTTATTACTTGAAATGTAATTAACTTCTCTTTTACCTTGCAGCAAACATATGATGTCCCTAACACTAAGGAGATGAATAGGCATTGGATGAGCTTAGTTTGAATACATTGGAAGGATTTTAAGAACAAGCTCACTAAGAAGTATATTCGAGGGCCACTGAGGGACAAGGATCCATATATGACGTATGATTACATTTCTCCAGAGGATTGGAGGGAGTTTATGGCGTACCGGACAAGTCCTGAATTTCTTGTACAATCTCTTTCATATCTTATCTTTTATTTAATTTTTTTGAATCTACTTGACATCGTGACTCAGTTTTATTTGTTTTCGTGTCACAGGAACAAGCTAAAAAAAATAAAGAGAAGCAAGAGGCAAATAAGTATCCGCATACCATGTCTAGAGGTGGATATAGAAAGCTGCAACGGAGGATGATGAAGGAAGTGTTAGAGAGAATGAAGGAAGCCACCCAATCCGATCCGTCCATTGTTATTCAGGACCCTGAACCTCCTACTCGTCACGCAAAATGGAAAGCAGCGAGAATGAAGGGGGACAAATACATAAATGCAGACGTGGCTGAGGTTGCATCAAAGATTGTAAGTAGTTCAATTAGAAGTATTAAATAGCTTCAGTTGTTTCATATTATAAGAACTTAGTGTTTTTATTAACTGAAAAATATTATGATACAGGATGCACTTGAGGAGCAGAGCAGCCACGGTTCATTCGCGCTGTGGCACCCGGCCTTTGGGGCCTTTATTTAACCAGAGTTATCACAGAAATAGATCGAGGAGATTTGGACGACTTTTATTTATGAAATAAAAATTTCTGGAATTTACTGTTATATAAAAATACGGGTAAATTTTTCGCGATTCGGTCTCATCCTATAATTGGACATTAGATACAATAATCCAAAAATAAGCGAAATGATAAACATAAAATATATTACAGTAATCCCAAATGTCCAAAAGATTCAACTGCTGTATTCCTTACAGCTACTTCTTGCTCTTTGATCCCGAACTGGTTCCTGTATCTTTCACGGGTGCTAGAGTCCAAATGAATGGACCCCAGGGTAACAGTTAATCTCATGCACATGTATAAAAATAGAAATGACATAATAGCGCATGTTTAAAGCATGGAAGAAATAACCGTAACTGCAGTTAACGGCCAAGAACCGCAGCTCTTGTCTAGGACCGCAGCCCCATGAGACCTCAGCCTCAATATCCATGGCCAATCAGGATAATATAAACAAGTAGTTCAACCAGCATACATGATCAGCTAATATTTGCATAACATTAACATACATAATTATAAGATTAAAGTTACCTACCTCAACCGTATATCCCTTTTCTTTATACTGGAGTCGTTGGGATCAGGTTTATCAAGGTCTGCCTAAACATGTTTATCATCGCTGTTAGAAACTTATTTGAATCGCGAATAAACTAATTTCATGAATTAGTTTAAAAGGGTTAATAATAGTTAATCCCCTTAATTTTCCTCTAACAATAATAATTTTATTATTGTTACTATCATCATCATTATTATTATTAATCCTAATAATAATTCCGATAAATGTCTATCTTCAATTAAGAAGATAATTAATTAATTTAATATTTCTCATGGTTCCTTTTAAAAATCTTAATTCTATAAATTAAATCCTCATTTATGTTTCACCTATTTGGGTTGAGCATATTTGTATTACAATGTACTTAAATATTTTTCGGGCAAAACACATACTTCATGTATATAAAAGAAAATGCCATGCATGTGTCTATTAGTTAAACATTTCCAATATATATATATTTATTTAGAAACACTCAGGAAATTTATGGTGACTTAACATACATATATATTATTTTTGCTTTCCCATCCCTTTTTCACACACAAGTACCTACATGGACATGTGCAATATTCCTTTTAATTTCATTTAACAGAATGAGCTTCAACATACATATGCCTATAGACTTAACTGATTCTCCCTTATAGTTATATATATGTATTAACTTATTTTCTCTCTTTTTCCTTTACTAGACAACCCGATACACACATATATTTATTTAGTTTCACTTTTGTCTTTTATGAGCAAGATCTTCCAGCAAACATTCACACTTAAAACCATATATAAATACCTATCTTACTTTTTTTTTTCTTCACAACATACATACGACACACATATATATATATTTACTCTTTTCTTTTCTTTTTATTCTCGTTGACAGCAAACCACCCCATATTCATATGTTTTTCTTTCTACTGCAACCCTACAAAAACTCATGGCACACTCACGCCTGAAATATAGCCATTTATTTCCTTCCTTTTTCTTCATGCAGCAACTCTACAACGTACACACACATATCCAACCGAAAAAAAAAAATCATGCAACCACACCCAACGACAGAAACTTCAGCATGCATGCTTAAGTGGTAGCAAACTGATACATACACCTGAACATATATATATATATACACACATCAGAACACTTCTTCCTCTTTTTCTCTTAACACCCGATGCACACAAAAACATTGAACTACCCGAAAGAAACACATGCAACAATCCATAACACTTATATATCTATTTAATCTCTTTCTTTCTTTCGGTTTTACAGAGACTTCGGTACACACAGATTCAACATATAAATATACACATCATGCAGACACCAAACATGCAATACACACATATATATATTTATCATTAAGGTTTCTTTTCCTTCCACAGCCCCACAGCATATACCCAAGCAAAAAAAAACAAAACTATTATTTCTTCTTCATTTGCATATGACCGAAAAATGCTTCTTTGCTAGCTAAACCATGACAGCAAATTACCTACTATCATAGTATATTTTCAGTTTAAAACAGCCCCTGCTTTTGCTTTTGTTTTCAGTTTGGTTTCAGTGGCTTACATTTCAGATTATTTTCGGTTTTAAAACTATCCTAAGATATAACAGAAATGTTAAAGCAACAGGAGTAAGAAGAATCACCTTCGTTTCCAAGTTTTTGAAGGTGATGATCCAATGTTCACACTCTCTGCTTCTCGGACCGAAGAACAGAGGAAAGAAATTCTCAAAACTTTCTCTCGGCCTCACTCTCTTGCTCTTGATATGCACATTTCTGATGATGAAGAAACAATCCGAAAAAAAACTGAGATGGTTTATATACTTCTCATTGGTTATTACATGCATGATCAGGGACAGACAGCTGGAAGTATTAGGTGTTGATCATCTATTGATGATGTTTACTGTAGCTGTTAAATGACTTTGTTAAACACTGGTTCAGTTTGAGTATAGGCAGAGATTATCGGGCTTTATGTTGGGCCAGTGAAGATGGATCATCCGGCTATAATGGTTTGAAACCAATTTGTGTTCTGTCTTCCGTTTTTGCTGTCGGTTATGGTGCTGAAAATATGGAACCTATTTGTTTTTTATCATGTGTGCTGAATTGCTGGAAATAGAAAACCAAATAAAATTGATATACTAATGCTACCATGCGTTTTGTACAATGGAAAGTTTTGGAGTATTTTTTTTCTTCCTTGGGCCAAACCGTGGCCCATTATTTTTTTTTATATTTGTTTTATATATATATATATATTTTATCTCATTTCTTCATTTGCAATTTATCTATTATTGTCATTTATGGAAATAAGTCCCTTATTATTTATTATTTTCCTTAAATTTATTTTCTCCCCAAATAAATTAAGGAAAAACTTAAACCTTAATTGCAAATGATTAGTTTTGCCCAAATTTATCATTTCATTCACATATAATATTCCAATGTTAAAATCCCAGGAATTTGGGATGTTACACGCGCCGGTTCCACGGATGGACATTTTGTCAATGGCGATTGGGAAGCCTGATTACCATGATCAGGTTCGAGGGGAGACAAGGGGAGTTACTGTCAATAAATATTTTGGAGGGCGTTCATATTGTTGGCATGATGATGACAACCCTAATCCTTGACTCGTGGCAAAAATTCGAGCGTCCCTCTTTGATGAGATCATGGAACAAGTACGGGGGGAGGTGCGATCTATGATACAAGAGAAGGAGAAGACAGAACATATAGCCAACGAATCCCCGACCTTCTTTCCCAACAGCAAAGAAAGTTTTCACCCTTCAGATGTTGATGATGTTGGCGAACCTTCTCACACTCTACATATTGATGTTGGCGAACCTTCTCACACTCACCATGTTGATGTTGGCGAACCTTCTCACACTTCACAGGGAGGATGCACTCTATATTTGGATGTCCCACACTGGCGTGTTGTTGCCGATGCCATTGTTTACTCAGAACAAGTCACCCACCATAATAGGCAAATTCCACAAGGCCAACGTCGGGTGACTGTGACTAGTGTGCAAGAGGGCGAGGAGGAGACACCCATCCCGATTTATGATGAGGAGGTTCCCACGCTAGGGGAGGCCATATCATCTTTCATCCTTTGGCCAAATCATTTAATTCAGATGGTGACGACATATCTATTGGTAGGGAATAAATTACTGATTGACGATGAGGAGGTTCTTCTCGATTGATTTTCATTGCTAACCCACTAATAATATGTTTTTTATGTTTTTATAGACTGAACAAGCTCCAAGTAGTTTTCCTTACTTAGCACAGCTGCGAGAGCTGTATAAGGACATCGGCTTTATACCCTTGGAGATGCGTACGGGCATTGTGGGCGCGGAAAAAGCATATCCTATATCAATTGACAAGACAGATCTGCAACAGTTTATGAATATGGATGATTTAGATATAGGATTTATTCAAGTTGCAATTCTGTAAGTCTTTTAATTTCCCCCTTTAACTATGACATTGATCTTTTTGTTTTATATATTAACTGTAGTTATAATGTTATTTCGATAATAGTATCTGCCACAATATATGCATCTAGAAAGGGCGTACGGGTTCATATGGATTTTTATGTCCTGCAAACACAAGGAATTCCCCGGAAAATAACATAGTCAGAAGGGCGCTTTATGTTGGTTGTATAATGGGAGAGTTGGGCGGAGATAAGACTTGTTATCTAGCGCCAATACATGAAAAGTACGTATTTTAGTTTTGTCTATATAAAATTTTGAAAAATAAAGAGCTTTCTTGTCTTAATTTAATATTAATATGTATATGTTGTAGCAACCATTGGACGCTGTGTGTACTTTGCCCCAAAAGCAACATATGTTATTGGTTTGATTCCTTAGGTGGCAAGCCAAACGAAAGCATCAAAACCATGTTTGCCAAGTAAAAATGGAAGAAATCACCAAGAGGGGGGTGAATTAGGGATTTAAAAAAAACTTTTGAATTCTTTTTCAAAGCCTTTTGAAAGTAAATGTTAAGAAGGTAAGAGAAGAAACGCTTGACACACGGAATTTATACTAGTTCGGTCTTAACCTTGACCTACGTCCAGTCCACAGATATCTTCTGGGTGTTTCCACTAGTTCAACAGATTTTCAACTACAACAATGTAGACCAGACACAATCCTAATCACCTAAGACTTACTCCCCCTTACTCTTTGTAATTGAACAACCTAACTCACAAGTTCCACAACCTTGAGTTCTCACAAACAAATGCTTTCAAAAATTTACAAACTCTCAAAAGAGTAGATAAGGATAAACACTGAAGAACAGGTTGAAAATAACAATACAGATTCAAATTTCAAAGTATAATCAAGATAGCTTCGTTGTGTGTATTTTGCTTTGAGTTTTTACAGCCTTTTATAGACTGAATGGATGAGCTAGCCGTTGCAATTCTTTCTCTAATGTTCAGCTGCAATTCTGGAAAACTGGCAGTAGCATATTTTGCTCTGTTCTTTGAATTCTTAGCTGAAATCTTAGAATTTAGTTGTTGCAGAAGGTCTTCCAAATTTTTAGTCATTCCTTTAACTTAGTTTGACCGTTTGAGATGATTCTTATGAGTTACAACGGTCTGAGCTGAACATCTGGGATAAGGGAGAAGGATCAGCCCTGTTCTAGGTTCGTCATTTAATGCATTTATCCTGGATCTTGATCTCACCTTGATCTTGGCTAAACCTTATCTGAAAAACACTCAAAACTTCATCAAGGACATTAGAAACAATAATATCATATGAGGAAATAATTTCAGGAAGACCCATTAAGATTTCGCAGATCAACATCATTTGATTTTTCAAAATCCCCGATGCAAACTCGAGTTTGTTCTTCCAGACTCGAGTTTGGGGTTCATCCAGAAAGCATGTCTGTTGATTAGTGGTCTAAACTTGCAGTCTGTAAAAGCTAACTCGAGTTTGGCTTTTACAGAGAGAACTATCAGGCTCTGGACTTGGGATGGAATTTTGGTCAAGAAGCTAAACTCGAGTCAATTAGTGACCAACTCGAGTTTGGGTCTATTTTTGAAGAACAAGCCTAAGTTCATGATTTTCCAGACTGAAGTTTAGGGTCACAGACTGGAGTTTGTAGTGTAGCCAAGTGAATGATCTTTCTGTATGGTTCAGACTCGAGTTTGGGAAGCAAACTCGAGTTTCAGTGACTACTGAAATATTTGAGGTTTATTTGGGTCAAGTGCAAACTGGAGTTTGGAAGGCCAGACTAGAGTTTGGGAGTCTATTGAGTTTTTTGGGTTCCTTTATGTTTCGTCTAAACTTGAGTTAGGGAATCTAGACTCGAGTTTTGGTTGCTTGGGATTCTGAGTGCTCTCTGTATCTTCCAGACTTCAGGTTTGATTTGCAAACTGGAGTTTAGCTTAATGTGAAAATTTTGGATTCATTTCTGTGTCTGTACAGACTCGAGTTTGTCTATGTAGACTTGAGTTTGGCTTTTATGTAAAATTGAATATATTTCTGTCAAGTCTCAAACTCGAGTTTGTATACCTAAACTCGAGTTTGCCTTTGACAGTGAGATTTTCATATTGCCAAAAACAAACTTCATATCAAGTTTACAATTGCTAGTTATCATCAAAATACATTGAGAACTAACATTCTCCCCCTTTTTGATGATGACAACGCTTGTAAACTTTGAAGTTTCATAAATTTGATATTCAATTCAAGATTTTAGAAGTTATTAAGCATAAATCAAGGTAAGTCAATCATTTGTCATTTGATTTAGCAAGAATACACAAACGATTGCAATCACAAGAAAAAAAGTTTACAAACATAAGAGCAACAAGAAGAGGATAAGCAATTAAGCAATTGCAGTTACAACTCAAGACTTAAAACTCTTAAAAAAAAGCTCTAGACTACTCAAGATTGCTCTGAAGTGTTCTCTCCCCCTTTGTCATCATCAATAGGATGGGTGGGATCAACTGGAGGAGTAGAAGGATGAGAAGTCTGAGTGGTGGTTAGATCAGTAGGAATATTGAGATGCTGTATGATATGGTCAAGTAGGGCTTTCATGGTATCTTGTGTGTCAATCAAGGCTTGATTTGTCTTTGTGAGCTCAGACACAATCTTTCCTATCTCAGTTTCCACTTTAGCAGCAAAGGTATCCAATGCTGCAGCAACAATCTCTTGGACTTTAGTGGCAAAATCTGAGGGAAAGGAAGTCTGAGGAGGTGGAGGAGCTGATTGGGCCTTATGAACTCGAGAGTAGGTAGCTCTGGTTTTGGAGGGTGCTCTTGATTAGCTAGACCCTTCAGAATCAAAGCTGATCTTCATGAGGTGCAGTTGTGGCTTCCCAAAAGCTGGAGGTCTGACTATGGTATCTATGGCTCCTACATGCCAAATTTTGAAGTGGAAAAGAATAACCGATATGAGAGTAGGGAAAGGGATGTGAGATGTTATCCTAGAGCCAAACCTAAATCTGGTCATCTCTTCAAAAATCTATTGGCCCACATTGATGGGTATTCTATCCACAACAGCTGCAAAGGGAGCATAGTCCCTTTTGTGAAGTGGGTGAAGTTTCCACCTTTCTGGATGAGGTTGCGGGAGTAGATGTACCACAATGCACGAAATGTTGGTGACATAGAGGCTGGGGTGAAATGAGGAGCAAGTAACTGGTCTACAGAGATGGGCTCATTTGGTCTCAGTATCTCAAAGATTTGCCTATTGGAGTATTCTATTGAGTGGTGAGGGGGAGGATTCTCAATATCTAGGATGGAGTTTAAGATAGAAGCAGAAAGGGTGATTTTTACTCCCCTCACTGTGGTGGTTACAATCTCCTTGTCCACAATCTGATCATCTTCCTCTGAGGTACCCCACTGCATGTTGTAATAGAACAACTTCATGTTGGGGGTATAGTGTATAGAGATGGATAGGAGGTTTTTGAACTGGGTGAGCCAAGGGGAGAGGTCTAGGTTACACTCCTGCTTGAGAGAATCTAAATTAACTGACACTACTGGACAGAAGGGCTTTTTGCCAAATTCATCTTTGAATTTGATTGCTTGTTTGCCTGACAGGATTGTGGTTTGGCTGATGAAATCAGAAGGAGGTGAATTGTTTGTAAATTTCAAGGATAGCTTTTGTTACCGTTTGAGTTTCAGGCTGATCAGGGGAAGAAGGTTTTGTAGAGGCTTGAGCTCTAGAGGATGCTTGGCTCGTTCTCTTCCTTTTGGACCCCCTTGAAGGTTCAGCAACCTTCTCTTTCCCTTTGTCAGCTATAGCTTCTGGTTTCTACCTTGATTGAGTCTCAGTGGGCTCTTGAATTGAAATGCCCTTTGGTCTGGGGGAAGTGTGAAGGATCCCTGGGATTTGCTTATCGATTCCTGAAGCAAACTTCTTGGGAATCAATTTTTCTCTTCTAGGTCTGTGAGTAAGAATGGATTTTATCCTAGGTTTTCGTTGAAGAGGAGAAGGGGAAGATGATTTCGAGGGTTCTTCATCATTAGAAGGTCTGGATGGTTGATTTGAAGCCATTGTGGTGAGAAATAAGGTGGATTCGAAGATGAAGAGAGAAGAGAGTACGGAGAACTCTAGGGCAAACTTGAGTCTGAGAGTTGTAAAATGAACAGTCACAGCAATCATATATATATAGAGTTCCGATAGACTCGAGTTTACAAGCCAGACTCGAGTTTGCAAGAGTGGGATACTTACCTGGACTTCAAGGATGTAACTGTGAATCCTTGAAACCCCAATAAACTCGAGTTTGTATAAGCTGACTCGAGTTTGAGGTCACCTCTGATTTCCATATTTCTCTCTGTGAAATGCAGACTCGAGTCACTCACTTAATGACTCGAGTTTGGAGACTCTTCATAAACTTCAGGATTTCTTAGGATGGTGTAGACTCGAGTCAGTCACTTAATGACTTGAGTTTGTCCTGACTCCAAAAACTCATTTGTTGTTTATCCCGATAAACTCGAGTTTGGGTGCCGGACTCGAGTTTGGCCTTTTTACAGGGGCTCAGTTTCAAACTCAAGTTTACTTTATATCATTAGCAACTATTAGCAACAGAGCATCCTGTAAAAACATATCTAAACACTCTGATGCTTAAGTTAGTAATAGTTAACCATCAAAACACATAATTAACATTGAGGTAGGGATATCTTACAGTTCATTGGGATTTACTATTCCCAATTCTCTTCTAATAAAGGTAAATTGCTCTTTTGCAAGTGGTTTTGTGAAGATATCCGCAAGCTGTTGATGAGTTGGGATGAATAATACTTTGACATCCTTCTTTTGAACATGATCTCAAATGAAGTGATGTCTGACATCAATATGCTTAGTTCTGGTATGATAGATAGGATTCTTGGCTAAGTTGATGGTACTTGTGTTATCACAAAGAATTGGAATTTCTTTCAGATGAGTTCCAAGGTCTTGGATTTGTTGCTTAAGCCATAGGACCTGTGAGCAGCAACTTGATGCAGCAACATATTCAGCTTCAGTTGAGGATACCGCTACTGTGTTTTGCTTCTTGTTAAACCATGAGACAAGTGAATTTCCAAAGAATTCACATTGTCTACTTGTGCTTTTCCGATCAGTTTTGTATCCAGCATGATCTGAGTTAGAGTAAGCCACCAAGTGTGCAGGTTGACCTTTGGGAAACCATAACCCCAATTCTTTTGTATCGCGCAGGTATCTGAAGATTATGTTCACGTGTTCGGCATGAGATTCCTTAGGTGCAGATTGGAATCTAGCACACATTCCCACACTGAATTGTATGTCTGGTCTGCTTGCTGTCAAGTAAAGTAATGATCCAATCATGCCTCTGTACTTTGTGATATTGAAGTCTTTTCCCTTCTCATCGGCATCTAAGGCAGAAGTTGAGCTCATTGGTGTGTCTGCTCCATTACAATCTTGGAGGCCGTATTTCTTGAGTAGGTCTCTTAGGTACTTAGTTTGAGATATGAATATCTCGTTCTTATGTTGCTTGATTTGAAGACCAAGAAAATAGTTGAGCTCTCCCATCATTTACATTTCAAACTCACTCTGCATGGTCTCAGAAAATTCCTTGTACAAAGCATCGTTAGTAGCACCGAAAATTATATCATCTACATAGATTTGTACAAGTAAGATTTCATTCATTTATTTACTTTTAAAGAATAGAGTGGTATCTGCTTTACCTCTTACAAATCGGTGGTCTAGAAGGAATTTACTTAGTCGTTCATACCAAGCTCTAGGAGCTTGTTTTAAGCCATAAAAAGCTTTCTTTAGTTTGAAAACATGATCTGGATGAATTTCATCTTCAAAACCAGGAGGTTGTTCAACATAAACTTCTTCTTGAATGAACCCATTTAGAAATGTTGATTTACATCCATTTGATATAGTTTAAAACCTTTGATGCAGGCAAAGGCTAGAAGGACCCTTATGGCTTCCAATCTTGCAATTAGAGCATAAGTTTCTTCATAGTCAATTCCTTCTTCTTGGTTATATCCTTTAGCTACTAATCTTGCCTTGTTACGGACAATGATTGCAGACTCATCACGTTTGTTCTTGAATACCCAGTTAGTGCCAATGAATGGATAGTCTTTAGGCCTGGGTACCAATTCCCAAACTTGATTTCTTTCAAATTGATGTAATTCCCCTTGCATTGCTATCACTCAATCATTGTCTGAAAGGGCTTCTTCAATCTTAGAGGGTTCTATCTCAGAAATAAAAGCTGAAAAGGTAACTTCATTCAAGATGCTTTGCCTGGTTCTAACTCCTTGACTTGCATCACCTATGACTTGGTCCAGTGGATGACTCCTACTGTATTTCCAAGCTTTAGGCTGGGTTAGACTAGGATTTTCACAGGTATGTTCAGATTCAGCTTCTGGTTCTCTTTGTAAGTTATTTTTAGAATTTGCCAAAACAGAAGAAGTTTTTGAAGAACAAGGATTCAGAATTTCATCGTCTTCATCAATCATGGATTTGTTAGAGTTGGTTTCGCAGAAAACATCATGGATAGATTCTTCTATAGTTTTGGTAGAGAGATTGTATATTCTATAAGCCCTACTCCTAGAAGAATAGCCAAGGAATGTACCTTCATCAACCTTGGAATCAAATTTACCTACGTTTTTCTTACCGTTCTTGTGGATAAAACATTTGCATCCAAAGATATGCAGGTGAGCTATGTTGGGCTTTCTTCCCTTGAAGAGTTCATATGGAGTCTTGTTCAGCTTTTTCCTGAGATAAGCTCGGTTAGCAATGTAGCAAGCTGTGTTCATTGCATCTGCCCAAAACACTTGAGAGGTCCGATTCTCATTCAGCATTGCTCTTGCCATTTATGTGAGGACCCTATTCTTTCTTTCAACTACTCCATTTTGTTGGGGAGTTCTTGGAGCGGAGAAGTTGTGGTGTATCCCCATTTTATCACAAAGTTCCTCAAAGGAGTGATTTTCAAATTCTCCTCCATGGTCGATTCGGATTCCTGCAATAGATAGACCTTTCTCGTTCTGGACCTTCTTGGCAAATACAACAAATTGATCAAATGCTTCACTTTTAACAGATAGGAATAATGTCCAAGTATATCTTGAGAAATCATCAACTATTACTAGAGTATACAAGTTTCCACCAAAACTTTTTATTCTAGTTGGACCAACTAACTCCATATGAAGTAATTGATGTGGTTTATTAGTTGAAATCTCAGTTTTAGAATGAAACGATGATTTAGTTTGTTTTCCCTTTTAGCATGCTTCACAAATCATATCCTTTTTGAAATTAAGATTTGGCAAACCAATAACTAAATCCTTTTTCAATAGTTTATCAAGTTGGGACATATTAACATGTGCTAAGCGTTTGTGCCACACCCATCCTTCATCTAAATTACTCATGAAACATTTTTCAGAAAGTAAATCAGTTGAAAGTTTAAGGGTATAGCAGTTACCTTCCCTTGGTGCCCTGAATAGAGCTTTTGACCTTACTTTGTCTAGGGAGAGATCATCCTTGTTCACAATCAAACATTCTTCTGGATAAAAGATAACTAGATTACCTTTATCGACACTTTGACTTACACTAAGAAGGTTGTGGCATAGTCCTTCCATAAGGTAGACATCTTTTATCTGTGGTCCATTATTGTTACCAATCTCTCCAATACCAACTATCTTTCCGGACCGGTGTCCACCAAATATGACCTTGCGACCATCCTTGTGTTTGATTGTTGTAAACTTGGTTTGATCTCCTGTCATGTGTCTAGAGCATCCACTATCAATGTACCATTTACTGGATTTTGATGCTCTTAGACATACCTGTAATTTATGAAAGATCAAGTCTTAGGTACCCACCTTTTCTTGGGTCCTTTTGGGTTAGTTTGCACCTCAGAAGACACATATGTTCCTTTAGGTACCCATTGATAATTACCTATAGGTTTATCCTTCCTTTCTTTTCTATGAAAGCATACAGAAGTAGTATGACCTTTTCTATTACAATAATTACAGTGGGCAAATGGATTAGAGGAGTGAACTGATTTTCGAAAATCACTTAAGTAGTTCTTTTCTCCATTTTTTTTCTTGCCTTTCTTTTTATCTAGATCAGGTTTGTAACCTATTCTAGACTTGTCATTTGTGAATCTTTGTTGTTTTAGAATAACATTAAGCATCTCACTACCTTGAGTGAATTTTTCTAGAGTTTTTGAAAGATAGTCATTTCTTTTCTGTAAAATACAGCAATTTTCGCAAACCTTTTCAGTAAGTTTTTCACAAGCCTTTTCAGAAGTAGAAGATGGAGTTTTATGAGCTTGTTGTTCTAAATCCTTTATTTTTCTTTTTGAGAACATAAGTTCTTTTGCAATCTTTTTAAATTCAGAGCGAAGACTAGTTATATTCGAAAAGTAGTTCATCAAAGGTAGGTTCGAGATCATTTACCTCTTCATTGACACATTCTTCTTGAGCAACTAGGCAGAGATTAGTTGTTTCTTCTTCATCTTCTTCTTCTTCATCTGATGAACTGAATCTTGAAAGAACTGAATCTGGACTTTTCTTTTTCTTTGTGCTTCAACTGAGGACATTCAGATTTGATGTGACCGGGTTTGTCACATTCATACCAAACAATTGGCTTCTTTGTTTCCTTGTTGTTGTTCTTGTATGACTTACAGAAGGCTTGATCCTTTTTGTAGAATTTCTTGAACCTTCGGACCATCATTTCGATCTCTTCATCATATGAGTTCCTATCTTCCTTGTGAGTCTTGAGGGCAATTCCTTTCTGTTTCCCTTCTATCTCATCAAGTCCTTTTATGAACTTGATTTTCCCTTCATATTCTGATAAGCTTCCGAAGAGAGCAGCTACACATTGCATAGATTCTCCTCTTGCTTCCTCTATGACTGTTACTTTAGCTTCCCAATCTTTGGTTAGTATATTCAAAATTTTTCTTACCTGAGTTCTTTGATCATATACCTTTCCCAGGGCTGACAACTGATTGATCAGGTGAGTGAATCGGAGCTGGAATTCAGTAATTGATTCTCCAGTCTTCATGCGTAGTAGGTCATATTCGGTGGTGAGTGTGTTGATCCGGTTTTCCTTGATCCCTGAGGTACCTTCGTAGGCCACTTCTAATGCATCCCACATCTCCTTGGCACTAGGCAGATTGCAAACGCGAAAGTACTCCTTTTGATTTAGTGCACTCTGCAACATTAAAATAGCTTTGTTGTTAAGGACGACTTTCTTCTGATCATTTTCATCAAATTCTGCCTTTGCCTTTGGTACAATATTTTCCCCTACTTTCTTTGTAGGGACATAATTGCCATCCTCAATAACTTCCCACAGACCATACTCACTAGCTATCACAAATAGTTTGAATTTGGATTTCCAGAATGAGTAGTGTTCACCATTAAATCCCGGTGGTCTGTTTATTGAGGCACCATCTGGTAGAATTCCTTCTATTGGATCTTTATGTCTAGGATGTCAATCCTTTGAGTAGACAACTTTCCTCTGATACCAAATGAAAATAGAAGAAATCACCAAGAGGGGGGTGAATTGGGGATTTTCTTAAAAAACTTTTGAATTCTTTTTCAAAGCCTTTTGAAAGTAAATGTTAAGAAGGTAAGAGAAGAAAAGCTTGACACACGGAATTTATACTGGTTCGGTCTTAACCTTGACCTACGTCCAGTCCCCAGATATCTTCTGGGTGTTTCCACTAGTTCAACAGATTTTCAACTACAACAATGTAGACCAGACACAATCCTAATCACCTAGGACTTGCTCCCCCTTACACTTTGTAATTCAACAACCTAACTCACAGGTTCCACAACCTTGAGTTCTCACAAACAAATGCTTTCAAAAATTTACAAACTCTCAAAAGAGTGGATAAGGATAAACACTGAAGAACAGGTTAAAAATAACAATACAGACTCAAATTTCAAAGTATAATCAAGATAGCTTCGTTGTGTGTATTTTGCTTTGAGTTTTTACAGCCTTTTATAGACTGAATGGATGAGCTAGCCGTTGCAATTCTTTCTTTAATGTTCAGCTGCAATTCTGGAAAACTCGTAGTAGCATATTTTTCTCTGTTCTTTGAATTCTTAGCTGGAATCTTGGAATTTAGTTGTTGCAGAAGGTCTTCCAAATTTTTAGTCATTCCTTTAACTTAGTTTGACCGTTTGAGATGATTCTTATGAGTTACAACGGTCTGAGCTGAACATCTGGGATAAGGGAGAAGGATCAGCCCTGTTATAGGTTCGTCATTTAATGCATTTATCCTGGATCTTGATCTCACCTTGATCTTGGCTAAACCTTATCTGAAAAACACTCAAAACTTCATCAAGGACATTAGAAACAATAATATCATATGAGGAAATAATTTCAGGAAGACCCATTAAGATTTCGCAGATCAACATCATTTGATTTTTCAAAATCCCCGATGCAAACTCGAGTTTGTTCTTCCAGACTCGAGTTTGGGGTTCATCCAGAAAGCATGTCTATTGATTAGTGGTCTAAACTTGCAGTCTGTAAAAGCTAACTCGAGTTTGGCTTTTACAGAGAGAACTATCGGGCTCTGGACTTGGGATGGAATTTTGGTCAGGAAGCTAAACTCGAGTCAATTAGTGACCAATTCGAGTTTAGGTCTATGTTTGAAGAACAAGCCTAAGTTCGTGATTTTCCAGACTGAAGTTTAGGGTCACAGACTGGAGTTTGTAGTGTAGCCAAGTGAATGATCTTTCTGTATGGTTCAGACTTGAGTCTGGGAAGCAAACTCGAGTTTCAGTGACTACTGAAATATTTGAGGTTTATCTGGGTCAAGTGCAAACTGGAGTTTGGAAGGCCAGACTAGAGTTTGGGAGTCTATTGAGTTTTCTGGGTTCCTTTATGTTTGGTCTAAACTTGAGTTAGGGAATCTAGACTCGAGTTTGGCTTGCTTGGGATTCTGAATGCTCTCTGTATCTTCCAGACTTCAGGTTTGATTTGAAAACTGGAGTTTAGCTTAATGTGAAAATTTTAGATTCATTTCTGTGTCTGTACAGACTCGAGTTTGTCTATGTAGACTTGAGTTTGGCTTTTATGTAAAATTGAATATCTTTCTATCAAGTCTCAAACTCGAATTTCTATACCTAAACTCGAGTTTTCCTTTGAAAGTGAGATTTTCATATTGCCAAAAACAAACTTCATATCAAGTTTACAATTGCTAGTTATCATCAAAACACATTGAGAACTAACACCAAGTAATTTAATTTTTGTCTATATCATTTATTCTTATTTTATTGAATTGTTTTCATGTCTATTACTTTCCATTTCAATGATAGTGGTGTTAGGATGTTCAGAGTGATTGCAGGACTTCAAGAGCAGGGTGGACCAAAGTGGTATTATCCTAAAGTAAGTAATGTCAATTCAAGTTATTTCATTGACACAGTAGCTTTCGATGTGCCTTTATTCGATTCAAGAATTTGCTTTTTATTTATAGTGCCCTCGACAACCAAGGAGCTCGGAGTGTGGATATTATGTTATCAATTTTATGCACTCCATTGTTTCCAGCGGACGTGTTTCTAGTTTTCAACGCGTACGTTATCGCTCTGAGATTCTCAAATGATGATATTTTTTTTGTTGTACTTGAGTTGTTAGTTAATTATTGCATTCACTTCATTGGTTTATCTTATATATCTTGATTTCCAATTTACAGTTTTTTGATACTCTAGATTCGTACTCGAAGGAAGACATCGATACGGTTCGAGACGTTTTGGCTAGACATCTTCTTCAACACATAGGTTGAGAGGGTATGGTTTATATGATGTTGTCATGTGAATTCTAATTTATTGTATGTGATGAGTTCTTTGTTGTAGACTTTGTTATATGTGAGCAACTTTGTTGTATGTGAGCAACTTTGCTGTGGACTTTGTTGTTGTAGACTTTGTTGTATGCGAGCAACTTTGTTGTGGACTTTGTTGTAGAATTGGAGCTCCTTTATAATGATCATTTGAGTTATATGTGAGCACTTTGTTGTTGGAGCTCTTTTAATTTAGAATTGTTCATACAATCTGAGTTTTCTTTGTTTAGAGCTGTTTGTAAACACTCAAGATCAGAGATGTATGCCTGATTTGCTTTGAAAGGCCATAGATACGCCTGGAAAATTTTAATATGAATGTAAGCAATATGAAAAAAAAAATTACTATAAGGCGTCCTGAAACTTTTTAGGGTGTAAAAAGTCTATATAAGGCGCCCTAAAAATTGTTTAGGGTGTAAAAAGCCTATATAAGGCGCCCTAAAAACTTTTAGGGTGTAAAAAGTCTATTGTTTTGCCATAGTGTAAAGTCTATCTATGGCGCCCTGAACAGATTTTAGGGTGTAAAAAGTCTATCTATGGCGCCCTGAACAAATTTAGGGTGTAAAAAGTCTATCTATGACGCCCTGAACAAATTTTAGGGTGTAAAAAGTCTATCTATGGCATCCTGAACAGATTTTAGGGTGTAAAAAGTCTTCCCAACGTGTAAAAAGTGTATATAAGGCGCCCTAAAATTGTTTAGGGTATAAAAAGGCTATATAAGGAGCCCTAAATATTGTTTAGGGTTTAAAAGGTTCATATAAGGCGCCCTAAAAGTTTTTACGGTGTAAAAAGTCTATCCTAAAAGACAATTCAAGGCAAAGACGCCCTATATAAGGTGCCCTGAAAAAATTCAGGGCACCTTATATAGGGCGACTTGAGTTAATTTAGGGAGCCTTTTATAGGGCATCCTGAATTTTTTCAGGGCGCTAAAATCCAACTTTTCTACTACTTGTTGGCAGACATCCTTGACATTTAGGGCGTTAATTGTGTCTTATTTAGGACGTTATTTTGCTTTTTTGTGGTGGTGAATGGAGTTGTTAATGCGTTATTGAAGGACTTGTTATTGAAACTTTTCCAAAATCGGAATTTTGTTTTTGGGCGCGGGGGGGGGGGGGGGGGGGTGGGTTGACATTTTCATGGTTTCTTGGTCCCTATAAGGAATTTTCCCTAATAAAAATCCTCACTTTCATTTTCTTATTACTACAACTGACACGCTTGCCAGAGTTAGAGACTTGACGAAAACAATAAAGTGTCATCAGTTGTAGGGTAGGCCAATTATATATTATTTCCAATCTTTCTTTTACCAAAAATAATGATGATTCAGAAAGTACTTGTAAAAGCTCTTTCAAGTTTAAAATAAGTTTCTAATCCCATTAATTGCTCAACCTCTTAACACAGTTAACAAAATCAAAATTAAGCTCCAATCCTAATGTGAATATGTAAGGTTGACAAGTATATCTCTATCTTGACAAAGAAACCATCCATTCATTGTTCAAAGTTCAAGTTCTTAGACAATTTCACCTAAGTTCTACATTTAACATAGCCCTCTCAAGCATCAATAAAGTGAACCAAACATTTAAATAGTGATCAAGCACTTAGAAGGGTATATCATTAATAACAAAAAGAGATGATTATTTAACTGTTAATCCATACCATAATTCAAAATAATCCTAGAGCTAAGTGTCTAGCTAATTAACCATTGGCAACCACAATATACAGATACACCAGAAAACACCCGCCATAACAAAAATAAGAGGGAAAAAGGAAGAAAATAATAAAAAACCAAGTGAATGTACATTGAATCTCTTCAAACATTCGCATCCCAACCTTCAAGAGCCTCAAAGCTTAGAACATTAAGATAGGACCAAACCAATATAAATCTTACTGTGTCAAGCTCCTCTTCCCTTATCTCTTATACTCTATTTTTCGGTCTATGCTTTCGTGTTTCAAAAACAATTTATAAAATCCCCAATTCACCCCCCTCTTGGTGATTTCTTCCATTTACAGATGGAACCTGCAGCAGCAGCATACAAGTTATAGAAAGAAGAGTGTGAAACCCACCAAGGAAGCTAAAAATGTTTAAAAAGGAGTTGGAAGAGTTGTGTCCAATACTTTTTTTTCCCAAATACTTGCCTCTTTATATTTGATGTCTTTTAAAATCCTGTCTTTTATATGAAAGAATACTTAATGGTTTCTTATGAAGAAATGTAATGTATTGTCCATAATATTAATTAATATATCAATATATTGTTAGATTACTTAATGGTTCTTTGTGAATAAACATAATGTAATATCAACTAATTTTTTTATGTTACATGTGTTGGTTATGATTAGTTTTGATGATGTCTTATATAGATGCCATTAGTGAGAGCAAAAAGTTTATAGCACATATATTGACTAATTGCTACATTTAATGTAGATTTGTTTATATGGAGAAAGAACAAGAGAAGAAAAGAAAGAAATAGTTCAATCATGAAGAATGATCAAGAAAAGAGAAGAAAGAAAGAAAAACTTGCCAAATGGAATGAGAAAATTATCATACAAGTGTTTAGATTGATTCTTGAAGTCTCCACGATGAAATGAAAGTTAGAACAGCTCAATTCAGAGTTAAAACAAGCATATATCAGGTTCTGGATGAGCAAAATCGAGCTAGATACTTAAAAGTCAAGTTTACTGCATTACTAGAAGTGATCTGCCTCTGGATTATGAGAAAACTCGAGTTTATGACACAAACCTCGAGTTTGGAACTCAAAACTCGAGTTAGTCACTTAATGACTCGAGTTTGTAGTGTCTTCAACAACTCTGGTGTCTCTGGATCAGCAAAACTCGAGTCAGCCAATGTAAACTCGAGTTTGGAACTCAAAACTCGAGTTAGTCACTTAATGACTCGAGTTTAGCAAGCTTTCAGCAACTCTGTCCAACTCTGTTTCACGATCAGAACTGGCGACCTCTGGTAACTCGATGATATCTCCCAAACCAGAGATCGGTTTAAGGTGAAATAAATTTTGTATGAAACTAGACATCCAATGTGTCATCTGGACAAATTTTCATGCCCAAAGAAGCTGAGATGAAAGAGTTATGAATTTTTGAAGTTGACCCATCTGTTAACGTCACCCAGCAGACCCAGGTTCAGTAATTTGAGGATATCTCACAATCTACAAATCGAAATGAGCTGAAATCGGTGGCATATGAAAATAGACTCACATACCTTTCCAGAAACATAAAGATCATGGAAAACAAAGATCAAATGAGTGAGGTATGAATTTTGGAAGTTGACAATCAATTCAGGATGCTGGAAAAACGTTAGCTAAAGAACAGCCTTCGTTCATCGGATCATAACTGTCAGATTGCAATGAGTTTGGAACTGATTTTTCTTGCATTGGAAAGAAGACTTAAAGAGTCTTTTGGAGATAGGTACTGGATTCCAAGAATTGATCTTCATCAAGTCAGAGAGCAAAGAACTTGTGAGAAGAATATTTGATTGGGCCATGGAGAAGAAAACTCGAGTTTGTGTTAGCAAACTCCAGTTTTGGACTTGACAGAGAGCAAAATGTTTTCATCTCTTAAGGAAACTCAAGTTTGAGTTAGTAAACTCGAGTTTGTGGCAGATAGAGAGCTCCTCAAAATTTTGATTTGACAAACTCCAGTTTGTGTTTCTAAACTCTAGTCTTGAAGTTCTTGAACTTAGGCTTATCCTCGTAAGAAAGCCCTAAACTCGAGTTAGTCACTTAATGACTCGAGTTTAGCCTTATGTTCAAGTGTGCTCTAAAACTCAAATCGCGACATTCCTCTCTGGAAGACCTAAACTCGAGTTTGGATTTCTAAACTCCAGTTTAGTCCGCTGCAAACTCCAGTTTGCGTCGCTGAAGTATAAGAACCAGATTGCGCCAATTTGCGAAATCTTTATGGGTTAATCTAAAATTATCATATCATGTTATATTATTATTCCTAACATTATTGATCAAGTTTTTGATATGTTTCAGACAGGTTCATCACAAGATAAAGGCAAAATCAAGATCCAGAATAAGTGCATTAAATGAAGAACCAAGAACATGGCTGATCTTTCTCCCTTATCCCAGATGTTCAGTTCAGACCGTTGCAACACATTAAGATCACTTCAAACAGTCGAATTAAGATCATGGAATGACTAAAAATCTGGAAGACGCTCTGCAACAACATATTCCAAGTTTCCACCTGAGAATTGAAAGAACAGAGCAAAATATGCAACTGTCATATTCCAGATTTACAGCTGAACTTTGAAGAATCAAAGAGAAGAAAATGCAACGGCTAGTTCCTCTTCTTCATCAATATAAGAAGCCCAGAAATGAAGAACAAGAGACACAGATACAAGAGGGAGAGCAAGAACAGGGACGTGAGCTTACACAGTGAAAATGCCAATATTCTAATGTATGCTTCATCTACTCTCTGAATATCTCAATGATCATATATTTAGCTTAGAGAGTGAGATTATGTGAATTGTGCTTCAGTGTTTATTCACTTACTTCTGAGAGAGAAGATTCATTGCGATCATCCTATTATTCTGAGAGTTACTCAAGATTGGGTAATCTTGAGTGGGAAACACTTTGTTGTGATTATAGCTTGTAAGGGGAGTGAATTTGAGTGTGGGATTACTTCGAGTACAGAGTGTGTAATCAAGCAAGTGAATTGATTACGGTTTGTAAGGGGGAGTGAATCCTAAGGAGAGGATTACTTCAAGTACAGAATGTGTAATCAAGTTCAAAGCAAATAGTGGATTGAAAATCTCAAGTGAAGCTTGGGGACTGGACGTAGGTCAAAGATTGGACCGAACCAGGATAAATCACAGTTTGCATACTCTCTTCCCTTATCTTTTACATTTCCAGTATATGCTCATCTTTGAATATCTAATTGTCAATTTATAAATTGCGAAAAGTTTTTTTTAAAAGTTCCTAAAGTTTATCAAACACCCAATTCACCCCCCCTCTTTGGTGATAGCCAGGTCCAACAACATGATACTTAATGGTTCTCTATGAAGAACTGTAATATATTGTCAAATAATTTTCTTTTCATAATACCATCTTTGTATATTAAATAATACTTAATGTCTTTTTGTAAATAACATCATGTATTGTCAAATAAAATTTTTTAGAAACTTGCCTCCCTCTATTTGAGATTTTTCAGAGTCTTATCTTCTTATCTATAATAGTTATCAATTTTAACCGTTAAGTATTCATAAAGAATAGATAACAGTTTTTTGTGAGAAACTGTCAGGTATTAAGGATTTTTTTTTTTTCACAATCTTGCATTTCCCACCTCCTTAATATATTAAGAAGCATTACATATTATTTTAATATTTTAACATATTATATTTATCTTAAAAGTATAAATATAATATAATAATTGATATAATTATATCTTAACATATTGTATACTTTTTGGTTAATTACTATAACCACTATGTATTTGTTTTTACTGATATAATGTTGGAAGAAAAATTGTTTGTGAGTGTTACATGATGGTTGTTTGGTAAAAACTGTCATATTTGTTACTAAATAAATTCCATCTATTAAGTACAACAGTTATTTTTGTTAGTTCTCAATTTGACTTTTGATGATAACAAACACTTGCCAACTTAATGACTCAAGGCAATTCGAGTTCCTCTAAAAAAAACTCGAGTTCCCAAATCCTTTCTAAACTATCTTGAGTTAGTAAATTCATTAACTCCAGTTCTCAGTTAATCAACTCGAGTTCCCTTTTTTCGAAATGGATTTCAATGGCTACTCCTTCTGGAACAACTTGAGTTCTTACCTCCTCAACTCAAGTTCTTGACAAACAACCTAAGTTCTCGGTAATCAACTCGAGTTCTGAATCATCATTCCTTATTTTCTTTTCAGAATTTTTTTTTTGAAGAACTAGAGTTTTTATGTTAAACAACTCAGGTTCAAGAGTCGAGTTTAAGCAGTAACAACTTGAGTTCTCTCTTTAAGAAAGACTTAAGTTCTCAGCGAAATGTTAACAACTAGAGTTCTTGTTTAACAACTCAAGTTGACAACTCTAGTTGAGTATTTACAACTTGAGTTCTTTATGGCTTAAAGAGTTTTCTGATCCCAACGATAAGCCTCAACTCGAGTTCTATTTTTATTAACTCAAGTTCTCTTTCGAAATCATATTTAGAAGCTGAAATCCTTTTCAAAGAGTTCTTTTAGAGAAATAAAGCTAGAGTCTTGTAAACCACAACTCGAGTTTGTAACTTTAGTTATTTAGTCAACAACTCGAGTTCTTCTAGAATTGAATGATGATTATCGTATGTGCAAATTCAAACTTTCAAATCTCTCTGTGATTACTTCATACTATCACTCAAAACTATTCTCAAGGTCTTTTAACATATTTGTTAGTGAATTTCATATAATCAAATGTAAGATTAGTTGAAAAGCATCATAAAACAATATTTGTTCAGAGACATTTATTACTCAATAATAAAATAGAGTCATACACAGAATGAAAATTAGAGCAACCCAAATTGTAACATCCCAAATTTCTGGGATTTTAATATTTAGAATATCGTATAAAATATTAAATTGAGATTTAATATTTTATGAAGTTGTGAGATTTTGGTTGAAATAATTAGGCCTAAATAATATCGAATTTATTTGCGATTAAGGATAATTGCAAATAAAGTAGTATTATGAAATATGGGCTAGATTAATTGAGAAAATAATTATTTGAAATTAAGGTTTACTTTTCCTTAATTTATTTTGAAAAGAATAAATTTAAGGAAAATAACAAATAATAATTATAGGTTTAAATATTATGGGATTTATTTCCATAATTGCAATTAAGTCTAGTTGCAAATAAATTGATTATGGAAAGAATAGAGTCAAAGAAATATTGAAAGGGATAATTTATGACATAAAATAATTATTGGAAATCAAGGCCAATTATTCCTTAATTTATTTCGGAAAAAGAATAAATTCAAGGAATGATTGTAAATGATAAATTGAGGTCCAAAATTATGAAATTTGTATTCCAAAGCCTAGGAAATTAAGAGTTTAAATTATTTGAGATTATTGCAATAAAATCTAAAAATATTGCAAATAAAGAATATAAAAAAAATGATGAAATAGATTGGGCCACGGTTTGATCCATATAAACCAAGCCCAACACTAGTGATTATTTGTTCATTTTGGCAAGATCCAAACCAGCACATAAGGAGCATGAGTTAAGAATTAAGAAATCAACTCTCCCTTCCAGTTTCAGATTCGACGGAATAAGAGGAAACAGAGACAGTTTTGGCAGCTCATGAACCACAACCATCTTTCTATCAGCCCACCAACATAAAAGCCCAAACCAACCCTATGATCATAAGCTGCATGCTATCAGTAAGAACAGTAAAAACATAATCAGAAGCAAATCAACACGTCATTAAGCCAGCTGTCTACATGTTATTATGCATGAGGAGAACGGCCAGCGCATTTATACCCGCCTCAGTTCCTTCATCGTTCATTTCTTTGAGACACAAGCCGAGAGAGAGAGTGTGAGACGGAGAAGAGAGGGAGACTAGGAGAGTTAACTGAGAATGAGGGACTGAGAGGGAGCTGCGAAAGAAAAACGATAAGTGTTGACCGCAAGAGTATGAGACATAGAGTTGGACCGAGAAGGAGATGAAGCCGAGTACGAGTGATCAAGAGAAAGAAGAAGGTCCAACCGTTGCATGCAAACTTAGAAACCACTGAAGGTGAGTTTTCGAGTTTCATTTTATTAGTTATGCATGATGATCTATGGTGTTTAAAGCTTAAAGGGTTGAGGTTCAGTCCTCCATGAGTGCTCTGTGTTATGGGTCCCAAAACAGAGAGCTTTTGGAGCCTAATGTTGCATGCATTTGTGTTGGTCGGATCATATTGGGTTCTGTTTGGGTGGTTGGACGTTGAGTTCTAAATTTTCACAAGCATAGAAGAAGAGTACTTGCTGTCATAAGATTTCCACCGTTGCATCATATTTTCTGTTCAAAGCTTAGTAAATGCATAAAGGAGACCTTTGAGGAATATATGTATACTTGCATATAAGGAAACCAAAGTGACCCACGTGCTTTTACTGTGCATGATAAGTATATAAATATAAGCTTTTGCCATTTCATGTATGAATACATCCAGATATTGCACCTGAACCTTAAGAGAATAAAAAGGAGCTTTGCTGTTTTTGTGCAAACATATATGTGTCGGTCCATGGAAAGAAAGAGGAAACTTATGGTGCTGTTATCTTAAAATGTTTGTATATAAGTGTGTGTTTCTTAATGTAGCTGTATATAGAGCATGCCATGGGAATGAAAACACACATGAGTTGCTGCTCTAAGTTTTTTTAAAAGATGAACCGGTAACTCAAGGAACTAAGGAATGAATGATGGTTGTAAGGATAAAGGAAGATAAAATATACGAAGGAGAGAAGGAACACCACTGCCTCGTATGTATTCCTCTATTTTTCGTGTTTGGAACAGAGTTTTTCAGCGTCTGCTACAGTGAATCCGAGTTGGAACAGTACCCCGGGGGTACTGTAGCAATGACACTGTTCACATAGAATTTTCAGCTGAGCAACGATTTTTAAATAGGTCAAAAATATAGTAAACGATCGTATTTGACCCTGAAATTTTATGAGCATATAGTAGGCATGCTAAAGTTTAAAATGAGCTTCGGTTCACCTCAAACCGAGCTCTATAGCTCAAGATATAATTTTTGGAAGATGGGTCAAAATCCAGGAACAATTCTGAAACGTTTTTCTGGGCAGTGATGATGTTTTTATAAACTGGGAATTATTGGGATAAGATAAAATTATGGAATTTTCCAGAATTAAAGTGGACATGCAGAGCTTTAAATTGATATATACTTTGTAATTTTTAAAGCTCTGTACAAAGAGATATGAATTTTTAAAGTTAAGCTATGAAATCTAGAAGCTTAACAGGATAGTCCAGGAAAAAAATAAAATCTGGGAATTTTTTTGACAAGTTCTGACCTTTGGAAATATTTTTATATGAAAGGGGACTTATCAATAAACACGTGAGAGTTGACGGCACATTAATATCATTTTTATACAATTAATTAAAAATACCTAAAGTTGCTGGATTTTCTTTAGGACAATTATGAGAGTAGCAGACCTTAGTGTTAAAGGAAAATTAAGGGATTAATAATTATTATTAGTCCTTTAAACTAATTCACATAATTAGTTTATTTGTGATTCGAATAAGTGACTGATAGCGATGATAAACATTATTTTTAGGCAGACTTTGACATCTATCTGATCCCAACAACTTCAGTACAGAGGAAAAGGAAACAAGGTTGAGGTAGGTAACTTTAATCTTATAATCATGTATGTTAATGTTATGCAAATATTAGCTGATCATGTATGCTGGTTGAACTACTTGTTTGTATTATCCTGATTGGCCATGGAAATTGAGGCTGAGGTCTCATGGGGCTACGATCCTAGACAAGAGCTGCGGTTCTTTGCCGTTAACTGCGGTTACGGTTATGTGTAATTTCTTCCATGCTTTAAAACATGTGCTATTATGTCATATTTATTTTCATATATGTGCATGAGATTAACTGTTACCCTGGGGTCTATTCACTTGGACTCCAGACCATGTGAAAGAATACAGGAACTAGTTCGGGATCAGAAGGCAAGGAGTAGCTGTAAGGGTTACAGCAGTTGAAGCTCTATGGAAAATTAGGATTAATTAGTCTGTTTATCATCCGTCTATTCTAGATTATTGTATTCATATCCCTCCATGGGATAGATGCCGAAATAATGAAAAACTAGTCTGTATTTTTATATTATTGTAATTTCAAAAACTTCGATTTACAAAATCAAGTCGTCCAAATCTCCTCGATCTATTTCCGCGATAACTCTGGTTAAATAAAGGCCCTGAAAGGCTGGGCGTGACACAAATTATCACTATGGCAAGTACCCATTCTGGTGAAAAGATATTACCAACTCTTCAAGTCTACCATTGCCTAGACCAAAGGATGTTTACTAATAACGATAAGCTAAATGTAACTTAACGATAACCCATGATGAATTACTTTATGAATACAATGAGTTACATCTGAGTTTGAAAAGATTGCAAAAGAACTTATAGCTTCTAAGAGGAAAATCAAATTACTTGAACAAGCTAAAGATTCACCTCTAGTTTGTGAAAACTCAGTTTGCGAAAAATGTCCTTATCTTGTAAAGAAAAATTCTTATCTTACGAAAATACTTGAGAGAAATTCACTAGAGGAAGTGAAATGCTCAATGTAATTTTGAAAGCACAAAGATTTACAAACGACAGATCAGACATAGGTTACAATCATGTTTTTGACAAAAAAAAGGTAAAAGAAAACTGGCGGAAAATCTTATTTGAACTATTTTCAAAAGCCAGTTCATTCTTCAAATTCCTTTGCTTATTGTAATTACTGTAACCAAAAGGGCATAATACTTCATCATATTTTCATAAGAAAGAAAGAAGAGATAAACCTATTGGTAATTATCAGTAAGTACCTAAAGGAACTTAATTTTTCCCTGAGGAAGCTAACCCAAAAGGACCCAAGAAAAGATGGGTACCTAAGGCTTGACCTTGTCTGATTTGCAGGTTTGTTTAAGAGCAACAAAGACTAACAAATGGTATATTGATAGTAGTTGCTCCAAACACATGACAGGGGATCAATCCAAGTTTGCGATAATGAAATCAAAGGATGGTGGCAAAGTACTCTTTAGATGAAATCAAACTGGAAAGATCATTGCAATTGGCGAAATTGGTGAAAAGGAAGGACCTCTGATCAAAGACATATACTATGCGGAAGGTCTTTGTTACAACCTTCTAAGCATCAGCCAAAGTGCCGATAAGACTAACTAGATCATTTTTTATTTCGAAGTATGCATAATTGTCAACAAGGATGATGTTCGAATCGATAAAGGTAACTTGAAAGTATTATTTATGGCACCTAGAGAAGGTAACTGTTATGCCTGTAATTCACCTAAAGTCAATTTTGAAAATTGTTTTGTTAGCAACTTAGATGAAAGTTGGATGTGAAAAGCGAAGCAAATCACCAAGAGGGGGTGAATTGGGGATTTAAAAATTTTCTTGACAATGCTCTACAATATATGCATTGGAATAGGGATGAACAGAGACAAGAAGAGGAAAACAAGACACAGCAAGATTTATACTGGTTCGGTCTAACTCCTTGACCTACGTCCAGTCCCCAGACTCTCTGGGATTTCCATTATCACTTACAATCAGTTACACACTCTATACTCGAAAGTTATCCTCTCACTAGGATACACTCCCCCTTACAAGTTGTAAACTGATATTCCCAATCTCCAAGTCCCCAGACTTGAGATTCTTACACAGAAATGATTTTAACAACAAAAGACACTCTCTCTAAGTGTAGATAATGATAAACACTGAAGTACAAATTTCTCTCAAAGTATTTCACATAAAAACTGAAATGTTAGATGTAATCTTGTATATTTGAGCTTCTATGTTTTTCTGCGTTTGTGAGTCTTCATTTATACTTGAAGAACTTCATTTGAATGATGCTTATCTGATTCAGACTGTTCGAGCTCTTCTGGAATTTTTGACGTTGGATACCCACTAAGAACTTTGACTGTTTGAGCATGTCTGGATTCTAGCTTGATCATTTCAGTACTATCTGCTACTGAAGAGTATTTAATTTGATGATAATGTTGATCATCTTTATTAGAATGGGCAACAGAAGAATATCCAAAATTATTTAATCCAAGTTGCAAATATTCCTCGACACTTGTGCAGCCAGCCATACTGTACTTTTTCACTTTCCAGCTCAGCAAGCATGCTCACTTGATTCTCTTGATCTTGGCTTCGGTTTAACTGAAATTCACTTGAATAAATTGGTTAATATTGAATCAGAATAATAATGAATGAGAATGGTAAATAACCAAACAATTAACATCGATTAAATCAGGATTTCTATCACCTTCAAGATAAGTTACTGCAGTAAAGAAATGGCGACTGGAGTAGTCTAATTCATAGCACAGCTGAATAACTTTCTATCATAAGCTTACTGGAGTAGTATCGCATCCTATAACTTTCCTGACTCAAGACTACTGGAGTAGTTACTTTGATACTGAGGTAACTGAAATGCATTTCACTTCTATCTTAAACCTTGCTGGAGTAACCATTTGGTTACTGGAGTAGCTTGGCTCCCAGGATGTTTCTTCCTTTAATGTCACTGGAGTAATATCCTTGTTACTGGAGTAATTAAGGCTCATTTAGCTTCTGCCTACGATCTCACTGGAGTAAGATTTTTGTTACTGGACTAATCTGAAAGTCATTTTGTTTATGTCTGCGATATGACTGGAGTAATCATTTAGCTACTGGAGTAACTAAGGTCTGTTTAGTTTCTGTCATCGAGACTACTAGAGTAGGTCCTTGGTTACTGGAGTAACTAAGGTTCATTTTAGCTTCTGTGACAGATATGACTGGAGTAACCAAAACCTTACTGGAGTAATATCAGGCTTGAACTTTGGAACTTGTCTGACAGTGAAGCATTACTGGAGTACTTAAGTGACTACTGCAGTAATGTTACTGGAGTAACAAAAATAGTTACTGGAGTAACTTCGACAGATTATCGGGTTTTGGTTATGGAGGTGTCTGAGAATGAAGGGTTACTAGAGTAGTTAAGTGACTACTGGAGTAACCTTATTGGAGTAGCAAAAATCTTACTGGAGTAATGTGGATACAGAGATGTTTTACAGAAGGCTGGATGACAGACTTACTGGAGTAGCTTTAGGAGTTACTGGAGTAAGATTACTTTGAAAACATTATGAATTAGCACATGTTACTGGAGTAACAGAGAAGGATACTGGAGTAATATTTCACTAAAATGAGTTTTAACAAGGCATGTTACTGGAGTAGCGCACAATTTATTGGAGTAAGTAAGATTAACAACACGTGATATTAGTGGAGTAATAAAGCTGTCACTGGAGTAACATTTTTCTGAAAAACTTAGTAAATGTATGAAATCTTATTCCTTTAATTTACAATTGTCAAGTTATCATCAAAACACATAGAGAACTAACAGGATGTGCCATAAGCACCTGGCTCATGTAAACATGTTACAACTAGACAAGTTACTAAGAATAGATTTAGTTTGTGGATTACCTAAATTACGTTTAAAAAATGACATGATATGTGACTAGTATTAAAAAGGTAAACAAACTAAATCATCTTTCAAAACTAAGTTTGGAATCTCGACTAACCAACCACTCCAACTACTCCATATGGACTTAGTTAGACCAATGAGAGTAAAGAGCCTTAGTTGCAATTTGTATACTCTAGTGATTGTCGATGATTTCTCAAGATTTGCTAGGACCATTTGTAAAAGGCGGCTGAACCCAAGAGGGGGGTGAATTGGGTGAAGATTAAAACTTGTTCCCTTTTTAAAATCTTTTTGCAATTCGATTAAATTAGTTTGAATGATAATGAAAAGTTATAAATCTATAAGCAATAATTCAAACATGTATGCTGGAAATAAAGAGTTAAGGGAAGAGGATTACAAACTGTGATTTATACTAGTTTTGTCCAACCGTGACCTACATCCAGTCCTCAGGCACCCTGAGCTTTTCACCATTCTCCTTGTTTAACTAGGCACAAGAGACAAGCCTTTACACCCACAAGTTTATTCTCGTACTTGTGCAACCTTTACAATCTCTCTCGGAGACTCCCCCTTACTACCCATAAGGTTACAATCAAATTCCCAACTCAAGGTCACCCAACTTTGAGTAACTCTCAAATAGAGATTGATTTACAGGAAAACTTCTGTCTAAGAAGTGGATAAATGATCACTGAAGTACACAGGAATTCATTTCACTCTTTCTAAGTTCAACTATGAAGACATGAAAAACAAAGTGAAGAGAGGATTCTGAATTTCGGCATTATGATTGTGTAAGCTCACTCCTCTACCTTTCTGCGTTTTGAATCCAGCTCTATTTATAGATGATGATGTTCAGACTGTTGAGAATAGAACCGTTGTGAATAGATCCGTTTGAGATTTCAGCAGATGGAAACTAGCTGTTATTTTGCTTTTTCAACTTGGTAGGTCAGCATATATTGATCTCCATGTAATCCTTTGTTTGATCATCTGAAATATGCCCAAAAATGATTTAAATGATGTTAATAAGTGTTACAAATCATTTGGGTAAGGATCTGGATGATCTAGATAAGAATCAGAATTTTCGCAACGGAGATTTTTCTGATAAGAAGGAGAATACTGCAGTATTGCTTTGCATACTCGAGTATTGAGCTTATTTCAAAACTTTAGATTCATCTCTGTATGTCCTATATTCGAGTTTTTCTCCCCATAGTCGACTATTGAAGATCCACTAACGTTCATTGCTCTCTGTCTGAGTTATACTCAAGTATTCAAGTGTAAACTTGAGTTTTCGAGCTTTTTCAGTCCTCGGTTGCTCTCTGATTGATATAGCTCCAATTTTGTCAAGCTACTTATCCTGCATATAGCTCTTTGTGTCTTCATTCTAAAGCAACAAGAATCAGATCCAAACTCATTGTGATCTATCCATTAAGATCCGGTGAATGAAGATTTTTCTTTACCAGCGTTTTTGGAAAGTCTTGCTCAGTCAATCAATTTTCGAGGAGCATATCTTTCTGGTCTAATCTTCATTTTAGTTGAATCAAGTATTGATGGAAATCCCTATGAGTCTTCTTTCAAACTCCACCGATTTCAACTCATTTCGATTTGTAGATTATGAGATATACTCAAAACACTGAAGCTTGGTCTGATGTGTGGCTTGAATATTTGATCCAACTTTGGAAATTCAAATCTCTCTCATTTGATCTTCTTTGGGCATGAAAATTTGTCAAGATGACGCATTGGATGTATAGTTTCAGCCAAATTTGATTTCATCTCAATCTGATATCTAGTTTAGGAGATATCATCGATTTACCAGACCTCGCCTAAAGCTGTATGTGAAACAGAGGTGAACAGAGTTGCTGAAGAACATTGAAACCTCGAGTTTTGACTGGATACTCGAGTTTTGTCAGGTCTAGAGACGCGAGAGAAGTTGAAAACACCCGATACTTGAATATTTAAGTTCCATACTCGAGTATTGACTTCCATATTCAAGTTTTGACCTTCATAGCTCAAATTTTGACTTGGAAACTTGAGTTGACTTTCAAACCTCAATTTTCCAAACTCCAGTTTTAAAAACCTCAGTTTTCTCCGTCCAGAAACAAATTTTTCCAGTAATCTTGTATACTTGAGTTTTGACCTGGAAACTCGAGTATTCTCTTCCAGAGCTCGATTTTCACTGTCTTTAGCTCTGAATTGAATCTCTCCAACATTCAAATGATTGTGAAGACTTATGATATCAATTTAAGACCTTGTAAATTGATTTTTCTCATTCTTTTTGACAACATCTTCTATTTCTTTCTTCTCTTGATCATTCTTCACAATTCTATTTTTTATTTCTTCTCTATGTGTTTTGATGATAACTGACAATTGTAAACTAAATTTGAAGTTTGTCTTTGGTAAGTTGTAAAACTTACTGTTCAAGGCAAACTCGAGTCTAGGTAACAAAAATCGAGTTTGGACTTGACAGACAGAAGCTCAGTTTTTACAAAGCTGGCCAAACTCCAGTTTGTGTAAGACAAACTTGAGTTTGTATTACACAGAGAGCAATCAAAATTCTTAAGAATTGTAAACTCGAGTCTATGTTTTGGAAACTCGAGTTTAGGTTCAAACAGAAGCTTCAATGCTTTATCAAGATTTCAAAACTCCAGTTTCATATCCATAAACTCCAGTTTACCAAATACAAAAGTCTTCAAGTTTAAAGTTTTCAACTGAAACTCGAGTCTGGACGTAGAAGACTCGAGTCTGGGTTATAATAGAGGCACTCGAGCTCTTGTTTATTTTGTAAACTCTAGTTTTGATTTCAGAGACTCTAGTTTAAGCTTAACAGGAAGTTTTCAAAGCTTCAGCTACCACTGAAACTCGAGTCTAGTTTCTGGAGACTCAAGTTTAGGACAAACTGAAAATACTTGAGTTATTACTTATTACATGATTTCTAAACTCCAATTTTGAAAACGAAAACTCCAGTTTGAGCCGTCAAAGATGTTTCAAATGTTTCAGTTCACACTGAAACTCGAGTCAAGATTTTGGTGACTTGAGTTTAGCTCAAACAGAAAACACTCGAGTAAATGACTGATTTGAAAACTCCAGTTTGGAAAATGGAAACTCCAGTTTACACTTATGGAGATATTTCAAAAGTTTCAGTTTTCACTGAAACTCGAGTTTTGGATATCAAAACTCGAGTTTGGATCATACAGAGAGCTATACAATATTTCAAGTCTTGTAAACTCCAGTCTGCAGTTCTAAACTCCAGTTTTGAAGCTGTGAACTTAAAATTAAGATTTTCATAAAAGCTTTAAACTCGAGTCAGTTACTAAATGACTCGAGTTTAGCCATGTGTTCAAAATCTCATTCAAGACCAAATCGCAACTTTCTTCTCTGTAAGAAACAAACTCGAGATAGCTTTTGCAAACTGCCAGTTTAGACCAATGCTCAATAGTCATGTCTTCTGGATGAACCTCAAACTCGAGTCTAGGATTATAAACTCGAGTTTGCTTCAGAGATTTTGAAAAACCAGATTGAATCAATCTGCGAAATCATTATGGGTTAATCTAAAATTATCATATCTTGTTGTATTATTATTCCTAACATTATTGATCAAGTTTTTGATAAGTTTCAGACAGGTTCATCACAAGATCAAGGTGAAATCAAGATCCAGCATAAGTGCATTTAATGAAGAACCAAGAACAAGGTTGATTGTTCTCCTTTATCCCAAATGTTCAGTTCAGACCGTTGTAACACATTAAGATCATCTCAAACGGTCGAATTAAGATCATGGAATGACTAAAAATCTGGAAGATGTTTGCAACAACACATTCTAGGATTTCAGCAAAGAATTAAAAGAACAGAGCAAAATATGCAACTGTTATTTCCCAGATTTGCAGCTGAACATTGGAGAAGATATTGCAACGGCTAGCTCATCTAGCTAGGCTATAAAAGGCTATGAAGACACAGAGCAAGATACAACGAAGCTACACTTGAACACATTTGCATTTTTGAGTCTGTATTGTGATTCTTTTATCTGTTCTTCAGTGATTATCAATATTCACTCTTTTGAGAGATTGAAATTCTTTTAAAGTATTTGGTTGTGTAAACTCAAGGTTGTGGAGCTTATGAGTTGGGTTGTTTAAATTATAAGGTGTAAAGGGGAGCAAGTCCTAGGTGATTAGGATTGTGTCTTGTCTTCATTGTTGTAGTTAAAAACTTGTTGAACTAGTGGAAACACCCAGAAGGTATCTGGGGACTAGACGTAGGTCAAGGTTAAGACCGAACCATTATAAATCCTGTGTGTTTGAGCTTTTCTTTCTCTACTCTTTCATTATTCATTTCTTAAGCTTTATTTTTTTAAGAGTTTAAAAGAATTTTTTAAAATCCCCAATTCACCCCCTCTTGGTGATTTCTTCCACTTTCACACTTGACCAAGAAAAATTTCAAAGTTTCAGCTCTTACTGAAACTCGAGTTTGCTTCCCCAAACTCGAGTCTGAGTCATACAGAAAGACCACCAATTTGCTTGCCTTGCAAACTCCAGTTTATGCTGCTAAACTCCAGTCTGGAGATTCTTGAACTTAGGCTCATCCTCTTGACATAGCCCCAAAACTCGAGTTAGTCATTAATTGACTTGAGTTTAGGTACATGTCCAAAGTTCCATTCCAAGACCAGAGCCCGACAATCTTCTTAATAAGAACCAAACTCGAGTTAATATTTGTAAACTCCAGTTTAGAGCATTGATCAACATTCATGCTCTCTGACTGAACTCCAAACTCGAGTCTAGGGCTACAACTCGAGTTTGCATTGGTGATTTTGAAAAACCATATGATGTTGATCTGCAAAATCTTTATGGGTCAATCTGAAAATGTTTTATCATATGATACTATTGCTTCTAATGTCTTTGATGAAGTTTTGAGTGATTTTCAGATAAGTTCAGCTAAGATCAAGATGGAATCAGATCTGGAATAAAGTGCATTAAATGAAGAACCAAGAACAGGGCTGATCATTCTCCTCTACCCTAATGGTTTAGCACAGACTGTTATAGATTAGTAAAATCTCTCTCCAACTGTCAAATGAAGGTTATGGTATGACTGAATACCTGGAAGACCTTCTGCATCAACATATTCTAAGATTCCAGCTGAGAATTGAAAGAACAGAGCAAAATATGCAACTGTCATTTTCCATATTCGCAGCTGAACGTTAGAGAAGAAATTGCAACGACTAGTTCATCTAGTTAGCCTATAAAAGGCTATGAAGACTCAAAGCAAGACACACGCAACCAAGCTACTTTGATTATATTTTGCAATTCGAGTCTGTATTGTGATTTTAAATTGATCTTCAGTGTTTAACATTATCTACTCTTTTTGAGAATCTTGATTCTTTGAAATCAAAAGTTGTTGGTGTAAACTCATGGTTGTGGAAACCTATGAGTAGGGTAGCTTAATTACAAAGTGTAAGGGGGAGTAAGTCCTAGGTGATTAGGATTGCTTGTAGTTTACATTGTTGTGGTTAAAGCTTGTTGAACTAGTGGAAATACCCAGAAGATATCTGGGGACTGGACGTAGGTCAAGGTTAAGACCAAACCAGTATAAATTCTGTGTGTCCAGCTTTCTTTCCCTTACTCTCTTATTATTTACTTTTCAAGATTTTTGAAAAAGAGTTCAAAAGAATTTTTGAAATCCCCAATTCACCCTCCTTTTGGTGATTTCAGCCATTTTCATTTGGTATCAGAGCATAGGTTGTCTACTCAAAGGAATAGCATCCTAGACAAAAAGATCCAATGGAAGGAATTCTTCCAGATGGTGCCTCAATAAACAGATCACCAGGTTTCAATGGTGAACACTACTCATTTTGGAAATCCAAATTCAAAGTATTTGTGATGGCCAGTGAGTATGGTCTATGGTAAGTAATTGAGGAAGGTAACTATGTCCCTACTAAGAAAGTAGGAGAAAATATTGTGCCAAAAGCAAAGGCTAAGTTTGATGAAAATGATCAAAAGAAAATTCTCCTTGACAACAAAGCTGTTTTGATGTTACAGAGTGCATTAAGCCAAAAGGAGTACATTCACATTTGCAATCTGCCCAGTGCCAAGGAGATGTGGGATGCATTGGAAGTGGCCAACGAAGGAACTTCAGGAATCAAGGAAAACAAAATCAACACCCTCACAACTGAGTATGATCTATTACGTATGAAGACCGGAGAATCAATTGCAGAATTCCAGCTCCGTTTCACTCATCTCACCAACCAATTGTCAGCTTTAGGGAAGGTATATGATCAGAAAGCTCAGGTAAGAAAAATCCTAAATGTACTAACCAAGGATTGGGAAGCTAAAGTGACAGCTATTGAAGAAGCCCAAGGAGAATCCTTGCAATCTGTAGCTGCCCTCTTCGGAAGTCTATCAGAATATGAAGGCAAAATCAAGTTCAAAAAAAGACTTGATGAAATAGAAGGCAAACAGAAGGGAATTGCTCTTAAAACCACCAAAGATGATAGAGGTTCTGATGATGATGATGTTGATGATGAAGAGATTGGAATGATGGTCCAGAGATTCAAAAAGTTCTACAAGAAGGATCAAGGATTCCGGAAGTTTCACAAGAACAGCAACAACAAGGAAACAAAGAAACCAATCATATGCTATGAGTGTGACAAGCCAGGTCATATTAAGTCTGAATGCCCCCAGCTGAAGAACGATGAAAAAGAAAAGAAAAGATTCAACTCCTTCAAAAAGAAAGCCTATGTATCTGCTATCTGGGGAGATAGCTCATCTGATGAAGATGAAGAGGATGAAGAACAAACAACAAACCTTTGCCTGGTCGCTTAGGAAGAATCTGACTATGAAGAGGTAAGTGATTCTGAACCAACTTTTGATGAATTACTCTCTAAATACAATAGTCTTCATTCTGAATTCAAAAAGATTTCTAAGGAACTACTGATTTCAAAAAGAAGGATAAAAGTCCTAGAGAGACAAGTTCAGAAAACTCCATCTCCCATTTCAGAAAAGACTTGTGAACACTGTTGTTCTTTATAGAAAAGAAACGATTATCTTTCTAAAACTCTTGAAAAATTCACCCAAGGGAGTGAAATGCTTAATGTTATTTTAAAACAGCAAAAGTTTATAAATGACAAGTCAGGCATTGGCTATAAACCTGATCTTGATAAAAGAAAAGGTAAGAAGAGAATAGGAGAAAATAACTACTTGAGCTATTTTCAAAAATCAGCTCACACTTCCAATCTATTCGCCCACTGTAATTACTGTAATAGAAAGGGTCATTCTACTTCTTCTTGTTTTCATAGGAAGGAAAGGAAAAACAAACCTATAGGTAACTATCAATGGGTGCCTAAGGGATCTTATAAGACCCCCAAGACGCGTACTAACCCAAAAGAACCCAAGATGAAATGGGTACCTAAAACTAAACTTCACAAATTTACAGGTATGTTTAAGAGCATCAAAATCAGGTAAATGGCACATTGACAATGGATGCTCTAGAGACATGAAGGGGGATCAATCCAAGTTCTCAACAATCATTCACAACGAACCTCAAAATTAAGGAAGGAAACTATGTTCCTAAAAAGAAAGTTGGTGAGAACCTTGTGCCAAAAACAAGAGCTGAGTTTGATGAAAATGATCAAAAGAAAATTGTTCTGAAAAGCAAAGCCATCTCGATGCTGCAAAGTGCCTTGAGGCAAAAGGTGTACTTCCACATTTGCAACTTGCCCAGTGCAAAAGAGATGTGGGATGCATTAGAAGTTGCCTACAAAGGAACCTCAAGGATCAAGGAGAACAGAATTAACACATTCACAACTGAGTATGACCTATTACGCATGAAGTCTGGAGAATCAATTGCAAAGTTCCAGCTCCGGTTCACTCACCTGATCAATCGACTGTTAGCCTTGGGAAAGGTATACGATCAAAGAACTCAGGTAAGAAAAATTTTGAATATACTAACCAAAGATTGGGAAGCTAAAGTGACAGCCATTAAGGAAGTAAGAGGAGAATCCATGTAATTTGTAGCTGCTCTCTTCAGAAGCTTGTTAGAATATGAAGGCAAAATCAAGTTCAGGAAAGGACTTAACAAATTGGAAGGTAAACAGAAGGGAATCGCTCTCAAAACTGTCTGGGAAGATAGGAATTCTAATGATGATGAAATAGATGAAGAAGAAATTGGAATGATGGTCTAAAGATTCAAAAAATTCTACAAAAAGGATCAAGCTTTCCGAAAGTCCTACTAGAATAGCAACAACAAAGAAGCAAAGAAGCCTATCATATGCTATGAGTATGATAAGTCGGGTCACATTAAGTCTCAATGTCCTCAGCTGAAGAACAAAGAAAAGGAAAAGACAAAATTCAACTCATTCAAGAAAAAGGCCTATGTTTCTGCCATTTAGGGAGATAGTTCATCTGATGAAGAAGAAGAAGATGAAGAACAAACCGCAAATCTTTGCCTGGTCACTCCAGAGGAATCTAAAAATGAAGAGGTAAGTAATTCTGAACCAACCTTTGATGAATTGCTCTCTGAGTATAATAATCTTCATTCAGAATTCAGGAAGATTGCGCAAGAACTTTTGATTTCAAAAAGAAGAATAAAAGTTTTAGAAGAACAAAACACTTCCTCTCCCACTTTCGAAAAGACTTGTGAAAACTGCTGCAATTTGTAAAAGAAAAATGATCATCTTTCAAAAACTCTTAAAAAATTCACCCATGGGAGTGAAATGTTTAACATCATTTTAAAACAACAAAAGTTTACAAATGATAAGTCTGGCATTGGCTATAAGCCTGACCTTGATAAAAGGAAAGGTAGGAAGAGAAATGGAGAAAAGAACTACTTGAGCTATTTTCAGAAATCAGTTCACTCCTCTAATCCTTTTGCCCACTATAGTTACTGTAATAGAAAGGGGCATTCTACTTCTTCTTGCTTCTAAAGAAAAGAAAGGAAGAGAAAACCTATAGGAAACTATCAATGGGTGCCTAAGGGATCTTATGAGGCCCCCAAGACACGTACTAACCCAAAAGGACCCAAGATGAAATGGGTACCTAAAACTTAATTTCACAAATTTGCAGGTATGTCTAAGAGCATCAAAATCCAGCAAATGGTACATTGACAGTGGATGCTCTAGACACATGACAGGGGATCAATCCAAGTTCACAACAATAATACATAAGGAAGGTGGCAAGGTTACATTTATCGGAAATCAATCCAGAAGAATAGTTGGCATTGGTGAAGTTAGTAACAATGATGGACCAATAATACAAGATGTTTACCTTGTGGAAGGTCTATGCCATAATCTCCTTAGTGTAAGCCAAAGTACAGACAAAAGTAATCTAATCATCTTCAACTCAGAAGAATGCTTGATTGTTAACAAGGATGATCTCCGCTTAGATCATGTTAAATCAAAAGCTTTATTTAGGGCTCCGAGAGAAGGTAATTACTACACTCTTAATCTCTTTAATGACTCGCTCTCTGAAAAGTGTTTTATTGGTAATCTAGATGAAAGTTGGTTGTGGCATAAACGATTAGCTCATGTCAACATGTTTCAACTTGATAAGTTACAGAAAAGGAATTTGGTTATGGGACTGCCTAAATTAAATTTCAAAAAGGATATGATTTGTGATGCTTGCCAAAAAGGAAAACAAGCTAAATAATCATTTAAATCAAAAACTAAGATCTCATCCAATAGACCACTTTAATTACTGCATATGGATTTAGTTGGTCCAGCTAGAGTTAAAAGCTTTGGTGGAAATTTGTACACTCTAGTTATAGTTGATGACTTTCCAAGATATACATGGACTTTATTTTTATCTGCTAAAAATGAAGCATTTGATCAATTTGCTTTTTTTATCCAAGAAGGTCCAAAACGAGAAAGGTTTATCCATTGCAGGAATTAGAACTGATCATAGAGGAGAATTTGAAAACCATTATTTTGAGAAATTCTTTGATGAGATGGGAGTAGATCACAACTTCTCTACTCCTAGAACACCCTAACAAAATGGAGTAGTAGATAGAAAGAACAGAGTTCTCACAAAAATGGCAAGAGCAATGCTGAATGAAAATCAGACCTCCCAAGTGTTTTGGGCAGATGCAATGAGCACAGCTTGCTACATTTCCAATCGAGCATATCTCCGGAAGAAGTTGAACAAAACTCCATATGAGCTTTACAAGGGAAGAAAGCCCAACATATCTCATCTCCACATTTTCGATTACAAGTGCTTTATCCACAAAAATGGTAAGGAAAACCTAGGTAAATTTGATTCTAAAGTTGATGAAGGTACATTCCTTGGCTATTCTTCTAGAAGTAAAGTATATAGAGTATATAACCATTCTACTTGAACTATAGAAGACTCAATTCATATTGTTTTCTGTGAGACCAACTCTAACAAATCCATGGTTGATGATGATGAGGAAGTTAAGAATCAATCTTCTTCAAAAACCTCTTTTGATTTGACAAATTCTGAAAACAATTTACAAATAGAACCAGAAGCTGAATCTGAATATGATTGTGAAAGCTCTAGTCAAACTCAACCTATAGCTTGGAAATACAATAGGAGTCATCCTCTGGACTAAGTTATAGGTGATGCAAATCAAGGAGTTAGAACCAGATAAAGTATTTTGAAAGAAGTCACCTTTTCAGCTTTTATTTCAGAAATAGAACCTTCTAAGATTGAAAAAGCTCTTTCAGATAATGATTAGGTGATAGCAATGTAAGAGGAATTACATCAATGTGAAAGAAATCAAGTTTGGGACTTAGTACCCAGGCCCAAAGACCATCCAGTCATTGGCACTAAATAGGTATTCAAGAACAAACGTGATGAGTCTGCAATCATTGTCCGTAATAAGGAAAGATTGGTAGCCAAAGGATATAATCAAGAAGAAGGAATTGATTATGAAGAAACTTATGCTCCAGTAGTTAGATTGGAAGCAATAAGAGTTCTTCTAGCCTTTGCTTGCATTAAAGGTTTCAAACTCTATCAAATGGATGTGAAATCAGCATTTCTAAATGGCTTTATTCAGGAAGAGGTTTATGTAGAACAACCCCCAGGCTTTGAGGATGAATTTCATCCAGATCACGTTTTCAGATTAAAGAAAGCATTATATGGTTTAAAACAAGCTCCTAGAGCTTGGTAAGAAAGACTAAGTAAGTTTCTTCTAGATCCAAGATCTTGGAACTCATTTGAAGGAAATTCCCATTCTTTGTGACAATACCAGTACTATCAGCCTAGCCAAAAATCCTGTCTATCATACCCGAACAAAGCATATTGATGTCAGACATCACTTCATTCAGGATCATGTTCAAAAGAAGGATGTCAAAGTGATGTTTATCCCAACGAATCAACAACTTGTAGGCATCTTCACCAAACCACTTGCTAAAGAGCAATTCACTTTCATAAGAAGAAAATTGGGAATGGTAAAACCCAATGAGTTGTAAGTTGTTTCTATCCCAATTTAGTTGTGATTTTGATGATTAATTGTTGCTAACTTAAGCATCGGAGTGCTTAGATGTGTTTTTGCAAAATGCATAATAAAGTTTTCCAGGAGGCAAACTTGAGTTTCAGATTTTAAACTCGAGTTTATCAGGGACAGAGAACAACTGAGTTTCTGGAAACAAGCCAAACTCGAGTCATTAAGTGACTGACTCGAGTCTGCATCATAGAAAAGAAATCCTAAAGTCTTTGAAGAACATCCAAACTCGAGTCATTAAGTGAGTGACTCGAGTTTGTAACACACAGAGAGAAGCCTAAAACTCTGAAGAAACTCCAAAATCGAGTCAGTATTTACAAACTCGAGTTTGTCGGGGATTCAAGGATTCACAGATACATCCTTGAAGTCCAGGTAAGTATTAACTCATCCAAACTCGAGTCAGTTAGTGTAAACTCAAGTCTGTCGAAACCCTATATATATGTGATTGCTGTGACTATTCATTTTCAACCCTCGAAACTCAAGTTTGCCTGAGAGTTTTCTCTATAATCTCTATGTTTCATCTTCAAATCCACTCTCTCTCAACCTAAAATGGCCTCAAATCAACCCTCCAGACCTTCCAACGATGATGAAACCTCAAAATCTCCAACACCTTCTCCATTGCAGCGAAAACCTAGGATCAAATCCATCCCTACCCACAGACCAAGAAGGAAAAAGCTGATTCCCAAGAAATTTGCTTCAGGGATTGACAAGCAAATCCCAGACATACCTCACACTTCCCCCAGACCGAAGGGAATTACAATCCAAGAGCCTACTGATGAGCAAACGATGAAGAAACCAGATTCTGTGTCTGGTAAAGGTAAAGAGAAGGTTGATGAACGTTCAAAAGGGTCCAAGAGAAAGAGAACGAGCCAAGCTTCTTCCAAGGCTCAATCTTATGAAATTCCAATCTCTACAGAGCAAATTGATCAATCTCCTGAGACACAATCGGTAATAAAAGCTATTTTTGAAATTTACAATCACTCCTCACCCCCATCTGGCTTCTTCACTGAGAACACAACCCTGTCCAACCAACAAGCTACCAAATTCAAAGAAGAATTTGGTAAAAAACCCTTCTGTCCAGTAGTGTCAGTAGATCTAGATAACCTAAAACATGAATGTAACCTTGACCTTTCTCCTTAGTTGAGTCAATTCAAAGCTCTTCTATCCATTTTTGCCCATTACACCCCCAATATTGTAAGACTCTTCTACTTCAATATGCAATGGGGTACTATAGATGATGATGACAAAAATCTAGACAAGGAAACGATCACTACTACTGTTAGGGGGAGTGAAATGCACCCTATCTGCTGCCATCCAGAACAAAATCTTGGACATTGACAATCCTCCTCCTCACCATTTCATAGAGTATTCTAATAGGAAATGTCTTCAAATTCTAAAACCCAACGAGCCTATTACTGATAACCAATTACTCTCTCTTCAATTTACCCCAGCCTCTATGTCTCCTACCTTCCATGCTTTATGGTACATCATATCAGTGATCATCTTATAAGTTGTTCCATTACCTCGGCAATGCGATAAATCTTTTGATTCTGAAGGTCACTGCGTTTTTCACCGTTCTCAATTCTTTTCAGAAGTGACTCGGCAATATTATGCAGCAGGTTTATGTTTGGGTTGTCGATTTGGAACAACTGTGAGGAAGTAGCCTGATTAGCCTGCTGCAGTATTCGATCTGCAGATCTATGTCAAGGTGAGGAGGGTCTGTATTTGATATTTCCTTCGATGACCCCTGATTGTTACCTTGGACATCTTCTTGTTGCTGATCGTCATTGATATTCCGTTCTTGATTCTACTCGTGTGCGAGCATGTGGCTTCTGCTTCTGGTGTTAGCCCTCGTTGGTCACGGGGATTGAACTTTATAGTCCCCACAGTCGGCGCCAATGTTGTGGAGTATAACACAGATTGGACTTGGCATTGGGTGAAATCCCAGGGCCCTACGTACCGCTATGGGATCAAAGTCCATGTAGTTCGCTTGAGAAGAATAAGCTTATAGCCAGAGGAGAGTGGGGGTGTGTGCTCTGTGTGTACTGATTGCTAAAAGCTTAGAGTTAAAGCGTGTGTACCTTGTTAGGGTTTGTACCCTATTTATAGACTTACTTGGGCCCTAAATTCCAATACTTCTATTATTTGATTAATTAAAGATATGATGTATCCTTAGCTGATCAGATCCTAAATTGTTGGGCGCTTATAATCTTGGTAGTTATGTTGATAAACTGCTCCTTGATTCAAGGGAGTTGTTAAGATATTATAAATAAGCCATTGTACTTGGGATTCTGAGATTATTAGGCTTAGCCCATATTGCAATAGATCCATAACAGTTTCCTCCTAGCCTAGTAGCTCAGGGCTCTGAACTACCGGGATGAATCTACAAGATCTGGATTTGCTTGTTGATTCGAGATGCCTTACCCTGGAGTTTTGTTTTCGGGCTGCACTCTACCCATGCTTGTTTCAAATTCCCTCCTTTGTTGAGGTCGGATAATTCTGAGTTCAAGCTACCATGTTTGTTTAGTTTTTATCCCAATTTTGTATTTTAATCCTTGTTTTCTCGTGTTAGGACTATTGCCCCCATTTGAAACCGCATGGGTAGGTTGGCATTGTTCCTTATGATCGGAGTTTGACCTAAGTTTGACTAATCTCATCTTTGAGTATAATATTGATTTGTCATGTTGTTAGTTCCCAAGATAGTAGATGCTATCATTGCCTCCTGCCAACTGGCGTCTGCGAACCGGCATAGCGACAAAAGTGCTTGCTCCATTATCCTCAATGTTCGTGCGTATTGAATGCCCTTATTTAATGCACACGTCCTTTCTAGGTGACGTTAGCAATCCTAGTGAGGCCCTTTGGGCTTTTTGCTGTTTCAGCTTCTCTGAATTGCAACCGTTTTGCAAGCTTAGTATAGAAGTACCTCGCCTTCCCTTGTTTTATACTTTTGAAAGTTTAGAGTTTTCATTTGAAAGCATTTTCATCATCTGCTTCCTACGCCTCACTTTCTAAATTTTTTGGCTCGTGCATTGCCTCTATCCATAACTTATTTCAGATCAGGTATTTTTGTTGTCCTTTACTTGGTTTCTTGGTTGTTCATCCCCTCTTCTCCTTGGTTTCTTCGGTAGGTTTTTGTAGTTCCCTTGAGTTTTCCTTTTTTCTGGGTAGTCATCCGTCGTTTGCATATGATTTAACCATATTGTTCTTCAATTTCATGAGTTTTAGTCGTTTTGATTCTTACTCTTGATTCTTTGGTTTTGGTTCCTTGTTTGGAACGAATTTGACACCCTGTTCTTTTTTCCTTGTTCAAATTAGCTTCAAAGGCTCTTCGTCATTTCCCAAACCCAGTAACCTTACCCTAGAGGAAGAAGTGCTTCTCCAGCATATTCCTCCGAGGACGGCCTGGTGGCTGTTTGGTAAGCCTTTAACTGAGGAGCAAAAATTAGAGAGCGTGCTTTGAGGGTATGGAGGTGAGGGTAGGGGTCAGTCAAGTCGGTCTGCTCGAGCCTAGGGTAGGGCTAGAGGTCGCTCCCGATCTATAGAGCCTATGGGACGAGGTTGGGGAAATACCCTTATTAGAGCTTCTTCTTTAGAGCTGACCTCATGAGGTCGCGGGGGAGGGGGCTCCTCTGTGTTTGCTGCCTCCCTGACCCTGAGAGTTTAGCCCTCTATGACTTCCTTTCAACCTATGGGCCCATACGAGGAGTCTTCCTGGCTAGTTTCTGAGTCAATGATGGTGGGTCGGTCGTGGGAAGCTAAAGAGATACCTTCATCATGTCGGCACATTTTGCCGTAAGTCACCTCGGTCGAGCCCTTTCGACCTGCTTTACCGGATTCATGTATTTTTTATTTCTTTTTCTAATCTATCTTTATTTTTGCTTTCCTAGGTAGGATGTCTGTTTCTCCTCATACTGTTGAAGAGTCCGGGTCCGTGGAGTCAGCTTCGGCGTGCCCACCTGTACACCTAGTGAAATCCCAAGGGCCTACATACCGCTATAGCATTAAAGCCCACGTAGTTCGCTTGAGAAGAATAGGCTTATAGCCAGAGGGGAGTGGGGGTACGTGCTTTGTGTGTACTGAATGCTAAAAGCTTAGAGTTAGAGCGTGTGTACCTTGTTAGGGTTTGTACCCTATTTATAGACTTACTTAGGCCCTAAATTCTTGGACTTCTGTTATCTGATTAGTTAAAGATATGATGTATCCTTAGCTGATCAGATCCTAAATTGTTGGGCGCTATAATCTTGGTAATTATGTTGATAAATTGCTCCTTAATTAAAGGGGGCTGTTAAGATATTAGAAACTCGAGTATAGGCTTAAGTGCATAGTGACAAACTCGAGTATTGATGCACAAACTCGAGTATACGTCGCAATAGTTGAAAATCCAAATCTGGGAAATCTCCATAATGTTTGTTGATTGATTCAAATGCTTTCTAATATTAATTATCAACATTACCAGATATGTTTAATGTGTTTGCTAGTGTATTTCAGCCAATTTACAGATGATTTAAGCAAATTAAAAGAGTTTTCTTCACTAAAGCAAAAGAGTTGTCAGAGCATTAAATGCAAGGCCACCAAACTTGCTATATTAAGATCTACCAAGCTCTGGACAATGTAAAAAGGATAAAGAGACTTTCACCTTGTAACATCCCAAATTTTAGGCTTTGGGAATCAAAAATTAATTATGGAAAATGTGGCCTTAAAGAATTTTAAAGATTGAGAATTTGAGATTTAAGCCATATTTTCCATAAATTAAGGAATATTATTGAAGGATAAATTAGGACAAAGAATTATAGAATTTAAAAATTGGCCTTAATTATTTCTAGAAGTAATTTTGAAAATAAGGCCTATATTTTCCCTTAATTTATTTCGGGAAAAGAATAAAATTCAAAGAATAATTGAAAGTGTTAATTGAGGCCCAAATATTATAAGATTAATATTTTATGGCCTAGAAATAAATTGGAGGTTTGGGTTAATTTTTCTTAAGTTATTTGGAAATTAAGAATTTAATTTATTGAGATTATTGCAATTAAATGTAATTGCAAGTGAGAAAAAATGGGCTTCATATTTAACTTAATTCAATTGGCCACATGAAAGATATATATATATATAAAAATATATATGTATCAATTGCTATTCCTCAAGCCCATTACGTACAGCAGCAAGAAAGCCCACTACATTTTTTGTATATATTGTTTCTTTGGCCCAAAGTCATAAATCAGAACCAATGGAGCATGCCTTCACGTAAGAACATTAGCAATTAGATAACCTTTGCCACGTGAGAAGCATAAAACTTGATTAAATACACTTGGTTTCTCCTCAGCCCAACACGCAGCCAAACTTATTAATCCAGCTGTCTGTATGTCTTTAAGTAAGAGTTTTTCGGTGAATTACCAAAAGCCAGAAGAGTTAAGCAAAACAGAAGAAATGGATAGAAAACAGAGAGAGGAGTCCGAGAATAAGGCTGAGAGAGAAGGAGAGCGAAGGAGTGCTACTGAAGCTCAACATTCTCTGTTTTCCATCGGTGAAATAGAGAGAGAAACCAAGACTGAGAGTGAGCAGAGAAAGAGAGAATCTGAACCGAAGCATTTCCCTGTTGGTGAAACCGAAGAGCAGTTTTGATGTTTACCCAATTTCAATTCCTAATTATTTCTTTCGGTCCAGACCCATGCATCACCAAGCCCAAACCGATCCAAAGTTTAATAAAAAGGAAATCGTTCATTAACCATAATAAAACACCATCAGAAACAGCAAAACAACACATAAGGAACAGGTGTCCGAAATTTAACATGCAAGAGAAGACCATTGATAGATAAATACTGTCTTAACTTCTTCATTCTTTTTACTCTTCCTGAGACACAAGCCGAGAGAAATAGAAAGAGAAGGGTGTTTTGGAGAGTTTTTCTTTTCTCTGGTTGTAGTCCGAGAAGCAGAGCAAGGGAAGCAATTGATTATTACCTTCAAAGTTTGAAGCCGAAGGTGATCACTCTTTCTCTTGCTGCTTTAATATTTCTGTAATAACTCAGGATAGTTTAAAGGCTGGAAGTAATATGAAATATAGGCAACTGAAACCAAGCCAAAAATGGAAACATAAAACAGAGATCGATATATATATATATATATATATATATATATATATATGGTTACTGTACTATGCCATGACCGTCAGTGTTACTCTTCTCTGCGTTTGGGTTCTGTTTTGATGAAGAAAAGGAGAAAGAAAGAAATAGATTTTTATCATGTATGTTCTGCATGATTGTATACCGAGAGTCTTGTGAGTTTATTAAACATATATATATGTGTTACTGTATGTGTCGGGTTTTGCTTCTGTTTGTTGTATTTGATTTGCTGAACTCTTAGAGTGGGTCTCGGAATGTTATTAGAAGAGGAAGAAAGTATTTTGTTTATGTATCTGTTATTGTGTGTTGCATCCTATAAGATTGTTGAGGTCACTGCATGTGTTTAGATGATAAAGTATGTTATTATTTGTGTGTAAGATTTCTTTACTGTCGGGTTTCTATCTCAGTAAGTTGTGTAGATGAAAAACAAGATTAAAATTATACATGGGTATGTAGCGTGTTTATGCATGTTGGATCCCTGCTTCTGTTTTGTGTGTACCGAGTGAAGGAAGAATAAAGAAGGGAATGAATATTCATATATATATACTACTTTGTGCATGCCGAAAGGAAAGAAAGAAAAAGATGAAATAAGATACATACAGCCAAGAATGAAAATGTATGGGTCTGTGTGTATATATATATATATATAAGTCTGTGTGCATGGCGTATAAAAGGAAGAGAAGATATATATATGTAAGTGTGTGTGTAATGTGTTGTTGCATGAAGAAAAGAAAGTTGAATATATATGAATGTGAAGTGTGTGTTTGCTGTCGTGTAAAAGGAAGAAGGGAGAAGGTTTTGTTTTTAAACCCATGTGTATATATGTATGCTGTGTATATAAACAAGTATATGTGTGTACGTGTTGGCCACCTAATATAAGAGGGAAAGAAATTCTTTTTGTGATTGAAATTTATTGCATGTAAATTGGGTGATCTAAACTAAATGTAAATAATCGTTAATAACAAATGAAGGAAAATAAATAAATAAGCAAATTGTTTATGAGTAATAATAATTAGTAAACTAATCATACTTATGTGTGGTCAGTAATGTGCCAACTTAGGTATATTTGAGCTTATAAATACATAAATGTTAAAAAATTAATTAAATTATCTTCTTAATTGAAGATAGATATTTATTTGATTAGTGTTACTTGTTGGATGATATTAATAACAAACCATGTTATTATTTAGTGATAAAGACCAATAGTTGATGGGGAGTTTATTATTATTATTATTTGAAATAATAATAATAATAATAATAATAATAAATAACAATAATAATAAATTATTATTATTGTTAGAGGAAAATTAAGGGGATTAATTATTATTAACCATTTTAAACTAATTTATATAATTAGTTTATTTGCGATTCGAATAAGAGATTGATAGCGATGATAAACATTATTTTTAGGTAGACCTGGATATTGTTCTGATCCCAACAATTTCAGTACAAAGGAAGGATAAGGAATCAAGGTTGAGGTAGGTAACTTTAATCTTATAATCATGTATGTTAATGTTATGCAAATATTAGCTGATCATGTATGCTGGTTGAACTATTTGTTTATATTATCCTGATTGGCCATGGATATTGAGGCTGAGGTCTTATGGGGCTGCGGTCCTAGATAAGAGCTGCGGTTCTTGGCCGTTAACTGCGGTTACGGTTATTTCTTCCATGCTTTAAACATGTGCTATTATGTCATTTCTTTTTTCATATATGTGCATGAGATTAACTGTTACCCTGGGGTCCATTCATTTGGACTCCAGCACCCGTGAAAGATACATGTACTGGTTTGGGATCAGAAGGCAAAGAGCAGCTGTAAGGGTTACAGCAAATGGAACACCTTGGACAAATAGGAATAATTAGTCTGTATATAGTGTTTATCATTCGTCAATGTTGGAATTATGTAATAACATCCCTCTATGGGATAGATATCGAATCGCGAAAAACTAGTTCGTATTTTTATACTATTGTAATTTCAAAAACTTTGATTTACAAAATCAAGTCGTCCAAATCACCTCGATTCTTGTATTCCGCACTAACTCTGATTAAATAAAGGCCCCAGAGGCCGGGCGCCACATACCTAATCAAGGGTATGACATTCTAATGGATAGAAACGTATAGAAGTCATCCTTTATCCTACAACACAAAGAATAAGCAAAAGAATAGAGAGAGAAGAGACCAAAGTGCTTCCAACAGATGAGAAACTTCACCAACAATCATATGGATACTTGCTATGGTTATTAAACCTTCTCTGAGTATAATTAAATACAGCAGCATTCAATTCTTCTCTACATCTATTGAGCCAAAACCATAAAAGCATTAAATTTGTTCATCTACTCTTTAGCTTTTCTGTATAAAGTATATTTTGATACTATTGAGCTTCAGTGTTCAACATTATCTGCTCTTTAAGAGAGTCTATTGTTTGTATCTCATTTATTGTAAACAATCTCAAGTTAGGGGACTTGGAGATTTGGGAGTCATTGATTACAACTTGTAAGGGGGAGCAAGTTCTAGTGAGATAATTGCTTCAGAGTTATAGAGGGTGTAATCAAGTGACATAGTGAAATACTCAGGGTGCCTAAGGACTGGACGTAGGTCAGATTGTTAGACTGAACCAGTATAAACCTTTGTGTCTTACTCTTCTTCCTGAAAAGACACAAGTGCTTATGTTCACCCGATTCAACCTACTCTTGGGTTCAGCCAGGCCTTTCATTTGAATATTAACTTATATACTCGAGTATTGAAGATCCTCTAATGTTCATTGCTCTCTGTCTGAGCTATACTCGAGTATTGACTTGTAAACTTGAGTATTCAAGTTGTTATGGCCCTTGGTTGCTTTCTGACTTGATTTAGCTTCACATTTGGCAAACCAATTATCCCCATATAGCTCTTTGTGTCTTCATTCCAATTCAACAAGATTCAGCTCAAAGATTGTTGGGTTTCATCTGTTATGATCCAATGAAAGAAGATTTGTTCTTTACCAGCGTTTTTACAACGTCTTAATCAGTCAGTAAACCTTAGAAGACCATATCTCTCTGGTCTAATCTTCATTTCTGTTGAATCAAGTCTTAATGCAGTAAGCTTGTATACTCGAGTTTTGACCTGGATACTCGAGTTTTCTCTTCCATAAGCTGATTTTTATTGATTCTAACTCTAAATTGAACTTCTCCAACATCCATTTGATTGTGAAGACTTATGATATCAATCTAAGACCTTGTAAATTGATTTTTCTCATTCTTTTTAATAAGATCTTCTCTCTCTGTCTTCTCTTCACTTGATCATTCTTCACAACTCTATTCTTTCTTTCTTCTTCTCTTGAGCATTCTCCATATTTATATTTGAGATGATATTGATTTCTCATTTTATCCATCAACTTCTTCTATCTTCCATCATCTCCCATCTTGATCATTCTTCGTCATGGACTCATTATTTTCTGCAAGTTCTTCAATATTTCCTTTTTTTCTTGAACTTGACATTTTCTTCAATTTCTTCTTTCTAAAATCTTTTATCTCCTTGTTCACCTTTTTCCTTTATTTCAATTCTCTTAACATTCTCCACATATATATTTGAACTAATCTTGATTAAAGATGTTTCATTCAATAAATTCTTTCTTCTTCAATTTCTCTTCTTCCTTTTCCTTATCCTCATCTACATCATCGACCTCCTTGATCTTCTTCTTTTTGATCATTCTTCATGAATGAGCTTTACACCTTTGATTCTACATTCAATTCAAGAATTAAACAATGGAGGAGATAAATATAGTATACAAACTTTTTGCTTTTACTAATGGCATATATATAAGTCATCATCGGAACTAATTATATCTAACACTTCCCTATTCTCTGTTTTTACCCTGTTTGTTCATCATTAAAACAGAACATGCGAAAGAATTTTAAAAATCTCCAATTCACCTCCTCTTGGTGATTTAGCTCCACTTTCATTGAAATCAAATATGGGTTAAATGCAATTAATGAAGAACCAAGAACAAGCTTGAAATTTCTCCTCTATCCCAATGGTTTAGCTCAGACCGTTATATATTGTTCATATCACTCTCCAACGATTAAATATAGGTTATGGAATGACAAGAATTTTGGAAGACCATCTACAACAACTAAATCTAGGATTCCGGCTAAGAATTGAAGGAATAGAGAAATATACGCAATTGCCATATTCCAGAGATGAAGCTGAACATTGAAGAATCAAAGAGAAGAAAATGCAATGGCTAGTTCCTCTGATTAAACCATAAATACCCAGGAAGACTCATAGAAACAACACACAATTACAACTGGTTGCATTTTTAATTTGACACTTTATTGTGCATACTACAGCATTTGAACTTCAGTGTTTATTTATATCTGCTCTTTTTGAGAGTTTGTTTTTGAAAATCATTTAACTACTTGTTTAAGAGAACTCAATGTTGTGTAACCTGTGAGTTGGGTTATTTAATTACAAAGTGTAAGGGGGAGCAAGTCCTATGTAATTAGGATTGCTTGAGAGTTATATTGTTGTAATTAAAGAATATTGAGATAGTTGAAAAACCCATAAAGTATCTGGGGACTGGATGTAGGTCAGGGTTAGGACCGAACCAATATAAATTTTACTGTGTCTAGCTTTTCTTCCCTTGCATTGTTATACTCTATTTTCGATCTAAAAACATAGGTGTTTCGAAAAGAATTTTTAAGATCCCCAATTCACCCCCTCTTGATGATTTCTTCCATTTACATTTGGTATTAGAGCATTGGTTGTCTATTTAAAGGATTAACTTCCCAGACAAAAGATCCAATGGAAGGAATATTACCAGATGGTACCTCAATCAACAGACCACTAGGTTTCAGTGGTTAACACTACTTATTCTGGAAATCCAAATTCAAAGTATTTGTGATGGCCAATAAGTATGGTCTATAGGAAGTAATTGAAGAAGATAATTATATTCCTACTAATAAGGTAGGAGACAATGTTGTGCAAAAAACTAAAGCTGAATTTGATGAGAATGATCAGAAGCGAATTGTCTTGAACAACAAAGTCATCTTGATGTTGCAAAGTGCGTTGAGCCAAAAGGAGTACTTTCGCATTTGCAATATGTCCAGTAGCAAAGAAATTTGGGATGCCTACAAAGTTGCTTATAAAGGAACCTAAGGAATCAAGGAGGAAAGAATCAACACTCTCACGACTAAATACGATTTATTACGTATGAAGTCTGAAGAATCAATTGGAGAGTTCCAACTTCGGTTCACACATCTTATCAATTAGTTGTCAGCTTTGGGAAAGGTATATGAACAAAAAACTCAGGTAAGAAGAATTTTAAATGTCCTAACCAATGATTGGGAAGCTAAAGTGACAGCCATGAAGAAGCTCGTGGTGAATCCATGCAATCTATAGCAACTCTATTTGGTAGCTTATCAGAATATGAGAGCAAAATCAAGTTCAGAAAAGGACTTAACGAAATTGAAGGCAAACAGAAGGGAATTGCTCTCTAAACTGTCAAAGAAGACAAAAATTCTGATGACGACGACATTGATGATGAAGAGATTGGAATAATGGTCTGGAGATTCAAAAAGTTCTATAAGAAGGATAAAGGATTCAACAAGAAAGATACAAAGAAGCCAACCATATGTTACAGATGTGACAAACCTGGTCATATCAAGTCTGAATGTCCTCAGCTGAAAAACAAGGAGACAAGATTCAACAAGTTCAAACAGAAAGCCTATGTTTCAGCAATATGGGGAGATAACTCATCTGATGAGAATGAAGATGATAAAGAACAAACAGCCAACATTTGCTTGGTTGCCCATAAGGAAACTGAACGTGAAGAGGTAAGAACTTTTGAACCAACATATGATGAGTTGCTTTCTGAGTATAATGTCATACAATCTGAATTTGAAAAGCTTGTTAAAAAATATATCGCTTTGAAAAAGAAAAACATAACTCTTGAACAACAAGTAAAAAAATTATTCTAGTACAAATGTATGTGAAGATTGCATTGATTTGGAGAAAAGGAATCTATATCTTATAAAAACTCTTGAGAAATTCACTAGAGGAAGTGAAATGCTCAAAGTGATTTTAAAGGGACAAAGGTTTACAAGTGATAAATCAGGAATTGGATATAGACCTGACCTTGATAAAAAGAAAGGGAAGTAAAGAAATGGAGAAAAAAACTATTTAAATCATTTTCAAAAATCAGTTCATACTTCTAATCCATTTGCCCACTGTAACTATTGTAATAGAAAGGGTCATACTACTTCTTATTTTCATAGAAAGGAAAGGAAAAGTAAGCCTGTTGGTAATTATCAATGGGTGCCTAAAGGATCCTATAAGCTTCTTAAGACACATACTAACCCAAAAGGACCCAAGACAAAATGGGTACCTAAGACTTAATCCCATGAATTTCGCAGGTTCATCTAAGAGCATCAAAATCCAGCAAGTGGTACATTGACAGTGAGTGCTCTAGGCATATGACAGGAAATCAAACCAAATTTACAATAATCAAGCACAAGTATAGTGGCAAGGTCACATTTGATGGAAATCAATCTGGAAGGATAGCTGGCATTGGTGAAATTGGCAATAATGATGGACCACAGATAAAAGATATCTACCTTGTGGAAGACCTGTGTCATAATCTCCTCAGTGTGAGTCAAAGCACAGATAAAGGTAATCTAGTTATCTTTGATTCAGAGGAATGCTTGATTGTAAACAAGGATGATCTTTCCCTAGACAATGTTAAGCCCAAAGCCTTATTCAGGGCTCCCATAGAAGGTAACTGCTACACTCTAAATTTTTCTAATGGCATATCTTTTGAAAATTGTTTCATTAGATATTTGAATGAGAGTTGCCTATGGCATAAGAGATTAGCTCATGTTAATATGACTTAACTTGACAAATTATTAAAAGTATATTTGGCCATTGGTATACCCAAACTTCATTTCAAAAATGACATGATTTGTGATGCTTGTAAAAAAGGTAAACAAACCAAATCTTAATTCAAGTCCAAAAATGAAATCTCAACTAATAGACCTCTTCAACTAATTCATATGGATTTAGTTGGACCAGCAAGAATAAAAGGCCTTGGAGAAAATCTTTATACCTTGGTCATAGTCGATGATTTCTCTAGATTTACTTGGACTATTTTCCTATCATCTAAAAATGAAACATTTGATCAATTTGTTGTGTTTACCAAGAATGTCCAAAACGAGAAAGGAGTTTCTATTGCAGGAATACGTACTGATCATGGTGGAGAATTTGAAAACCATGCCTTTGCTGAATTTTGTGAAACTATGGGTATTGATCATAATTTTCCATCTCCTAGAACTCCTTAGTAAAATAGTGTTGTGGAAAGAACTAAAATGGCAAGAGCAATGTTAAATGAGAATAACTCTTCCCAAGTATTTTGGGTTGATGCCATGAGTATAACATGCTACATTTCCAATAGAGCATATCTTAGGAAAAAGTTAAACAAGACTCCCTATGAGTTATACAAAGGAAGGAAGCTAAACTTAGCACATTTACACATTTTTAGTTGCAAATGTTTCATCCACAATAATGGTAAAGACAACTTGGGAAAATTTGATCCCAAATCAGATGAAGGTATATTCCTTGATTATTCTTGTTAGTTATGATTAGTTTTGATGATGTCTTATATAGATGTCATTCTTAATAGCAAAAAGATTGAGTAATATGTTTATCTTCTTCATTGATGAATTCTTGAATTTTAATGTAGAATCAATAATAAGAAGTTCATTCATGAAGATTGATCAAAAAGAAGAAGATTGAGGAGATCGAGGATGTAGATAAGGATAAGGAAAAGGAAGACAAGAAAAAGAGAAGAGATTGAAGAAGAAAGAACTTTGAGTGGAATATCCTTATTCAAGATCAGTTCAAGTTTATCCGTGAAGAATGATTGAAAGAAAGAAAGAGCTAGAGTATAAAGAATGATCTGGAGATTTCATCAAGAAGAAAATGAAGAAGAGGAAATATTAAAGAAGATGATAAGCCGAAGACAAATGATGAAGTTTGATCAAGTTGGAAGATGGAACAAGGAAGAAATTGATGAAAATATCATTATACAAGTTCCAAGATTTGTTATGGAAATGACCATGGTCAAGTAGATGTTGGAGAGGGTTATTTCAGAGTTAAATATAGTGAAAATCGAATTCTAGAATTCAATACTCGAGTTTCCAGGTCAAAACTCGAGTATAAAGCTTACTGGAAAAAATTTGCTTTTGGATGAGAAAACCTTGGTTTTGAAAACCACAGTTTCAAAAACCAAGGTTTGGGTCAACTTGAGATTTCAAGTCAAATTTGAGCTATGAAGGTCAAAACTCGAGTATGGGAATTAATACTCGAGTATGGGACTTAAATATTTAAGTATCAGGTGTTTTCAACTTCTCTCACACGTCTGGACCCGAGAAAACTCGAGTTTCCTCCTCAATACTCAAGTTTCCAGCACATACAGCAACTCTATTTAGCTCTGCTTCACATTCAGCTTTGGGCGAGGTCTGGTAATTCGATGATATCTCCTGAACCAGACATCGGATTGAGGTGAAATCAAATTTGGCTGAAAATAGACATCCAATGCGTCATCTTGACCAAGTTTCATGCCCAATGAAGATCATATGAGAGAGCTATAAATTTCTAAAGTTGGATCAAATGTTCACACCACACTTCAGACCAAGCTTCAGTATTTTGAGTATAACTCACAATCTACAAATCAGAATAAGCTGAAATTAGTGGCATTGGAAAGAATACACATAAGTATTTACATCAAGACTTGATTCAATAAAAATGAAGATCAGACTAGGGAGATACAGTCTTCAAAAGTTGACTGACTGTTCAGAATGATGCAAAAATGATGGTTAGAGAACAATCTTCTTTCATCGGATCATAACGGGCGAATCCCAACAAGTTAAGATCTGATTCTTGTTGCATTGGAAAGAATAACCAAGGAGATGTATGAGGATTATTGGTTTGCTAAATTAAAGCTTTATCAAGTCAAAAAGCAACTAAAGTGCTGAACAAGTTGAAAACTCGAGTATACGAATGAAAACTCGAGTATAGCTCAGACAGAGAGCTATGAACGTTAATGGATCTTCAATACTCGAATATGTGAAGCAAAACTTGAGTATAGGACATACATAGACGAATCTGAAGTTTTGAAATGAGCTCAATACTCGAGTATACAAAGCAATACCGTAGTATTCTCCCAACAGATCAGAAAAATCACCGTTGCGAAAATCCTGATTCTGATCTGGTTCATCCAGAAACTTATCCACATGATCTATAACATCTCTTAACATCATTTAAATGTTTTGTAGACATGTTTCAGAGGATCAAACGAGGAATTTTATGAAGACCAAAGTGCTGAACTATCAAGTGAAAAAGCAGAAAATAACGGCTATATTTTTCCATTTGTTGATCTCTCAACCCCCATATTCTCAACGGCTCTATTCTCAACGGTTAGAAGACCTTCATCTATAAATAGAGTTGGATTCAAAATGTAAGAAGGTGAAGGAGTGAGCTTACATTGTCATAATGTCAAAATGTTGAACCTCCTACTCTTTGTTTTTCAATGTTTTATGAGTCTACCATTTAGAGAGTGAGATGAATTCCTATGTGCTTCAATGATTATTTATCCACTTCTTAGAGAGAAGTTTCCTTGTAAATCAATCTCTATTTGAGAGTTACTCAAGGTTGGGTGACCTTGAGTTGGGAATTTGATTGTAACCTTACTGGTAGTAAGGGGAGTCTCCGAGGGAGATTGTAAAGGTTGCACAAGTACCTGAATAAACTTGTGGGTGTAAAGGCTTGTCTCTTGTGCCTGGTTAAACAAGGAGAATAGTGAAAAGCTCAGGGTGCCTGAGGATTGGATGTAGGACAAGGTTGGACTGAACCAATATAAATCAAAGTTTGCAATCCTCTTCCCTCAACTCTTTATTTCCAGCATTTATGGTTGAATAATTGTCAACATTTTTATAACTCTTTTCTATTTTACAAATTGATTTTACTTAATTGCGAAAAGATTTTTAAAGGTTGTAAATTTTCATCTTCACCCAATTCACCCCCTCTTGGGTTCAGTCGGATCCTAACAATTCTAATAGAAGTAAAGCTTATAGAGTATTTAATATTCGTACTCGCACTGTTGAAGAATCAATCCATGTAGTATTCAATGAAAACAAGTTTAAAAATCCTGATGATGATGATGATGATGATGATGAAGTCATCTTTCAAAATCAACCTTCTTCGAAAATATCTTTCGATTTAACAGATTATGAAAAAACCTCTCAAAGAGAATCAGAAGTTGAGCCTGAAAATATTTGTGAAAACTTTGTAAAACCTCAACCACGTGCCTGGAGATATAGTAGGAATATTCACTGGATCAGGTTCTAGGTGATGTGAATGAAGGTATGAAAACTAGAAAAAGTATTTTAAATCAAGTAACTTTCTCAGCTTTCATTTCTGAAATTGAACCCTCTAAGATTGAAGAAGCCCTTTCAGACAATGATTAGTTGATAGCAATGCAAGAGGAATTACATCAATTTGAAAGAAATCAAGTTTGGGACTTGGTACCTAGGCCTAAAGACCATCCAGTCATTGACACTAAATGGGTATTCAAGAACAAACGTGATGAGTCTACAATCATTGTCTGGAACAAGGCAAGATTGGTTGCCAAAGGCTATAATCAAGAAGAAAGAATTGATTATGAAGAAACTTATGCTCCAGTGGCAAGATTAGAAGCAATAAGAGTTCTTCTAGGCTTTGCTTGTGTCAAAGGAATTACGCCTTTTCAAATGGATATTAAAAGTACTTTTCTTAATGGTTTTATTCAAGAAGAAGTCTATGTAGAACAACCTCATGGTTTTGAAGATGAATCCTATCCTGATCATGTTTTCAAATTAAAAAAGGCTTTATATGGTCTCAAACAAGCTCCTAGCTTGGTATGGGAGACTTAGCAAGTTTCTTCTCGATCATGGATTTGTGAGAGGTAAAGCAGATACTACCCTCTTCATCAAAGGCAATAAACTTAATGAAATCTTAATTATGCAAATTTATGTGGATGATATAATCTTTGGTGTTACTAATGATGTTATGTGCAAGGAATTCTCTAAGATTATGCAGCGAGAGTTTGAAATGTCAATGATGGGTGAGCTCAACTACTTTCTTGGTTTACAAATCAAGCAACACAAGAATGACATATTTATTTCTCAGGCCAAGTACTTAAGAGATCTACTAAAGAAATATGGCCTCAATGACTGCAATGGAGCATACACACCAATGAGCTCAAATGCCACCTTAGATGCTGACGAGAAAGGAAAAGCTTTCGATATCACAAAATATAGAGGAATGATTGGATCATTACTATATTTAACAGCAAGTAGACCTGACATCCAATTCAGTGTAGGGATATGCGCTCGATTTCAATCTGATCCTAAAGAATCCCATGTTAAACATGTAAAGAGAATCTTTACATACTTGCGTGATACAAAAGAGCTAGGATTGTGACATCCTAAGGGTCAACCTGAGCACTTGGTAGCATATTCTGATTCGGATAATGCCGGATACAAAACTAATTGTAAAAGCACAAGTGGACATTGTGAATTTTTAAGAAGTTTACTGGTTTCATGGTTTAGCAAGAAGTAGACCACAGTAGTTGTATCCTTTACTGAAGCTGAATATGTTGTTTCTTCAAGTTGTTGTGTACAAGTTTTATGGCTCAAACAACAGATCCAAGACCTAGGAATTTATCTAAAAGAAATTCCCATTCTTTGTGACAATATCGACACCATTAGTTTAGCTAAGAATACTATCCACCACAACAGGACTAAGCATATTGATGTCATATATCACTTCATTCACGATCATGTCCAAAAGAAAGATGTCAAAGTGATGTTCATCCCAACTCATCAACAACTTGCAGATATTTTCACTAAACCACTTGCAAAAGAGCAATTCACTTTCATTAAAAGAGAATTAGCAATGGTAAATCCCAATGAGTTGTAAGTTGTTTCTATCCCAATGTTAGTTATGTTTTTTATGATTAATTATTGCTAACTTAAGCATCAGAGTGTTTAGTCATGTCTTATGCAAGATAGGAACTGATCATTGAGTGAAGTTTGCTATTAGGAGAAGCAAACTTGAGCTTATCTAAAGCAAGCTCAAGTTTACTGAAGGCAGAAAGTAAAAATCATGTTTTTTGGGCAACCAAACTCGAGCCTACAAGTACAGACTCAAGTCTAGTGAAGACAAAGAGCAACTTAACTGCTAACAAGAGATGCAAACTCGAGTCTAGCAAAGCAAGCTCGAGCCTACATGGGATAAAAATCAACCCAGCCTCAAGAAGTCTCTCAACTTGAGCCTATTAGTGACAAGCTTGAGTTTATCAACGTGTGTCAAGTGTTCATAGATACACACTTGGTGTCCAGGTTAGTCTATTTTTATCCAAAATTGAGCTTGTTCTTGCAAACTTGAGCAGGTGACTCAAGCCTGCAAGTTTTAAGCTCGAGTTTGTCATGTGTTATATATACTTGAAGCTCGACCATTGCTTTTTACTCGTCTTCTCCCTCGAGCCTGACCTAAACTCTCTGAAACCTTCCTTCTTCTCTCAAACACAATCGTTCTTACCTTTTGAAATGGCTCCAAAACAATCCACCAACAAAGCCTCAGATGATTCCACCACATATTCTGCATCTCCGCCTCATCTGAAACGACCTAGGAGAGAGAAATGTTCACCCAAGAAGCTTCAGTCAGGCATCGACAGCAAGATTCCAGGAGTTGCTGCTAATGAACTCGTTCCCTCAATCAAGCCTAAGAAATTAGTTATCCAAGAACTAACTGGAAGTCCCAAAAAGAAACTTATTGATCCAGAATCCGCTCTTCGAAAAGATAAGGAGAAAGTGACTGAATCAGCAAATCCCACCAAGTTGCTCTTCTGCGTTTTGAGGAACCAGTAAATCCCAGGGTTCTTCTGCTGCTCTCTCTTCCAAACCTCATGACAACTCCAGGTCTAAGGTATTTGAAGAAATCCCTGCTATCTTCAAAATCAATGGTGTTACTTCAAAACCTAAAAACTTTTGTGATGAACCCATTCAATTTCTTGGGAAAGAAGCTATTCGATTCAGAGAACTCTTTAATCACAAGACCTTCTGTTCTATGGTCTCTGTCGATTTTCAAAAAATCAAGGATGAATGTAATATTGATTTATCTCCTTAGCTTAAGCCATTTGAAACTCTTTTATCCACTAGAGCTTCTTATAGTCCAACAACTGTCAAAGCCTTCTACTTCTGTATGCAATCTGATAACATTCTAGATGGTGAAGGAAATCTTATAGAAGAGAGACTTACAACCAATTTGAAAGGCCAAAAAATCACAATATCTTCTGCATATTTAAATTCTCTTATGCAAATCTCCAAACCACCACCTGCCACTGAATACAGATACAATGATAGGCAAATTTTTCAGCTTCTTAAGCCCAATGAACCTATTAATACTTCAGGAAAAATTCTATCATTTACTCCAGCTGCCATGTCCACTGAATATAGAGTCATCTGGTACATTTATGCTAGAAATTTATTACAAAGGAGTGGCAACTTTACACATTTTGCAAAGAAAGATTACCCTATCTATGCTTCCATTATTGATAAAAAGCCTGACAATTTAGGTATTGGGTTTTCCAAGAAATGTCAAGATTTAGATTTGCCTCGAGACACTCTTCCCAGATTCCTTTTCCTTCTTTGGTTTCAGTTATTCTCTTTCATGAAAAGATATGGTATTTGGCCAACAATGATCAATTTGTTCCAACTCCAGTCTTTGGGAAACATCATCTGAACCTTATGACGATTAACTTAGAAGAAGGATCAGGACAATCAAGGGCTCTATCTCATACAAGAGCATCTAAATCCAGAGCAAATGAAGCTCACTCAGCTCTACCTCCACCTCCATCTTCGCTTCCAGCTAATCTAGCTTCGCACATGAAGACACTTGTGGAACAAGTTGTCTCTATTGCCTTCATGACATTTCAAGTCACAATGGTAGCTCAATATCACGAGCTAACAGGGAAAATTGAGACTGAAGTTGGGAAGATGGTTGCAAAGGTGACTAAGAGTCACAAGAAATTAGAAGAGATGCAAGATAAGGATGCTTATCTTCTTGAGGATATCACAGATGATTTAGAGGATCTTAAAGGCCATTTTGATGATTTTAAAGTCAAGATTGAAAATATCCACTGCTTGTATCTATCAATGAATTCCAAGTTATCTAAGCTGTTGGAGACTCAAGACAAGGTTGGTCCTTCAGGATCCATTCCACCTCTTATAGCCCATACATCACCTTCTTCCTCCTCCATAGAAAACTTACCCTCTCACCATTCTCATTCACCTCCTAACATCTCCTCTCCCACTCCCACTATATCCTATCCTACTTTTCCTTCTTCCTAACCTGAGTAGCCCAATCCCATCCTGGATATTATCCCATATATTGCTCCTATCCCTCCATCTTCCTCTGTCCCCATTATCTCTCTTCCCTCATCTCCAGATTCCCACCACAAGATCCACTTCCTCCTCTTCTCAAAACAGTCGATCCACCCTTCTTTGCTGATGACAAAGGGGGAGAAGAAAAGTGAAGAGATTTTGAGCTTTTAATTGATTGCTTTTTAGTTGTTTCAGTTATATTTAAATTTCTGTAATTGTATTCAAAGTTTATCATTGATGCTTTATTTTGTTGTATTGAAGTTCTTTTGGTACTAACTTATGTTGGACTTGGCTATCACCTAAGAGGGGAGTTAATTGGGTGTTAGATAAAACTCTGAATAAGTAAAAAAAAACTTTTCGAAACACCCAAGTTTTTTTCGATCGAAAATAGAGTATAACAAAGCAAGGGAATAAAAGCTAGACACCGTAAGATTTATATTGGGTCGGTCATACCTTGACCTGCGTCCAGTCCCCAGATACCTTCTGGGTTTTTCAATTATCTCAATATTCTTTAATTACAACAATGTAACTCTCAAGCAATCCTAATCACCAAGGACTTGCTCCCCCTTACACTTTGTAATTAAATAACCCAACTCACAGGTTCCATAACCTTGAGTTTTCTCAAACAAGTAATCAAATGATTTTCAAAACAAGACTCTCATAAAGAGTAGATATGAATAAACACTAAAGTTCACATACTGAAGTATGCACAATGATGTATCAAATGAAAAATGCAATCAGTTGAAAATATGTGTGTGTGTTGTTGCTATAAGTCTTCCTGGGTATTTATAGTTAAATCAGAGGAACTAGCCATTTCATTTTCTTCTCTTGATTCTTCAATGTTCAGCTTCATATTTGGAATATGACAGTTGCATATATCTCTTTATTTCTTCAATTCTTAGCTAGAATCTTTGATTTAGTTGTTGCAGATGGTCTTCCAGAATTCTTGTTATTCCATAAACTTAATTTGACCGTTAGAGAGTGATTTGAACATTTCATAATGGTCTGAGCTGATCCATTGAAATAGAGGAGAAATTTCAGGCTTGTTCTTGGTTTTCCATTAATTGCATTTAACCCATATTTGATTTCACCTTGATACTTGTTGAATTCATCTGAAACTGATGAGTATATCGATCAAGTGTGTGTGTGTATGTATGTGTGTGTGTGTATAATGATTCGCAACTTAAGATATAGATAAAATGTATCATAAGTTGAAATCAGAGAGTTGAAGACGTGATTTGGAAAACAGAGATCTACCAGGCTTGAGTCTAGTCTTAGCAGGCTTAAGTTTGTTCAGTTAGATGACTTTTGAAAACTCTTGATTTGCTATAGGCTTGAGTTTATAAATTCATGCTTGAGTTTCCTATCTTGAAAGATATTCAAAAGCTCTCTATAAGTGACAAACTCGATTTTGTAAAATGTAGGCTCAAGTTTGAATGTTTTGAAAAGCTTGGAGAAACTCTCTGTGTATGGTAAACTCGAGTTTATATGTCCAAGCTCAAGTTTTTCGAATATCAGATCGCTACCAGCTCTCTATTGAGTCAAACTTGAGTTTATAAGTGATAGGCTTGAGTTTGTAACATCTTGAATTTTCTTTCAACTTCTGAAGGCCATATCTCCCTGATTTGAACTTCATTTTAGTTCATTTAACTCTTGATGGAAAGCCTTATGAGTCTACTTTCATATGCCACAGATTTCATCTGATTTCGAAGTGTAGATTGTGAGTTATACTAAAAACATTGAAGCTTGGTCTGCTGTGTGGCATGAACTTATGATCCAACTTGCAAAATTCATATCTCACTCATCAGATCTTCTTTCGGCATGAAAATTTGTCAAGATGACGCATTAAAAGTCTAGTTTTACACAAAATTAGTTTAACCTTAATCTGATTCCTGGTTTGGAAGATATCATCGAATTACTAGAGGTCACTTGTGCTGAACGTGAAACATAGTTGAACACTAGTGTTGAAGAATGTTGTAAACTTAAGTTTGTAAGTATAGGCTCAAGTTTGCTCATGCTAGAGGAGAACTAAGTTGCTGGAAATCAGCCAAACTCAAGTTTATAAGTGTAGGCTCAAGTTTGCTTGTACCAGAAGAGCCAGAGTTGCTGGAAATCAGCCAAACTCGAGTTTATAAGTGATAGGCTCGAGTTTATTTATCTAGAAATAGATATTTGTTTGTTCTAACTCCGAATTGAGCCATTCCAACTTCCATTTGATCGAGGAGACTTCAAGAATCGATCTAAAACTTGTATGATTATTTCCTCATTCCATTTGGCAAGTTTTTCTTTCTTTCTTCTCTTTTCTTGATCATTCTCCATGATTCAATTCTTTCTTTCTTTTCTTCTCTTGTTCATTATCATTTGACTCCACAATTCTATTCTTTCTTTCTTCTCTTCTCTTGATTATTCTCTACCGTCATATTTAAACAAATCTACATTAAATGTAGCAATTAGTCAACGTATAAGATATGAACTTTTTGCTCTTACTAATGGCATCTATATAAGACAACATCAAAACTCATTATGACCAACAACTTGGATTGATCTTGTATCTTTAACTCAATATAATGGATGCTTTGAGTAACATGTAATGAATTTTAAGCATCTAAGCCTTGCTCAAATGAATTCAATATTCTGCTTAGAATTAACATGCTCATTCTTGTCAAAGTTTAATAAAAATCTCAAAATCTCTATCAAGTTAGTTTACAAGTGTTGTCATCATCAAAAACGGAGAGAATGTTAGTTCTCTATGTGTTTTGATGGTAACTGACAATTGTAAACTAAGAAGTTGTTATTTGTTGCTAAAGTTCAAACAAGGTAGAAGCTTGTTAAAATTGATTTAATCCTTGTAATGTAAGTTAAACTCGAGCCTGAATTTGTTAAACTTGAGTTTATACTTAACAGAAAGCAAGACAAGTGTTTTGAACTTAGGCAAACTCGAGCCTGCTTTGATAGACTAGAGCTTACTCATGACAGAGAGCAAGTTTAATGATTTTATCTGAGGCAAACTCGAGCCTATTATGTTAAACTTGAGTCTACAGATTACAGAGAGCAAATCAAGTTATTTGTTCTAAGTTAAACTCGAGCCTATCATGATAAACTCGAGCTTATGCCTTACAGAGAGCATGTCGCCATTTTATATATTGTTAACCTCGAGCATGTTTTCCTTTAACTAAAGCTTAAGTCTTACAGAGAGCTCTCCAACAATTTTTCATGTGAACAAACTCGAGCCTATGAAGTTAAACTCGAGTTTGTCCCTTACAAAGCGCATTCAAAAGCTTTTTCAAATATAAACTCGAGCATGATTATGTAGACTCAAGCCTATCTCTAATTGAAAGAATTTCAAATGTGTTTGGCTGAAGCAAACTCAAGCCTAAAACTTACAAATTCGAGTTTGGCTCAGACAAAGAGCTATCAAAGTTTGAACCACGATTAGACTCGAGCCTACATAGTTTAGACTCAAGCCTAATAGATCTTTGTTTTACAGATGACGTCTTCTATCTGTTTGATTCAAACTTATGAGTTAATTTACTCACATTTTAAGTTGTGAATCATCATATATATATACTTGATTGATATACCCATTAGTTTCAGACGAATTCAGCAAGGATCAAGGTGAAATCAAAACTGGGTTAAATGCAATTAATGAAGAACTAAAAACAAGCTTGAAATTTCTCCTCTATCCCAATGGTTCAGCTCGGACCATTATAGATCATTCAGATCATCTCCAACGGTTAAATATAGGTTATGAAATGACAAGAATTCTAGAAGACCATCTGCAACAACTAAATCCAGGATTCTGGCTAAGAATTGAAGAAATAGAGAAATATATGCAACTGTCATATTCCAGAGATGAAGCTGAACATTGAAGAATCAAATAGAAGAAAATGCAATGGCTAGTTCCTTTGATTAAACTATAAACACCCAGAAAGACTCATAGCAACAACACACTCAATTACAACTGATTGCATTTTTAATTTGACACTTTATTGTGCATACTATAGTATTTGAACATCAGTGTTTATTCACATATGCTCTTTTTGAGAGTTTGTTTTTGAAAATCATTCGATTACTTGTTTGAGAGAACTCAAGGTTGTGAAACTTGTGAGTTGGGTTATTTAATTACAAAGTGTAAGGGGGAGCATGTCCTAGGTGATTAGGATTGCGTGAGAGTTACATTGTTGTAATTAGATAATATTGAGATAGTTGAAAAACCCATAAGGTATCTGGGGACTGGACGTAGGTCAAGGTTGGGTCCGAACCAGTTTAAATTTTATTGTGTCTAGCTTTTCTTCCCTTACTTTGTTATACTCTGTTTTCGATCTAAAAACTTAGGTGTTTCGAAAAGAATTCTTAAAGTCCCCAATTCACCCCCTCTTGGTGATTTCTTCCATTTACAGTGATGAGAAGCCTCAATGCTGTGATGAAGAAGATGGGGAAGATGGAGTTGAGACATAAGAAGAGGTGGAAGAGCCACATTAAGAAGGAGAACGAACGATAGAGGTGGATGCAGAGCTGGATGAGGGGGCTAGAGGATGGACTTTAGCAGTTACAGGTTGGACCGGAGCAAGAGGCAGCCGAAGAGGAGGAGCATGTGGCTGATGTCTCTGAGGAGGAGCATGAGGATACATCGGAGGAGGAAGAAGATTAGACTTGATGTGTTTTTATTGTTTTTTGTTTACAGGGTTTGTGTCAACATCAAAATCACCCTCCACATTAGTATCTTATGAGTCACCTAGTGTAATAACACTCTCAGGTTCTCCCTCCTCGCTATGTATATCCTCGTCTTCCTGATCCTCCTCTTCCTCCGTCAATCTTATCTGACTTTGTTGGATATAATTAATTTTGATGATGACTTATACATATGCCATTGTTCTAAGCAAAAAGATCGAGTAGTATGTTTATCTTCTTCATTGATTGATTCTTGAATTTTCATGTAGAGTCAATGATGTGAAGTTTATTCATGAAGTATGATCAAGAAGAAGATAATCAAGAACTATTGAATGAGAAAAAGAAGAAAAGGAGAAAGTGAAGAAGAAAGATATCATTGAATGGAACATCCTCATTCCAAGCTTAGTTCAGATATATTTATGGAGTGTAAGAATATCAAGATCAGCTCAAGCTCATTTATGAGGGACAATGAAGAAGAAAATGATGAAAGGGAAATATTCTTCAAGATAAATGATGAAAGATGGAAGGGCTTGATGAAAATATGATTATATAAGTCCCAAGATTTGTTATAGAAGTGGCCATAATCAAATGGATGATGGAGAGGTTCAATTCTGGGTTAGAATCAGTAAAAATCAAGTTCTGGAAGAGAATACTCGAGTTTCCAGGTCAAAACTCGAGTATACAAGCTTCTGCAGAAATTTGCTGGAAACTGTGATTTTGAATACTAGAGTTTGGAAAACTGAGGTTTGGAAGTCAACTCGAATGTCCAAGTAAAAAGTTGAGCTATGAAGGTCAAAACTCGAGTATTGGAGTCAATACTCGAGTATGGAACTTAAGTATTCGAATATCAGGTGTTTACAACTTCTCTGGCGTGTCTGGATCCAAGAAAACTTGAGTTTCCTCCTCAATACTCGAGTTTCCAGCACTTACAGCAACTCTGTTCACCTCTGTTTTGCGATCAAACAGGGCAAGCTCTGATAATTTGATGATTTCTCCTAAAACAGGGATCAGAATGAGGTGAAATAAAATTTGGCTGAAACTAGACATCCAATGCATCATCTTGACAAAGTTTCATGGCCAAAGAAGATCAGATGAGAGGGCTATGAATTTCCTAAGTTGGACCAAATATCCACGCCACACTTCAAACCAAGCTTTAATGTTTTGAGTATATCTCACAATCTACAAATCGAAATGAGTTGAAATTGGTGGTGTTTGAAAGAAGACTCATAGGGCTTTCCATTAATACTTGATTCAAATAAAATGAAGATCTTACTAAGGAGATACAATCTTCAAAAGTTGACTGACAATTCAGAACATCGTAAAAATGCTGGTCAAGAACAAGGCTTCATACATTGGATCATAACAAATGAAATCCAACGATCTTTGAGCTAAATCTTGTTGCATTGGAAAGAAGGACCAAGGAGCTGTATAAGGACAATTGGCTTGCTAAAATTGAAGCTTTATCAAGTTAGAGAGCAACCAAAGTCAAGAACAAGTTGAAAACTCGAGTTTATGAGTGAAAACCCGAGTATAGCTCAGACAGAGAGCAATGAACGTCAGAGGATCCTTAATACTCGAGTATGGAAAGCAAAAATCGAGTATAGGATAGACAGAGACAAATCTAAAGTAGATTGATAAGCTCAAAAACGCAGTATTCAAGACAATACTCGAGTTTACACCGGAACTTCAGAAAAATCAAAGATGCAAAAATTATGAATCTAATCTAGATCATCCAAATGATTAGCCAAATGATCTCCAACATTTATTATCATCATTTACATCATTTGTGGACACATTTTAGATGATCAAACAAGGGATTTCATGAGAATCAAGTTGCTGAGCTATCAGTTCCAAAAAGTGAAAATAATGGCTAGTTTTCAACTGCCACATCATCAAACGGTTCAGATTTCAACGGCTCTATTCTCCAATGGTTAGAAGATATTCATCTATAAATAGAACCAGATTCAAAACGAAAGAAGGTGGAGGAGTGAGCTTACATAGTCATTATGCCAAAATTTTGAATCTTCTCTTCACTCTGTTTTTCATGTCTTCATAGCTAAACTTACAAAGAGTGAAATGAATTCCTATGTACTTTAGTGATCATTTATCCACTTCTTAGAGAGAAGTTTTACTGTAAATCAATCTCTATTTGAGAATTACTCAAGATTGGGTGACCTTGAGTTGGGAATTTGATATTAACCTTAAGGGTAGTAAGGGAAAGTCTTCGAGGGAGATTGTGAAGGTTGCACAAGTACCTAGATAAACTTGTGGGTGTAAAGGCTTGTCTCTTGTGCCTGGTTAAACAAGGAGAATAGTGAAAAGCTCAGGGTGCCTAAGGACTGGACATAGGTCAAGGTTGGACCAAACCAGTATAAATCTGAGTTTGTAATTCCCTTCCCTTAATCTCTTTTATTACCAGCATGTATATTTGAATGATTGCTTACAACTTTGAAATTCTTTACAATCATACAAATTGATTTTACCTGATTGCAAAAAGATTTCGAAAAGTTTACAAGTTTTTATCTTCACCCAATTCACCCCCCTCTTGGGTTCAGCCAGATCCTAACAGACTTAAGATGTGTAAAGGTGCAGATAAACTGATAGCTTTGTCTTCTTGACCATAATATTGTGGACGACTTGTATGCATGGGAAAAGATGATTATTCACTAGATTCAAGCTTAACATAGATCTCAATAAAATTTTGTGATTTCTGATTACTAAATGCATCTATAATGCATTCTACATCTCCATCATCACATACATCGTTGCTAATATAGTATCCACTATCCTTACTGAAAATAGTCTCCACTTTGGCAATCAATCGATGAATGCAATGGCTGCCATGTAGCCCCAATTTTAAGCAAATCCTTCCTTTTAGCTCGTTGTACATAGTGCCACGTTTGATTTTCATCATTTTCGTTTTTCCATCAAATTGAACATCATCAGGACCTTCAAAATGCCTCCCACTATGGTAGATTATAGTAACGTAGGTGTTATGACTTGAACTTATCCTTCAGAACAGAAATTGGGAGCTGCAAGGGGATGGGTTTTAGATTCTACACAAAAACAAAGCTTGACAAAGTTAAACTACAATGATTACACAACAATACTACTTTCAACAAGGGGGATGGCCTTACACTTTGATGGATCACACTAAGAATGACCAAACATCAAGCAAACAGAGAGCTTTGGGCTAAAAATGTGATAAGGGTTCCGAATGAGCTCAAATTGCCTTTTAAAACACACATATCTCGAAATGTAATCGACTAAGCACAGTAGCTTAGTCAATTACATAACGTGTTAAATGCCCAAATACCCTTCTAGCGTAGTGTAATCGGCTAAGTTTTGTAGCTTAGTCAATTACACAGTGTAAAAACTGATGTAATCGACTAAGCTACTGTACTTAATCGATTACATAACGTAAATATTGAAAAAAAATAAACAGCCACTGTTTAGTTGATTACATATGGCATGTAATCGACTAAACAAAGGCAAATTGGTTAATAGTTTCTAGGCAGGGGCATTTTGGTAAATAAATTCTTTTTACGGGTATTTTGGTCAAAACCGAAGGAAAGGCTAGAGAGGGTCCGGTGAAGCTGGTTAGTGCTAGGGCGTGAAGCTAAGGTGATGCTAGGGCACGAAGCTAAGGCGATAAGGAGTTAAGGGAAAAGTGCAGGATATTTCATGGGTTCAACGTAGTAGTCAAGGGTTTGGGGACATTTTTGGCCTTTTTGCAACGAAACAGTTTTTCCGTTGCAAATTGCAACAAAATTTTTTTCCATAATCGTTTTCTTGTTAAAATTTGCGATAGATTTTTTTTTTTTCCGTTTCAAATTGGGACTGAATTTGTTTTTTGTCACAATTTTTTTTTTGTAATCACTTTTCTGTCAAAAATTTGGATGAAATTTGTTTTCCGTCATAAAATTTTGTAATGGAATAGTTTTTTTGTCGCAATTTGGGATGGAATTTTTTTCCCTCTCAAATTATGTTGCTATTTTAGTATTTTCTGGTAGTATTGTTCTATTGTATTATATGTCTCTGAATAATAAACAAGAGATCGAGGGGCAACATCATTACGAGAAACTGGATTTACAACTCGCCTTGTTAAGTTCAAATGTTGGGTTTGTTGTATTAGATTAAAAGCTTTGAGTCTGTGAGCTGGAAATTAAAGAAACCACTGATGCATAATTGTAGAAAGAATATGGAAAGAGAAGAAAAGAAGTAAGGAATTAGACAAGGGAGGGAGAGAGACGAGAGAGCAAGAGAAAATAGGAGATCTCAGTTCATTAGCCAAAGCATATACATTTAGGTGCTGTTTGGTTTGAGGGGAGGGGAGTAGAGGAAAAAATTTTATGAGTTAAATTTAAAAAATAATAATTAGAGAAGTTGGGTTAATAATTTTTGTATTAATTTTTCTTTCTCTTTTATCTTATATATTCTCTTTATTAAAATTTTATAACCCCAATCTTGTAATTTTCTTATATCCAGCTAACAAAAAATTTCCTTTCCCCCCTCCTCCAAATCCCTCGTTCCAAACAACCTCAATCCCTACTTCCTTTATTTAAAGCTGTTGGCTATATAACTAACCTAACGAACCCTATAATTACTCTTATATCTTTTATTATTTACATATGATATTCATTTTAAGAAAAACAAACTTAACACCCTCCCAACAAAATCTCAAATTCAAATGATATGATAAGGGAATAATAACTAAGTTAGGTAGTATAAGAAACGCCACATACATGACACACATACATACACATGCATTACGCGTGCTTACACATGTGCCCAATAATGGGTCGGTAAGAGAGTACGTGACATGAAATCAGAGGACGATTCTGTCACCCTAATACTAATCAAGTGGAGGAAAGACAAAAGAAAGGGATTCAAGAGGCTTCAATGTGTAGTTAGAGAACAAGTCAACGTATTAGAGCCCCAAAAATAAAACTTTAGACTCAGAGGAGGCAAATTGGGATATAATCATCATTTATAAAACGTTGTAATGGTGGATGAAGTGACATATTCAACCCTCAGAATTCAAACAGACTTCATGCAATTGAAGCAACGGAAGCAATTATTGATATAGCATCAATTAACAGCCATGGTCGCGGTGGATATAGAGGAGAATATTGATGATCGGGTGGCGGGGAACCACACCTCGGCAGATAATGGAGAGGAGGAGCCCGCGGATAATAAGTCCGGTGGATATGAAAGTGAGTGACGCAACAATGGAGCAGGCTAGTAAGATAATGTTTGATCTTTAGAGGAATTATTTTTTCACTCAAATTTTGAGGAATTATTAGAAGAAGAGGCATTTTGTGGGTTGTTCTGTTGGTGGAACCATTTTGCCAAAGGGGATGTATCACATTCCCTCTTAATATAGGAGATGAATAACTAATTTGTAATATTAAAAAAAAATTGGTTAAGTTGGTTATTTGTGAAAAAATATGTGTATGTGACAATTTTATTAATTAAACTACTATTTTTAATTATTTGCAATATAAATTATCTCCTTTAATGAAAAATCTTGACCCCTTAATATTTGTAATGAGGAGGGGGAGTTTACAAAAGTTATAAATTTGGTAGAAGAAGTCGGTTAAGGGCTAAAACACAACAAAATATTATTATTTTTATAACCGTTGAAGCTGACTAATATATATATATATATATATTGTTCAAAGTTGACTAATTTATAGTATTAAATTTCTCTATCTTACTAAAAACCAACTCGTCAACCTTGCGAACCATCTTATTATATGATGAATGAGGAGGATTATGTGTTGGAAATGATGCCCTAGGGGATAACCATTTAAACTAATTGAAATATCGTATCTCATATTTGATTTATGAAGATAGATATCATATCTCATTTAATTTATAAAGATAAATCAAATAAGTTGACTTTTAATTCACATTAAATAAATAGATTGGATTGAATCGGTTAGACAGATTTAATTTCCAATTAAATTTCAAAATTAATAAGATTGATTTTGAATATTTAATGCAACCCATTAGGGTTATAAATACCCTTAGGTTGTGAGTAATTTGATTACACACAAGAGAATTAAAGAGCCACAAAAAGAACCCTATAAGAGAGACGTGAGACAAAAGCTTAAAGGCGTTAGCACACTGCCGTTCATGTTGGAGTGTTGTACAGTGTGGATACCAGTAGAGGGAGTGGATTCCTAGAGTCAGCTCCTAGAGATTGATCGACCAAGAAGGTGTTGGCCCACAAGTTTGCAAAGCACGCATACGAGTTCGTATAGGTACAGTTCTTAATTACTAACCCGATTTAAACGCTGTTGATAGATCCTTTTCTTGGGATTTGTAATTTATTAGATAAATTTCATTTGGCTGCGTGTATGAATCCCAATAGTGGTATCAGATCAGGTCAATTATGCGTTTAAATTAGGTTTATTCTCTTAATGTGATTATATATATGGGATATGTATTTATATTAATGCATTAAAGTACAAGTTAGATATACTCAAAGTTATTAATGATGCGATGTGTAAGGATAAAACGGTTATATATGCGTCCATTCAATAATTGCGTGTAGTTTTCTAATTTGATTTTCATGCCTCGTTTAATTTATTAATTTGATTTATGAATTTATAAATTAATATATCACATAGATCCTTGTTTAATTCGTTTATAGGATGAAGGGATAAACAGGTCAGCCTTTTGGATTTATTTATTTTTTAATTGATGTGCTATTTTCAAAAAAAATATCATATTGTATGAATTAATACATGTTGTGATTTACCTTCAAATTTGTTTGGGTATGGTGAACAACACGGCTTTAGCTTTTACAATGGTTGTAATATTTAAATATGGTCTGTGTGTCATGCATTTTCTCTAAATATTCTCTATGTACATTCTCTTCTCATCTCACTCGCCTCATATGTTTAAATGAGGTTTCTCCTAATGTAATTTTCTTTTCTTATTTAGAGAAGTCCCCACATTGGCTTGAAAGGATTTTAGGTTAGGAAAGTCATGTTGTGTCACGTTTATGGGATCATGGCATGTTTATTTTGTGTATTATGTGTTGGTTGTATAAGATACAACTATCATTGCATTCACGTAGATAAAAATGATTAGATTAAACCCTCTAAATGAAATCTTAAGTCGTAATGTCGTGAATCAATGAATACTTGTCAAAACCTAGATCGCTCTTTTGTATGTTCCACCAAAGTGGATGCGCTTCAGTTATCTTGGTGAGACAAGCGTGGGTAATAGTGATACTCACAACATTTATTGTTGTTTTGACTTAATGGAGATTATCAAAACGATTTTGGATCTTAAGGCATTAGATGGGATTAAACATGTTGGGTCATATGATCAAATCCCATAAAGCTTTAAGAGTTGCATGTGATGTAATTGGTAAAGAGGTTGCCTACCTAAATAACTTGACTTTAAACGTCCTGCCAAAGCGGACTTAAATTTGAGCCAAATATGGATCTTAGCCTATTAATAATATTGAGGGTTATTAATTCAGTGGGAGATTACTAACCAACTTTGCATATTTTAATTGTAGAATCATGTCGACTAGTAATACTGCTACATTATCACTGTGATCAGTCATTGAGAAGGACAAACTCAATGGGATAAACTTTCTTGACAGGTTTAGAAACTTGAAAATTGTCTTCAAGCAGGAAAGAAAGATTTATCTCCTCGATGAACCTATTCTTGATGAGCCTGCGACCAATGCTCTAAGAGCTCAAAAAGATGTTACACAAAGCATCAGAATGACTTAGTGGATGTAAGATGCTTGATGCTTGCCACCATGGTTCCAGAACTCTAAAAATATCTAAAACATATAGAGGCTCTTAAGATGATTGTACATCTCAAGGAAATGTTCCAGCAACATGCAAGGCAAGAGAGGTATGAGACCATAAAGGCCTTACATTCCTGCAAGATGGTTGAAGGTGCATCAGTTCATGTATTGAAAATGAAAGGCTATATTGATCACCTTGAGAGGCTTTGATTTCCCATGAGCCAGGGGTTAGCTATAGATATGATCTTGAACTCACTCCTAGAAAGTTATGACCAGTTTATAATGAACTACAACATGGAGAAATCAATTTCTGAACTGCATGGGATGCTCAAAACTGCTAAGCAAAGTGTTAAGAAAAGGCCCAACACTGTTTTGATGGTTCAAAAAGGAAAGGGTATGAAAAGGAAAGGCAAGGGAAAAGGAAAGGGTAATGGCTCAACTGGTAAGACCAAAGAGTCAAATAGGCCTGAAACTAAGCCTGCAGCCAAGAAGGTAAAACCTTCTAAGGATGGGGTCTGCTTCTTTTGCAATGAACCTAGTAATTGGAAGAGGAACTGCAAACTCTACCTTGAAGATATGAAAAAAGAGCAAGAAGAATGGTGGGGCTGTCACTTTAGGTATTTATGTTATAGACATTCATTTTTCTACTTCTTTTACATAGGTATTAGATACTGCATGTGGTTCTCACTTTTGCACAAATGTGCAGGGTCTTAAGGAGAATAGAAAATTGAAGAAGGGCGAAGTAGACCTACGAGTTTGAAACCAAGCAAAAGTTATTGCTTTAGCCGTAGGAACTTATGAATTAGTTTTGCCCAGTGGGCTTTTGTTAATTTTGAATAATTGCTTTTATGTTCCTGCTTTGAGTAGCAACATTATTTCTCTTTCTTATTTAGATAAGGAAGGTTTTACTTCCATTACTGGGAATGGAAAATGTTTTATTTATCATAATGACATTTTTTATGCTAATAGTGATTTGCATTTTGGTCATTATTCACTAAATTTAGAACATCCTAACAATGGACATATCTGTAACGTGTCTACCAAAAGGATCAAGTCAAACGATTTGAATCCGACCTACCTATGGCATTGTTGTTTGGGCCATATAAATGAGAAACACATTTCAAAACTCCATGAAGATGGATAGCTTAACTCATTTGATTTTGAATTATTTGATACATGTGAGTCTTGTTTATTAGAAAAGATGACAAAGGCACCTTTTACTACACATAGTGAGAGGGCTATTGATTTATTAGGCCTTATACATACTGATGTGTGTGGACCAATGAATACATCTGCCAGAGGAGGTTATATGTACTTCATTACATTCATAGATGATTTTAGTAGGTATGGGTATATCTATCTAATGAAACATAAGTATTAATCTTTCCAAATGTTCAAAATATTCCAAAATGAAGTGCAAAACCAACTTGACAAAACAATTAAAGCACTTCAATCTGATCGTGGTGGTGGATATTTAAGCTAAGAGTTTATTGATCATCTTAAGAGTTGCTAGATCATCTCACAACTAACTCCTCCAGGAACGCCACAATTGAATGATGTTTCCGAGTGGAGGAATCGAACTCTATTAGATATGGTTCGATCTATGATGAGTCAAACAAATCTTTCGCCGTCCTTTTGGGGCCATGCCTTAGAAATAGCTGCGTTCACACTAAATTGTGTTCCATCAAAGGCAGTTGAAAAGACACCATATGAGATATGGACAAGGAAGAAACCCAGTTTATCATTTCTTAAAATTTGGAGATGTGAGGTTTACGTTAAACAACAAGCCTCTGATAAATTATCACTCAAATCTTCAAAATGCCTTTTTGTTGGGTATCATAAGGAAACTAAAGGATACTCTGTCTACAATCCTATCGATTACAAAGTGTTCATTATCTGGCATGGTGTCCTTTTTTTTTGGAAAAAGAGTTCATCTCTAAAAGAACCATGGGAGTAAGGTGTACCTCAACGAAGTTCGGGAGCCATAAGACAACGTAGAACCATAAATGGAAAATGGAGAAGACTCACAATAAGTTGATGAGCTTACTCTTGTAACACAAGGCCCACGAAGGTTCAATAAGACACAATAAAAGCCTTAGAGATATGCACTTCTAATTACTAGAAGTCGTGATGTCTTGCTCATTGAGCATAATGAGCCAATTACCTATCGAGAAGCCATCGTGGGACCAAACTCTAAAGGATGGCTAGATGCCATAAAGTCTGAAATGCAATCCATGTACGACGAGGTATGGACCTTAGTCGATCCACCTGAAAGTGTAAAAACCATTGGGTGTAAGTTGGCTTTCAAGGAGAAAACTGACATGGATGGCAGAGTAAGTGTCTTCAAGGCACGACTGGTTGCAAAAGGATTCACTCAAACTCATAGTATAGACTATGATGAAACGTTTTCCCTAATTGCAATGGTCAAATCAATTAGAATCCTTCTTTTCATAGCAGTATATTATGACTATGAAATATGGCAGATAGACGTCAAAACAACCTTCCTTAATGGAAAGCTGCTTGAGGATGTGTACATGACACAACCTAAAGGCTTTATGCGTCCAAAGGAAGTTGGTAAAGTTTGCAAGCTTCAAAGATCCATTTATGGTTTAAAGCAAGCATGTTGGAGTTGGAATCATCATTTTGATGAAGTAGTCAAAAAGTTTGGATTCATTCAAAACATCGATGAACCTTGTGTTTACAAGAAGGTTAGTAGAAGCACAGTAATATTTCTAATGCTTTATGTTGATGACATCCTACTTATTGGAAATGACATTCCTACCTTTCAAAGTGTCAAGTCTTGGTTAGGAAAGTCTTTCTCAATAAAAGATTTAGGCAAAGCCACTTATATCCTTGGGATTAAGATCTATAGAGATAGATCTAAGAGGCTGATGGGCCTAAGTTAGAGCATATATATTTACAAGATACTGCATAGATTCAATATGCAGGATTCTAAAAGGGGTTACATGCCTATGTCTCATGGCATCCATCTTAGTAAGGATCAGTGTCCAAGTACACCTAATCAAAGAGATCGCATAAGTAAGATTCCATACGCCTCTTCCTTTGGATCTATCATGTATACCATGTTATATAATCAATCGGATGTCTCATTTGCCTTAAGTATGACCAGTAGATATCAACAAGATCCCAGTGAGGGTCATTGGACTACTGTCAAGAATATCCTAAAGTACTTCAGAAGGACAAATTACTTATTCTTGGTATATGGTGGATTGAGTGATGAGCTTTGTGTGATTGGTTACACAAATGCGAGTTTCCAAATTGGCCAAGATGATCTAAGATCGCAATCTGGATATGTATTCCTTTTGAATGGTGGTACGATAAGCTAGAAAAGCTCTAAGTAGAGCACTGTAGCAAATTCTACAACGAAAGATGAGTATATAGTAGTATCAGATGCAGCCAAGGAAGCCGTTTGGATCAGAAAGTTCATTACTCAACTAGGGGTGGTTCTTACCATCTCAAATCCAATAGACCTGTTATGTGACAATAGCGGGGCTATTGCGCAGGCCAAGGAGCCTAGGTCACATCAAAGGACCAAGCATATACTCAGACGTTTTAATCTTATCAGAAAAATCAATGATAGAGGTGACATAAAAATATGCATAGTATCAGGAGAAGACAATGTTGTTGATCCTCTTACTAAGCCGCTTGCACAGATAATATATGAACGTCATGTGAGGACAATGGGAATTAGGGAAATTAATGATTGTACCTAATACAAGTGGGAGTCTTCTGTTGGAAAGGCTAATTATTTTACTTTAAACATTATTGTTATTTAAAGTATTTCTCCATTTTGTTATCATATCATTTGCATGTTTATTATGATGACTGTATCCTTGGATGTATCTTAAAAATTGTCCTAAATGTCCCTGGTTGGTCATCTATGTAGGAGCAAAGATGAAATAAGACCAGTATGACTTTGATGAGGTATAGAGATACGAATCAAAGTCTTAGGCACTTGTAAGAGTACAATGTGCAGGACCGACCCACTATTAGAAAGCTGCATGGATTAAGTCATAAGCTTTTCTCATGTATAACCACGTTACAATGCCCTTCAACCTGAGATCATCATGGATTCCTACATGAAAGTTGCTGATCTTTGACTTTATCAAAAGTCATCTTTGACCGGGTGATGATAAAGGCTTCGATCGGGATTAGTGGTTTTCATGTAAAGGAATATGAATGGTAAATATGAAATTTGTCTCTCACATTTGTAGAGAGATAATACTGGGCCCCTCAATGAGTGAGTCTAAGAAATGTATGGCCATACTATGATGGAAAAGAGTTTCCATTTCAATTATTAGACTACTCAAGAATCGAGAAAGTAATGGTTAAGAATAGGAGGATGACACTATCCATGCTTCATCCTTGACCAAATTATCGCATGACAAAAGGGACGTGACATGGTTGTACGATAAGATGTATCGTATCATCGATTCTTATGTGAATTAGGTAGTCGCAATGTTTTGCTAGAGGCTGCTTGCAGCTTATGGGCTAGTATAGTATTGGCCCGCTGCCAATCTCATGTAAGCTTACAGGGTCGCACACAAGAATAGCCTAACACGAGCTATAATGTCCAGATTCATTGAATCTATGATATATCTAAGATTCAATGAATACAATGTTTTATCTAGGGAGGATATATATAATGATTGCACCTAGTGCAAGTGGGAGTCTATTGTAAATTATGCCTCAGGGGCTAATCATTTAGGCTGCACGCAGGGGAATGAAATTTATCTAATAAATTACGAATCCCAAGAAGAGGATCTATCAACAGCGTTTAAATCGAGTTAGTTATTAAGAATTGTACCTATACGAACTCGTGTGCGTGCTTTGCAAATTCGTGGTCTAACACCTTCTTAGTCGATCAATCTCTAGGAGCCAACTTTAGGAATCCACTCCCTCTACAGGTATCCACAACGAATAGCACTCAAACACAAACAGCAACGTGCTAGGGCCTTCAAGCTTTTGTCTCACGTCTCTCTTTTAGGGTTATTTTTGTGGCTCTTCAATTCTCTTGTGTGTAATTAAATTACTCATAACCTAAGAGTATTTATAACCCTAATGGGCCGCATTAAATATTTAAAATCAATCTTATTAATTTTGAAATTGAATTGGAAATTAATTTTGTCTAACCGATTCAATCCAATCTATTTATTTAATGTGAATTAAAAGCCAATTGATTTGATTTATCTTCATAAATCAAATCTGAGATATGATATCTATCTTCATAAATTAAATAATTGATTTATCTTTATAAATCAAATATGAGATATGATATCTATCTTCATAAGTCAAATCTGAGATACAATATCTCAATTAGTCTAAATAATTAGCCCCTAGGGCAAAATTTCCAACATTATGCTAATAAGCTTCTTCTATGTTTTAAGATCGAAAAGGATAACATGAATATATCATAACTATATTCGAGTCATTAATCTGCTTTGAACATATGATTTTCTTGAAAAAAAAATATATATAATCAAATTAAAGACAAATTTTACGGAAAAAAAATGTAAATTTCTATAACTATTATTGCAAAGTTTAATCTAACCTACCTTGGAATGAGCATGTATGCATTTCAATACAAGTTTTGATTCACCAGTAATATTTCTGCTAAAGGAAAATTTTTATAAATAAAATTCTAAGGAAAAAAAAAAGAATCTAAATAAAATATTGTGTGTGCTTAATATTACATTTTATTTCCTTTTTGAAAGGGACAAGAGGATTCTTCAGAACCTTTTGAAACGACATTATGCAATCGAGCCCTAAACGTTTCCAAATATATAATATATGAAAATTAAAAATTGAACAACAAAGTATTTAAATAAACAAATTGTTTCGTTAACAAACTACACTACTACATACTTACATCTTTATAACACTTAATATATAATGGTTACAACTAATAAACGCTATGTATGTCAAATCAAAGGGCACACAAAGATATATAATGTTTAGCTAATGTATTATGAGGCAAAATTCATAAAAATACAAAAATATTAGTTATAGTTACTAACTATCATCTATTTAAGGATTAAGGTGCAAAAATACACATGTGCTTTACCCTAAGGAGCGCTCAACACCAATTGTTTTTTTTAAGTGCAAAAGTGCACATGTGGTTGCAAATTAGATGCAAAAAATACCATTTGACCGTTAAGTTTGACTTTTTTTACTGACTAGGCGATGATGTGGCATTTCAAATATGCAAGAAAACACATGTGGTCTGGCAAAAAGAGCGCTCAACACATGTGCAAAAATGTCACATCATCACCCAGTCAGCAAAAAAAGTCAAACTTAACGGTCAAATGGTATTTTTGCGCCTAAGTTGTAACCACATGCCCTTTTGCACCTACGAAAAGCACTTGGTGTGAATATTCTTCCAAACCACGAATTTAAGGTCACTTAATCCATCAATTGGTAAGTCGAACTTGTTTGGAAAAGTGGTGTCCATTTCTCCATCTGCTGTAATCAAAGGTAGAAAATTAACACAGTTCACATGCCATAAAAACAACATACTGATAGAAGAAACAAAGAAATCGATGATGGACATAAAAGCTGTATGGCAAGTCAGCTAGAACGCATCTTCTGGGGACAACAACTAAGATAGGAGAGCAGGAGGCGATGGCTTCATATATGAGATGCACCGGTGCTGCAATCATCCTGTACCTTTTCGTCCACCTCTTCTCCTTCTTCAGCGATGCGAATACCTCCTCAATTTGGTTGTCTAGTTTGAGTTATATTGATTGTTGATGGCTGATATTTGTGAAAGAAATAGAGGATTATGGCTGTTTCTGTGGTGGCCTGAGTCATGGTGACTAACGGCACTGAGTGGGTGGGTGATCTTTTAGTGAATGACATGTAGGTCTTTTTGCATAATTAATAGACATATCAATTACAAATTATATCATATTCTAAACAAACTTTTAACCTCCCCCTTTTATAAATACTCTTTCACCATATCAAATCGGGCTTTAGTTATTTACGTTAGAAACTACCCTTATAGAAAATAAAAACTCCCTTAATATATATAATCAACTGGTCATTTAATAAAAAAAAATTATAAATTCAAAAGATAAAGCATATTAAGATCTTATATTTAATAATAAAGTAAACTCCCTCATTGTTGAAAGGTATTAATGCTTTAACAAAACAAAGCTACTGGAGGGATTATAATAACAACCTAAGAACTCACCTTGACTTGGTATTGTAATAAGGTAGGTATTGCCGGCATATTGAAAACAGACGTACAAGGGATGGCTCCTGGAAACCAAATTCGATTTTGAAGATATGTTGCATCCTATGACTTTATGAGAGACAAACGAAATATGAGTTTGATTCTAGCTGGGAACATAATTAAGTTAAAAATAGTATCATACAAAAAAAAGAATACATGTGTGTGTAAAAAGGTTGGAAAAAGATCGAGTGTCTCCACCAACCTCAACTTACTCTCTACCATTGGATTGGATTTTAATGATTTAGATTTGTTTTGTAAAATTATTATTACAATTTCATATTTAATATTGCAATAAGATTTTTAATAAAGTATAATATCCTCACCATTAAAAGCCAATCTAATAGTAGAGATATTAAGTACTCCCTCTGATCCTAATTATAAAAGATATTTAATCAATTTTGGAAAAACTAAGGAAATGAGCTAAATTAGTTAATTTTACTAATTTTCCTAAAATGTCCTTATATACATTTAAAATGACATAAGTAAAAGTTAATCAACAATTCTGCCACATATCTCTCTGACAAATTTTTCTTTTCACATGATTTCTAATTGAAATAATGGTCTTGCTAGATATACATATATATGTATACATATAGATCTATCATGCATACACACACATATATAGACACACACACACACAACCATGTATCTATACACTAAGGGATATATATTGACACACACAAAAACACACACACACACATGTATGCATACGTATATACAGACACACACACACACACACACACACACATATAGATACACACACAGACACACACACACACACACACACACACACACACACATATATATGTTTATAGATCACATACACGTGTGTGAATGTGTGTGTATTGCAACCTATACACATATATACTTACCAAAAACCAAAAACACTTGAGATAATAAAATAAGGGTATTTAAGGAAGAAATTGGAAAAACTAAAAAGTTGTCCTATAATTAGGACCAAAACTAACCCCCAAATGTTGTCTTATATAAGACCGGAGAGAGTAGAAAGGAAGTTGAGAGAAAGGTTAGTGGAGACACCCCTTTTCCATACAAAGACACACACAAACCAGCATATATGGTTTTTTTCATATTTTAGAAGGAAAGAAAGAATGAAAGATAGGTTTTAAAAGTTATACCTGCAACCTCAAGGTGGCCATGGATGATCGCCGAGGTCATTGAGATATCTGTATACTCACGAAGATGAAGCTGTAAAGAGGAATTGAATATGGATTACGAACTAAGAAACCTCTTCTATTTATTGGGAATTCTAGCTTGTACAATCACACAATCTCTCCCTCCCTCTCTCTCTCTCATAATTAAATCAGTACGATGACTCTTTTAGTTTCAGTAGACAGAGTCAATTTCAAATTTTCAATGAACGCGTTGGGTCCATAGAGGCAGCTTAATAATTGTGCTTAGAGTTAGTGATCAGTAGGCAGGCAATTTGTACTGATCTACATATTAGAAGATTTACTTTTAAGAGTTTAATTAACAATCCAGGATTTTATAATCAACCATAATAACTACAATTATGTCCATCTTTACAAAAACCCAAAAAAATCCTTATTATGTTAATAATAATTATATTAATAAAATATTCTCAAATAATGATATATTAAGTTTAAATTTAAATTTTGTCACCGAGATTTGAGATCCATTGTGAATTGAATTCTCATGTAGAAGACACTATAATAAGAATCCCACTTTCATTTTCATATTCCTGCAAGGGACACGCTTGCCAAAGGGATACTTCAAAATTAAAATGACATATTGTTCTCATTTGGAGGAGACTCAGTCAGATCCTCTGGTTACGGATGTTGTGCCAATTTCAGTTACGGGGAGTACGCCAATTATATATTATCTCCAATCTGTTTCTGTTAACAAAAGTACTGATGATTCATCTCAGTCCTTGTGGGTAATCGAAGTTAAAATGATATGTGGGATAAAAAATAGGAAGTCATATTTGAGTTGTTTTCATATTTTATTATTATTTATAGCTTATTTTCATTTGTAGTTATTTCTTTATGCAGTATTATTATTATTATTATTATTATTATTATTAGGGTTAATGTCATCTTTGGTTTATCAAGTTTACCTTAATTTTGGTTTTGTCCCTCTAGAGACGAAATTGTTCACAATTTTATTGACTTACAGGGGCCAATATTTTAAAAGAAATGATCTCTCCCTTCCTTTTTCTCTAAAAACAATTAAATTGATAAAAACATACTAAAAAATTTATATCTATGTGTTTTACACGTACCTATACAATTTGAAGTTTCAATAATTAATAAAATTATTTTTCTTTATACAATCATATTATTTCTATAAAAAAGTTATATTAATAATATGTACCCACTTTCACTAGTGTAAAAAAGTGTTTTAAGACCGCTTCGTTTATAGCGGAGTATTGACATCCCAATCTTAAATATATGACCAGTGGCAATTTTGTAAATATAAATAACTTCTTGGACCGTATGATTTTTCGATCGGTCTTAAATATATTCATATTGCTTAAAAAAAACAACCGCTTTCAAAACTGTTAATAAAAAAATTGAAATATAAATTACATTATAGAGAAATCTTGTATTGCCCGACTGATATTTTCTACGGCCCAAAATAATAAGGAAATATTTAAATATAATGGTACAAAACTTTTAAGACCGGACATATATAAATGACGGTCTTAATGTTAATATTTTTAAGACCAGGCATAACTTCTGACTGGTACTAAATTATGAAAAAAATTAAAATAATAGTTTATTACTTTTGAGACCGGACATAAATAAAGGGCGGTCTTAAATGTTAACCTTTAAGACCGACGTTAAAGTTACTCCGGTCTTAAAAATGAAAAAATATACTTCTTCGTGTGAAACCTTACCTTACGACTTACATCATTCTCTCTGAACTCTGAAACCCTTGTTCTTGTTGTGAAGCCCCTCTTCCTGTTGTATTACGTCTCTTCTTCGCCCACCACCACCATCCTCTGTTACTTTTTCACTTTCTCAGGTGTTCCTCTTTTGCACCACAACTCTCAACCTCTTTTCCTTTCTAAAAAATGAACAGATAAAACTATTCTCTTCTTGTTCCCTCAACGCCAGTTATTGATGTTACTGGTGTAAGTCCGAACGAATCCTCTTCATCTCACAATAAGCCTTGTATGTAACCACCTTGCACACCATGGTAGAAGTGGCACACAAATAAAAGTCATATCCGTAAGTCGGAACATTGGGTCAAAGCTCGAGGTTTAGTTTAATGAAAGGTTGGAACCTTCTGGTCCTAATAAAAACAAATATAATAGTTTTGTCGGCTATCTAGCATGTAGCAAGGGCAACATCTTGATAGATGAGTGGAAAAATGTGGACCTTCACTCAGTAAAGAATCCTATTTGGGACACTATCAGGCTTACATACATTGTGCCTAACTCTGAGAAGTTGAAAGACAAGACATTGTCTTATTGTGCTGATCAGTTAAGGAAGTTTAAAACCTTTCTATCCTACAATTATATTTTTTCCCAGGATCAGCCTCCGCATAATTCTTGTGACAAGTACACATTTATTGATAAACAAACTTGGCAAAAATTTGTTCAGCTACGGACCACTCCTGAAGTTGTGGTGAGTTTATATTTAGTTTTGTTTACCCTTTTTTGTTTTCTTATTAACCTGTGCGGATATGTGAATGTTATTGCGTTCATCTAATCTTGTTATTTAGATAGTTTAATGTGTAAATAGAAGTATATATTTCCATCCTTTGTCCTGCATCAGAGGAGCATGTCTTAGTTCTATGCATGTCTGATATGTTAACTGTTATTATACTCTTAGCTAGTTCTGTTATAGTAGGAAGTGGTTAGACATTGCTATTAGTAAGTTAGTATGTTAATTCTATACAATTCTACATCTTCTTTAAATAAAATGTTGAAACTTGATGAAATGAATTTGACTAGTGTTTGAGGTTCATATCAAGCAGAAGTTCTCTAATTTCTGTTAGTGAGATGGATGGAATTCATAATTAATAGTTGTTTTCAATTCTGATTCACAGAAAAGAAGGGAACAAGCATAGGAGATAGGTAGAAAAAATGATTTCCCACATAGGGCTTCTCGCGGCGGATATGAAAAGGCTAAAAAAGAATTGATGGTGGCCAAGCGGAAGAGGTTGGAAGAAGAAGCTGAATCCAATCCTTTGCGATAGTTGATCAGCCTCCATCCTTAATACATCGCAAGGATTTGTGGTTGTATATTTGACAACAACTAAATAGCGCCTACTTGAGTGAACAAACTCATCTAGTTGTTGAAAGAATTGTAAGTATCATAATTGTTACTTTTTAGTTACTAAACATGTTTCATTACTAAGTTTCTCGTTATCTGTATCTTACAAGAAGATCTTAAAAAGAAACAAGCAAAGGGATCTTTTGTGTCAGGCGGAAGAAATGATGTTTTGACTGTTGCGACCGGAAAACCAGATCACTAGGGGCGTGTAAGGGGGATCGGAGGACGGGTAGGCCTAAAGGAATACTTTGGTAAATCCAAACGCCATAAATAAAGTATGGTTACCCATGAGGAGATGATATAAACGATGGCCAAATTAAATGAGGAGGCAGCGGCCAAATAAGCTTAATTGAAAGCAATGTTTGAATCCCAGATGAGGTAGATGAAGGAGGAAATGAATCAAATGAAAATGCTTTTTAGCTCTCGTCCAGAGACTAATGTTCCCTTGACACATACACCTGCACCTGTGCAGTAGAGCACTAGAGGGAGCTGCATTGTTGGACAGTCAAAGCAATCTTGTGACCTGTACGTGGCAAAATCTCATAGACAATTAGTTGCTAAAGAGACTATCCACAACTTGGGATCAACTGTATACCACAAACAAATGGCTGATGATGAGGTCACAGTGTCAGTTGAAAAGGTGATTATTGATACACCTCTCCCTCTCCCAACTGATTAGCTAAAGCTTGTGAGTGATGTCAAGGGAATCTTCATCTCTTGGCTAGTGAAGTTTGTACATGTCTCTGCTCCTCCTGAAGCTTTATCCCCTCCTAAAGTTTCACCCGCTCGTCAAGCTCCATCCCCTCATCAATCTCCATCCCCTCCTCAAGCTCTATCCCCTACTGCTAAATTGACTGCCACGAAAAAATATCCTATACGGTATCCAAAGGAAATTTTAAAGATAAATCGTGGCCTATCAATGAAGTAGCAGGGGTCCCTCATCTTCAACTAGTTTACGTTGACACTGATGATATAAAGTCCCTGCTACTTCCTGGAAAGGAGCTTACATAAGCAATTCTTCAAATGTTTTTGAAGTATCTTCTTCTATTAGTATATAATTTAAATGCATCGTTTAGACACACATATATATATACTAATTCCCTGATCGATATCATTATTATAGGTTCATGCATCAAGAATTGGTTCGACAAGGAAAAACCAATGATTTTGGATTCTTGTGCCCAGTCAATGCAAGTACAACCTCCAAGGAAAAAAGACAGTAGTATATATCAACGAGGTTGTGTGAAGTAAGAAGAAAGGTGTACTTTTTTTCCATACTACCATAAGTATATATCACAATCTCTTGTTGCAATTTACTTAATTCTGCGTACTATATATATCACTGAGTACTTTACTACTATGAATTTTCAGTCACCACTGACAATTGGTCATAATGTGCATGTAGGTGCATACAGTGATCTTCTTATGCTCCACTCACAGCGAACCATGGTCTATGTTGTTGCAAACCATCAACGAGTAAGCATGTCATTTTGATTCTCTTGTTTGAAATCTCTGATGTGAATTTTCAGCAAACATTATTGATAAATTTGTGATTTTGATGATAGTGCCATGAAGACCTTCAAAATCCAAGTCATCAAAAAGCATACGTATGATATCAAAGATCCTAAATGGCTTACACCAAAAGTTAATACATATTTGAACATTGGCACACTGTCTTGTGAAGTTGATCAGCAAGCTATATATGCTCTTATATATATTTATTATTCTTTTTAGACCTGTCGGCAACCAATAGGGTCCACCTTATGTGGCCTAATACATTATGAAACACATCTATGATATTATCACGCAATGAAGGACTAAACTCATTGCAAAGGTAAATGTATTCGATGTTACATATTATGGCTGAATTCAGTTTCTAGCTTAATGTTACATATGAAATATTCACGCAAGTTAATTTAGTTTCCATCTTTCATGTTACATAGGTCTGCCTGTGCTGATCCCTTTTCTGATGATGAAGTGGAGCACATACGCAGTGTGTTTTGTCAACATCTAACTGACCTCTTAAAGTAAAGACAACAATTACAGTACTAAATTCATTTGTAAATATATGCTTGTAGCAACAATAATCTTCTGCAAATGAACAATTGCACAATTTGTATAATTCAATATATAATAAATTTGTTTATTTTTTTGAACAATTTTCTTGTGTCAATTTTGGGTTTCTGAATGTATTGGATGTTGGATAAATGAGCAGTAAGAGATTCTAAAAAGTATTCACGACTTTTAGGACCGCATATGTTTTAAAGATCTGGTCCTAAAGGTCTTCGTTTATTAAAAAAAAAAGCCTAGATTTTAGGACCGTATGTTTATTATATGTTCGGTCTTAAAAGTCTACGACACTTTTAAGACCACATATTTATTAATGGTCTAGTCCTAAATCTATTAGGCTGTACTTTTAGGACCGTTTGTTTGTTAAATATTAGGCCTTAAAAGTCTTAGTGTATTTTAAAAAGATAGCTTCACTTTTAAGATCACATATTTATATTACGTCTAATCCTAAAAGTCTTCGTTAATTCTAAATTAAATATGGCTAGACTTTTAGGACCATTTGTTTGTTGAATGTTCGGTCTTAAAAGTCTTGCTTCACTTTTAGGATCGCATATTTATACTACGTCTGGTCCTAAAAGTCTTCGTTAATTCTAAATAATTAAATATGGCTAGATCTTTAGGACCGTGTATTGGTTAAATGTTCAGTCTTAATATTCTTCCTTTAAATAGAAGTGATGACTCGCTTTTAAGGAAAATCATTAGGGTTCAAGACATTCAAGTTTTTGACATTATGCTCAAGGTAGGTCCCTCATTGTTGTTGTTTTTACCTCTTCTAAAGTTGAACAACATTATCGGTTTCCCTTTTCTTTTTCTCTTGTCTTTTTGTTGGAAAAAGAAGTAAGATAGTGAAAAGGAAAGGCATGGTAAAACCGACGACAACAATAGTTCAACCTTGAGAATAATTGTCACTATGTTTGTTTTTATTCGTTAAAGGTAAACGATGTTTGTTTTTTGTATTGTTTTGTATGGTTTTAACTGTATTCTGTGAATTTTTAATGTTAATCACACAAGGACAATGTTTTGTATGTTTTCTTTTTGTCAGTAACTTATTTAATTTCCTTAATATTTTCAACAACAAAAAAGTTAATTATGTATATATTTAGGACCGAAGGGAGTACTTTACCCAAACACTATAAAATTCTTCATTGATAGAGCACAATTGTGTCATAGGATCTTTACATAGCCAACTCCACCTATTAAAATAGTGCTTGTTGTTTTTGTATAATCAATTGTTATATATGCAAAATTTATTTGTCAAAATCTCAATTAAATGAAGTTGAAATAGCAAAATCCAAATTTAAACTCACTTTTAACAAACTACTTAAAGGGCCCATTTGAATATAGTTTTTAGAGAATAGTTTTTTGGATTAAGAAGTAAAAATAACTTTTGCAGACTAATTTTTGGGATTTACATGATAAAAATGAAATAACTTTTGAATAAAAATGAAAGTGTTTGGATATTATTATCAAAATAGCTTTTTGAGGATGAATTTACCAAAAAGGACATTAACTCTTGGTATAATTGCATATAAAGCATAATGTTGTGTTTTAAACATTATAAACATTATATTTCATAATATATACCAAAAATTACATAAATTCATAGTATTGACAGGTACTAAAAAAATACTCCTCATGGTTTTAAATATTTATTTTATGACCTTAAAAAAATATTTCAGGGTACTAACTAATCTTTTAAAAAAAATTCAAGGTACTAATAGATACTAAAAATATATCTAAGGATACTGAAATTGAAAAGTATCTCAAGGTACTGAAGGATACTAAAAAAATACTTCATGATACTAACTGGTACTGAAAAAATGCTAAAGATGGTAGAGGAGAGAGAAAAATATGAAAAAAATAGCATTTTCTAAAATCCAGGTTTTTATACAGAATAGCTTTGAGACAATTTTAGAGTGTTTGACAAACTTTTGTCAAAAGCTAGGTTTTGAGACATAATAGCTTCTGAATACTTTTGAAGTGTTTTGAAAACTTTTAACAAAACTTAGGCTTTGATGCATAATAGCTTTTGAACAATTTTATAGTGTCTGGCAAACTTTTGTCAAAACCTAGATTTTAAAGTTATCCAAAATTATGTGCTTTTGAATATTGTCCACCTTCACTTAGAAGATAGATCCCAACCTCAAGCTCTTCCGTTCAGCAGGAAGCAGCAATTTTCCAAAGAAACGAAAACAAGAAACATCGATTCATCTCAAAGAGCATGTCTAGGAAGAGCCTTAAGAAATTTTTAAAGAACTCCATTCAAAACACAACAAAAACACAGCAACTTGTAATTCAATTTAAAACACCCTCACATCACTGCGATTCCACCACATACTTGTAATTCAATTTAATTTGACTGAAACAACAATCCTAAAATTGCAAACGTGGAAATTAAAATAATTAAAAAAAAGGAAAAATCTAACAAGAAGGATATGTGTAATATAAAACTGATGAAAAGTAAATAACAAGAACAAGAGATTTTAGAAAGAGTAGAGAGTAGAGAGAAGTTCTAATTCCAGTGTGTTCTGAATGTTTATAGAATGCCTCTATTTATAGAAGGAAAATGGGCCTTTAGTGTAATTTCCACTTTGGGTCATTTGATGCAATATTCCCCTAATTACATAACTGTACACTCACGGGAATGCATTCCCGTGAGTTGTATAATTTTGTGTGTGGGTCCCACCAAATAGTAAACTACTATGCATGGTATTATGTGCGGGTCCTATGTTATCTTGTAATATTTGGAGACCGGGAGTCAATGGACATCTACATAATCAATATATTCATAACACTCCCCCTTGGATATCCATTTATGAATGTGCCTCATTAAAAACTTTAACAGGGAAAAACCCAATGGGATAAAAACCTAGCCAAAGAAAAGAGTATATCATTCATTGATACACTATCCAGTTCTGCCTCATTAAAAACCTTTCTAGGAAAACCCAGTGGGACAAAACCTAGATAAGGGAAAAAGAGTACAGCGTGTATTGACTCCCCCTATTGACAATATCAATATTGTTTTCCTTGATGACATCAGTTAAGATCTTTGAGTCTTCGAAGACCAATACCATGGACAAGCTTCTCAAAGATTGCTTCTAGAAGTGACTTGGTGAATAAATCTGCCAAATTTTCACTTGAACTGATTTGCTGGATATCTATTTCACCATTATGTTGAAGATGACGAGTAAAGAAGAATTTTGGTGAAATATGCTTAGTTTTATCACCTTTGATATAACCTTCCTTAAGTTGGGCAATACATGCAGTATTATCCTCATATAGAACTGTTAGAACCATTTTACCAGAAGATAAATGACAAGTAGTTCGTATATGATGAATTACTGACCTCAACCACACACATTCTCGACTTGTTTCATGCATTGCTAGGATTTCTGCATGATTAGATGAAGTGGCCGATATAGTCTGTTTCATATATCTCCATGAAATAGTTGTACCTCCACATGTAAAGACATAACCTGTTTGTGATTTTCCATCATGTGGATCAGACATAATTTCAGCATCTGAATAACCAATCAGTTCATGTTTAGATACATTTGAATAATATAACCCCATATCCATAGTACCTCTAAGTAACGAAAAATACGCTTAACACCACTCCAATGCAGACGTGTTGGTGCAGAACTATATCTTGGAAATAAATTAACAGCAAACGTTATATTAGGTCGTGTGTGATTAGCAAGATACATTAATGCTCCAATAGCACTAAGATATGGTACTCCTGGACCAAGTAATTGTTCTACACCTTTTTTGTTAATTATTTGGGGTTGGAATGGATCTTTTTCTTTTTTTCAAAGATCTTACAACCATTGGAGTACAAAATGGATGTGACTTATCCATATAAAATCATTTTAGGACCTTCTTTGTATAAGTTTCTTGATATACAAAGATCTCATCCTTCAGGTACTCAATTTGTAATCTAAGACAAAATTTTGTCCTACCCAAATCTTTCATTTCAAATTCTTTCTTCAAACAATTAATTGCTTTTGAAATCTCTTCAGGAGTTCCAATAATGTTGATATCATCAACATAACAAAAAAATTATAACAAATTCATTTCTCGATCTTTTTATAAAAATGCATGGGCATATCGGGTCATTTTTATACCCTTCTTTCAACAAATATTCTTTAAGACAATTATACCACATGCGCTCTGATTGTTTCAAGCCATACAGGGACTTATTTAATTTGATCGAGTATTGTTCTCGTGAATCTTAATTAAATGCTTTTGGCATCTTGAGTCCTTCAGGGACTTTCATATAGATATCACTATCAAGTAAGCCATATAAATAGGTAGTCACAACATCCATTAGATGCAAATCAAGCCCTTCATTTGCTGCTAGGCTAATTAAATAGCGAAAAGTAGTTGCATCTACTACTGGTGAATATGTTTCTTCAAAATCAATGCGGGGTCTTTGGGTAAAGCCTTGGGCTACTAGGTATGCTTTGTACCTTGTAATTTCACCCTTTTCATTTCTTTTTCGTACAAAAACCCATTTATATCCAACTGGCTTTACATCTTTAGGTGTATGGACTACAGGTCCAAATACTCTTTGTTTTGCCAATGATTTTAACTCTGTATTAATGGCATCTTTCCATAGGAGCCAATCTTTTCGTTGTTGGCACTTGCTAATGGATTTTGGCTCATGATCCTCTTCATCATTGATTACATCATATGCTATATGATTAGCAAAAATGCTGTCAACGTTGACTTCATTTTGGTTCCATTTGATACTATTTGTGACATAATTTATTGAGATCTCATTGTTTTCATACATTTCATGTACCTGGATCTCTTATGGGGCCAAAATATTCTCTTCATGAAGTGGCTCATCCAGAGCTACACTTTTTTCTTGATTATCCTCGACTTGGCCATCTATAATCTTAGCTCCTTTTCTTTTTCGAGGATTTTTATCTTTGGAACCAATAGGCCTACCACACTTCAGGTGTGCTTTTGATTCATTTATAATTGGTTGTCCTACCGGGACATCAATTCGAATAGGAGCATTAGCAGCTGGAATATATGACTTTGTCACTTTCTTTGGGACAGTGAATGCTTCTGGCATTCGATTAGCTAAATTTTGTAAATAAATTATCTTTTGAACTTCTAGTTCACATTGTTTTGTACGAGGATTAAAATGAGCTAATGATAATTCATTACAACTAATCTCTTTATTTAACTGCTTATTTTCTCCCCCCTAATGTTGGGAAGACTGATTCATCAAAATGACAATCTGCAAATCGTGCAGTAAATAAATCTCTTGTAGATGGTTCTAAATATTTTATAATTGAAGGAGATTTATACCCAACATAAATTCCCATTTTTCTTTGAGGACCCATTTTAGTACGTTGTGGAGGTGCTATTGGCACATATACTGCACATCCAAAAGTCCGTATATGGGAAATATTAGGTTCTTCACCAAAAACCATTTGTAAGGGGGAAACTTTTAAATAACTAGTTGGCCTGATGCGAATTAGCATTGCTGCATGCAAAATGGCATGGCCCCAAGCATAAATTGGTAAATTAGATTTCATAAGTAAAGGTCTTGCAATAAGTTGCAATCGTTTTACCAATGATTCTGCAAGTCCATTTTGCGTATAAACATGAGCTACGGGATATTCAACATCAATTCCAAGAGACATACAATATTCATTAAAATTCTGTGAAGTAAATTCACCAACATTATCAAGACGTATTTTCTTGATAGGATAATCAGGATAATGTGCTCTTAATCTTATCAATTGAGCAAGTAATGTCGCAAACGCCAGGTTTCGAGAAGATAGTAAGCACACATGCGACCATTTAGTTGATGCATCAATTAAAACCATATAATACCTAAATGGTCCGCATGGTGGGTGTATTGGCCCACAAATATCTCCCTGTATCCGTTCTAGAAATGTGAGAGACTCACTTTCTACTTTACTTGGTGATGGCCGAATAATTAATTTTCCCTTGGAACATGCATCACATGAGAAATCATGGGATTTTGGTATTTGTTTCTGTTTCAAATTATGTCCGAATGAATTCTCTATTATACGTCGCATCATAATTGACTCGGAATGGCCTAACCGGTCATGCCAAACATTAAATACGCCTTTATCAGCATGCTTTTGGTTTTCCATTACATTTATTTCAATTGTATTAATACATGAATAGTACAAACCAGAAGATAACATAGGTAATTTATCCAGAACATATTTTTCACCGTATCTAACAGTAACAATTTGTAGATATTCTTTATTCTCCTCATTTATAGTCTCAATATGATATCCATTCCGGCGGATATCTTTAAAACTCAACAAATTTCTATGAGACTTTGAAGAATACAAAGCATCATTAATAACAAATTTCGTACCATTGGGTAATATTATTATTGCTCTTCTAGAGCCTTCAATCAATCTCGTATTACCCACTATGGTATTGATGCTGGTACTACAATTTGTTAGATGTGAAAAATATTTCTTATTTTTAAGAATTGTATGTGTTGTTGCACTATCAATGAGACATATATCTTCATTCTTGTGTGCAATATTTGAAATATCCATGATCTTCATAAAAGAAAAGAAAATGCATTAAAACATATTTAATATACATAATTGATATTTGATAATAAGTTCAAAACGATACAAGAAAATTATTACAATTTTTGCATAACTTATTTAATCATAAAAATCTTCCACCTCCAAGTGAGGCATAACATCATCATTTGGCTCATTGACATTATTATCCTTATGAATCTTAATGTCACATTCCACATTATTAACACTCTTTTTCATGAAGGCTTGATAAAGTTTCGCTAAATGTTCTGTCGTACGACAATTACGTACCCAGTGTCCCTTCATACCACACCGATAACATTTATGTTCTACAACTTTTGAAAGACCTTCTTTATCATTCTTCTGTCCTTCATTATTCATCTTTTTCTGGTGGGTATAAGGACTATAATAACCTCTTCCACCATGATAAGAACCATGATTATTTCTGCCTCCACGATTTCCACGTCCCCGTCCACGACCACGGCCGCGACCACGACCACGACCACGACCATGATCATTCTGTACACTCACATTCACTTCAGGAAATGGAGAAAATCCAGTGGGACGATTTTCATGATTTTTCATTAATAACTCGTTATTTTGCTCGGCTACTAATAAACATGAGATTAACTCAGAATATTTTTTAAAACCTTTCTCTCGATATTGCCGTTGTAAAAGCATATTCGAAGCATGAAAGGTAGAAAAAGTTTTCTCTAATAAATCCTCATTAGTTATTTTTTCACCACATAATTTTAACTGAGAACTTATTTTGAAAACAGCTGAGTTATACTCACTTACAGTTTTAAAATCTTGTAGCCTGAGATGAATCCAGTCATAACGAGCTCTAGGAAAAATCACCGTTTTCTGATGATCATACCTATCTTTCAAACTAGTTCACAATTCAAATGGATCTTTTACCGTTAAATATTCAATTTTCAAACTTTCATGAATGTGGTGTCGAAGAAAAATCATAGCTTTAGCCTTTTCTTGATGGGACGCATCATTTCCCGGCAATATAGCCTTTCTAAGGTCCTTTGCTTGAAGGTGGATTTCAGCATCTAAAACCTATGATAGATAATTCTTCCTGGTGATGTCAAGAGCATTAAATTCAAGATTTGAAAGGCTGGAAGACATGATTCAAACTAAAAATAATGATAATAATTAGAATCATATTATAAAATCTTATTATAAATTAAAACATAATTTAAAGAACTGTAAATAAACATGCTAAGAAAATAAAAAGAAGATGAGATAGGAATGTTAGTAAACTCACAGCGAGACCTATCTCATCCGAAGGTAAGAAAGAGGATGCATATTTAATATATAATATATAAACAGTAGTAAATAATTAAGATAAACAAATGGAGTCTACTAATAAATATATTAGTGTCGCCACCATAAAAGGTAAATAAATGCATAAATAAATGAAGCCCACTAATATTAGTGTTACCACCATAAAAGATAAATAAATGCATAAATAAATGTTAGTAACATAAATTTAAATGTTAGTGGCATAAAGTAAATGTTAGTAAAGTCAGTATGGAGCTTAGTATCGCCACCATAAAATAAATAAATGGGAAGAATATATAAACATTAATAAATTACTGTAAATAGTAAAATATAAATTTACCGTGAATAGTAAAATTACTATTCACTGTAAATAGTGAATAAAATAAATTACTGAAAGATTAAATCTAGACTTCCATATAGGAATCAAAATGAATAAAAATGTAAAATTACTGAAAAAGGTAAAATTAACATGAATAGTAAAAATTACTATTTACTCTGAATAGTAAATAGTAAATGATCTCAAATCTTAACCATGGAACCCGATGTTCAAAATAATCGGTAAAAATAGAACTTTAATTCCATATAATAGTTAAGATTATCCCAGATAGATAAAATGAATATATATAATGAAAATATAAAAAATAATAAGAAAATCCTACCTTTGGTAGAGTGATCGCGCTGATAACGTAATATAAAACTGATGAAAAGTAAATAACAAGCACAAGAGATTTTAGAGAGAGGGAGAGAGTAGAGAGAAGTTCTCATTCCAGTGTGTTCTGAATGTTTACAGAAGGCCTCTATTTATAGAAGGAAAATGGGCCTTTAGTGTAATTTCCACTTTGGGTCATTTGATGCAATATTCCCCTAATTACATAACTGTACACTCACAGGAATGCATTCCTGTGAGTTGTATAATTTTGTGTGTGGGTCCCACCAAATAGTAAACTACTATGCATGGTACAATGCGCGGGTCCCATGTCATCTTGTAATATTTGGAGACCGGGAGTCAATGGACATCCACATAATCAATATATTCATAACAAGGCGAAGATTCATTGAAATTAGAATTGACTCCTTGAATGATGGCCATGTAAATTTCTCTGGCGCTGGGGTCCTCCTTAACCTAACCCTTCCTCCATCATTCCGCTTCAAACGCTTGGTGGGTGCGTTTTCATCCTTTTTTGTTTTCGTTTTTGTTTTTTGTTTTTTCCTTTTTCAAATCACATGCCCAAGTCATTAATCTAAACTTTGCCAAAGTTATATAAAGGTCAGATTTGGTATTTTGATATTTTTGATTTTCATCAATGATCTAGTCAATCTTGAATAACAGGTTATCATACTTTGATAACGGAAACTACCTTTAAATGAGGAAAAGGTTAAAAAAAAGGAATTTATTAATTTCTATTGTGAAATATGAAATGGATTATGAAATGCTCATATAATAAGAGTAGGAGGTGATAAATTAAGTACTTAACTTTTTTAGAGTCCATCTAGGGACGCGAGACAACTCTCTCTAAGGAACTCGGCAAAATAGTGCCGTAACTCCAGGAAAAGGGGTGTCTCCTCACAAAGGGGATCACAGTGATGATTAGGCCTGGGTGACTATTTATCAAGTGAACATACTACATAAGTAAACTTAATGGTGTTGATGAGATATCAATAAACTTAACATTGTTAATAGTTCTTAATCCTTTTTGAACTGTAGGAAGTGAGAAATTTCTTGAGCACGTAATTTATACACTAACCACTAAAATCATGGCTGGTCAAATATTGTCGTCAGTAGGGACGGAACTTAGTTGATGGCCCCCCAAAAAAAATCCAAAAAAAAGGTTCATTTTTTTTTTTAAAAAAATTCATATAATATAAAATTTATTTTTAACCCCCCTAATTTTTATTTTTAACATTTTCCCCTCTTTCTTTTCATTCCCTCTTGCTCGCTTTAGATGTACGTGGCACGTTTCTCGAAAGATTAGCAATGAATCATTTTTTTTTATACACACAATGAATCATTTTTAACTTCATTGTCTTTGCCTGGAGAACACGCCTATTTTTCAATTCTTTTTGCCTACGATGAATCATCGCTAATCCCTCCACCGTCTTTGCCTAGAACACGCCTATCTTTCTCCTACTCTCCCTTGATATTTGACAACTCATTTGTGATTTTTCGGCTCTTGCTCGCTACAACCTACAGGTAAATTCTCCCATCTTATTTCTTTGCTCTAATTCAACTCCATATTTACTTTGTCTGGTCTTGGTTTTTTTCAATATAAGAAATTGCCTAATCAGTAAATCTCATTGAAATGGTAATTCATATTGAAAGAGAAATAGCTGACATTTTCACTACTGATTCAATTATTGATGATTTCAAGTCATTAAAAGAGCGAAAAGCATTACTTTAAGTGAAGGTAATTTTTAATTGTTTCACTTAATATAGTATTTTATTAATTTTGTATTATAAATTACATTGTTAACTTTTAATATTTTGATATATTATATAACAAACAATCTTCTGGGATTTCATGGTATCTTCTCATTTTGTAATTGATATGACATCTATACTAGAAATAGGTATGTTATCTTATACATTAGAATTATTAAAATAATTTTATTATAAATCTGAATATTTTTTTCTTTTTTTTCTTGTTCATATTCTTTTATTTTTTTAATACATTTAAAACTTTATTTTAAAAAAAAAAATCGACACCACTGTTTGGCCCCTCCAAATATTTTTTCCAAACTCTGTCCTTGGTTGTCACTTGTGTCAACCTACTTTTCAATGTTTCTTCCCTCTATTATTTTAATATTTTCTTAAATAATGGTAGAGAAGGAGTAGGTTAGAGGTTAGACCGTTAGAGTGAGAGCAGGAGGGAGGGAGGGGGAGAGGGAGAGAAAGAGAAAGTGGCATGGTGTGGCAAGAGAGAGAGATGTGAGATGGGTGTGTGGTGGGAATTGAGAGTGAGTATTTCCGTGCAAAAATTGCCCAGAGGAGAGAAGGGCATAAACCTATCTAGAAACCTCTAAAATTCTCTAAAATTTATGTTTTACACAAGTGGAGAAAAAACTCCTTTCATTGACCTATGGCAGGCTGTCATGATTTTAGTTGTCAATGCATAAATTATATAGGACACTGGGTGTGTTCAAGAATTTCCTGCAGGGATTAATGTTTTATCAAAATTAAAATGAAAACAAACTATAAGAATTAACATTGATATTAATACAAAATGGAAATATGGAACTGCTCCCTTGAGCATGAGTATACACAATAAGTTCTTATGTTAAATTTGCCAGAACCAGAGCCATAATTCTTTTTTTTTTTCTCGGACTACAGTTTCGCTTTCAAAATTCACATTTTCCACATTGAGCAATTTCCAGGAGTTTCGTCCGAAACGAAGAAAACATGTTCACTCTGGTAGTCACATAGAGGTGACAGGTGAGTAAGCCATAATGGCAAGAAACTCAATTACAAAACTGCCCCCACCACTATTCAATTGGTCCTGATTTTTATAATGAAATTTCCAAGAAGACTAGCCTATTTCCTGGATTTTAGCAAAATTGAATGTAGGTCTACGCCAGATTCCTTTTTAACTACACGTGACATTTTAGTCTTCTCACAATGTTAGAAAATCTCTAATTAGATCTTTTTGGGTTGATTATGAGTTTATAAAAAATGTAGGCCATATTTTTACCTCGGTACTAAAACTGGATTTTTAATTTATCCTCTCGATCTTTCTTCATAAAAATAATCATATAAAATTTAAATTTTGTCACCGAGATGTGGGAGACATTTATTGTTCAAAGAATTTTTTTTTTTTAAAAAAAAAAGCTTTCGAGATCAATGGCGATGAATTAAATTCGCATGTAAAAGACGCAAATAAGAATCCCGACTTTGACTTTTCCAAGTCACCGCAAGGTACCCGATGCCAGAGGGAAACTAAAATAACATATTGTCCTAATTTAATTTGGAGGAGACTCGTAAGAGAGACTTGACTTCTAAAAACCTAATTGCACTAATTTGGAGAGACTCAGAAGAGCCTTGACTTCTACACCTAAAATAATAACGCTTCATCAATGGTATAACATACTGGCATTAGCTAGAATATGTCTCATGTTAAATAGTTATATATTAAATTAAAGATATATAAAATGTGAGATATATCCTATCAATTTAGCTTGTGTCATTTAATTTAATAGAAAAAGCAATTAATCTCAACCTCCACAGATATCTAAAATTCAAAATTGTATTAAAGCTATTGAAAATAAAGAGAAAGATTATCAGAATATGTACAACTTTGAATAGTTATACATTGATTTTTTGTTTGGTCAATAATTATACATTGAATTAAAGGTATATAAAAGGTGAGGTATGTATTATTGATTAATTAAGTTATTTTAATTTAATATAAATGCAACCTCAACTAGCATATATCTAAAATTTAACGGGATAGGCATATTATATATTATATTCTTCATTCAATTTATCAATGGCAGGGTGGGTAGGTCAATTATATATCATTTCCAATATATTTCGCTTAACAACAATACTAGTGATTCGTCCCAGAGTCCTTGTGGGTTATCCAAGTTTATATGCCATCTTCGTTAAAATGTAAATTCTTTTAGTTATTGTAAATTCTTTTTTCTTATAAGAAAACAAAGCTGTTGAGGAAATAAACAAACAAAAACCATCTAAAAGAACCAAATGAAATCAAGAGTTTATTGTTAATTCTAAGAACCTTGCTAGTAAAACCCTGAAAAGTCAGTATTCAGATCAATTTTGAGCTTAATTAATTATGGAATGTACCTAGTTTTCTGGACCCAACATGGTTGTGTGTGTGTATGTTGTTCACTTTACAAGTGAATGAGCAACGTCAAGAAATAAAGTGAAAAGTAAAATATCGTTTCCATGAGGATTTGTATAACAATAAATTGATCAAGAAAGAGGCTTAATAAATTTAATCAAGTTGAACTAATAGAAAGGTTTGATGTGGAATTTTTAAAGGGAAAATTATGATAAAAGACCTAAGAAAAATAATATTGATTATGAAAGACCATAAAAATAGTAATTCTTTTAAATAACCAAAAATTAAAATAATAAAATAGAAAGACTAAATTTCCCTTAATTAGAAATTGTTTTATTTTTTAGACTTGTCCCCCCGTCTCTCGTCCTCCTTAGCTTGTAGTACTGCTCACACTTATCCAACTTTCAATTTGACTGCAAAACCGTTCAGAAAAATGGTTAGTGGTGAGAGGTTGTAGAAAATAGAACTATGGAAGAAAATATTGAAAACACCAGAGCGGAGGGAAAATGAGAAATCATATGAGATCAAAACAGAAACCCCTATGCTATGCAAGCAACTCAAGGAAAGGCACTGTGTTCTGTGTTCTGTGGATTTGAGTCTTAATCAGTAACGACAGTCGGAATCAACATTAAAATAGTTGCTTGCTGCAAGGGTATAGCTTTAGTGTCATATTATTACTATGATATCATATATACATAATGCATACAACATACCAAATGACATCTCCAAGCATGTGCAAATGCAATTTGCAAAGGTGAGGAAGAATACTGATACATAGGAGCGACGATTCAAAAGAAACATATAGCATGAAATGGAAAGCGATAGAGAAACTAAAGAAATCTCCCATCTACTAGATTTACAGTTTGTCGACTTCGCTCCATTTACTGTTTCAAAAACCCACAAAAATCATGTCTAATGAACTTCTTTCATAGTTCAACTGATTACAACTCCAATCCATAGAACAAAGTGCCTTCTCCTTAAGTTGCTTGATAACACAATGATTTCTGTTCTTCTGATCTCCTCTAATTTCTCATTTCCCCCTCTCTGGTTTTTTCAATATTTTCTTCCACAGTTTTATTTTCTACAACCTCTCGGCACTTGCCATTTTCTGAACAATTTCACAGTCAGATTGAAAGTTGGATAAGAAGAGTACGTGATACTATGAGGAAAAGAAGAAGAGATGGGGAACAAGTTTTAAAATAATATAATTTCTGATTAAGGGCAATTTAGTGTTTTTTATTTTAATGTTTTAATTTTTGATCCTTCAAAATAATTATTATTTTTGTGGTCATTCTTAATAAATATTATGTTTTTAGGTCCTTTATTATAATTTCCCCATTTTTAAAAATATTTCTAAAACTAAAAATTGATAAAGACAAATGATTCTTTGACTTACAAGAATCAAATGGAGTCTAAGATTCTTCTTCCCCTTTTACATTTCATAAAACTTGATTAATTTCCTCTCTACTAGTACTTCAATACATGTATGTGTTTGTCTCATGTTCAAAAACACCATGACAAGCACTCTCAAGCTAAAATCAAGTTCTTTTTCTCATTAAATTGCACAATCTCTTGCTACAAATAATAAGAATCAATCTTTAAGGAACAACATTAATGCGACAATACAACATTAGTAAAGATATCTCTATTTACTAACCAACCATCCATTTATTAAGTAAATTTTAAGACAAGCATATTTTAAACCAAGTTTTACACCTAGATTAGCTCTCTCAAGACAAACCTGTTAGCTTCCATGTTTTGATGATGAGACAACATTATAAAAGAAGATGTTTTGTCATGAAAATCAAGAACCGGAACCTTGCTGTCAAAGAGAACCAAAAACACTGCTGTCAAACGAAAACTCGAGGTTAGACTTATTAACCTCGAGGTTTCTGTGAAACTTAAGGTTAAGAAATAAACCTCGAGGTTTTAGCTCTTAGATCTCTTCAGAAAGTTCCTTTAAAAACTCGAGGTTCAGAAACCAAACTCGAGGTTAGATTGAAACTCGAGGTTGGTTTCATAAACTCGAGGTTGCATCTGTTTCTTCGCTGACCATGATTCTTCACTGCTTAGACAGAACCTCAAGGTTAGAAAAGTAACCTTAAGGTTTTGATAAAACTCGAGGTTGAGAATGTAACCTCGAGGTTTAATTCATATTATATAGCTATCCGAATCTCCTATCTGATCTCACATAAACTCGAGGTTGAAAATGCAACCTCGAGGTTAGGCAAAAACTCGAGGTTCAGTTGTGAACCTCGAGGTTTACAAGTTATGTACTGATTTTCTCGCAACGTTTGCGTGCTCACTTCTGTTAATCAATGTGTATCTGGTTCATCTCTTTTTCTATTATTGCATTGTTATAGTTGTTGCTAACCACATTTCTTGGAGTTTATCTTATCATATCAGGAATTCTTATGCTCTATCAAAAAGGCAGATGATGATGTCATCAGCATTTATTATATCTGATGAAAAGTAAAAACAGAGTGACAACATTCTCTTGCAGAATTGCAGAACTTTAACGGTCAAATACAAAAACATTCTCTTTCTCTTGAGGACAATAAGAAAAGAATGTTGGTGCAATTCTTTAGGAATTTCAAACTGCTAGCAGACAAGTGCCAAAATGCCAACGGTCAAGAACAACAACAACAACGGTTGTATCAAGAAGACAACGGTTGTATCAACACAATCAACACAACGGCTATTTTGCAACACAACTATAAATTGAAGAAGTATTCAATTCAGCCACCTACCAAAACTCTGCGCATTTACTCTGAGTTATTATCTTATCAGTTTCATTACTCTCAACTTGTACTTCAGTGAGCATTTATTATTCATCTCGTGAGGAGTTACTTAAACGTTCAATTTTCATTTTGTAAAATCTTAAGGTTGTAGAACCTTAAGTGAGGGTGTACAATTACAAGTAGTAAGGGGGAGTGAGTCTGAGGGATCATTCCGAGTCGTGTAATTGTATTATGAAGATAGTGAAAAATCCCAAGGTGTTCTTGGGGACTGGAAGTAGGTCAGGATAGACCGAACCAGGATAAATTCTCTCACGTTCCTTCTCCTTTAAACTCTTGCTCAGTTAGTTCATTAATTTACGAAAATTTTTATTAAGCAGTTAGATTTTTAAATCACCTATTCACCCCCCTCTAGGTGATATTCCATCTTCAAAACCCAAGTTGTAAATGGAAGAAATCACAAAAAGGGGGTGAATTGGGGATTTTTTAAAAAAACATTCTTTTCGAAACACCTAAGTATAAACTGAAAAACAAAGTATAAGAGATAAGGGAAGATGAGCTTAACATAGTAAGATTTATATTGGTTCGATTCTATCCTTGACCTATGCCCATTTCCCAAATACCTTCTGGGATTTTCAACTATTTCAATAAGCTTTGATTACAACAAGTGACTCTCACCGGTACAAAAAAGACTTTTAAGATCGAACGAAAAACGCCTCGTAAGGCCGGTTCAACTGACACTCTAACTTCATCATTAGCCATTTGTTTGTGGTGTACAGTTGATCCCAAGTTGTTGACAGTCCCTTTAGCAACTAATTGTCTAGTTGGTTTTGCCACGTACAGGTCACAATGTTGCTCTGACTGTCCAACAATACAGCTCCCTCTGATGCTGTGTTGCACAGGTGCAGGTGTATGTGTGAGGGGAACATTGGTCTCTGGCCGAGAGCTAATAAGCCTCTTCATCTCCATCATTTCCTCCATCATTAGCCTCATCTGGGCGTCAAACTTCTCTTTCAATGCACGTTCTTTGGCCGCTGCCTCCTCATTTAATTGTCTAACTGTTTGGTCCATCTCCTCCCGGGTAACCATACTTTGCCTAAGTCGTTTGGTTTTACCAAAATATTCTTTTAGGCCTACCCGTCCTCCAATCCCCCTTACCCGTCCCGGTGATCCGATTTTCCGGTCGCAACGGTCAGAACATCATTCCTCCCGCTCGACACAAAAGATCCTTCTGCTTCTTTCTTTTTTAGATCTTCCTGTAAGATACAGATAACGAGAAGCTTAGTAATGAAACATGTTTAGTAACTAAAATAACAATAAACAATACTTACAATTCTCTTAGCAACTAGACAAGTTTGTTCACTCATGTAGGTGCCTTTTTTTGGTCGCTGAATATACAACCACATATCCTCGCGACATATCGGGAATGCTTGTTGATCAACTACAACAAAAGGATTGGATTCAGCTTCTTCTTCCAATCTCTTCTGCTTGGCCTCCACCATTTCTTCTTCAGCCTTTGCATATCCCCCGCGAGAAGCCCTATGCGGGCAATCATTCTTTCTCCCTATCTCCTGTGCTTATGCCCTTCTTCTATGTGAATTAGAATTGACAACAACTATTAATTATGAATTCAAGCCATTTCACTAAAAGAAATTATAGAACTTCTGCTTCATATGAACCTTAAACACTAGTCAAATTCACTTCATCAAGTTTCAACGTTTAATTTAAGGAAGATGTAGAATTGTATAGAACTAAGATACTAAGTTACTAATAGCAATGTCTAACCACTACCTACTATAACAGAACTAGCTAAGAATATAATAGTGGTTAACATATAAGACATGCATACTCACACATTAAACCATCATACTCAAATTCACTTCTGACTTACTTGAATATATACTTCTACTCACACATTAAACCATCCAATTAACAGGATTAGACAAACACAATAACATTCACATATCCGCACAGGTTAATAAGCAAACAGAAAGGGCAAACAAAACTAAATATGAACTCACCAAAGCATCAAGAGTGGTTCGAAGCTGAACAAATTGATCCCAAATTTGTTGATCAATGAATGTGTACTTCTCCTACGGATTATGATCAAGTCGAACCTCAGCAAAAATATAGGTGTTGATGAGAAAGGTCTTAAATTTCCTCCACCTATTGGCACAATAAGACAAGGTCTTGGCTTTCAACTTGTTAGAGTCAGGGATAGTGTATGAAAGCCGGATAGTGTCCCAGATAGGATCCTTCACTGTGCATTGGTCGACATTTTTCCACTCATCTATCAAAATGCTGACCTTGCTGTGTGCCATATAGCCAACATAACTATTATATTTGTGTTTACTCGGACCGACAAGTTGTAACCTCTCATTAAATTGAATCTTGATCCTTGACCCAGGGTTCCGTTTTACGGATACGATGCTCATTCGTGTGCCACTTCTACCACGGCGTACAGGGCGGTCACGAGGCTCATTTTGAGAAGAAGAGGGTTGGTTCTCGCTCACACCGGTAACATCAGTAACTAGCGTTGACTGAACAGGGTGAGAATGGTTTTCTCCGTTCATTTCGATAAAGTAAGAGAGTGGTGGTGCAAAGGAGTAACGCCTGAGAAAGTGAGAGAGAGTAACAAAGGAAGGTAGTGGTTGGCGAGGAATAGACATAATGCAACAGGAAATGGGGTTTCGCAAAGAGAACAAGGGTTTCAGAGTTCAGACAGTAAGACGTAAGTCGTAAATAAGGTTTCGCGCGAAGAAGTATATGTTTCCATTTTTAAGACCGACCATTATTAATGTAAAAGTTATGTCCGCTCTTAAAAGTATTAACTTTAAGACCTCATTTATATATGTCCGGTCTTAAAAGTTTTATACGATTATATTTAAATATTTCATTATTGTTCTTGACTGTAGAAATTATAAGTCGTTGATGTACGAGTTTTCTCTATAATGTAATCCATATTTTATTTTTTTTAACATTTTTAAGAGCGGTTGGTTATTTTAAGCGGCCTGAATATTATATTTAAGAATTTATATGATAGAAGAAGTTCTTTATATTTACAAAATTGTCACCGATCTTATCTTTAAGACCAGTTCCTATAAACTACGTTGTAAATGAGGCGGTCTTAAAAATTGATGCGGGTGAAGAAGTTCTTTATATTTACAAGATTGCCACCGGTCATTTCTTTAAGAGCGGGGCGTTGATAATCCGCGGTAAATGAGGCGATCTTAAAAATTGATGCGGGTGAAGAAGTTCTTTATATTTACAAAATTGCCACCGGTCATTTCTTTAAGAGCGGGGCGTTGATAGTCCGCTGTAAACAAGGCAGTCTTAAAACACTTTTTTGCACTAGTGAGATAGTCTTAAAAGTCTATTACTTTTAAGACCGAATATGCAACCGGTCTTAAAAATACTTATTAGATCAGACGTTTAAAATATGTGGTCTTAAACGTCAAACTTTTAAGATCACATTGTTAGTTCTCAACTTAAGTTTTGATGATAAAAACACTTGTTAGTTGTTGGTTTAACAAGAACTAGAGTTCTGGTTCTTAAAACTAGAGTTCTGGGCATTAAAACTCAAGTTTTAGAAAAGTTGAGCAGTAAGAACTCGAGTTCCTGGTCATAGAACTCGAGTTCGCGGCCTCTGATAAGGAAGTTCTCAATCTGATAAGTTGAGAACTCGAGGTCATGCCTTCTGATAAGAAAGCTCTCAATATGTCAAATTGAGAACTTGAGTTCTTGGGAGTAGAACTCGAGTTCATGGCCTTTGCATCATATAAAAATTTTTCAATCCATGAGAACTAGAGTTCTTAAGTGAAGAACTAGAGTTCTTACTTAAGAACTAGAGTTCTTTGGTCAAGAACTAGAGTTCTTCATTCAAGAACTAGAGTTCTTGGCATAAGAACTTGAGTTCGCAAAATTATGTTCTATCCAGAATTCTTCAGGAACATAAGAACTAGAGTTCAAGACTAGAGTTCTTGAACAAGAACTAGAGTTCTTCATTTTGTAAAACAGCGAAGTTCCTTTGCAAACACAAGAACTAGAGTTCTTTTTCAAGAACTAGAGTTCTCATTCAAGAACTAGAGTTCTTGAGAAAGAACTAGAGTTCTTCATAAGGAAAAACGCTAGGACCTTTTTGGAAAGTACAAGAACTAGAGTTCTTGCATATAGAACTAGAGTTCTAAAGTAGAGTTCTTCTTTAAGAACTCGAGTTCCTTTGAAACTGGGTCTGGGCCATTACACAGAACTAAAGTTCTTGTGATAAGAACTAGAGTTCTTATACGAAAAAAAACTGCGAATCATTTCTAGAACTCTCCAAATGCTTTGAACTTAAGCTGATACTTACCAGATTGATAAATAATCATTTATAAAACACTTTCAACATGTTTGCTTGTGATTTCAGGATTCAAAACGAAGCAATAAATGAAAAGCAACATAAAGCGAATGCTCACGTCATCACATTTATTGCACAGCAGAAAGAGCAGAAAAATAGAGCAACATATGGAATTAACGCTGCAGCAGAACAAAGACATTCTTCGAGACATTCTTATTCTAGCTTTCAAGTACAACCAACGGCACAATACATTAAATGTAAGAAGCTGAAGATTCAACGGTCCATTTTGATTAACGAGAAACTTGAGCCTAACGGAAATTTAAATAAGTGACAACGGTCACCTTCCAGTTTCTCCCAACGACATTAATGGCGAAGGATATAAAAGCCCAAGCATTTAATATCGCCAACAACCGAAACTCTGCACATTTACTCTGAGTTATTATCTTATCAGTTTCATTACTCTCAACTTGTACTTCAGTGACCATTTATTATTCAACTCATGAGGAGTTACTTAAACATTCAATTTTCATTCGTTTGTAAAATCTTAAGGTTGTGGAACCTTAAGTAAGGGTGTACAATTACAAGTAGTAAGGGGGAGTGAGTCTGAGGGATCATTCCGAGTTGTGTAATTGTATTCTGAAGATAGTGAAAAATCCCAAGGTGTTCTTAAGGACTGGACGTAGGTCAGGATAGACCGAACCAGGATAAATTCTCTCGTGTTCCTTCTCCTTTAAACTCTTGGTCAGTTAGTTCATTAATTTGTGAAAATTTTGATTAAGCAGTTAGATTTTTAAATCACCTATTCACCCCCTCTCTAGGTGATATTCCACCTTCACACATTTTTAAAATACAAGGTCTTAAAAGTCTCTTTCTATCACCAAAAAAAAAAGAAAGAAAGAAAGGACTTTTAAGACCGGATGTAAATAAAAATCCGGTCTTAAAAGTCTCTTTCTTTAAATTAAAAACAAAACTGGACACCATAGATCATCACACTATCCGTGGATAGCGCGAGCGTCCTTTCTTCCGTAAAAATTCAAGGATCTCAACCAAACCACCATCATTGAAAGAGAAGGGTCTCCTCTTAATACCAAAGGTCGTATCTTCATGTGTTAGTTGACTTGCCTATGATTATTACAAAAAAAAAAAAGAATTAGTGATAAATGAACAACTGATGAGCATAAATGAAGAGGACGAGTTCAGCCATACCTGCAAGGATCTCCCATCACTTTCCTCTTGATGCTTGAATCTAGTTGCAATAAATGTGATGCTTACCTATACTCAAAAAAATTCATAAGCTCTAGTTTCATAAAGGCAAGTTAAGAAAGCACATCAAGCCCCAAATAGGGGAGAGGGAGAAGGAGAGAAGGAGCGAGAATAACGTAGAATGATTAACGATCTTGATTCTTCAATCTTATAATTTTCCACGTTAATGAAGCAAAAATTAAATAGATAGAAGAAAACAAAGTAAAAATTGTGAACCTGGAGAAGCTAGAACGAAAACAAGAGACCATGAGAGCAAAGGATGTGAGAGCAATTTTCGTGGCGTCAGAAAATTTGTGACCGAAGTCCTTGAGATGAGACGAGGTTAAAAAGAGTGAAGTGGGACTTACAAGGTCGAAGAGAAGAATTGAAGAGAGGTTCAAAGAGTGAGATTCAATTTTCCGTGCGGGAAAAAAGAAAATTCATATTTTAGACTTTTAAGATTGGGCTTTTAAAATATGAGGTCTTAAAAATAAGACTTTTAAGACCTCATATTTTAAATATCCGGTCTTAAAATTCTTTTATTTTTGTATTTACAAAACTGCTATCAGTCATACTTTTAACACTAGACTTTTAAAATATGAGGTCTTAAAAATAAGACTTTTAAGACCTCATATTTTAAATATCCGGTCTTAAAAGTTTTTTATTTTTATATTTACAAAATTGCCACCAGTTGTACTTTTAAGACTGGTCTTTTAAAATATGAGGTCTTAAAAATAAGACTTTTAAGACCCTATATTTTAAATATCCAGTCTTAAAAGTTGCTTATTATTTTTATATTTACAAAACTGCAACCGGTTATACTTTTAAGACTGGACTTTTAAAATATGAGGTATTAAAAATAAGATTTTTAAGACCTCATATTTTAAATATCCGGTCTTAAAAGTTTTTTAGAGAGATTTTAGGAATTAAGTTAGAAGATTATGGTCTTTTGAATTTCGTAATTATATTCCCGACTGTAATTCCTAGAATATTGTAACATCCCATTTTCATAAGCGTATTCATAGCATTTCTATTCAAAGTTGAGTGTTGAGAACATTTTTCAAAATAAAGAGAGTAACTGAATAACATTGTATGTGGTGTATCTACTGAACGTTTAATAGTACATTCAACCATGTGTTTAATACACCAAAATATATATAGCCAAAATAGTAACGCCTTCACAGGGACCTCACGCCGGCTTCTTACCCTTGTCCTCGATCATGACTCCCTGGGATCCTGAAGCTATAGCAGGGGCTAAGGTTGTAACATCCCATTTGAAAACAGCGGCAATTTTTTTTTTAAAACCAGTGATCAGAGTTGAGCATTTTAGCAAGTGAGTAACTGAACCTTAAAGATATATAACCATAGTGTAATTGTTCTAATACAGTCATCTAATACCCAAAAGAAGGAAAATACATAAACTAGAAACATAAAAACTTCGTCTTGCATCCTACATCGTCTGCTTGCCTCTATCTTCACTCCTTGGTTCGCCCGAACCTGAAGCTACAGCTGAGATCCAATTTCCATTTGGATCTCAGGCAACGGTTAACCTTTTGCTCAAATATCACAATATATAGGCAACAGATATTCATAACAACATAACAGCATCTCAATACAAAAGCACACAACAAATGCATGATCATAACATTGACAGAACATAAGCACAAAGCAGTATGTAAAGTCCTACAACATGCCTGCACATAACCAATGCCACGACGGCCCATCGTGTCCTTAGCGCTAGGAAAACTCAACGGCGTTATGAAGACTATAACCCGTATAAAGCTGTATGCACAACTGATGACCCTAAGCAGAGCCTCATTATATGAACGTATCTATCACATATATGTATATGAGCAGCATAAGAGTTAAGGTTACAATACGCGTCCGTACCTTCGTTAACGATATCTGGTACTTTCGTCGAAAAACGTTACGTTTGACAACGGTATGACGGCGGTACAACAGCGGAAACAGCGGTTCGTGATTTCATATATCCTATAAGGATAATATCACATTTATGAATCATAATAGGCATTTTAGGTACAAATTACCATTTTGCCCCTAGTTTGATTAATTGGTGGTATTTTGCCAGAGCTTCACTATTTTGACTCTAATCTTTCAGAATTTTGACATAATTCTTCCTCCAACATATTCTTGAAATAAATATCATATTTATTCCTCAAACATGATATCTAAGCTAACTTGAAAGATTAGAGATTATTCTAGCATTCCTACTATAACTACTGAAAGAACTACTTAAACTAAAGACTAAGGACCGAAGAACTTACCTAAAGCTTTGCTATGAACTTCTTACTCCTTCTCCAGAGCTTCTCTCTCTAACTTCTCTCTAGGATTGCTTGTGAATTGGTGAAGAATGAAGAGAAATGAAGGGTTATTTATAGAAAAACCGAATGGCAATTCCGTAATTTCTTTGAACTTCGTCTGGACAGATTCTGACCGTTGGATTGCACTTTTTGAAATGGGCTGATCTGGGCCTTACACCTCTCTATGATGACATCATCATGAGTCATCAAAGTGATGTCATGCTTGCATCATCTCTTGATTTATGTGCCTTTATCTGATAAAGTTACCTGTTTGGTGCCTAATCGCGTAATCTTGGGAAAACTCAAAATTCCGAAAGCAAAGCCCTAAAGGTCTTTTCTTCCTCTTTCAAGTTACTTGGTTCAACTAAATTTTTGATCCCATTAAGGGCATTTCGTTGTCTGCTGAATATTTCGGCCAAATGCCGTCGGCTACGGAAATTGCGTCTGCCGACGTCAACTTCTGGATCATAAATCACTCGTTCATAATATGTCCAGATGTTTACCAACTTATCCCCGGATTCCATTTTATGAATTATTTTCTATAGGTTTTCACTTCCACTATCTGTCTTAATTTCACAAAATATCTTCTTGGCTCTATCTCATGATCACTCCGTCGGTTACGGAAATGACTTCGGAGATAGGCCACTCCGAGGTAAAAATTCACTTGTCTATAATATACTCTGACTCTAGAAACTTAGTTCATGGTTTTCTAGGTAGCATTTTATTTCTATCCGTGGTCATTTATCCTACTTGCTTTTTACCATTATAATATTATTTAATTGCAAAATATCTTAGATATTTATTATTATTATTTTTTAATTTCCATTTTAATTTTTCTTTATTTTTCTTCATAATTTTCGTTTATATATATATATATATATATATATATATATATATATATATATATATATTAATTTCCACCTTTTTCTCTTTATCTTATGTCTAAACAATTAGCCATTAATTATCTAATTAATCACTTACTAATTGTTGACAATTTTCTTAATTAGTAATAATTATTATTTCACAACTATTTTACTGATATTGGTAATTTATGTACCATGTATAATATTAAAAATCATGGGGTCCGATATGGTCCTCCAATACTTTTTGATTTTTCTCCTTTAATTTTTCCAAGGTAATAATTTAATAAATTACCTAAATTAGAGACAACATACTTTCTAATTTTTAATAAATATTTAGTTGCCTTTTAGGATTTGTCATCATATTCTTAGGATGTTTTATGGCCCTAAAATGCATTTTTCACATTTTTGGCAATAAATTTCATTTAACTTTCTTAAGTATTTTCCTTTGAAAATAGACTAATTATACAATATTTTGAGACCTAGTCATCATAAATGGACATTCTTATTACTATAACATAATACTCCAGATAATAGTTATTCGGGTATTACAGAGGTTCAATACCCATTGAACCTCAGGTAATGGTTAACCTCATGCTTATGTAAACAGGTATCACAAATATAGATTATAATCGCAGTTTCAAATACTTTTTTCAATTTCAATTTCATATTCACATGTAAGGTGATAACAAAACACAGCCACTGCAATATGTATGTTACCCCAGTCTGCACTATACACCAGTGCCACGATGCCCTATCGTGTCCTCAGCGCTAGGAAAACTCAACGGTGTTATCAAGACTATAACCCGTATACAATTCAACAATTAAAAAGCAATTTCAAAACAGAGTTTCAATATATGAGTACAACTATCATATATAAGCAAACCATAAGCATAAGAGTTAAGGTTACAATACGCATCCGTACCTTTGCTTGACGGGTTTTTGGGTACTTTTGTCGTCGGAACACGTGCACAGTCTATCCTAAAAGGGTAATATTATTTCTATTAATTCACAAACATTATTCCAAGCACTATCTTGGCCACAAATAACAATTTTACCCTTGGAGGATTTATTTTCAATTATTTCCTTACAATTTCGGAAAAAACGCTGGTGCAGAATTTCGTCTTACTTTAGAAAATCATAACTAATTCCAGAAAAATCGAAACGAGGATCTGTAAAATTTCCTGGAATCCTTGAGATCTCTATTTTTGAGGAAAAATACTAGAACTTACCCAAAACTCATGGATAATTCCCAGTTTCCACGGTTCAAATCTCTGCCCAGAATTTTCCCCAGAAAACATAGCTCAACTTTGTTAGACCTGGCTGTCACCCAAAAAGGGGGTGAATTGGGTGTCTGAAAAAAAAATGTTTGATAACTTTGAAAATCTTTTCGCAATTTATTGAAATCAATTCGTATGAAAATAATAATCTATAGTGCACTTGTAAGACATTCAAGTATATATGCTAGGAAGATAAGAGTTTAGGGAAGAGAATATGCAAACTATAATTTATCCTGGTTCGGCCGAATCCTTGACCTACGTCCAGTCCCCAAGCTCTACTTGAGATTTCAATCCACTATCTTCTTGTTTAATCCAGGCACAAGAAAAGCCTTTACAACCCACAAGTTTACCCAGGCACTTATGAAGCCAAATCTCTAACTGAGATACTCCCCCTCACACACTGTAAGGATATAATCAGTTTCCCACTCAAGATTACCCAATCTTGAGTAACTCTCAAATAGAATGATTACAATAAATCTTCTCTCTTCGAAGTGGATAAGATAAACACTGAAGTACATGACAAATAATCTCACTCTCTAAGGTAATTATACAATCATTGAGATATTCGGAGAGTAAGTGCTATGAATGTCAGAGTAGGCATTTTGACGATGCAGCTGTAGTCTCATGTCTCTCGTCTCTCTTTCTATTTTAAATGAAGCTTCTTTTATAGTTGATGAAGAGCATTTGACTGTTAAGCATTCTTCCAGTAGAATATGACCGTTGGAAGTAGCCGTTGAAATATAGCCGTTAGACTTGTCGTTACTTGTTTTGTCAAGTGCTTCGTTGGATTCATTAGTTTCATCTCCTACTCAGCTTCGTTGATATCTGTTTATTTGCCAAGTTAGTCATAGAATGGGAATAACAAAAATGACTTTTGTTTGCTCAGAGATTGGTTGCTGTGATGGTGCTTAGTTTCTGCAATCTCATTTCAAGTCTCTGACACAAAATTGCTTTATGATGCTTTTTGGTTAATACTTCATCTTAATGCCTGAAATCACTATCAAATAGGTTAAAAGCATCTTATAAATGATTATTAATGATTCTGGAAAGTATCAGGTAAAGATCAGATCATTTGGAAGGTTACAATCTGCGATTCGTGATTTCTGTTCGCAGGAACTCTAGTTCTTAGGTAAAGAACTCTAGTTCTATGTTTTGCGGATAGACTGATTTATGAAGGAACTCGAGTTTTTAAACAGGAACTCTACTCATGAACTCTAGTTCTTAAATAAGAACTCTAGTTCTTAGTCTTTCGAAAGAAACCCAGATGTTTTCCAAAGTGATAAACTTTAGTTCTTTCTCAAGAACTCTAGTTCTTGAATAAGAACTCTAGTTCTTGTTTAAGAACTCTAGTTCTTGTGATTTCAAAAGAGACCCAGCTGTTTTCCAAAATGAAGAACTCTAGTTCTCTTACAAGAACTCTAGTTATGAACTCTAGTTCTTGTTCAAGAACTCTAGTTCTTGAGTTCCTTGAAGAATTTTGAATGAGCCAATTTGAACTCGAGTTCTTAGACCAAGAACTCTAGTTCTTGAATCTTCAATAATGAAGAACTCTAGTTCTTGACTAATGAACTCTAGTTCTCAAACTCTCTTTTGTTGTTCAAAGAATTCCAGTGAGACACAACTCGCGAACTCGAGTTCTTATACCAAGAACTCTAGTTCTTGAGGACTTTGTTCGATGATAAAAGGAAGAACTAGAGTCTTCAAACAAGAACTCTAGTTCCAAACTCTAGTTCATTACCCGAGATTTGTCATTTTGAATGAGGCTGAAAACATAAGTTCTTTGAGACCGCGAACTCGAGTTCTACTATCAAGAACTCAAGTTCTCAATTTGACAGATTGAGAACTGATCTATTAAACTTCTCAGAACTTGAGTTTTAAAATATGAAATCAATTTTGTCATTTTGAATGAGGCTGAAAACATAAGTTCTTTGAGACAAAGACAAACATAAGAACTTGAGAACATTGGAGATTCTAGTAGGCGTAACGTCTTTGATATAGCTTCAAATTTGACAAACTACCCATGCTCATAAAGCTAATCAAGTATTCTTTCCAATGCAATAAGAATCAGCTCCAAACTCATTGTATGTTGAGGACTATGATCAGATTAATAAAAGTTGTTCTTGAACCAACGTTTTTGCATAATCTTGAACAGACTCTCAACTTCTAAAACTCATATCTCTCTCATTTAATCTTTTTTTTTTCTGTGATCTTTATGTTTTTGGAAAGGTATATGAGTCTAGTTTCATATGCCACCAATTTCAGCTCATTACAATTTGTATTTTATGAGATATGCTCAAATTACCGAACCTCGCTCTGCTGTGTGATGGTGACAGAAGGTGAAACTTCCGAAATTCATAGCTCTCTCATCTTATCTTCTTTGGACTTGAAATTTTGTCAAGATGACGCATTGGATGTCTAGGTTCATCCAAAATTGGTTTCACCTTAATACGATATCAGATTTGGGAGATATCGTCAAATTACCAGAGGTCGCCCAGGCTGAACGTGAAACAGAGGTGAACAGAGTAGGTTGAATAATCACGAACTCGAGTTCTTAAGTGAGAACTCGAGTTCTTAAGTGAGAACTCGAGTTCTGAACTTGAGTTCTCAAAATGAACTCTAGTTTTTCCCTAAGAACTCTAGTTCTTAAGTGAGCACTCTAGTTCTCATGCATATTTTCCTGGAAACTCGATTTCGCTCATTTTAACTCCAAATTGAGTCATTCCAGCTTCCATTTGATTGTAGAGACTTCCAGTATCATATATAAGAACTTGAAAGTTGATAGTCCCATTATAATACGCAAGTTCTTATTTCTTTCTTCTCTTTTCTTGATCATTCTCCATATGAACAAATCCTTTTTGCTAATGCTCTTGCTAAAGGCATCTACATAGGACATCATCAAAACTAATCATAACCAACAAACTTCTGGAATTTTTATCTTTTTACACAAGACTTCAAATGACACACGCTTTATATATTTAGAAAGCCCTATATGTCTACTTTCACCATGAATTTTCACAGAATTTTAGAACATCATCTTCTTCATAAAACACCAACATTTTTGCTACTGGCTCCAGAAATCTCTAAATGATGAAATTTCGCTAGAGCTTCGCTATTTTGATCATAATCTTCCAAAAATTTTGCTATAACTTCTTCCTCATCAGTTTTTCGAAATAGAAGCAATGGAAACCATAAAAACATGAGAATAAAACTATAGTTGGAAGATTAAAGATCAAAATAACATTTTCCAACATTTCTACTTCATAAGCTAAGAACTTGAACTAAAAACTAAAAGCTTCCTTACCTCTTGAAGAACCTTGCTCCTTGTTCTTGGAGCTCTTCCACTCACTCCCTCTCTCTCTAAATTTTCGGCCCTAGCTTGGTGAATTGGTGAGAAATTATGAAGCTTAGGGTGCCTATTTATAGCAAAATGTGATGGCATTTTTGTAGTTCTCCCACCTTGCATTTTAACCATTGGATTTCCCTTAGCTAGGAAGTTTCAATCCCCTCCTTACACCTCCCTAAAACCGCCCCCTCTCCCCCTTCTTCCTTAAGTTTCTTTGCTTCATCCCCAAGTCATTCTACTTCTTCATTAAGTTTTACTTCATCTCCTAATTACTTCCAAATACTAATTTAGTTAGGTGTAAGGTAGTGTTTTAATTTAAAATCCAATTTCACTTTTGAAATTCTAATTTTATGACTAGATTTATGGTGATTTTTAACTTCCCGAAACACTTAGGTATGAATTCTAAAAGTATACGAAAATGACTTTGGGAATAGCCAAGTTGAAGCTCATAATTCACGGATTTCAAATATGTATTTATATTCAATACTTAGTTTCAATATTTCAAGATATGATTTAATTCCTATAGATGCTCATCTATTTTTATCTAATTAAATAACAACTTACTCCCCAAGTTAAGCAATTTGCTTCTTAAGTTTTCTAAGCTTCTTCCACACACTAACTCAATTGACTTATGTGTTTGTATTTAAAATCATTTCCCCTCCTTGTTTCTTAAGCAAAGAAATCGTCCCATAGAAATAAATTAGGAATAATTAGTTAAGTCCTAATTTTAATCCCTAAAATAGTGTCTTATATGGTAACAAGCTAAATTAATTTTTAGACTCTTAAATTTTATGGAAAAATTTCCTATAAAATAAAAATAAATACAACACCAAAATTTGAGACCTCATATTCACCTATTTAAAATAGGTATTATTTATGGAAATATAATATTTAAGATAGATAATTTTTCGGGTATTACAATCATATTATGCAATTATCTTAATTAAGTTGTTAGAGAGATTTTTGGAATTAAGTTAGTAGATTATGGTTTTTTGAATTTCATAATTATATTCCTAATTGTAATCCCTAGATTATAGGAATTGCCTAGTTCAAAAGATTATTTACTTATTAGCATCTTTGTGTGATTCCAATTAACCGAAGGAATAAAGCATCGCATTCTCGGACTCATCTCTGATCAGTGTCTTCTCAAAATATTTATGAAATTGTCACTGGTCATACTTTTAAGACCGGATCTTTTATAATCTAGTCTTAAAAGTATTCTATATATTTACGAAATTGCTACTGGTTATACTTTTACAACTGGATCTTTTATAATCCGGTCTTAAAAGTGTCCTATATATTTATGAAAGTGTCACCGGTCATATTTTTAAGAAAGGATCCTTTATAATTCGGTCCAAAAAGTTATTTATATTTACGAAATTGCCACCAGCCATACTTTTAAGACCTGATTGTCTATAATCTGGTCTAAATGAGGCGGTCTTAAAGCTCTTTTTTGCACTAGTGTCTCAAGCAATCCTAACACTTAGGACTTGCTTCCCTTACACTTTGCAATCAAATAACCCAACTCACAAGTTCTACAACCTTGAGTCCACTCAAATGAATAATCAAATGATTTTCAAAAAGTAAACTCTCTTAAAGAGAAAATATGAATAAACATTGAAATTCAAATACAATAGTATGCATAACAAAGAATGAAAGCAAATAAGAATATAATCAGTTGTAATTGTTTGTTGTTTTTTCTTAAATCTTTGAGCCTTCCTAGGTATTTATAGTCAACCAAAGAAATTAGCCGTTGCATTTTCTTCTCTTTGAATCTTCAATTTTCAACTTGACATCTGGAATAGAGTTGTTGCAGACGATTCCCCAGCATTCTTGCCATTCCATAAACTTCTTTTGACCATTGGAGTGTGATCTGGAGGATTTGTAACGATCTGAACTGAGCCATTGGGATAGAGAATAAAGTTTAGGCTTGTTCTTTGTTCTTCATCAATTGTTTTTAACCCAGATTTGATTTCACCTTGATCCTTGCTAAATTCATCTAGAACTCATAAACAAATCGATCAAGTATAACAGGGAATAATGTAAAGTGAAATCATGAAGCATATAAATCAAATTAGATCATATCGTAGTTTCTAGAAATCATAGTTTCAAGCTGTGTGATGCAAACTCGAGTTTGTTCAAACAAACCGTAGTTTGGAAGTTTATCTCAAGAGCCAAACCACAGTTTAGAAACTCAAACTAAAGTTTGGTTCATTCAAGGAATGACCATCATGATTTGAGCTTTGAAACACATTTTTAAACAATGGCAAACTCAAGCCATTAAGTGACAAACTCGAGTTTGTCTTTTGGAAAGACAAAACACGTTTAAGTTCACAAAGTATTAAACCGCAGTTTGTAAATACAAACTAGAGTTTTGTAAGTTCCAAATAGTGAGGAGCTCTCTACCTGAATCAAACTCGATCTTACATTCTTAAACTTGAGTTTTCTAAGTTCATAGAAAACATTGATAGCTCTCTGCAAATGAAAAATTGGAGTTTACAAATGCAAACTGCAGTTTTCTTTAAACATTAAATCTTTGAAAGCTCTCGGTACGATTCAAACTCAAGTTTGAAAACTTAAACTCGAGCTTTCTCAAAACATGGAAAACTTTACATAGCCATTAGTTGGGAACAAACTGTGGTTTAGAATATCAAATTGTGGTTTGCTTAACTTTAAAATATTGAAATGTCTCTGTTTAATACAAACTCGGGTTTGCCTTTGACAGTAAGTTTTTCAACTTATCAAAGACAAACTTCACTTTGTGTTTACAATTGTCAGTTATCATCAAAACACATAGAGAAGTAATATTCTCCCATTTTTGATAATGACAACACTTGTAAACCAAAATTTAAAGATTTTAGTAGATTTGATCATTTTGAAAAAGAAGTGTGAACTTAAACAAAAGTTTAAACACTTTTAAAATATTTTGCAATGTAGATATTAGATTTAAACATCATAAGCAGCAAAAGCATCACTCTTTGCATTGATAATTCACAGTTTACAACAGAGTTTAGATATTAGAGTCTTAAGAAGCAGAATACATATCAGAAAAATGAAAAACATGCTAAGAATCTAATAAAAAAATTGACTATCAACTCCTCATTCTTCTTCCCCTATGTCATCTTCAAATAAGGGTAGGGTGGAGGTAGAATCAATTTGAAATTAGGCCCTAGGGATAAGTCATTGTACTTTGAACATTAGCGTCATTTAAAGTATTCTCCATTTCGTTATTATTTCATTTGCATGTTTATAATGATAACTGTATCTTTGGATGTATCACTAGTGCAAAAAGGTGTTTTAAGATCACCTCATTTAGAGCGGAGAATCGACGCACTGCTCTTAAAGAAATGACCGGTGGCAATTTTGTAAATATAATGAACTTCTTCCACTGCATCAATTTTTAAGATCGCCTTAGTGAGAGCGGATGAATAAAACTCCGGTCTTAAAGATATGACCGGTGGCAATTTTATAAATATCAAAGATCAACTTGGACCGTATCTTTTTCGATAGGTCTTAAATATATTATTCAGACAGCTGGTAAAACCAACCGCTCTTAAAACATTTATAAAAAAAAATGAAATGTGAATTACTTTAAAGAGAAATCACGGACATCCCAACTTATATTTTATGCGGTTAAAAATAACATGGAAATTTTTAAAAATAATTGTATAAAACTTTTAAGACCGCACATATATAAATGACCGCTCTTAAAACATTCATTAAAAATAATTATAAATATTTTGAAATTATGGAGAAATCCTGTACAGCCAGACTTATATTTTTTGCGGTGCAAAATAATAAGGAAATATATATAAAAATGGTAAAAAACTTTTAAGACCGAACATACATAAATAACCGCTCTTAAAAACTGTCATTAAAAATATGAATTATTGAGAAATCCCGTACAACCAGACTTATATTTTTTGCGATGCAAAATAATAAGGAAAGATATATAAAAATGGTAAAAAACTTTTAACACCGGACATATGTAAATGACGTTCTTAAAGTTAATATTTTTAAGAGCGGACGTGACTTCTACCCGGTACAAAATAATGAAAAATTTAAACTAATAGTTTATTAATTTTAAGACCGGACTTAATAAAAGGACGTTCTGAAATGTTAAACTTTAAGATCGTCGTTTTGAGTTTGTCCGGTCTTAAAAATTCCCATTGTAACCTTTAAGACCGTCTTATTATGTTTTGCAGATCTTAAAAATGCCCACCACATTTATCACGCGAAACCTTAACTATTTGTGTCTTTCGTCTTTCTGTCGGAATACTGAAACCCCTGTTCTTGTTGCGAAACACTCAAACACCTCTTCCTTGCAAACCACCACCATCCTCTGTTACTCCCTCATTTGCTCTGGCATTCCTTTCTTGCACCACCTCTCTCAACCTCTTTTCTTGTTTCGAAAATGAACGGAGGAAACGAGTGTAGTTCTGTTCTTGAAATGCCAATTGATGATGTTACTGGTGTTAATCAGAACGAACCATCTCCTTCTCAGAGTGAGCCTTCTCATAACCGCCCTGCAAGCCGTCGTGGCCCCACCTGATTGAAAGAGCTTTGCCTTAGGGCGGAGTGCCAATGAAAGGCTCGATATACAATTTGATCGAAATTTGACTCTTTGCGGCCCTAATAAAAGCAGATACAATAGTTATGTCGGCTTACAAGCACGCAACAAGGCAAGCATTTTGGTCGACGAGTGGAAAAATGTCGACAAAAAGAAGGTGAAGGATGTTATCTAGGACTCTATCTGGCTTACATACAATGTTCCTAACGATGAGAAGTTGAAAATCAAGACATTGTCGTATTGTGCTGATCACTGGAGGAAGTTTAAGACCCACTTAGTGAACAACTATATTTTTGCCGAGGTTCCGGTTGGTCAACCTCCCCCTAATCCTTGCGCCAAGTATGCCTTTCTTGATGAAGAAACATGGCAACAATTTGTTCAGATGCGGACTACTGAAGAAGCTTTGGTGAGTCTATATTTAATTTTTTTGTCCCTTCTTGTATACTTATTAACCTGTGCTGATATGTGAATGTTATTGTGTTCATTTATGAGGCCGTTAGTTAGGTTGCTTGCTTAGTAAGGTATTCTGTTATAGTAGGTCACGTAGACATTGTTGTTAGTTAGTTAGTATGTTAAGTGTGTAATGGTATATGTGCATACTGTTATTGAAACTTGACTGAGTTTGAACCAGTTATGATAAATGAATGAATTGACTGAGTTGGCAGCAGTTCTACAACTCCCTTTCCTTTGTTTCTCCCTATTTATTATACATACAATTCTCCATCTTCCTTAACAAAGTCTTGAAACTTGATGAAGTGAATTTGACTAGTGTTTGAATTGAGGTCTGGAATTCATAATGAATAGTTGTTTTTCTGATTCACAGATAAGAAGGCGGCAAGCACAAGAGATTGGGAGAAAGAATGATTGACCACAAACGGCTTCTCGTGGCGGATATGAAAAGGCTGAAAAAGAGTTGATGGCCGCCAAGCGAAAGAGATTGGAAGATGAAGCTCAAACCAATCCTTTTGAGATATGTGACCCGCGGCCGCCATCTCCAATACGTCGTGAGGAGTTATGGCTCTATATTCGCAAAAAGAAAGGCGGGGCGTACTTTAGTGAACAAACTCGTGCAGTTGCTGAGAGAATTGTAAGTAATTATTATGCTCTTGTTATTTGTTACTTTTTAGTTACTAAACATGTTTTGTTACTAATTATGCTCTTGTTATCTGTATCTTACAAGAAGAACTCAAAATGCAAGAACAAGAGGGATCATTTGTGTCGGACAGGAGGAAAGATATCCTTACCATTGTGACTGGAAAATCGGATCACGCGGGGTGTGTAAGGGGAATTGGAGGACGGGTAGGCTTGAAGCAATACTTTGGTAAATCCAAACGCCAAAGACAAGCAATGGTTACCTGGGAGGAGATGGAACTCATGAAAGCCAAAGCAACTGAGGAAGCAGAGGCCAGAGAAGAGAAGAAAGTAGCTGAGCGAGAAGCTTCATTAAGTGCAAAGTTTCAAGAAAAGCTGAAAAAGATGAAGGAGGAGATGATGAAGATTGTCAACTCTCGTGGAGAGAGCACTGTTCCCTTCCCACACTCACCTCCACCTGTCCAGCAGAGCACTAAAGGGAGCTGCATTATTGTACAGTCGGCGGAACATTTTGAGCTCTACGTGGAGGATCCTAGTAAACAATTGGTTGCAAGAGGGAATGTCTACAACTTTGGATCAACTGTACACCACCGAAAAATGGCTGAGATGAAGTCAGGGTGTTAGTTGAAGAGGTGTTCATTGTTGATGCACCTATCCCTCTTCAAACCGATCAAATGAAACTTGTGAGTGATTGCTTGGGAGGCTTCATCTCGTGGCCAGTGAATCTTGTACGTGTTTGTACTCCTCCTTAAGCCTCAGCCCCTACTGATGAAGATGCAGCCCCGCGTGATATTTTGCCCGCTTCTAAGTTGACTGTCAAGGATGAGATTGAACTTCTGGTAGTCAATCAAACTTTTGAAACCAGATCGTGGCCTCTAAATGCTGAAATAGGCCTAAAAGAGAAGCTACCGGTCTTCGTTGACCAGGAAGATTTAATCACCCTTATCTTTCCTAAAAAGGAGTTAACTGATGCAATTGTGTTGTTATTCATGAAGTAAGTAGTATCTTCTTCTATGAGTACGTACATAATTTTAAGAGGTGTCGTTTATACACGTACACATACATATATACTATCTAATTCACTTATGCATGTCATTATTGTAGGTTGATGTATCGTGAGATAGGAGTACAGGGCAGAGAATAGGATTTTGGATTCTTGTGCCCACAGTACCTAAGTGGGGCAACCATGGCTCAAAGAACATCATACATATCTAAGAGGTTGTCTAACAATATGAGAAGGTGGTACCTTGCACCATTCAACCATTCTAACCATTGGCAGTTGGTCCTTCTTTCCGAGGAGGAAAATAAAGCAGTCTTTCTATGCTCCCTTCATCACGAACCAGTGGCTGTGTTAAAGCAGATGGTTGATAAGTAAGTAGCGCATGTCAATTTGTCACTGATTTTTGTCTGAAATCTCTTCCGTGAGTTTTTAGTTACCAATATTGATAATTGAAATTTTTTATTTCAATAATAGGGCCATGTCGGAATACCAAAAGAAGGCCAAGAGAAAGGCTGGGTATCAGATCAAAGATACTATATGGATCAAACCACAGGTTAGTACGCATGGACACTACCTTGTGAACTTTGCCTTGTGAACTGTCACTGTGTATGCGCTCTTACATATATATATATATATATATATATATATATATATTTCTTGTTTGATTTTAGACACGTCGCCAACCACAGGCTTCCAACTTATGTGGGCTTTACGTCATGCGACACATGTATGATATTATCACGCGAAGAATTCTGTCTATCACTGAAAAGGTAAATGTATATGATATTATACGTACATAGGTTTGGTGTGCTGACCCCTTTGATGAAAGGAATTAAGGTAGTCTATTATATATTTCTGTCTTTGATGTTACAAACGTTTGATTGCGCTGACCCCTTTCCTGATAGTGATATTGAGTGCATACAGCAAGTCATTTGTGAATTTGTCATTTAGGAAATCGCAAATGCCCCACAGGATTAATTTGTAAATATGCATATGCTGTAGACCTATATTACATCTGATCTTCTGTAAATAATACTTGAAAAATTGTATAGTTTAATGATCAATAATTAATAAAATTGTTTATTCATTTCCAACAAATTATATTGATGCTTTCTATTTTTTTATTGTTGAACGTATTGCATGGAATTAGTTCTTAAACCTTTAGGACAGGATGCTGAAGAATGGTGAGCTTATTAAAAAGTTCAAAGACTTTTAGGACTGTCTATTTCATATAAGTCCGGTTCTAAAAGTCTTAGTATAATTTTTTAAAATTTTGGAGACTTCTAGGACCGTCTATTTCATAAAAGCTCGGTCCTGAAGGGCTTTTTAAAAATATGTTAATTTAATTTTAAAATATGCGAGACTATAGGAGCGGATAGTTATTAAATGACCGGTCCTAAAAGTCTATCCCACCATTTCATTCGTTATGTAGGAATCTTCTTCTTCTGAGAAATTTAAACTAAAATATTGGAGACTTTTAGGACATGTGAAATGGAAAAAATTGAAGGAAATTGGCCTTCTCAAATGTTGTATAACAAGCATTTGTTGAGTTTTTCATAGGTTGCCTCACGCACCACAAAATAGAAGACTAAAATCCGAAACCAAGAGACTTTTAGGACCGTCTATTTCATATAAGTCCGGTTCTAAAAGTCTTAGTATAATTTTTTAAAATTTTGGAGACTTCTAGGACCGTCTATTTCATAAAAGCTCGGTCCTGAAGGGCTTTTTAAAAATACGTTAATTTAATTTTAAAATATGCGAGACTATAGGAGCGGATAGTTATTAAATGACCAGTCCTAAAAGTCTATCCCACCATTTCATTCGTTATGTAGGAATCTTCTTCTTCTGAGAAATTTAAACTAAAATATTGGAGACTTTTAGGACATGTGAAATGGAAAAAATTGAAGGAAATTGGCCTTCTCAAATGTTGTATAACAAGCATTTGTTGAGTTTTTCACAGGTTGCCTCACGCACCACAAAATAGAAGACTAAAATCCGAAACCAAGAGACTTTTAAGACCGGCTGTTGATATGTCTACGGTCTTAAAGGTCTTTTTTTAAAATAAAAATAATTTTCTATTTCTTTTATACAGAAATGATGTTAATGTTCAAATCAAATCAACTAAGCAAATATATCATGGTTAATTTTAAAGTCAATTAGCGAAGACTCACGATGACTTTAATTTGCATGTTTTGTATGTTCTTAATTAATGTCATTATTATATTTTTTTTTTACAAATTAATTGTCATTATATAACTTATGTTAATTTCGAATCCATTTTTGGAACTTCTCAAGCATACGCAATCAGGTTTGACAAAAAATGGCCTTGGCGGCGATCATCATATATATATTTTTTAATGCTGCCCCTAAGGGCAGCAACATACAAGAAAATAAAAAAAACATAAAAACATAAAAAACATACAAGAAAAAAAAACTAATTAATCCTCCGTCTTGTTGTTGGAGGAGGAGGAGGAGGAGCATGTAGAGTCAGCTTCAGAGGATGGGACCTCGACGTCATTTTCGTCGAGGACCAGGTTGACCTTCTTCTTAATCGTATGAAGGAGGCCATAGATTCTGCCCATGTGTCGGTCCATGTGATGGACGCGGGCCAGCAGATGCTCTACAATCTGCTTCACCGTTGGATTTGGCGGCAGAGGGGGAGGTCTCGCTGGTAAGAGAGACGGAGGAGGAGAAGGAGGACCCGATGGTGGACGAGAAGGTGGGGCAGCCATTATAGAATCAAAGATTGTAGAAGAAATGAGGATGTGGAGAATAATGTGAAGAAACTAAAGTAACAAGGGGCTTAAATAGATGGAGCACCATCGTTGGATTGTCTTTCGAAGCCGAAGAGACTATCAATCATCATTACAGAGTGTAAGGATAGACACGCCTGCACCTCTTGGAATTTAGAACAAAGGAACTTTTAAGACTGCATATTCTAAGATAACCGGTCTTATATGTATTTTTAAGATCATTTAATTAAGGATCCAAGTACCTACACAACTACTCTAGGATACGAAGAGATTCATCTGACTGAAGCATTAAATTTTGGATACAACTCCTAATATCGGAATTTGTATCGACGACACTTTTAAAGATATTACAAATTTCAACTTAAATTCTGATTGGTTTAAGTTAAAAATTAGTAATCTATAGGCCGATTTTAATTTTTAAAATTAAAAATTAGGTCTTAAATATTATTACTAATTATTTATTGCCAGTTGTATCCAATATTCTCACTTTCCCATGTCTTAGACAGTGAAGCATATGTCTTGCCATGTGATGAAATGGAAAAAATTGAAGGACTTAACTTGGCCTTCTCAAATGCTGTATAATAAGCATTTGTGAAGTTTTTCACAAGTTGCCATATTATTAACATAAAAAATGAAGGACTTTTAGGATCGTCTATTTCCTAACAGTCCGGTGCTTAATGGCTTTTAAAAAATACGTTTTTAATAATTTAAAAATATGCTAGACTTTTAGGAGCGATGTTTTAATAAATGTCCGGTCCTAAAATCCTTTAGGACTGGCATTTTATATGTGTACGGTCCTAAAGGTCTTTTAAAAAATAAAAAATAATTCATTATTCTATTTCTTTTATTCAGAACTTTGTTTGCTCAAGATTTTATAAAGAACTGGATCAACTGATATTATATATGTTCAAATCAAATCTCATATTCTCACATTCCCATTTTTCGTATCCCTCTGCTCCCCTCTACCCTAAACCAAGCTAGACAATGGTTATATATAAGATAACCCCTCGCAGGACTACTCCTAAAGCTCGTTGGAAGATCTTGAGACAACTCGTTGGGCTACGTCATACTCAGACCAAGAAAACGCGTTCTGTTCAGACGGAGGAGTCTCGGGTCGTTGGACCCATTGTTATTTCGGATGATGAAGAGGTTCTTGCTTCCCCTCTCCAGCCTCCTAGTCCTGACCCTGAAGAAGTGATACTGATGCGTATACAACATGAAATTGCTGATATCCGGAGTGAAATTTCTGCCGCTGAAGCCGATATCGACAAGACATTAGTTGATAATTAGCTTTAAGACTTTTAGTCACATTGTAGGTTGTTTTTGTTATTTGTAAGTTTGTCGTTCTTATTTTTCCTTTGTACTTGCACATTCTCCATTAAGGTAAAAATCAAAATGAACTAAGCTTATTAATGGAAAAAACCTTATTCTCAATGTACTATCCTTTATTTTCAGTAAATTCTTATATTAAAAAAATTGAGACTTTTAGGAGCGGATGCTTAATAAGTAACCGATCTTAATGAATTCATTTAGGAGCGTATGCCTAATATGTAACCGATCTTAAAACTTCTATACCTTGAGGACCGGATGCTTTACAATTAACCGTTCTTAATGACATTAAATATAAATGATTCTGTCGCGCGGAAAAGTTAAATTTTGCTCTCTGAAGAGGTTTGTATCGATGAAGGACTTTAAATTAGTAGGCCAAAAGTCTCATGATTGTCATGTATTAATGCAACAGCTGCTCTCAGTAGCTATTCGAGGCATTGTCGAGTATGATCTTCGACACATTTTGACTAGGCTTTGTTTCTTCCTCAATGTTGTTTGCAGTAGAGTATTCGAGATTGAACAATTGGATGAATTGGAGAATGAAGGATATATGATATTGTGCCAGCCTGAGAAACTTTTTGTTCCTTCATTTTTTGACATCATGATTCATCTAATTGTTCATCTAGTGAGGGAGATAAAGCTGTGTGGCCCTATCCATTTACAGTGAATGTACCCAATTGAAAGATCTATGAAATTCCTAAAGGGGTACGTGAAGAACGCATACTAGCCAGAAGCATCAATTGTTCAGAAGTATGTATCTGAAGAGGCCATGGAATTTTGTCAAAATTATTTGGCCAAAGTAAGACATATCGGGCTACCAAAACGTTAGCATGTTGAAGGGGGTAGACGAGGGGCCTCAGTACAGGGTGTGGATCCTGATGAATTGTCACAAGTCCACTTATACATCTTGAATAATGTTGATGAAGTTCAATCCAACATAGCTGCACATAAAGAAGTTGTGAGGAAAGAAAATCCCCGAATGACTGAACAAATGTTGATTAGGGAGCATAACAGAACTTTTGCAAACTGGTTCAAACAAAAGGTCGAGGGAGAGGAATCTGTTTCTAAGACAATGAAATGGTTAGCACGTGGTCCTGAGGTTGATGTCATTAGTTGGAATTCGTATATGATCAACGGGTACACATTTTACACGAAGTCCCTAGATGATAGGAGCACCGTCCAGAACAGTGGTGTAATGTTAGAGGCTGAATCCATGCACTTCTCTAGTTCAAAAGACAAGCGGCCTAAATTGGCAGTCATGCCATATTATGAGGTTATTGAAGAGATTTGGGAGGTGGACTATGTCTTCATTAGATTTCCCATTTTCAAATGCAAGTGGGTTAATGTCAATAATAGAGTTTAGATCGATCGGCTGGGATTTACATTAGTCGATCTCAATAGTATAAGTTTTGGAGATGAACCTTTTATTATGGCAGACCAGGCGAAACAAGTTTTTTATATCACTGATCAAGCAAATAAAATGTGGTCTGTAGCTCTCCAAGGAAAAAGGGTCATTGATATTGATGAGGAAAATGATGCAAATTATGGTTTTCCTGAGAGTACTCCTTTTTCAAGGGGTCTACCAGACATCAACGAAGAAGATGAAGCGGATAATGAACCCGGCATAAGAAATGATCATCAAGAAGGGATATGGGAAGATATCCCTTTATAAAAGAGTCATCAATTCATAAGGTAATATTCATCTGCACAATTATTTGAAAACTTGAAGGTTTTAATTTACGTTTTAACTATATTCATTTCCTTCTTAAATATTTATGTTCTTAAACAATGTCACTGACTGTGTTTTGTTCTTGTTTTTATTTTTCTGGCAGGCCAGGATCCGATCGAAATGGGCTAGCTTGTCACAAAAGAAGTTAGGAATGTTTGTTATGTTCGTTGTTATTGGCCGGGTGGGAATCTGATGAAGACAAGGTGATGAATTGGTATATATGTTCATTTAGGTGTTGTACACTATTATAACATATTGTAATATGTATTTGTCTTATTGTATTAATTACATTCATTTGTTATTAGGTTTGTACTGTAATAGCTAGTCATTCATTACGATGCTTGGTGAATAATATTTGTAATCCATTCTCAATTCAATTATAAATTGAAGCTTAGAGTACTGTCTTTAGATGCTGGATTTTGTGGCGAATTTGTTTTGAACAGGGGAAATATCCACTTTTAAGACTGGTCTATCGAAGGTCCGGTCTTAAAAGTCAGACTTTTAAGAGCGGAGGCTATTCCTTACGGTCTTAAAACTACTAATAAAGGTCGTAAAGACGTTCTCTAAGACTGGTGTATATGATCTCCGGTCTTAAAAGTGAGACTTTTAGGAGCGGACTCTGTGCTAACCGGTCTTAAAATTTACCTTTAAGACCGCACTTATTAATTTAGTCCAATCTTAAAAGTTATAATTATAAGACTGGTTACATGTTAAAGCAAAGTCTTATATTCTTCATTTTTTAGACCGGTGTATATGTTTTGACCGGTCTTGAAAGTTACATACTTTTAAGACCTGATGACATTTAGTCTGGTCTTGAAAGTGTGGTATTTAAGATCGGACTTTTTTGTCCGGTTTTATAAATTCTGGTTTTAAGACCGAACAAAATATATGTAAGGTCTATATAGTCCGATTTTTAAGACCTATTGTTTCTTAGGTCCGGTCTTGAAATATTTCTTTAAGACCGGTTCGAGTCCGGTCTTAAAAGTTACGTATTTATAAGACCGCTTGGAACGAGACCGGTCGCTGGTCTGGTCTTACGAGGCCTATTTGGTCCGGTTTTAAAATACTTTTTTTGTAGTAGTGTATCTTATAGATTATCCTAAATGTCCATGGTGGGTCATCTACTTGGGAGCGAAGATGAAATAAGACCAATATGACTTTGATAAGGTATGGAAATACAAATCAAAATAATAGGCACTTGTAAGAGTACAAGGTCCTGGACCGACCCACTATGAGAAAATTATATGGATTTAGTCATAAATTTATCTCACATACAACTGCGTCATATAACATCCCAAAATTTTGAATTTTGGGAATAAAAGAAAATTAGAATAAAAGAAAATAGAATAGAATAAAAATAAGTAAAGAAAATAAATAAATAAAGATAAAATTTGGCTTTAGTATTTTAAAAAATAAATATTTAAAATTAAGTTTCAAGATTATTGGATTTGTATTGATAACAATAAAACAATACCCAAACATTTTCAGTTGGCCCGAGAGTAATTGTAATTGCAGAGTGTTCTTGTCAATTCAGCAAAGCCCGACTACATTTATGTTGGACTAAAACAAATGCTTCCCATCTTATGTGATTCCTTTCAGCCCAAAACGCAAGAAAAATCATTCCATGAAAAAAAAAAAAGTATCCATATTAGCTCAGCACGTGATAGCCATAAGGATTCACAGCAGAACAAATTCTCTAATATCCCATTAACTCATTTCAGTCCACACGTGTAGCAAGAACTGGAAGACAACAAAGGATTTAGCGATTTCATGCATCTTGACAGCAACACAAAGCCATCCCATTTCATTTTAGCGACACCACACTCCACTATCAGCTGCCATTCTTTCTCGGCCAGACACGTAAGGATGCTGCGCCAAACTCGAACAAAACCCATACTCCATTGTTGCCTATTTTTTTTGTATGACAGTGCCCATGCTCCTCGGTCCCCACTTCTTCTTTCCCATTCATTTTCTTTCGGCTTCAAATATTCCTTCCTCATTTCTCATTCTAAAAACGCGACTGAGAAAGAGAACACCCCGAGAGAGAGAGAGAGACCGAGAATGAGAACACCACGAGAGAAAGACCAAGAGAACACCATCCTTTGCTCTGTTTTGACCACCGTGAAGCAGGTGAGATTTTAGGATCCTTTTAAGTGTCTTAACGTCCTCTAGCAAAGGTAACTATCTGAGTCTTGTTTCCTTCATTTTTCATAAGGTTTTCCGATGGAAGTCTCTGAGTTTGAAGCTTAAATAATATATATTAATCTAAATACAAGTTGAGGGGCTGTTAATGTTTTTGATTGTGTGCGAGTGTGTGTGTGTGTGTGTGTGTGTGTGTGTGTGTGTGTAAGCATGTGGATGTTTGCTGCACAAAGAAAATTTAGATAAACTATACATAAATATATTATCGAAAGCATAGATAAGAATAAAAGAAGGAAAAGTTTATCGGATGCATATATAATACATGAATGCTTGGATTGAACCTTGTCCTTATATGTAATCATATTGAAGTTGCTGCAACATGGTAAATATAGAAGAGGAAAATAAAACTCAACTATATTATGAAAGCTCTTAGTGTCAATACTCTAGTTTTGTATATACTAATATATGTATTGATCACATGCCTTGTGCGAAGTATTCCCTGGACATTTACATGCATATAAGACAAAAATCATGTTGAATAAAATATATACAAAAGCAAGTACATGTCTTGCGTAATTTGGTTTTATAAGTGTGTGTGTGTGTGTAAAATAAGCTTGGAAAATTATGAAGAAATGTTAAAATAATACTAATGATTATGGTGCAATTAGTTTAAGATAATTGTGAATAAATAGTAAATAGTAATAATAATAATACATAAAATAATAATAACAATGATAACATAAATAAATAAACAAATATTGTTATTATGAGGAAATGAAATAAATAAATAATAATGAATAATATTGTTATTTATTAAAGGAAAATAAATAATATGTTAAAGATGAATTATTTACTTAATATTAATGTTGATTATTTCTTGTAAGAAATATTTTAGGTAGTTGTATTTATTTAACTCAGGGTTTAAAATCTTATGTATGAATAATACAATAATTTGGGGAATTACCATATAGTAATAAATAACAATGGAAATAAATTGGTATATTTTTAATTTCATGAAATTTTGAATATGTGGAATTTTTAAGGGTTATTAATTGTTGGTAAAATTGATTGTGATAGATTAATTATGGCGTGTGTTGAGCTCTCAGATTAAGAGAAGTGTGAAGTAGTTAGCTCTAGAGAAAGGTAACCACTTTCCACTTGTTATGATTATTAATATGCTGCTATTAAGTATTTGTTAAACTGATTATGATTGTTTTGAATAAAATTTCCTTGTGGAATCTCATGAGTTAAGATATGTGTATTTATTTACCATGATAAGTATGGAATGAGAAGAATTGGGAGAAGATGGAAAGTTATTTACACCACGTGGTGATGCCTCCATTGGTGCACGATTGTTGGCTTTTTATTGTCCCAACGGTTCAATAAGGGACTAGCCCAATAGTTCAAGAGGGCTTACGACTCCCCACCAGTTCAATGAGGGGAAAAGACCTACGGGTCTAATCGGAAGTAATAAGGCAGTTCAGCTGGCAAGAAGGGTGGTATCTTGGGAATTATTGTAATGAGAAATTGAAACCATTATTTTTATGATACCTGATAAATCCCAAATTTTCATATATTTTATCCTGCTTATTCATCTATCTTGGGGATTATTTTAGGCTAATTTGGAATTATTAGATAATATTTGAGTTATTAGACAATTTTAAGAAATAATGTAAATCTTAATTAATCATGAGATTATTGGGCTTGAACTAATATTTTAATCTTATCTTGTGATTTAATATTATTTTTAAATATATGATGTCATGATTTTATTTAATTTCTGCCAACAAAAAATATATTGCAATATCCTATAGTGCAGAATTTTTCAGGGAAGCTTAAAAAAAATCCAATTATAGAATTTTATTGGGCTCCTTAAATCCTATTGAGTTTAAGTTGGTACCCAAAAGCCCTCTTCTCTTCCCCTTTTAATTAACCTAGCTACTAGGTTTTTACGAGGGGAATCATCACGCCACAACGCCGCAACGCAAAAGGAGCTGAAGGCAGACCGGAGACGAGACGCAGAGATGCAAAGGATCGAATTGATTCACTTGAATCATTCAACCAATTCTTCATTCTCTAGCCGTGGACCCCACCTCCAATAACCATTAAATCATTGTTCCCCTCTCACGCACAAGCACAGAGATCTCTTCTCAACTTTATTCATTCTCGCAGGACCCACCTTTAATTCTCGTATTGAATATTCATCAATTCAAATGGATTGGAGCTGCGTGATGTTTGGAGGACCCACCTTTAATTCTTGTATTGAATATTCATCAATTCAAATGGATTGGTGCTGCGTGATGTTTGGAGGAGGGAGCGCGGTGATGGAAGCTTAAATTCCTAAGTCGTCCCCTTCATCATCATAACTGAATTAGATCTTTGTTATTTTACTTACTTTTAATTAATATTCTTCTTAGGATTGTAATTCTTTTCTCATAAGAAAAACCCCACAAAAATTGCATTCAAATTCATATAGATTAGTTTCATTTTCATATAGGTTTTAGAGCCAATTGCATTAGTACATTTAGTTAAGTTAATTGCATATAGGTAGTAGTGTTTGCATTCTAGTTTAGGTCCATTTACATTCCATTGCATCTTTTCATCACCTAAATTTAACCTAAAGATAACCCACAGCTTGCTCCTTGGGAGAATGACCTAGGTTGACCCTAAACTACATAATTAATTAGGACCTAGTTTAATTGATCGCTTTAACGACAAAATTAGCTCGATCAATTTTGGATTATGATATGAAATTTTCGTGATATGAATATTGTTAAAATGCTTTGTTAATATTTTGTTTATAAAATTGTTCCACTTGTCGCCTCATTAGCACGTATTAATTTTCATAATAAGTCGGATTGATGGTTACCGCAATTTTCAGGTGAGAGCTCCAATCCAGGTCCTTTAGGGAAGGCGGCAGAAGCTTAGACTACTGGGCTAAAAGTAGTGTTTCTATCTACCTTTAGTTTTTATTGGATGACTGTATAATGCCACATTAGGACATATTATGCATGTTTTGATATCTTGTGGGATATTTATTTTAATATTGCAGTTTATTAAATTAATTATCTAACTAAAATATGGTTAATTTATTAAGTAATATGGAGAACGTTTCATGTCACAATGCCTTTTGACCTAAGATCATCATGAATTCTTACATGATGAGTCATTGATCTTTGACCTAGTCAAAAGTCACCTTTGACTGGGTGATGATAAAGGCTATGATCGGGATCAGTGGTTTTCATGCAGAGGAATGTGAATGATCAAAATGGAATTTTCCCCTCACATTTGTAGAGAGACAATACTGGGCCCCTCGATGAGTGAGTCTGAGAAATGTATGACCATACTACAATTGAAAGGAGTTTCCCTTTCAATTATTAGACTACTCAAGAATCGATAAAGTAATGGTCAAGAACAGGAAGTTGACATTATCCATGCCTCATACTTGACCAAATTATCGCGTGACAAAAGAAACGTGACATGGTTGTACGATAGGTTTGTATCGTATCATCGATTCCCATATGAATTAGGTAATCGCAATGTCTTACTAGAGGTCGCTTACGACTTGTGGGCTAGTATAGTATTGGCCTGTTGCCAATCACATGTGGGTCTGTAGGGTCCTACACAAAAATAGCCCAACATAAGCAAAAATGTCTAAATTCATTGAATCTTAGATATATCTAAGATTTAGTGAATACTATATTTAATGTATAATATATATATATATATATATATATATATATATATATATATATATAATTTGAAAGTAATATAATAATATTATATAATAGAGATTATAATATTATTATATAATATTTGTTTTGTATTTAATTTATTTGATAATTTAAATATCTAAAACATATAGAGATATTGTATCTCAAATTTAATTTTTGAATAAAGATATCATATCTTTGATTTAATTTAAATTGAGATATAGCATCTCAAATTTAATTAAATAGATAGATATCATTTCTCAAATTTAATTTATAGAGATAAATTGAATCAGAGGGCTTTTAATTTGGATTAAATAAATAGATTAGATTAGATCTATTAGATAGATTTAATTAATATATTATTTTAATCCAAATTCAAATTTCAAAATTAATAAGGATTAATTTTGAATATAATATGCCTATCAGGTTTTGAAAAACCTATGGGACTTTTTGTCAAACGTGTTAGAAAAGCCGCAAGAAACCCTAGAGACGTGAGAATACTGAAGGTGCTAGCATGTTGCTACCAGTGTTGGAGGCCGTTCGTGTGGATCCCGGTAAAGGGAGTGGATTCATAGATACGACTCCTGTTGATCGAGTAGGTAGTCCACGAGATCAAATTGAAAGAGATGCTTATTAATTTGCATAGGTATGGTTCTTTTTCTAACTTGATTTAAATGTCGTTGGTGGATTCTCCAATGGGATTCATAAGTTTTTTAATTATGTTGCGTGTACGGATCCCAACAAAATCAATAGGAGAGTCAAGTCTGGCAGGAGTAGGAGCTGGAGTGGTAGAGATAATAGGTGTGGTAAATGTGAACGAAGGTAAGGTGGTAAGACCAGGGGAGCTAAAGCTAGGGCAAACTAGGGTACCAGAACTTGGACTAGGGGCAGATAGAAGCTTCAGGATTTCATCCACCTTGTTACTCAGAGACCTAGTAGTCACCATAACAGTAGTGAGCTTAGCATCTTGATCTTTTAAGTGACCAGCAAGATTTTCAACCTGTTCCTTCAACTTGTCTTACTCATCCACCATTGCATTATGGCTCTTCTGTACTTTAGCTACCAACTTCCCAACCTCTGATTCAATTTTATTAGTCATCTCAAAAATTGCCTTTTCCACAATTTGTTTGATCTTTGCATCAAGATCAGTAGGCATAGAAGAAGGAGGAGCAGATTAGACTTCTTCAACTCTAGCGTGTCATGCTCTGGATTGAAAGGGGGCCCTTGATTGGCCTGAGCCTTCTTCAAATGTGATTCTCATGGGGTTCAGTTGTTATTTCCTAAAACCTAGGGGCTTCTTTATGTTCTCAGAAGTACCAAGATGCCAGATTTTTTGATAGAAAAGAATAATTGACACTAGAGAAGTAAAAGGAATATGAGAGATTGATCTTGAAGAAAATCAAATTTTGGTTATTTCTTGGAAAAGCCAATGGCCAAGATTACTAGGCACTTTGTCTATTATAGCAGTAAAGAGGGGATAATCCTTCTTTGCAAAGTGAGTGTAGTTGCCACCCTTTTGCAACAAATTCCTAGAGTATACCATATGGCTCTATGAATTGGGGCCATTACTACAGGAGGAAAAGACAGTGAGGCCAGGATAGGCTCATTTGGTTTGAGAATTTCGAAAATTTCCTTATTGCTATAATTAATGGAGGGAACAAGAGGAGGGTTTTCAATCCTCAAGATAGAGTTAACGATAGAAGTAGAGATGGTAATTTTGACATTTCTAACATGAGTATAAATTCTTTCTTCCACCAATTCTCCCTCAGAATCCTCTATGCTATCCCAAAACATGTTGAAATAAAACAATTTGACTATATTAGGATTATAGGAGGCAGATATTGAAAGAAGAGATGGATATTGACTCAACTAAGGAGAAAGGTCAAGGTTACACTCTTTCTTGAGCTTGACTAAATCAACAAACACTACTGGATAGAAATCTTTTGTAAGGAAAGTTTCTCAAAATTTAATAGCCATGTCTGATTCTAAAATGGAAATTTTGGTTATGAAGTCTTCAAGAGCTTTATAGTGAATGTAAATTTCTATGATGGCATCATATACCTTTTAGGTCGATGCCTCATCAGGCTGAAGAGCAAAGGATTGAGCGTTTTCTATCTTTCTCTTCTTCTCTGCAGCTTTACAAGGTGAGACCTTCTCAGTAACTTGCTCCTTCCCTTTTTGCTACTTCAAGATCAACTGCTTGTCTCTTGGGAGTCTCTGAGGGTTCTTGAATCTCTACCCCCTTTAGTTGTGAAGTAGGTGGCGGCTTAGTAGTAGAAACTCCCGGAATCCTTTTGTCGACACTATAGTGGAAACGCCTAGAATCTTGATGTCAACGCTAGGATTTCATATGCATAAGGCATTGTGGAGGATGTGGTGGAGGATTTCATACACACAATACAAGGTGAGATTAGGATGATATAAGAGTGTAATCAAGGTCTTGAGAGGCTTGAGCAGATCTTTTTGAGGCCATTTTTGAGTTGGAGAGGTCGAAATTAATTGGAGAAGATGAGAGAGTGGAGAGATATGCTAGGGCAAACTTGACTTGATTGAGGGTTTGAAGAATGACAGTTAAGACTCATATGTATAGATCGCGACAAATCGTGGTTTGTCACTTACATACTCGAGTTTGCTTACCTAGACTTCAAGGATATATGTGTGAATTTTGGAACCTCTTGCGCAAACTACGGTTGGCAATACCCTTTATCAACATAGTTGCTCTCTATCCAATGGAAACTCGAGTTTCCCACTTAATAACTCAAGTTTAGGTTTTTTTTCCAAAACCTCTGTTTGTTCTCTATCCCTAATAAAGTCGAGTTTAGAATCACAAACTCAAGTTTGCCTCTTTTGACAGCAAACTTTAGTACTCTGTCATATTAATTAAGTGTCCTACATAAACCATTACTAGAGACTCCGACACTTAAGTTAGTAGTAGACAATCATTAAAACATAACTAACATTTAAGTAAGGATTACTTACAACTCATTAGGATTTACTATTCCTAATTCTCTTCTAATGTATGTGAATTGTTCCTTAGCTAATGGCTTTGTGAAGATATCAACAAATTGGAAATGAGTAGGAATGAACAACATCTTGACATCCTTCTTCTAAACATAATCTCTAATGAAGTGATGCCTAACATCAATATGATTCGTTCTTGTATGTTGGATTGGATTCTTAGCCAAGCTAATTGTGCTCATGTTGTTACACAAGATTGGAATTTCTTTGAGGTCAATTCCTAAGTCCAAAATTTGTTGGTTGAGCCATAGAACTTGAGAACAGTAACTGGATGCAGTGACAAACTCAGCTTCAGTGATGATACAATACGAAAGTTTGTTTCTTGCTTAACCAAGAGACAAGTGAACCACTAAAGAATTTGAATTGATTACTTGTACTCTTTCTATGTATTTTATATCTAGCATGATCTGAATCAGTGTATGCTACAAGATACTCAGATTGATCCTTAGGAAACCATAGACCGAATGACTTATTGTCCGTAAGATAGTGAAAGATTCTCTCTACATTCTCAGCAAGAAACTCTTTAAGTGTTGGCTAGAATCTTGCACATATTCCCACACTAAATTGGATGTCGGGCCGACTAGCAGTCAAGCATATTAAAAATCCAATCATCCCTCTATACCTAGTTATATCAAAGTTCTTGCCCAACTTATTAGCATCCAAAGAGGTGGTTGAACTCATAGGAGTATTTGGTCTGAGAGATGAAGATACCATCTTATCTTTGTTTGATTTGCAGACCAATGAAGTAATTTAACTCTCCCACCATTGACATCTCAAATTCTGCCTGCATTGCCTTAGAAAATTATTCACACAAAGCTTCATTAGTAGAACAAAAAATAATGTCATCAACATATATTTGCACTAATAAGACATCATTTAATTTATTTATATTTATGAAAAGAGTTGTGTCTGATTTACCTCTAACGAATCCTTGATCAAGCAAAAATTTGCTTAATCACTCATACCAAGTTGTAGGAGCTTGCTTAAGTCTATAAAGAGATTTCTTGAGGCGATAGACATGATTTGGATAATGTTTATTTTCAAAACCAGAGGGTTGTTCAACATAAACTTCCTCTTGAATTAAAATATTTAAAAATGCACTTTTAACATCCATTTGATAGAGCTTGATTCCCCTTACACAAGCAAAGGCTAAAAGAACTCTTATAGCTTCCAATCTTGCCATTGGAGCATAAGTTTCTTCATAATCAATTCATTCTTCTTGATTATAGCCTTTAGCAACCAATCTAGACTTGTTATGGACTATGATGGTTGATTTATCATGTTTTTTCTTGAATACCCATTTAGTACCAATGACCATATGATCCTTAGGCCTAGGTACCAAGTCTCAAACTTGATTTCTATCAAATTGATGTAATTCCTCTTGCATTGCGAGAACCCAATGATTGTTTGAAAGGGCTTCATCAATTGTAGAAGGTTCAATCATGGAGATGAATGCAGAAAAGTGACTTCATTCAAAGTACTATTTCTGGTTCTTACTCCTTGATTCACATTACCTATAACTTCATAATTCCTTAAGTACTTTCAAGCTTTAGGTTGAGATTAAACATTGTTTTCACAGATATTTCCAAAAACATTTTTAGTTTGAAGTTTCTGTTTCTAAATGTTTTGGAGGATTGTTCAAAACAGAAGGATTTTTAGAAATAGATTAGTTTTGAAAAAGAACATCATTATCATCATCCAAGGATTTATCAGATTTAGTTTCACAGAAAACAACATGTATAGATTCTTCAACAACATGAGTTTTAGTATTAAATACTCTATATGCTTTACTTCTAGAGGAATACCCAAGGAATATACCTTTATCGGCTTTAGGGTTAAACTTCCCTAATCTTTCCTTACCATTATTGTGCACATAGCACTTGCAGCCAAAGATGTGCAAATGGGCAACATTGGGTTTCCTTCATTTGTAGAGCTCATATGGTGTTTTGTTTAGCTTCTTCCAAAGATATGTTTGGTTGAAGATGTAGCAGGCTGTACTCATTGCATCAGCCTAAAACACTTAGGAGGTTAGATTCTCAATCAGCATTCCCCTTGCCATCTTAGTAATAACTCGATTCTTTCTTTCTACAGTACCATTTTGTTTAGGAGTTTTTGTAGCAGAGAAATTATGATCGATGCCTATGTCATCACATAATTTTTCAAAAACAAAAAGATTCTCAAACTCACTATCATGAATAGTATGAATTCTTGCAATAGGGAAACCTTTCTCGTTTTGGACCTTCTTGGCAAAAATACCAAACTGATCAAATGCTTCATCTTTAGAAGATAACAATAGGGTCCAAGCAAATTTAGAAAAATCATCAACTATGACCAAAGTATAAAGATTGCCACCAAGGCTTTTGACTCTAGCTGGTCTAACTAAGTCCATGTGAAGTAGTTGAAGTGGTGTATTAGTTGATATTTCATTTTTAGAGTTAAAGGATGATTTAATTTGTTTACCCTTTTGATATGCATAAAAACCATGTCATTTTTAAAACTAAGTTTTGGTAAACCAATGATTGAATCCTTTTTCAATAGCTTGTCAAGTTGAAACATGTTTATATGAGCTAACCACTTATGCCACATCCAACTCTCATCCAAGTTACCAATAAAATAATTTTCAGAAATAAAGCTATTGCTAAGAAGATTTAATGCATAATAGTTACCTTCTTTAGGAGCCCTAAATAAGGCTTTGGATTTTAAGGCATCCAAGGAGAGATCTTCCTTTCTCACAATCAAGCATTCCTCAAAATCAAAAATAACAAGGTTACTTTTGGTTGTACTTTGACTTACACAAGGAGGTTGTGGCATAGTCCTCAAAATCTAGACATCTTTGATTTATGTACCATTGTTGTTTCCAACTTCACCAATGCCAGGAATCTTTTCGGATTGGTTTCCACTAAAGGTTACTTTGCCACCATCCTTAGGCTTGATTGAAGCAAACTTGGAACGATCTCCCGTCATGTATCTAGAGCATCAACTATCAATGAACCACTTATTAGATTTAGATGCTCTTAGACAAACTTGTAAGACACAAAAGATCAAGTATTATGTACCCAACTTTTCTTGGGTCCTTTTGGGTTAGTTTGTGTCTTAGGAACCTTATAGGATCCTTTAGCCACCCATTAATAACTTCCTATAGGTTTATTCTTTTTTTCCTTTTTGTGAAAATAAGAAGTAGTATGGCCCTTTCTATTACAATAGTTACAATGGGCAAATGGATTAAAAAAATGAACTGTTTTTTGAAAGTGATTCAAATAATTCTTTTCTCCATTTTTCTTCTTCCCTTTCTTTTTATCAAGATCTAATTTGCAACCAATTCCTAATCTATCATTTGTAAATCTTTGCTTTTTCAAAATCACATTGAGCATTTCACTACCTCTAGTGAATTTCTCAACAGTTTTTGTGAGATACAAATTCTTTTTCTCTATATCAATGCAATATTCACAAATGTTTTCATAAGAAGCGTTTTTGACTTGCTGTTCAAGAACTATATTTTTCTTTTTCAAAGTAATATATTTTTCAACAAGTTTTTCAAATTCAGATTGAATAATATTGTATTCAAAAAATAATTTATCATAAGATGGTTCTGAAACGTTACCTCTTCTGATTCTTCTTCTTGAGCCACAAGGCAAATGGTGGCTCTTTCTTCTTCATCAGCTTCATCTTCATCTGATAAGCTATCTCCCCATATAGTTGAGACATAGGCTTTCGTTTTGAACTTGTTGAATCTTTTCTTTTCTTTCACTTTGTTCTTTAGTTGGGGACAATCAGACTTGTTGTGGCCAGACTTGTCACATTCATAGCATATGATTGGCTTCTTTGTTTTATTGATGTTGCTACCCTTATAATACTTCCGGAATTCTTGATCTTTTATGTAGAACTTTTTGAATCTCTAGACCATTATCTCGACCTTTTCATCATCGTCTTTGTCATCATTTCTGTTTTTGCTTCTTTTACAGTTTTAAGGGTAATTCCCTTCTGTTTGCCTCCAATCTTGTCAAGTCCTTTTCTGAACTTGATTTACCTTTGTATTCTAATAGATTGCCAAATATAGCTACTATAGATTGCATGGATTCACCATGAGCTTCCTCGATACCTATCACTTTAGCTTCCCAATCTTTGTTAGTACATTTAAAATTTTTCTTACCTGAGTCTTTTATTCATATACCTTTCCTAAGGCTGACAACTGATTGATGAAGTAGGTGAATTGAAGCTGGAACTCTCCAATTGATTCTCCGGACTTCATATGTAGAAGATTGTATTCAGTCATAAGAGTGTTAATTCTATTCTCTTTGATTCTGAAGGTTCCCTCCTATGTGACCTCTAAGGCATCTCACATTTCTTTAGTACTAGACAAGTTGCAAATACGGAAGTATTAAAATGGCTTTGTTGTTGGGGACGATTTTCTTTTGGTCATGCTTATTGAACTCTACTTTAGTTTTCAGCACCACAACATCTCCTTGCTTCTTAGTAGGAATATAGTTGCCTTCCTTTATTACCTCCCATAGTCCATACTCACTTGCCATTACGAACACCTTGAATTTGGATTTCTAGAATAGAAGTGTTCGCTATTGAAGCCTAACGGTCTGTTGATTGAAGCACCATTTAGCAATATATCTTCCATTAGATCTTTTATGTAGGTTGTTAGACCTGTATAGACAACAAGGCTCTGATACCAAATGTAAATGGAAGAAATCACCAAAAAGGGGTGAATTGGGGATTTTTTTTTTAAAAAAAAAAATCATTTTGAAACACCCAAGTATAGATCGAAAAACAAAGTATAAGAGATACGGGAAGAAGAGCTTGCCACAATAAGATTTATAATGGTTCGGTCCTATCCTTGACTTATGTCTAGTCCCCAGATACCTTTTGGGATTTTCAACTATCTCAATAAGTTTTGATTACAACAATGTAACTCTCAAGCAATCCTAACACTTAGGACTTGCTCCCCTTTACACTTTGCAATCAAATAACCCAACTCATAGGTTCTACAACCTTAAGTCCTTTCAAATGAATAATCAAACAATTTTCAAAAAACAAACTCTCTTAAAGAGCATATATGAATAGACACTGAAGTTCAAAGAATGAAAGCAAAGAAGAATGTAATCAGTTGTGATTGTTTGTTGGTTTTTTTTCTTAAATCTTCGAGGCTTCCTAGGTATTTATAGTCAACTAGAGAAATTAGCCGTTGCATTTTCTTCTCTCTGAATTTTCAAAGTTCAGCTTGACATCTGGAATATGACAGTTGCATATAAAGGGTCAAAAGAATCCTAAAATAAAAGATTTAGCTAATTATGTCCAAATACAAATAAATTCTACACAAAGCTATTGAATACATGAAGAAGCTAAGTGGAAAATAGGAGAAAAGAAGAAGTACCAAGGTGAAAATTCCAAAATCTCTCTTGAGAAGAGCACTAAAGCCTCCAAAATTATCAAAATCTCTCTCCCAAACTCTTCCTTTACGTGCTCTACTATTCCCCAGCCTAGAGAATGAGTTTTCAGTGCCTTCCTCTAAATTATTAAGCAGTGTTTTTCAATTTCTGAAATCAAAACGTGCTACTTTACTTTTTCAGGACTTGCTATGGCAAGTCTATAAAATTGCCGCAACTCGTTACACAAAGAGCTAATTTTTCTTCGAAGTCTCTACTTCCTATGGCAAGTTTGTCAACTTGCTATGGCTAGTTGTATAATCTCTTTTTAACTTTGCAATGCTTTACTCCTTTTATTTTTTTCCTTGTTTCTTGGTTTTTAAATAGAATTTCAAAACTTGTCTCCATCCTCCCACAAATGTAATACCCGGAAAAAAAAAACAATATATAAAAATAAAAATATTTATCTTAAATATTATATTTCCGGAGATAATACCTATTTCAAATAGGTGAATATGGAGTCTCAAATTTTTGTATTGTATTTATTTTTGTTTATAGGAAATTTTTCTTAGAATTTAGGAGTATAAAAATTAATATAGCTTGTTGATATAAAAAAACAATATTTTAGGGATTAAATTAGGACTTAACTCATTTATTCCTAATTTAACTTCATGGGACAAAATTTCTCTAAGTAAGAATAAATAAATTATACAATGATATTAACCCTAAATCCTAAAGTCTAAATGGACCAATAAGGGAATTGTCTTCTTGAGCATGTGAGAACAATTAAGACAAAATTTCATAATTAAAATTAAGGGAGGGGGGACGAAATTTTTTTAAGGGAAATGGAAGAAAAATAATAAATCAATTAAAGAAGTGTGTAGAAGAAGATTAAGACAACTTGGGGAGCAAGTTGTTTGTCTTAGGGAGCAAGTAATTGCTTAATTAGAAGAAATTAGGAGAAAACCTATAGAAATTAAATCATAACTTGTGATATTGAAGTTAAATGTCCAAGATAAATACATATTTAGAATCAGGGAATTATGAGCTTCAACTTGGCTATTCCCAAAGATACTTTCGGTTACTTTTAAAATTCATACTTAAACATTTTGGGAATTAAAAATCACCATAAATCTAATCATAAAATTAGGATTCCAAAAGTGAAATTGGATTTTGAATTTAAACACCAACTTACACCTAACTAAATTAGGATTTGGGATTTATTAAGTTAATTTAATAAAGAAAAGGCTTTTCTTGGGGGCTAAGCAAAACAAATTCTAGAAGGGGGAGGGGGAGGGGTCGGCCAAGAGGGAATGGAGGGGCAAGATCATTACTTTCTCTCCAAGCAAAGATCCAAGAGCCATGGTTAAGGAAGAAGTGTTAGATGTTTAACCCTCCTTGGCCTATAAATAGAGAACCTTGGTTAGCACATTCTCCACACCAAATTTTCCTAGCCTTGGCCGAAATATAGGAAGAAAGGGAGAGGGAGGAGCTGCTGGAAATAGAAGGCAAGTGGTCTTCAAGAGGTAAGGAAGTTCTTAGCTTCCAAGTTTAAGTTCTTAGTTTATGAAGTAGAAATGCTATGAATGTTATTTTGATCATCAAACTTCCAATTCCAGTTTTATTTTCATGTTTTTATGGTTTCCAATAGCTTTATTTCGAAAATTTGATGAAGAAGAAGTTATAGCAAAATTTTTGGAAGATTATGATCAAAATAGCGAAGCTCTGGCGAAATTTCAGCAAATAGGAACTTTTGGAGTCAGTAGTAAAAATGCTAGTATATTATGATGAAGATGATGTTTTAAAATTCTGGGAAAATTCATGATGAAATTAGACATTTAGAGCTTTCCAAATATATAAAGAGTGTGTCAATTGAAGTTCTGTGCAAAAAGATAAAAATCCCAGAAGTTAAGCTACAATTTCTGAGCGAAATTCTGGGCAGCAGTTTGAATTCTGGAAACTAGGAATTATCCATGAGTTCTGGGTAAGTTCCAGTATTTTTCCTTGAAAGTAGACATCTCAAGGATTCCGGGAAATTTTACGGATCCTCTTTTCTATTTTTCTGGAATTAGTTATGATTTTTCAAAGTTAGGCGAAATTCTGCCCAGAAATTCTGCATCAGCGTTTTTCCGAAAATTATGTGGAAATAAATCCTTCAAGGGTAAAAATGTCAAGTATGACCAAGATGTCTCTTGAAATATTGTTTGACAAGTAATTGAGACAATATCACCCTTTTAGGATAGACTGTGCACGCGTACCGCCAACGAACGTACCCAACGACCCGTTAAACTCAGGTACGGACGCGTATTGTAACATTAACGCTTATGCTTATGATTTGGTTATATATGATAGTTGCTTTCACATGATGATACTCTGTTTTGAAAATTTTCTCATGAATGTTGAATTGTATACGGGTTATAGTCTTGATAATACTGTTGAGTTTTCCTAGCACTGAGGACACGATGGGCCGTCGTGGCACTGGTTATGTGCAAACTGGGATAACATACATATTACAGTGGCTGTGTTATGTTATTGCCTTACATGTGGATATTTGTTTGAAACTATGATTATGTTGTATATCTGTGATAACTGTCATATACTGTTTACATAAGCATGAGGTTAACCATTACCTGAGGTTCAATGGGAATTGAACCTCAGCCCCTGCCATAGCTTCAGGATCCCGGGAAGTGATCGAGGACAAGGGTAAGAAGCCGGTGTGAGGACCCTGCGGAGGCATCATCTTTTTGGGATACTTATGTTAGAAGTATTAGACTTGGATGACTGTATTAGTAAACGTTCAGTTAGATATATTACATACAATGTTATTCAGTTACTCTTTGTTTATGTAAAATATTTTCAACCCTCTCAGCTCCAGAAACGTTTATGAAAACGGGATGTTACAACAAAAGTGGGAGGATTTATCAATTCTCAAATGAATCACAAACTATAAAGGATATAACAAAAATATATTTGATTTTTCCTTGATACTTTAGTATGCACATTTTCTTCTATACACTCCATTTCCTATGCACATTTTGAATCCAAATATAGGTAAAAGGAGAAGGAAAATGTAATTTATCACTACAATACATTCATCCATGCACATTAAACAATATTTCCCATCAAATATAAAAGATTGAACAGTAATTTATATCATCTGATCACTCAAGCAACATTGACAAATAACCTAGAATTTTAGTTCTTTTTTAACATTCTTCACAAACAAAAATTTAAGCAAGAGAAATTTCAAACATTCCAACAATTTTCTTTCAAAAAATGTTCAAACTTTTCACCATGCAATTTTCAATGATTCAAAATTTCGAAAATTGCAATAAACACTCACCCCCAAACTTAAAATTGACAATGTCCTCATTGTTAACTAAGTGGATTGGAAAGTAAAGAGCTAGCATATGCATCTGATTCAACTCATATCCATAACATTTACAAACTAACAACTAGGCATTCAGTAGACTAGCCACAACATTTTCAAGATTGCTTCCGTTACTAGCTATCAGTAGCTAGGAAATTAACAATTACAATAGGCAATTGATTAGAAAGGGAAAATTATATGAACCACTCAAACTAGTAATCAATAGTTTGCAAAGTCCTATTCACATGTCAATAAGAGGATCAAATAGTAGTGGCCATCAGTAAACATCAAGAACCATAATTAGATATCCACATCAAAAAGATATTAGCAGCCTAATCCAAAATAGAGGAAGGCACCAATTGTTAATCATTGTACATGGGATGCATGCACATCAACAACAACAAGACTGACACAATAAATCATACATCCATCAGTAAAAATTGCATCACAATCTAAGTATGAGCCCTGTAGTTAACCTTCACAAACCTATGCAAAAGTCTAAATAAAACAAACAAACTAACAAAAACATAAAAACAATAAATCACACTCAACAACAAACACAGAAAAGAAAAAGAAACTTATTTAACCTATCCTTAAAAGAAAAGAAAAGATCCCCCAAACTTAGAATTGAGCTAAGACCAAGCAACCAATCAATATCTAAGCCTACACCTACTCCTCACTACCTTAAAAGACCGTTTACTTTCTCAAAGTGAAATTTCAAAGATTGAAGAGGAAGCTGATCATTCCATTTCATTATGGTAGACTAAAGAGACCATTTTAGTTAAAGAGTTGACCAATTCAATAATCATGAGAATAGTAAAAGGTCATATATTTAGTTTTGACAAACAATTATTAGAACCCGAAATCAAAATAGTTTTTATTAACCAAAAGAATTTTTTCCAAGTGACCCAAAAGCTTTTCTCATATCAAAATCACATGAGTCAAAACAAAAACAGGTTTCAAAGTGAAATTTGGTGTTCCATAATGAAATGATGGGGATTGAATCCAAGAAGCAGAACATTTTAATTAAGTACACATTCACAAAGCCGTCAATTTAGCTCAATGACACAACTCTACAATATTTGTCTGCAAGCTTTTTTAAAAGAAATTTGGAACAACTTGATTTTCATAAGCAATAAGTACCCTTTATTGACATATTGAGTCTTTATGCTGCAAAAATTGAGTTCAACTCTTTCCATTTGAAATCACTAACCAAAGTTTCTAGACCATCATTTTTTTAGGAGCAAGTGAAAGTGCTTAATTAACCATTCATGCTAAGAACATTATGGAAAATGTATCAAAATGCACCAACAATCTCATAACCCATTTTCGCAAGCAATTATCAGTAGTGATAACATACTACTTAAATCACATTCAAAGTCAAGCTTAATTCTTGATAGTCCCAATGTCTTGTTATAGCATAACTTCCAAAAAAAATCATTTAACATATGTAGGTCATTGAGAGAATATCTAGCAGGGTTCATTTTGCAAAATTTTCTCCCAGTTTTTTTGAAAAAATTATTTAAGTGTAAAAGCTAGTCATGAAACCCTTGGAGATTCCAAACAGAGTTAGTTTGTCCATTTACACATCCGTATGTAATAGATATTCTAAACACTTTAAAAACTCATATTCAACATGTTAGGGTGAAACTTGATAGCCTAAGACTCCACAAGTGCATAGGTCGTATCAAGTAATAAAGAGTAAGTAAGATATTTTCTCACAAGGACTTAGTACCCAAACTTCAGTTGAGCATTAATTTTACACTTTTATTTAAGTTGAGCAACTAAAATTGAATTTAATTAAATGAAAAGAAATTAAAATAAACTAACTACCATAAATATCAAATGAGCAACCCAGAGTCACTAATACCTTATTAGCTTCATAAATCTTGATTTCACTAATTTAATTAGCCTTAATATCATTTTTGTTAATATCAAGTATAAATAGTTATAAGTTCCTGTTAGTCCACTTATAGTCCTCTCTTAAGTAAAATTTGTTATGTCTAACAAAATTACTCAAGAGGCAATATCATTCGGAAACACTCTTCAACAACTGTATGAGTCTATTAGATATATGTCTATCTTAATCGCAAATTAAATCATAATCTAATCTCATATTACTTAATCTCATAGCCTAATTAAAATCTCCTTCACCAAGGTAAATCATAATGCTCAAAATCATATTCAATGATGGCTAGTCATTAAATAGATAAAGCTAGACAAGATTAAGAACCAAAATTGATATTAATTATAACTAAACAATGAAAACAAAGTATAATCCACACCTATAAGTTCAAAGATCCTTTAGGTTGCAAAGTAAAATCAACCACGCATGGTTTTAACAAAATCCATCTCAGCAGCAAATAGGAATTCAGAGTTCAAAGTCATACTAAGAAGGAAAGAAACTAGAACCAAAACAAGAAATCAAACTCCACAAACGCTTCTTCCTCTGGTTCTTGTGTGAAAAGACTTATAATTCTAGGCACATTTATTGAAAAGAAAAGAAAATAAGCACATAACTCATGAGTCAGACAATACTGATTCTACAATACATGGTCTGCACTAAACATTTTTATATAAAGTATGATTGTGGATTCACCAAAATATTACAGTGTATAAAATAAAGTCTTCGGTCTAGTAGCAAATAAATAGTTATAATATCACAAAATTTGAGTGTCCTAAGATGACAATATAGGAATCCATACAACACCAATACCAAAAAAGGCTTACAAAGTTTCTCAACTCTTATGCCTCTGTTTGCTTCCCTTGGCCTCTAGTAAGGTTAGAGGTTTCACCTGAAAGATATTGATAATGACGAGGTAAGACATAAAGTCCCAACAACCAAAATTAATTTATCAAATATGCAAGAAAGGATTGCAAATCAAAGAAACAGATTTATTAGCATAATTATAATAACAATAATTAAATGCAACATGATAATTATCAATAACTAGAACCATCTCCGCTCATTCATCCTGCTCTTCCTTATATCTTCTAGACATGGTACAACATATCAGTGCTAGTATACCTGGCCAAGGTTATCTAGTCACTTCAAGAATACTGTCCCCCCATGCTACCACTGATATACCATAACAAGGAGGTGTCCGCCCAAAACACTCTACTCACATTCCAGACTAGGAATGAGAGATCTAATGGGCACAATTTCACCCTAAATCTCTTCCACACAAACCAGCATATCTAATAACAGATAAAGAATATTATCCCTATAATTTTCCAAGATCATCGTACAATACATTGTTCCATTTACAACATCTTATAACAAGCATCATAACTATCGCAACAATCACTATTGCTTTACTAAAACAATTCCATGTTCAAATATAGGCATAATTTTTCAAAACATATACCATGAAGACATATAATAGTAAAGTTTAGAAAAGACCTTACAGTCCAAAACAAGCATATAAAATAAATTAACCCTGGTTACCTCAACTCCAAGCTAAATCTTGAGAAGTAAAACACGAACGATCACCAATCACAAGAAAATTCTACATCATCACAATAATAATTTAAAATAACTTATATTATAAACATTTCAATAATAATATATTATCATAAAAACTGAAAATAATATTTAAGTTCTTCAAATTCCAAAACTAAACTGATTAAAATTAGTTATTAATCATTCTACACATATATAGTCATCTATTTTTAAAAATCAAAACTTCTCCAAAATTGTAACCTCAAAATTTTCACTAACCAACATAATATTAAGTTCATTAGAAAGATAAAAATATATAGAACAACTTTCATAAAGGAAGTTTTTTGAAAATAAGTTAATTTAACTACTAAAATTATCTTATAAAATAAACAACATACCCCAAAAGACCCCAAATACTGCCCCAACCTTCTTCTCCTTCTCTTTTCCTCACTCTCACACACTCACTCTTGGATTCTCCACGGCCCGGTGCGCGCACACACTGAATCTCACTAACACACACACACCACACCACATATCAATATATATAGAAAAAAGGGGGAGGGGTAAATTACCGCTCCCCATCATCCTATGGATAACGTGCTGCCACTCCAAAAATTATTTTTTTTTTTTTCCTTCTTTCTTCTTCCTTACGTAGCTCCACTTTTTTTTTTTTTGTGATAACTCTCCATATTTTATATATTTAAGGTATATTTTGGAGATATTTGGAGAGTTATCTAAACAATTTTGAGAGATTTCTATAAGATTATATGATTATAAGATCAAATCAAATTGGTGCATCATTTGTGGGATTTCAATTTAAAATAAAAGTTTGAGTTTAGAAAATAAATAATGGTAATTATAATTTTTAAAAAGAAAAAAAAAACTATTTAGTTTTATTATTATTTTTAAACTATTTGAGCACCAGGATTTGTACGGGCTGGAGAAATGAATTGAACTTTGGAATGATTGGACGGGCCCACGAATGATTGAAGATTAAATGGCTAATGGAATTGGTCAATTGAACTGGGCCACCGAAATGCATTCAATTCAATTGATTAAATGAAGACAAAAAAAAAAAAAAAACGCACAGGAAGGAAGATATAGAACAAAAAGGAAATATGTGCGTGGGCCCACGGAAAAAAAGGAATGAATAAAGAAGCCTAAAAGCTAATTGAAATGAATGGAAAGGGGGGTGGCAATTGGAAACAGAAATAGAGAACGGAGGCGTGATATTTCGCAGAATAGAGAAGACGCGCAGGGCACAACTGGGCAGTGAACGAAGAAGCAAAGGAGCAGCGGCTGAGCGAGTTTCGATTCTCTCCATCATCTCCTCAGAAGGACAAGAGGACTGTGGAGGCGACGGAGAACACAGTCAGCAGCTTCATCTTCATCTTCCGTGGCTCATCGTCAACTGAATTAGAGGGAAATTCTTGTTATTAATTTCAATCCTCGGTTCCTATTCCCCTTCCCTTTGATTTTCAGTATGGTTTTGAACCTTGCCGTGATTTATTGCTGCTGTGATGTTAATTAAAGCCATGTGTGTTGTGTGGCTAACTTTTCTTTTGCAACCTAGAATAATTGTGAACTTATGTAAACTGAGTTTTCATTGTTTAGTTATAATTAGTATTAATTTTAGTTGCTTAATCTTGTTTAGTTTTATCTATTTGGTGACTGGCCATCATTAAATATGAATTTGAGAATTAGGATTTACCTTGACGAAGGGAATTTTAATTAAACTCTTAAATTAAGCAATATGGGATTAGAGTGCGATTTAATTTACGATTAGGATAGATATATACCTAATAGCCCTATATAATTGTAGAAGAGTGTGTCTGAATTAAATTGTCTCTTAAATAATTTTGTTAGACATAACAATTTATACTTAAGAGAAGGTTGTAAGTAGACCGTCATGCACTTATAGCTATTTATACTCGAGATTAACAAAATTGATATTAAGGGTAATTAAATTAGTGAAAACAAGGTTTATGAAGCTAATAAGGGATTAGTGACTCTGAGTTGCTCGTTTGATATTTGTGGTAGTTTGTTGGTTTTAATTTGTTTTCATTTAATTCAATTCAATTTGAAATGCTCAACTTAAATGAAAGTGTAAAACTAATGTTTAACTGAAGTTGTAGATACTAAGTCCTCATGGGAACGATATTTTACTCACTCTTTATTAGTTGATATGGCCCGTGCACTTGCGGAGTTATAGGCTATAAAGTTTTGCCCTGTCATTTTGAAATGGGCAAAATTACCCCAAGGGCCCAAACCTTATTTTAATATTTTATTATTATTATTATTATTATTATTATTATTATTATTATTTTCTTTCTCACAATTACAATTAATTACAATAACCATATATGATTATTTTATAATCATAATTAAATCCTTAAAAAATAAAATTAGGATGTTACATTGAGCAATTGAAGACGAAGATGCAAGGCAAAGCTGTTGCCTCTAGATGTTCTTGTGTCGCCTCTGCTTCTTTTTTCTAGGTCAAAAGCACAATGGTGGGGAGAGAGAAGAATAGATGTCGTCGACAACAATAGTGATGGGGGTGATGGTCGCCGGTAATAATGGTGGGGAAGATGAGATCAAGGTCTGGACTCACTGTGACTCTATTCTTCCTTTCCTCGTTGCTACTCTACTTTAATTTCTTAGGGAGAATGATTCTTGAGACCATACCTCTCGTCCTACCACTAATATGCTAGCCACCTTTCTCCTTTTTTTAATCAATCTTTGCCGCCATCACTACAAAAAAGGTGAGGAGAAAATGTTAGTTGTAAGTTTAATATGTTTGAACATAAATGATAGTAAACTCTCATCATCTTTAGGGAATAAGTCTTCAAAATTGGTGGGCTAGAACGACTTACTCTCGTAGGTGATGTTATCACCATCGCCCATGTCGTAAAGGTCTTGAGGCTTTAAATAAACCACTATATTCTAATTCGTGTGCCTCTCATCCTTGACATAATAAACCTGGTGTGCCTCTGAAATAAGAATATCTAGCTCATTATCTTGAATCTACTTGGTAACTTGAGTGGTAACATTTGCACGGATCTTTGACCCAACGCCTGTGTCATCTCCTCAACCATGACTTGAACCATATTCTCCATTGCACTTCTCATGTTGAAGGTCCCTGCTGAAGAGGTTGCAGTGTCAAAGGCAGTGCTTCTATCATAGATCATGCTAGGCTTAACACCTATCCACATAGTCCTAACATGTTTAGAGTCCTTAACTTGGCCCAAACTTGATTTCAAGGAGGTAGTGGGATCCACAGACCCTTCTGACTCCAGCGTCTGGGATTTTTGTAGCTTTGTCTGGGATTGGATAATCCAGGCTTGGTGCACACATTTTATAAGACATCAATAAAATAATTGCATCTAATTTAAATTAATTAGATAAATTATATTTTTATGTATATAAGGTACATTGGCTTCCCCTACTTGCTAAAAGGGAGGCATCCCATCCCAATGTCTATGGGTGTATGTGAATAAGTCTCCTTAGTTCGTTTAGTGATTCTCATCTTAATCCTTCCACTCTTAAAAGATTTTAAAATATAACTTAGTTGTAGTAAAAATTAAAAAAAATAATTTAAAGTTAAAAAATAATTTTACTGTAAAAAATACCTACTCATTATAGGTGATAAAAAAAAGTCTTGCATCCGACCATTGGTGGATCCTCTACTGCACCTAGATCCTAGTGTTCCTCTGAGCAAGAGCATGTGCAAGATATGAAACATTAAAATACATTTAAATAATAATTATAAAATTTCTAATTATTAAGAAATATAGAATTAAGTAAAAATGCACTTGGTCCTCTGGACTCCTCCTGAATTGCACAAAACTGGCCTAGTCTAATGCTAGGACAATGTCTGGCTCGCAATCAACTGCTCAAGAGGAATTGTCTTATCCTTATTCACCATGTGGTAGAGAAGACTATTCCAGTTCTTCTAGTTATCCCTCATCTTGATTAGTAAGTGTTAGATATGATTAGTTTTGATGATGTCTTATATAGATGCCTCTCTTAAAAACAAAAAGATTGAGTAATATATTTATCTCATCCATTGATGAATTCTTGAATTGAATGTAGAATCAAAGGTGTAAAGCTCAATCATGATGAAGATCAATGAGGTCGAGGATATAGATGAGGATAAGGAAAAGAAAGAGAAGAAAAAGAAGAAGAGGAGAAATACAAGAAGAAAGAACTTGGTGAATGGAGTCTCTTTGCTCAAGATCAGCCCAAGTTCATTTATGAAGGATATTCAAGAAAGATAAGAATGCTAAGTTCAAGATAAAGAGGACATGTTGAAGAAGGAATATAGAACTTGCAGAAAATAATGGGTCAATGTCAAATGATGAAGACTGATCAAGATGGGAAATGAAAGATGGAAGAAGTTGTTGAGAATATGGACATCAACTCAAAATATAAGTGTGAAGAATGATCAAGTGAAGAGAAGAAAGAAATAGAAGATCTTGTTAAAAAAAATGAGAAAAATCAATTTACAAGGTCTTAGATTGATATCATAAGTCTTCACAATCAAATGGAGGTTGGATGGGTCATTTCAGAGCTAAAGACGGTGAAAATTAGGTTCTGAAAGTCAATACTCGAGTTTCCAAATCAAAACTCGAGTATACAAGCTTACTAGAAAAATTTGCTTCTGAACGAGAAAACTGTCGTTTGGAAAACCACAGTTTTGGAAACCATGGTTTAGACGTCAAAGAGTCAAAATTTGAGTTTGGGAGTTAATACTCGAGTATGGAACTTATATACTCGAGTTTGGGATGTTCTCAACTTCTTTCGCGCGTCTGGACCCGACAAAACTCGAGTTTCCTCTTCAAAACTTGAGTTTTCAGCTCTTACAGCAACTCTGTTCACCTCTGTTACACATACAACTTTGGGCGAGGTCTGGTAATTCAATGATATCTCCTGAACTAGACATCGGATTGAGGTGAAATCAAATTTGGTTGAAACTAGACATCTAATGCATCATCTTGACAAAGTTTCAAGTCCAAATAAGATCAGATCAAAGAGCTTTGAATTTCCAAAGTTGGATCAAATGTTCACGCCACACTTCAAAGCGAGCTTCAGTGTTTTGAGTGTAACTCTCAATCTACAAATCGAAATGAGCTGAAATCAGTGGCGTTTGAAAGAAGACTCATAGGGATTTCCATTAATACTTGATTCAACTAAAATGAAGATCAGGCCAGAGAGATATGGTCTTCGAAAGTTGACTGACTGTTTAGAACGATGAGAAAATGATGGTTAAAGAACAATCTCTTTCATTGGATCATAACGGGCGAATTCCAACAAATTAAGATCTGATTCTTGTTTCTATGGAAAGAAGAACCAAGGAGCTATATGAGGATTATTGGTTTGCTAAATTAAATGTTGTATCAAGTCAAAGAGCAACCAAAGTCAAGAAAAAGTTGAAAACTCGAGTTTATGAGTGAAAACTCGAGTATAGCTTAGACAAAGAGCTATGAACATTAATGGATCCTCAATACTTGAGTATGGGAAGCAAAAATTGAGTATAGATCAAACAGAGACAAATCTGAAGTATTGAAACAAGATCAATACTACAGTATTGAAGTCAAAACTCGAGTTTACACCGGAACTTCAAAAATATCAGAAATGCGAAAATTCTGAATCTGATCAAGATCATCCAGATGATTTGCCAAATGATCTTTAACACTTATTATCATCACTTACATCATTTGTGGACACATTTCAGATGATCAAACGAAGCATTACATGGAGATCAATATGCTGACTTGTCAAGTGCCAAAAGCTTCCAACAGCTAGTTTTCAACTGTCACTTCCTCAAATGGTTTTGATTTCAACGGCTCTATTCTTCAACGATTAGAAGACCTTTATCTATAAATAGAACAAGATTCAAAACGCAAGAAGGTGGTGGAGTGAGATTACAATGTTATAATGCCGAAATTTTGAACTACCCACACACTCTGTTTTTCATATTTTCTTAGTTTATCATTTAGAGTGTGAGATGATTTCTAATGCACTTCAGTGTTGATCATAATCACTTCTATGAGAGAAGAATTATTGTAAACCATATTTTCTAAGAGATACTCAAGGTTGGGTGACCTTTGAGTGGGAAATTGGTTGTAACCTTACGGGTAGTAAGGGGAGTCTCCGAGAGAGATTGAGAAGGTTGCACAAGTACCTGGACAAACTTGTGGGGTGTAAAGGCTTGTCTCTTATGCCTGATTAAACAAGGAGGGTGTAAAAGTTTGTCTCTTGTGCTTGATTAAACAAGGAGAATAGTGAAAAGATCAAAGTGCCTGAGGACTAGATGTAGGTCACGGTTGGACCGAAACCAGTATAAATCACAGTTTGCAATCCTCTTCCCTTGACTCTTTCATTTCCAGCATATATGTTTTGAATGATAGACTTTAGCTTTATAAATCTTTACTTTCATTCAAACTAAATTTACTGAGCTGCGAAAAGTTTTCAAAGGATTCAAATTTTTATCTTCACCCAATTCACCCCCCACTTGGGTTCAGCCTGTTCTAACAGTACGTGCCTCTTCCTATTGTCATGGATGACAAACTTCTTCTGTATCACAATTGAATAATTAATTAATTAAAAAGGCATAAATTCTAACTATTTGCATCTATACTATAATTAAATGTAATTAATTACTATAACAACTTCTTCCCATGCTTTTTTCTTTGGATCTATCGAAACTTGCTTTTAAGTCCAGAAGTCGATGGGAAACTGCATTTAATTCTCGCCTAGCTTGTTCAGCTAGCGGTTAAAGAGGAGACCGTCGTTCCTTATTGGTTGGTCCGTATGCTTATTCCATGGAACTATGAATCGTGGCTCATTCATCGCATTCACACCAACTACGTCTTGCTTCCTCATGGTGATGTTTCCCTGCTCATCAATATAATTCGCAACATTTTTATTACATTTAAACACAATGCTCTAAGATAGCGCGTGAGATTGAAATTTGCATTGTGAGAGTGAAATGCGTGTGTGTCACTGTTTCATTTAAACACTTGAATATTTTTAGCAATTTTACACTAAAACAACTAAAAACTATAAATGTTTATATTGGTTCATAATAGAACTGCTATACTAACCGCAATAATGTAGCTCGTTGCACCTGACATTTTACAATGGTCATAAAAACCACTATAGATGAGATGAATTTTTGTATTTTGTAGCGGCTTTTAGTGGAATCACTATGAATATGTGAGACTCTTTGTATTCTATTGCAGTTTCTCTTATACTTGCTACAAAGTTTGTTATTAGTTTGAAAAATTGCATCAAGAAGCTAAACATTGGTTTGAAAGTAGTTGCTACCCTTGATAAAATGCAAATGTAACGCTACATAACATGATACTTATACCATGGTACCAAACACAACTCATTTGCAAATTTTCAAGGGGGCAGCTTATTTTAAACCGATGTCTGGTTTATTGCTGCTAATTCTTCATAGAATATAATTTGCATTGAGAGTTGCTTATATAGGCTTCACATATGTAGCGATTTTTGTAGGAAATTGCAACAAGTTTACCAAGTATTTGCGTCTGTAACGGTTTCTAGTACTAACTGCCACAAAGGTAAAGAGACGTTCGCATTCTGTAGCGGTTTTTATTATAACCACTACAAATTTTCATTATTAGTGAAGGAAGAGCAGCATGAAGCGAAACATTCATTTGAAAGTAGGTGCCAATCTTTGATGAAAAAAGACAAATGTGGGGCTAGGTAACATGATACGTATAACATGTTACCAACCACAACACATTTGTCTTTTTTTATGGGAGGGAAGCGGCTAATTTGAAACCAATGTTTGTCTTTATGCTACAAATTCTTCATAAAATGACTTAAGCGGCAAAGTATTTATATAGCTTAAAAGCAATTTTACGGCTTAACTACGACAAATGTGTAAACCTCTTTTCATTCTATTATGGTTTATATCTTATAATCTCTACAAATGTGTAGATTCCTTGCATTCTATAACGGTTTTGTTACTAACCAGTACAAATGTGAAGACTCTTTGCATTTTGTAACAGTTTCCAAAAAACTGCAACAAATTTTTGTTATAGTTTAAGGACAATAGCAAGAAGAAAAATATTGGTTTGAAAGTTATTACCCTAAGATAAAAATATGCAAATATGGTGCTAGGCAACATGTTACCCAGCACAACCCATCTGCATATTTTCATCAGAGGTAGCTACTTTGAAATCAATATTTGGCTTATTGGTGGTAATTCCTCACAAAACATAATTTGTGTGGAAGGGTCTATATAGCTTCAAAAAGTGTAGCGGTTTTTATAAGAAACTACCATAAATTTGACACAAAACATAATTCTATAGTGGTTTGTACATAGAACCACTACAAAGGTTTAGACTCTTTGACTTCTGTAATTGTTTTAAATTCTAGACCACCACATCTTTCGTGCCATAACACACCTTGCTTGCGCCGTATTTGTAGATTTATTAAATTCAAACGCTACAAAATATCTGCTATAAAATTGGCACTAGCTTGTTGCCATATTTTGTAGTGGTTATTTAGTTTTAGTTGCTACAAAGTTTGTTCCCAGACAAGCGTGCATCTTGGTGCGAGTTGTCCTATTGCAAATTTGTATATTTTTAAAGCAAATATGATATTTGTAGCATTTTTTTACCACTACAAACCATCAGTTTTTTTGAAGTGTTGTAACTCGTGATTCTTCCTCCCTTATTGATATTTCTCTTTGTTGCAACAATCAAATTCTAAGATGGGTACCTTTCCTTCCTACAAAATAGAAAGATCAAACATAAATTTATTAACAAGACACCCAAAAAAATGAAAAGATTTAGTTTAGAGCTTGGGTTACCTCCTAATAAATGTTTAGTTTATAGTATTTAGCTCGACTCTTCATTAAATAAGTTGATAGTGGACATAAGCCTATCCATATCTCTATCCCAATAATGCTTCAATTGTTGACCATTAGCCTTAAATCTTCATCTTTATCATTTTCCAGCTCCACATCACCAAATTTAGATGCTTGAATCATCGTGAATGGATCAGACCATCGAGATTTTAGCATTCCTAGAAATAACCTCAACTTAGAATTATAAAGGAGGATCATTTGACCAGGTTCAAAACTCTTGGGTATAATTCTGTTGACATGATCTTTTCGGTCTTGTTCTTTTAAGTCTTTGCATTCTTATAGGCATTTAAGTGAAATTCATCTAACTCATTGAGTTGAAGTAGCCTATTCTTCCCTACAACTTAAGGATCAAAATTCAACTTTTTGATAGCCTAATAAGCTCCATGCTCCAATGCCACCAGTAAGTGGTGTCACAATCCCCTTTGTTCACATATCATATATCACAGAGTAGAGCAGAATTAAGCATATAATATTGTTTGGGCATATAATACTAATAACATAACCTATCATGGCTATTGATATATCAAAATAATTACCCTCAGGATCATTACTATTTAAGTAATCCATCATGAAATTTCATCGCGAAATAAATTCTCCAACCAAAGTAAATTTTGGAACCTATTCACAATAAATTAACTACTTCAAAATCTTCAACCACTTGCCTTCTTTGATGCTCTATATCCATTATCTAGCCCCGAGAGCCTTGTTCTCCATTATGGCCCCTTCTTGAACTTTTTGGCATGTCTGGAATTCAAATTAAATCCCTAAGTAACATGTTAATCTTATATACATCGAATATACAACATATGACAAACAAACCATTTTTATGAAAACAAACAATACTGCATTTAGCATATAACACGCACAACCACACATAACAGCACAATACTCATGCAAAGTAGATTGCGAATGTAGAACTCTACAAGTCCCAAATCCTTAGCGCTAGGAAAAGATCTGGGCCTTGAAGCCAAAAGCAATTGAATACCAAAATAGGCTTAGCGACCTAAGGAGCTCTAGTCTACTAGGCCCTAGAACCTACACATGTGTTTTACGTCACATATCATAATAATGGTAAATACAGGCATATACAAATATACAAAGTATGCAAGATTAAAGTTACCACCTGTTTGCTCAATAACATAATAATGTTTAGGTTCTTTGTTAGGTCCTAGGCACTTGTACATTCCCATAATTACAAAAATGGTTGACAATGTTCATTACATATAACCAAGCATGATAAAAAGTTTTTAGTTATCATGTGAAAATCATCTCAACCTTTAAATGATAGGCGGTATAATAGTGACCATTATTTATGTCATTTTTGAATTTGCCCCAGAAATTCTAGAATTTTCACCAAATTTTAAAATTTCATATCTAATTGTATAGGTGCCCAATTAAGGTGATTTAAAAGGCTATAGGACCCTTAATAAGTATATTTCAAAGGAAAAATACCAAGGACAATCAACCATTTTCATATTATTCCATAATGAACAGAACATTACCACTATTCAAAATGGTACTTTAGAATCATAAGTCATTTTCAAAAATTCATAACTTTATGTTCACTAGTCCAAAATAAGCAAATGACCGATCCAATTAAAGCTCTCTATGTCTACTTTGATTTTGGAAAATGTCATAGCCATTTGATATCATTTACTTATCCAAAAACACTTTACAAACTTATTTTCTCCTTGGAATTTTCATTGGATAGTTTTGGGATTTTCACAATTTAATAATTATGCTTCCAAAATCATTGTCCAACCATTATCCTACACAATTTTTTCATTCTAAACTCATTGGAAGAATCAAAACTAGAAAAATTTAACTCTTTCATTTTAGAACAGAGGTCAGCCGAAACAGGGCATCACCACGACTCAAAAAAACTTCAAACCAATCGATTAAAATCAGAGCTTATGCGTACCTCTGCTTGATTCTATAACTGGTTCTTCATTTTGGCAACACCTTCCTCCATGAAGATAGCACCAACCACCTCAGATTAAGATTTTGAAACCTTTTGAATGTTGCTCTTACCGAGAGGAACGATGTTAGAAAAGGCTTTGAGGGCTAGAAACGTGAATCGAAGGCAAAATCAGCCCCAAACTCTTTCTCTATCATCTAGCTCTTATTTTTTCTCCATCCCTCTCCATATATGTTTCTCTCTCTCCCCCTTCTCTAATTTGCTTGTTATCATCAAAATGGCCCAAGGAAAAGGATATAAAGAGATATCATAACTCTTGTGTGGTCCATAACTTGCCACATGTCATTAACCAATAAGTTAAAGAGAGAGATTGTTGAATAAGCAAGATGGAGAGGTGGGTGGTGTCTTTTAAGTAGGCTAAAGGAGTAAGGTAGCACCTCTCTTGATTCCTTGGTCCGGTGTTAGGAAAAGTCAAATCTTGACTCCTCATACTGAAATGCTAGTGGTGCATTTTGGTATTGCCAATACAAATGTACTTTTGTACTATGTAATCATGAAGGAACATATGTGACCTTTCTATTTGACAAACACAAAAGTAGCTTTTTACTGATGGACACATGCCCTCTTTCCACTGGACTAACATAAAAAGTAGCTTTATGCCTTGTCATGATTAGGGACACGTGCCATGGTCTTATTGCAATGACTCAAAAGATATGTCATCATTAGCCATGATGAGCGGACACATGTTATGTTCTTATTGCAAAAAATTAAAAGTTGTGTCAATATTATCCATCATGACTTACTTTATTAAAGTTATTTTAATAAAACTTCTTTTTGGTGTTTATCAAAGATTTTACTTAGGTTTCACTCAGGATTACGACACTTATACCGAGATCCACCAAATGACACCAAGTTAAACTCTGTATGTGGGCCCTACATACCAACTTCGTGTCCCAAAAACACAAGTACACATATGTACCTTCAAAATTCCATGTGCACAACTATAATGGCACATTTTTGTTCAACCAATCATCATATTCCCTAAGACATTGCCAAGTGGCCTTTTTCTGCCAACCCAATGGCACTATATAAGCATTTTGTGCCCTTTTTGTAACATCCCAAATTTCTAGGATTTGAATATTGGAAAATTATATGGGAAATTAAATTATGAAATTTGGGATAAAAGGATTATGAGAATAATTATTTGAAATTGAGGCCAATTATTCCTTAATTTACTTTGGAGAAAATAATAAAATTCAAAGGATAATTGAAAGTGATAATTGTGCCTAAATAATTATAGGATTAATGTTTTATGGCTTAGGAAATTAAGAATTTAATTTCCTTGGAATTATGGAATTATTGCAACTAAGGTTAATTGCTAATATAATATTGTTTAAGAAAGAAAAGAAGAAGCAGATGGGCCACGATTGGGCCCATATAACCAAGACCCAAAACCAATAGCCATTAGAAGCCCAACACCTTATATATTATACCCAAAATAATATAGGTCACGTGGAGGGAGTATTGTTGCCATAAAGAATCACACTAACAGCAAAACACCTCCTTCACTCTATTCAGTTTCAACGAGAAAGAAATGAAGAAACAGATAGAATAAATAAACCAAAGCCCATTATCTCAGCCCATGTTATCTAATAGCCTCAGTGAGCCAAACCGAAAACAAGAAGCTGAAGTCCAGAAGAAACCAAGAAACAGCTCACATTAATTAGCGGCAGAGGATTAAGCCTATCCGAAGCAGAGATTCAGACAGCGCCATAACTCCCTCTGCATTCTCGAGCCTTGCAACGTTAATACCCTCTGGTCCTTGCCTCTTGGTCAACCTCCTCCATTGTTATATATATGTATATCTCATTTCAGCTTACACAGAAAATGCAAGGAACAGAAGAGTGAGAGCGAGAGTGAAATAAGAGAGAGAGACTGAGACTGAGCTGGAGATAAGAACTCTGCTTTGGAGAACCGAAGCAGGGGAGGTTTCAGCATTTTTCAGTGTCTCAACGTCATCACCGAAGGTAACCTATCATGTTCCTTCTTCCTTCGGTCCTGTCATTTTTCTTCTGGTTCTTCTGTTCTTCGGTTCTGCATGCCGTGAAGCTTGTGGAAAACTAGAACTGAATGTGGAGTCCTGTGTTAACGTGGAAGAGAAGAAAGAGAACTCGCAGTGGTTGTCCATTGATCACCTTACCTCTGTACAGCAACACCGAAACAGGGGCATTTGTTTTAAGGAAAAGATCACGCCATGCAAGTTCTAAAACTGAAAGTAAGTCTCTGGATCTTCTTCCTTCTTGTTTTTGTTACTCCTCAATGCAAACTTATGAACCTAAAAGCCATAGGAAATAAGCTAGTGGTTACTACAAAAGGAAAACTTAAACAAGGGCCTATATATATATGTGTGTAACTATGGGTACTGCCATAGTAAAAGGAAGAGAGAGGAAAGAATATATACATATATATAAAACGCATGCATGCCTAAGAAGAAGAGCTCACCGCATATACATGAACCAAGAGAAAGAGAGAAAAATGATGCACTTCGGGTCTGTTTAGAATAAAGGAATGCATGAATAAAGAGAAAGGAACATTACATGTGTTTATTCCTCTGCTTTTCGGGACTGAAACAGAGTTTTATCACCGGCTGCTACAGTAATTTCGTAAGTGAACAGTGCTCAGTTACTGTAGCAAATTGTCACTGTTCACATACAGAATTTTCAACTAGGCAACGATTTTTAAATAGGTCAAGTATATAGTAAACGACCTTCTTTGACTCTCAAATTTTATGAGCATTTAGTAAACATGTTAAACTTTAAAATGAGCTTTGGTTTACCTCAATCTGAGGTGTGTAACTCAAGAATTTAGGAACTTTTCTGTCATGTTTTCTGGACAGACCTGATGGTTTTGTGAACTAGGAATTATTGGTATAAGATAAGATTGTGAAAATATTCCAGGTGATAGAGGACACACGTAGCTTTCTTTTGGTGGGTATTTTGTAATTTTCTGAGCTCTGAGTAAAGAGTTATGATTTTTACAAAATGACCCTAAGTTTTGGAAGCTAAAACTAAACAGTCTGGCTGTTTTCAAAATATGGGAAAGCATTACTTGTGATAAAAATGTTGGAACCAGTTTTCCCAAAAACTAGACTTAATGAGGAGTTCATAGCTTTTTGAACCACCTAAATCCGACACCTAGAACTCTATATATGAATTTTTAAAGTTAAGCTATGAAATCTTGAAGCTTAACATGACAGTCCAGGAAAATGTAAACTCTGGGAATTATTTGACAAGTTCTGACCTTTGGAAATATTTTTATATGAAAGGGGACTTGTCAATGAACACATGAGAGTTGACGGTACATTAATATGATTTTTGTGCAATTAATTAGAAATAATTGAAGTTGCTGAATTTTTAAGGACAACGAAAGATAAAGGCTGAAAGTAACAAGTTTAAGTTACTTAATTGAACCCTAATGAGATAAGGGTTAAAAAGAAAAATAAACATTCATTTTCCCTAGTTCTAAAGGTATGATTATGTCCATAGGGCTAAAAGGAAAAGGAATGAACTTCAAGCAATCCTACCAGTTGACAAAAGAGGAACCCGAGTAAGAAAAGTAGTTTTTAAAAGGTAGTGGGCTTATCTTACTTGCATGTAGTTGATATTATTGCTTATTGTGTATGTATGATTGCTATGCTTGCTTGTTATGTGTAACATATCTGAATGATTGAAGCTCTGTTTATGATTATGCTATGGCCATGAGTATGATGCATGAAGCATTGAGCATGCAGAATTTCATTATGTTAACCTGAGCTTGTGCAAGGTAAGTATATCATACAATAGCATTTATCTTGCATGCATGGTTTGGTATTGTCTACTACTGGAATTCCTCAGAATCCCACCCTCCCCTACCAACCAATAGACAGGTGAGCACATGAGAGGAGTGCTGCACAAGATTCAAGGAGGGAGCATTGCTTGAAGTCGGCCCAGCAGAAGGACAACAGAAGAACCGAGGGATGACAGTGATGTAAAGTGTATTTAATTCTCACTGTCTATAATGAACGTAAGTGTTAGTAAAAGGAGTATTAACCTTGGGATAACCCGTTGTCCTGTTATTAATTTAATTTTCACTGTATCAGTATAATTATTTATGATTCTTGCCACATTACTGCGTAAGATTAAGGTAAGAAAGCCGGCACCCACGGGTGGGTGTTACACTTTTGTATTACCATTTTAATCATATGGCCTACGCATACTAGGTCCTCTGCCTAGCATGATTGAATCACATAATCCCAAGAGATATTCTATCTTCCAACATTCTTCATGTTCTTCTTGAATTGGGCTTAACCGTTTGCTAGATACAAGCTTATCCTTAAGTCCCGTAGCCTAAAATTCAAGATGTTACAAGTGGCATACTTTCATAAACACCAAGCGATAGGAGGACATTCCAATAAGCATTTTGTAGGCCGTTCGGTATGCCTATAAAGCATCATCCAACTTAGTTGACTAATCTTTCCTCATACTTCCCACTACATTTTCAAGAATGTTATCATCTCACAATTAAAATTTTTCGCTTGCCCATTATTTTGAGGGTGGTAAGTCAATGATACCTTATGTGTGACACTATATTTCTTCATTAAGGCTTGAAATTGGTTATTATAAAAGTGAGAGCTAGCACCACTTATAATTGCTCTAGCTGGTTCCAAATATAGTGAAAATGATCTTCTTAAGGAATTTCATCACTGTGTTAGCATCATTGGTGACATATGGAGTGGCCTCAACCCACATAGAGACATAGTTAACTCTAACTAAAATATACTCATTACTAAATGACTTAGGGAAAGGGCCCATAAAGTTAATTCCCCAAACATTAAAAAGTTCAACTCTAAGCATGCTAGTCAAAGGCATCTCATTCCTCTTAGATATGTTCCCTTCTTTTTGGCATCTATCACATAAAATAGAAAATGCATATGCATCCTTAAATAGCCAATAGAATTTCCTTTGAAAGACCTTTGCAGTAGTCTTCTCTCCTCCAAAATGGCCACCATATTCAAAAGAGTGGCAATATTGCAAAATACACTCTTATTTATTCTCTAATATACATCTTCGAATGAGTTGATCATGACACCTCTTGAATAAGTATAGTTCATCCCAAAAGTATTTCTTCACTTAATGTAGAAACTTATGCTCTTGGTGAGAATTGAAATTCGAAGGTAACACTCCACAAACTAAATAGTTGACAAAATCAGCATACCATGGTATGGATGAGTTATCAATAAAGAACAATTGCTCATTCAGGAATTATACATGAATCATCAAGTTGGACCTCAGTACCCAACCGTGAGAGATGGTCGGCTACTTGATTCTTGGTGCCTTTTTTATGAATGATGTTCAAGTCAAACTCCTGAAGTAGAAGCACCCATTGAATTAGTCTTGCCTTAGAATCTTTCTTCATGAGTAGGTCCTTTAGGGTTGAATGATCGGTATAGGTAATGACCTTAGTACCTACAATGTGAGGCCAGAACTTCTCAAAAGCATAAACTATGGCAAGTAATTCCTTCTCGGTAGTAGTAGTATAATTAAGTTGGGCACAATCAAGACTCTTGCTAGCATAGTAAATAGGATGAAATAGATTTTCCTCCTTTTGCCCAAGAACATCACCAACTGCATAATTACTAGTATCAGTCATGATAATGAAAGGTAGACCCCAATCTAGAGTTATTAAGATAGGAGAAACAATAAGACATTGTTTTAGCTCTTCAAGCATGTAAGTACTTTATCAACAAACCTAAATTATACGTCTTTTCCAATAACTTGGAAAGTGGCTTAGAAATCTTAGAAAAATCTTTGATAAATCTCTTATAGAACCCGGCATGACCAAGGAAGCTTCAAACACCACTTACACTAGTAGAAGGAGGTAATTGCTTAATGATAGAAATTTTAGTTTTGTCCACTCTTAGACCCTTCTTAGACACCTGGTGACTAAAAATCTTTGATAAATCTCTTATAGAAAGTGGCATTTCTCCTTATTGGGAATCAAATTTGTTTCCTTACATCAATTAATAATTGCTTCCAAATTTTTGAAGCAAAAATCAAAAGATGGATCATACACAAAAATCGTCCATAAATACTTCGGTGGTCTTAATAATATAAGCAAAGATGGACATCATGCACCTTTGAAATATGGCAAGAGTATTGCAAAGTCCAAATGGCATTCTTCTGAAAGTGAATGTGCTATGAGGACAAGTAAAAGTAGTCTCTTTTTGGTCTTCTAGGGCTATAGCAGCTTGATTGTAACTTAAATATCCATCTAGAAAACAAGGGAACTCCTGGCTAGCTAGCTTTTCAAGCATTTGTCATTGAATGGCAATGGAAAATAATCCTTCCTTTTAGCAGTGTTAAGCTTCTTATAGTCCATACATACTCGCCATCTAGTCACTATGCTAGTAGGAATCATTTCATTTTGGGTGTTAGCCACTAAAGTTATACCACCCTTCTTAGGTACACATTGGACTTAGCTCAACTATGAAATATTAGATATAGGATACACTATTCCAACTGAAAGCCATTTAAGAATTTCTTTCTCAACCACTTCTTTCATAATCAGATTCAAGTGTTGTTGATGCTCAATGGAGGCTTTATGATCATCTTGCAATAGAATCATGTGTAGACAAATAGAAGGACTTGTTCCTTGATATCAAGGATAGTCCACTCAATGGCATGCTTTTGCTCTCTCAAGACTCTTAGTAGCTTCTCTTCTAGCATATTAGAGAGGGTAGAAGAGACAATCACCAGTAAAGTGTTAGAATTCCCAATATATGTATCCTTGAGATGAGAAGGTAGTGGCTTCTACTTTAGAACTAGAGGAACTTCAATAGAAGGCTTTAATAGAGTGCTTAAGGCATTGGACAACCTAAGAAGTTCAAAAGTCCTTAATCTTGAATGAGGAAATGATTCCAAACAAAAGAGCTCTTCAACAACGTCTTCATCAAACTCCTCAAAGCCATTCTCACCAATCAAGAATACCTCTAAAGGGTCTTTGATCATAGAGGCATTTGATTCTTGAGGAATAATTGCATCTAATATATCTATAAAAGAACGTTAAGCAGAATCATCATGAAACTTTAAGGCTTTTTGCATGTTGAATATCACTTGCTCATCATCAACCCTTAAAGTGATCTTACCCTTTTCTACATTAATGAGAGTCCTAGCAGTGGCTAAGAATGGATGCCAAAGAAGAGAGGAATTTTCCAATCAACTTTACAATCAAGTACTACAAAATCCATGGGGAAGATAAACTTGTCAAAGTTAACTAGGACATCTTCAATAATTTGTCTAAGTTTATAAATGCTATGACTGGCTAGTAGAAGAGTTACAGTAGTAGGTCTTGGCTTTCCTAAGCCAAATTGGTTGAAAACAACTAGAGGCATCAAGTTAATACTTAGCTTGCACCCAAATCACAAAGAGCTCTACCATTACACTTTGTCTTAATGTTGGAGGGAATGTAGAAGCTTCCTGGATCCTTAAGCTTAATATGTAACTTCCTTTGAATGACCGCACTATACTCTTCGGTTAATGCCATGGTTATAAATTCATTAAATCCCTGCTTCTTGGACAAAACATCTTTAAGGAACTTAGCATTTTTAGGCAAAAGTTCCAAAGCTTTGAAAAAAGGAATGTTAACATGGAGTTGTTTGAACATGTTCACAAACTTTTTGAACTGAACATCTTCTTCTTTCTTCTTGGATCTTTGAGGAAAAGGTAGCAGTGGGATAACAATAGGGATGGTTGGCTTTCTCTTTTCTCATAATTTATCTATTACTCCACCTTCTTGTCTATGCCAACATCATGCAAACTTTCTTCAATCTGCTTTGTCTTCTTAGTATCATATTCTTCCACTATGCTTTCTTCATCAACATCCACAATCACTTGATCATCTTGCTTTGGTTCAAGAGTACTAAAGCTAAGCACATTCAATAGAACTTTGCTGCTTCTCAAGTTAATGGCATTGCATTCCTCTTTTCCATTTCATTTTGGATTATGAATGGAATCACTAAGAAGATTGCTTCATGACATAACATTTACTTGTGATACTAATTGCCCCTTTTGCACTTCAAGATTCTTGATAGCAATTTCATGGAGATGAAAAGTAGCCTTATTTTCAACCCTTTAAGATTCTATTTCAGACAAGTTTAAGACCAGTATTTTGTCCATTTTACATTCCTCTTCTTTAATAGGAACTTGCCATAATTGCATTTGAAAACCAGGTAGAGGAATAGGCTTAGTAGTAAGATGTAGACCCATGTATTTGATTCAAACTGTTACTTTAATTCCAAGAAAAATTGGGATGAGTTCTTTAAGAACTATTGTAAGATTGTGAATAGAGGTTGCCTTGAGGATGTTGAAACTTGCCTTTATAGTGGATAGATTCATTTGTCATGTAAAGAAAACAATCGTCAAGCATATGGACATCATGTCATTGATCACATACAATTGGTGTGGCATGAAAAAAAAAATACACACCTTGAGAAGTGCTCCTTTTCTTTTGAGACTCTAGCACATCAAAATGCTTATTCAAAGCAAATAAGATAGTTACAATTTGTAAGAGTCTTCTTTTTGTATTAGTCATGGCTTGGTTAGCGGTCTAATCATTTCCTTGATTGTTATTTGTAAACAATTGATTCAACAACCAAATCACCTCTTTCACAAGAACATTATGGTATCCTTGATGACTTTCTAATTTTAATAGATTTGAGGTATATTTTGATATATTTAGGAAGTCATTAATACTAAATTAAAGAGGTTTTCTTAAGATTTTAAGATAAATAAAATTGGATGCATCATTTGTGGGTTTCAATTTAAAATAAAAGTTTTTGAGTTTAGAAAATAATAATGAAAAGTTTTCTAAAAATAGAAAAGAAGAAATAAAGATCTTTTTTCTATTATTATTATTATTATTACTACTACTATTATTATTTTATAACTTCTTTACTTTTCACAAAGCACCAGCGAGCATGACGGATTGAATGCTTTTGGGCCATTAGGAGATTGAATGGCAAATGCAAAATGGGCCCAGAATGAATTGAATCAATTGATTAATTGAAAAGACCTAAGGAAAGAAGAAAAGGAGAGACGGCTGGGAAGAAGAAGAGAGCACGACTTAGAAAAAGAGAAACAGAGAGGAGGCATAGTGCAGAGGTAGAGAAGGAGAGACACGAGCGTAAAAGCCGCAGGAGTCCAGACCTTCCACTCTCTTCATCCTCTCTCGTTGGCGGCATCATCACCACCAAGGCCGCCGGCAAGCTTCGCCGTCACACCTGCGAGGAGAGCTAGCGTGAAACTTGACAGCAGAAACCAGAGACCAGAGGTAGACGACGCTGCTGTTACTTTGGGGAGCGAAGTTCGTCGGAGCTAATTGGAGGAGAGACAGAAATCACAGTGGTGGAGCTTCAACTTTGCCATCGACTGAAAGGACTTTCCAACCTTCACTATTTCAATTTATTCCCCTTCTCTTTGATTTTCATTATGGTTTTTAACCTTGTGTTGGATCTGAATTTATGTGTTGTGATGTTTATTAAACTAGACTAGTTTGTTTTGCAACCTAGAGAACCTATGAGTATGAGTATGGATTAAAATTTGTTTTAATTATTTAGTTATAATTAATATTAATTTTGGTTACTTAATCTCGTTTTGTTTTATTAGTGATTGGCCATCATTGAATATGATTTTGAGTATTAGGATTTATCTTGACGAAGGGGATTTTATTTAGGCTCTGAGATTAAGTAATATGAGATTAGATTGCGATTTAATTTGTGATTAGGATAGACATATACCTAATGGCCCCATATAATTGTTGAGGAGTGTGTTCAAGTTTTGTTGCCTCTTTAGTAATGATGTTAGACATAACATTTTATACTTAAGAGAGGGGTGTAAGTGGACCGACAAACACTTATAGCTATTTATACTTGAGATTAACAAAATTGATACTAAGGTTAATTAAATTAGTGAAAACAAGCTTTATGAAGCTAATAAGAGATTAGAGACTCTGGGTTGCTTATTTGATATTTGTGGTAATTAGTTGATTTTAATTTCTTTTCATTTAATTAAATTCAATTTGAGTTACTCAACTTAAATAAAATTGTAAAATCAATGCTTAACTGAAGTTATGTGTAACGCCCGGTCTTTGGGGCCCTTATTTTATCAGAGTTAATGTGGCGACAGGGATCGAGAAGATTTGGACGACTTGATTTCATAATCGAAGTTTTTAAAATTACAATAGTATGAAAATACGAGCTAGTTTTTCGCGATTTGATATCTATCCCATAGAGGGATGTTAATACATTAATCCAAAAAGACGAATGATAAACATTATATGCAGACTAATTAATCCTAATTTTCCAGAAAGCTTCAACTGCGGTAACCCCTACAGCTGCTCCTTGCCTTCTAATCCCGAACTAGTTCTTGTATTCTTTCATGTGAACTGGAGTCCAAATGAATGGACCCTAGGGTAACAGTTAATCTTATGTACATGTATGAAAATAAAGATAATATAATAACACATGTAAAAGCATGAAAGAAATTACACATAACCGTAACCGCAGTTAGCGGCCAAGGACCGCAGCCCTTGTCTAGGACACGTAGTCCCATGAGACCACAGCGTCAAATCCATGGCCAAGAAAACATAAACAGGTAATTCAATTAGCATACATGATCAACTAATAATTGCATAACATTAACATACATGATTATAAGATTAAAGTTTCTACACTTAAGTTGTTGGGATTGGGTGAATATCAAGGTTTGCCTAAAAATGTTTATCATCGCTGTCAGTTACTTATTTGAATCGTAAATAAACTAATTACATGAATTAGTTTAAAGGATTAATCCCTTAATTTTTCTCTAGCAATAATAATAATAATAATAATAATAATAACTTATTATCTTCACCCCTAACTAATAATAATAACACACTTATTATTATTATTTTATCGATTATTATCAACTCTCTATAATTAATAGAGACTCTTATTAATTGCCTAATAATTCTTTTACTTTTTATTAATTAATAATAATCCTCAATTATTATTAACTAATAAGTCTTAATATTTCCTTTCCCTTGCTTCTTTCCTCACACAGCACATCATTTTATGTGTAAGTATATCTTTATTACTTTAACTACACCCTCCTTTCCTTTTGTTCTCGTCTTATTTATATATTTAAAGCATACAGCAAGTCCATATGTTTGGTTTCATATTATTATTATTATTATTTCTTTTCTTCTCCCTCACAGACAAGTCACGGTTTACACAAGGAAATACAGAAAATAATAATGCTCACAACCCATAACATTCCTTTTTCTTCATTCAGTATACATATATTCTCAGTTTTCCATTCCTTTTCCCCTTTCAGTTTCGGTTCTGCCAGCAAAACCACATTGTTTCGATGACAGCCCCATATACTTATATTTCAATGTTCATATCAGAAAAATCCCCATGATCATGCATGTATATTTATTCTACCCGACAGCAACCTCAACATGACTTTTATCTTCCTTTATGCCTTATAACCTCAGCAAGGTTTGGATGGTAAGAAAAATAGTCTACCCGTGATAATGACAGCAAAAGCCTTCACTATGATACATTTTTAGTTAAATAGCCCGCCACCCACTCTCAGCATTCCTTGCTTCTTTCATCATTCACAGATAGCACGCCCTTTATAAGTGTGAAAACCAAATAAATTTTCTTTCCTTTTCATTATAAACATACACACAGTAACTCCCTCCCATGCTTCACGATAACACACAAGAATAAAGAAAAATATTTTTAACCACAACCCACGGCTCGAACAGGGGAGAGTGCATGACAGCAAAATAAACATTTTATGCAGCAAAACCGATCCTAAGTGCAGAGAAATAAAACACAACAAACAGAAACAGAAACAGAAACCCGACAGCCAGGAAGCATCTTTTTTTTTTTTTTTTTAACAGCAAAATGATAATTCCATAATCCTTCATCGACAGCAACACATGCACATACATTCAAACATATTTTCTTCCCCCTTCTACCTATGACAGCAAAACCCACTCACCGATACACACACATATATTTAATCCTTAAGGTTTCTTTTTCTTTCCTTTCCACAGACCTACGGCTTCCTTTTTCTTCTTTCATTTTATATCTTAAGTTTGTCTTATTGTTTCAGGCTGAAACCCGACGGTAGCTAGCATACATCCCTCAAAGTAAATATCACAGACACAAAACCAAAAGCTAATAGTGACAAGCCAAAATGGAAACCATATACAGCAACCTCACGTGGCATTTTTCTTTGGTTTTCAGTTTTGGTTTTAAATACTTAAGCTTAGTTTTATTTCAGCAAGCTCATCGTTTTTCTCCCTACATAAATCAAGCTCATGCAACACACACACACACACACACACACACACACACACATGTTTAACACTCTTTTTCTTTTCTACTGCATGTGACAGCAACGAGCTTCCTTTCTTTCCCATATTCATGTTTTACGGGTAAAGATGCAGCAGAGCATAACAACCCAATGACAGGCCCCCCTGTTTTAGTTCAGTTTTCCGCCAAGTTCGATTTAGATCCGTTTAATCTTCAGGCTACATGAGATAATGACAGAAAACGAAGGAGAAAGGGAGGATGATAATCACCTTCAAGGCTTGAGTCGAAACGTTGAAGTAGGCGCTGGTTTGTTTTCCTCTGTTTCAGCGTCAATGAACAGGACAAAAGGTTTCAGCTTCCTCTCACTCTTACTCCTACTCTCTTCTTCTCCTTCCTCGACTCACTCTTTGTTCCCTCTGTAACTCACTATAGACGCTGAATGGAAGACGTGAAACTGATAGGAAAACCATTTAAATAGAAAACTCCCATCTATGCTTAACCCAATCCATTTACAAGGAACCGCTGGACACATGGCGGCACATTAAAGAAGAAGAATGAGGTGTCATACAATCAAACCATTTAAGACACCTATTATACATGGGTGTTTAGCCATTAAACCATAAGATGACACTTGTGTTTTTAGGTGCTATATGGGCTGCGTTTTTGGTTTATTTATTCTATCTGTTTCCGTTTTTCTCACTTCGGACTGAGCAGGAGGTGGTTCATTCTTGATGTCTCACGTGGGCCATAAACTTCATTGATACAAAATATAGGATGTTGGGCTTGTGGTCTTACTTTTTGGATTTAGCTGATAAGCATCTCGGGTTACTGTTATGTCTTTCTTATTGTTGAGACATTTCCATTGTGGCCAAGATACTCTCTTCACATGCTGATATGTTTCCCTTGTGGCCAAGATTAACTGATGGTTTAATGGGTTTTGGTTTTGGCATTATGGATTGAAGCATATCACGTGGCCCATTAATCTGTTTTTTTTATTAGTTTATTTATAAATCCCTATTTTATTTCCAATTAACTATCATTTAATTTTAATTATTGCATAATCATAAAGCCAATTCATTTGCAATTATCCTTAATTGCAAATCATGGAATCCAATAATATTTAGGCCTAATTACCCTTATTCATTTATTCCTTTTTCCCAAAATAAATTAAGGGAAAATATAGGCTTTAATTCCCAATATTTATTCTCATGCTTATCTTTAACCCAAATTTCATAATTCAATTTCCATATATTGATTATAATATTTATCCATAATTAATTCTTGATTCCCAAAGTCCAAAATTTAGGATGTTACATTATGGATACTAAGTACTCATGGAAACGATATCTTTACTTGATACGGCCTGTATACTTGCAGAGTTATAGGCTATAAAGTTTTTCCCTATCAATCCTCCATTGGTCATAGAATCAACCATTCCCTTAGATTAAGTCGAGTACAAAAAATTTGGACTATAACCCATTTGTCCACCTCATGATTAGGGCATTGCCTTATTAACATTTAATTTTGTAGCTCTCCTAAGCGGCATAAGGATTCTCGCCTGGATGTTGTCTAAAGCTTAAAAGTTCATCCCTAACTTCCAAGGATTTGTCACCGAAAAAGAATTGAGCTCTAAACTTAGCCTCTAGATCAGCCTAATATTTGATAGATCCTTCTAGAAGATTGTTGAAGCAATCCATAGCTTTTCCTCTTAGAGAGTGTAACATCCCAATTTCCAAAAGCGGAATAAATTTTTCATCATTTAAAATCATTTCAAATCATCACAGTAGAGCATTTGAACGGAAGAGTAACTGATGCTTATATTTCAAAATGTCATAAGTCTGTCTAGATACAATAGCGGTGTGGCTCAAAAGTGAAGTAAATAACAAAAGGAAGGCTTCCGCCGGAATGTCAAAATGAAATCTTTAGCCGGGTCTCTAAGCGTGCTGCTTTCCCCTCTCCTCCGTCCTTGGTTCTCCTGACCCTGATGCTATGTTAAAAGCTGAGGTCCCATGCATACGGACCCCAGATAACGGTTAACCTCATGTTTACATACACAAAATGTGGATGACATATACCACAACATCAACAACATATACAAACAATCCATCACAATCAATGCATATATATCGCTCCCAGCATGCAACCATATCGCTCCCAGTATATAGACATATCGCTCCCAGCATTCAGACATATCGCTCCCAGCATTACAGATACCCTCTAACCTTTATATGCATTTCACAGTATAAACACTCTATACATACAACACGCATATCACATATATGCATAACATAAACATCAGAGTTAGTGTTACAGTACGCGAACGTACCTTTGTTGATGACTTTCGGTATGTTTCGACAGAAAGCGATCACAGATATCCTATAAGGGTAATATCATCTCTATTAATTCAAAAATATTATTTCAAGAGATATTTTGGCTATATAAGACCATTTTACCCTTGGTGGATTTATTATTTACAATTCTGCCCTTACATTTATTCAAAAACGCAGTGCAGTATTTTCTAGGCAGATTTTTCGGTAACTTTGAAAAATCATAACTAATTCTAGAAAAATCATTTTGAGGTGCTGTAAAATTCCTCATGACCCTTGGCATGTATATTTGCAAGGAAAAATATTCCCAGAACCTAGAACATCATGAGTCATTCCCAGTTTTAAATTTTCTCAACGTTGCTCAGATTTTATTCCAGCAAAAATGGCTTAACTTCAAAAATTCATATCTCCTTGACCAGAGATCAAAATGTTACATATTTTATATATTTGGAAATCCCTACATGTCTACTTTATTTCTGAAAAATTTCATGATTTTATAACTTCATTTGCTTCATAAAATCATAGCATCTTTTTCGCTTCCTGATAAGGACTTGGGAACCGAAAATTCTGCAACTCTTACGAATTTAATCTAAGGACTCCCAAACATTATTTCCTATCATGTTTTTACCTCTTCAGGCATTTTTCAATGCAATGAGGTCTAAAAACAAGTATAGGAATTCATTCTCTAATTTTCTAGATTAAACTAACATTTATACTAAAAACTTATAAAAACTAAAGACTAGAAATTTAAATACTAGAACTTACCTCTTGAAGACTCTTGAACTCCTTCCTCCTTCTTACTTCACTCTCCTCTTAAACTCTCCAATCTTTGGTATGAGTTTGGTGTGAAGAATGAAGAGAGGAGAGCTCTCTATTTATAGGCAATCCTTGGTTAACTTCCTAGCAACTTTCATTCTATTTTAACCCTTAGATTAAACTTAACTAGGAAGTTTAAATCTAGCCCTTACACCTCCTACAAAAATGCCACCTCCCCCCTTTTCTAGATTCATCTTTTCTCTTTCCTCCACTACACACACACACATGCACAACACTTAGGCATACACACACTCACAACATACACATGTGTAATACCTCAATTTTCATAATACATGTAAATATTATATTTTGATAAATAACACATATTACAATAGGTGAATATGTGGTCTCAGAACAAATGAAATAATTATCTTATGTTCTGAAGGTAATTTCTCATGAAATTAGAGTGAATAAAGAGCTAAAATCCCTAAGTGAATTTATGGGTCATAAAATACCCTAAGAATGTTATGATAAATCCTAAGAGGCAACTAAATATTAATTAAAATAGAGAGTATGTTGTCTATTATTTTTAGGAATTATGCCATTTTAACAACTTAAAATCAGCAGAGGATGATAAAATCAATTAAAGGAAATTAGTAACAATTATTGGGCAATTGATATTGCAAAAATTGAGATACTTTGGTAATTTTTGAAATTAGTTAATAATTACTTTGTAAATGTCATAATTAAGGAAATATCAATTGAATTAAGGATCAAATGATAGTTAGAAACTAAAATTAGCACACAAGAAGTTATTAATCATCAAAATTAAATTAGAAACCTTGTTAATTTTGGTAATTAAGCCTAGTAACCCCTAAAACACTATGATAAGGATAATAACTTGAATTAAATTAATAATCCCTAAGGTTATTATGTGAGGCGAAATTCTTGATAAATAAAGAGGCAAGGAATTAAACTTGTTAATCAACTTGGGTAAATTAAATATTAAGTAATGGCTAGGATTGAATTTCATTAAGTAGGATCAAAGGCCTACAATAATTCTAGCAATTTAAAATGTCTAAATCCATGATAATATTTAAGAGCCAATAGGAGCACAAGTGTTGTGTATATGTGTGTGTGTAGTAGAGAAAGTCAATGAAAGAAGTGTGAAGAAGAAGACAACTTGGAGAGCAAGTTGTCTAGCTTAATGAGCAAGTAATTGCTTAATTAAATAAAATTAAATGAGAACCTATAGAAATTAAATCATAACTTGAAATCTTGAAACTAGATCTTCAAGATAAACACATATTTGGAATCAGGGAATTATGAGCTTCAATTTGACTATTCCCGAAGTCATTTTCGGTTACTTTTAGAATTCATACCTAAGTATTTTGGGAATTAAAAATCATCATAAATCTACTCATAAAATTAGGATTCCAAAAGTGAAATTGGATTTTGAATTAACACACCCAATTACACCTAACTAAATTAGGATTTGGGGGTTTATAGGATAACTTGGGAAGGAAGAAGAGTGTCTTGGGGCCAAAGCAAAGCTCCTTCTTGAGGAAGGAAGAGGGGAGGACGAAAATGGGAAGGTGTAGGGCTAGGATTTATGCTTCCTCACCAAGCAAAGCTCAAGAGCCAAGATCAAACCAAAGTTGCAAGAGGTTTAACCTCTTCTTGCCTATAAATAGAAGGCTTTGGCTAACACATCCCTCACACCAAAATCCCTTGCCTTGGCTGAAATTTAGAGAGAGTAGGAGAGGGAGGAGCTGCTGGAGAAAGAGAGACAAGAGGTCTTCAAGAGGTAAGAGAGTTTTTAGTTTCATAGTTCAAGTTCTTAGTTTATTAAGTAGAAATGCTAGAAAAGTTATTTTGATCTTCAATCTTCCATATACAGTTTTAATTTCATGTTTTTGAGGTTTCCATTGTCTTTATTTCGAAAATTTGATGAAGAAGAAGTTATATCAAAATTTTTGGAAGATTAGGATCAAAATAGCGAAGCTCTGGTGAAATCTCCTCAAACAGTGATTTCTGGAGTCAGGGGTAAAAACGTCAGTATTTTATGATGAAGATGATGTTCTAAAATTATGAGAAAATTCATGGTGAAAGTAGACATCTAGGGCTTTTCAAATCTATAAAGAGTGTATCATTTGAAGCTCTGTGCAAAAAGATAAAAATCTCAGAAGTTAGGCTATGATTTCTGTGCGAAAATCTGGACAGCGTTTTGAAAACTGGAAGCTGGGAAAATTCCGTGAAATCTGGGTAAATCCCAGTATTTTTCCTCAAAAATAGACTTCTCAAGGATTCCGGGAAATTTTACGGATCCTCAAAATGATTTTTCTAGAATTAGTTATGATTTTTCAAAGTTACCGAAAAATCTGCCCAGGAAATGCTGCACTACGTTTTTAAGAAATGTAAGGGCAAAATTGTAATTATGAAGCTACCAAGGGTAGAAGGGTAAATAGAGGTGAAAATATCTCTTAGGATATTATTCTAAGAAATATGGTGATATGTTAGGATATCCGGGAAGTCCAGGATCGGATTCAAAGGTCGGTCATTTGACGACTATGCGGTAAAAGGTACGGACGCGTATTGTAACCTTAACTCTTATGCTTATGGTATGGTTATATATGATAGTTGTTTCACATGATGGTACTCTGTTTTGAAAGTTGCTCATGATATGTTTGAATTTGTATACGGGTTATAGTCTTGATAACACCGTTGAGTTTTCCTAGCGCTGAGGACACGATGGGCCGTTGTGGCACTGGTTATGTGCAGACTGGGGTAACATACATATTGCAGTGGCTGTGTTATGTTATTGCCTTACATGTGGTTATATGTTTTGAAACTATGATTATGTTGTATATCTGTGATAACTGTCATATACTGTTTACATAAGCATGAGGTTAACCGTTACCTGAGGTCCAATGGACATTGGACCTCAGTCTTAATGAATAGTACAGGAAAGAAACCGGGATAGAGAAGATGCCGGTGGGTAGAGCCGTGAAGAGGCAGCAGTCAAAGGCAAAGGTCGGTAGAAGTTATTAGGACTTAGTTTCTGACTCGAATTTAACAAAGTTACTTTGAACAGTTTGGTGTCTAAGGCTGGGTTAATCTATGTGGGAAGCCAATCAGTCGCCGTATAAGTCGGTGAGGCCCCCATGATAGACCCCTACCTGGCCAATCTGTTTAATTAACTGATGTTAGGTTCCAAGTCATGGGTTTAGTTTAAAACTTTCTTTATCAGAGGATTGTATTTAACCTCTGTAAATTGTATCACATGAATATTCCTTCGGGATATTTAATATATCAGCTTATGTCGGGCATCATCATATGTCTGGGCATTTTTATATCAGATACTCGTTGTCCGGATCTTAGCGCACGCTATCAATTTCCGCAATACTCTAAGCTGTAGCATCTCAAACTCTGTTGTTTTTCTTAAAACTAAGTGTCGATCGACACGATTTTCGAACCTGGAATTTGGGATGTTACAACATGTGCTCTTGTGATGTCATCTTGATGACATAATCAAAGCTTAGGTGTCATTGTTGACTTTTCAACACTAATTAGCAATTCTTAATTATCATGTTAATCAAGTATTTACATGCTCCTTAATTATATTTTGCCATTAGCTAACTCAATTATGTGAAGATTTAGACTTAATTTCTTGAGATATTATTTCATTCTCTTTAACTTAATTATTTTTAAATATAATTAGTCCTCTTTTAATTTGTCTCTAATCATCTTGAAGAATTATGCAACTAATCTCAATTAGTGCAAGCTTATTTTGTTAAGGATAATTGTAATTCACTTAATATACCTCTTAATTATGCTAAATTAATTAGCAACACTCTTTATGCCAACCTTGACCCTTCATTGGTCATTAATATCAAATTAAGAGTTTCATATAATTAACTTTGGATATCCCCTTTTATTCATGTTTAAACAATCAACAATTAATTACTTATTTAATCACCTACTAATTGTTGACAATTTTCTTAATTAGGATTAATTATTTTCTCACAACTATTTTACTGAAATTAATAATTTATTCATTATGCAAAATATTAAAAACCATAGGGCAATTTATATTCCCCAAAATGATATTTAATTTTGCCTCATTATTTCCCAAGGAAAATAATCTCATAAATTACCTAAATTAGAGACAACATACTTTCTAATTTTTAATAAATATTTAGTTGTCTCTTAGGATTTTATCATAATTTTCTCAGGCTATTTTATGACCCACAAATATTTCAGGGACCTATTTGTAAATTATCTAATGTTTTAGGGCCCTTTTTGCACATTGTTTAATCTTAGGAGAAATTGTCCTAATAATAAGGTAAATTTAATATAAGGTGTTTGAGACCTCATATTCACCTATTTTCAATAGATATTATTTACTAAATTATGATACTTATCCTAAGTAGAATTTTTTAGGTATTACAGAGAGAGAGCGAGAGAATAACTACAACCTCAAAAAATCTTGGGCTACTCTGTTTTGCTTGAAAGAATCACACAATTCCAAGAAATTCATCAAGTACTTATTAGAATCTTCATTGTAAAGACATGGAACATCCCATGCATTTGTAGCATTGTTATCATAGCTGACTTGATCTCAAAAGTATGTTCTTGCATTTTTGGGATCTAAATGCAAGATTGAGAACCTCACATATTCCGACTAGCAAAATTGTTAATGGTAGCTCTATCATATTCATTGTATGCCATGGTTCTTGATGCATATTCAATCTCTTTTTTTATTGAGAGGTACTCCATCAAGTAACACTACCAATCCGTCTGGATGCAAGTGTTGCATACACTAATATGGTACCTACAAGGAGAAACAAGCAAGCGAGTATCAAACTAAAACAAGAATCAATAAAGGAGAGAGATAGAGAGAGAGAGAGAGAAATTGTATACTTAACTAAAAGCTCAAGCAAAATTTATTAACACAAACCTAAGCAAAGATTGACCAAAAGATTTGTTAAACACATCCCCTGCAACGTTGCCAAACAATTATTCACCTCGCAAGTGCACTAGTCATGTTAAGTAATAAAGTGATAAGTAAAGTATCATTTCCACGAGGATTTGTATAACAAATTGGTCAAGCAAGATGCTTAGTGAATTTAATCAAGTTGAGCTAAAACAAAGTTTTGATGTGGAATGAGAATTTTTAAAACTATTTCTAAAACTAAAAATTCATATAGGTAAATGATTTTTTGACTTCAAGGATTAAATGGAATCTATGATTCTTCTTCCCCTTTTGCATTTCATAAGACTTGATTAATTTTCTTTCTACTAGTATTTCAATACGTGTATTTTAACAAAGGTCCAAAAACACTAGACAAGCTCTCTTAAGTCAAACTCAAGTTTCTCCTCTCATCAAAAGGCACAATCTCTTGCTACAATTAATGAGAAAAAATCTTTAAGCAACAACTTTGATATGACAATGCACGATAGTATAAATATATATATTTTACCAACAAAACATTCATTCATCAAGTAAACTTCAAGACTAACATGATTTCAACAAAGTTCTACACCTAGATTAGCTCTCTCAAGACAAACCCAAGTGAATAAATCTTTTAAATGGAGACCGATCACTTAGAAGCATTGAACCAAGGTTGAAATCAACACACACACACACATACGAAAAGAGAGGAATATCCAAGTATTAACCCATGCAAAGGGTCAAAAGAGTTTTAAAATGAAAGATTTAGCTAAGCATGTCCAAAATACAAAGAATCTCTACACAAAGCCACGGAATACATGAGGAAACTAAGTGAAAAAGAGGAGGAAAGAAGAAGAACCAAGGTGAAAATCCCAAAATCTCTCTTGAGAAGAGCACCTAAGCCTCCAAAATTGTCAAAATCTCTCTCCCAAACTCTTCTGTCGTGTGCTATACTATTCCTCAGTCTAGAGAATGAGTTTTTAGCACCTTTCCTCTAGGTTATGTAGTGTTTTTCTGCTTCTAAAATCAAACTTGTAAGAGGAGCTGAATCACCAAGAGGGGGTGAATTGGGGATTCTGAAAATTTTTTGCAAGTTCGGCCCTTATGGTGATTGATCAGATAAAGCTAGTAAGAAAGGAAGAATAGCAATGCACGAAAGTTTATATTGGTTCGGCTCAACTCCTTGGTCCACATCCAGTTCTCAGGCACCCTGAGCTTTTCACTAAATCACTTGATTACACACTCTGTAACTCTGAAGCAATTCTCTCTCTAGAACTTGCTCCCCCTTACAAGTTGTAATCAATGATCCCAAATCTCCAACTCCCCCGACTTGAGATTTCTTACAATCAAATGATAATACAAATGAAATACTCTCTTAAAGGGCAGATAAGCTAATCACTGAAGCTCAAGTAGTATCAACAGATACTTTGTACAGAAACTCTAAGAGTAGTTGAACAAAATTAATGCTTAATCAATTTACTACTCAGTTGTTCACTTGAGAGAATTGAATGCAACTCTATTTATACTTAGAGTGTAGTTAATGACCGTTGCAGGCATTCATTTGACCGTTGGTGAAGATGATTAATTGCTGGAAGCACTTTGGTCTCTTCTCTCTCTACTCTTTTGCTTGAACTTTGATCTTTTTAATAAAGGGTGACTTCTAGCTGTTTATATCCATTGGAAATGTCAGTCCAGAGTTAGGTGTATGGCTTTTTAACCCTTTTACTTCGTGTAAGCCTTGGTAGATCAAAGTATAGCTGGTTAAGTGTCCTTGCATTTAATGCTTCTGACAAGACATTGCTTTGTGTAATAACAACACCTTTAATCTCTTTGAATCATTTGTAATTGAGTTGAAATATACTAGCAAACACATTAAACATATCTGGTAATGATGATAATTAATAATATAAATCATTTGGGTCATTCTACAAACATTACACAGATTTCACAAATTTGAATTATCAGAAGGTACGACCAATACTTGAGTTTGTGCACCAATACTCGAGTTTGTCACTATGCACATAAGCCTATACTCGAGTATCTGTGTCTATACTCGAGTATTCTCCTTCCAAAGACGAGACTCGCGATTTGAGTTTTGATGTTCCTGATGAACTTAAGCCAATACTCGAGTATTCTACCAATACTAGAGTTTTGGACTCTTGATGGATAATTGTCCAAAACATCAAAACCAGAGTTTTCATTCTATACTGGAGTATTGAAGGCTTAGAAACCTTGATAGCTCTCTGTATGGCTCATTACTCGAGTTTCATTTTCCATACTCGAGTTTTCTCCTTAGTTTTGAAACTTAGAGATTATTTTAGAAAGTGCTAAACTGGAGTTTTCAAAACTGAAGTTTATAAATGTTAATCCTTTTAAAACATATTTGCTTGGCTCAATACTTGAGTATTCCAATGTGATACTCGAGTTTTTATTTGAAAAACAAAACATTTGAATTCTGTAGTCAAGTTGGAAAACTGTCTTTTCAAATTCCAAACCTTAGTTTTCGAAACTGTAGTTTTCCAAACCGAGGTTTTCCATTTCAGTTAAAAATGTTTGAAGAGTCACCTAGGCTCAAACTCGAGTATACATACCAATACTCGAGTTTTCCTTGATGGAAAACTTGCGACGCTCTCTGTAAGCTCCAATGCTCGAGTATTCATTTGAATATTGCGGTATTGTCCTTAGTCAGGTGCACTGAGCTTTTCTTTGAAATTCCAATACTCGAGTTTTCTTACTAAAACTCGAGTATTACCTATTTCAGCAAGTTTATGCTTTCTTAAGCCAATTCTTCAACCATGGTTTTACAATTGATTGTTATCATCAAAACCCATAGAGAACTAACAAAAACATGTTATTATACTTTTCAGGACTTGCTACAGAAAGTTTGTAAATTTGTTGCACCTCATTACAGAGTTAATTTTTCGTAGAGTCTCGATTTGCTATAGCAAGTTTGTCAACTTGCCTTGGCCAATAAAACTGAGAGCAAATATGGATCACTCCTTTGGCAAGTTTGTCAACGTGCCATGGCTAATTGTATAAGTTCATCTAACTTTTCAATGCTTCATTTCCTTTTTTCCCCCTTATTTCTTGGTTCTTATAGAGCATCAAAACTTGTTTCCATCCTCCTACAAAAGGGGGAAAACTAATCCATTCTTAATTGAATCACAAACTATATAGGATATAAGAAGAGATATATTCACTTGCTTCACTTCTATTGTTCTTTAGTAGAAATGGTATTAATCGCTGGTTGCAATATTACTCTAACATCATAAAAGCATGTCATTTTGATTTTTTTTTTTTTTATATATCAACTTGGTATAGACTTATGCTAGATACACACAGTGCTAAATTCAAATTATTGTTCAAATCATATCATATGGTTGGCAAAAAATAAAAATAAAAATCATATCATATGACATTAACTTTGAAGTATTTGATATTTGGTTACAAGTATCATAAATGCGATAATACATAAATTCAATCCAAATACATATTTACAGATTTCATCTTGACTTCTTTTATCTCTTATGTTGAGCCCACCTACAGTTTGGTTTCTTTTTTACCATGTAAATACTATTGTTGCTGGTGAACACGTATTTCTCATCCTTATCTACTCCTCTCGAGTTTTGGAGGCAGTTGCTCATGCGAAAAGGCCAATTTTAACAACATATATCACATATTAGACATTATATATTTCATACTGACACATAGTACGTAGTAGTGAGAAATAACTACGTTCATTAGTATAATAAAATAATATTGCATCTAGTTTATTATAACACATTTTGCAAATACAAGGATTTTTCTCATTCATTTTAGACATTTCCTTGGTTAAAAATAAATCTAGTTAAGGGATCTGTTATCGTGCACTTCGTAGAAATATGTTGCATAGTAACAATTGACTCTTTATCTCTACTAGTTGCTCAATTTTGCTTCTTCAAATATTGTCATGAACATGCTTTACTTATGAGTAATGGGCTAGTGCTTTCATCTAATTGGGCCAATGAAGAAGACTTTAAGCGATAGCAACTCAATTTACAGCTCGCCTTATCAATCTCAAATGAGGGGATGGTTGCATTAGCCTGAGAATGCTGAGTCTGTGAGGTAGAAAATAAAGATACCTGGCTCTAATACCCTTAATGCATAACTGTAGCAAGAAAAGTGAAAGATTGGGAAAGAGGAGGGACGAAGAGAGAAGAAGAGAGACTGAATAAGAGAGAAAGGGAGAGAGAGCTAGAGAAAATAGGATATCACTATCTATTAGCCAAAACATATTAAATTTAGTTCATATACCCTTTATAGTAATTGGCTGCCAGTAACTTAATCTGATTAACCCCATAACTACTCTCATATATATCTTTTATTATTTACATATCAGATTCATTTTAAGAAAAATAAACTTAACGCTCTCCCCAACAAAATCTCTCAAATTCAAATGATATGATAAGGGAATAATAATTGGTTTGGGTGGTAAGAAACACAACATACATAGTGACCCATATATATATGTTCTCGTTGATGAGTACTACCCACACTTTCACACACACATGTACATACGACACACATACATACACATGTGATATGAAACTCAGAGGACGATTCTGTCACTTTTATACTGATCAAATGAAGGAAAGACAAAGGAAAGAGATTCAAATTCAAAAGGCTTCATTATGTATTTAGAACATAAGTCAACGTATTAGATCTCCAAAATTAAAAATATAAACTTGGAGGACGCAAATTATGATGTGTGTGTGTGTGTGTGTGATGATCACACAATGAAATTGCTGGAGAAGATATATGACTTCTATTATATGTTGCAATCACTCACTTAAGATAACTCTGATATCATATAGATGATCGTAATGCACAGCAAAATAAGAAATACAGTACTGAAATAACAGAAAGGAAGGAGAATATCAAAATAATGGGAGGGGTCCACAGAGAGATTTAGAAAGAGATATTCCACAAATCTTTGGACTGTGTTTCCCTACCTATCCAAAGCATAGGCAGGGGGCGCCCAGCCTCTCTAGGTCGTCCAGATGAAATCTGGATGGTCCAAATCTATTTTTTTTTACTTTTTTTAATTTCTTTTAAAATTATCTTATTAGGTAGATAATCTAAAATAAAGATAATCTCTCAACTAATATTTTTTTTAAAAAAATATTTTTTTATGTAAAAATAAGAATATTAAAAAAAAATTAGATCTGGACTGTCTAGATCTCATCTGGACGGCCAAGAGAGGCTGAGCGCCCTCTACTTATCCTTTAGGTAGGTAGGGAAACATAGTCCAAAGATTTGTGGAATATCTCTTTCTAAATCTCTCTGTGGACCCCCTCCCATTATTTTGATATTCTCCTTCCTTTCTGTTATTTCAGTACTGTATTTCTTATTTTGCTGTGCATTACGATCATCTATATGATAGCAGAGTTATCTTAAGTGAGTGATTGCAATATATAATAGAAGTCATATACCTTCTTCAGCAATTTCATTGTGTGATCATCACACACACACACACACAACATATCATAATTTGCGTCCTCCAAGTTTATATTTCTTATTTCATTGTGTGATCATAACATATATATATATAATTTGCATCCTTAAAGTTTATATGTTTAATTTTAGATAGTCAGGGAAACACAGTCCCAAATCTTTTCACACCCTATTCTAACAACCTTTATTCTTATTTGTAGATCCTATCCTTCCAAATCTCTAAGCTTCCAGGTTCTTCTTTTTATCCTTTTGCTTCTCCTGACGGGCCTTTCTTCATTCATAGGCATTATAGGTATTTATGAGCCATCTGATATCAAACCCATTTTCTCCTTATTCATCACAATATATAAATAAAACCCAAATCCATGTTGTAACCCTAAAAGATGAAGACAATATCAAGTCTATTCATATGTAAACTTCTCGAAGACCTTCATTCTCCAAAGAATTGAAACAGGCTTGATCCAATTGAAGCAACGGAAGCTAACAGTGATAAAGGATGAATTGACAGAGGCTGCAGTGGTGGAACCGGATATAGAGGCGGATGATGGGATGGTGGAGGAGGTGGATAATGAAGGGGCGGTGGTGGTGGAGGTGGATATAGAGACAAATATTGATGATGGGGTGTCGATGATGGATATGTCGGCGGATAATAATAGGGAGGCAGAGGATAATAAGACGGTAGCGGTGGATATGGAGGTGAGTGATGGAAAAATGGATGTGGCCGGTATGACAATGTTGGATCTGTAGAAAAATAATTTGAAGAAGAAGGACGTTGCGTGTAGCTTTGTTGTAGCGATTTGCCGAAGAGGATGGATCATAATTCTGCATACAAAATCACTTCATATGGTCAACACTTGTGAGGTTTCTTGTTTTAAATGCAAGAGATGAATAAGTAATTTATAGATATTCAAAAATTAGTTATTGGTGAAATAAAACTTCATTCAATCATATTAACAAATAGTTGGTTGAGGTAGTAAGTTGTTTCAGCTTGGAGGATAACATAAGTTTGAGTTTCGAAAAGCTTACTCTCATTTGAGAGATGAAAACATTTTTCATTCTAAGTCTCAAAAGGGAGACCTTTATCAAATAATAATTAAAAAATCCATTTAATTCTTAATATAGGACTCAAATAAGTCTTGTATTATTAATGATATATAGGAGGAGTATGTGATAAGCTTCTTAAACTAATATTTTTCAATTATTTGCATGACAAAACATCTATTTTGTTGAAAAATCTTGACTCTTTCATATTCGTAATCAACATGCATGGTGAAGTCTTACAAAATTATAAATTTAAGAGAGAAAAGTGAATTAAGGACTTAAAGGTGCTATATTAAAACACAAATTGAAATATTATTATTTTGGATAAAGGAGCAAATTTACCAATGTACTATTGCTCCAGGAGTGTCCAGCACAATAAACTATTAAGTGGACTAAAACTACCAACAAACTTTTAAAAATGTAAAATCCACACAATGCCGTTAGTTTGAAGGTAACGTCGTTAATCTGAAGGCCAACAAAAATTATAGAATATGACCCATATGTTTATGAAACTATACTTAAGCCACAAAAACATTTCAAAATTTTTATTTTAGTCCCTCCACATACTTTATATGGAAGGACTAAAGTGAAAATTATAAAAAACTTTTGGGGCTGCAAGATAATTTTCTAAAACTTTGGGTTCTTTTCTGTAATTTTTGCGGGGCCTACCCCTCAAAATCCGTGCCTTTTTTCGGCTTTAGCCTAGCCTATGGCCTATTAAGGAGGCCTGTAATTTTAAAAATTTTGTAAGCAACGTAACAAACCACAGGCCTTACCTCAAAACAAGCCTATTTTAAACAGAGTTAAAACAGATCTACTTTAAACAGGCCGAAAACAAACCTACATCTAACAACCTGTTTAAAGTAGGTTTGTTTTTGCCATGTTTAAAGTAATTATGTTTTTGCCTTGTTTGAAGTAGGCTTGTTTTGAGGTGAGGCTTGTGGTTTGTTAGGTTGTTTACAAAATTTTTAAAATTACAGGCCTCGTTAACAGGCCACAGGTCAGGTCAAGCTAAGGTCCAAAAAAAGGCCTTTAACCAAGGCGGATTTAGGCCCTGCAAAAATTACAGAAAACAACCCAAAATTTTAGAAAATTATCTTCCAAGCCCATAAAATTTGTATAATTTTCACTTTAGTCCCTCCATATAAAGTACGTGGAGGGACTAAAATAAAAATTTTGAAATGTTTTTGTGGCTTAATTATAGTTTTATAAACATATGGGTCTTATTTTGTAATTTTTCCGGCCCTCAGACTAACGGTGTTACCTTCAGACTAACGGCATTGTGTGGATTTTACATTTTTAAAAGTTTGTTTGTAGTTTTGGTTCACTTAATAATTTATTATGCTGGACGCTCCTAGACCCATAGTTTATTGGTAAATTTGTACCTTAACCCTATTATTTTTATACTAGTTGAAGTTGACTCATTTGTTTTAAATTCTCTATCTTATTTCAAACCAACTAACCACTGCTACTACTAAAGGCATTGTTTTACATTCGTTTTAGGATCCTTAGAAGAATATTTTCAAGAGTTGTGTATGTAAATGTTGTTGATATTTTTAAAATAGAGACATCTATTTTTAAACCGTCATTTTAAGTTACATTCAACGACAGGTTTAAAAAAAAATTGTTGTTTTAAGTAAGAATATATAACGTCGGCTTTATGTAAAACCGTCATTGTAATTAGCTTACAACAAGATTTACAATGATTGTTTTTGTAAAAACAATCAGTTTTCCCCAAAATTGAATGACTTCCTCAACTTATTTGTTTTTGACACTCATACCAGAGTCTACATTCCTTACTGGCATTACCACATGGATACCACGTATTGCTAGAACTCGGTGGTTTCAAGACCAAGACCACTTGATGCCCCTTAAACTTAACTAACTTAACTAAGGCCTTATTTGTTACATGAAACTGAGGCTGGTGAATGGGAACTTGACACGGTTCCCTCCAATTACACACGTTTGGTGCACCACACTACCTGGAATATGACTTCCTACCCTATCCGAAGTTCCCTTAAACGTGGGAACCTTCATTCCATCAGAAAGTGGTGGAAGAGCTGAAATGTTCTCGGGAGAGTGAAATATTGGGACAAGAATGCCCCTTTGAAAAATCAAATCTATTTTAAGCATGAGCTACCAAGGAGCTTGACTAAAGACCTGCTGAAGAAGGTTGGAATGTGGAGCTACCAGAGTGAAGGAGAAGTTGAACTTGGGTGATAGTAAAGCTGAAATCCAGGTAAGTGGCAATGGTATACATTGATGTATGATTAGCATGTTTTGTATAAAACTTATCAATGCCTTGTTGCTTCCACTTGGGTACAAATAGACAAAAAAATGTGTTAGGAAGCAACAAGGGATGTTGGTTCTCGGAGTTTTGATGAAAACAATACTGTCATTTTGGCTAACTAAGATATATAACTCGAGTAATCTTTTGGAGTTACTCAAATAATGTAGTGGTCCAAGCAAATTCAGGAGATATGGTTCATATTACTCGAGTAAGTAAAATTAATTAGTCAAATAATATCGTGACTGGACTAAAATAATTTCAACATACACAAGCTTACTCAAGTAACAAAATATTACTCAAGTAATAAGATTTGTTACTTGAGTAACCTTTTGTCCCAAACGCCACTTTTTCAAATGGCTACTCGACATTACCTGAGTAATAGATTTGTTACTCAAGTAATATTTAGACATTACTCAAGTAACAAATATATTACTCGAGTAATCATGTTCTGGTATCCATTCTTGCGTTAGCTTTGATTATTACTCAAGTAACATATACTTCTACTTAAGTAATATCTTTCTAAGGTTATTACTTTCCAAGTTTACTCGAGTGATGAGCTATTCTTGTGCAAGTTATGTTGACCAAGATTCAAAATGCCTATGGACTCAGGACATTACTCGAGTAATGCTTGAAGCAAATCAGAATGCTAGTCTGGCCTCTTTGATTTTTGATTAATTATTCAGGGTCAACTTATATTTATTCTTAATCACTCTCAAAATTATTATTGTTATAACTAATCATCCTTTTGAGTGATTTACATATGCTTAACCTTGTTCAAATCAAGATTTGCAGAAATGGTTGTTTATTGTGTCAAACACATTTAATGAAGACATATACAAATGGAACCAACATTCTAAGAAGATGAAAACATTCCTTCAAGGCACACTTATTCAGCTATTATTCAGAGTCAATATCTGCTCCTAGTGTTTTGATGGCAAACGCATTTAATGAGGCAACCAACGATTATACGCAACGGAAAACATATATGCCTAACGGAAATATGAAGAGACTCAATGGCTATATTCAATGTCTCTCAATGACATTAATGGAAAAATAGTAATAAAAGCTTGATCATTCAATTTCTCCAACTATCAAAATTTACATTCATTTCTATATTATTGAAATCAATTGTTTCATTACCTTTATTCAATATCTTCAAATATAATGCGTACTTCAGTGATTATTTTATTTACTTAGTGAGGAGTTAAAATTTATTCGATTTATCTATAAAATCTTAAGGTTATGGAACATTAAGAGTGGGCATACATGTAACACCCCAAATTCCATACTTGAAAACCGTGTCGGTTGACACTTAGTTTTAGGAAAATCAACGGAGTTTGAGGTGCTACAGTTTCAAGTAATGCGGAAATGGATAGCGTACGCTAATATTTGGACAATGAGTATTTGATATAAAATGCCCAGACATATGCTGATGCCCGACATAAGCTGATATATTAAAAATTTCCCGAAGGAATATTTATGTGATACAATCACAGAGCTTTGTATAATTACAATTCTTACATGGTAACTATACAACCTTCAACCAAGCCGCATCTAGACTTAGGGCAATGAACCTAACTCAGTTAATCAAACAGTTTGGCCAGGTAGGTGTCTATCATGGGAGTCTCACCGAGTTCACAGTGACTTATTGACTGACCCACATAGACTAGCCCTGCCTTCGGCACCAAACCGTTTGAACCTTGTTAAATCATGCCAGAATGAATACTCTGAGGACGCTCTTCCAACATTGGCTTTGACCGGTGACTCTTCCAGCTCCGTCCACCTGTGCCTTCTCATGGCTCCATCTACCGGTACCTTCTCTATCCTGGTGCCTTTCTTGAACTATTCATTAAAACTGAGGTCCAATGCTCATTGGACCTCAGGTAATAGTTAACCTTATGCTCAAGTATAACAGTATGCATGATAGATATTCATTTACAATTCAGCATATAACTATACATAGTACACAACACATGTCATAGTTCATATCACAACAATACCTCTACATAGCACACAGCCCATGTAAGGTCCACATAGTTTGCACATAAACCAGTGCCACGCCCCGGAGCGTGTCCTCAGCACTAGGAAAACATCCATACGGCATTACCAAGTCTGTAACCCGTTTTCACATAATAGCTGAATGTATAAACAGTGACTTAAGACAGAGTCTTAATCACGGTGCATGACCCAAGCCCCAGTCTTGTCCACGACTATATGAATCATCACATCACATATAGAGCATACAAGCAACATAAGAGTTAGAGTTACAGTACGCGTCCATACCTTTCACCGGGTAACTGTCAAACGTCCGACCTTTGGATCTGGCCCTGGACCTCTCGGATATCCTAATATATCACCATATCACTTAGAATAATAACCTAAGATATACTTCCACCTCTATTTACCCATCTACCCTTGGTGGATTTGTTATTTACAACTTTGCCCTTACATTTATTTAAAAACGTAGTGCAGAGTTTTCTGGGCAGATTTTTCGGTAACTTTGAAAAATCATAACTAATTCTACAAAAATCGAAATGAGGATTCGTAAAATTCCCCGAAACCCTTAGGATGTCTATTTTTGAGGAAAAATGTTCATTTTCACCCAGAATTAGTGAGTCATTACCAGTTTTAACTTTTCTCAACGTTGCCCAGATTTTATTCCAGCAAAAATGACTTAACTTAAATTCATATCTCCTTGACCAGAGATCAAAATGTTGCATATTTTATATATTTGGAAAGCCCTACATGTCTACTTTCTTTCTGGAAAATTTCATGATTTTATAACTTTATTTGTTACATAAAATCATAGCATCTTTTTCGCTGCCTGTCTAAGATTTAAGAACCGAAAATTCTACAACTTTCACAACATTAATCCATTGCTTCCCAAAAATTATTCCCTACTATGTTTTTACCTCTTCAGGCATTTTTCAATGCAATGAGGCCTAAAAACAAGTATAGGAATTTATTCTCTAATTTTCTAGATTAAACTAGCATTTATACTAAGAACTTATAAAAACTAAAGACTAGAACTTAAAAACTAGAGCTTACCTCTTGAAGACTCTTGACTCCTTCCTCCTTCTTGCTTCACTCTCCTCTTAAACTCTCCAATCTTTGGTATGAGTTTGGTGTGAAGAATGAAGAGAGGAGAGCTCTCTATTTATAGCCAATCCTTGGTTAACTTCCTAGCAACTTTAATTCTATTCTAACCATTGGATTTAAACTTAGTAAAGAAGTCTTAATCTTGCCCTTACACCTCTTACAAAAATGCCACCTCCCCCCCTTTTCTTAGATTCATCTTTTCTCTTTCATCTACTACACACACACACACTCACAACACACACATATGCTCTTGTGATGTCATCTTGATGACATAATCAAGGCTTAGGTGTCATTGTTGACTTTTCAATGCCAATTAGAAATTCTTAATTATCATGTTAATCAAGTGTTTACATGCTCCTTAATTATATTTTGCCATTAGCTAACTCAATTACATGAAGATTTAAACTTAATTACTTGAGATATTATTTCATTCTCTTTGGCTTAATTATTTTCAAATATAATTAGCCCTCATTTGATACTTTTAATTTGTCTTTAATCATCTTGAAGAATTATGCAACTAATCTCAATTAGTGCAAACTTATTTTGTTAAGAATAATTGTAATTCACTTAATATACCTCTTAATTATGCTAAATTAATTAGCAACACTCTTTATGCCAACCTTGACCCTCCATTGGTCATTAATATCAAATTAGGAGTTTCATATAATTAACTTTGGATATCTCCTTTTATTCATGTTTAAACAATCAACAATTAATTACTTATTTAATCACTTACTAATTGTTGACAATTTTCTTAATTAGGATTAATTATTTTCTTACAACTATTTTACTAACACTGATAATTTATGCATCATGCATAATATTAAAAATCATGGAGCAATTTATGTTCCCCAAAATGATATTTAATTTTGCCTTATTATTTCCCAAGGAAAACAATCTCATAAATTACCTAAATTAGAGACAACATACTTTCTAATTTTTAATAAATATTTAGTTGCCTCTTAGGATTTTATTATAATTTTCTCAGGGTATTTTATGACCCACAAATATTTCAGGGATCTATTTGCAAATTATCTAATGTTTTAGGGACATTTTCGCACATTTTTTAATCTTAGGAGAAACTGTCTTAATAATAAGGTAAATTCAATACAAGGTGTTTAAGACCTCATATTTACCTATTTTCAATAGGTATATTCTATCAATTTATGATATTTACCCTAATTCAAATTTTAGGGTATTACAATACAATTATAGATTGTAAGGGGGATTTGATAATTGAATATTTTATACACTTATTTGTATCTCTTTGGTAATAAATTAAGGATTGTTAGTTAATAAATAATGAGCTTTAATTGTTATTTGGGCTTTGGGCTTTTAATTGGATTTAATTCATTTTTATGATAAAATTCCATATTTATAATGCTTCACTGTTTTAACCATAACTTTTGAACTAGACATCGGATTAGCCTCATTCTTGTTTGATATTTCAGATGCTTCAAAGAGCTACAAATGTTATGAAGACTTGGAAGGCAAATTCAGACAAGAAGATGGTCAAACTTGGAGCCGAAGTCAAAGATGTTTTTTTTGGATTTTTATTTGGACCCGAATTTTGTAACGGCTCATTTGTTATTTTAGTCTATTTCTTTTGGGCTGGATATTTTATGACTTAGAGCCCCATTTCATTTTTCCATTTTAGGTTAGGTCAGATGGTGGCTACAAAATAAGTTGTCATTTACGTTATTTATACTTTTAGAGATCAAACATAGACTTTTAAAATTCTCTAAAATGTTCTTCATCTGTTCTTCGCTGTTTTGTTCGGCCATGCTTAGCTAAACCTCTCTGATTAACCCATGGATTAGGGATTCCATATTCCAGAGGACTCATGCTTAATCGGTAACATTTAAACTCTTATTTGCTTTCTTTTATTGAATTTGATTTCTAGATTCAGATTGGGTTTTTGATTAAAAACCTAGATCGATTCATCCCAATGACACAATTCGAACTGGGTTTAAGTGATTGTTAGGACCGGCTGAACCCAAGAGGGGGGTGAATTGGATTAAGATAAAAATTTCCAACCTTTAAAAACTTTTTGCAATCCAGTGAAATCAATTTATAAGACAAGAAAGAGTTATAAAAACGTTGACAATCATTAAACCATATATGCTGGAAATAAAGAGTTAAGGGAAGAGAATTGCAAACTCAGGTTTATACTGGTTTGGTCCAATCCCGACCTACGTCCAGTCCTCCAGCTTTGCTTGAGATTTCCACTATTCTCCTTGTTTAACCAAGAACAAGAGACAAGCCTTTACACCCCACAAGTTTATCCAGGTACTTGTGCAACCTTCACAATCTCTCACAGAGACTCCCCCTTACTTCCCGTAAGGTTACAACCAATTTCCCAACTCAAGGTCACCCAACCTTGAGTATCTCTCAGGAAAATATGATTTACAGTAATTCTTCTCTCAAAGAAGTGATAATGATAAACACTAAAGTGCATTACAATTCTATATTGTAAAGTCAGAAAACATTGAAGAACAGAGAGTAAGAGATTTAGCATTTTGACATTATAACAGTGTAAGCTCACTCCTCCACCTTCTTGCGTTTTGAATCTGGTTCTATTTATAGATGAAGGTGTTCTAGATGTTGAGAATTCGACCGTTGTGAAAGGAGACATTGAGAATATGACAGTTGCAAAAATATAGCCTTTATTTTGCTTTTTGAGACTTGACAACTCAGCAACTTGATCTCCATGAAATCCTTTGTTGGATCATCTAAAATATATCCACAAATGATATAAATGATGATAATAAGTGTTAAAGATCATTTAGGAAGACTTCTGGTTGATCTGGATCAGATTCAAGATTTTCGTCAATTTGATTTTTCTGACGTTACGGTGTATACTCGAGTATTGGATTGAATACTGCGGTTTTGAGCTTATCGAGCTACTTCAGATTTGTCTCTGTCTGTCCAAAACTCGAGTATTGAAGTTCCTCTAACGTTTATTGCTCTCTATTTGAGCTATACTCGAGTATTCTCTTGCAAACTCGAGTTTTGAGGTTGTTCTTGACTTTGGTTGCTTTCTGTCTTGATATAGCTTCATTTTTAGCAAACCAATTATCCCCATATAACTCTTTGTGTCTTCATTCCAATGCAACAAGATTCAGATCCAAACTCGTTGGATCTTGCCCATTATAATCTGATGAAGGTGAGTTGTTCTAAACCAGCGTTTTTCCATCGTCTTGAAACATCAGTCAACTTTCAAAGACTGTATCTCTCTGGTCTGATCTTCATTTTTTTAATCATGTATTGATAGAAAGCCTTATGTGTCTTCTTTCCAATGCCACTTATTTCAGCTCATTCCGATTTGTAGATTATGAGTTATACTCAAAACATTGAAGCTTAGTCTGAAGTGTGGCGTGAATATTTGATCCAACTTTCGAAATTCACTTCTCTCTTATCTGATCTTCTTTGGACTTGAAACTTGGTCAATATGACGCATTGGATGTCTAGTTTCATCCAAATTTGATTTCACCTCAGTCCGATGTCTGGTTCAGGAGATATCGTCGAATTACCAGACCTCGCCTAAAGCTGAATATGAAGCAGAGATGAAAAGAGTTGCTGCCAGAGCTGGAAACTCGAGTTTTCATTCACAAACTCGAGTGTTGTCAGGTCCAGAGATGCGAGAGAAGTTGAAAACACCCAATACTTGAATATTTAAGTTCCATATTTGAGTCTTGACTCCCATACTCGAGTTTTGACCTTCATAGCCCAAATTTGACTTGGAAACTCGAGTTGACTCCCAAACCTCAGTTTTCCAAACTGTGGTTTTCAAAACCTCAGTTTTCTCTGTCTAGAAGCAAATTTTTCCAGTAAGCTTGTATACTTGAGTTTTGACCTGGAAACTCGAGTATTGACTTCCAGAACCTGATTTTCACTGTCTTTAGCTCTGAATTAACCCTCTTCAACATCCATTTGATTGTAGACACTTCTATAATCAATCTTGGAACATGAATAATGATATTTTTGAGCAAGTTATTCCTTTTTCAAGTTCCATCTTGATCAATATTTCCTCTTCTTCATCTTCTTCATTTTCCTCCTTTTGAAATCTTATTTCTTGATCAATCTCCATTATTCAGCTCTTTCTTTCTTCCAAGTCTCTTCTTCTCTTCTTTTTCTTCTCTTCCTTTTCCTTATCCTCATCTACAATAAATTCAAGAATTCATCAATAGAGAAGATAAACATATTACTTCAATCTTTTTGCTCTTATGGCATATATATAAGACATTATCAAAACTAATCATATCTAACAGTAATCATTGTGCGATCGCTCGGAGACACACTGTTATTTCAAATACATTATGGACGATTGTTTAGCCAAGGGAATTTCTGGACAAACACAAAGATTTCGGTTTGTCCAGAATCGATCACGGGTTGGGTGTATTATTTTTGTTTGATGAAGGTTCTGGAATTCTTGGTTTTGGGTTAGACGTCTTAGCCTGATTAATTTTGTTTATTCTTTACTACTTCTGTTTTAGTTCGTTTTATTATAATTTGAAAAACTCCCCCTAGTCATCTACTGTTTCATTGTTTTACTGTTACGAATTGAACCTATTGTGCATTCATTGGAAAACGATCCAGGTTACACTATACTGCAAACCTTTTGGTAAATTGTTTATTTTGTGAGAGTTCAATAATCTATTGTCAAAATTTGGCGCCGTTGCTGGGGAATTTGCATCGGTTTGATTAGTAACAGTAGAGTAGTTTAGGAGTAGTTTAGTTGGTTCTAGTAACTGGGCAGAATTGTTTCTCACCCAGATCACTTGAACTAGGGCTTTTCCACAAGGAATTTGAAATTCTAAGCGATAGTCATCTCCTTTATAGGAGTGAGGTCTTACCTAAAATTGCCAAATTCCATCGTTTAGCCCACTTTTTTCACTGGTTTTGCTCTAGGTGGGAGGTAGTCGGTATTTTTGAAATTGTTATAGCATTTCTACTAAGAGTTGTGATTATCTCTGATTGAGCTGAACATTTTCCAGTTGATAAGTTTTGACCTAAATATTAAGATACATGCTTTGCCATGTAGTCTACATATTTTAGCCAAATTCCATCGTTTAGATCACTTTTTCAATTTCTAAGTTTTTTTTATTGTATTTTTGGGTTCCCTAATGGTACAGAAGTGTTTTTATGATGATCCCATAAATTTTAAAAATCATTTGATAGTGTTTCTACATTTGTTTTCATTAAATTATAGTGTGGTTTTCGGTTTTTGTGTTTTGAGTCTTCTAGTGTCATATTAGTGTTATCGTTGTTTTGTGATTGTTTTTGTTGTTTTGTGAGTCTGTCCATATGTTGTTGTATGAGTACCTGGACTATTACTGATCCAGATGATCTATTAGAAAGAGATCCTGAAATAGAGAGAACTATCCTAGCTGCTAGACAGACTGTTAGTTAAGTCAAGTAGTCACTACGGATCTTGTTTCAAATTCTGAATTTGATTAGGTATCTCTTTCTGAGTCTTCTGAATTTACTGATTCTAGTAGTAATTTTGCAAATTCTGAAAATATGGCAGAACTAGAAAACCATCCAACTTTAAAAGAATTGGTTGCACCTATTATGGTCTATCAACCTTTATGCATTCAATATCCTGAACTTGGAGCTAACTTTGAATTGAAATCTGGTCTTATCCATTTGCTTCCAAAGTTTCATGGTCTTGTAGGTGAATGTCCTCATAAGCACTTGAAGGAGTTCCATGTGATCTGTATTACAATGAAGCCACAAGCCATTGATGAGAAGCATATTAAATTGAGAGCTTTTCCTTTCTCACTTGAAGTGGGAGCTAAGAATTGGTTGTTCTACCTTCAACCTCAGTCCATTGGTAGCTAGAATGACATGGAAAAACTCTTTCTAGAGAAATTCTTCCCCTCCTTAAGAGCCACTTCCATCTAGAAAGAAATCAATGATATTAAACAAGTGAATGGGGAGAACATGCATGAGTATTGGGAGAGGTTCAAGAGGTTGTGTGCAAGCTATCCACACCACCAGATCATTGAGCAATTCCTGATTACCTACTTCTATGAAGGTCTACTACCTAATGATTGAAATTTGGTTGATGCTTCTACTGGCGGGGCTTTGCAAAATAAGACACCAGAGGAAGCTAGAAACTTGTTATCCACTATGGCTACCAACTCACATCAATTTAGTACCAAAGCAAATAGTACCCCTGTATACCAGATCCAAACACCTCAAATGGCAAATTAACCAAGACTTGAGAATAGGCTTGATGACTTGACCTCTCTAGTCAGGCAGTTGGCAGTTACACAAACAGTACATGTTTCCCCTCCTTAGATTGGGTATTCATATGGGTGTTGTGTTGATCCCTATCATCCTACTGACTCCTACCCTACCTTTCAAGATCCCAATTATCAAGACCAATCAGTAACTGCAGTTGGTGTGTTTCCAGGGAACCCACAATACCAGCAACCGAACAATGCCTTCTCTAATAGCTATATGGCTGGAGAAACCACCCTAATTTTTGTTGGAACCAAAATTAAGGCAACTAGAACTACTAGAATCCGAGCAACCAGTTTTAACATAATCATAATTATGGCAGTTACCAGTAGAGGCTTTTTAGGCCACAAAATTTCCCACATTTTACACTACCTCCACTTCTACTTGCAGCTCTTCCTCTGCCAGCCATATGTACACCTCCTCAGGCAGTGCAGCAGCCTAATAGTTGTGGTTCCTCTGGTTCCTCACTTGAGGATATCATGAAGCAATTTGCTAATAATACCATACAATTCCAGCAGCAAAATGAAACTTCCATTTAGAGTTTGCAAACCTAGATTGGCCTATTAGCAACTTCATTAAACCAGCTCCAACCTTAAGGTTCCAACACTCTTCCTTCACAGACCATTCCCAACCCTAAAGGAAACGTGAGTGCTATCTCTCTACGATCTGGCAAGCAATTAGAAGAGCCTAAGCCAGCTGTAAATGTGATTATATTAGATAAAGAGTCAGGAAATGTGAAGATTGACTTTAAATATAAAGAGGCAGTAAAGCAAAGTGAAGAGGACATTCCTATTCCTCTTCCTTTCCTTCAGAGATCCATTCAATCCAAGAAAGTAGTAGAAAAGGTACTAGCACAAGAGAAGGATATTCTAGAGACATTTAGGAAGGTTGAAATCAACATTCCTCTCTTGGACGCAATCAAACAGATTCCTAAATATGCCAAGTTTCTGTAGGAGTTATGTACCAACAAAAGGCGATTGAAGGGAAATGAACGAGTGATCATGCACCACAATGTATCAACACTCATCCAGCCTACCATGCCTCGTAAGTGCAAAGATCCAAGAATGTTTTCTATCCCTTGCATTATTGGTAATTATAGATTTGATGATTGCATGCTAGATCTAGGTGCTTCAATTAATGTTATGTATGCATTTGTCTATACATCTCTTGGTCTTGGTCCCTTGCATCCTACTAGTGTTATTGTTCAGTTAGCTAATACGTGTAACGCTCATCCCTCGGGTTTACTTGAAGATGTACTAGTCAAAGTTAATGAATTGATATTACCTTCTGATTTTTACATCTTAGATATAAAGGATGAGTCTCCTAATAGTAGGTCACCAATCATTTTAGGTAGACCTTTCATGAAAATAGCTAGGACTAAAATAGATGTGCATTTTGGTACTCTCTCTCTGGAGTTTGGTGATATTTCTATTAATTTTAATATTTTTTATGTCATGAAACATCCTAGGGAGGAACACTCTATTTTCTACATTGATGTGATTGATGATACTGTAGATGATGTTGTCACTGATTGATATGCTGATTTTCCAGATATAGTATCTATGAGTGATTATGTTATTTATGATTGCTTGGATGATACAAGTGTCCTATATGCACTGAGATTGATGCTGCATTGTGTGCTAATATTGATTGTGAGAGTGTCTCTTTGTATTTTGATATTGACTGTGATGCTCTTTATGTTGTTGATTGTGAGAGTTCTTCTTTGCATGATGTGCTAAATTCTGATTCTAACAGTGAGTTGCCTAAATACAATTCTACTTCTTTGTGTATGGTTTCAAAGATTTCAGGTGTACACACTATAGAACTTGTGGAACAACCACTCAAGCTTCTTCCCTCCATAGAGCAACTACCTAAGCTGGAGTTGAAATCCCTTCTGGATCATTTGAAGTATGCCTACCTAGAGATGGGTGAACAGTTTCCAGTTATTGTGGCAAACAACCTTCTGCCGGATCAAGAAGAGAAGCTGCTAGGCCTGTTGAGAGAAAACAAGAAGGCACTTGGGTAGACACTAGCTGACATTGTTGGTATTAGCCCCTCTATGTGTATGTATCAGATTTTGTTAGAAGATGAGGCTAAGCCAGTGAGGTAACCCTAGAGATACCTTAATCCCCCATTATAAATATGGTGAAGAAGGAGGTCACTAAGCTTCTACAAGCTGGTATTATCTATCTCATCTTTGATAGCCAGTGGGTTAGTCCAAATCCGGTGGTTCCCAAGAAGTCTAGAGTGGCTGTGGTGGCCAATCAGAAGAATGATCTCATTCCTACTGGAGTCCATAACAGCTGGAGCCTTTGCTTTGATTATAGGAGACTCAATCAAGCCACTTGCAAAGATCATTAACCTTTATCTATCATTGACCAAATGTTAGAGCGATTGGTTAGTAAGTCTCACTACTGCTTTCTTGATGGCTACTCTAGCTCCTTTCAGATCCATATTACTCCTGAGGATCAGGAGAAAATGACCTTCACATGCCCCTTTGGAACATATGCCTACTACAGGATGCCTTTTGGCTTTTGCAATGCACCTGGCACCTTCCAGCATTATATGGTAAGTATTTTCTCTAAGTTTCTAGAGGATTGCATGGAGGTGTTCATGGATAATTTCACTGTATATGGGTTTGGTTTTGATGCATACTTGGCTAACTTTTCTAGAATTTTGCATAGGTGCATAGAGTCCAATCTTGTGCTGAATTTTGAGAAATGTCACTTTATGGTTGAGTCAAGGATAGTTTTGGGGCATATAGTGTTTAGTAAGGGTATTGAGGTAGATCCTGCTAAGATTGATGTTATTACTTCTTTGACTTACCCCACTTTTGTGCAGGAAGCTCATTCTTTTCTTGGTCATGAAGGTTTCTATCAGAGATTTATTCAGGATTTTACTAAGATTGCCCAACCCTTGTTCAACCTTTTGAACAAGGACATCGACTTTGTATTTGATGATGAGTGCAAATTGGCCTTCAATCACTTGAAGCGGTGCCTGACTACAACTCCTGTGATCCAACAACCGGATTGGCTTCTTTCATTTGAGCTTATATGTGATGCATCCAACTATGTTGTTGGCACTATCTTGGCTCAACAGGTTGACAAAGCCTCTCATGTAATTGCATATGCATTAAGACCTTAAATTCTACCTAGTCTAATTACACAACCAATGAGAAAGAGTTGTTGGCTATAGTGTTTTCCTTTGATAAATTTAGATCATATCTTTTAGCTAGTAGAGTAATTGTTTTCTCTGACCATGTTGCATTGAAGTTTCTTTTGAAAAAGGCAGATGCTAAGCCCCGACTCATTCGGTGGATGTTATTGCTCCAAGAGTTTGATTTAGAGATATGAGATAAAAGTGGAGCACAAAACTGGATAGCTGATAACTTGAGTTGCATCTCTCATTCTCCCTCTCACCCCTATCTTATCCAGGATGATTTTCCTGATGAGCAGCTTCTTTAGCTACAAGGTAAGATTCCATGGTATGCTGATTTGGTTAATTATTTGGTTGCTAGAGTTTTACTTGCTGATTCTACTAGGGCCTAAACTCTGAAATTGCAAAGTGAGTCTAAATATTATTTTTGGGATGACCCTTATTTGTGGAGATTTTGTAGTGACCAAGTAATTAGGAGATGTGTGCCTGATTATGAGTTTGATTCTATCTTACACTTTTGTCATGCTTCTGCTTATGGTGGTCATTTTGGACCACAAATAACTGTTAGGAAGGTGTTGGACTGTGGTTTATTTTGGCCTTCTGTATTTCATGATTCCCATATGTTTTGTAAGTCTTATGATAACTAACAGAGAGCAGTGAGTATTTCCCGTAGGCATGAGATCTTTGATGTCTAGGGTATTGATTTCATGGGTCTATTTCCTGTTTCTTGTGATTATACTTACATACTACTTGCTCTTGATTATGTTAATGGGTTGAGGAGAAAGCCACCCGAACTAATGATTCTTCTGTGGTAGTGGATTTTCTTAGGTCTAATATTTTCTGCAAGTTTGGTATTCCTATAGCCATTATCAGTGACTAGGGCTCTCATTTTTTCAATCAAAGCATTAGTGCCTTGTTACATAAGTATGGAGTGCTTCACAAGGTCTTTACAACATACCACCTTTAGACCAATGGTCAAGTTGAAGCTTCAAATAGAGAGATTAGGCAAATCCTTCAGAAAACCGTTAACTCTACCCAGAAAGATTGGAGTAAACGAATGGATGATGTCTTGTAGGCATATCGCACTACCTATAAGACTCCGATTGGGATGTCTCCCTATCGGCTTACCTTTGGTAAGGCATGTCATCTTCTAGTCAAGTTGGAGCATCAAGCTTATTAGGCCATTAAGCAATGTAACATGGATTTGGCTAAGTTTGGGACATGATGGAAGCTGCAGCTGCAAGAGTTAGATGAGCTTAGATTGGATGCCAATGAGAGTTCACAATTGTACAAGGAGAAGACAAAGGCATTCCATGATAAACACATCTTGAGGAAAGAATTTTTTGTGGGCCAAAAAGTTCTTCTATTCAATTCCCGTTTGAAGTTTATGCTAGGTAAGCTTCGTTCTAGATGGGATGACCCTTTTGTGATTACTAATATCTTCCCTTTTGGTGTTGTTGAGTTATGTGATCTACCCTTAGGATGAACGTTCAAGGTCAATGGACACCGCCACAAGCAATTTCATGAGGGAGACATGAAGCAACCTAAGGAAGCAAAAATCCTTCTCATTGATGCCACTTATTCTCCATAAACCCCTTGGGGAGTATTCTTCTTTCTTTCTATACCTCTCTTTTCTTTTATTTCTTCCATTTTCACATTTTTCATTTTCAAAATAAAATTAGTTTGTGAATCATACAGTTTCCCTTTCTATGATTGCCTTATGTTATGAACTTGGACATTTGGGTTTTAATAGATCATTCTGTTTGGACTGCAATTCTGAACTGTTGGATTATATGTCTTGGTAGTTGATTTTGTGGTGCTGATTGCATGATTTGATATTAACATATGTGAGATTTAGGGCCTGCTTGAATGGAACTTATTTTTTACCATTCTTTCTTTTATGTGTGCATCTGCTCATAATTTATGTTTTCTAGAACTTGCTCCCTTTCTTTTTGAAACTGCATTTTCACTTACATGTATAAATATGATGAAGGCTTATTTTCTTTCTTTCATTTCCCTACTTTGGCCAAATAGCGTTGCCCTTGCATCATAGTCCCCTTTGTTAGCCTATTTGTGCCTTTTTGACTCATTATTTTATAAACCACATTACTAGCCTAAGTGTAAAACCAATTTTTACTGCACCTTGGAATTACATTGAGCATTGGTTTCACTTTTGTTTTATGTTTAAGTGTGAGGGTTGCTCAGGAGTGCAACAGTTAAACTGTGGGGGGGGATATTTGATTTTGTACCATTCATCAATTGGCATTGATTTGGTTATTAAAAAAAAGGAAAACAAAAAAGAAGAAGAAAGAAAGAAACAAAAAGAAAGAGAAAAAGAAAAGCAAAAATAAAGAAGAATAAAAAATATATGTATATCATTCTAGTGAATTCATTTTCTTTAACAAGTGCTCTTTTAGACTTCCTTAGTGTTTAGCCTCTCTTTTCCATACTTATACATACCTTCACCCTAACCCCATTATAACTATAAATAATAAGCTCTTTGATTTATGCATGCATGTGTTATGAGTAGTGGAGAAGTACAAATTGAGCAAGCTTATGGTAGAACAATTTTCTTGAGTAGAATTTGAGTGATACACTATTTCCTTATACACTTAAGAGATTAATTGAGGGCATCCTTTAAGAGATCATATTGTGTAATTAGCATCATTAATTGAGATTGCCATGATTTGTAATTTAAGATGAAAGGATTTCACTCTTGATTGCTTGGTCTTTTGAAACCTTGTGTTCCCTTGTTCAAATTTGTACATTGTTGGCAATTACTAGAAATGAGAATTTTATTTCTTCCAATTTTCTTTTCTTTTGATTTTGCTCAGGAGTGCAAAAGGATAAGTGTGGGGGAATTTGATAATTAAATATTTTATACACTTATTTGTATCTCTTGGGTAATAAATTTAGGATTGTTAGTTAATAAATAATGGGCTTTAATGGTTATTTGGGCTTTGGGATTTTAATTGGATTTAATTCATTTTCATGATAAAATTCCAGATTTATAATGCTTCACTGTTTTAACCATAACTTTTGAATCAGACATCGGATTAGCCTCATTCTTGTCTTATATTTAAAATGATTCAAAGAGCTATAAATGTTATGAAGACACGAAAGGCAAATTCAGACAAGAGGATGGTCAAACTTGGAGCCAAAGTCAAAGATGTTTTTTTGGTTTTTTATTTGGGCCCGAATTTTGTAAAGGCCCATTTGTTATTTTAGTCTATTTCTTTTAGGCTGGATATTTTATGACTTAGAGCCCCATTTCGTTTTTCTATTTTAGGTTATGTCAGATAATGGCTACAAATAGATTGTCATTTATGATTTTTATACTTTTGGAGATCAAACATAGACTTTTAAAATTCTCTGAAATGTTCTTCATCTGTTCTTCGTGTTCTTCGTTGTTTTGCCCAGCCATGCTTGGCTAAACCTCTCTGATTAACCCATGGATTAGGTATTCCATATTCCAGAGGACTCACGCTTGATCAGTAACATTTAAACTTGTTTCTGCCTTCTTTTATCGGATTTGATTTCTGGATTCGGATTGTGTTTTTTTATTAAAACACAGATCGATTCATCCCAAAGACACAATTCGAACTGGGTTTAAGTAATCACTATGCGGTCGCTCGGTGACACACCGCTATTTCAAATACATTCTAGATGATTGTTTAGTCGAGGGAATTTCTAGACAAACGCAGAGATTTTAGTTTGTCCATAATCGATCATGAGTTTGGTTTATTATTTTCGTCTGATAAAGGTTCTGGAATTACTGGTTCTAGGTTAGTTATTTTGGCCTAATTAATTTTTTTATCCTTTACTACTTCTATTTTAGTTCATTTTATTGCAATTTGAAAAACTCCCCCCAATCATCTATTGTTTCATTGTTTTACTGTTATGAATTGAACCTACTATGAATTCATTAGGAAATGATCCAAGTTACATTATATTGCAAACCTTTTGGTAACTTGATATTTTGTGAGAGGTCAGCAATCTCTTGTCAGGAATGAGTCCTTATGACTGGATGATCTCAAGTATAAAGTGTGTAAATTGTATAAGAGTTTGAGATAGTGAAATACCTAAAGTGATTGGAGACTAGACGTAGGTCGAAGAGTTAGACCGAAATAGTATAAACTCTCCGTGTTCATCTTTCTTTTCAGTCTCTGTTTTATTGTTCTTTAGTTATTTCCGAAAAGAATTTTAGAATCACATATTCACCCTTCTCTAGGTGATATTTCAGCTCTTCAAGGGAGACATTTTTTAAGGGGTGTCAATAGGTCCTTTTGTGGGTTCTGTCATAGTTAGTTTGGAAATATAGTGACATAGCCACTGGGAATAGGTTATGAAAAATATTGTTTGTTCCTGTACATCGTGTTGTGCTTTTATATTAAAAATGTTGTTTGTTGCTTTACAATGTGCTTTGGTTTTGTGAATGATAAATTGGCCATAATGTGAACTGTGAGAGATATGAAATTATAATTGTATATATTGCAGGTTGAAGAAAATTTAATGTTGGATATGTAATAATTTATATGGAATGAAAATGACAATTTTGTGTTAAAAATGCAATTGTAAACTGAAAAAGAGAAAGCACAAGCTGTGAAAAACAAAGTTAACACACTTGTGTAGAACAAGAATATCACCTAGAGGGGAGGTAAATAGGTGATTTTAAAAATCTTTTTGGTAAACACTCAAGATCAATAAAAATAGAGATTGAAAAAGGAAGATGAACATGAAGAGTTTATATTGATTCGGTCTAACTCTTCGACCTACATCCAGTTCCCAATCTCTTTAGGCTTTTCACTATCTCAAACACTGATACAACTTACACACTTTGTACTTGAGATGATCCTATCGTACTAGGACTCACTCCCCTTACAAGTTGTAATTGTATACCTACGCTTAAGGTTCCATAACCTTAAGATTTTATAGATAATCAAATAGTGTTTAACTCCTCACTGAGTAAATAAGCGATAATCACTGAAGTACAAACTATATCCAAAGATATTAAATGAAACTAATGAAATAGTTGATTGCGATAATACAGAATTGAATGCGCAAAGTTTTGGTAGTTTGCGGAATTGAATGAGCAAGCTTTTATACTATTCTACCATCAATGTCGTTGTGAGACATTGAATATAGCTTTGAGTCTCTTCGAATTTCTGTTAGGCACATATGGTTTTTGTTGTGTACAATCGATTGTTGCTTCATTAAATGTGTTCGTTGTCAACTACTTGGTGCAGAAGTTGACTCAGAATAATAGCTGGAATAAATGTGCCTCGAAGGAATGTTTTCGTCTGCTCAAAATGTTTGTTCCATTTGTATCTATTTGTATTAAATGCTTCTAACACATCTAACATAAATTTTTGCTAATCTCAACTTAAACAAGATTAAGCATCTATAATTCACTCAAAAAGATGATTAGATATAATAATAATAAGTTTGAGTGAGTTTAAGAATAAATATAAAATAACCTAGTGAGATTAATCAAGAAATCAAAGGTCTAGTGAAGCGATTTGATCCTTAGAGCAGCATTACTTAAGTAACATATTCTTCTTACTTGAGTAAACACATGACCCTTAAGCACCTTGCATTCTGGTCGACATTACTTACATAAGATGTGGGCATTACTCGAGTAAGGTTTAAAGGAAGATATTTATGGAGAGATATTACTCGAGTAGCACTAAACGTTACTTGAGTAATATTCAATATTTTCCCTGAGTAATAGCTTCTGGAACTAACATTACTTGAGTAACAACTTTATTACTCAAGTAATATATAGATATTAATTGAGTAATAGATTATTGCTCGAGTAATTTGTGTTAGACAAATAAATAGTACCAGCGGTGATATTACTTGAGTAATAGAAAATACTTACTCGAGTAACATGTATCACGCCTATCTGAATTTTGCTGAGAACACAACATTACTCGAGTAATACTGGTAGTTACTCGAGTAATTTTTGTTAAAATAGCCCAAATGACTTTTTGCTTCCTTAAAGTATTAATGCAATCTGTTGAAGGATTACTTGAGTAACAAGAAACCTTACTCGAGTAATTTTACTTTTCAAAAACACATATTTGTTTTCATAAAACCTTTATCCATTAAGTCTTGTTATCATCAAAACTCTAAGAACCAACATTCTCCCCCTTTTTGATGATGACAATACTTGATTAAAATTTTGAAATACATTTGAAAAGTTTTGGAAATCAGTAAGTGCACAATCAGAAAATATGTGAGGGTAAAAAACTAAATTTCATTTCAATAGCAAACGTTAGAACAATATATATAAAAGCATTAAGCGTTAGTACTAAACGGAGTGAGATAAATAAAAAAGGATAGTCATAAGCATTAAGATACCATAGGTAACAGATATGATAGTCATAAGCATTAAGATACCAAAGGTAACAGATATAATCCTAAACATCATAAACATCAAAATGACATAAGTTCTCATCATAATCACTCTCTCCCTTTATCATCATTAAAAGAGGAGGGAGGAGGGAGGAGGAAGAGAGGACTCAAAGGTAAGAATAGAAGGCTATATGGGTGGCCTAACAACAAAATAAGATTAGCAGCATAAGCAGAAGGTGCAGCCTCAGGAGGAGTAGATGAAGAGGGTCCGGAAGCAGAGGCTGGATGCTGAGAATTCAACTGAATGCCAAGCTTATCCAAAGTCCTATCAAGTTGATAGACATGTTGCTTAAGGGACTTAATTTCCTCCTCCAATCCATTCTGAGGAGCGAAACATGCCTGAAAGCTAGTTGTGATGTATTTTGTCAACCTTTCAAACTTATTTCCAGTAAACTTGATTAAAGTGGCAGTATCTTTTTGAAGAGAGTTTACAACATTGGTCACTTGATTGACATTGTTGAACAGAGGAGCTACGGCGTCTGTAATACCATTTGCAATGGCTTTTGCAATAGCTACTCCACAATATGTTAGATAAAAAAATGTGCAAAAGAAGGAGCGGAGGTAGAATTATTACCCAGCTTGAGAGGATTAGGCCTCATCAGGAGCTCGAGATGATGTAGGCTTAGAAGGCCCTTCCATGACTTGCTTGTCTTTCTTCTATTTCCCAGAGACCTTAGTAAAAGAAATCCTCATGCTGATCATATGTTTCTTGCCAAATTTCTGAGCAAAGACTACCTTGTCATCAGAGAAATACCACATATTTTTTAATGCCAAGATGTATGATACCACATTTGGAAAGGGAATGGTAGCCTTCTTCTTCTTCAAAGCCTAAGAAATAATGGTTGACATCTCATTGATATTTCATTTGCCTATGTTTCTTGATTTCTAGGTAACAATGGAGGCAAACCTCTAATAGTATTTCAGAACAAAGTGAGTATAACTATGTCCTTTTTGAGTCATATTTCGACAATAGATATACCACATTACCTTGTATGTATCATTTATCATAGCAAAAGTGAATTTGAGCTTACCACCGTCATAAGGCACATCTGGAAGTAGAATTTGATGACATTGGGCATCTGACAAAGTGGATGGATCATTATCTAGAGTATTAACAACTTCGAGCATAATATTCAATTCAACGGAAGAAATCTCAATGTCTTGACCTCGGACTTTAGTTACCAAAATATCATCATTATCTTCATGAGACTTTGGTTTAACAAACATATTGAAGTAGAACAATCTAACCATAGTCTTAGAGTAAGGAGTCTTAACACTAAGTAGATGAGAATACTTAAACAACCATGGATTCAGATCCAAATTGCATTTCTTTTTGAAGTGATCTAATTCTAAATATACAATAGGACAGAACAACCGACTCCTATAGTAAAATTCAAAAGACTTTAGATTATCAATCAATAAAGGGCTAGTATTCATACCCAATCAAGGCCACAAGGTATTGGCTCTATCTTGATGAGAAGAAGCTTGTCCAATAGAGCCTACACCAAAGGCCTGATGTTGAGAGTCATATACTTGACGACTGCTTGAGGCCTGTTGCCTCTTGCTCCCTGAAGCCTGTAACTTGTAACGCATTGATGGCTAAGGCTTCTGGGGTTTATCTTCAACACTTTTTGATCTCATTTCTTGAATAGTGTCCTCAGAGTCACCATAATCATACAATGATGTAGAAGGATACTTGCCTTTACCAATGGGTAGGGAATTAATCTGAAGTCTAATTACTGGTCTCAATGGTTCTTAAATAACAATACCTTGAGCCTTTGGCCTTTACCGATAGGAAGAGCTTGGTTTCTTGGTAAGGGGTCGTTCAGGAGACTCAGGTAGAGATTGATCACTAAGTCCACTAATAGAAGTATTTGTACAAGCCATTTAGACAAATGTTGAAAGATTAGGAGAAAATTTGGAAGATTTTTTACTGAGGATTGACAAAAGAGATGAAGAGATAGTGTGGGTGAAAGAGAGAGGGAAAAAGTGGAAGTTATGGAGGGAAGAAGGATTGTGACGTTAAGATTGTGAATCGACGACTCCGTTAAGGGATGAAATGGTTTTAATGAGGAATCGTAACAGATTAAAAAGGATTTAGGAAGATGAAATGGGTAATAGGGTTTTTGGATGGAACGAAAAGGGTAAGTCAAACGATGAGAAAAGAAAAAATGCAACAATAAATAAGTAAAGCCAAGAGACGTAATGTTTCCTATTTTTAAAAGAGTGCCGACATTATTTGAGTAATTTTCTTGTTGCTCGAGTAATATGTAATTCATAGATGAAGTATCGCGACAATACAATTTTTTTTTTTTTTAAAAAATGACATTACTAAGGTAATGTTTTTCATTACTTGAGTAATGTTTTTCATATGAAGTGCCTTTTGCCTAATAAGAGCAACATTACTCAAGTAATGATTTTCATTACTTGTGTAATGTTTGTCATATGAAGTGCATTTTGCCTGACAAGACCAGTGCTCCCCCTCGACATTACTCGAGTAGACATAAGGTTACTTGAGTAATGTAAGAGCTCTAGCAAAATTGCACTTCTCTCTTTAAAAAGAACGCATTACTCGAGTGATTATTTCTTTACTCGGGTAATTTTCAAAAATACTTTTAAACCAACTTCATCAAAAAAATTAAAAGCAATATTACTCAGGTAATCAACATATTCACTCGAGTAATATGATTTTAAAAGTCTTTTATTCAAAAAAAAAATATGATGTGAAATTACTCGAGTAGATGGAGAATTACTCGGGCAACGCAGTTTGCTTCATCACTCTGACTTCTTTCTTTTGAAGTTACTCACAAGTAATATTTTCATTACTCAAGTAATTCTTTCCTATGCTAATCTATATTTTTACATGCATGAGTAAAGCACTGTGCAAAATAAAATCCTATATACTCTAATGCTTAAGTCAGTAATGATAACTCATTTAAATCTCAAAATTAACTAGTAGAGAGATTACTTATAGCTTATTGGGATTTACCATGCCCAATTCTCTTTGAATAAATATGAACTGCTCTTTGGCTAAGGGCTTTATGAAAATATCCACAAGTTGCGAGTGTGTGGGAATGAACATCACCTTGACATCCTTTCTTTACACGTGATCTTTGATAAAATGATGTCTCATATCAATATGCTTGGTCCTTGTATGTTAAACAGGAATCTTTGCCAAACTTATTGTATTGGTGTTGTCACAAAAGATTGGCACTTCTTTCAGATAGATTCCCAGATGAGATAGTTGTTGCTTGAGCCAAAGGACTTGAGCGCAACAACTTGATACAGTTGTATACTCAACTTCGGTGGATGATATAGAAATAGTAGTTTGCTTCTTACTGAACCAGGAAATAAATGATCCACCCAAAAATTGACATTGACCACTTGTGCTCTTTCTATCAATCTTGTAGCCAGCATGATCCGAGTCTGAGTATGCTACTGGAAATTCATGTTGAATTTTTGAAACCATAGTCCAACTCCTTTGTGTTGGCAAGATAGCAAAAAATTCTCTTCACATTTCAGCATGTGATTCTTTTGGAGCAGCTTGGAATCTTGTGCACATACCCACACTAAATTGAATATATGGTTTGCTTGCGGTCAAGTATAGTAGTGACCCAATCATCCCTCTATACTTGGTTATGTTGAAGTCCTTACCTTTTTCATCGGCATCCAAGGAAATAGTTGAGCTCATTGGTGTGTTTGCACCATTACAATGCTCAAGTCCAAACTTCTTGAGCAAATCATAGAGATACTTCGTTTGAGAAATGAAAATCTCTTTCTTCCATTGTTTGATTCACAAGCCAAGGAAGTAATTGTTGGAAATTATGCCATAGGGGCTAATCATTATATAACTAAAAATAATGAAGATATCGTATCTTAGATTTGATTTATGAAGATAAATAAAAGATTTAACTTTTGGATAAATATATAGTATCTCATATTTAATTATATTGAGATATAGTATCTCAGATTTAATTAAATAAAAAGATATCATATCTCATATTCAAATTATAAAGATAAATTAAATCTGTAGGCTTTTAATTTGGATTAAATAAATAGATTAGATTAGATCTATTGGACAGATTTAATTAATGCTATTTAAATCTAAAATTCAAATTCAAGATTAATTGAAATTAATCTTGAATATTTTAAAACGGCTCAATTAGGGTTTTATAAACTCTATAAGGGATATTGATCTAGTCGTATTAAAGTAAGTGAACAGCTGCAAAAGGAAAACCCTAGAGAAAAGGCGTAAGACGTAAAATAAGAAGGCGCTAGCACGCTGACGTCCATGTTGAAAAGCTATTCGGTGTGGATACTGATAGAGGGAGCGGATTTGTAGAGTCAGCTCCTAGCATTAAATTAACTGCTACAAATTCTTAGTTTTGTAGCGGTTTTCCAGAGAAACCGTGACAAATTAACTGCCACAAACATTCGCGTCATTACGTGCCAAGCTAGTGCCATATTTGTAGCGGTTTATTGTTCAATAACCACTACAAATATTGTTGCAAACAGTCCCATGTTTTGGCCTCAATCCTCCCACTACGAATTTGTTGCGATTTTGTATAAAACCACTACAAATCTATGAGTTTTGTAGCAGTTTTTTGTGACCACTACTGGTTAACTGTACAAATCATGGTTTTTTTTGTAGTGTTTATGTTTTATATACTAACTTTTTTTCAAATTTAAATTTAATTCTTTTTTATCACAATATATACAACTAATATTAATATATATAGTACTCAATAAGATTCATGTCATTTTCAGTCATTTTTTACATTTCAACTAACTTTTCAAATAAGAATCCAAACACGTCTCCATTTGGAAAAAAGTTACTTCTGACATTGTCAATCCAAACACAAATCTTATTTACAATCTAATTTTTTTCTATCTTACTTCTGCAAAAGTCAAATAGAAAATAAACCACTTCTTCCACTGCTAACCCAAACGAGTTCATTTCAATGTTGATAGACAGTGTTGGCATTAGCCTTCAAAGACAACATGCTAGCTCTCATCTCCATCTCCAACAACAGTATTAATGGTGTTGCAGAGGCCAAGTTGGTTGATCGGAGCTTGGACACATTTCTTCTTCTTGGATTTGGAAAGGGTTTGAAGTAATTAGAATTCCCACCACGAACATGATAATCATGAATGTTTTGATAATAGCATGTGGGAGGAGAAGTGAGAGGGCAATCAAGAAGGAGACGTGCTTGAGAGAGTATAACTAGAGACTATAATGGCTTATTGTTTGGAATAGAGATTGAAGTTTTCAAAAATAGTTTTTCAATTGTGATTTATAGTATGTATTGCACATGAAGTAAGTTGTGAAATAAGTTTTACATCAATTTATGTGAATAAGCACTTTTGAGGGTCACAAAAATAATCTCAAACAAACACTAAAACTAAAACGAAGTAGAAGCTATGGCAAGTGTTATAGTGTAAGGCTGTCGACAAGAGACTAATAAACGAAAGGTGTTGTTCATGGAATTAGGTTTCAAGCTTCTCTTCTTTGTTCTTTGTTTTGATGTTTCAATTATTGAAAAGAAGTTCAAAGATCTAAAAATAAAAGGGGCAAGTTTGAAGATTTCAAAAGCCTTATTAAAACCTCTTCATGATCTTTTAACTTTTGGAGAATAGTTTCTGGAGAAAAAGTGATAAAAATGCTTTTTCAAAATAAATTCTGTGAAAAAAATGATTTTAATAAAATGATCATGTTTGGATATTGTTATTATAATAGCTTTTTCATGCTCAAGTTACTAAAAATGACATTAGCTTTTGTGATAATTACATATGAAAATAAGATTTTATTTGAAATATTTGTACATTAAATTTCAAAATGAATACCAAAAATTAAATAAATTTGTCTATAAAATTAAAATTATAACATTAGTCAATTATGTAATATGACAAAAAATAGCTCAAACATATATGTATTAATAAATTGTACATACTAAAATAATTTCCAAACAGTAATTATCCAAAAATAATACTATATTTTATATTGAAATAAGTACTCCCTATTGTCTTAAATATAAGACAGACTTGACTTTTTTTTTGGAAAGATTAAGAAAGCTAAATAAGTTACTTAATCATATCATATGTTTTGTATCCTTAAATTATATATTAATTTATTAGTTAAACTAATTAGTTTGGAGAAAAAATTAAAACCACGCAATAAATTTATCTTATATTCAAGACATTAGGGAGCAATAAATTTTGATATAGATGTTTTCTTAAATAGGAATAGTGATTCTAAAAAAACCATGCAAGAGAAAATAGCAACAATGATTCAGAGGGGGGAAAATGAAACAGTGCCAAGAAGAATGAGAAGATAAAAAAAGGAGGAGAGAGAAATTTTGGTGGGGCCCACACAAAAAAAATGAGAAATGTTAGCTTCTCCAAAATCATGATTCTAGAACAAAAACAAAAACACTTTTGACTTTTTATCATGTGTTTGTATATTTTTCCCTCAAATTATGGCTTTCCGCAATAAAGTGCTTTTAAAAAGTTTGCCCAACACACATGAAGTTTATATTGAAAGAGATGGCTATCACCCAAGAGGGGGTAAATTGGGTGAATCATAGAATCTTATTATCTTTGAAAATCTTTTCACAACTTACTGAAAGTAGTTTGTATGATAGTAATAATTTATAAAATGATAGACAGTCATTCAAACAAATATGCTGAAGTATAGGAGATTAAAGAAGAGAATATGCAAATTGAGATTTATACTGGTTCGGGTCAATCCTTGACCTACGTCCAGTGCCCAAGCTCCACTTGAAATTTTCAATCCACTTCACAATAATAGATACAATTACACACTAGGTTCTTGAATGATCCTCTCTCAGGACTCACTCCCCCTTACTAGTTGTAAATGTACACCTACACTTAAGGTTCCACAACCTTAAGATTTGATAATAAATTCACAAGTGATAAACTCTCTTACAAAGCAGATAAATTATGAACACTAAAGTACAATGCAAATCATTTCACTCTCTATGATGAGCTATATGAGCATTGAGAACAAAGAGTGTATGAGATAAATGTTGGCTTCAGAATATCAGCATTTTGACAGTGCAAACTCTCATCATCTTTTGTCCATCTTGAATGTGTCTCTACTTATAGACAGATGATATTAGTCCATTGAAGCATTGGTCTATTGTAGAATATTACCGTTGTAAGTTTCAGCCGTTGGAGAAATAGTCGTTGAAGCTTCTGATGTCATCATCTGCTTTTTTGGTAAGCTATTGTTAATCCTTCATATAATCATCTAAAACCTATACACAAATAATATAAATAATGTTAAAAAATAGTATAAGTCCTTTTGGAATTCATCTTAATGTAGTTAAAGAAATTTAAAATAGAGTCATATTAACTCAAGTCAAATGAATATTGGCTCAAGTCAATCCTTCATTCAAGGCAAAGAAAAGATCAACATAACACTAATTGACTCGAGCCAATAAAATTCATCACTCAAGTTTGGGCTTAGGCTTGAGTCATAAGAATCATGGCTCAAGCAAGAATTAGATAATCATTTAAAAGCACCGAGGACGTTTAACTCGAGGTAAATTAACGTGGCTCAAGTCAACCTCTAGACTCGAGGTAGATAATCAGGCTCGAGTCAATCACGAAGGAAGGCATATTAAATATCAAAAAATAAGGCTCTGGCTCAAGCCATTAAGTGGTGGCTCGAGTTAAATACGCTTCTCAAACTACTTAACTCTTGGCTTTGCCTAGACTCAAGTTTGTTACTGCATGGCTCGAGTCAAATTCCCTTCTTGAAAGTTCTTTGCTCTCTGATTTTTCTACCATTCGTGTATGTCTGTTACAAACTTCATCAATCTCTTCAATATCAAAAACGCTTCTGACAGATTTTGGCGAAGAAAAAGTAGGAGAGTGACATGAGGCAAGAACTCATCAAAATTGGATGCTTCCAAATTCTATGAAACACTTGTTGAGTCTAGATTCATATGAAATTGGTTTCACTTCATTTGGTTGTGTATAGTGTGAGCTATATCCAGAAAACTGAGCCTATGCTGAAATGGTTCCAGAATTTCTAAAGCCAACTTTCGAAGGTCATATCTCCCTGGTCTAAACTTCATTTTGGTTGGTTCAACTCTTGATGGAACGCATTTTGAGTCTACTTTTATATGCCATTGATTTTAGCTCATCCAATGTGTAGTTTGTGAGTTACACTCAAAACATTGAAGCTTGTTCTGCTGTGTGGCATGGATTCAACTTCTAACTTATGAAATTCATAGCTCTCTCATATGAACTTCTTTGGATTTGAAACTTTGTCAAAATGATGCATTGGATGTATTATTTCATACAAAATTAGTTTCACCCTAATCTCATCTTTGGTTTAAGAGATATCATCAAATTACCAAATCTCACCCGAGCTGAATGTGAAACAGAGGTGAACAGAGTTGCTGAAAATCATTATTGACTCGAGCCAATTAATGGATGGCTCAAGTTAAGACTCTAACTCCAGTCTATGATTTCCTGACTTGAGTTTTGGCTTCCTAGAACTCAAGTTTGACTTCTTGGCTCAAGTTTTGACTTCCTAGAGCTTATTTTGCTTGTTTTGACTCCGATTTGAGTCATTCCAACTTTCATTGGACCGTGGAGACTTCTAGAATCAATTTAAGAGTTTGTATAATGATTTTCTCATTCCATTCAACAAGTTCTTTCTTTCTTCTCTTCTCTTGATCATTCTCCATAGTTCAACTCTTTCTTCTCTTCTCTTCTCTTCTTTTGATCATTCTTTATCATTTGACTTCACATCTTCTTTGATTCAATTTCTTTCTATAATTCAATACTTATTTATTGATTTTCTTATTGATCATTCTTCATAAATGTACTTCACATCTTTGATTCTACATTAAATTTAAGAATTAGTCAATGTAGAAGATAAATATATTATGCAAACTTTTTGCTCTTGATATCAATAAATATATTTGACATCATCAAAACTAAGCATAACTAACATATACCCCACCTCATCATCTTTTATTTTAAATGTTGTATTGAGTGTCAAAGAGTGTTATGTATATTCTTCAGTCAAACTAAATATACCATACTTTTATTGTTTTTAAATTTCAAGTGACATAGAAATCGAAAAAAAAAATTATGGTTTTAAATATTTATGAGGTAGAATTGTTCCTTAACCTTCGTTAAAATAAAATGATTGTGTTAAAAGCAAAATATTAGTTAGTGTTATGTTAGTTTGAGGGTGAAATTGAACTAATTAAAATACATCAAGGCCAAAATTACCCATGAAAATACTTTAAAGTACTAATTTCATCTCAAAAATTTATTTAGAATGCTAGGTTCACCTTTACCGTTATTCTTAACATCATTAATAAATAATGTTGAGTCAATAACTTGTAAGAACCGTAGATACATATTTTAATTAAAAAAAATTAAAAACAAAAAGGATATGGCCTTCTTTTTTTTCCTCTCCCATACAGAGGATACGATCATATATATAATAGAGGGAAAACTTTTAATGGAGGGAACATGTGAGATAAATAAGTGAAAATATTAATTAAGAAAATTTTGACTACACTTTTCTAAATTTTTTAAATCAAATTTAAATTTTTCCCCTCTGGTCATTTTCCCTCCCCTCATAAGAAATAGCCCCTAGTAATATATTTCTGCAACATTTTGTTTTGATTTTTTTATTTGGGTAAAGGTGCAAAAATACGCACATACTTTACCCTAAGGAGCATCAAATACCACGTATTTTTTTTTTGGACAAAAATACACATGTGGTTAAAAAATAAGTGCAAAAGTCATTAAAAGCAAACCATTGACTGTTAGTTTGGAAGGAGTGAAATGCGACTGTGAGTTAGGATTCTTGGAGAGGATATAAGGGTGACACAAATGGCGATGGTTTCCATGTCATTCTCTCTCAACACAGTATCATTTCCGAACCTTCGCCGCTCCAACTGAGGACCTATGTGCTTTTATTAATAACTTCAGTTTAGCAGGTCTGATATTTTGCTTAGCATTCGGACTTCGGAGCAGACCTCGGCCTTCTCATTATGCCTAAGTAAATCCATCAGATCAAGGATTTCCTTCTCACTGCAAGAAGGAAAGATGCAAGGTTAGTGAAAATGAAGAAGAGCCAAGATGTCAGAAAATTCAAGGTCCAATGCTCCAAGTACTTGTACACACTTTGTGTGTTTGATCTAGAGAAAGCTGATAAGTTGAAGCAATCACTTCCTCCCAGTTTGAGCATTCAAGATCTGTAAAAGAGCTTTCGAAGAACAAAGGGGTTTTTGGTTTCATGTTTTATTTTTGGTGTTGGTTTCATAGTTAGTCTCTAGTGCCTTGTATCAAGAGAACGGTTTCCTGCCATGTTTGGATAATTCATTGTTCTTTTCCCTTTCGAGAAACATAATTTTTGTGAGCCTCTTATTTGGATAGGAATGAAATTTCATTTTGGCTAAATATACAGTTGTTACAGAAATACTTAAATGGGCTAGGCCCAATGGTTGAAAGAGCCCAAAAGAAAGGCTCCACTCACAATTATAACCACCCTCTTGAATCAAGCAGCAGCTAATCAAGCACGTTCATCGAGATCTCAACTGCCCAACGGATATGGAGATATTATCTAAAGAATATCTTAATATCTTTGAAGTAACCAAGTCCGTAAAAATAGGACCTCAAGTAAGTCTATAAATAGGTCATAAACCCCATTAAGGTACACAGATTCTAACCCTAGCTCTTCAATTCACACAGAGCACACACCCCACTCCCTCTGGCTATAACTAGCCTGTTGTCTACCCTCGAACTACGTGAACTTTGATCCACTCTGTGGTACGTAGGCCCCTGGGACCTCAACTTAGGCCAAGTCCAATCTCTCTTGTGTTCTACACCAGAACATTGGTGCCATCTGTGGGGACTATAAAGTCCTATTTCCGTGACCAACGATGGCTAATACCAGAAGCAGAAGCCATACGCTAACACATGAACAGAACCAAGAACGAAGTAGTAATGATCGTCAACAGCAGGAGGAGGTCCAAGTTAATGTCCGGGATCCTTCTGCAGAACCACTTGATGCAAATCTTTCTCACCTTGAGGACAAATCCACAGACAAAACGCTACAACAAGCCAACCAGGCTAACTCCTCACTGGAATTCCAAGTTAATAACCCGGACTTGCGATTGCTTCATAACATGGCCGGATCGATTCTTAAACGGATTAAGAATATAGAGGAGCGTGACAGCCTTCAGAATCAGAAAATTGATCGCATGTTCGAGATTATGAGTCAAATCCTTAAGCAGCTACAAGACCATCCGTAGAAGGAGCACCGGGATGAGCAGTGTAATGAAAATGGAGACAATGATCAGCAAACTGTTGATACATCTCGGTAAAATCAGTCAAAGCCAGGCAGGACAGCCTCGGCTACCAACTCTGAACAGAATAGCGAACGGGACGGAAACCAAGACACTCAAGCCTGGACCGCGCAGAAAAGTAGTCACACCTCAGATAACCAGGAAGCCCGACTAGATGAGTCTGGGAAGAACAAATCCTGGTACGGAGATGGAGGCAAAAACAATAGCCCGTTCTCAGACAAAATCACAGAGGCAGAATACCCAAAGAAGTTCAACACATCCGACCTCCCCAAATACGATGGAAGCCAGGACCCTTAGACGCACCTGAATACCTTCGACACAGAAATGTTAGTTCGAGATTCAAAGGGCCAATCATATCTCGGTTATTCACCTCAACATTACGAGGGGCCGCACAAATTTGGTTCCGGACTCTACCTCCAAAATCCATTGCCGACTTCAACGACCTGAGTGAGAAGTTCCTGTTGAATTTCGCAACAAGCAAAAAGCAGCCCTGGTCAGTCTACACGTTAGACAGAATCAAGCAGCAACCCGGCGAAACTCTTCAGAAGTACCTGGATCGCTTCAAGGCGGCCGCTTTGCAAATTCAAGGGTTAACAGAGAGCATCTACGTGCATTTACTCATCTTGGGCTTAGACAGCAGAATGGGAAGGTCGGTCATATCCGGCGAAATCAAAACGCTAGAGGAGTTCCACCGGCGTGCCAAGAAATATCTGGATATCAAACAGATGCAGATAGCCAACGCCCTAGTGAAAGAGAGACAAAAAAGCCCACCTCCAAAAGGGAGAGATCAAGCACCAAAAGATCGATCCAGGAGCTCGGATCAAAAAACCCGAGGAGGAAAGCATGAAGGAAAGTATGAAAAATACACTTCTTTGAATGTATCACGGGCTCAACTTTGGAGAGAGGTAGCACTAACTGAGATGAGAAAAATGGAACGACCACGACCATTGTATAACAGAGGCAAGCTGGATCGATCACGGTTTTGCGATTTCCATAACGGACCCAGGCACACGATTGATGAATGTTGGGACCTTAGAGATGCGGTAGAGAAATTTGTCTGAGATGGAAAGTTACGTCAATACGTCATCAAAACGCAAGGGCAGAAGGGCAGCAAACGCAAGCAGACGGACCGAAGTATGAGCCCGGTCCTTAAAAGAAGAAAGCCAGGTGAGGACCAGAAAAGGAATGACGGTGATGAGGAGTTCCCAGAAGCCGAATTCGATTGCAATGTCATTAGTGGAGGATACGGAGGAGGTGGCGACACAGCGAGTCAGCGGAAGAAATATCTTCGAGAAGTCCTAACCATTAGGGGACGACCTACCTTCAAGCCAGAACCTCTACAAGCAAAACCCCCCAAATTATTCTTCACACAGGAAGACTTAAGGGACGTGATCCCAGGCCATCAAGACGGGCTTATTATAACCAGCCTCCAAGGCAAATGCCGAGTGAAGAAGATATTTATCGACCCCGGCAGCGCAGTTGATATCATCTTGTGGGATGCTTTCAAGCAGATGGACCTTGATCCAGAAAATCTGAAGCCATGGAGAACAACCCTAATCGGGTTCAATGGAGAAGATACAAGCCCCAAGGGATATATAGAGATGAAAACGACGTTGGGGTCTAGGGAAGCCTTCAAGACCAAACGAGTCAAATTCATTGTAGCTAATTTTCCCTCGTCCTATAACATAATTTTAGGCAAACCAACTATTCATAGTTGGGATATGTTAATATCAACTAAGCATCAAAAGCTGAAAGTGGTAAGCAGAAAGAATGAAGTCGTTACCATTAAAGAGGATCAGAAGGAATCACGACAATGCTACTTTTCGACAATAAAAAATAGTGAACCTGAGACATCCTCATCCCAGCCGAAGAAAACTCGAAACCCGGCACTATCCACATCGAGCCTGGTGAACATGGTAGAATTGGATGTAAGGGAGAAAGCAAAGCTGATGAAAACAGAGCCCGAGGGGGAGCTTATGGATTACCAGCTGGGAGATGAGCCCGGGCAAATAACTAAGATTGGCAGTATGCTCACCAAGCAAGAGAAAACCGAGCTGGAGAAACTACTAATGAAGAATAAAGATGTGTTCGCCTGGAAGCCTTCCAAGCTACCAGGCGTCGACCCCACCTTCTACTGCCACAGGCTGACGATCAACTCACATTGTATGCCGGTCGCACAAAAGAAAAGGAAGATAACTCCGGACAGGAAAATAGCCCTCACCGAGCATGTGAGGGAGCTGTTGGACACAGGATTCATCAGGGAAATCCAGTACACCGCTTGGCTATCAAATGTGGTAATGGTCAAAAAACCTAATGGCAAGTGGAGGGTTTGCATGGATTAAACCGATCTCAACAAGGCATGCCCTAAGGATGTTTACCCATGCCAAACATAGACCAATTGGTGGACAACTCCTCCGGGTTTCAGCTGCTCTCATTTATGGATGTCTATTCTGGTTACAACCAGATAGCCATGCAACCCGAGGACCAGGAAAAGACAGCTTTTATCACAGAAAAGGCCAACTATTGTTATAACATTATGCCTTTCGGGCTAAAAAACGCCGAAGCCACTTGTCAAAGGATGATGAATCAAGTATTTGAAGCACAGCTCGGCAGAAACGTGGAAGTTTACATCGACGACATGATTGTAAAATCAATCAAGCGGTCCAATCATATCCAAGATTTACAGGAAACATTTGACAAGCTCCGGGCTCACCGTATCCGACTCAACTCGACAAAATGTGCATTCAGGGTTCCCACGGGTAAGTTCCTCGAATTCCTTTTGACTAACAGAGGAATTGAGGTCAACCTGAATAAATGCCAAGCCGTCCTCAATATGGCTGCCCCAAGAAACAAGAAAGAGGTACAATAGTTAACAGGCAGACTAGCCGCTCTAACGAGGTTTTTGACGAAATCGGCGGAAAGTGCACTGCCATTCTTCAAGTTGTTAAAGAAAGAAGCACAACACGGAGAATGGAGCCCGGAATGTGAGGCCACATTTAACAAGATCAAGAAGTGTCTGTCATCACCTCCGGTATTGTCAAAACCTATGCCCGGGGAAGATTTGATACTGTACTTATCAGTGGCTCCAGAAGCGGTAAGCGCCGCACTGGTAAGGGAAGGACCGACAGAACAAAAGCCGGTCTATTTCATAAGCCGGGCTTTGCAAAGTTCAGAGCTGAGATATCAAAGGTTGGAAAAGGTGGCTTTCGCACTCCTCACTGCTGCAAGAAAGTTACGCCCCTACTTCCAAGGACATTGAATAATTGTCCGAACAAGTCAACCCATACGTCAAGTATTGCATAAGCCTAATCTGACAGGACGAATGATCAGTTGGGCTATCAAGCTTTCCAAGTTCGACATTGTGTATGAAGCCCGACATGCGATAAAATCTCAGGCTCTGGCCGATTTCATTGCGGAATTGGTACCGTCCGAGGTAATCCTAGAGGCCAATCTCAATGTTTGGAAATTGTTCGTCGATGGATCGTCAAATGCCAAAGGAAGTGGAGCAGGGATCATAATAGAAAGCTCGGAAGGAGTTTATATGGAATACTCCCTACAGCTACATTTTAAAACTTCCAATAACCAGGCCGAATACGAGGCAGTGTTGGCCGGGCTATCTCAGGCAAAAGATAATGGAGCCAAGAGAACTCACTAGTCAACCGATTCTCAGTTGGTCACAGCGCAAATCAACGAGTCATATATGGATAAGGGACCTTTGTTAATTAAGTACCTCGAGAAAGTTAAAGAGGCTATGGCCGATTTTGACGAAGTCGTAGTTACCCATATCCCTAGAAGAGAAAATACGAGGGCGGACATCCTATCGAAACTAGCTAGCACCAAGAACCCGAGAAATCATCGAACGGTAATACAACAAAGTTTAACTGAGCCCACTTGTATTATGGTCATCGCAGCAACAGAAGATTGGCAGAAGCCGATCCTAAATTACCTGGAAAAAGGAATCATCCTGGAAGATCCCATAAAGGCAAAGCGAATGGCGAGAACCATGTTAATGTACACAGTGGTTGATGATCAGCTGTATCGAAAAGGCCTTTACTCTCCACTGATGAGGTGTTTGAGCCCGACAGAAGCCGAGTATGTATTATCTGAGGTACACGAAGGGATCAACGGGCAACATATGGGAGCTAAGGCGCTAGCCCAAAAAACCCTCCAAGCTGGGTATTATTGGCCAACAATGGTTGCCGACTCCAAAGAGCACGTAAGAAAATGCGAAAGTTGCCAAAAACATGCTCGAATAATTTGGCCACCTCCAGCCGAATTAAAATCCGTCATGGTTCCATGGCCATTCTTCAAGTGGGGAATGGACCTCTTAGGACCATTCAAGCCTGCTCCAGGGCAAATGAAATGGTTGGTCGTAGTGATGGACTACTTCACTAAGTGGATCGAGGCCGAGCCTTTGTCAACCATCTTGGCGGCACGCATATAAAGGTTTTTTGAAAGAAACATTGTCGCAAGATTCGGAATTCTAGCCGAGATCGTTACAGACAACGGAACTCAATTCATTGACCAAGGTTTCCAGAGGCTTATTTCCGAGCTAAAAATCAAGCACCATTTCGCCTCCGTAGAACACCCACAATCCAATGGGCAAGCCGAGGCGGCGAACAAGATCATTGTCGACAGGCTTAAGAAACGGATGACAAATGCGGAGAATAACTGGGTCGAGCAACTGTACCTAGTACTCTGGGGATACCGAACTAGTATCCAAACTTCGACCTAGGAAACACCTTTCAGATTGACCTACGGCTGTGAGGCCATGATCCTGGTCGAAATTGGGCAAACCTCATGGAGGAAGGCAAAAGTCATGAAGGAAGGAGAACACATTAACAGTGAACAATTAGCTGTGGAATTAGACCTCATTGACGAAGTCAGAATCACGACACATTGCCGAGATCTTGCAACAAAGTAGCTAGTTGTGGCTAAATATAATCGCAAAGTTAGGCCACGAGTGTTTAGCAAAGGTAATCTGGTACTACACAGAGCGGATATCGGAAACAAGAATGCTCGAGATGGAAAACTTGCGGCAAATTGGGAAGGTCCTTACCGCATTGTAGACAAAATGGGGCCCGAAACCTATGTCCTTGAGGCATTAGACGGCACACCATCAAACGAACTTGGAATGCGAACAAACTAAGGATCTACTATAGTTGAAAAATGAGATCCACTCGGAACCCGGATGCAATGGATGTCAGCGGTGGTTGAGAACCGCTTTTCAGTTTTAACAGATGTCAGCAGTGGCTGAGAACCGTTCTTTCTTTTTAAGGATTATTTTGATTTTTCACATTATGTTCCTTTTATTTTAAATTTCTTTGTAATTGCAACTATTTCAATCAATAAAGAAGGCGGCTTACTTCATGGGCCAACCTGATGGTTGTTTTTGAAGTTCAATACAAAATAGCCAAGTAGTAGCCACTTAATTAATGAAGCTAGGTTTCGCGAGCCCGGCTACCATGAGATTTGTTAACAAACTCTTATGAAGGTTACGATGCATCAGAACAGTACTCTGGGGTGATGTTGACATTGCCATAAAAGATCTTGATCAGGTCAAAATGTTTAGGTTCTTCTTTTTAATTAAGACCTGAACATGTGGCGATTGGCTTCCATCTCGGATGAATACTTTACAAGTTAAAGTATTTAGGTGATTATACAAAATCATATGTTTATATAAAATGCCCGACTACTAGTAAACGAGCCCGTTTATGAACGTTGGTGGAATATCCTGCAAACTGCGTAATATATCTTGACTTTGGCCAAGTCATATAAAAAGAACCGAGCTTCATGCCCGGATTACGTTTCCCTTTACTCATTAACGAGCGAATTAAACGCGAGTTTGGTTTAAAGGATGAAAATAAAAAACTGACAAGTTAAAAAGGACATGTATGCAAAAATTCACGGATAAACGGGGATTGTCATTACAAATTTTTGGGGCCACAGGCCCAGATCATGTAAAAAGCTTGAAACAAAACTAAACCTACAAACTGCTAAACAAAGCTTACAAAGCAAATACTCTTATAGCAGCATCACGGCTGGGCTTGGGCAGGCATGGAGTGGTCGGGCACATTTGAGGACGGGGCATCTTCCTCCTCAGCAGATTGAGTTATGCCACCCTCTGTACAATGCTCGAACTCCTCGGTCAGAGAAGAAGGCGCGAGTACAAATTGCCCATCCACTATCGAAGCTCTAAAATCCACAGCATCAAGGTTCATTGTGATATCAGGATTCAGAGCTCGGACTTGGGCCAGGCATACCTTGAAAGCCTCGGCAGCCGTCTCCACAACCATGACTTCCAGCTTCTCCACCTCAGCAATAGACTCTGATAATTCGGCCTTAGATGCGTCAAGGTCGGAGTAAGTGAGATTTAAATCCTTCACCACGCCCACATATTGACCTTGTAGAAAACGCAGAGAGGCATTCAGCGTGTCCTCCAGGGCCTGACAAGCACTAAGCTTGGTGGAGATCAGATCCTTATCAGCAAAAGCCTTCGATAAGTCCTCCACCACCTTTATCTGTGCCTCCTCGGCTTTTAGCCGCACCTCCTCAGCTTCCGCTTACCGAGCTGCAGCATCTTTCCTCTCTGTACGAGCCTTGGCAAGCTCGGCAATAGACTTGGCATACTTATGCTTCATGGTAGCATAAGCACTGAGCACGCCGCCGTTTCCATTAGGTGATCCTGCAGAGCTTGCAGATGATCAAGGTCGGCTTCGGCGAAAGCATTAGCACTAAAATATTTGCTGGGGGGCTTCACAGCGTGCTTGAGCTCATCAGAGACCCCATCAATCCATACCTTGCCCTGCGCATGAAGACGTGATTTGTAAGGAGGAGGAGGAGGAGGGGGAATATTTGTTGAAGGACCGACTTCAAGAACAGAGGTCGGACCAGCATCAATAGCCGAAGTCGATGGGGTGCTGGTTGATTTCGACCTTTTGTGAGGAATGAGATCTGTAGAACCCGGGGGGAAAGTAGCTTTTTTTTTGGCACAATTGTCATCTTTGGCGGAGGAGCCACCACTGTTTTCTTTTGGAAAGGGGACCCCCCTTCTTCTTGGCCTTGGCCCGGAGCTTCTCAGCCAATTCTTGGAAGGAGGCTTTCCCCATTTCAGGCCCTACAAAGAAAATAACGAGCATGAGTAAAAGCAACAAAGTATAATGTAATAGAAGAAATGATAAAGTGCTAAATCCCTACTCAGGGGATATAACTCCTCCACCGATTGTTGGATGAAGATCCTAACATCAATAACATCTCTCTCAGCCACGTGATCAACTGTGCCGGATATAGCCTCTACCTTAACCGGGTCCAAATCCCCTTCAACTGGTTGGAAAAATCTGGAGCCGTGATAATGAGCTTTGGACCAGTATAAAGGGAAGGTCAACTCCACCAATTTAGAGTCGATGTCCTACAAGAACCACGGTTTATGACCGGGCTCGGCTGTGACTTTGAAGAATGAGGATTTGAAACCTTTCCAAGTGCCGGTGGCCACAAAGAAAAGTTTTCTTTCTGGTTTCCCGCGGAAAGAAATCCATCCCTTTTTCTCTACAAGCTCGCCGGGTTGGCGAGCTCATTGGATATTAAAAAAAATAAAGAAAGACACGAGTTGAGGGAACATAATTTAAAAATTTACACAATCGCTCGAAAGCGATGATAAAGCCCCAAGGGTTCGGATGAATTTGTGTTGGAGCCAAGAAAAGAAGGTTTAGGAGCTGTATCTGGAACTCGGTGAAAGGAAAGTGTAGGCCGAGCTTAGTCATAAAGTCTTTGTAAAAGAAGAAGAAAGAACACTCATTCCCTTCCCGGACGGTGCACACCGGTTCGTCGGGATGAGGAGGAGAAATGGAGCAATGACTCCGAGTCCCTAATGGAAGCTCGGCAATTTCGCTGGTGGTTATAGAGGACTGCTGGGATAGCACTGAGTTCGCTACCCAGTCATATTTTTCTAATAAGTAATAAGGAGGGCGCATGGAGGCTGACTCCATAGACCCGGACTCCTCAACAAGATCAAGTGAAATCAACATACTACCTAGAAAAGGAGAAACAGAAATAAATTAGAAATAAAGAAGACGATACCTGAAGTTGGTAAAGCAGGACGGACAGGAATGGCTTGAATATCCTGAGGATGAATATGTTGACATCGTGAAGCTATTTCATTAGCTTCCCATGCACAGCCAACCATCACGAATTCATACACTAGCCAGGAACACTCCTCGCATAGGCCGATAGGTCAGGAAAAGGAAATGGAGGATTCAACCCGCCGAGTTAAGGAGGAAGCGGGCATAGGAGGACTTTCTATCCTACCCCCTCCTAAGGGTGGCTCTAAAGAAGAATCTCTAGTAGGGGCAATCCTCCGGCCTGGACCTATGGGTTCTATAGATTGGGAACGACCTCTAGTTCTACCCGTGGCCCGTCCTGACCGACCTGGTTGGCCCCTACCTTCACCACCATAGCCCGGAGCACATTCTCTAATTTTTGCTCTTCGGATAAGGGTTTCCCATACAACCACCAGGCTGTTCTAGGAGGAAGACGTTTCACAAACTCCTCCTCCTCAAGGGCTAGGTTGCTGGGATTAGGAGGAGAAGTAGATTTTCCCAAAACCATGAGAATCAAAGGAAAGGGAAAAGGAGGCAATTTAGGATGAAGCAAAACAAGAAATCAATACTAGATCCAACAAGAAGAAGGATCAAAGCAACCAGAAAAGGCAGGACAATCGAAGAACAATTCGATAAAACAAGCAACAAATGAGAACCTAGAAAGGAGGAAAACTCGAAAGAACTTACGGGAATCTACCCAAGAAACCAAGAAAGAGAGAAGGAACAATTACAGAAACCAAATAGGAAACGAGGAAATACATGATTTCAGATAAGTTAGAGGAAGAGGAAATGCACGAGCCACAACAGTGGAAGATCCTTGGAGCAGATAAGAATATGGAAGTTCTCTCTCACACAACAGAGACAATTCTTAACATTTTCAAAAGTGTAGAAAGAGGGAAAATAAACATTATATATGCCAATGGAGGGGAGACGGTTGAACATCCAAAGAGCCCAACCGCCGAAGGCCCAAAAGGCCGTATAAAGCCGATGACATGGCCATAAAAAGGCGCGCACATTTAATGCCTATATTGAATGCGCACGAATAGCAAGGATAATGGAGCAGTCACCTTAGCTAACAAGCCGGCTTGCAGAGGCCAGCTGGCAATAAGCAATAATAGCACCTACTAGCTCGGGAACTTGCAATGCGTCAAGATCAATAATGAAACCCGTTGCGGAACCCGAATTAAAGATGAGGTCGGCCAAAATCAGGACGGACTCCGATTATGATAACCAAGGCCGACCTCCCCATGCTTCTTCAAACTGGGGGCAACTGTCTCCCGCCTAAATAAACCGAGATAAAAACCCACACAGATAGGGTAACACGAGACCAGAAATGTTCAACCTCGGTAGGAAAAGAATTTGAAGCAAACATGGGTAGAGTGCGGCCTAAGATCAAGAGTTAAGGATTGAGCGGATTGGACTAGCACACAAACCACGGCCTAGCAAGTACATCCCGGTAGCTTGGAGCCCTGAGCTACCGGGCTGAGTGGCAACTGTTATGGAAATACTTAAATGGGCTTGGCCCAATGGTTGAAAGAGCCCAAAAGAAAGGCTCCACTCATAATTATAACCACCCCCCTTAAATCAAGCAGCAGTTAATCAAGCATGTTCATCGAGATCTCAACTGCCTAACGGATAGGGAGATATTATCTAAAGAATATCTTAATATCTTTGAAGTAACCAAGTCCGTAAAAATAGGACCTCAAGTAAGTCTATAAATAGATCATAAACCCCATTAAGGTACACAGATTCTAACCCTAGCTTTTCAATTCAACAGAGTACACACCCCACTCCCTCTGGCTATAACTAGCCTGTTGTCTACCCTCGAACTACATGGACTTTGATCCACTCTGTGATACGTAAGCCCCTGGGATCTCAACCCAGGCCAAGTCCAATCTCTCTTGTGTTCTACACCAGAACAACAGTCAAGCGTCTTAAGCTTAAAAAAAGAATAAAAAAATAGCTTCAGTTTAGCTTTTAAAACAAAGCCTGTGCGAGATCAAACCGTTTTGGTTGAACCGGTCGAGCACCATGGATGCATACTCTTTGAAGGTGTGATGATGAATTTCTGTTTGAAGCGATCGGGAGTGGACGAATTCTTGGAATATTTGGCTATGAAATTCAAGGCGGGAATATTTGGTTGTTGAAGCATTCTCTCTCTCTTGCTTTACATAGCACAGAAGAGAGACAAAGAGAGCAAACATGACAGAGCAAAGTAGGAGAATGCAGTGCATTTGACAATCTGACCATTACAGTCGTGCCACGTGGAGAGATACTTTAAAGGGTCAGCAATTTTAAATCAAACAAACGGTGAACATTTTACTTTTAACGGAAGAGTAACTTTTGCACCTATTTTTTAACCACATATGTATTTTTATACCTAAAAAAAATAGATGGTGTTAGGTGCTCCTGAGAGTAAAGCACATCGGCATTTTTGCCCCTTTACCCTTTTTATTTTTATACATTTACGAATATTTTGTTTTGTTTATCAAATTTTTTTGGGGCTAAAATTTCAGCCTTCAGTCTTCCTCATTGTGTTTGCGAGGCGCGACTACCCTCCCTCCCTCTTCAGCGTTTATTCCCCAACAGCCAAAACCCCAGTATTCCTTTTTGGAATATCCCAATTCCTCGGCTCTAATCTCTCCGGCTTCGCCTCGAACTTCCCTCCGCATCTCATGGGTCTTCGCGGAGAACTTCGCTGCCGCTGCTAAAAAAATGAGCGACACAGTGAAAGAGAGATACTGGAGCATAAAATAGTTGGATTGCAGAGGTTGCAAAACGAAGTAGGAGATCGCTCCCTAGTAAGCGGTATTTCCATGAATATCCGCTCAAGGTCTTGTTTGATAGGCACTTGCGAGAACCTATCTGCATCGGTCGGTCCTTGCTCGGGCAGCTTCTGAGACATAGGGTGACCCGTGCTTCCCTTAGCATAGCTTAGTCACCATTAGTAAGAAATAGTAGGTGTAAATAGAGAATCTATCCGCATCGAGGCATGTCTAAGAGAAGGTTGGTGCCTATGTTAACTGAAGGAAAGCAATGGAACATTGGAACCGGACAAATATTCAAGAAACTGTAAATGTTTGGTCCTTTATCACCCATGGCTAAAAAGATCTTGTGCTTGCTTACGCAAAGACGCTTCTCCTCCTCCAACCCTGAGATTCCATCTCTTTACTCCTTCCTTCAACCATCTATCTTTGCCCTTAAAAGGAACCCTTTAGTTTCTCAGGAGCCCACCAGTCTCCCAACTTCACCACCTCGTTCACTCACTCCTGAACAAGTAACCACCCTGCAAAATACCCTTCGTAAGTCTCTTATCAGTAGCGACACTGATGAAGCATGGAGGTCTTTTAAGACTCTAACAAACAACTCTGCCTTCCCAAGTAAGTCAATCACCAATTCTCTCATCACCCACTTGTCCTCACATGGTGACATTCATAATATCAAGAGGTCTTTTGCATCCGTAGTGTACATGATAGAGAAGAACCCTAAAATATTAGATTTTGAAACCGTTCGTGCCTTGCTTGATTCAATGAAATGCGCCAATCTTGCTGCCCCTGCTTTTGCCCTTGTCAAATGCATGCTCAAGAACAGGTTTTTTGTTCCATTTAGTGTCTGGGGCAGTGTGCTTGTTGAAATTAGTCGGAAGAATGGTAATCTTGCGGCATTTTTACAAGTTTTTGAAGAGAATTGTAGGATTGCTTTGGATGAGAAACTTGATTTCATGAGACCTGACCTGGCTGCTTGTGATGCAGCACTAGACGGGTCTTGTCGTGACCTTGAATCTGTGAGTGATGCTGAAAAAGTTGTTGAAACAATGACACGTTTGGGTGTTAGACCAGATGAATCCAGTTTTGGATTTCTTGCTTATTTGTATTCATTGAAAGGGCTTGAACAAAAAATAGAGGAGCTAAAATTTTTTATGGGTGGCTTTGGTTTCTCAAACAAGAAGGAATTCTATTGTAATTTAATACAAGGGTATGTTAAGTCAGGCAATTTAGCATCAGTTGAGTCAACAATTCTTCAAAGTTTGATTTATAGAGATGACAAAAGTTGGAATTTTGGGGAAGAAACTTACTGTGAAGTAGTCAAGGGATATCTTCAAAATGGACATATCAAGGGATTAGCAAATTTAATTCTTGAAGCTCAGAAGTTAGAGCCTTCAAATAATGTGGATAAATCTATAGGTTATGGTATTGTTAGTGCATGTGTTAACACTGGATTATCAAACAAGGCACATAGCATTCTTGATGAAATGAATGCTCGAGGAGGCTCTGTGGGTCTTGGGGTCTATGTACCAATTTTAAAAGCTTACTGCAAAGAAAATCGGACTGCTGAAGCTACTCAATTGGTCATGGAGATAAGTAATTCAGGTCTAAAATTGGATGTGGAAACTTATGATGCTCTAATAGATTCATCCATGACCAGCCAAGATTTTCAGTCAGCCTTCACATTATTTAGGGATATGCAGGAGGCAAGAATTTCGGATTTGAAAGGTAGTTACCTAACTATAATGACAGGTTTGATGGAAAGCCATCGACCTGAGTTGATGGCAGCTTTCTTAGATGAGGTGGCTGAGGACCCTCGAATTGAAGTTAGTACTCATGATTGGAATTCTATCATACATGCTTTCTGTAAAGCTGGGAGACTGGAAGATGCCAGAAGAACATTTAGAAGGATGATATTCCTGCAATTTGAGCCAAATGATCAGACATATTTGTCCCTAATCAATGGGTATGTCTTGGTGGAGAAATATTTTAATGTTCTAATGCTGTGGAATGAGGTGAGGCGAAAGTTATCAGCCGATGGACAGAAGCAGATCAAATTTGACCACAGTCTTGTTGATGCTTTCTTACATGCTATGGTGAAGGGAGGTTTTTTTGATGCAGTTATGCAAGTTGTGGAGAAATCTAATGAGATGAAGGTTTTTGTTGATAAGTGGAGATACAAGCAAGCATTCATGGAGACTCATAAGAAACTCAAAGTGTCAAAGTTAAGAAAAAGAGACTTCAGAAAAATGGAAGCACTAATTGCTTTTAAAAACTGGGCTGGATTAAATGCTTGATTTGAAAGGGATGCCTACTTTGCAACTAAATCTTTAAAACTTTATATCTGGTAGACAACTCAAAATGAGGGGTGAAGATGAATTTGATGTCGCATGTTCTTTCAAGAGGCTTAGATTCACGGATTTCATAAACTCTTGAGCAACCCAAGTCTATTTACCTATTGAGGTCATCTTAGGCATAGAGGATTCTTCATTACAATTCAAGCTACACTAATTTTCTTCTGCTGTCGCACATTATGGTACTCATCATTTTGACTCTTTTCAAGTACTTTCTCAACTGATCATTACATTTTGAGCTAAATGTGGTTTCCCTTTTCTTGTTTCCCTATCTTTTGAAGTTGAGATTTGTCCTTGAACATTTGCTGGTTGGCATTTACCAGATATAATTCTTAAAAGTTTATGTTGTACAAATGAAGCTTACCATGTTATGCGCTTTTCTTTGTTATGTCGAATATAAATAATGTAATTTCAATGAACATCAGATTGATTAGCCCCTTCCTTGCTGCTCCTCCCCAATGGATAAGGTGGCCTGTAACCCTAAGGCATGTCAAGTATTTTTTATCAGACTGAGTAGAGTTTAAAAGGTTAATATAAATGCCAGATAATGCTCCGTCACAAGGAGGACCTTTACATTCTGTTGCAGGGCAGCGAATGGGTTTTGCAATTTATTTAGTTTTTTGTTTTTTTGGGGAATCTTTACATGGTACTAAAACCATTGATTAAGCTTTTTGGTAGCAGACAATTTTGATGCTAAATTTTGATTACTGTGATTTAGCTTCTGCTTTCATGAAAACTAAGTCCAAACATATGCCTACATCCTAAGTATGTATTCCATATATAAAAATGTCAGACTGAATTATATTATATCTTCACAGGTTTCTGGATGATTTGGGCTTGGAAAGATGACCATATGCTCAATGAATAGATGAGCAGGAAGTAGGCCACCATAGTTCTTCCTGAATATCAAACTACTCTTTTTAATAGTTCGTCAGATTTTCTGGACACTGATCACTGTGCAACATTTTGTGTTTTGAGCTTTGGTGTGGAGCATGCTCAACATAAGAAACTAAATAGCTGTACTAATGGCTCTAGAGAGATCTATTGACCAATGTCTTACATAGTGGAATGTTGAACTTTCAGTGCCCATTTTGTTCAAGGAATTGGAGGTAATATAATGGAATATAATGTAATGATAAATACATTATTTGTTTGGTTTGTCATTAGAAAGATAATTCATATGCCTAAAAACGTTTATTGTATTATATTGAACATGATAATATATGAGAATAATATAGCAAAAGATAAAAGTACCCATCTCTATACGTATCATTATGTACACAATGGGTTCATGATAAGGTGAAAATATTGTGGGCTCATGTCAATTTTTAATATTTAATGATGAGAATATTATTTAGTGGGATATTTTAATACTTTTTAAAGGTGGAATATAATTTTTTTTTAATTTTTTATTGTGGAATATTTCTTAAATTTCCATATTATTAATTAATTTTTTTAATATTTAATGGTGGTAAGTAAAAGTATTTAATATTTAACAACATTTATGGGTGGGTATGTTCAGTTTAAAAAAATTATAATAGCAATAGTGTCATTTTCACCCGATTATATTGAACATGATAATATATAAGAATAATATAGCAAGAGATAAAAGTACCCATGTCTATGTGTATAATTATGTACATGTTGGGTTCATGATAATTTTTTCACTATGTTCAGTATTCATGTTGGGTTCATAATAAAGTGAAAATATTGTGGGCTCATGTCAATTTTTAATATTTAATTATGAGAATATTATTTAGTGGGATATTTTAATATTTTTTAAAGGTGGAATATAAATTTTTTTATTTTTTTATTGTGGAATATTTCTTAAATTTCCATACTATTAATTAATTTTCTAATATTTAATGATTTTAAGTAAAAGTATTTAATATTTAACAACATCTATGGGTGGGTATTTTGTTCAGTTTAAAATAATTATAATAGCAATAGTGTCATTTTCACCCGATTACAATACGTTTGTATTCTCATTCATTAGTCCTAGTGGTGTATTATATTAAATGATATGATTAGAATTACTAAATGTAATCCTCTTGATATTACACAAGTCTAACCAAATGCTATAATCATTCTAGAACATTAGAAATATATATAATCATCTCTTATGGTAATTGTTACCATTACTAATTTATTGATACATTATGGCATGACAATGTGCATCCACTTTGCTTTATTCCTAAACTTGAGAAATACAATGATGATTCCAAAATTTAACTACTACTTGCTAAACATATCTTTCTTTATTTTAGCCCAAGAGGTATATCAAGCATACATGTAAAAAACGTTATAGGGATGAAATGAGCAAATATTGCATTACAAAATCAAATATAGTATATTTGAAAGTCAGATTTTAAGTCTTTGCATTGTATTAATTTGTTTAAAAACCCTACTAATTTCTTCCATGTCCAATGGGTATATCTCCCTACATGAGTTTGCATTTATATCTTGTATAAATTGTGTACCCAAAATTTAGTTTTGATGATAGTTTTATTGTTGAAGTCTGAAGCTTTGCCCCGCCTTTTCTTTAAAGCTGGTGAGTGATGAAAGTTTGGTTGGTTTTTGTCTTCTTGTACATTTTCCTTAGTCGATGAGTTTTGCAGTTTCTACTCCAGGGAAATAAAAACATCTGCCTATGTTTAAAGCCGAACACAAGCCTAGACGAAGGAGAAGCATTGTATTAGACCATCGACATCCAATCTAAATCTCTATCAAATCTTGTAACATGGATTAATGAAGAATTTGTACTAAAGCTAGGTCATTGTCTAGAAGTGACACACTCAAGTGCGGTGAGAAGTGGTTTAATTAATATTTGGTTGTTGAAAGAGCACAATGATATCATGTGATCCAATAACTTACATCAAGTCCAACCTTTACCTGAAAACTGATTTGGGAAAGTTGTCCTAATAAAAAATATTAACTAACCAAGAAAGCTTCTAGACTAGCAAGTCCATTAGCAACAGTAAGAATTCCATGTGTTACAATGGTGTATAGGAAAGGTTCTAGGTGCAAAAGAACCTATAAATTTATATCCAATGTCTGCCCAACATTTAAATTTTTTCTCAAGAATAAGAATAACTATAAATATTCAAAAAGAGACAACAAATAAGAAAAAACGACGTCCAAAAGTTTGTTACTTTTTGTGGTGTTCCATGTATTAACAAAATAAAAATGCCCAAGTTTTTAAATTTTCTCTTATTACCCCTTTGCTTATCTCTTTTCTCCAGCACCCTCATACTCTCCGTCCGTAAGCGTATGGTTTTTCCTTTTTTTTTTTTTTTGGGGGGGGGGGGATGTTTTACCTCAGATTGACTTAAAATTTTCAATATTCCAAAAAAGCACTCTTAATTATTCTTCTTATTAATGGTAATTTGGTAATAAATGCCACGTGCCAAGGATGAATATTTCAGTGTTCCTTGGCATTATTGACCCAGCAATAGCAGGAACCATGAAGTAGCATGTATACCAGAAACCAATTTGAAATCCTTTTCTTGAACTTTATGTTGTTTCCAGCGTTCATATTTGCAACACAGTGCAAAATGATGTACTTTTAATTTGTATCTTATTTCTTTAGTTTCTCCTTGAATAACAAGATTATTATAGAATGTCCTAATTAATCAAAAAGCTTTTCTTTTCTTTCCCCCCAATTATTTATCTCATTAGGCGGATCTGGCAACATGGAACACAAGAGAAACAGAATAAGGGAATTATAGGCGAAGAGGCTATTTGCTTAATTAAAAAAGAAAGATACAAGTCATTATATTGCAGAAAAGTTTCCGATCTTCCAAACCATATCATAGTAATAAATAATAACAGCATAAATAACATCATATTCTCATCCATAAAAGAGCTTTCCCCTCTAAGCTTGCTGGCCTCCTAATTGGTTTCAACAAATCAGACCATCTCAATCCAACCAGAGCTGCCACTAGTCACCTCTAGGAAAATGTTCAACGAATCGAATTAGAAGATGAACTAGTCTATTTTTTCCTCCAACGGATCATAGGTCCAGTTAGCTCTCCAAATAATCGATGGCGACAAAAGCCGTTCAGTTTTCCAACCTGATGACTTGAGCTGCACAATGAATGTGTACTTTAGTCTTCAAGTTAGTTAGTGATGATGTACATAAGCAAGTGTAAATTTGACTTATCCAGAAACTTAAACAAGTACCTTCTGAATAAAAATGTCATACTGGTTATCTATCCATGATTGACTGTCTGTATGCAAAGATTTGCTTTTACCACTATGATTTGCCATAACAATAGCATGAATAAATGACTTCAAGACATCGGCAGCACCAGATTCCTTATGAGTTATGACATGAATGATCCCCTTCCTTTCTACTAGCAAGTACTTTGCTATATATATATAAGCAACGGATGAAGAAGGGTTAAGACTTAAGAATTCTGCTTAGAATGTGAAAACTCAGTAGCCAAACATAACAAAAAGGAGCAGCTGAACTGACCTTTTGTGTAGTAAGGTGCAGCAGAAAGCAGAGGCTCCAATCTGTTGCAAAAAACGTTATTTTATTGTCTCAGCATCATACAGGAAGGGGATTTTTACTAATTGTTCTCCCTATAAGAGACTGCACAAGAATCAAGTCCTGATCTTGGACTGATTAGGCTTTGAGAAAAAAATACTGGATGAGATACAAAGAGCAAGAGTTAGTTTTTTGTTTTGTTTTGACTTGATATATGTTAGCACTAGCTAGACTGAGGTTTTGTAACTTTGTTTGCCTATTACTTCTACTGTTCCTTTTCATAAGTTTCAATTAACTGAATCACGGTGTTCAAAAAGTTGGTTAAAATTAGGTGGAGACAATAAAAATGTCAAAAATGTAACCTTCTTGCCAAAAATACCCTCATTTATGAGAGAGAGAGAGAATAAGAGGTGGAGGGAGCATGTGGTGGGAGTTAAACATAATGATATGGGTAATATGAGTAATTAAATGCGGGTAAAATGGGAAATAAAATAAATTGAGACAAGGTCTAAATGTCTCTTATAAAAAGTAACATGCCATATCCACAAATTGTCTCTTATAAGTAGGAAGAGGGGGAGTATAACGAACAGCAACCTGTTAGGTTTTGGGCTATTGAGAGTAGGAACACAACTCTGTTATCCCCTTATATGGAATTTGGGTAATGGTAAAGGCTGGTAATTATGCAGCAAGAAAAACTTCTGACACAACCCCAACACTGTTATGAGATGATAATGCACAAACCAAGTTGGCCCCAACGCCATAGATGGAGTTTGAAAAACAAGCCACATTATTCATGACTTGCAAAGAGTGTAACTAGCAATGAATTTAATAATAATGGAAAAAAATAAAAATAAAATTGGTCAACAGAAATACTCACACTTCCATGTTCTTGAATAAAGAAACCCTTGTGCCCAAGCGTACTTGCAAATGCATTAAATTAGCATTCTTGGAGCTCCATGAAGTAAGCTGTAAGGGTAAAATGTTTTCCAATGACGATACCTGTTTAGGGGTGAGAACTGGCAAGAAGTTCAGAAACGAGCATTATTAATACTCAAAAACAAGAGAAATGATATGAACCTAACTTTACAGTGTTGGAGATTTTCTTCTCCTGGCTGCTAAGGATGGTCAATTTTTCCTTCTTTTAAAAGGTCCACTACCATGTCCTTTGGTGATGCAGATTTTATAACCCCACTTCTCCAATTTTTTAAAATTCAAGTCATAAAAGTTTTGCCTCCCCTCAAAATCCCTCATACCAAACAGCCCCTTAATGTTGCTGAAGTTTAGACCACAAGGGAAACAATTGGAAAAAAGAACAGACAATACCTTGGCCAGTCTTTATAAAATGCTGCAAAAGGATTGAGCTCCTTTCAGTGTTTAGTGAGGTTAATGCTAGGCACCGAACAGCTTGGTAATTTGCTAAATAAAAGAGAAAACTGCAGAATCAGGTTTGTATTATGCAGATTTAGGTCATGCATTTAAGGAAAAACTATACATAGAAAAGGGTAAAATTAACTTCAATAGATGAGGCTGTCTTCAGATTAAAATTGTGCAAAAAGTGACCTGACAGTTTTCCCCAACATCAAGATGGTTTAAACTTTTAATTTGTTCTACCCACGCCCCATCTTACTCTTGCAACTGAACTGACCCTGGGTGGCTAACCAAATGGTTTTTTTATTGTTGTGACAGCAATATATTACATCTAGTCCTTAATATAAGACCCATCTGACTAATTTGGGGAGATTAAGGAAGTTAAATAAATTACTTTAAAATATTTATATTTATCATTTTTCTTGAAACTAACTTGCCTGATTTATAAACTGATATATAATCTAATAATACACATAAATATTATAGAGAAATCATTTAACATATGCTATAATTAAGTAATTTATTTAGCTTCCTTAATCTCCTCAAATTAGTCAATTAAGTCTTATATTAAAGACCAGAGGTAGTATTACTATAGCTGTTAACAGCTTAACTCATGAGGACTACAGAAAAATCAATCAAATCGATGTTTTAACTGTAACAAGTTTGTAAACAGCGCGTGCAAGAAAATTTTGTCCAGCATATATCCTAGAGCATGCCAATTGCCAATTTGCCCCAAAATTTGAAGCTAGTAGGAAATGGAACAATCGTCAATATCAAAACATTCATAACCTTTTCTCTTGATAAAAGTCCAGATAACAAACAGTTCCACTTTTGCTTTTGCATGTTGTTTATACAGCAAAACAAGTTGGACTTATTTATGATACTACCTTCTTTTTCACAACTTTAAGATTCAAAAAAACAATTGAGTAAAAATTTTACAACCTAGACACTTACCAAACATATGGAACAGGGTCAGAGACAAGAAACAAAACCATATGGCTAGTGGCCGTTCCATTGTAATGTGAGCAAGAAGCATACCCAAAGCCATGCCAACCATGGTTGCCACAGTTTCTTGACTTCCTTCCTATACATAAAAGAAAATCAATAGTGTGTCAGCCAGAGGAAAAGATCAGATATTTTAAAAAAGAAAAGTTAGGATAAATGCAACTAATACCTTAGCCGATACATCAGCAGCATTATCCTGAAGGGCAAAATGCTGAGTCAAAGCTGCTCTTGTTGCGCCACTTGCAACACCAGCTAACCAAGAACATATTTGTAAGGGAAATATATAAAATACGCAATTAGGATCTAAGTAAAATTTTTAATCAGAAAATAATTCTGTCAAAAAGGTTCAATCGTTAGTGTATATTAGATTAACTGATGCCATTACATATTACATTACATATCATATGGCTAATTTGATAAATACAAATCTTATAAGGAGAGGGGAGAAGAGATCATGGAAAAACTAACTTCCGTATCAGTGTCTATTTTTAACTTCTGGAAATGCACGAACTTACTGAACGATCTTGATATGCTTCCAAGGCAAACAATAACCACAAAAGCAGATGGAAACAATGGGGAGACAAGGTCCATTAGCATTCCTGCAAAACCATGCAAAAAGCTTTACAAATCAATGTTAGACATGAAGAATGGATCAGGGAGGTCAGATTAAACACAAACCTGCAAGATGAAAGCTGCACAACAGAGATGCTACTAGTTTCACACACAAATATAAAAGTAATTGTTTGACCATAAAACCAAGATGATCATATTTAGATTTTAGAGTGCTATCTGGTATGTACAACATTTAGGCTCGTACAAATCCAAATATGTATTGGCAGTCATATCAACTACTGATACTGTAAAAATTATTACCAGCACTTCACAACCAAATAATAAGACATCTGTTTAAGCTTCATGAAAAGGAATTCTATAACAAAATGGGTTGTCAAATTAAAACAAATAATAAAGCTGAAGGAACGAGAATTTACCCAGATCATTCATAAGATCTGCAACCAAACGCCAACTTTTTGCATTGCTATCCAGGTTTGATCCCTGCATGTTATCAGGTTACTTAGCACTATAGGGAACATGCGTTTGAAAGGAAAGAATCACCATATGATACCAACTCATGGCAACGCTTAGTGTAATATTCCTCACAAGAAACTACTACTATTCCAATGTTCAATCTCTTCTCACTATATGCTTACCAAGACTATGTTTAGAAGGAACTAATTTACTATCTCCGGTTCTTAGTATAAGACCCAATTGACTGATTTGGTGAGATTAAGGAAACTAAGTAAATTATTTTAAAGTATTTATATTTATTATTTTTCTCCAAACTAACTTGACTTATAAATTGATATATAATCCAATGATAAACATAAATATTTCAAAGAGATCATATAATATATGATACAATTCAGTAACTTATTTAGCTTTTTTAATTTCTTTAAATTAGTCAACTGGGTCTTGTACTAAAAGCTAGAGTTAGTAGTGCATTTTCCCTTCAATTATAAATAAGGAAGTGAGAAATACAGACCTGGTAGAATGTGAATATGATACCTCCAAGCATGCCAGTTAGATCCCTCAAAAACCACTGGATATATTTTTAACATAAAAAAAACATGTCAACATGGCATAGTGTAAGAAACATAAAGGCTTCTCCCAAAGCTTCATGGTTGGAGTTCAGCCAATAATCATGAAATACAAAAAGAAATATTCTTGGATAAAATTTCTTAGGTGTTTGCCATCAAGATCTCCAATGTTATACATGAAAATATTAACACGTTCCACTAACTCAACATCATATTTAACTTCTAAGAAAATTCAGGCATGTGTCATGCTTTCCTCACAGATATTAGCAGAAAACACGTAAGAATAACCTTAACAAGTTTTATCGCACAGAATATAAATTACTTGATACCTGAAAAGTGGCACCAATGACTGTTGCTGATTTCTCCCCAACCCCAATTGCACTCAGGAGAGCCTAAATAATGGGATTAAAGAGACAACTTATATACCACTTTGATCCTTAAATGGAAAAAAAAATACCATTAAAACAGAGTGAATCAATCCCTTACCTGGGTAGAAAGCATGGTCCTTATATATGTTGAAAGACCCTGCAACAATCGATACACAATTAAAAAATCAACAGTAAGAAAGAGAAAATTAAACATGGATTTCCTGTAAATTGAAATGATTTCCCCTGTTTCTTCAGTATCTGTTTACCTGTAATGAATCCCATGTTTGAAAAGGAACATAATCTGAAGTCACGCTGCTTGGAAACCCCTGCAAGTTATTAATTATGAGCGATCAAAGATGAGGGGGCAAAGGGGGGAAAAACTTTTTTCCCTACAAAGCCGAAGAAGAATCATATCGTTATGGCAATTTATAAGAATAAAAGCTTGCCTCGGGCACAAATGCCTGAAGGAATCGTTTCCAGAAATAACTGAAACGGGCACTGGATCTGTGAATAACAGGGCAAGAAGAATTTTATTGTTTAAAGGAAAACAGAGAGAGGGGAAGGTGAAAATGAGATTAATTAATGGTTGCGAAGAAAAGGGAAGAAACCTTTGGATGGAGAGTGAAGAATGAGAAGCTTTAATGGTGAAAGTTTTAGAGAGTTTTGTGGGAGAGGAACCATTCCATTCTTCCAAGGTTATGATCTTATTACTGGTCACAGTTCTTGACGATGACTCCACTTCCATCCCGACACACAGAGAGAGATGCGAACTAGGAAGCCTTCATGACCAAAACAATATGCCCTTCGCCACTCCATCAGTTCGGCTGTTTAGAGTCAACTTTCTGCATTTTTTTTGGGGAAGGGTGTTTGGCAATTGGTTTCTTCGTTTTTTTTTTTTTTTTTTTGGGTTCCAAGGGCACGATTTATAGGCAGAATGCGACCCACTTTTAGGAGAAAATCTATACCACTAAATTAAATTATAAGGTCTTTAATTTTAGTTTCACTTTTGAAACCATTGGCTCAAAAGATGATTTTAAAATTAAAGTACTCTCAAATAGTTGAAAAGTTTAAAAAAGTGTTTTCTGATTAAAATCATGATTTACCTTGAAACTATGGTTTAATAAATATATTTTGTTACCTTATCATCCTTGTTTTTTAGAAAAAGTATTTGAAACTATCTAAATACTCTTATCAAAATCATTTTTTCTACTCAATCTATTCTCTAAAATCACTTTTATGACTTTTTTCAGAAGTAGCTAGTTTCTAAAAGTTAATTTAAACATGTTTTTACTATGCAAATTTGGCTAGAAGTTTTCCCTCAAAATTGGTCCTGTTGGCAAGAAATAAAGTTATAACTCAAACTAATGAGTTCAAATTTTTTGAGCTCAGAAGTGTGCACACATATGGTATGTGATCAAGGCCCAAGGCAAGAAAACATTTTCATAGAGATAAAACAATGTTGTCCCAAATTTTTTTTTTAGTTAGTATCATACAGAAGTTTCAAAATATAATAATATTGTCTTATCCTGTCAAAAATTAATGTTAACATATTATCCGTAAGGGATAACATTCTCAATTTTAATACTCCCAGGACAACTTGAACCAAAAAAAAAAAAACCTTATAGGTCATTGTTTTTTACGGAAAACTTCCTAATGAATTTGCAAATTAGCTCAAATAATAACTAATTGATTTAAAATATTTGTAATATGAACTTGGAGATAAATGAATAGGCGCGCGCATACCTAAACTTGAAACTCATAAGAATTGGTTAGCAATGATCTTTAGGGTATGTTTGATTTGACTAAGGATAGAGGGGGGATTTTAATAGTGTGGAGGGGATAAAAGATATTTTAATATTACCTTATTTAGATTAATCTGAAAAAGAAAGTGCAAGTAATTTTTTTTTTTACATTAACAACTTTACCCTTATGCTAAAAAATTGACTTAATGTTACCTTGTTTTGTTCAAAAGAGGAGGGGGGGGGGGAATTATCTTTACATTGACAACTTTACTTATGTTATAAGTGTGAATTTTTTTTTCAAACTTTATTAAATGTATAGTAATGTTTAATTATAAATATCATTTTTACACATTAAATTAAAATTAAATTTTAATACAATTATATATGTATATATGTATGTACACACATAAATTGAAAATCAAGACAATATTTTTATCAAGCTATACAAATCAAAGTTAGGTATTGACATACATATGACATCATAATTTCGACAAATTAAGTGTAAAAGTAAAATACACATGAATTCTTTAAAATTGGTAAAATAATATTATAATCACTAATTTAATCTTATATATGTTATTTTTAGGGTTAAAGTACAAAATGATAATCTATAACATACATAATTAGAATATAATCAAATGTAAACGTAATAAAACTAAACATTGTCATTTCCAAAATTTTTATCGTTCCAACTCAATTATCTTTCATTCTATTCATCATACTATATCATTTTCTCTTGCCAAAAAAAAAAAAAAAATTGCTGGTTCAACGGCGGGAAAAAAATTGCTCTCGGTTAACCAAACGGGGATTAAACAAAGGAAGAAGTTTGAGAAATCGTAAACAGTCGAACTGAAATCATTGTTCGGAAAAAAACTGGAAAAGGGTGAAATTTTTTGTTCGAGAATATTTTATCCACGTCCATGAGATTTGTAATTGACATTTCTAGGGTCAGTTCCTCCTCTCGTTACAGATTTTTGGGTGCTCACAATACAGATACTCAGAAAAGGTCCAAAACGGTATCAGATTGTAGTACAAAATAAATAAAAGGCCCTCATGCTTCTTTCGTCGTCGTCTCCAACATCGCGGCTCTCTGTAATCTCGTCCTCTTACCCTTAAGATGTACTGCCTTCAATTTCCGACACCACCACCTCTTAAAGCTTGAGGTATTGTGCTCATTTTCCGGCAGCGCCACCAGCTTCTCTGTTCTGCGTCACGTTTGGTGGTATATCAAAAAGTTAATTATATTTGGATAAAAATAATAAATATATAAAAAATGCAATTCATTTTTCAAAACACACTTATATATAAAGAAGGTCGGTGGGGGAAGAACGAGTGGAAAAAATGATAAGAGAGGAGGGGTGGAAAAAGGTGATTAGAGATAATTTTTCAAAACATCCCTATTTATAAAGAAGGTGGGTGTGTGAGAGAGTAAGTGGAAATTATGATGAGAAAGAATGAATGGGAAATAGTGATGAGATAAACATATAATTAATTGAAGAAAAAAATTTAAAAATTTATTAAATGTTTAGATATCTCTAAAAAATATCTTATGAAAAAAGAACATTACGCATTTAAATAATAATAACTTATAAAATAGAATGAATGAAGCATTTTTTTATATTTAAAATCAAGATAAGCTCCTGAACATATCTTAGGGATAGTGGGAGTGGTTTTTAATATCTAATTTGATTTTTTATTTATGTTTCCTTGATAACTATTATCTAGTTTATAATTTTTATGTATGGAAAATATTTATAATAAAGACAACTATTTTTAATTATTATAAAAATCACATCATGTTGAAACCCCTCACGCGAAGAACGCTTTCTAAAATCTTTCACACAAAAAATGATTTCTGATGAGTTATTCATAACTCTAAAATCATTTAAGTATAAATTATGGTAATTTTTTTTTTTTTATACAAAAAAGTTTTGGAGGGGTTCGTATGAGCATTTATATGGAGACTTACGAGATTCGCGCCTACCAAAGGAGTCCCAACAACGGAAGAGGGGATCGAACCCATGACCCAAGGGCCTAATCCTGAATCTCTTACCATCTGTGCCAACTCTCCTTAGCTATGGTAATATTTTCTCATTTATAGTATCTTGGTATTATTTTTTTTTTTTTTACTGTTGATCATATCCCCATAAGAAAAAGCCCACTGTTTGCAATATTTATGGAAAAAATATTTATTGGGAAAATCCCCAAAAAATAAAAAAAAAACCTAAGACTTCCCTAATATTTTCTCTTTTATATAGCATTTTGTTCATGCAACATCAAAATGAGATTTGAATATTTTGGTTAAAAAACAAAGGAAAATTGATAGAAAAATACTACTTAAACTTTAAAATCTTGTTGGCAATAACATTAATAGGATTAACAAAAACAATAAAAAAATTGACAACTTATTTTACTTAGAAATTACTAATTTAAGATTTTAAATTTAAATTGTATTTTCTTAAAATTTTTCTAAAAACAAAAGTAACGTATGGTGTATATTGGGGAACAAAAAAGGCAACAAAAGCTTCAATGCTTCACTCTTAATAACCCCAATCGTTGTGCTCCACTGCTCCCAACATTGTCGTCGAAGAGAGTGTCGTGACTCGTATGCTTCTCAAATTCAATCGTGACTCCCAATCGGATTGTATTTTGTCGGAGTGAGTAAGACCATTGTAAGTGTCTGGATTTTGCTTTAATTTCCTTATTTTTAATTCAACTTTTAGTTCTGAAGGTATTGAAGCCGTAGGATACTTTCAAGGGTGAAGATTAGAAGCTTATGTGTGCTGTATGGGATTGATGTGAAGATTCACTCCATTTCAAATTTCAATACTATGGATTGGTGATATCAGCATGAGTTCATTTAAAATTGCTTTCAAAATGTAATGATTTTTTTTTTACCAGATCAAACTGTAATGATAAGTTCATTCAAATTTGTTGCAATATGAAGAAAAAATTTGTTACATCTCAATTTTGTAGTCGTTGCCTCATGGACTGTTCTGTTTACTTTGGCCTTTTGCCCAAGCCCAAGCCGATCATTCAGCCTTGTCATTCCTTCTTCATCTGCTTGTGAAAGGTAGAATCACCTAAGAGAAGAGCTATAGGTGTTTGAACTTCCAAGCCATGAGAAAGCTGTCATCTTCTCTCCGATTGGTAAGAAATATGATTAATTAGCTTATTTTTCCCTCAAATTCTCAATACTTTTCTTTTACTCTTTTGCTTCTTCTCCCTCAATTTTGTTTCTTTGGTGTTCTACTTTCTCTCCTCCTTACCTCTCAACTCTTAGTCCCTCTCATCTCTCCAACTGCAGTTGCCATCGATTTTTGCAAATAGAGTTTAGCCAAACCACTCATCTGTTACCTTGTCAGTTTAATATTCATAGACAATAAGGTTGAAGGGCTTTACCTAATTCCTTATGTTTTGTCACTTTGTCCTTTAATTTGTATGGTAGCAGCAATTAAACAATGGAGTGAAGTTGTTTTTCTGTATGTAATAGTAGGTAATTGGTGATGATGCCCTCAATGGGATCTGTAAAAAAAATCTGTCTTTACGTAATAGTAGCTTATTGGTGATGATGTTCTTCAATGTGCATTTGTTTTATACATAATTCATGTGACCTACCAAACCAGAAGCTTTTGCTCTTTATAAGGACATTAATTTATCAAGAGTTCCTCTTGAGCACATGCACATATGCACCAAGAGGACTATGTGCATGTGCTCAAGGATTGTAAAAGTTTATTTGAGAAGTGACTCTGTTGAGGCAATTTAGTGATGTGCATGTGTAGTAGGAGTTGTTAACATAAGAAGAATTATGAAGTTGATGTCTTGGCCAAACGTGCCCTCCACTTTGGAACATTTAAATGATGAAAAAACTAACTCCATAGTTCCCATTATTTATCTCAAATTCTAATTATGTCCACCCATTTTAAAATTTTATGACAAACTAAGCAGAAAATTCATATTGAAAATCCTTCTAGTTTGTAATGGTTTTTAATTGGGGTCCTCAATCAACCTTGATGGTCATTGTACCCGTGTATATTATTGTGATGAGTTTTTTATTTTTAATTTTAAAATAATTGATTTATTTTACAATATTTGAGATAGAATAATATTTTTATTTTAGATTCTATAGCTATGGAGATTTTAAAAACTAATATAAATTATTTGATAATTTAAGGAGTCACTAATCTGTTGTAGTAAGATAAAAATGTTTTTTTTTAACGAGTGTATCTTGCCATAGCCTTAACACCGCCTTAATGATGAATTGTTTGGGATTTTGTGTTTCTACCTAATGCATCTTGATAATGCTCAAACATTATTTGTGTATTATTGAATGTTTTGTTGTATAACTGGGCTCATTGTTGATTTGACTTAAATTGACATCGGAATGGGTTCTCTAGTGCCAAAATAACATCTCAGAGAAGAAGTGGTTGGGTTTTTGTCATGTTCATAAATCTTTATGAGTAACATTATTATAGTACTCAATTGCCTCTTTTGAGGTAAGTGAAAATACAAACAGATGCAACATGTCAGTGGTTTAGATAAATAAAATGAAAAACATAAACTCAAATGTGTAGAGTTTTCTAGCATTATTGATATTGTCAGTGGCTTGATTTTGTTGTTGTAACTGTGATGAGAGTGGGATTAGGCTCTTGGCTCTGGCTTTTAGCCTATAATCTCGTGTGATAACCCTATTGACAGTTGCCATTCAATTGTTTTATGGATAAAGTGTTTGATTGCTGGTTTTACTTGTTGTGTTAATAATTGCATTTGCCATGGCTGTTAGGAACTCGGTTACTGTAACAAGGTGTTGTATTAATTTAATCGAAGCTTACTTTTGTTGTTGTGCCTAGTTTTCTGTGGTTGGCAATGTTTCTCTGCTGGCTGGTGAGTATTAGTTGCATTTTCATAAGGGTATTTCTTGGTGCTATTGAAGTCGTTACTTACTAAACTTTAAGATTATCTCTAATTCGATTGTTGCTGTCACTTTTTTTTTTTTTGAAATCTGATTTACCGTTGGAATTCTTGAAAAAAAAAACTATATTGGTGCATTGTTGGTTAATAAATATTGCTTCTATGTGAATAATCTTCTCTTGCAGAATCTGAGAAGAATTGAGGAGTTCATAGTGATGTCACTATGCGTAAAAATTGATCACGAGTTTTGTGCTATTTGCCTCATTTCCTGTGACGTCATGAACTCCTCTTGTTTTGAAGAAAATTCTGTTGCCTTGGTTGAGTGACTTGGAAAAATTCTCTAACTATTGTTGAACTGTTTTAATGCACTGAAGTTGATGTTAGCATCAAGAACTTGCTGCATGTTGCATGAAACTTTATTTTCTCGAGCAACTTGCAATTTTGTAAAATTGATAGCTATACAATTGTGAGAAATCTCATTTGAATCAATATCAATATCAACTTAATAGGAATATCACAATAAGTCGTACGCTGTACATTGTGTCTTTATTTACTGTTCCTTACAACAGTGCTGGCTTCATCTTCAAGCCGTGTGGCTTTGTGCTCGCCTACTGTCCTCCTCCTTTTCATTTGCCTAAGGTTCTCCTACCGGGTGAAATTTTGAATTTCAAAAGGCCTCTCTCCTCTCATTATGGATGATGCAACGATGATGTTTCCATCATTATCATTGATCTCCACAAAGCAAGTTATCGTTCTAAAAGGAGCCTTGCAAATCAACGTTTTATCATATGCGATCTGGAGCGAGGAGCCTTTGCAGATCAACATTTTTCAAAAATGTATGGGTGTCAGTCGTAAAAGAGTTGGGAGCTATTATTGAAGGGATAGAAGAGCACATACACCATATGCAAGGAGAAAATCATTTGGTCTCTAGAAAACATATGACTATGACTCCTTTGTCTGTCCATCAAATAATGTTGTCGTTCTTCGCTGACAATCATGTCCTTCTTCCATCTTCTTCGAAATTATTTTGGACGGAAGTCGAAGGCATCATTTTGGTACTTCTCTTTTACGATCCTTTTGTTTTTGGATGTTTATGGCCTAGTATTCTTCATCGTTGGGTCTAAGCCGAATATGGATATATGAAATGTTTAACCTCTGTTCTTCTTCCATACACTCACTGCTTTACCGTTGGAGATTCAGAATTGAAAATTCGTCAATAGTAGCTTTTAGAAGAATAAGGAGGGGTTAGCTCTCAAGCTAGCTATAATACAAGGGTATATTACCAAGTTTCCGAGTACATAGCAATTGTTTACAAATGTATTACTTTCTCCTTTTCTGTCATTCAGTTGTGTTTCTGTCTTATTTTACAAATGTATTACTTTCTCCTTTTCTGTCATTCAGTTGTGTTTCTGTCTTATTTTGATTATTTCTTCCATCAAAAAAGAATGAAGAGAAACCTGGGGGGATAGGAGTTTGATTTTAAAGATATAATTTACATGTTTTTTTTCCTGGTGTTGTGATCCATAGGTCGCACATATCGTTGTCTCCAATATACAGCCCTTGCAAAGCATGGGCATATTGGTATGGTTAAGTAATTTTTTCCCTTTATGAGTTAATGATTCAACTTGCAACCTTTTCTGGATGCTAGAATCCATGTTATATTTTTTACAATTATCGTGCATTCTCTTAATAACATAACTATATTAGAGAAACAGTCAGCGTTGATGGAAAGCTGAGTTGGGTCCATGTTGTTATACAGAAAGGCTTCAACTGTGAGTTTTTGATTAGTTAAGAATAGAATTTCTGTTATGTCAAGCATTTAAGTCTTATCTGCCTACTAACAGGTCATGCTTATTGTTATAAATGTCACATTTCAAGGAATTTATTTTAACATTAGGCATTTTGTATTTTACCCCTTCTAATAGCAATATAGTTATTTGGTTTGTCTATGAATATATTCTATGTAATTCTGTCATCTGGTTTGGTCTATTTCATTCTCAATTCACTGACTACGTATAACAATAGGATTAGCTAAAGCCAAATAGAGTAGCTTTATATATGTTGAGTTTAATTTTTGACTTTATGTTGCAAGACTATCTACAACTTGACATGGTAATTGTTTTTTTGTATAGTTTTGTTGCATTAATACTTTATGTTGCATGAATAAAGATTTCTAGTGTTTAATGTGTTTCAAAGTTACAAACCTAAGGAGATGGTTGACGGGATATGGATATCCTGATTTGGAAGCTTTGTCGAGAGAATAAGCTACGTGATAGAAGTAGAAACATCAACAAAGTCTCTGAGGTCTGTGGTTTTTTTCTTCTAATTTTTTTTTTCTACCTATCCTATATCACTAAAAGTAAACAATGAATGCCACTCATCATCAATAGCCAATGCATAATACATATTCTATTTGAATCAAGGATGGGATAAAGGGTTTTTTTAAAACATCAGTTTCTTAAAAGGTTATCATCAATAGGCAACGCATAATTTTTGAAAGATAGAATATCACTTAAGAAGGGGTGAATTTGGCGATTTAAAAATTTTCTTCTTAATTCTCTAGATTACACAAGTAAAACATGAATAAACAGAGAAGAGTAGAGAAATAGAAGACACCAGAAGTCTATACTGGTTCGATCCAAAATCTTGACCTGTATCCAGTCCCCATACTCTCTGGGATTTCACTATCTCAGGAAGTGATTACACGCTCTGTAACTTTTAGAGTAATTCTCTCGCTAGAATTTACTCTCTTTACAAGTTGTAATCACCTAACCACAATCTTAAAGGTGAAAATGGAAGAAATGACCAAGAGGGGGTGAATTAAGGATTTTAAAAATTCTTTTGTATTCTAAAAGAAAACGTTAAGAAATAAATAACGAAAGAGTAGGGAAAGGAAAACTTAGACACACAGGATTTATACTGGTTCGGTCTTAACTTTGACCTACGTCCAGTCCCCAGATACCTTCTGGGTGTTTCCACTAGTTCAACATATTTTTAACTACAACAATGTAAACCAGACACAATCCTAATCACCTAGGACTTGCTCCCTCTTACACCTTGTAATTAAACAACCCAACTCACAAGTTCCACAACCTTGAGTTCACACAGACAAATGCTTTAAAAGATTCACAAACTCTCAAAATAGTAAATATTGATAAACACTGAAGAACAAATCAAAAATCACAATACAAACTCAAATTGAAAATGTATTCAAGTGTAGCTTCGTTGTGTGTTTTGCTGAGTCTTCATAGCCTTTTATAGCCTAGCTAGATGAACTAGCCATTGCAATATCTTCTCCAACGTTCAGCTACAAATCTGGAAAATGACAGTTGCATATTTTGTTCTGTTCTTTCAATTCTTAGCTGGAATCTTGGAATATGTTGTTGCAGAAGGTCTTCCAGATTTTTAGTCATTCTATGATCTTAATTTGACCATTTGAAGTGATCTTAACGTGTTACAACAGTCTGAACTAAACATCTAGGATAAATGAGAAAGATCAGCCCTGTTCTTGGTTATTCATTTAATGCACTTATTCTAGATCTTTGATTGTCAATGATCTTGTGATGAAACTGTCTGAAACTTATCGAAAACTTGATCAATAATGTTAGGAATAATAATACAACATGATATGATAATTTCAGATTAACCCATAAAGATTTCGCAGATTGATTTAATCTGGTTTTTCGAAATCACCGATGCAAACTCGAGTTTTTAATCTTAGACTCAAGTTTGAGGTTCATCCAGAACGCAAGGTATTTTGGAAATCTTCCTAAACTCGAGTTGATAAGTAACTGACTCGAGTTTGGTTCTTACAGAGAGGAAAGTCGCGAGTTGGTCTTTAATGAGATTTTGAACACATGGCTAAACTCGAGTCATTTAGTGACTAACTCGAGTTTGAAGATTTTATGAAAATCTTAAGTTCAAGCTCATAGCTTCAAAACTGGAGTTTAGAAACGAAGACCGGAGTTTACAAAATCTGAAATATTGCTTAGCTCTCTGTATGGTCCAGACTTGATTTTTAATATCCAAAACTCGAGTTTCAGTGAAAACTGAAACTTTTGAATTATCTTTACAAGTGTAAACTGGAGTTTTCATATTTCAAACTAGAGTTTTCAAAATAGTCATTAACTCGAGCGCTTTCTGTTTGAGCTAAACTCGAGTCTCCAAAACCCAGACTCGAGTTTCAGTGAGAACTGAAATAAATGAGATACCTGTGTAAGCTCAAACTGGAGTTTTCATTTTCAAAACTGGAGTTTAGAAATCATGTAACAACTCTAGTGTGTTCAGACAGTCCTAAACTCGAGTCTCCAGAAACCTGACTCGAGTTTCAGTGTATTTTGTAACTTTGAAAACTTTTTGTTAAGTACGAATTGGAGTCACTGAAAACAAAGCTGGAGTTTGAAAACAAGTTGAAATTCGAGTGCCACTGTCTTTGATCTAAACTCGAGTTTATAAAACACAGACTCGAGTTTACAACTCTTAAAACTTTGATTGCTCTCTGTAACTCTTCAAACTCGAGTTTGCCTATGCAAACTGGAGTTTAGCTTGTTTTGTTAAAAATTGAGCTTCTGTCTATCAAGTCCACACTCGAGTTTTGCTACCAAAACTCGAGTTTACCTTGAACAGAAAGCTTTACAACTTTCCAAAGACAATCTTCAAATTAAGTTTACAATTGTCAGTTATCATCAAAACACGTAGAGAACTAACAAAAGGTTCCACAACCTTGAGATTAATACAAGAATTATAAGATGAAAAACTCTCTAAAAGAGTAAATGAATAATCACTGAAGTGTAAGCATATCGAAAGATATTACTTGAAGGTTAGAAACAATAAATGCTAATTATCACAAATTGAATGCACAACGTTTCGGTAGTTGGAGAATTCAATGCTTCTAGCATTTATAGTTGATGGCATTTATGATTGTTAAGAAGCTTTGTGAATTATCTATTGTAACTGATGAAGATGACTGTTGAGATTGATTATACTTAATCGTTACTCAAACGAATCTTTTATTCAATCATCACCGTAATTCCCTGTTGACATTCCTTGTTCCATTTGTCCGTTGAGACTAAATATTGGAAGTGGAAAGGAAGAGGTTGCAACACTTTAAGATGCTCAAAGAGTTGGTTGTCTAAATCTAGTATTAATCTTTGCTTTGCATTTAATGCTTCTGACACATAATTGCTTTATTGCAATTTGGTGTTAATCCATATCAAAATCAACTGAAACTCATTAACAAATTGATTAAATATAGTTAGGAATAGTAATGAGTAAGAATATAAAACATTACAAGTTATAATCAGTGACTTAGATATTACAGACATGGTGTTTTTCAATGTTCACAAACATGACTTGAGTCATAATAGCCTGACTTGAGTTACCATGACTTGAGTCACATAATTTGACTGGAGTCATCCTTGAATATATGATGACTAGAGTCATCTAAGGTTACAAAACATTTCAGTAGCTCTTTGTATTAACATGACTGGAGTCATTCATATTTTCATAATACCTAGGTGCGTCACTGTGCTAACATGACTGGAGTCATGGTTAAGTGACTCGAGTCACTTGATACCTTAGCACATCTGAGAACGCCTTTGAGCAAATATGACTGGAGTCAATAAGTTCTTACTCGAGTCATATCAGTTTTCACATAGAATTATGTTGGGTTTAAGTTGTGAAAAACTTTTGCTACAGTAGATGACTGGAGTCTTTAAATTAATGACTATAGTCATATTTGACCGTTGGAAAAGACTCAGTTTGAAATTTGCTTAGAGTGACTGGAGTTACAAGATATTGACTGGAGTCATTTAGCTTCAAGGCATTTTGCAAATAAGAGGTTATGACTAGAGTCATTCAACTTGACTAGATTCATTTAACTTGAAAAAAAAATGAGTTGCAACATGAAGCTATGATTAGAGTCATAATTGATTAACTCGAGTCTCTCTACCTTGATTTATGTTAATTCAAAAGATAATGAATGGGGTCACAAAATGATAACTCGAGTCATTTGTTTATAGAAAACACAGTTGTAGAGCAAGACATATTTTAATAGAGAAAGGTCTTGTACTTTGTTCAACAATAATATTTTTAATTTACAATTTCCAGTTATCATCAAAACACATAGAGAACTAACATTCTATCCCTTTTTGATGATGACAACACTTTTAAATTAAAGAGAGAAAAAAAATTGATAACATAAAGAAGTAGAGATAAAAGCATATGTGCACTCACACAAGCATATGGACAAAGACACTTATATTACTCATTTACGTTGAAATACATGTCAATATAAATTCAAGAAGAGTACATAAGTGAAAGCAAAATACATAGAGTGCAAAGAAACATAAAATAGTCTAGATTGCTTCTACTTCATTTCTTCAAGGACTCAGATTTCTCTTTTCTCTCCCCCTGAGGATTAGAGGCCAGGGAAGCTTGAAGAACCTAAAGAATGGGCAAGGGAGAATAAATGGTGAGAGATAAGGAAGGTGGAGTAGTGGAAGATGAGATAGGTACAATGGAGGGAGCAATGGGAGATGAGGGTGGTGAAATGGAAGAAGTAGAAGACTTTTTATCAAACAGATCAGTAGTATTTCTAGATGAAGAAAGTTTTACTATGGAGGTTTGAGATGGAGGCACTGGTATGGTAGGAGGTGCAGACGACATAGTAGGAGTGGAGAAGGTAAGTGGTGTGGAAGAAGGAATGGTGGGTGAGAGATGAGGTGAAGGTTGTATAGGAGAGTGAGGAGGTGAAGGGATCACCCCTGAGGGACTAGCAGCTGTGAAACGACCACCATTTAATTAACTAAATTACCATATATTAATTAGGGTAATCACATAATAATCAGAGTTAACGTAATATTAAAATTTACATGGAATTTTTAAAAATTTTAAAAACATGCGAAAGTATGCATCATGAGCCCTAGAGTGTGGCAATATACATTTACCCATATCATACAACAAAAGAACAGAAGTCCTACTCTTAGCAAAGTAGAGTAAGCTTCTATTTGCTTCTTAGACGAACCTGGACCGGGCTGGTCACTTGGGAAAAATTTTGTAACCATCAGTCCAGCTCATTATGAAAATTAGCAGGTGTTAGTGAAGTGCCAAGTGAAATAAAACAATCAATCCAAAATTCAACAGTTCATCAATATTCTCTTTACATAATATCACAATAATAATAAAATATCATAATGAGTGTCACAAATTATGTTCGTATTCAATACCCAAAAACCTCTCATCAATCCAATCGAACCGTCTTATTTCTTTCGACTAGACCCATAGGCTAAGTTACGCCCATGTTACTGGTTACTCCAAAAGCTCACTCGTTAGATGATGAGGATTAGCTAAAATCTTCAAAGCACATATCCTAGACCATGGGTCTTTTCCCCTCATTGAACTAGTGGGGTGTCGTAAGCCCTCTTGAACTGTTGGACTAATCCCTCATTGAACCGTTGGGACAATAAAAAGCCAACCATCGTGCACCAATGGAAGCATCACCACGTGGTGGAAATAACTTTCACATATTCTCCCAATTCTCCCCTTTCCCATAATTATCATGATATTTCATTGCATATAATTTCAACTCATAAAATCCACATGGCAAACTTTATTTAAAAACATTCATCATCAGTCAGAGAAATACTCATAGCAGCATATTAATAATATAATAAGTGGAAAGTGGTTACCTCTCGTCCGAGCTAACTACTTTCACACTGCTCTTAATTCCAGAGCTCAAATATACTCCACAATTTAATCTATACAAATAAATTTTTTAACAATTAATAACATTCTACAATTCCTCATATCCAGAATTAGGACTGATAATCAAGAATATACTAATTTAAATAATGACCCCTTATTATTTACTTCCATAGTTATTTAATTCCTGATTCCTAATGATAATGACACATTATTATCATTATTATTATTCTTTCATTTATTACCTTGAAATCCCCCAAATATGGTATTGACACCTTAAATGGACACTAATTATCATATAATTTTTAATGTTTCTCACGATTTCCTAAAATATATAATATTGATTCCCTGTTATAACCGATAACATTATTATTTATTTTCCCTTTAATAAATAATAATCTTATCCATTTAATTATTAATTATTTCTTCTCATAATGTTATTTTTATTACACTTTGATAAATAAGTATTATTATTTATCTCATTATTACTCATTAACAACTTCCTTAAGAGTTTATAACTCTATAATAATTAATCATTATTACTTAATTACCTCATTAATTATTTAATAATTTTCCGTTATTATTTAATCTATTTTCTTAATTATAATCACTATCTTTTGTTTATTCATTTTATTTTTCTATTGATATTATAAATTAAATAATATTAGAAGTAGTTAGTTAGTTAGATCCTATTATATAGGAACAATTTAAATTAATTCCTATCCCTATGATTTTTCCTGATTATTCTATATCATGTAATATATCATATCCATATATTTTATTATTATTTATATCAAAAGCTATTCTCCTATTATTCAAGCTTTAAGAATGTATATATAAAATTGTGCATCTTTAGTTATGCTTGACACCTACATTTATATATATATGACTAATATGAATCAGGGATGCCAAAAACACATCTGCTGCCTTTTCATCTTATATATATTATTTATTTATTTAATTATTTAATTATCATTATTATTTAATATTTTACTTTATTCCTGGCTTCATGGATTTAGTTTATACGTACAACAGTGTCTTCTTCGTCTTTGTGCTTTGTCTTCTTTTTCACCCACACACACCAACGCATACACACACTCCTTACACATATATACTTTAAGTCATCCGAACTCCCTCACACGCAAAGGAACACGATAGCATGTTTATATGCTTTAAACCTTCATGCAGCAAAATAAAACAAAGAGGGAAGACGCTATCAGAAGGCAAAGCCGATGACCATTCACGTTTCTCATACACACACACACATACATTACTTCGCTTCTTCTTTTTCACATAAAACACCATATATATGTAAACACACGTATCCCTTCCCTGTTTCAGTCCATTAAAAAAAAAAAGAAAAAACCAGAGCACAATGACAGCAAAAAGGATAGGGTACATAGAACCCGATGGAAACAAGATAAGGAAAGTTTTCAACGTTGCAGCAAAAGAATGAAAACCCAAGGGACCCGATGATGAATGCAGAAGCAAGAAAACAAAACAATGACAGCCAAGACACGGTAGCAAAAGAAAATAGAGCAATCCGATGGTTGAAGACTTATAAGGCGTTGGAGTTTTTCCTCCCTGTTTTGGTCGGTCTGAAACAGAGCAAGGATAACGCTTTCTCAGTCCCACTCTCGGTTCCTCTCTCTATGTCTCTCCTCTCTCTCTCTTCTTCTCTCAAGCTTACTCTCGTCTCACTCTCACTTTTCTGTTCTTAGTTTTTCGGTTGTGGTTCTCGGTGAAACAAGGAAAAATGAAGGAGATGAAACAATCATATATATATGTTGGTGGGGTCTTCTGCGTTTGACAGCTGGTAAGTGTATGCTTCTGCGTTTGACAGCTATCGGGGAAGAGAAGAGTGATATGGAGAATAGGTGGGTTGGATTGATAATGGGTTTGGAGGAGGTAATGGGCCGATGAGAATACTAATGGAAATAAGGATTATGGACATTTGCTTGCATTTCGTTTTGCTAGTATACTGCTTCTGCTTTTCACGAAAAGACTGATGGAAGATTGAATAAAAGGTATTTGGGCTCCATTTGGTTTCTACTATGGGCTTGCTTCACGTGAAAATAAGAAGGAAAGAAAATGGAACTTTGGGCTTCTTTTTTTTTTAAAAAAAAAATTTTATTGCGGGTGGGCCGAAAACAAAGGAAAATAATGGGGTTTGGTTTTTAATATGAAGAAATAGGTTTGGTACATATGTATATGAGTGTATAAGTATTTTCTTTGGTTGTATGAACTTGGTGATAAATTCATAAATTTTAATTAATTAATTATTTATTTATTTCAAACAATAACTTTAATCATTAGGCCTAAAATAATCATTAATATTTAATTTTTTTATAATATTTAAGTTTAAGTTCCCAAATTTTTGGGATGTTACAAGTTGCTTGAGGCTGAAGAAACTTGGAGATCTTTGATCCAAATGTAGGTACATTGAGTGCATGTTCTCAAAGCAAGCTTGTCTTCAAAGTGACCCTCCATGTTCTCCATTTTCTCATCAAAGGCATCTATCTTTTCTCCTTAATCATCCTGGACCTCGACTAGCTTGTTGTTACTGGAGGTGACCTTCTCAACAAGCTTGCCAACCACTGACTCAACTTTTTTTTTTTTGTTAGCTTATAATACCGTGTAGTCAAGGTGGTTTGCAAGGTTCTAAAAGTCTCAGCCATAGCCTTTTCCAAAATGCTCTTTATGGAAGCATGTATGCTAGATGATGGGGTTGTGACTGGGTCTCAACAGGAGATGATGGAGCCTCAGTAGGCTTAAACACAGAAGCTTTGGACTTAGAAGGGGCTTTGGACTGCCCTGACCCTTCTTGAAAAGATATTTTCATAAAATTGACTTGAACTTGACCAAACAGGGGAGGATAGAATGGTTTTGCATATAGGTCAAGATACCAAATTTTATTGGCATAGATAAGAAGAGAGACTAGGTTCGGAAATGGGATTGGAGAAGATGAAGAAGACTCAAACCTAAACTTTTTCATCTCTTGAAAGATCTAGTAGCTTACATTGAAAGGCATCTTTTCTATTAGAGATGCAAAACAACCATAGTCTTTATGATTGAAGTGTGCATAATTTCTGCCTTTTTGTATAAGGTTTCTGGAATAAATGTACCAGATAGCCCTGTACAAAGGTGGCATACATACATGAGATAATTTTAAAGCTTTGACAGGCTCTCCTGGTCTAAGAATTTTGAAAAACTTTTCAACATTGTATCTGATATTAGGTACATGGGGTGGATTTTCAATCATCAATAAAGAATTTAAAATTTTAGCAGAAACAACAATCTGCCTTCCGCTAATAGAAGTAAGGCATTTATCTTTTACAAGATTGCCATCATTGTCTAATAAAGTGGCCGTGGACATCTTGAAGTAAAATTGCCTTTCTAAATTTTGACTATAAGGTGTGTTTATAGCCAATAGGTTTTTGAAAGGCTTTAGCCAAAGAGACAAGTCAAGATTGCACTCCTTCTTGTCTTAGCCAAATCCACATACACTATGGGACAAAGCTATGGAACCTAAACTCCTCCTTAAAGTTTTTGAGTTTAGACTCAGAAAACGGAGTTGGGTTACAGAAAATCTGATTTCAGAGGAGGTTTTACTAAATTAGGAATATTAAAATGCTTAGGAAGTCTAGAAGATTTTACCCCAAAAGCTTCTTGACCAGTGAAGCCTCGAAAGTCCGAGTTGGATATAGTGGTCATCTTTTGACGTTTGGCTGGAACCACAATGGGTTCTTTGTCTTACCTCTTCGTAGCTTCAGGAGATATCTTCTTCTTGATTGGAACCTTAGGGGGTTCCTGAATCTTCAGCTTCTTGGGTTTGGTGGGTGTCTCGACAGGTGGTTTGAAGTTTTGAACGGGTTTTCTCTGTCTCTTAGGTCGAGTAGATGAGGTGGAGTAGTAGATTCAGTTCCCTCATAGTTTGAGGAAGAATCTTTGGATTGAGAGATGTTTTTTGTTCTCATTTTGGAAGAATTTGAGTTGGGGGGGGGCAGAGAATTCCTAAAGTTAGGGTTCAGGAATTGGTGAAGTGAAGAGCAGAAGTCACAATGTTTTTTTTTTTTTTATAAAAACGCACATGACTCGAGTCATTTAATGAGTGACTTGAGTCAATTGATAAAAATAACTAACTTTGGGCGAAAAAGATATACATGTGATCGAGTAAGGCTGTTGTGACTCGAGTCATTGCAGTGTTTTTGGACCTATTTGCTCTCTGTCTCTGTTTGACTGCAATAAGTCCATCCATGACTTAAGTTAAAATGTGGTCAATTACTCTCTGTCTGCAATTGACTCTAGTAAGATGTTCCATGACTTGAGTAAATATTGATTAGTTTCTCTCTGTAAGTGCTTGATTGCAGTAGCTCTTGGCATGGCTCGAGTTGAGGTGAGTCTTCAAATTCAAATGTTATCTGTAAGCCTGACTACAGGAACATCTTGAATATTAGTAGCACTTTACAAAAGAAACTCATTAATCAAGAAATATGTAGGTGACTCGAGTTATTCATTTAATGACTCGAGTCATCTAGGCAACTAAGCATTTTTAATAGATTTCCTCGACATGACTTGAGTAAAAAGAGTTTGACTTGAGTTAAATAATAAAGAGCAAATTGAGCTTATTTGATAGTGACTCGAGTTAACCAATAATGACTTGAGTCACCTGTACTCTATTACTTATTGTTGTCTTTTATCTTCACTTAATTCTGCAAAAAAACATAGTGTACAAACTCCGATGCTTAAGTTAGTAAATTGTTGTTATAAAAAACATAAAACTAACATTAAGTGAAGTTAACTTACACTTCATTGGGATTTACAATTCCCAATTCTCTCCTGATAAACACAAATTGCTCTTTGGCTAGAGGCTTTGTGAAGATGTCAGCAAGTTGATGATGAATGGGAATGAATAACACCTTGACATCCTTCTTTTGGACATGGTCTTTGATGAAGTGATGTCTAACAGAAATGTGTTTGGTCCTTGTATGTTGAGCTGAGTTCTTTGCCAAGCTGATTATGTTGGTGTTGTTACAGACGATTGGTATTTCTTTGAGGTGGATTCCCAAATCTTGAAGTTGTTGCTTGAGTCACAAAACTTGTGCACAACAACTAGATGTAGCAATGTATTTAGCTTTTGTGGATGATAATGAGACCATATTTTGTTTCTTGCTAAACCAAAATACCAGAACACCACCAAGGAACTTATATTGTCCACTTGTGCTCTTCTAGTCAGTCTTGTATCCAGCATGGTTTGAGTTTGAATAAGCCACAAGATGTTTAGCTTATCCTTTAGGAAACCACAGGCCAAGTCCTTCTGTGTCTACAAGATATCTTAATATCCTCTTCACATGTTCAGCATGAGATTCTTTGGGGGCAGATTGGAATCTAGCACAAATTTCCACGTTGAACTGGATGTTAGGGCGACTTGCTGTCAGGTAGAGTAATGATCCAATTATTCCTCTATATCTTGCAATGTTGAAGTCTTTCCATTTTTCATCAGCATCTAAGGCAGTGGTTGAACTCATTGGAGTGTCAGTTCCATTACATTGATCCATACCATATTTCTTCATAAGATATCTTAGGTATTTGGTCTAAGATATGAAGATACCATTCTTCTTTTGCTTGATTTGCAGACCAAGAAAGTAGTTCAACTGACCCATCATTGACATCTTAAACTCTCCCTGCATTGTCTTAGAGAACTCTTCACACAAAGTGACATTAGTTGCTCTAAAAATAATATCATCAACATATATTTGGACAATTAATAAATCATTTTTCTTGTTGCATTTTATGAAGAGTGTTGTTTCTACTTTACCTTTAATAAATCCTTGATCAAGAAGGAATTTGCTAAGTCTTTCATACCAACCTCTAGGAGCTTGCTTAAGGCCATACAAAGCCTTTTTAAAATGAAAGACATGATCTAGATAATGATTATCCTTAAATCTAGGAGGTTGTTCAACATAAACTTCCTCTTAGATAAAACCATTTAGAAAAGCATATTTCATATCCATTTGATAAAGTTTGAATCCTTTAATACAAGCAAAGGCTAGAAGAACTCTTATGGCTTCCATTCTTGCCACTGGAGCTTAAGTTTCTACATAATAAATTTCTTCTTCTTGATTATAGCCTTTTGCAACCAATCTTGTCTTGTTATGGACAATGATTGCAAATCCATCTCATTTATTCTTAAATTTAGTGCCAATAACCGGATGGTCTTTAGGCCTAGGTACCAAATCCCAAACTTGATTTCTTTTAAATTGATGCAATTTCTCTTGTATTATTATCACCCAATCATTGTCTGAAAGGGCTTCTTCAATTTTAGAGGGTTTAATATTTGAGATGAAAGCAAAAAAATGACTTCATTCAAGGTACTTTGTCTTGTTTTCACTCCCTGATTTACGTCACCTATAACTTGGTCTAGTGGATGACTCTTACTGTATCTCCAAGATCTAAGTTGAGATTGATCATTGTTTTCACAATCATTTTCAACTTTTGATTCTGTTTGCAAAGGTTTTTTTAGAGTTTACCAAAACGGAAAAGGTTTTTGAAATGGATTTATTTTGAACATTGAGTTGATCATTATTGTCCAAAGGTTTGTTAGACTTAGTTTCATAGAATACAACATGAATATACTCTTCTACAATACGAGTATGGTTATTAAATATTCTATAAGCTATATTTCTATTATAATAACCAAGAAATATACCTTTATTCGACTTAGGGTTAAATTTCCCAAGATTCTCCTTACCATTATTGTGCACAAAGCACTTGTGTAACATCTCACTTTCTCCATTTTATTATTTTAGGGGGGGGGGCAATTTCATACTAATCATTTCCCATTTATTTAAAGACAATTCACATGCAGCCAAATTGTCTCCCACTCTCTATATTTTATTAGAAGCATGGAACTCACCTCACATTACTTTTCCTTGTTCATTCACGGATGCACTCACCTCTCCCTCACACGTCAATCAAACCCACAACACTCACATCCCTTTCATCTTATTATACATTTCCACTACCATTTATTATTCATTTTATGTGGGATTTATTCAGCCAACAGATGCGCAATTTTTCCTATTGACTCACATGATTTTCTATTTTATTAATATATTCTCCAACTAGCCTCCTTTTCCATTATGTGTTCACATGGTTATTCCATTTTTCTTGACATTTTCGGATGTATTCTCTCCATTTCAAACCGTAAAGTCAGTGTGTATGGCCCTCTTCCAATTAATCATTCACGGGCACTCACTTTCCTTGTCACACCAATTAAACATAAATATATCCCCATTGATTCATTTCGGTGGGTATGATTTATGAGAGAGAGAGAGACTGAGAGCAAAGTTTTAGAAGTGAAAGTTATTGAAGAGGGAGGAAGAGTGTCCGAAATGTTTATGTAGTTTAGTCTCTAGTTGATGGTGAGCCTTCTAATCCCTCACCCATCTTCATTTCAATAGTTGAATGATGGGTCTGAGGTCCAAAGGTTGCTGGAAATGATTGTTGTTGACAAGGGATTTCTATCATCATGAACAAGCATAATTATTTCTGGGAAAATCTGTGAAGTCAGTCGGGTTCAAGTGTTGGTTTGACCAAGCAAATGATACCTTTTGACAATGAAATTTGGTAAGGATATAGTACTCTCTTTAAGCTTTAAGATGAGCTTTGGTTCACCTCAAACGGATGTCTATAACTCTAGTTATGATTTTTGGAAGTTGAGTTACGAAACTGTGAGCGTTTCGGTGGTACTCTGGGAACAATAAAATGACGTTGACTTTTTGACCAAGTAAATAAACTTGAAAAATTATGAAAATTTCCAGATGTATAGTAGACTCATTGAGCTTTAATTTGATAGGAAATTCGTTTCATTTCGTTAAGTATTTAAGGAGTTACGAATTTCGGAAAATGAGTTACAGATCTGAAACATTTTCTGAACAAGGGCTGCAATTTTGAAATCTAGGAATTATTGGAATTTGATAAAATGTTAAAACCAATTTCCCTAGAAACTAGACTCAGTGAGCAGTTCATAGATTTTTGAACCACCTAAATCTGATGTTTAGAACTCCATATATGGATTTTTTGAAGTTAGACAATGAATCTGAACGTTTTCTGGAACTTATTCTGAACAATGGTTATATTTTGAATTTATGGGAATAATTTAGCCATAATTTAGTTTGGTGATTATTTTTCCCTTAAAATAGACTTAAAGAGATTTAAATAGAAATTTAAAACACCCCAATCGGAGTCCTATGGAATTAGTTTTGAATTTTCAAAGTTGATTGAAACTTTTGCCATTTTATAGAGCTTAGTCAGAAATAAGAAAAATATAAGATTTGGATAAATAATAATTTGACTGCCCATGAATATTAAATATAGGAGTCGATATTTATCCAGGACAACCAAATAATCGAGAACCAGCTTGAGAATTAAAGAGGTCAACGGGTAGTAACTCTACTCTCACATATTATGTGTACCTTTATATGCTTCACATATTATGTGTACCTTTATATGCTTGTATTTACCATTATTATGTAAATGTATAATGTATGAATGTTGAATGTGCTGTATGTGTTGAATGCATATATGTGGTGGATATCTTGCATGTTCTGTGTATGCATTCTATGTGAGTGTTTATTAACGTTACTACTGGAATTCATTTGAATCCCATAAATATTTTCGAAATAGTTCTATTTGCAGCTGATACAATAAGCATAAGGATATTGGTGATTAAAAGTATATAGATCAAGGCGGAGAGAGATTTTAGTTCCGCCAGGTTTATTTACAAGACTAAAGTATTTTGTGTGTATGCAAAGAGAGTATTATCTATCTTTCATATACAGTATAAGTGAACAGTGCTGTATAAGTGAATAGTACCATATACGTGAATAGTAACTTTTGTATTTTTTTAAAAATACGCTTCCGCATATGTATATACGTATTTAAAAGGTATATTCTTAAGGCGGATGTTACAACTTGTATCCAAAAATGTGTAGACAAGCTATGTTGGGCTTTCTTCCTTTGTACAGCTCATAAGGTGTTTTGTTCATCTTCTTTTGGAGATATGCTCAATTTGAGATGTAGCAAGCCTACTCATGGCATCAGCTCAAAATACTTGGGAGGTTTGATTCTCATTTAGCACTACCCTTGCCATCTCAGTAAAGACTCGATTCTTCCTTTCTACAACACTATTTTGTTGGGAGTCCTTGGGGCAAAGAAATTGTAATCAATTCCATGTTGTCAAAAAATTCTCCAAAATTATGATTTTCGAACTCTCCACCATGATTAGTATGAATTCCTGCAATAAAGAATCCTTTTTCATTCTGGACCTTCTTGGTAAAAGTAACAAATTGATCAAATGCTTTATTTTTAGATGATAAAATATAGTCCATGCAAATCTTGAGAAATTGTCAACTATGACTAAAGTGTATAAATTGCCACTAAGGCTTTTCACTCTAGCTAGTCCAACTAGATCCATATGGAGTAGTTGAAGAGGCCTATTAGTTGAGATTTCACTCTTTGATTCAAAAGGCGATTTGGTTTGTTTACCCTTTTGACAAGCATCACAAATAATGTCATTTTTAAAACTCAGTTTTGGTAAACTGATAACCAAATCCTTTTTCCGTAACTTATCAAGTCGAAACATATTGACATGAACTAATGGCTTGTGCCAAAGCCAACTTTCATCCAATTTACCAATAAAACAATTTTCAAAAATTGAGTTATTGCTAGGAAGATTAAGAGTATAATAGTTACCTTCTCTAGGAGCCCTGAATAAGGCTTTCATCTTAACATGATCTAAGGATAGATGATCCTTGCTTACAATCAAACATTCCTTAGAGTTGAAGATAACTAAGTTACCTTTATTTGTGCTTTGACTCACACTGAGGTGGTTGTGGCAGAGACCTTCTACTAGATAGACATCTTTGATTTGAGGTTCTTCATTGTTTCCAACTTCTCCAATTCCAGTAATCCTTCCAAATTGGTTTGCACCGAAGGTTACCTTATCACCATCCTTAGGCATGATTGTAGCAAACTTAGATTGATCTCCTATCATGTGTCAAGAGCATCCACTATCAATGTACCATTTGTTGGATTTTGATGCTCTAAGACAAACCTGCAAAACACAAGAGATCACCCATCTTTTCTTGGGTCCTTTTGGGTTAGTTTATGTCTTAGGAACCTTATAGGATCATTTAGAAATCCATTGATAATTTTCTATAGGCTTACTTTTTCCTTCCTTTTTATGAGAACAGGAAGAAGTAGTATGACCTTTACAATTGCAATAGTTGCAATGAGCAAAAGGATTTGAAGAATGAGTTGATTTTCAAAAGTAATTTAAATAAGGCTAAAGGAGAGTCTGGCATAATAAACTATTACCCCAGGAGCATCCAACATAATAACCTTTTAAAAAGGAGTGTCCAGCACAATGCCGTTAGTTTGAAGGTAACACCGTTTTCTGAGGTCCGACAAAAATTACAGAATAGCACCCATATATTTGTGAAACCATACTTAAGCTACAAAAGCATTTCAAAATTTTTATTTTAGTCCCTCCATGTACTTTATATGGAGGGACTAAAATGAAAATTATAAAAATTTTATGGGCCTGGAAGATAATTTTCTAAAATTTTGGGTTCTTTTCTGTAATTTTTGCGGGGCCTAAATCTGCCCCTAGTTACAGGCCTTTTTTAAGACATTAGTCTGACCTAGCCTATGGCTTATTAAGGAGGCATGTAATTTTAAAAATTTTGCAAACAACCAAACAAACTACAAGCCTCACCTCAAAACAGGCCTACTTCAAACAGGGCGAAAACATAATTACTTTAAACAGGCCAAAAAAGGACCTACTTTAAATAGGTTGTTAGATGTAGGCCTATTTTCGACCTGTTTAAAGTAGGTTTGTTTTCACTTTGTTTGAAGTAGGCTTGTTTTGAGGTGAAACCTGTGGTTTGTTAGGTTGATTCAAAATTTTTAAAGTTATAGGCCTCATTAAGGAGCACAAGAAAACTTTTGCAAATTGACTCAAACAAAAGATATAGGGAAAGGAATGTGTTTCTGATATAGTAAAATAGTTAGCATATAGTTCTGAGGTTGATGTCATAACTTGGAATTCATATGTGATCAATCGTTATACCTTTTACATAAAAGTCTCAAGACAATAGAAGCACCGTCCAGAATAGTTATGTTATCTTAGAGGCTGAATTTATGCACTTCTCAAGTTTGAAAGAGAAGAAACCTAAATTGGCAATCATACCTTATTATGGTGTTATTGAAGAGATTTGAGTGGTAGACTATGTTAAAATTAAAATTCTCATTTTCAAATGCAATTGGGTTAATGTCAATAATTGTGTTCGAATCAATCGACTAGGATTTACATTAGTGGATATTAATGGTAAAAGTTTTTAAGATGAACATCTTGTTATTGTAGATCAAGAAAAACAAGCGTTCTATATCACTGGTCAATCAAATAAAATGTGGTCTGTAGCTCTCCAAGAAAAAGGGTCATTGATATTGATGAGAAAAGTTATTCAAATTATGATCTTCCTGAGACTCCTTATTTTTCAAGAGGTCTACTAGACTGAACGAAGAAGACAAAGCAGATAATCAACACATCATAAGAAAGGATCGTCATGAAGGGATATGAGAGGATATCCCTTTACGAAAGAGACAATTCATCAGGTAATATTTATTTGTATAATTATTTGAAAACTTTAAGGTTTTAATATTATATTCTTCCTCTATTCTTAAAGAATGTCATTGACTATGAAGCTTTTGCTTTTGCTTTTATTTTTGGGACAGGATTCTTCGAAGATACCAAAGGGACATGATAAAAGAGGGATGTTGTTGGGTGAGAATTTGATCAAGACATTGTGATAGACATGGGAAGTATCTTGGGGTTGTATATTCATTTAGGTGTTCTCTTTGTAACTCATATTATATCATAACTCATATTGTATATCCATTTAGGTACTGTCTTTGTATATTTATTAAGAGGACATAACTTATGATAAATAATATTTGTATATTTTTCCAAGAATTCAATTTGTAACTCATATTGAATTGTTCATAGCTTGTAGCTTGAAGTACTGTCTTTTAGGAGTTGGATTAGATAGTGGGCAAGAGGAAGAAATATAATACATATGTGAAAAAACACACAAAAATTAGATCAAATGATATAAATAACAAGTCTAAAAAAATTAAGTCGTGACTTTTAAGACTAGATATTTCAAACAACCAGTCTTAAAAGTCTAAATTTTAAGATCGGTTGAGTGAAATAACCGGTCTTAAAAGTAAGACTTGTTAGACCGGTTATATTAGCAGGTCTTAAAAGTTAGACTTTTTAGACCGGTTATATAATATAACAAGTCTTAAAAGTCTAAGTTTTTAGACCTAATATTTGATTAGCCACTCTAAAAATAATTTTTTAATGCCAATTGTGTAGCCAGTGTGAGAAGTAACAACTTTTGAGACTAGATGTACTAGGACCAGTTTCAAATTTGGTCTAAAAGGCCATTTTTACCTGGTCTTAGAGCCCCCCCCCCCTTTTTTTAGCAATGCGCTCTTAACCATTTTAAATCCCTAAGGTATCAAAAGTCAAGTTTACTATTGGGTTACTATCCACTTAGTAACAACTCCTTAACATTTATCCAACTTTTAAATTCATAACTAAATGTAGAACCTCAAAATAAAATGGTTCAAAAATCATTCTTCCTTAGTTATACTCAACAAGCTCACTAAGAATTTATAACTCCTATTCTAAACTTCAAAACATTCCACATCACCATATAATAAGAAAAATATCATCAATTTCCTAATCACAAGGCTTAAACCTTATATACCATACGATTATATTCGAAATCACTATATATCATATTTATATGTCCTCATTTAAAGCAACATATTTATAATTCAACATCTAGACAACTCTATATCTTTAAAACATCATATAATATTGACTTCTTACACCTTTCCAATCTCAAAGCTCAAATGTATCAAGCTTATAGATCATACGCTATAAGCATTATATCCTTAAGACTAAGTTTTGAATAGCTCCTCCATCAAAATTTTGAAAACTTCAAAACTTAACAATCACCTTATTGTAAGAACCGGTTAGTAACCAAGAGGGGGTGAATTTGGTGTAACATAAAAACTTTGAAATTTTGAAAATGAAACGTTCTCCATTTTTACTTAATAACATAACCATATATTAGATATATTAACTTATTAGTGCCAAAACATTTAATTAAAATATCCCATAGTATACTAAAATATGCATAATGAGCCCTAACGTGACAATATACAGTCATCTAACAAAAACAAAAGAGATAGAAACACTACTTTCAGCAAAGTAGTCTACGCTTCAGAAACCTTATCTGATGGACCCAGATGGGAGCTCTCACCTGAAAAATGTGATAAGCATCAATCCAACTTATTACAAATATTAATAAGTGCTAGTGAGGTGCCAAGTGGAACAATTTTATACAACAAAATATTAAAAACACATTCTTACCAATATCCACATCACGAAATATCATATCATAAATGAAGTATCATAAAATAACTATTTTAATTTCTCATTAATACAATTCCCAAGATACCTCCCCTCTCGCCAGCCAAATCGCCTTATTTTCTCCGACTAGACCCATGAGCTAAGTTATATCCATGTTACTGGTTACTCCAAAAGCTCAATGGTCATGTGATGAGGACCACCAAAATCCTCAGAGCACACACCCCAGACCATGGGTCTTTCCCCACTTTAAACTAGTGAGGTGTCGTAAGCCCATCTTACATTGGTGGGCAAGTTCCTCATTAAACCGATGGGACAATAGTAAGCCAACCATTGTGCACAATAGAGGCCTCACCACATCGTGGCATAACAACTTCATCTCTTCCCAATTCAACCCTTTCCAAATTATCATAACCATATTATAATATCTCAATTTCCAATATATTTCATAATTCAATCATAAAGTTCCACAAGGAAATTTTTATTCAAATATATTTAAATATTTCATAAAATACTCACAAAACAACATATTAATTCACATAATAAGTGAAAAGTGGTTACCTCTCTCCAAAACTAACTAATTCACACTGTTCCTAATCCAAAAGCTTGACACACGCCATAATTCAATCTATCACAACCAATTTTCTATCTGTTAATAACTCTTTAAAACTCTAAATATTAAAAATATACAAGTTTTGATAATAAATTTGGAATGTTTGAAGTTTATTCCTTTCAACCGTTAACCTTAACTGCTCTTAAAAATCCAGCAACTTCAGGTATTTTTAATTAATTGCAAAAAAATCATTTTAATGTGCCGTTGATAACTCTCCATATTTTATATATTTAAAGTACATTTTAAAGACATTTGGAGAGTTATTTAAATAATTGTGGGAGATTTTTAATGGAATTATGCTATTGTAAGATCAAATCAAAATGGTGCATTATTTGTGGGTTTTCAATTTAAAATAAAAGTTTTTGAGTTTAGGCAATAAATAGTAGTGATTAGAAGTTTTTAAAAAAATAAAAACAAAAAAAGTAACTATTTTTATTATTTTTATTTATTTTTATTACTATTGCTTTTCGTAGAATATCACGTCATCTTGGATGCAATTGGATATTGGCCTCTGGAATGAATGAATTTGGGCCCCACGATCTGGATGAAATTGGATCAGGAAGGAAGAGAGTATTATTATTATTCACATGGGCTTTATATCAATTAAATGGACTTTGAATTGATGAATGGATAAGGAGGGATCACGTGGGCTTTCTTCCAACTAATTGGACAATTCAAGATTGGGCTGAAGAATAGAAAAGAAAACGCATGGGCCCAGGAGGAATTAATGAATGAAACCTAACCTAATGGCAAAATAAAAAGGGACGGAGAGCAACGAAAAAAGGGAGCCGCCTGGAGGAAACCAGAGAGATCAATTGAGACGGCAATAAAGAAAAGAATAGACGCGCAGGCCAATGTGGCAATTGGAGTATGGACTCGAGGAGAAAAAGACGCAAAGGAGAGCGATTTGGTCAGAGCTTCAGTTGTAGATTCCTCTATCGTGTGATTTTTCTCATGTTTATGAATATGGATATTAATTTTTCTGTGCTGTCTTGGATTTTCTTGAAGCCATGAGTGGCTAGTTTGTTTTGCAACTTAAGAGACCTATGAACTTATTAATGGATTAGGATTTATTTCTCATAGTTTAAGTATGATTAATATTGATTTTGGTTGCTTAAATCTTGGTTAGTTTTGACTATTTATTGACTGGTCATCTTTAAATAGGATTTTGAGAATTAGGATTTACCTTAACGAAGGGAATTTTAATTAAGCTCTAGATTAAGCAATATAGGATTAAATTATAATTTAATTTGCGATTAGGATAGGAATATACCTAATAGCCCTATATAATTGTAGAAGAGTGTGTCCGGATTAAATTGCCTCTAGAGTAAATTTGTTAGGCATAACACTTTTACTTAAGAGGGGGTTGTAAGTGGACCGGAAGGCACTTATAACTATTAATACTCGAGATTGACAAAATTAATATTAAGAGTAATTAAATTGATGAAATAAATGTTTATGAAATTAATAAGGGATTAGTGCCTCTAGGTTGCCCGTTTGATTATTGCGTAGATTATTTGTTTGATTTTGGTTTTATTTTCTTAGTTAAATTAAATTTGATTACTCAACTTAAACGAAAAGTGCAAGATTAATTATTAACTGAAGTAGTGGGTACTAAGTCCTCGTGGGAACGATACTTTACTCATCTTTATTACTTGATACGGTCCGTACACTTGCAAAGTTATAGGCTTTGAAATTTTGCCCTATCAAGTTTTTGGCGCCGTTGTCGGGGACTTATGTGCCATAACTATCTTGGTTGGAATTGATTGAGCATTTGTAGTTTAAGTTTGAGTTCATAATTATTATTTTTTTTAGTAAAAAAAACAAAAAAATGGATTTCACATGGCAACCAGCTGGTCTTAATATTGAGAAAGAGATGAATTCTTCATCTTCAATACAAGAAGGGTTGATTGCTATCTTAAATTCTTTGAATGAATATAGGCAACATAAAAGGAGCATAAACGATGGTTATATTCCATATGATGATTCTTCTTAATATGCTTGCATGACTTGTGTTTATTGTAGAGGGAATCATTTATTTGTGAATTGTCCATATAGTCCAACTAGTCATTATATGAGAGACGATTTTACTAGGAAACAAACTCATTTTGATCATTCATTTTATCCTAGTGAAAGTTTTGAGCAACAAAAGTTTGGGGATCCACATGTCTATTGTTCTCATGAAATCACCCATCCTTTTTACTTTTATCCACATGTTGAAGAACACACCATTGAGTACAAGGAAAAATCTAATTTAGAAAGATTATTGGAGGAGTGTGTGGAAGCATCAGAGAGATCTAGTAGAGAGCAAAAGGAACTTGCCATTAGAGTCGAGTCAAGTGTCCAAAATATTGGGGTATATACGAGTCAAATTATTTCAACACTTGAGACTATTAGGCAAGATAATTCCTTAAGCTTGATGACCACTTCTTATGATGATAATGATTATTGTGAGGAAGTTGAAGGTGTGGAATTGCATGAAATTGTGGATAATGTAAAAAGTGATTTTGAGCTTGAAATTGATTTAGATGAGAATAATGGGTGTCTGGAAGAGGTTCCAGCCGTGGAACCTAAGGATTGTGACTTTGGTGATCAAATTGATGTAGATGTCCCAAGTGTTGTTGTTCATAATTCTCCTATTGAACTGTTGACTCTTACTAATGAGAGTCATGTGGATTTTGTTGGATGTTTTAAGTTTTTGGAAGTGCCTATAGTTATTTGCAAGGATATGGATATTGTGCTTAATTTGAATTCAGTGAATGCTTGTAATCCACGGTTGTCTATAATTGAGGAAGTACAAGGCATTAACTTGAATGATCAATTTTTGTGTGTAAAACCTTGTTGCTTGAAAAGGAATGAAGACAAGGTAATTATGGTATTTGATACTTATGATTAGTGGTTTGTTTTGAGAAGTCTGGCTGAAGACTTTAAACTTAGCGCTTCTTGGGAGGCAACCCAAGGTGTTATTTGATGCTTTATTTGATTTTGTAGGACTGTTGAAAGCCCCAGAGGAGATGTTCCACTTTGGTAGCAAGGATTGAAAGCACAAGTCGAGGAAAGATAGGGGAGTTTCCTTATACTTTTCTTTGATTTGATCTATTTGATTGCTGATGATATATTGCTTGAAATGAGTGTTGGTCTTAGTTGAATATGCATGTGATGACTATTGAGTAGTTGTTAGCACTCTGGTTGTTTCATTGGTGGAAAATCTGAAATCTCTGAAATTGGTGTGACCCTTATACTTTAGATATGGTTGCTCTTCACTTCCATTACTTGTGTTACTTGTTCACATTGAGGACAATGTGACATTTAAGCGTGGGGGTGAGGGTATCCTTGATTTTACATGACTTGTTTTGTCTTGTCCCCAATTTTTTTTTTTAAAAAAATTTATGCAAGTTTGAATTTTATTCATGAGCATTGTCACGATTGATTTGATTTGAATATGAAAAGGAGTGAATTTGATTAGAGATTTATTCTATGTTCTTTGAATGTTAGTAAAGAGGCAAAGATTTGGTTTGGGTACTTTACCTTAGAATGTCAAAGAACTTGTGAGGAATTGAGCCTAAATGTTCTTCTTTCTAAGAGGGAGTACACCTATTGTGATTTCATCTCTAGAACTTGTCTTGAATCTCTTTTGAAATTTGAAATCCCCTTGCATGCACAAAGATGATTTAGGCATTCATTTCATAGCTAGTTTGGCCAAATGCCCATCCCTATCTCATGAAAATCCTTTGTCACCCCATTTGAGCCTTTTTAAAGAAATTTGCATAGAATAAATAGCCCTTTATTTGAGTTATGCAATTTTCAGGACTTTTTCTCTATATTTTTCCCTCTTTACTTTAGTGAGTGCTAAGTGAAGCAGTTTAAAAAGAGTGAAGGAGTTAGAAGCTCAACACTATAAGAGTATGTGTAGGTTAAAAAAAAAGGGAAAAAAAGGGGAAAAAAAGAAAAAAAAATGGCGCAAGAAAGATAAAAGCAAGAAAAAAAGAGATCCAAGAAAGGAAAAAATAAAGATTGTTGGGGTCAAAAGAATAAAGGTTGTATATTTATAGTGTTAGTGAGTTTGTTTTCTCTTAATGACTACTCTTTCATTCTTCATCATGAATTTCATTAAATTGCTTAGCACTAGTTGAAGTATTCTCCCATACCAT